>BSBK01002409.1:0-1411570 GCA_027943335.1 Chamaecyparis obtusa
ATGTATGTATAGTTATGTATGTACATACACATATATACACCTGTACACACACACACACATATATATATATATACATGTACATATATATATATATACATGTACATATATATATATATATATATACATGTCAATATATATATATATATATACATGTACATATATATATATATATATATATAATATATATATAATATATATATATATGCCATGTATGTATATGCCATATATATATTCCATATATGCCATTCATATATATATATATATATGCCATGTATGTATATGCTATATATATTCCATATATATATATATATGCCACATATGTATGTATATATATATGACATGTATACATACATACATGTGTACATACACATGTACATATGTATGACATGTATACATGTCATATATACATACATAAATATATATATACATATGTCACTTTATATACATATATATATGTATATGAATATACCTATGACATATATATATATATATGTACGTATGTATGTATGTATGTATGTATGTGACATGTATACATGTCATACATACATGTGCATATACATGTCATATATATGCATGTGTACATATATGCACGTACATATGTGTACATGTATATATGCATGTGTTTGTGTACATGTGTACAGTACACGTTTATTTACATTTAAATGTAATTTATGTAATTGATTTTACTTTGAAATAATGGAACAAAATGTGCATACTTTAATTTTATTTTTAATTAAATTAGGAGAATGTATATATGTAGAATTCATTTGGCACTAAATAAAATCTTTCAGGTATACATATATTCTATCTATCAGACATATTATTGCACATCACATATGGCAGATGTACCGATTCCCCCCGCAGAACTATTTGCACACACTAATAGAAAAATTGAACGGTTGCAAGAATCCATAAATAATCCGACTAGCTCTAGTGTCTATAAGAGCACATGTCAATCCATCCTTACTAGCTTGATTATCATTAGGGATGACATTCATGGTACCACTTCATATGCCCCAAATGTTATAGAGGCCATACTTGAGAGGAAGAGACAAGAGGTTGGCTCTGGTCTTTCTCTTAAGGAGCTACACGCTTTAGTGCCTAAAGCAACCCTGAAAAGGGAATCTTTCCCATCTTATGCATAGTTATAGTATGTGAAGGGATAGCAAGTTACCAGGTGTTAGGATCCTGCTATATTAGCATTGATATACCCACGATCTCTACCTGCCCATGGGTTTTATCCGAATAATGACCATATTCCAGTATACTTTGCACAACAAATTTTTTCTGAGGTTCATTTAGGGAGGGTTATTAATTACACTTATTTTCCAGCACATTTAGGACAAGGGCATGACAAAATTTCTAATAGAGATTCTTTTCGTCAAGCTGATCGATAGAGGCTAGTAAACAGGACCATTGTTGGTTAGAGGGCACCTACTATAGCTCCTTCATTAGGTCATGTTGCAAATTATGTTATTCGTAGCACCTAGCTTTGAGGTGTGATTGATAGTGTGGGGGACATTGCAATAGCTGCCACATCCATATCTAGTGATCAGGTTGGTCAATACCTGATATCTCAATGACACTCCAGATCATTGGGTGGAGCACCCTCTAGTAGGACCGCACATAACATGTATAGTGCATCAGGCATCCCTTCACTTTCTAGCCTGGAGGGACTTCCAAGAGAGATGACACATGTCACATTGACTAGTTTGGTTGAGGATCTGTTGGATGCATATGCATTTATAGAAGAAGAGCATGATATCCCCATATCATATGTTATATCTTATGTGGGTACTATCAAATACGCTCAACCACATCCTTCTCACCTAAACCATGGCCATAGTGGCAGTGCTCGTGAGGATCCACCTACTAACCACTCTATTGCTACACAAGGAGAGGCACATCGTATAGACCCTTCAATCAGTGGAGGGCACCAGTTCTCTGATGTTTTCCTTGACGATGTTGATTTCAGCATGACCACTACAGGTTACCTAGATTTGCTGACACATGATGATACAACTTCCATGCCATCTCATTTGGTTAGTCCATTGCATTCATCATTAGAGAGGCGTGTGTGGTCTACTCATGTTGCAGATGCATATTTGAGCTTGGATCGGACGTGGCAAAATCTTGATACCTTGGTTGATAGGATCGAGGCTAGGGAGTCTGAGTACTATCAGTTTCCACCACCTACATAGGTATAAATTAGATTATATATATTTAATGTTACAATTTAACTTATTTATTTTCAAAATTTTAATCAATTTATATATAGATATAGATAGATAGATATATATATATATATATATATATATATATATATATATATATATATATATATATATATATATATATATATATATATATATATATATATATATATATATATATATATATATATATATATATATATATATATCTGTGTGTGTATGTGTGTGTGTGTGTGCATGTTTATATACATGATATAATTTTTGTCTACCAGGATATGCCTCTTGTTACTCCTTTGAGAACTGACCTTGTACGTCATTAGGACTCACTCGATGATGACATCATTAGTAGACAAGTGATTTTTTAATTTATTGATGTGTATACACACTTTATAACATGTTTTCTTGTACAATATTTTATCAAACTTAAGATGTGTGTACAATGTTTATATATTAATTTATATATCTCTTTCTCTGTAGGGATCTGCACATCCTTCATAGCATGATAGTCACTCTGGGTCTGACTGCTTGGTGAGGAGTCTTCATGATGAGTCCTAGGAACTTTCATATTTGATCTAGACATATTACATATTACATATATATATTCACATGTGTTTAATGAACTATATTTCATTTCTAGACTCTACAGTCGATTGATGTGTTTGATGTTATATTTCATTTCTAGACCCTTTTGATAGAATGTTTGACACATGATCGATCCATATATTTCATATTTACAGTACTTGATCTACATAATTGATGTTTCCAGCATGTTATATATATACTTTCACTCTATACATGTGCATGTGTGATGAACTTGCACATACTTTCAATTTATGTGTTTTCAATTTATACATGTGTACATATGTTTGATTCTTCATGAGTTCATGTGATTTTGATATAAGTAAATTAAATTTATATTTTTTTTTAATTTATAAATGTAAATTCAATACTTTCAATAGATTACATACATGTTTAATTTAAATACATGTGTACATGTTGAATTATATATGAATTTTACATTTTAAATTTATACATGTGCATGTGTTTGATTCAACACATGAATGATGTTTGACTACATGTTTATTAAAGTTATGGATGATGTAAATTTGACACATGTGAGCTATATAATTGAGACCTAGATGTTTGATTGAATCTTACTTATATTTAAATGTACATTTGATAATAGTTGTGCATGTACTTTTAATTTAATGTTGTACTTCAAGTAGATTTTATATTTAAAACATGCATGTCCTAATGTAACAGGTAGGGTCAAACAGATGATTGATTCTATCCAGGCAGATGTAGTGTTACTTCAAGAAACAAAAATGTTCCAACCAATGTTCGACAAAACAATTGGAAAATGGGCTTCTTGGTCTTCTACCCACATATAAGGAATTAGTGCCTCAGGAGGCCTAGCAGCACTATGGAATCTGAAAACAATTCAAGGGCATATGGTTGTTCATGAAAATAATTGGCAGCTGCTGAAGATGACTAAATTCTACTTATCCATCATTCTAATCAATGTTTATGGACCCACATTGACACAAGACAAGTTGAGTGTGTGGAATGCATTGACTCATATCATTCAATAGTGTAGTGATCAGAATGTAGTTATGGGTGGAGATTTCAATGCTATTCTCAAACTGACAAAAAAAATTGGTGGAATTAGCCCCCCTCTAAAGACTATTCAAGACTTCTCCTCATTCATCTTGGATAACAATCTAGAGGAAATTATGTCGTTAAATGGTTCATTTACTTGGACAAATAGGAGAGCTAACTCTACACAAATTGCTTGCCGACTAGACAGATTCCTAGTCTCTCAAGAATGGAAAATTAACAATTACACCTTCCAATAAGAAATTTTGTCCATTCCAGGGTCTGACCATTTCCTAATAGTACTCTCAATAGCGAATTCCTTAGTTTTAGTGGGTCATCAACCATCTTTCAAATTTGAGAGAATGTGGCTTCGTCACCTACATTTTATCCCTCTAATCAAGCAATGGTGGATCAGTTCTCCATGAGTAAATGGGTCTAAAATGCATCAATTTTCTATGAAGTTGAAACATGTCAAAACTCAGATAAAACAGTGGAATGATCAGGTCTTTAAAAAAATGTCTTTAAGTAGAAAGACATAGTTAAACAACAGTTAGCTGACATTCATGAACATAATATTCATCATAGTATAGACAACGACACATATTATAAACAGAAAGAGCTTCGACTGGAGCAAGAAGAGCTTTGTAGTAGGGAAGAAGAATACTAGAGGCAAAAATTGAGAGAGCTATGGCTTCGCGAGGGAGACAAGAACACAAGTTATTTCCATTCTTCAGCCAAACAGAAAAGAGCAGCCTCTACAATCTTCTCGAAGACATAGCTAATGGAAAAATACTAAACAATGCACAAGATATTTAATTGAAAGGAATTATATTTTTCAAGAATCTCCTATCTCCTGGCTTTGGCCCCTTGCCAAGTCAAACACAAATCGATAATAACCTGAATCCCATTCCTTCACTGGTTTCCCAACAAGATAATAAGCTGCTTATGGCCCCTTTCACCCTTGAGGAAATTCGACGTGTGGTGTTCTCTCTTCCACTAGACAAAGCCCCGGGCCCTAATGGATTCACATCTCTTTTCTTTCAAATATGTTGGGATTCTATTGGTGGGGAGCTGCTAGGCGTCATTGAGGAGTCTAGAAAATATAAATTTATTTCAAAATATTTCAACACCAACAACATTGCTATTATTCCAAAAGTGAAAGATCCCCAAACATTTGTTGACTTCCGTCTGATTTCCCTTTGTAACACAACATACAAGATTATCACTAAAGAAATCTACTTGAGACTCCAGCATCTCATCCCATTCATCATCTCACAAGAGCAAGGTGGCTTCGTCTCGGGTAGAGAAACCATGGAGGGAGCTCTGGTAGCTCATGAAGTCCTTCATTCTATTAATAATGACAAGTCTTCTAGCTTTGTCATCAAGCTAGATATGATGAAGGCATATGATAGGGTATGTTGGTACTTTCTTCTGCAAGTCCTTCATAAATTTGGTTTCTCCAAACAATGGTGCAAATGGATCAGAGCATGTATTTCAGGGGCATGGTCTTCTGTTATCATTAATGGAACTGCAACAGGGTTCTTCTCTTCTTCTCAAGGGGTTAGGCAGGGTGACCCATTATCGTTGTTCTTATTCATTATAATGGCTAAGGCTCTTAGCAGGACTATTCAGAAACAACACTCTATGGGACTTTGGAAAGGGGTTCATATTGGTGGGACAGACATATCAGTCACACATTCTCTATTTGCAGATGATACCTTGCTATTTGGTTTCTCTAGAGCCAAGGAGGCTAGATAGATTAAACATACTTTTGAATTATATTCAGCAACCTCGTGCTAGAAAATAAACTCATAGAAATTAAATATTTTCTTGTTTAACGCAAATCATATCATTTCCAATAAAATTGTCCAAATTTTGGAGTTCCCAGTTGACATTCTTCCTTCTACAAATCTTGGCATTCCTTTTTTTGTTGGAGAAAACAAGTCAGGCTACTGGTCTTCAATCATTGATAGAATCAAGAGCAGAATCATGGCATGGAAAGCATGGTGGTTATCACTATCGAGCATAATCTTACTCATCAAATCATTCCTTTCAGCTATCCCTAATTATTATCTAACAGTTCTCAAAGCTCCCTCATCAATTATCCAAAAAATTCAGAAATTAATAAGAGACTTCTTATGGTCGGGAAACATGAAAAATGAGAAGAAGATCCCACTCATTTCTTTAAAAGATATAGCGCATGTCCTAGGTCTTGGGGGAGCAGGTGTCCATGATTTGAGCAAACAGAACAAAGCCTTTGGGGGTAAACTAGTTTGGCAAATGATCACCAAACATAAAAGAAAATGGTGCCAAATTATGCAGCAAAAATACCTGGATAATCCTAATCCATGCGGGTGGTATCAATCTCTGATCCCCCTAAAGGATCAGCAATTTGGAACTTCATGATGTCATCAAGAGAGGTTGTGTTCAGAAATGTCTCATGGGAGGTCAACAAAGGAAAAAATATCAAATTCTGGAGAGATTCATGGAGTGGGCTACCTATCTTATTAACTCCATTGATCCTTCAAGATATAATTTCCATATCATAAAATGTATGGGGCACTCAACTCATAAACTTTGTCTCTATTGTTTACATATTTTTAGGTAAAGTCACTTGGAAAGGTCCAGATGAATTAACTCTTTCAATGCCACAGAAAGAACTATTACACAAAATACTTTCATCTAGAGTAGTTCATTTGTCAGATAAAGAAGATTGCTTACTCTGGGCTCCTGGGAAGGATGGAAAGTATTCGATAAAAGAGGGATACAAAAGTATACAATAGTCAAAGTCTAATATGATTCCTTCTCATGCTTATTCCTTCTGTTAGAATTAGGTGGTCCTTCCTAAGGCAGGATTCTTTGCATGGTTGGCACTAAAAAATAGAATACTTACAAGTGACAGACTTGATAAATTCTGCATCACGCAACCTTTTAAGTGTAAGCTTTGTGAAGATCAGTTTGAGAATGTAGATCATCTATTATTGAGTTGTACTTTTGCACAAAAATGTTGGTCCTTTGTCCTCAATAAACTTCATTATTCTACCCCCCTGCCTAATAAAATTTGGGACCTTTTCCAATCATGGCCAACTCTGTACTCGAACTCCTTATTTTCTAATCTTTGGAGATGCATACCAACTTTAGTTGTGTGGTTAATTTGGTGGGAAAGAAACAAACGTATATTCAGAAACATTTCCTCACAAATTGAGGATGTTTTAGGGGGCATTGAGAGGCTGATATCTGAAGTGGTTAATGCGAGTATGTATCGATGCAAATTCAATCCAATAGTTTCAAAGTGGGATAGTATGGTTCTCAGAGAATGGAAGATGCTTGCCATTCCATTAGGCCAGGGTCCTCCAAAAAATGGATTAGTACAAGTGGATCGATCAAAAACTAAGTGGTCTCCACCTTCTTAGAACCTATTGAAGCTAAATGTTGATGGAGCTTCGCATGGAAATCCAAGAAAATCAGGTCTTGGTGCTTGTATAAGGGATTATCAGGGAAATTTAATGGCATTCACTACCTCCCCACTACCTATAGGGTCTAACAACATCGAAAAATCTCAAGCCCTGCTTGCAGGACTTATTTTAGCAAAATAGGGTGGATTTGCTAACATCCATATCAAAGGAGATTAGATGGTAATCATCAATGCTTGTATTAAGAGGGAATCCCATAATTGGCAACTTGCATACATTCTTAAACAAATATGGTGCATCATAGATGCATTCCCTCTCATTCTTATGTCACATACACTGAGGGAAGGGAATAAGGTTGCTGACTATTTAGCTAACTTGGGGTGTGATGGAACAGAAATAACATGTTTAGCATCAAACACATTTCTAGAAATGTGTGGTGACCTCCAAAGACTAGTGACTTCAGAAAAGACCTCAGGTGCAAGATAATGATACCACACACCCTGATTAGATTTCTTCATCCCCATTGTGATTTGAAGTTTCCCTGACAGACGAGCTAGTTTCAGGACACATGTTGATTACCATCATCAAATTCAGTCTTACGTCACCTTTTTTTTCCTATACTAGATGAAGGTGATTTTCAATAATTGCAATGGATGCTTAGTACAAGGTGTACATTTTCATGATATTATGAATAGCCACCATTCTCTCAAATTTCTACTACCATAGAGACAGGTGGACAATTCATACATTTGAGTAGCTACTCATAGTTATTATTGGCAACCTCACACATGCTTCTATTCACTTTGTTTGTGGTGCACTCAGTATCAATTAATGTCACTAGATCAACTTGGATTCACCAATCTCTATTCACATGGGTTATTTATGTGACAATTTCATTGTGTTCTTTCATACTCTGCCTCTTCCAAATTCTTCTTTCACTTTCTGCCTTTGCCAAATTTTGCTAATGGCGAATATACTAGAAGTCTATGTCCAATGTGATGATTGCACTTGTTTCCACAATGAAATGCTTCCAAAAAATTACCAGTTATGCATTCCACCTAGTGGGGATGAAGAAGTGTTCCCACATAACATATCTGATCAAATGCTCGATGAGATATTCATCTTCTCTACTCCAAATCGGTCGGCCATCAAAATACTAATTTGGGAAGAGAATCTTACCTCTTGCTCAAAGCATTTCCTCTACCCTTCACAGGTGGTGTCTATCTTCCTCTCAAATGCCATGGATTTGCTGCAGTCTGTGCAACTCTTGGAAATCCTCGCCTTCAAATTTGTTAAGCCTCACTTCTAGGAAGGAAAGAAACTACAGTGGGAAATGCAAAGATATGACCTATGGTCTCATCACACACTAGTGGATGGCCTCTTCCCTCATCATATGCTGCATAAGAACCATGCGGCCATGGTTACATATGACAGTATTAAGAAAGTGATGGAGAAGCAGAGATTTCATTTCGTCAAAGGTGCCCTGTAATCATATGGCAGAATTCTGGAGTTGGATTTGGAGATAAAGATTAAAATGGTGGTCGAGGCACTCCTCCAACTACTCAAAGCTAAATATGTTCCACCTCCCCCATGCCCTGTTGCTTGACCAGCTCTATTTCAAGTTCTCCTGGTACCTGCTATTACGAGTTCCAATGGAAATACACTACTTGTAGGTGAGGTTAGTGGTTATCTGCCCACTCAGTCTTCTCAATCATTATAATTCCCCACCAAGGAACCCAAGAGAACTTAACCTAAACATGCAACTAAGTTTTTAGAGCATTTTTTTTTTAAAGTTAACAATCAATAACATCAAGTTTCACAATGTAGAAGCAAAGCATAGCAATAAACAACTTACATAGGTTACAACTCTCAAGGGTTCCCTGACATAGATTAAGAAAGAATTAATAATAAATGTAGATAAGATATAATTATGAATCCCAAGAATACAACTAAAGAATAAATATAACATCATCAGCATGATAACTTAAATACAATTGGCACCATAAGGTAACCATAATAATCTACATCCACTGCACATGTCCTAGGGTATGAATTACAATAACTGAAAAGAAGTACAACATGATAACTCTGAATATCTGAAACAATGATACAAGATCACAAAAAGGATGAAGAACAAGCTCACATCTTCATCAATCAAGATCAAGAAGGAAAAATTGCCACAAGGATCATCCAACCTCGGTGCACAAATGTCAAAATCTCAAATGGTAAAAGAATCACTACCACCTGACCTCGTGAACCTAAATGGTCCACTACCACCGTGCTGAGGAGATAACATCAGATCCCACTCAAATAACAAACAACAACAACAGCCAAGGAAGAGATCCTGAAAGCTTCTAACTCAATGTGAACAAAAAGGATCACAAGGTAAACCATACACAACCAGAGGCAACCAATACATGTAGGAAACCTAAGATGCATAAAGGAAGTGTCATCACATGAGCCAACTCTAAGGTTATCCTGGTAGTCTCTTCAGACCCTGGTGCCCTAGTGACTCTATGTGGCTTTAGTAACCTCTCGTGTAGACAAGGTACTAACTATGCCATATCTAGTCCACAAACACTAATACATTTGGGGTGAAATTGCGATGGCAATTTGCGACGGCAGGCAAATGTCATGCGGTTTTGGCCTTTTTTTTTCAAATATAGCCCGACACCATCGCAATTTGCGATGACAATACATTTGGCACTGTCGCAATTGCGACGTTGTCAGGATATAAGCACAAAATTAAAAAGGAACATTGTCATGTGTGTTTTCAACAGCACCGTAACCCTCCGCGAAATCACATCAGGATATAAGGGCAAAAAAAATAAGAACGTTGTCATTTGTGTTTTCAACAGCGCCGTAACCCTCCGCAAAATCACATCGGGATATAAGGGCAAAAAAAACAAGAACGTTGTCATTTGTGTTTTCAACAGCGCCGTAACCCTTCGCGAAATCATAGCTACAATTTCTGAGTACGTTGGGTTTATTTTTCTTTTGTCATTATTATGTAATCTGGTATTCAGCTGTTAGAGAGATAAAATACCCAAAAATGAGGACATATCTATGTTGAATTTATTGTTAGCGGCTTTGGTTATTTAGAAGTTTAATTTTATTTGTTCATCTTTCAAGCACAAACATTTTGTGGACCGTAACGTCTTCATTGTTTCGGGTATGCAGTGAAACAGCCCTAACTTGCAATTGCGATGTTGTCGGGATATAAGGGCAAAAAAAAAAAGGAACGTTGTCATTTGTGTTTTCAACAGCACCGTAACCCTCCGCGAAATCACATCGGGATATAAGGGCAAAAGAAACAAGAACGTTGTCATTTGTGTTTTCAACAGCGCCGAGAGAGATTCCCTCTGCGAAATCACAGCTACAATTTCTGAGTACGTTGGGTTTATTTTTCTTTTGTCATTATTATGTAATCTGGTATTCAGCTGTTAGAGAGCTAAAATACCCAGAAATGAGGACATATCTGTGTTGAATTTATTGTTAGCGGCTTTGGTTATTTAGAAGTTTAATTTTATTTGTTCATCTTTCAAGCACAAACATTTTGTGGACTGTAATGTCTTCATTGTTTCAGGTATGCAATGAAACAGCCCTAACTTGTGACTACCTTCACGGTACTTGTGTACATTATCATGTTGTCTTTACAGTGACTGTCCTCATTCAAGTAGCAATTATACAAGGGACAGTCACTGTGAGATGTCCTCATTTGTGACAAGGACAGTCACACTTAGGACATCTCATAGTGATATTCCCTTGTGTAATTTCCACTTGAATGTATTGCTATTGAACCACATTAATGCTTTTCTTCTTCAACAAATGAGGATAGTCACTGTAAAGACAACATGATAATGTACACAATTACCAAAAAATGATCTTGTTAATTGATGTAACACTTTGTCTTGCTCACTCCCTATCCTTCACTAGGGTCTCTTTAGGCCAATGTTTTGACTTGATAGGGTACTTAACTATCCCTACACTCTTTAGGTATCTCTACCCAAGATCCCACTCCTTCAACTAGTGCACACCAACAAGAAATACAACGAACTCTGCTCAATACCAATCTAGCTACTAGGACACTCCTAGTCTTGTCTTCACAAATTGAAACACATTCAACTAGAACTTTACTCCATGGAGAGGCTGGCCACTAGGACCTCTATTGGTTTCAATATTACTCCTTCACCTATACTTTTCATCAGTACTTCAATCCGGTTCATCAAACCATGCCAATTGCACCCAAAAATAGGCTGCTAGCAATTAGGCCTTTTTCAAGCCTTTTTGTTTATATTAAGCCACCTAAAGGGCTTAGGATTCAGATGCCCTTTATTGAGAACTCCAAGATATCTAAGGTCTTCTCCTCCTAGATTTTTTGTACACCAACTGCTACAGCCATGCCTGAAAACAAGTATTTTGACACAACTTGGACAGTCTGACTAAGAGTTTGTTTTCTTAGCAGCCAAAGAAACTCACCCAATCTTCTAATTTGACTTGGAGCTTCTTTAGATGTGTGTCTACCTCTCCATGAGATTTTAGTTGAAGCAACCAATGCATTCAACTTGTTGTAATCTTCTTGTAATGATTTGTCATCCCTAACTGTGCTCAACTGACTCACCTAGGACATCATTGCAAACATAGAAAATGAGCTTCCCAGGGCCCCTCCTTCCAAACATATAGTACATGGAGTCTCCTCACCCATTCCAAGAGCCCGTACAAAATTGACAATGGAATGATGAGCTAAGACTCCATTTGTTCAACCTGCCTGGTTCAAACCAATGATAGGGTACTTAACAAAAGAATTAACAAACTAGTTGGAATGCTTCAAAACTCAAAAAAAACACAACACAAAATAAAAAAACAACTTGTACTAACTTTTCCAATAGACACTGCGAGCTATCTAATCCATTAATCAACTGAAAACAAAGAAACAAAAAAACTCAAGAATTCACTAAAACCGTGTTACTCTACAAATCTTCTTAATTCCAAATGTTTTTCCCCCCAACCTTTTGCACAGATCGATGGAGGCCTCTTATAGTTGATCTGATGCCTAATTCAATGGTTTCATATAGTTACATAACCATCTTACTCGAAAATGCTCCCTTGCACAAATGTTGTCAATGTTGTGAATGACAACATTGACAACTTGTTACAACCTTTGGGATTTGGTTCAAAACTTATTGTTCAAACACCATAAGACCCTAACCATGACTTAGTTAGGCTATTTAGACCTCACATAGGCGACTTCTACACTTCTTTGCCCAATTTGACCCCTAAATGCTTCATTCCCACTTTTGCCACAATATTGGTAACTTGGGTACAAATTGGCACTTGCCTTCACAAAGGTCACACATGAGGACATCTCACAGTGATCGATTGTCCCTTGTGTAATTGTCACTTGAATGTATTGCTATTGAACCACATTAATGCTTTTCTTCTTCAACAAATGAGGACAATCACTCTAAAGACAACATGATAATGTACACTCACTGTAAGGACAGTCACAAATGAGGACATCTCACAGTGACTGTCCCTTGTGTAATTGCCGCTTGAATGTATTGCTATTGAACCACATTAATGCTTTTCTTCTTCAACAAATGAGGACAGTCACTCTAAAGACAACATGATAATGTACACTCACTGTAAGGATAGTCACAAATGAGGACATCTCACAGTGACTGTCCCTTGTGTAATTGCTGCTTGAATTACACAAGGGACAGTCATTGTGAGATGTCCTCATTTGTGACAAGGACAGTCACACATGAGGACATCTCACAGTGATTGTCCCTTGTGTAATTGCCACTTGAATGTATTGCTATTGAACCACATTAATGCTTTTCTTCTTCAACAAATGAGGACAATCACTCTAAAGACAACATGATAATGTACACTCACTGTAAGGACAGTCACAAATGAGGACATCTCACAGTGACTGTCCCTTGTGTAATTTCCGCTTGAATTACATAAGGGACAGTCATTGTGAGATGTCCTCATTTGTGACAAGGATAGTCACACATGAGGACATCTCACAGTGATTGTCCCTTGTGTAATTGTCACTTGAATGTATTGCTATTGAACCACATTAATGCTTTTCTTCTTCAACAAATGAGGACAGTCACTCTAAAGACAACATGATAATGTACACTCACTGTAAGGACAGTCACAAATGAGGACATCTCACAGTGACTGTCCCTTGTGTAATTGCCGCTTGAATTACACAAGGGACAGTCATTGTGAGATGTCCTCATTTGTGACAAGGACAGTCACACATGAGGACATCTCACAGTGATTGTCTGTAATGTCCCCTTTTTGGCTAACTTGGAAAACAGGAACAATTACTCCACTTCTCAGACTTACTCTATCAGATACTTACAATTAAACTAAGTAATGGAGGTTACTTAAGATATCAACCGCTATTTCAGATTCAATCACAATATGTGTGCAAGATG
The DNA here is from genome assembly GCA_027943335.1 of Chamaecyparis obtusa. NCBI lineage: Eukaryota > Viridiplantae > Streptophyta > Pinopsida > Cupressales > Cupressaceae > Chamaecyparis > Chamaecyparis obtusa. The sequence goes on from BSBK01002409.1 coordinate 13,675, forward strand.
ATATTGATACCAATATGTTTAATAGCACTGTCAGATATAATGATATGAAATATGCTATGAATATGATGTTTCCTATCACTTATACTGATAGTATAATGATGGTATGTCTGATATAAACAATATCGATATACAATCAATAAGTATTGCTTACAGCAATGTATTTGCTGTGTCTGATATGATGATGTAATTATGCAAATGTGTAATATCGCTATGAGTGATATGTTGCTATTTTAGATTCTGAATTATATGCTTGCAACTTCAAATATTGATGCTGTTTCTGACTATCCTTTCTATCTGTGCAATCATGGTGTTGTCTCTGATCTGCAATGATAAACTTGAAACCAAACTGCCAAAGGCAGATGCTCTATTGAGTATATCCAAATATGGATAAGTAAATAAAGTTCTAATGATGCCTTGAGTGACTAACGAGAATGCATTCTTATATTGTCTTTAACAAATGAAGAGATGCTATGAATGAGACGTGTCTTGTTTCTTCCTCCATGTCCCTTTGTTAATCACACCTTTCCATAATCCGACAGTTCACATAATATTATTTCATTATTTTCTGATCATAGATAACTCCCAGATTGACTCAATATCAAATCTTTTTATGAAGGTAATCTTCCCTAATTGGTAGTGCAACCAGTAGTTAACATCCATTGTGTTTGTATTAGTTTGGTCTAACTATCATTAGTATTTAGTCAATCGATATTAACTCTTGCCTTATCCCATATTGTTATGATGATATCCAATCTTTCTACTCTGATATAAGTCGAGATCATTTTCTGATAATTGTCCATTTATTGGTTGATTGCTGGTAATGGAGTTTGATCTTCAAATTGACTTCCATTCCTGTTAATACTTAAGGATACATTGTACTTATTATCCATGACTGATGCCTCATTCATCAATAGCTTGTGATATAATCACCGATGCTTTTGTGTTTCTACAAGATGTGGTTTATCTCAGACAATCGATAATCTTTCAATCCTTTAGTCGATATCCTCCTATGTGGTGTCTATTGATATAGATAGTAGAATTCAATCTAGTTTATGTTATTGTCATGATAACATAGGAAGTGATGGTGCATATTTGCTAGCGGGTCTTCATGTTTGATATTGCTTTATCAGATATGTCATTGTCTAAACTTGTGCAATTAATGATTATTTATAATATATGAATGGTTATCCTTCTTGCTTATCAATACATCTTCTGAAACACATAGCGACCTATCCCTTATTCATATCATGTTGATCTTGACTTCATAGTATTTGGTTCATTAATCATCCTCTCATGGTATCGATGTGTAATGACTAGTGATTGTTGTATCACTTCTTCATTCCTCATCGTGATAGATAATGCAGATGTTTAATGTAGATGTATATCGATTACAGATATTCGATATTGCTTTAAACGTTATTATTATTATTATTATTATTAATGTTATTGTTATTATTAAATATTATAATTAATGATGTTAGTAATATTAATAATATTATAATAAATATTATTATAGTGATAACATATTGTTTTATATTGAGAGGTTTATTAATATTATTTATATATTAAAATTATTATATCAATAATTGATTTAATATTATTACTTAATATATTATTATAATATAATATATATAATTTATTAATAATTATTTATTATTAATTTATATTATAATTATAATCATAATTATATTATTTATTAATATTTTAATATTATTTAATTAACATATTACTTATTATGCTAACTATATATTATTATTATCTTTTGATAATAATTATATATTATTGTTATATACCGTTAATAATAGATTATTATATATCATCTAATCATTTTATTATTATACTAAGTTCAATATGTCACGGCTCATGACATTGTCCCTTGTGTAATTGCCACTTGAATGTATTGCTATTGAACCACATTAATGCTTTTCTTCTTCAACAAATGAGGACAGTCACTCTAAAGACAACATGATAATGTACACTCATTGTAAGGACAGTCACAAATGAGGACATCTCACAGTGACTGTCCCTTGTGTAATTGCCACTTGAATTACACAAGGGACAGTCATTGTGAGATGTCCTCATTTGTGACAAGGACAGTCACACATGAGGACATCTCACAGTGATTGTCCCTTGTGTAATTGCCACTTGAATGTATTGCTATTCAACCACATTAATGCTTTTCTTCTTCAACAAATGAGGACAGTCACTCTAAAGACACCATGATAATGTACACTCACTGTAAGGACAGTCACAAATGAGGACATCTCATAGTGACTGTCCCTTGTGTAATTGCCACTTGAATGTATTGCTATTCAGCCACATTAATGCTTTTCTTCTTCAACAAATGAGGATAGTCACTCTAAGGACAACATGATAATGTACACTCACTGTAAGTGTACATTATCATGTTGTATTACAAATGGACCTTATGTTGGTCGGGATATAAGTGCAAAAAAAAAAAGGAACGTTGTCATTTGTGTTTTCAACAGCGCCGAGAGAGATTCCCTCCGCGAAATCAAGCGGGTTATCATTTGTGTTTTGAACAAAGCGGGTTGTCATTTGTGTTTTGAACAGCACCTAGAGAGATTCCCTCCATGAAATCAAGCGGGTTATCATTTGTGTTTTCAACAGCGCCGAGAGAGATTCCCTCCACAAAATCACAGCTACAATTTCTGAGTACGTTGGGTTTATTTTTCTTTTGTCATTATTATTTAATATGGTATTCAGTTGTTAGAGAGCTAAAATACCCAGAAATGAGGACATATCTGTGTTGAATTTATTGTTAGCGGCTTTGGTTATTTAGAATGCTTCCCCACAATACTTAATTACACAAGGGACAGTCACTGTGAGATGTCCTCATTTGTGACAAGGACAGTCACACATGAGGACATCTCACAGTGACTGTCCCTTGTGTAATTGCCACTTGAATGTATTGCTATTCAACCACATTTATGGGCTCGTTTGGACCACGACACACAGTAGCATCTACAGAGAAGAATATCCCAGGTGTAACAAGTTGTAAGAATATACCAACAGTTCTAAGAAGTTCCCTAGCACGTAGTAGCATCTACAGAGAAAAATATACAACATGAGGGCAGCCACTGTAAAGACAACATGATAATGTACACTCATTGTATGTGTACATTATCATGTTGTCTTTACAGTGACTAACCTCATTCAAGTGGCCATTACACAAGGGACAGTCACTGTGAGATGTCCTCATTTGTGACAAGGACAGTCACACATGAGGATATCGCACAGTGACTGTCCCTTGTGTAAGCCACTTGAATGTATTGCTATTCAACCACATTTATGGGCCCGTTTGGACCACGGCACATAGTAGCATCTACAGAGAAGAATATCCTAGGTGTAACAAGTTGTAAGAATATACCAACAGTTCTAAGAAGTTCCCTAGCACATAGTAGCATCTTCTAATTGTCTATACCACTTCACAAGGTATTGTTTGCACACATTGTTTTTGGTTCTTTTGATGACCCTTGTTTTGAAATTGCTATTAGGCCTTGTAGCTTATATGTTTTGATTGCTGGAGAGCTTCTAAAGCTAAGCAAGAAGACCATTGCATGAGTTATAGCCGCGTGCTCAGGTTTGAAAATTGTATATTTTTTAATCTAATGTATATTTTAACTAGACTTTTAGCTTATTTTTGCTGTATATTTTAATCTAAAGGGAATCATGGATGTGAACTTGAAAGAATTTTGTACTTAGTTCTTATGGAGAGAATAGTAGTAGTTTACGGTCTAATATCAAATAGAGTTTTCCAATTACAGAAAGTTAATGAATTCTAATAGCTTATATGTTTTGATTGCTGGAGAGCTTCTAGAGCTAAGCAAGAAGACCATTGCACGAGTTATAGCTGCGCGCTCAGGTTTGAAAATTGTATATATTTTAATCTAATGTATATTTTAATCCTTTTGCCATGTCATGTAATATGTCTTGCCTTGTAGCTTATATGTTTTGAAATTGCTGTTAGGCCTTGTAGCTTATATGTTTTGATTGCTGGAGAGCTTCTAGAGCTAAGCAAGAAGACCATTGCACTAGTCGTAGCCGCGCGCTCAGGCATGAAAATTGTATATTTTTTAATCTAATGTATATTTTAACTAGACTTTTAAAATATTAAAGGATTTAACTAGGTCTAAGAAGATTTGTGTACTTTTGACAATTTTGCTTAGTCACTGAAAGTTGTAGACCGAAGTTTTCATAGCCCAATTTTTGCTTCCTGCGAAGAACAATCATGTCAGATAATATAAGTGAAGAACAAAATAGGGAGACAATCGCTAGATTGTGGTCTAACTTGAAAAGAAAAGGTGATGGAAAATGTTATTGTCCCTGCAAAATTTGTAAGGGCTTAAACCGTAGAAGATTGCTAATCAAAACAGTTAAGAGACATTGTAGGGAGAATGGTCACATTGAAGGGGGGCATGACTATCATCCACTGGTAAGTTGTTCATTATATCATTTTAACAATTTATATACATATGAAATCACTTGATGATGAGTTGAAGATCATGGTTTATTTATGTTAATCAATTTTATATAGGTTGATCTCCCCAGGGAAGTACATGATATGGAGGAACATGGGGGTGCGAATATCCAAGGTGAAGATAATAATCCCATGGAAGATGATGATCATGCGCCAGAAAACACAATTGAAGATGATGGTATAAATACATTGATCCATGACACATTTAGTCCAAGCGGATCTGATCATGATGATGATGATAGCCTTGATGTACCTCTACTTGAGAAGGCATACGAGCCCCTATACAAAGACTCCCAAACAACTCTTCTCTCTGCTGTATTGTTGTTGTTGAACTTGAAGGTTATGAATGGTTTATCCAACATAACAATGTCACGTATGTTAAGGTATGTCATATATGTCTTTATAGTTAACAAAGGGTGAATAATGTACCACTAATATTGTTTATATTAACAACTTATAGTTTTTGTTGTAGATTGATAGGCGAGTTTTTGTTACCACCATCAAATATTCTACCTCGCTCATATCGAGAATTATCTCCTATTATGAAAGATATTGGAATGGAGTATCAAGCAATACATGTTTCTCCCAATGATCATATTATATATTATAAAGAACATGTATTTGCAACACAATGCCCTGTATGTCATACGAGTAGATATCGAACAGATCGAATAACAAAAAAGGTGCCTCACAAGGATCTTCGTTACATCCCCATTATTCCACGGATGCGACAATTATTCAGGTGTACTAGCTTGGCACAATTTATGGATTACCATGCACGCAATAGAAGTCGAGATGACATTATTCGAATCCCTGCGAATGGTTCGGCATTTATGCACATAGAGGAAAAGTGGCAACACTTCAAAGAAGAACCTCGTAATCTCAGGCTTTCATTGGCAGCGGATGGTGTCAATCCATTTGGAGAGATGAGATCTGTTTGCTTGGTGTGGCCTATTTTTGTTATCAACAATAACATTCCTCCGTGGATGTCAATAAAGAGGGAGCACATTATGTTGGCAATGATTGTTCCAGGTATTTTATCATTTGATAGTTATTAATTTACATGTACTTACAAATCTTACAGTAAAATGGTCATAATAATTATGTAATGTTACTGTTCATTCAAGTAGGTAAATATCAAGTTAAAGATATGAATGTATATATTGAGCCTCTTATTGATGAGTTGGTGGAGTTATGGAATGGTGTCACTATGTATGACGTGTCTAGACCAATAGGACAAAGACAATTTCAATTCCATGCAATACTTGTGTGGACAATACATGATGCCCCAGGGCTAACACATTTTTGTGGTATGTTATAGTGAATTCAAGTTGCGCATGATAATTCTAATTATAAAAATCAACATATTTAATAATCCAATTATATCATTATCTTGTAGGTCTTCAAACAAAGGGAAAATTTGCATGTCCAGTTTGTGGTCCAAAGATGAAATCTCGTCATTCAAAAAGTTTAGGAAAGCATGTGTTTGATGAGTACAGACACTTCCTCCACAGGAATCATAAGTATCGAAGTATGGAAAAACATCTTTTCAATGGGAAAGAAGAGACTACATCAAAGCCACGAAGAATGACACCTTGCCTATGGAAGTTGGAATATAATAGAATTAATCGTCGAGGTAATGTCGTTCCACTTAATGGTTTATGTTTGTAATTTATATATTTCTATTGTGATTTTTGTTTACTAATTATGTAATTGATGATCGTGAAGGTCGTCAAGGCACTACTGACAACCTTCCAAAGGGACTAAAAAGCTATCCCAGACAATTTAGTAGGTTGCCCTACTACGAGGACCTACAAATTGTGCATTTGTTTGATCTTATGCATGTTGGAAAGAATATAACAGAGACATTGTGGAAAATACTGGATGGAAGGCGTGACAAAGAAAAAATTGTCAAAATTTGTAATGACATTCATGAATCCAATCATGCACTGAAGAATTTCATTCACTCAAATAGCAATAGAGATCAGATTAATATAAGTGCCCTTCCTTGGTTATTAACGAAGCAGCAAAGTGATGCCATAAAAGAAGTCATACGAAAAATTCGATTTCCCACAGGATTTGCTGGGAACATAAGCAATCTCATATCAAAGAAAAGTGAATTTGGGCCAGGGCTCAAAATGCATGATTGGCATACTTTCATCAAGGTAAGTTATGTTCTTCTGTATTTACAATATATTCATAAACTACGTGTACTATTCATTATGTTATGTTACAAAATAATGAAATGATTGGTTTATAATTACTGCAGTAAGTGCTACCTCTATCTCTCCCAGAGCACTTCAACAATAACATCAAACAAGTGATATATGATCTTGGAAAATACATGAGGTAAGCAGTAATATCTGTTCAATTTGTTGTATATATTTATTATATTCACGATTTATTTTTCTTGCTATGTAATCTATTGTATATTATTTTGTAAAGTCTCTTATTTATATTTTTTTGTGACTTGAATCTCTTAATGTAGGTGGTTGTCATCTAAAGAAATCCATAAAGAAGATATAAACTATTGGAAGAGAAGAATTCCTCATTTATTGTGTGAAATGCAAAAGTGTCTACCTCCAACTTTTTTCAATGCACAAGAACACTACCTCATACACCAAGTTGAGGAGATTGAATTGTGTGGACCTGCACACACTAGGTCAATGTGGATGGTTGAGAGGCACTTGAAATCTTTGAAGGCTTTGGTTCGACAAAGAGCACATCCTGAGGGTTCTATGGTAGAGGGATACATGGTATACCAGACTATGGTGTACATTACTGAATATCTTCCTAAGTTTGCTTCAAATATCCATGTAGATCGCATTTGGGATCTCGACCCTTTTAAAAAATTCAAAGGGGAGTACTTGATGGGGAAAGGTAGATTGAGGAAAGTGACAGGTAATAAATTATAAGATGTTATTGTAATAAATTATTTCTTAATCTTCAAAATAAATCGGTTGTAAGTCGTCTATTTTTTTTTTCTACAGTTGCTCGAGAGTGGGATGCACTACATTTGTATATTGCAAACAATCTTGTTTGGATGACGGTATGGATTGAACGATGTCAACATTCTGGTCACACATTAACATGGGAAGGTGTATCTTCATTGGTTAAAGAAGCTCATCGTAATGGAGATTCTAATGTTACGCAAAGGGAAATAGATTTAGCATATGGTTTAAGAGATTTCCAGGTACGTACAAAATTATTAATCACCCGTATGTTTATCAACTCACGATATAATAATTTTGACATGTTTCACATATTATTGCAGGTTAAACACCACAAGGGTATGTTCTGTAATGGTCAAAAATTTCGCGTCAAAGTGTTGGATGACACGAAGAAAACTTGTGATTCTGGAATAACTGCAGTCTTTCAAGTGACTAATATTTCATCTAGAAATGACTTAGATCCTCAAGAGTCTAAAAATCAATACTATGGCATTTTGGATGATATACTTGAGTGCGACTTTAGTTCCTTCAAATTAGTACTCTTCGTTGTCAAATGGTAGAGGCTACGACTTAATCCAAATGATCCTAATAGAACTGTTATTGAACATGATAATGGATTTACAATGGTTAATACAAGGTCGTTTGAGCCAGTTGGGGATGAGCCCTATGTTCTTCCAAGCCAATGTGAGCAGGTATTTTACTCAGAGGTTTCACATAAACCGGGTTGGTCATTTGTTGTTAGACATGAACCGAGAGGAAGGCCGATAAAGTATAATGCGATGGAAGAAGAAGATACCGAAGAAGTAGAAGATGATGTAGATGATGATCACGATCGACAATTATTGGATGATGTTCCTGAGACAAATTTTCATGAAGAAGAAGAAGAAGATGATGACGATGATGCTGCTACTGATGATGATGATGAAGATGATGTTGATGTTGATGATGATGATGTTGATGATGATGACAACGATGACAACGACAACGACGACGACGATGATGATGACGATGATGATGAGGATGATGATGATGATGATGATGATGATGATGATGATGAGGATGATGATGATGAAATTTAAAGGTATGCCATCAATCCTTAATGTATTTAATATTCATTTCTTGATAGAAATATATTTGTCTTAAATGGTTACATAGTTTATTCATTATCTATTTAAAAGCTATAAGTGTTATAATGTGTACGTTTTAATGTTTTTAATTTTTATGTGATGCTTATGATGGATGTGATTATGATTATGATGTGATTATGCTCACGATAATTGAATTACATTTGCAGGAAATTGAACCCCTTTCAAGAGCATCCCGCACAGTCTCATGGATCGACAGGTATAAGTCAATACACCTTATAGAAAGTCTATTTAATACACTTATCAATAGTAAGATTGATGTCTTCTAAGATCTCTCCCATTTGCAGGTACCAGCAAATAGGTATTTGTCAGAAGTGTCTTCCTCGAGTGAGGGAAATATAGGAATAGAAGAGGAAAGTGAGACATGCAGTTTATCTAGAATAGGGAGATTAACTAGAGGTCAAAGGACTAGAAGGAAATTCAATAAACACATGAAATTTTTCCTTGCTCAAGGGGGGTCATGTTCTTATGATGATGAGATGAAAGGCGACATCAAGGTGCCCTTGAGGTACCAACATCTACAGAAACATTGGGTACCCAAGGAACTTCCTCCAATAAACACTGATTTTTGTGTTAATGAGAGGATATATCGCATAGCACCATCATCATTACATGATTTGGGCCTATTTTCTATGGATGGCATAAAGGTGTCTTACAACAAAGTTTCTGAATTGATGGAGTATGTTGGACCATGTTACGATTAAAAAAGTTGGATGCATATTGTTCAATATAAAAAAAGTATGCGTAGGTATGCACTCTTGGCAAATTATATACAACAGCAAGACAATAATCAAAGTAAAAGTGTGGCTATATACATTGATGGAAGGCCAAAAGCAACAAGGAATATTGCGGGTTTTATAAATAGTACACGACTTGGGTCAACTATAAAGCAACCCAATTGCATATTTGAGGTGCGCGAGGGAAATCGTGTATTCATCTGTGTGATAAAATCAATACGTGCAGGGGAAGAGCTGCTTATTGATTACAATTTGAACCGCATAGATACAAACGAGGCTACTATCATGGGGGTGGTACATACTATTAAACCAACTTCTAATCAATGACTCCAGCATACCATTTAGTTATTAAATTTTTGGCTAACATTTTTATACTTGATCTTTGACACAGGGGCACAATATGGAGCAACCGCCCGAAGGTGATGGTGACGATATTCCTAGCTCATCTATACATGAGCAGGTAAAACTCATTGTAATTGTGCAAACTAGATAGAAGCAAAATGTTATTTTTTTTAATGTTATTTTCTTCATTGTTTTGGAGTAATTTTGATAATACTAATACTATTGTTGTCACAGAGGGCCGGTGGTCGGAGAGAGGGAAAGCAACCTGCAGTCCCTCAGGAGTCCCCCCTTGTGGACCCTTTTTTTATTGATTTAGCAGAGACCGATGACCCGATCAGTTCCATTAAAAAGTTGCTAAAGAAAATTGGGGAAGAACTTCTACGTTTGGTATCCATACATCCTCAAACTCAGGAAATAAAAGACAGGGCAGCTGAGTTGTTGCGCACTTCTGAAAACTTTAAAGTAAGTATTAATGAAATTTTTAATTATTACAAGAGTTCAATAATGGTTTTTATGTTATGCTCTTTTATGACATTAATTAAAATATGGATGCATTGTCTTTACAGAGTTATTTGCGTAATTTTGAACCCCATTCCCATGATGAGGCCGGTATTGCAAGTGGTTCAGGTAGATCACATGTTCCATTCCCCACTTGTGTTTTCCACTGAATATATATAGGAATGATCATAATCATTGACAATACATGCTCGAACAATCTTTTTTTTTAATGCTCTAACAATCTTGTCCATGCTAGTCCACGCGTTCTATATTTATGCATGCTCTAACAATTTTATTCTTCAGCTCCTTTCCATGATGATATGACAACGCCGCCTCCATCCAGGACAGCCACAAATGTCTTGCCAACTGCCATGTCAACAACACACAGCCTAAATGCACCAACTGTTGCACCATCTACTGGTACACAAATCCCCTTTTTCTCTCTTTTGTTATGTGTTTAAGTGTTATGTGTTTACGATGTAGATCCCTTGATTGTGTTTGTGCCATGGGTGCTCTGCACCAATTTATTTCCCTTGAAGTATTATTTCTTGGAGGCATTTGATAATGGTTTTCATTTTTTGCAATAGGAGATGCAACAAGTCTCGATGCAACATCATTTCCTGGATGTTCCCGTGTTCCTAGTACGGGAATGGTGAAGGATTGTGTATTGATCATCAACGACGATGAAGGCATTCCCTTAAAAGTATCCAAACTTCTAGGTATTTTAAAGTTATTATTATTCTATAGTGATATAATAGTAATTTAGTTTTTGATCACTCTTCATCGACTAATGATCCCATGATTATTTTGTAGGGAATGATATTTTTTGGCGAAAACTTGGTGATGAGTGTTTGCGGATATTCGGGCCCACCATACGTACATGGTGGAACATCATATCCTAACTAAAACCCAAAACCACTATTTTGATTTCATATCATTGCTAGAATAGTTTTCCTTTTCATCAATTTCTTGAACTATATTAAAGGTAGCTTCTCTTCATTTATGAGTCTAACATGTTTTTTTTTACTTAAAAGGTGGAATAACCAAGATAAAAAGTTGAAGGATGATCTTGTACATAGTATGACCCAGCTTTTTGGACCTCGTGCATTCGAGAGAAACAAGCTCCTTGAAAGAGCTGGTTTATGTTTGAAGTATATTAGGGACCAGTACAGGAAATATTTAGAGGTTAACCCAAGGCACGAGCGTCCACCCTGTGTTCTTGAGGCTGAGTGGCAGGGTTTGATTTTGTATGGAAAGTATAAAGCCGACATGAAAAAAGGAATTACGCTAGTAGAGAGTAGAGCAAGGTATGTGATACTTTTGAGAATGTAATTATGTACTAATTAACCTCTAAATTTTTCCTGTACTGGTCTCTAACATATTTCAAACTTTTCATAGATTGCCTGACACATCAAAGGCAACAAAGGCAAGATTAGAAAAGCACGGGACACACAAGCTCGGCTCTGGTGGTTTTTCCAAACTTCAAGCACGAGTTGTAAGTATTAGTAAATGAAAACTTGTATCAATTTTTTTATATATTGCAAGGAAATTTTTTTTGATCAAACAATGCAAGTAAAATTCACCATACCAAGAAAAAATGTAGGGGTCAGAGTTCAATAGATGCCTCACAGAAGAGGACAAGAGAATTGGCTTCCAACAAGGCTATAGAGCCGTGGCTGAACGGCTACGAGCTGAAATCAGTGTGCAAGGTTCAAATAATGATGCATCTGAGCCACAGGTAAATAAGCTAAATGAAATTTATTTCAAATTGAATACTTTACCAATTAGTCTATTTGATGTTAAGTTCTAATATAAAGTGAGTATATCTGTTTTAAGAAAGCAATGATAACAATGTGTAGGATATTGGAATGCAGCCTGACAATCCTTCTACACAATCTATGCATAATGAAGGTTCGCATGATGTGCATCCTAGTGGTGGAGGTATACATTTTCTATTAAAATTTTTATATGTAATTACAATTGGTGTTTGGATTAATGTAACATTTTGTATAGCAACTGTAGAGGATCGAGGGGTCGGTGCTCATGAGCATGTTGAGGTTGAGTCTAGACAAAATGATGTGGCCAGATCAGGTAATTAAAGAGCGCCACAGTTATGTTCTTTAAAATAATTAAATACTTGTAACAATTATAATTAAATATTTTAAATTTAACTCTTTTATTTGTTATTGTAGAGGACCCCCCTTTGCAGCAGCATAGGAATTTGAGATCATCAAGAACAGAGAACAAAACAACTGATGAAGGGGGTATTGATGATAACACTGATGCTCCTCTTAAAGCTTACATAGAAAAAAAAATTAGAAAGAGAAAAAAGAAATGATTGTCATCTAAATACCTTAATTGATAATGACTGAATTTTATGTCTCAATGAATTTAATTATGTGCTAATGAATGTTCATGAATTATGTGTTTATTTTCATATTGATGAATGTTGCGTGTTAACGAATCTAATGTGTTAATGAATGTTATCATGTGATATTGATTGAATGTTACATTTTATTAATAATTGAAAGAATGAATGAATGTTAGATGTTAACGGGGAATGTAGAGTGATGTTAGGGGGAGGGGGGTGGGGCCAAATGAGCTTCCACCTTCACGTGGTTGGCCCTGTTTAGTAGAGAATATTAAACTATATTCTCGAAACAAAGTGAAGCTCAATAAGATACTAAATGAGTCAAAATGGTTATCAAGGTCCTCTATCCATAAGATACTTGTAGTCAAAATGGTTATTAATAAGATACTTGTAGTCAAAATGGTTATCTAGGTCCTCTATCCATTCCATAAGTTCTTCACCATTCAAACTTCCTCCATAACAAGGAATGTGCTCTAGGTTAGTCATGAAGCCTAGCATGGACTCTTTGTCAGATAGAGCCACTATTTCAGAGCCTTTTCTGTGCATTTCCTTCAAGCACTGTACAGTGTACGGATGTGAAAGGGAGGGCAGACTAGTGTGGAAGTTAGAGTATTTATATCTTATGCTTTGAGAGTTTATTTGGTAGATTCAAGACACCTTATATCAAAGTTATTCCTTTTTCTTATCTGTTGTTCTGTCAAACCCTCATTTTTTGGGTTATTGCATTCAAATGGCCTTAACTTGCAAATAAACCATAGGATATCCTCTGTTCTTTGTAAAATGCAAGTTAAGGGGGTTTATTTTCATATTTTAAAAGCTTTGGAACAGGATACTAAGCCAGAGAATTTCAAGAGCAAGCCCTAGGTCAAGAATCTCAATGTTCTTGACTAGGAGTTGATGGATTATGCAAGATCAGAGGGTAGCGGCAAGTAAAGGACCTCAAACCTTGTTGAGTCTAGATCTTTAGAGCATGGTGGACATCTTCAAACTCTGATCTTGGTTTCATGCACCCATTTTCAATGCCTTGTTTTGGAACCCACACCCAAAGGCATGCATTAGGTCTGCGGACTCAATAAGGACATTGATATGCTGGAGTGGAGTCAGGGTCTGGGAGTTGGAGGATTGTTAGAACATCAAAAAGGGTACTCAAAAAACATATAAGTTCATAAGGTCCTTTGTCAAATTGAAGAGTTATTGCTGCAGAACAGGTTTTGGAGACCTACTAGAGTCACTAGGTCTATTTGGACCCGTTTGGACCACGACACACAGTAGCATCTACAGAGAAGAAGTTTGGTATGCAATGGTCTTGAAACCTCCTGAGAAATTCTTGGTATGCATTTGTGTGGTGCAAAAGCTTCATTGAAAGAGAAAAAGAAGAAAAGAATAGAAATGATTTTTTTTCTTTTTATGTCATATACTGTAACCAGCTACTTATAACTTGCAAAAATTATTATAACCATTTGAAATTGAAACTTAGTTTAATGTGAAACTGAGAACTGCTTTATTAGAGCTTTCTGTGATTTAGATTCAGACATCAAGAACATTGTTTGCCTAATATTGTGATTAATGTTTATTTATTAATATCTCATACTGACAAACAATTGATAATTGTAGGGAAAACGTCATTGGCGGTCTTTGAGGATCCACCAGAAGCCAAGGAGAAAATGTATTCAAATGTTAAAGATGGTGTAACAGTCCTTACAGCTGTTGAACCTTGCTGTGTAGATCATCTCCGATTCTCCAAGTTCAACAGTACTGTGGTATTCCTTTGGATACTTCTAATGGTAAATTTCAGACATCAAGTTCTTTTCGTATGAAACTACTACATTTGTAATCTGTAGTTTTAAACTTTTAGTTTATAAATGTTCATCAGCTTTAGTTCATATGCTGCCATTTCAAGTATGATTAATGATGTTACCTTTATCACAGGATGAAAGTGAGCAGTCAGCATACTGGTACGGAGCTGGCAGCATTGATACGGTGACTAGGGCATCATTTAATGGTGGTATTGTGTTTTCCCGTATTTAGGGCATCGGCCTTTTGAAGCATTGCCTTCATCTTTCTTAAGTCTGAGTTTTAAGTTTGTTTATCTCTCTCGGCGTTGTTGAAAATACAAATGACAACGTTCTTGTTTGTTTTGCCCTTATATCCCGATGTGATTTCGCGGAGGGTTACGGCGCTGTTGAAAACACAAATGAAAACACAAATCCCTTGTGTAATTGCCACTTGAAGGAGGACAGTCACTGTAAAGACAACATGATAATGTACACTTACAGTGAGTGTACATTATCATGTTGTCTTTAGAGTGACTATCCTCATTTGTTGAAGAAGAAAAGCATTAATGTGGCTGAATAGCAATACATTCAAGTGGCAATCACACAAGGGACAGTCACTGTGAGATGTCCTCATTTGTGACTGTCCTTACAGTGAGTGTACATTATCATGTTGTCTTTAGAGTGACTGTCCTCATTTGTTGAAGAAGAAAAGCATTAATGTGGTTCAATAGCAATACATTCAAGTGGCAATTACACAAGGGACAATCGATCACTGTGAGATGTCCTCATGTGTGACTATCCTTGTCACAAATGAGGACATCTCACAATGACTGTCCCTTGTGTAATTCAAGTGGCAATTACACAAGGGACAGTCACTGTGAGATGTCCTCATTTGTGACTGTCCTTACAATGAGTGTACATTATCATGTTTTCTTTAGAGTGACTGTCCTCATTTGTTGAAGAAGAAAAGCATTAATGTGGTTCAATAGCAATACATTCAAGTGGAAATTACACAAGGGACAATCGATCACTATGAGATGTCCTCATGTGTGACTATCCTTGTCACAAATGAGGACATCTCACAATGACTGTCCCTTCTGTAATTGCCACTTGAATGAGGACAGTCACTGTAAAGACAACATGATAATGTACACATACAATGAGTGTACATTATCATGTTGTCTTTACAGTGGCTGCCCTCATGTTGTATATTCTTCTCTGTAGATGCTACTATGTGCTAGGGAACTTCTTAGAACTGTTGGTATATTCTTACAACTTGTTACACCTGGGATATTCTTCTCTGTAGATGCTATTGTGTGCCGTGGTCCAAACAGGCCCATAAATGTGGTTGAATAGCAATACATTCAAGTGGCAATTACACAAGGGACAGTCACTGTGATATGTCCTCATGTGTGACTGTCCTTGTCAAAAATGAGGACATCTCACAGTGACTGTCCCTTGTGTAATTGCCACTTGAAGGAAAAAAGCATTAATGTGGTTCAATAGCAATGTATTCAAGCGGCAATTACACAAGGGATAATCACTTTGAGATTTCCTCATTTGTGACTATCCTTACAGTGAGTGTACATTATCATGTTGTCTTTACAGTGACTGTCCTCATTTGTTGAAGGAAAAAAGCATTAATGTGGTTCAATAGTGATGCAGAGTAGTCAGGGCTTTTAGAATATACAAATATACATCCTTAACTCTCATTCCACCAAGGAAGAAGGAATTCCAATGGTTGAAACGTGAGTTAAGGTCTTTACATTAGTCAAACCCTGAAAATGAGGGTTTGTAAACAATGCACAGAAAATTTGAAATAACTTAGATATAAAATAAAGAGAATCAATCAAACCAACTTCCAAAGCATCAGATGTCACTATTACAACTTCCAGGCAAATTTTATCATCCAACCACCATCCGTACAGCCGTACAGAGTTCGTTTTTCACCAGAAATGCACTAAAATAGGGTTATTTTTATTTTTTATGAAAGCAAAATGATTACAATACTGGTTCTCTGTCTGTCTTCGACCATTTGAAGCCTAAAATAGGCTCTCCAAATGTTGGTTCAACCATCTAGGTGGTTAGAACAGTTTATCCAACAAATGTCAACTTTGCTAAGCAACTTTTAAAGTTGCATTACAACTTTGCAAACAACTTTGCCGAGAAGGTTAAAAATGTGTTGTGAAACTTTAGGAACCTTATTAAAGTTATTTTGGACCTTCAAACTTCTTAACAACATCTAAAAGACACCTAATAAACACTTACTATGCTCATTTCATCCAAGGACTCAAAAGATGCCCAAGGTTTATAAGTCACCAAGGGGTCTTGTGTCCAACAAGTGGATGTTTATAAGGAGATAAAATCAATCCTTAATATTTATTACAAACCAAGAAAACATCTAAAACTCCTATTCTAATTTATTGTCATTCAAAAAGACTCTGATTTGTCATTCAAAAAGACTCTGATTTGTCAATCAAAAGGACCTTTCACCAATCAATCCTTCAAAGCTCCAAGGTGAAAATCTTATGTTCCAATTGATAGGATTTGACTCCTTGGCTTCATGGCAACTTCCTTCAATCATGGTGTCTTTGGCTTGCATTAGGGATGCCCCTGCATCAAATAGCAATGCATTCAAGTGGCAATTACACAAGGGACAGTACATGCCCATTAAAGTTGGTGTTTTGTTATCCAGCATGACAATGGAGACAACATACTCTGTGTCAATTTTACTGATCAAATTTCCCTCCGCCAGGCAAAGCAACAATCTGGGTATGATAAGGTGAAATTTTGTAGTCCTTTTGGGTATGATAACAGTTCCAGTTTCCAATAAGATGGTTCATTTTTATAATCTAGCTTCAATTTCTCTTGTGAAAATCTTTTTTTCATTTTATGGGTGGTAAAATATAATTATTATGCTAGAGGTGTGTACTTATGGATGATAATGAAACAAAATGATAAGATTTAAGACTTGTTTTTTTTTTAAATAGCAATTTAAGTTTCCTTCTATTATAAATTACTGTTTTTCTATTTTTTAATGTATCTTTCCAGATCTTTTATATCAATTTTATTTATGAAATATAAATATATTAATAATGTTTTAGTGTTTTTAGGATTAGATTATATCAATTCTATGTATCATCATTCGTCATTCAATTGTCAGTATTATTAATTTAGACTGTGCAATTGTAGAACTACTCGAATATGGGTTGGATGGATACTCAAGCAGGGGAACCCTCCTCAAATATCTCAAGCAGTGAACTTGGAAAAATGTGTCCTGAAGGAACCCTTTCCATCAGAGAGATAAAAGTACAAACAAGTAAAAGAAGCAGGCTCTGCAAATATGTTTTTGAGAAGAAAAATGATAGATTATTCGAGTATGGTTCATGAGGTATATCTAAAAAGACATTTTTTTTCTTATTATAATAAAAGAGGAAGTTGTGAATGTCAAAGTTGAGTGAAACAAAAATTATTTTCATCAAATTTTGTTAGGCTTGCTTTTGGGAATAGTTTCTTACAATATTGCTATTAAGATTTTTATTGTGTAGTTTTTAGATTAGGTTTATAAAATTATATTTCATGAGTAGTGATTCATATTAATCAATTAACGATACTTTTGGAAGGTATTTTCAATGTGTCAAATTTTGATATTTTTACAAGAATTAGATTGTGTAATTTTTTTAATTAAAGTCATTGACTCATATTTCATAAATAATAGTTCTCATGAATCCATCTCTTATAAGATTGAATAGTCTATTTAGGAAGTATTTCTGATGGTATGTCAAATTATGATATTACTATTACCATTAGATTGCATGGCTTTGAAGTCAACCTCATTGACCCATATTCTTCTCTGTAGATGCTACTATGTGCTAGGGAACTTCTTAGAATTGTTGGTATATTCTTACAACTTGTTACACTTGGGATATTCTTCTCTGTAGATGCTACTATGTGCCGCGGTCCAAACGGGCCCATAAATGTGGTTGAATAGCAATACATTCAAGTGGCAATTACACAAGGGACAGTCACTGTGAGATGTCCTCATGTGTGACTGTCCTTGTCACAAATGAGGACATCTCACAGTGACTGTCCCTTGTGTAATTTCCACTTGAATGAGGACAGTCACTGTAAAGACAACATGATAATGTACACATACAATGAGTGTACATTATCATGTTGTCTTTACAGTGGCTGCCCTCATGTTGTATATTCTTCTCTGTAGATGCTACTATGTGCTAGGGAACTTCTTAGAACTGTTGGTATATTCTTACAACTTGTTACACCTAGGATATTCTTCTCTGTAGATGCTACTGTGTGCTGTGGTCCAAACGGGCCCATAAATGTGGTTGAATAGCAATACATTCAAGTGGCAATTACACAAGGGACAGTCACTGTGATATGTCCTCATGTGTGACTGTCCTTGTCACAAATGAGGACATCTCACAGTGACTGTCCCTTGTGTAATTGCCACTTGAATGAGGATAGTCACCGTAAAGACAACATGATAATGTACACAAGTACCGTGAAGGTAGTTGCAAGTTACGGCTGTTTCATTGCATACCCGAAACAATGAAGATGTTACGGTCCACAAAACATTTGTGCTTGAAAGATGAATAAATAAAATTAAACTTCTAAATAACCAAAGCCGCTAACAATAAATTCAACACAGATATGTCCTCATTTCTGGGTATTTTAGCTCTGTAACAGCTGAATACCAGATTACATAATAATGACAAAAGAAAAATAAACCCAACATACTCAGAAATTGTAGCTGTGATTTCGCGGAGGGAATCTCTCTCGGCATTGTTGAAAATACAAATGACAACGTTTCTCTACATTATCATGTTGCCTTTACAGTGACTGTCCCTTGTGTAATTACCACTTGAAGGAGGACAGTCACTGTAAAGACAACATGATAATGTACACTTATAGCCCGTGTACATTATCATGTTGTCTTTAGAGTGACTATCCTCATTTGTTGAAGAAGAAAAGCATTAATGTGGCTGAATAGCAATACATTCAAGTGGAAATTACACAAGGGACAGTCACTGTGAGATGTCCTCATTTGTGACTATCCTTACAGTGAGTGTACATTATCATGTTGTCTTTATAGTGACTGTCCTCATTTGTTGAAGGAAAAAAGCATTAATGTGGTTCATTAGCAATGTATTCCCAGCATCTGTACCTGCATCTCTCTTATATACTACAAGTTGCTTTCCATCAGAAATTGCAGTTCCCTCACGTGACATTGATGGTGAAGTGTTCTTTTCAAAACCATCATCTGTGGTTACCAATGCTCCTGTTTTAGGCAATAAGTTTGTTGCATTCCATGAGCCATTGGTCAAGTTTCTTCTACAAGCTTCTGATGCCTCAAAATCTAAGCAGCGCCTATGCATGCCTCGTTGTGGTTGATTATCATTCTGTACATGAATTATAATGAGTAATCAGTTTTGGGCCTTGGAATCTTGTATGTAACATGCACAGGCATTTCATGGCTAAATGAATCTATTTTAAAAGCATCAACTTTTCTTACATGATGCTAGATACATAAGTAGAACAAGCGTATATCAAATTGGAAGCAATCAGAACTCCACAATGACATATTATTTAGAGTACTCTTCAGTTTAAGTAATAATGCATATATTGACACTGTAAAGACAACATGATAATGTACACTCACTGTAAAGACAACATGATAATGTACACTCACTGTAAGGACAGTCACAAATGAGGACATCTCACAGTGACTGTCCCTAGTGTAATTGCCACTTGAATGTATTGCTATTCAGCCACATTAATGCTTTTCTTCTTCAACAAATGAGGATAGTCACTGTAAAGACAACATGATAATGTACACTCACTGTGAGTGTACATTATCATGTTGTCTTTAGAGTGACTATCCTCATTTGTTGAAGAATAAAAGCATTAATGTGGCTGAATAGCAATACATTCAAGTGGCAATTACACAAGGGACAGTCACTGTGAGATGTCCTCATTTGTGACTATCCTTACAGTGAGTGTACATTATCATGTTGTCTTTACAGTGGCTGTCCTCATTTGTTGAAAGAAAAAAACATTAATGTGGTTCATTAGCAATGTATTAAATAATTTTATTTTTTTTAATCCACCCACGGGCGTCGCAATTGCGACGGCAACCCGTCGTAATGCGATGCAGGTGCCCGTCGCAATTGCTTGGGAGGCCCGTCGTGATTGCGACGGCCCTCTGAAGCCATGTGACGGGGGGGCGACGCCCATGCCGCTAACAAATCTTAGTCACATTGCGACGGGATATGTGTCACAATTGCGACGGCTACCCATAGACGTCGTAATTTGTGACTAAAAAATAGCGATGTCTATGGGTGTTTCTATTGCGACACATAGCTATCGCAATTGCGACACATAGCCGTCGCAAAATGCCCCCAAATGTATTAGTGAAAGGCGGCAAGCATCTTCTCACTCCCATCCTAGTCATACTCAAACAGGAACTCAGGTATGGGCAAGGCACATAATATCTTATTAGGTTAATTTTAAATCCTCAATGTTTATTAATTATCACTTATTAAGCTACTTGTAATAGGATCTCTTGGTAGCCACTTTTGGGCTCCGGCACCAATTACAAGTCACTTCATGATATACACTCAGATGACCTAGGGTTTCACAAGATCAATAAGAACTCTAAGTTAACATAGCTCATGAATCTCCATAACTAGATCCAACATGCAAGACTCGAAATCACCAAGAACAAACCCACCTAGGGTTAGAACATCTCATACAACCTAACAACATATGCAAGGCAAACAAATGATACAATCCCAAACACCTGATAAGCCCGCCTTTGGTTTACATCCCAAAAGTCAACTATACCCTCTAATGAACAAATTAAGACATATTGCCCAAAAGAAACTAAAGTCACAGCAATAAACCATGTTTACCAAAGAATGCACATGTGCAAATTTACTAAACATTAAAAACAACCTGTTGAATAAACAAAACAATCTCTATTACAAGATTTCCAATATGATATTCATTCAATTATACCATACAAAAGAATTAAAATTATCTTAGAAAATCATCTATGTATATAAATATATAAAACAAAATACAACTGTAATTAATAGGCAATACGATGTTTCCTATATTTTAAAATATTATTCCCAAACAATACTCTAAATATAAATCAATTTAACATAAATTATAATTAATATGACTTCAAAAAAATCTTAACTAAAGATTAATTCAAAATAATAATAAATGAATTAAACCAAAAATAAACTAAGCTAATTTAATTAAATTAATTCATTTAATAATAAATGAAAACAAACTAACAAATATTAAAACTAAACTAATTTAATAAATTAACTTACTAACAAAAATATTTTACAAATCATAAAATTTATTTTGAATTAACAAATCAATAATAAACAAAAAAAACTATGCACTTTGTACCGTGTGACAGTACCCACAAGTACTGTCGCACAACAGCCCCCTTCGCAGGGACTGTCATGCGATAGTACCCCTGGGTACTACCGCACGGCAGCCCTTGGGTGTCGTGTGGGCTTGGGGGAAATTAATGCCCCCTCCCAAGCTTCATATTAAATTTGCTTTTTACATAATTTTTTTAAGCTTTATCAATATATATATATATATATATATATATATATATATATATATATATATATATATATATATATATATATATATATATATATATATTATCAAATATTTCCTATTTGATATATATACTTATTTTTAAAACAAAAACCATTTCAATTTTTAACTAAATCCTACTTTAGTTTAACTTATACAAAAAAAAAATTGGTATTAAATATATATATTAAACACAAACAAAAAACCTATAAATATATATTTAATATAAACCACAAAACAAATATTCCATTAACATGAATATTATCTCTACTAGTTTTCTCAACAAGATCAAAACCCTAATCTATCTGGATTTTCTAACAAATCTTCTATAGATTTCTCAAAATCTTCATAGCTTTCATAACAAATAGGAAAAAATATTTCAATCGATTTGCATGAAGTTTCACGTCTTTTAAAATAAATTCAACACGTAAAACAACCCAAAAACTTCTCAAACATTCAAAACCAATAGGCACGAGGAAGACACTCTCTACAAATTCCTACAGGAATCTGAAAAAGATTAACAATAATAAAATCAAAACATACCTCAAATCAATTACATAGATTTGACGATGTCCAGAACAAAGAAATAAAACCCAAGCTTTTCGAAGAACTCTCTCCAAACCTGTCTCTCAATTTCTCCTCCAAAACTGTGCAATCCCATAATGGCTAAAACTCTCAATACATAAAGGAATCTCCTTTCTCATGCATGAGTTCAAACTCGACTCCAAGAGGGCTTTGCATGAAAATAAACTTTTAGTTTACAGTTCAATTTCAATTGAACTAGAGTCTCCTCTCCACTTTGGCTTTTGTTGAAAAGCACTTAACCAAACTTTAACTTAAATCATCAATTCAATTTCATTCAATTATGAATGTGCAACTTAATGCATTTAAATAATTAAAAAAATAGAACATTTAGTTTGTCATAATTACCACATGCTAAATTAATCTTTAATTTAATAAATACATTTTAATTGAACATAGGTTAAATTTATGATTAAATATTCCAAAGGTGAAGATATTTAATTAATTCTCATTAATTAAATATTTCAACCACACTCAATAATTGCATTTAATTAACCTCCAATTAATTGATTGCTACCACTATACAATAAAAATAATAATTAAGCTAAATAATTACATCTATTTAATTACCAATTAAATGATATACTAGAGCTAAAAATAGAATGATCTAAAAATAAAAATCACACCAAACGCCACAAATCAAAGAATCAAAAAGACCTAAGGACCCACATTCATACTTAGGACATAAGTAAAAAATCATGTAAATTGGACAATTTTAGAAGGGTGGAAACACAGAATCTTGTCCCCTACTTTAGGACAATATTTGGCTTAGGTTAGGATTTGGAACTGAATATTATCTCCCCTCTTTTACCATTGAGATTAGTGATAGGGCACACTCATCCTGACAATTCAGGGAAGTCAATGCCCGATACCTACAAACCTACATAAGAGACAAACATGTGCATATATTTGTATAGAGATATAACAGACAATGGCAGGTATCGGCTGATTGTGTGGATCTTGCAAGCAAGTAACTATGACTCCGTCCCTCAACCACATCAAGCACGTCAAACAAAAATGTAAAACAAACACATCAACCATACACATGCAAGTATGGGGTCAGTAGAATCATAAGCATCAATGATTTCCTAACATATAATCTATCATCCTAAAATAATCCTAACATTTATAAAATTGGACTAGGGGTGGGGTACTACATCCACCCCCTCTAGGATGTCTTACTCTTGGAAGCCTACAAACAGATGAGGATATATATCCCCCAAGCACGAAGCATTTACTAAAACAAAACACAACATCTAAAAAAAAGTCATAACATAAGAACAATCATTAAGAACAATATAATATCTAGTTTAGGAACAATTGAAAATCACATTGATCAATCATTCATTAATAATTCAAAAAATAAATCTAAACCTTTATTCATACATCATCATAGAAAACATCTAGGATCAACTGCATAAAACACACATTCATATCTATAACAAATAATGAGTTTGAGAAGTTCATGAACAACTATCTAGTTAATGCAACACTTAAACAAACATATAGGTTACACTATGATTCTAAAATCACATAGCAACATAGTACCATCTCCGCGATGTCCTCCCTTATACATACTATCAGGGGTTCATGATGAACATGATAGAAACAATACTTATCACAGAACAGGACCAACAATATCAAACATTCGAAGTAGCCACCCCAAAATTCAAAAGGTAAAACCCAAGTGAGGGAATCATATGTCCAACATTAAATTAAAAGAGCACTCAATTTTCAACAATAAATTAAGTGTGACTAGAGTCACAAAATAGATAACAAAAAGAGACTTAGGTGACTAATCCAATCATAAGAAAGTTCAAAATTTCAATGCTAGCCCATACACATCACGAACAATTCATCAATCAACCAAAAATAAATCATCAAACAAGAAACATTCACATAACAAGGTGACTAGGGGTAGCCCCGCTTAAGGGAGTAATCGCTTCATGACATCCAAAGGTATTTCACCCTAGATGCATTAGAGAGGGTAACCATACACAATAAACAGTCCAATCACCTATGACAATCACTTGGCAAGTGATATCTCAAAGACATTTAAGAGAAGCAAGAACATAAATGTTTAGATGTAATTTAATGGTTATCAAACACAAAAGAGTTATATGTCTATGTTTGGTTTCAAGTTTAACAATTTAGACATCTAATGGGCGCACAACTTCCCAAAGTTCCCAATGTAGAGCCCGGTGCTCTGATACCAAGTGTAATTCCCTACCAGGGAACGAAGGAGAACTTAACCTAAACATGCAACTAAGTTTGCAAAGCATTTTTTTTTAAAGTTAACAATCAATAACATCAAGTTTCACAATGCGGAAGCAAAGCATAGCAATAAACAACTTACATAGGTTACAACTCTCAAGGGTTCCTTGACGTAGATTAAGAAAGAATTAATGATAAATGTAGATAAGATATAATTATGAATCCCAAGAATACAACTAAAGAATAAATATAACATCATAAGCATGATAACTTAAATACAATTGGCACCATAAGGTAACCATAATAATCTACATCCACTGCACATGTCGCAGGGTATGAATTACATTAACTGAAAAGAAGTACAACATGATAACTCTGAATATCTGAAACAATGATACAAGATCACAAAAAGGATGAAGAACAAGATCACATCTTCATCAATCAAGATAAGAAGGAAAAACTGCCACAAGGATCATCCAGCCTTGGTGCACGAACGTCAAAATCTCAAATGGTAAAAGAATCACTACCACCCAACCTCATGAACCTAAACGGTCCACTCCCACCGTGTTGAGGAGATAACATCAAATCCCACTCAGATAACAAACAACAACAATAGCCAAGGAAGAGGTCCTGAAAGCTTCTAACTCAATGTGAATAAACAGGATCACAAGGTAAAACATACACAACCAGAGGCAACCAATACACGTAGGAAACCTAAGATGCATAAAGGAAGTGTCATCACACGAGCCAACTCTAAGGTTATCCTAGTAGTCTCTTCAGACCCCAACGCCCTAGTGACTCTATGTGGCTTTAGTAACCTCTCGTGTAGACAAGGTACTAACTATGCCATATCTAGTCCACAAAGGCAGGAAGCATCTTCTCACTCCCATCCTAGTCATACTCAAATAGGAACTCAGGCATGGGTGAGGCACATAATATCTTATTAGGTTCATTTTAAATTCTCAATGTTTATTAATTATCACTTATTAAGCTACTTGTAATAGGATCTCCTGGTAGCCACTTCCGGGCTCCGACACCAATTACAAGCCACTTCTTGATATACACATAGATGACCTACCCTAGGGTTTCACAATATCAATAAGAACTCTAAGTTAACACAACTCATGAATCTCCATAAATAGATCCAACATGCAAGACCTGAAATCACCAAGAACAAACCCACCTAGGGTTAGAACATCTCCTACAACCTAACAACGTATGCAAGGCAAACAAATGATACAATCCCAAACACCTGATAAGCCCGCCTCTGGTTTACATCCCAAAAGTCAACTATACCCTCTAATGAACAAATTAAGATATATTGCCCAAAAGCAACTAAAGTCATAGCGATAAACCATGTTTACCAAAGAATGCACATGTGAAAATTTACTAAACATTAAAAACAACCTGCTGAATAAACAAAAAAATCTCTATTGCAAGATTTCCAATATGATATTCATTCAATTATACCATACAAAATAATTAAAATTATCTTAGAAAATCGTCTATGTTTATAAATATACAAAACAAAATACAACTGTAATTAATAGGCAATACCATGTTTCCTATATTTTAAAACATTATTCCCAAACAATACTCTAAATATAAATCAATTTAACATAAATTATAATTAATATGACTTCAAAAAAATCTTAACTAAAGATTAATTCAAAATAATAATAAATGAATTAAACCAAAAATAAACTAAGCTAATTTAATTAAATTAATTCATTTAATAATAAATGAAAACAAACTAACAAATATTAAAACTAAACTAATTTAATAAATTAACTTACTAACAAAAATATTTTACAAATCATAAAATTTGTTTTGAATTAACAAATCAATAATAAACAAAAAAAATTGTACACTTTGTATCGTTCGACAGTACCCACAGGTACTGCCGCATGGCAGCCCCCTTCGCAGGGACTGTCGTGTGACAATACCCTGGGTACTACCGCACGGCAGCCCTTGGGTGTCGTGTGGGCTTGGGGGAAATTAATGCCCCCTCCCAAGCTTCACATTAAATTTGTTGTTTTGTTGTTTACGTAATTTTTTTAAACTTTATCAAATTTTTATTTTAATATATATATATATATATATTATCAAATATTTCCTATTTGATATATATACTTTTTTTTTTAAACCAAAACCATTTCAATTTTTAACTAAATCCTACTTTAGTTTAATTTATACAAAAAAAAATTGGTATTAAATATATATATATATATATATATATATATATTAAACACAAACAAAAAACCTATAAATATATATTTAATATAAACCACAAAACAAATATTCCATTAACATGAATATTATCTCTACTAGTTTTCTCAACAAGATCAAAACCCTAATCTATCTGCGTTTTCTAACAAATCTTCTACAGATTTCTCAAAACCTTCATAGCTTTCATAACAAATAGGAAAAAATATTTCAATCGATTTGCATGAAGTTTCACATCTTTTAAAAGAAATTCAGCACGTAAAACAACCCAAAAACTTCTCAAACATTCAAAACCAGCAGGCATGAGGAAGACACTCTCTACAAATTCCTACAGGAATCTGAAAAAGATTAACAATAATAAAATCAAAACCTACCTCAAATCAATTATACAGATTCGACAATGTCCAGAACGAAGAAATAAAACCCAAGCTTTTCGAAGAACTCTCTCCAAACCTGTTTCCCAATTTCTCCTCCAAAACTGTCTAATCCCATAATGGCTAAAACTCTCAATACATAAAGGAATCTCCTTTCTCATGCACGAGTTCAAACTCGACTCCAAGAGGGCTTTGCATGAAACTAAACTTTTAGTTTACAGTTCAGTTTCAGTTGAACTAGAGTCTCCTCTCCACTTTGGCTTTTGTTGAAAAGCACTTAACCAAACTTTAACTTAAATCATCAATTCAATTTCATTCAATTATGAATGTGCAACTTAATGCATTTAAATAATTAAAAAAATAGAACATTTAGTTTGTCATAATTACCACATGCTAAATTAATCTTTAATTTAATAAATACATTTTAATTGAACATAGGTTAAATTTATGATTAAATATTTCAAAGGTGAAGATATTTAATTAATTCTCATTAATTAAATATTTCAACCACACTCAATAATTGCATTTAATTAACCTCCAATTAATTGATTGCTACCACTATACAATAAAAATAATAATTAAGCTAAATAATTACATCTATTTAATTACCAATTAAATGATATACCAAAGCTAAAAATAGAATGATCTAAAAATAAAAATCACACCAAACGCCACAAATCAAAGAATCAAAAAGACCTTAAGGACCCACATTCATACTCAGGACATAGGTATAAACTCATGTAAATTGGACGAGTTTAGAAGGGTGGAAACGCATAATCTTGTCCCCTACTTTAGGACAATATTTGGCTTAGGTTAGGATTTGGAATTGAATATTATATCCCCTCTTTTACCATTGAGATTAGCGATAGGGCATGCTCATCCTGACAATTCAGGAAAGTCAATGCACGGTACCTGCAAACCTACATAAGAGACAAGCTTGTGTATATATGTGTATAGAGATATAATAGACAATGGCGGGGATCGGCCGATCATGTGGATCTCGCAAGCAAGTAACTACGACTCCATCTCTCAACCACATCAAGCACGTCAAACAAAAATGTAAAACAAACACATCAACCATACACATGCAAGTATGGGGTTAGTAGAATCATAAGCATCATTGATTTCCTAACATATAATCTATCATCCTAAAATAATCCTAACATTTATAAAATTTGACTAGGGGCGGGGTACTACCATCATACCCTACGGCTTTGGGATGGAATGATGCTGACCCTTCTTTTGGGGGCCCTGGTGAGGAAGTACATGACTCCGCATGGATTTTAAACTCTTAGATGGAGTCTATTTCAGGATGGCTTAATGAGCCCTCGGGCTGGTCACCACACTCTTAGCCGTATTTTGTCTTGCATGTACTAGATGATGCCATGGAGGAGTAGAATGTGTTTTGGAGTTGCAAGGGTTTTTTGAAATGTTTATACACACATTAGCACATATCATAGCTGATGTCTATCATCATTTTGGTCATACCAACTTCAGCTCAAATGGGAAATTTTTTGGTCTTTGACCATTTTTACTCTTTTTCAAAGTTGGCTATGGCCTCACGATTGTAATGAAATGTAAAATTTTGAAACTATTACTATATAAGGTCTTACCTTATAACCTTTTGTATATAAGCGACGATTTTGGGTTTTCTTTCTGGTTCTTTCTTGTTTGATCTTTTGAATTAGTTTTTATTAAAATTTATAAATATATACAATGGTTTACCCACTTTTTCTTCAAAAAAAAACATGCAAATTCAATGTACACACATGTTCATATTCCAAAGTTAGAGTACTTCATATTCAGGTAGATAATTAATATATCATATCCAAGTAAGACATTTTTTAGATATATTGTAAATTTTTAATTTAATTGCTCCATTCACTATGGGTACCAGTAGGAAAGAATGGAGCTAAGAAAACCTCTAGTCTCCTTTGTGACAAATTTAGTATAAATCATATTTCATGCATGATTTAGTCCCCATCAAGTGGTTCATCTCTCTCTTGAATAATATTTAATATTCTCTCATGGTCATCAGTATCAAGTCTCCACTTATGAACGTCACGTCCTATCACCGGAAGAAGAGATAGGAGAGTGGAAATTACAAGATGGCTATACTGATAAACCTTATTGTTAGGTTGATAATCAACAAAATGAATCCCATGTTTAAGTATTTTGATTTTCTTCAAATGTGTTCCTTGAACAACAACTGAACTTGCACAAACAAGTTCAACAATGTTAATTATATATATCAGCTAGATGTGAAATTAACCATGTAAACAAACATATAAGAAAATCAGAAGTACTAGAACCTATGGGAAACATAAGTCCATCACTTGTTTCATTTTGTGTTAGCTTCATCTTCTCCTTGCAGCAACGTAATAAATAGTAACTAACACCTTCCACATTTCCAAGCTCTACTACTACTGCAAAAATATGTCCTGCATTTAAAGTGAACTTTTAATTTGAGGTTTTTAAATATAAATTAAATAAAATTTATTTATGAATCCTTTTTAAATTTATTTATATTTATATATACATGTACATTAATATTCAAAATTCAGTCAATTTGTATACATAAACACACATGTACCAATTTTGATCAAACCTGAAATATGGTCATAATCTGTAGAAATCAATGGAATATTGTCAAAGCTTTCATCCTGAACTTCATCATTGTAACATCTAGTGGAACCAAATTCCATTCACTAACATATCAACATTTTTGGTTGATACATTCGTCATAGTTTTCAAAAATGCAGTCATAACAAAAGCATGAGTAATCTCTAGTGTACAATGACCACACATTACTATCTATACTCGTAACTGAATGCAGGGATCTTGTTTTGTCTACTCTCTTGCATCCATGGATTGATCTTCTATCAACACCTAAACTATAAAGAGACACGTGTAAAAATTGAAGACAAGTTAAAATCATGTATATATATAATGGACACATATATAAGTTAACTGAACAATGATCAATAATTTAAAGCACTCGTATAGAAATTATAACTAGACAACAAGTGATGTTGAAAATTAATACCTGATATCTCCTAGAATACTCGAAAGGGTATGACTCGATCTGATCGTGATGATGTGTTATCATGATTTGACACCACAAAATACATCTTGCACCACTCAACTACATCATGGGCATTATTTATACGATATCCCTGATAGTCCAGTTGATACTTTCTTAAAGAATGTTTGATATAAGCTCTTGCACCATCATGCTCTCCCTTTCCATGTCCACTCTCAAAGAAACTCCAAATATGTGGTATATTTTGGTATCAATGATATCTACATAGTGTGTAAAATGGCCTTGCTGATTTAAATTGTGCTACACATCCATCCGACCAAACGAAATTCTTTTCAATT
Organism: Chamaecyparis obtusa; assembly: GCA_027943335.1. NCBI lineage: Eukaryota > Viridiplantae > Streptophyta > Pinopsida > Cupressales > Cupressaceae > Chamaecyparis > Chamaecyparis obtusa. The sequence goes on from BSBK01002409.1 coordinate 44,419, forward strand.
CTGATGCCTTTATTTTCCAAATATCCAAAAAATGTCTTAAAGCAATGCTTGACAAAATGTATGTCATGCTCTTTATCATCACTAATGTAAAAGTGATATTCTTTCTTGATGACTCATACTTGATATGTACTTTCAATGCCATCCAAACCTAATTGTGCATGTCGATAAGACATGTATACCATGATAGTGACCTGCTCTGTATAGTAGTATTCTACTTGAAGTTGTTTTTTAGAAACAAAGAAGTAATTCTCTGCAAAATTAGCAACTGATAAAATTGTTCCAACTGGAAAAGTTTCTTTTACTATTTGGAACTTTTATGCTTGCCATTTATCAAAAAAAATATGACGTATGTATGGTTGAATCAATTTACAAAAAATTTCCATAAATGTTTCAATAGGTATCTCATCTTCTACATATTCCAACCTTGTTGATTCTTTCCCAAATTTTGTTTCAAACTTTATGTACGTGTATCTCTTACATTTTACCATCCTCGTCATGTCAGTATCTTCAAGTCTCAAAGGAAATTTAGCCAAACCCCTACATGTTTGACAAGTTCCTCTTATGTAATCTATTTCAGGTATTTCATGATCAATTGATTTGTTACATAAGATTGATGATATGAATTGACTTGGACGTTTAGGAAAATCATTTTGAGAACCACCACTTTCTTCTATCATCTTTCTAAACCCTTGATAGTAGAGATCGAATTCAATATGATATTGACAACAACAAGTTTCAAAAGATTTATTTATCTTTACAAAAAATGGCTTTAATCTTTCAAACATTGTTTTTCCAATCTTAATGTCAGGATTTGAGTTACAAAATGAGAGATACAATTCATGTTGTGTGGTGTCCAACCAATGTTTTCTGTGTTGGAAATATTCCTTAGGCCCAGTCCTCTTCTTGATAATGTCTCTTGTATGTGGTGAAGGATGAGTATGATCAGTCCAAAATGACGTAACTAAGTTCCTAATTGTTTCATTAATCCTATCAGACCAAGGATCTTTACACATTAGTGCCCAATTACCTTCCAATGTAGTATCATCCAAATTGATTCTTAGTTTCAAATAATGTGTCATTGTCTTCCTACTGTACATGATCTGAGATGAAAGTGAAGAAATTTGTCTTCTTTCCAAGACATGTTTTTATTTAAAATAGATGGCATTGTATCACTCTTCTTGAAATTGACCTATATGTAGATCTAGTTGTTTTTATAATGGAATGCAAACCTTCCTTAACACTATCAACAATATTTTTTTGTACGTTACATGATTTGAACTTTTTCAAACTTGCATCTACACCCAACAATTTTAATGGCTCTTTTAAGTCATCTTTAAGAAGTGTAATTGATTACAGTTGATTTTTTTCAAGTGTTGTTTCATTATTTGCTTAAATTTTTTATTCAATGCCCTCTTTGTAATATTTATGGGTTGTTTAGCATAATCTCTCAATTTTTCCACATCCATTTCAATTAAATGATCTATGCTTTTACAATTAACTTTTATCTTCAACTGTTGGAGTAGACTATCATTCTCATATGTTTCTTTCACTTCCATTGCAAATAAAATAAAATAAATATCTTAATATCTCATCTTAAGGGGACCTTCATGAAATAAGTATTTACAAGCTTGAATGTCAAAGGTAATAATTTATAAACTAATGAGAGAAACACATACTTATTTGACCTTGGGTTGACCCTTCTCTAAATTCCATTACTTCAACTTGGGATGCCCCTTGTCCAACATTTTCATCATCAAAGGTTTCATGTACACAACAAAAATAATAAATTCTTAAGGGGAAAGACCCAAAATGCATATTCACCAGTAAGAGACTAAATCAAGACAATGAGAGAGAGAGTCCGTGAGAGAGAGAGAGAGAGAGAGAGAGAGAGAGAGACATGTGCACTTTTTTGATATTCTGAGAGTTGTTCTTGTTGAGCTTGCGATGACCCTTCTCCAACTTCTGAAGGTTGGGCTTGTGGAGCTTGCAATGACCCTTCTCCAACTTCTGAAGGTTGGGCTTGTTGAGCTTGTGATGACCCTTCTCCAACTTCAGAAGGTTGTGTTTCTTGAGCATTTCCTATATATGAAGTAAAAATTATTAAACAAAAAATTTTGAATGAAGTTAGGTCTAACTAGGTTCATGTATTAAGTCAATATAGGTCTTAATAGGTCTAGTTGGGTCCTAATAGGTCCTAATTGGTCTAATAGGTCCTAATTGGTCTATAATTGAGTCTAATTAGGTCCTAAATAGTCTAATTGAGTCTAATTAGGTCCTAATTGGTCTAATTGGTCTAATTAGTCTAGAATTAAGTCTAATGAGGTCCTAATTGGTCTAATTGGTCCTAATAGGTTCATATTTTAGTCAGGTAATAGGTCCTAATTGGTCTAATTGAGTCTAATTGGTCCTAATAGGTCTTAATTGGTCTAATTAGTCTAGAATTAAGTCTAATTAGGTCCTAATTGGTCTAATTGGTCCTAATAGGTTCATATTTTAGTCCTAATTGGTATAATTGAGTCTACTTGGTCCTAATTGGTCTAATTAGTCTAGAATTAAGTCTAATTAGGGCCTAATTAGTCTAACTGAGTGTAATTAGGTCCTAATAGGTTCATATTATGTCTAATTAGGTCCTAATTGTTCTAATTAAGTCTAATTGGGTCCTAATGGGTCATAATAGGTTTCTATTATGTCTTTAAATTGGTCTTTAAGTAAGTCCAATTATGTCCTAATTGGTTCTAATTGGGTATAAGTAGTCTAATTATGTCTAATTAGGTCTTAATTGGTTCTAATTGAATCTAATTAGGTAATAATTGGTTCTAATTGAGTCTAATTAGGTCCTAATTAGTTCTAATTGGGTCTAATTGGTCTAATTGTCCGTCTAATTGGGTCTAATTGGTCTAATTGGTCCTAATAGATTCATATTGTTTCTAATTAGGTCCTAATTGGTCTAATTAAGTCTAATTGGGTCCTAATAGGTCATATTAGGTCCTAATTGGTTCTAATTGAATCTAATCGATCTAATTAAGTCTAGTTAGGTCCTAATTGGTTCTAATAGGTCATATTAGGTCCTAATTGGTTCTAATTGAGTCTAATTAGGTCCTAATTAGTCCTAATTAAGTCTAATTAGGTCCTAATTAGTCCTAATTGAGTCTAATTAGGTCCTAATTAGTTCTAATTGGGTCCTAATTGGGTCTAATTAGGTCCTAATTAGTCCTAATTGGTCTAATTAAGTAGATAATTAGGTCCTAATTAGTCTAATTAAGTAGATAATTAGGTCCTAATTAGTCTAATTAAGTCTAATTAGGTCCTAATAGGTCCTAATAGGTTCATATTATGTCTAATTAGGTCCTAGAATTAGTCTAATTAAGTCTAATATGGTCCTAGTGGGTCATATTAGGTCCTAATAAGTTCATATTATGTCTAATTAGGTCCTAATTGGTCTAATTAAGTCTAATTGGGTTCTAATAGGTCATATTAGGTCCTAATAGGTTCATATTATGTCTAATTGATCTAACTAGGTTCATATTAAGTAAAAATAGACCTAATTAGGTGTAATTATGTCCTAATTGGGTCATACTGGGTCTAATTAGGTCCTAATTGGTCCTAATAGGTCTAATTGGATCTAATTAGGTCCTAATTGGAAAATTGGGTCTAATTAGGTCCTAATTAGGTCTAATTAGGTCCTAATTAGGTCTAATTAGTGCTAATTGGTCCTAATAGGTCCTAGTCGGGTCTAGTTAGGTCTAATAGGTACTAATAGGTCATAGTTAGGTCTAGTTAGGTCTAATAGGTCCTAATACCTATCTAGTTAGGTCTAATTAGTAGATAGTTAGACCTCTAATTGGTCCTAATAGGTCAGGTAATTGGTCCTAATTGGTCTAATAGGTCCTAATTAGGTAGATTGTTAGGTCAAATTAGTCCTAATTGGTCTAATATGACCAAATAGGTCTATAGTTAGGTCTAGTTAAGTCTAATAGGTCCTAATTGTTCCTAATAGGTCCTAATTGGTCTAGTTACCTATCTAATTGGTCCTAATAAGTCTAGCTAGGTTTAGTTAGGTCTATTTGGACCTAATAGGTCCTAATACATCTAATTGGTCAGACTAACAAGTCCTAATAGGTCTAATTGGTGCTAATAGATCCTAGTTAGGTCTACTTGGTCCTAATAGGTCTGGTTAGGTCTAATTAGACCTCTAATTGGTCTTAGTAGGTCCTAATTGCTAATAATTAGTCTTATTAGATCTAATTAGCTCTAAAATTAGGTATTACAATATCAAAAATTTACATGTGATGAACATTAAGACAAGTCCTAACCATCAACTTAAAATATCTAGAGACAGACAACTTAGACATACCTTGTTTCCTACGATAAATCTTTTTCGTGATTCTTCACGTAGTCTTTGTTCAGCCTCTTCTGAATAATGTCATGTACTCTTGTTTAGCCTTCTCTTTTTATTTCCCATCACAACTTACAAAATTGTTTCGTGCCAAAATGTCTTCCTTCTCCTAAATGTGAATTATTTTACAACTTTTGAATTAATGAAATGAGAAAAATATACATTTATTTATATGTAATCATTATTAACCCGAAATGACACCAAATAGGCCAACCTGGGTTTCTATCAAAATTCAAAGTTAACTTTCTATCGAAAGTAAGTTAGTGATGGTTAAACATGGCACTAAACTTGAAATTACTTTCGATCGAAACTCAAAAGTTTGGATCGAAAATATTTTCTATCGAAAGTACCTGGTTTAGGCCATGTTTGCAAGCTATGAAGAAATTCTGAGAATTTCATGGCTTCGAACCTCAAGCATAGTGATCCAATGAAAGAATAAGAAGACATCCTTTTGCATACAACAATTACTCAGAAATGATTATATATTCGACTATTTTTTAATTTATTATGTGCATGGTTTTTTACGTTAATCGAATGTAGGTTTTTTATCAAATATAAACCTCTGAGTTTGATGTTCAATGAAAAATAGTAAAAAAAGGAAAAAAAATGAAAAATAATAATGCCCTCCATCTTCGAGTCTACTTTATATCAAAAAATATATATTTGAAATTTGATAAATACACAAGTTATAAGATATGTAGTTAAGGTATGCCAAAATTATGGTTTAGTCAACTTCAAACGCTAATAAAATATGCAATAATCATGATAATGTCGTCAAACCAATTGTATGCCCTCCGTATGGATGTTACAAAACTAAATTAAAAAGAATCACATTCATATCTATTTTACAAAAAAAATTATGCTCTATGAAAACAATGTTACTATTTGAAAATGATGTTTTCAGCACCATACCAATTTTTGTGGGAGAAAGAAAAAAGTATTCAAATAAATTTATATATATATATATATATATATATATATATATATAGAGAGAGAGAGAGAGAGAGTCTAGACAGAAAATCCTAAACAACTCTAATTCACTTCATCCTCTGATTTCAAACAATTCAACGAAAATATGCATCTGAATCTGAAAGTTTTTTTCAAAATGTAGAGTTCAGTATCCGTTCAGGCAAAATAGTGTAACCCACTATTGTGGGTTCACCCAGAACTTAATCTAAGTAATTATAGCTTCATATAGATTCATCATGAGTGCATATCATATCAACACCCTCTCTCTCTCTCTCTCTCTCTTGATAGCCTTATGAAGGGGTTCAAACACTTGCATTGAGGCTTATAGTATAGGTTTTCTAATTTCTTCATCTCAACTAAAAATATATTAAGTCTTTGATGTGTCAGTTTTTTGTGAAGGTTTTGAAACTTGTGTTTTCTTCCAATATAGTTTTCACAATGTTACATTGGTGCTTGATATATTTTTCTAAACATTTCGACACCAATGATAATTTTTATTAGGAAGAAAATTCAAAGATCCAAAATGGAACTTATAGCATGTATCAAGGTATAGATTTGGGATTTGAATATTTTTCAAGTGTTGATGGGAACTCAATATCAAAGAACACAATCAAAAGCTTGTGATAAAAAAATATCCATGGACACTTGATTTATTAGAAAATGCAATTTAAAAAGGGTTTAAAGTTACAAACATGGTGACCTTCCATCTACTCACTCGACTACCCACTACTTCTCATCCACCCACTCTTTCTTATTTTTTAAGTCGTTCTAATGATCAAAGATAATGCCTACACAAGGGAGATAATTTCCCATTATCGAAACTACATAAAAGCATGATTTGGCATGATTTTAAGCTCTAGAAATAATATAATAGCTTGAAACTTGGAAAGGGACAGTCTTGTAGCAATGGAAAATATATATTTTAAGGCTCGTGGATTTTTTCACATTTCCTTCTTTGAACAACATTTAGAAGGGTATATACTTCTTCATTTCCATTTTTTAAAAGATCAAAAAAAATTGGAGGACACGGTGGAGAGAAAAAATACATAATATAACCAAAAGGTTTATATTGTTTCTAAGTCTCAATATTTTAGTTTTCTTATTGTAACAACTTGAGTCCGTCGAAAAAATTTAATAGACACTTATAACCTTTGTAGTTAAATTGGTTAATGATAGAAGCAACCTTCACTGAGTGACTCTATGTGTGTGGTGTGCATTTTTTAATGTTTTCTATTTAGTTGGTCATCTAGACAATTAAAAGATCCTTGCAAAGATTTTGCAAGGTATCTTTGTAAAAAAATAAAGGAAATGTATATAGGTGCTCTCATGTATTAAAAACTAGAGGATCACTTAAGAGTTTTCAATTATCAACTTTTTTCATAATGTATGTATAGAACCTAACTTTCCTATATATTTTTAAACATAGTCTTTGTGGTCTCTTGATTAAGGCATCTATGGAGAAGGGAATTTGGTACTCTTAGGATTGATGGAACCTCAAGGAAAAAATTGACCCTCATGTCACCTCACTTCTTCAAGCACTCTGGTGAGCTTGGGTGATCAAAACAAATAGATTGATGCAATATGTATTTTAAGACTTAAATTAAAAAGTGATGTAGAGTAAAACAACTAAATTAACTAAACTATACTAGCTAATAAAAATATTCAAATGAGAAAGTTTAAAAAAGAGCTAATAGGAAAGAATAACTTATAGGCTCTACAATCTCACTGTCCAAGACACACACACACACAAGTATAATATTAAAATGCAGGTACAGGTTGACAACACAATGCACATTAGTCTTGTACAAAGGATGGGACAAAAATTCAAGGTACTAAATAATATGATAGGAAGAAAATTGATGCTAATAACAAAATTCAGAAATACAACTATGTAATGGAAATGGTAGAAATAAAGGACGATGGGAGAAATATATTCTCATAATAAAGGAGAATGAAGAATCCAACGAGTTTCTCCACTTCCTCCTTCTATAAAACTTGCATGCAAAGAAACAAGGAAAAGAATTGAGGTTGTTTGGAGACTTGCCACAGTCAAGGTTGTGCTCTTTTGTTCCCACCTCCATAGAAACTAGATAGACAAATAATTAGTAATAATAACTAAGAGATAAAAGACAACGATTTATAATTGAAATAAAAAGACTGATATTAGAATGTCATAATGGATTAACAAAATATGAAACAAGATGGTTAGAGACTCCCCTTCAAATCCATGAAGCTAGAGCTTAATGAAGTGAAGGCAAGGTGATGATGGTGACAACACTGGTATGTTGTGAAGATCAAGAAGGTTGTACGCAAGTTGTTCCAATACAATAGCAAACTTGAGAGAGTGCAACAATGTTGTAGAAGGATCCAATATGCTAAGAGAGATTGAGAGAGAGTCCAAGAAGATCAAACAAAGTTAAAAACTCATCTTTTAAGATAGTTAGGTGATTCTCAACATCAGTGAGTGATGATAAGAGGCATTACACTACAAGGGTGTTAGTGGTGATGTCTCAATGAATCAATACATATTTATAGATTGGTGGTATGAGTATGTGTTGCACATACACCTCCATAGAACACACGTGTCTATGCCAACTAGGGCACATGGTCTAGATATTAAGTAGAAAGGGTAAGGGGGGTGGAGGGATGTAGAGGCTTATGTATAATTTTGCTCTTTGGCTAAGATAGGAGCATCACATGATCGTAAGTTATACTAGGTGCAATTTTTTGACACTATAGTATCACTTTAGTTTTATTTATTATGTATTTTATATATAGAGAGAGAGACTTTATTGTCCAACTAGATAAAGGCATTAGTTTTTTACTATCACCTTGTATCTATCATCCTGTACGAACTAAAAAATATCATATAAGCATCTTTTTAATTTATCTTTTCTAATGTGATCAAATTGCCATGTCTAAATGTATGTAAAAATATGAAGGATTATTATAAAACACATTCATTGATATTTGTGTGGAAAACAATTGATTTTGTTGACTTTTTAAACTTGTTGATATATACATTCTCTCGTAATATGTTTTTATTCTTCTCATACAAAGCATGAGTGTATGTGTTTAGTGGATAAGCCCAAAGGAATATGTATAAATAGATAGGAAAAGTTAAAAAATAAGAGACTTAGTTTCACATAAGATTACATTGTTTGTCAATATGTAAATCTATTTAAGTAATCTCTTAAAGAAGACATAAAGCTAAATGTGAATTGTAGAACTATGGAAATTTAACTATTACATTTTTCACCTATTTTAAGATTCATTTGAATCCTAGAACAATCGCATGTATATAAAAGAATTTAGTACTCATAAACATAAGATAAATTCAAAAGAATGTATCTAAATAAATAAATAAAATCAAAATATAAGAAACCCAACTTCGAATAAGCTCAAAAGAATGGTGAACTACTTGCAATGTTCTTGGAACCTTCATCGCCACAACAATTATTTTGCTTCAAACCCTTTGAGATCGTAGAAGATTATTCTTGGGATGTAATGATCTTATGCTCATCAAGCCAAACTTGATCATCATCGCAAGGGGATGGGATGTTCTAATGTCATTGGCCTTCCTTCATTCACCCATTAGAAATTGACGGTTTGTTGCCTGTTTTTCCTCACCTTTAACTGAATAATAAGGAGCCCACAGCATTGTTGCGTGGTAACTTGAAATCCCACGCGTAGACCTGCCCACATTATTTTGAAACACGTTTCCATGAAATGATGTGTTTGGTTGCCTAATTACGCCTGGAGGTCAACATCAAACACAATCATTTTGACTATAACTATTTTATAATAATAATCAACACAACTAAGCAAGTCGTATGCAAGAAATACTCCTTGCAACGAGACCTAACTACCATAAAATATAAATGCAAAGCGCACTCCAACTCGTCCACTTTAACAAGACCATGAGAAATCTCTCGCTACTTCTCATTACATGGGGAAATGACCGTGCTAAGATACTCGACGATGACCAACGCTTGCAGCTCACTCTCGATCACTCCTCAAGTATATTTTATCTCATTTTCTTACTTCATATATATACATATGTGATTTTAACAGTATGCCAATTTCTGAACCCATGCTTATCTCCTCCTCTGCCTTTGTTGTATTTAAACAAGTTTAGGGTTCTAATTCAATAGTGAATATCTTTTTGGCAAAATTGATATTCAAATCAATAGATTCTAAATGGTATATAAGATTTTGATGATTTGTTTTGGTTGCCTCGGTCTATGTCTTAACTATTTATAATTATTGTTATGACATTGCACATTACAAGATTTGTTATGCTTGTAATGATTAAAAAGTGGTCATTTCAAAGTGTTGTTTGATACCTACTCAAAAATATCCCAATAACCGTCCACAACAACTACCTCAAAATTTGCTAATGCTTATGCACTAATTTTTCTATAGTACTAAAAATTCTACTTAATAGAAGTAGAAATAAATAGTATTGATACATGATATATTTATTAATAAACTTCAACTTATATTTTTTAATTTTCTTTGAAGTTAGTAATTGAACAATGGATAAAGAAAAAAAAAAATTATAATAGAAAATTAGAGGCTTCATTCTTCTCCATTCTTCACTACTTGTATTCTTCATTGTAACAGAAAAGCAATAGTACAACTTCTTTTTTAAAAAAATATTTATTAAGAAGAAACTTAACAGCAAGTTTCCTTTAGCATTCATTAAGGGTTCACTAAGGGCCCGTTTAATTGCTAGAATTGAGGTAGAATTGGGAAATGCAAATGCTCTAATTCCCAAATTCGTAGCTTATTTCCAAAAAAATAAAAATGAAACTAGATTTTCTAAATTCTAATTTTTTTTCTAAAATGAACATACGAATCTTCAGACATAAGTGCGAAGAAATCCTAGAGATCTTACGGAACCTCACGCCACAGTTAAAAGAAATTTGAACTTTGATAACAAATATAAATTGACATATATATATTTCATTGGGATCCATTGGTTACAAATGTAGCCGTTTGGGCTTAAAAATTGCTTCAAAAATTGAAAGAATAAAAGAATTTGAATTAAAGAATTTGGGGAAACTTGACGAATTATGATCCTTTGAATTCAGTCGGATGCCTAGCGAGTGCATTCAGCAGGGAAGCCCTGTGGAAACCTCTTACTGTCCGAGCAGTAATCGTAAATCATGTAGTTTTTGCGCACCCATTCAAGTTTCTGCTGCTCGCTCGTCTCCAACGCCTCTGCAGCGTACCATGAATTGACAGAGCAGTCAGAGGAGGCAGAGCATGTCTCTGCTTTGAAGTTTCCATAAGACGCCACAAATGGGGATTTGCTCCAGTCGATCTTCACAAGCCCACCTCTGGTTGCCCAATCGTCTGCGTTCCACAGGCTCGAATATATTCTCATCGCTTGATTCTTCGGATATGTAACGCCCAAATCCTCGCTGTTCTTGAACACTCTCACCGGAGTTCCATCCACAGAAAACCTGCAGAGTATCAGAAATAAATGTTATAAACTACAATAATGATGTTAAAAGTAAGAAGGCCAGGCCGAGGAGGACATTCACTAGTTGATCTGAAGTTGCAGGGACAGTATTAACTTACATGATTTGTTGGGGATTCCATGTCACAGAGTAAGTGTGGAAGTCTGCGGTGGGGTCGAACCAGAGGTCGAATTGCTGCTCGCGGTTGCCTTTGCCTTGAGAGAAAACATTGGTGTGCATAATGTACGGATCTCCAGAGAGATTCCCCAGGAACTCGAAGTCTATTTCATCGTGTGTAGTCCCTTGTGACGAGAGCTGCGGCAGAACATAACCATTTTATTAGGCCATGCTCAAATTCCCACAACAATACTACAACTGCTAGTGCTCAGTGCCCACTACTAATTCCAGTCGTACAAAATGAAATGAAGGGAGAGACTTACATAGTATGCAGTAACAGTACCGGCGGAGTTCCCAGCAACCAGCTTGATTTGCATATCAATCTTGCCAAAGAGATATTCATTCTTGGATTGGAACCCAGAACCTGTTTTAATACAGCAGAGGCAGGGGAGGAGATAAGCATCGGCTCAACATACTCTAAAGAACACACACACACATATTTATATGCAGTAAGCAAATGAGATAAAATATACCTGAGGACTGATCAAGAGTGAGCTGCAAGTGTTGGCCATTGTCGAGTATCTTAGCACGATCATTTCCCCATGTGATGTCAAAGTCATTGTAAAAATCAGCAGAAACAAGGTGGGTGAATGAGAGTGCAAGACTTAAGAGGAGGACACAGAGAATGAGATGGTCCATTGGGAATGGAAGACAAGAATGTAGGGCGCTGGAATAGTGATAGAGGTAAGGATGTGGTGAATGTTGATTGCAGAGGAATATGAGTGGGTTTATATATAGGCAGGATCGGGAAAGGCAGGAAAGCAGGAAGAAGTTTCCCCAAACGCGTGACTTGGAGCGCACTCTGTATTCCCAGCGAGACCAAGTGTTGGATATTATTGAACGCGGAGTTCCAGCAAGAGGAAATTATTGTTGAGTACAGCTGGCGAAGGTGTTGGATTTATCAAACAGTTGTATTCCATGAGTTTGGGTGAAGTTCGAGGCTTCTTACAATGCAGTTTCTGGATGTCAACGTCTCATTTTCTACACCAAACAGAGCGTATTTTCTTTTTTATTTCAAAACAGTGAAAGCTGGAGAGCGACCAGTTGGGCCAGCGACCTGATGGGTGGGCGGTTATTATTATATTTTTTAATTGTGATATTTTTTTAATTAAAAGAAGAGATGGTTAATAATTATTTCGAGCAGCTTTTTCAGGTCATTAATTTTCCAAATCATTAAGTTTTCAGAGTCTATTAGATTGAGATGCAATAATCTTTTGGCCTAAACCGTATAATTGTTTTCTCAATATTTCAGGTCATACTTTGCAATTTTATTTTTTAAAATTTTTAGTGCAATATCCATGAAACTTCATCTTCAAATGCTATTTTTCTTCCATAAAGTTATAGATTCTTTTCTTTGGTTAGTTGTCAATAAAATTATCATAGTCTCTTGAAATAGTTCTCAATAAAATAAACAAATTATCATGGTCCACGTAATTTGATAATTGTGATAGTAGATGTGACTTTCTCTTATTTAGAATACTTTTGTAATGTCTAACTAATCATTGTCTCCCTAAATAAAATATCAAAAGCAGAAATCCTATTTTTTTATGGGTTGTTATACTCATTTAGTTTCAATAGAGTTTTGGCTATCATGTATGAATCATGACAAGGGTTACTTGCTCCCAAGCTTTCATGCTCATTATTTCTTTGAAAGTTTCAATTTCTTTCTTGTTATATTCAAGAAAAACATAAAATCACTTCTCTATTTTGTCTTTTGTAAGAACTAGCTATATATTGTTATGTGTCCTACGCTAACCTAAAACACTTACATAAATATAGATAATTAACTCCACAAGAATCATGACAATAGTTTGCATTTCCACCAAGAATCTATAACTTATATATTTATTTCTCTGATGCAAATAAATAGTGACAACAATAAAACATCACAACTTCTCTTGCAAAGAAAACAAAAAATTGAATTTTGAAATAGAACACTACACAAATCATATGAACATAAACTCTAAGCCACAACACTAGAAACAACATTGTGTATCAAACCAAAGCATTCTTTGGACCAACCACTCAATACATTGAGAGAAATAACTTATATAATTATTTCTTTGATGCAAATAAATAATGACAACAATAGTACATCACAACTTCTCTTGCAAATCAAACCAAAAATTAAATTATGAACTACAACACTACATGAACAATATGAATGTATACTCCAAGCCACAACACTACAAACAACACTATTGAGAAATGCATAGAATTCTCTAGACCAATCCTTCCAGACAACCTCAATGTTAGAAAATTCCAACAACTAACTTCAACAACTGAACTTCTAAGAACTTAAAAACATAATAGTTCAATATCCACAAAACATCATCTTCAAATGTTATTTTTCTTCTGTAAATATAGATGATTTTCCTTGGTTAGTTGTCAATAAAATTATCATGGTCCCTTAAAATAGTTGTCAATAAAATTAACAAATTATCATGGTCCACATAATTTTATTGTTGTGACAGTAGATGCAGCTTTTTTCTTATTTCGACTACTTTTGTAATGTCTAAGTAATCATTGTCTCCCTACATAAAATATCAAAAGAGGAAATCTTATTTTTTTATGGGTTGTTATACCCATTTAGTTTCAATAGATTTTTGGTTGTCACATATAAAGTATGAAAAGGATCACTTGCTCCCAAGCTTGCATGCTCATTATTTCTTTCAAATTATCAATTTCTTTCTTTTCTTATTTAAGAAAAAGATAAATCGCTTCTCCATTTTCTCCTTTGTACCAATTATCCATATGTTGTTATGTATCCTACACTAACCTAAAACACTTACATGAATATATATAATAAACTCCACAAGCATCATGACAACTATTTGGATTGCCACCAAGACTCTATAACTTATATATTTATTTCTCTTCAATGCAAAGAAGTACTGACAAAAAAAAACATCACAACTTCTCTTGTGAAGCAAACAAAAAATTAAATTTTGAAATATAATACTACAAATGTAATATGAACATATACTCCAAGCCACAACACTAAAGATGAATCCAAAGCATTCTTTGGACCAGCCACTCAACTCATTGAGATACACAACTTATATAATTATTTCTCTAATGCAAAGAAATAGAGACAACAAAACATCATAACTTCTCTTGCAAAGAAAACCAAGAGTTGAATAATGAATTAGAAGACTACATGAATAATATGAACATATACTCCAAGCCGTAACACTAGAAACAACACTATGATTCAACGTGTAGAATTCTCTAGACCAATCCTGGTAGAGGCAACCTCACTATTAGAAAACTCCAACAACCAACTTCAACAACTAAACTTCTGAGGACTTGAAATTATAATAGTGCAACATCCAAAAAACGTCATCTTCAAATGTTAGTTTTCTTCTATAACTATAGATGTTTTTCCTCAGTTAGTTGACAATAAAATTAGCATGGTCCCTTAAAATAGAACTATCAATAAAATTAATAAATTATCATGGTGTACATAATTTTAAAGTTTTGATTGTAGATGAAACTTTCTTTTATTTCTATTACTTTTTTAATGTCTAATTAATCATCATCTACCTACATAAAATATCAAAAGAGGAAATCCTATTTTTTTATGGGTTGTTATTCCCATTTGGTTTCAATAGATTTTTGGTTGTCATGTATAAATTATGAAAAGGGTCACTTTCTCCCAAGCTTGCATGCTCATAATTTCTTTGAAATTGTCAATTAATTTCTTGTTATATTCGAAAGAAGATAAATCACTTCTCCATTTTCTCATCTCTACCAACTATCCTTATTTTGTTATGTGTCCCGCACTAACCTACAACACTTACATGAATATAGAAAATTAACTCCACAAGCATCATGACAACAGTTTGGATTGCCACCAAGACTCTATGTGCCTAAATTAAGACATGCTCTCATTTTTCTACTTTATAACCTACAAAAAATTGTGAAATCAATATAAATTGAGCTCTTGATAATAATTCTCATTGAATTCTTACCTCAAATTATCTGAATTATGTTGTAACACTCATATAACATGATTTAAAAAAAAAACATTACAAATGTAATTGCAATGATATTAATAAATACCTATAGAGTAACTTCTACAGGAAACCTTCATTTTGTTATAAGTTTAATTGTAACATGTGCTTGATTAGAAACATGTCCTAATATGAACAGTTTTGACCTAATTTTAGACCAATTAACCCTTAAGTTGTTTAGAAAGGCAATGGATTAAATCTAGAAATTGTATCAATTCACACTCAATTTGGTTTTCCCTTATCATTGACTTCTATGGTGTTCCTTTGGCTCTTAAGAAAGTGATTGGATCCCTAGCAATATTTTTTATTAAGTTATCATTTGTTGGTTCTTGTGACGTGATCTTAAAAATAATTTTATTTCTATATTTTATATTTTAAATCTTTATTTGAAGTCCAAATATCCATCAATAAATTACTTACACAAAATTGACTTGCAAACCCTAGTTCTTCACAGTGAAAAGATTGAAATATATATATATATATATATATATATATATATATATATATATATATATATATATATATATATATATATATATATATAGTATATATATATATATATATATATATATATATATATATATATATATATATATATATATATATATATATATATATATATATATATATATATATATATATATATATATATATATATATCCCTTTTTGTAGAAACAAATTCCAAGTTAGTTATTATTCTGAAACAATTAAATATTATTATAGATGGTAAATGTGGAGGTCAAGGTACTTAGCTCTAAACCTGAACGAGAATGATTGTAATGGTATTAAAATATTGATGTCATGTGATTGGAAATAATAATTTATTATCTTTATTTTATCTCAAAATTAGTAAAATTTGAATTTGAATTTTTTTATTAGGTCCTTTTTGCATTCATAAATTTGATATCTAAACACATTTAAGTGAGTTGGTATAGTGTACACTTGTATTTTCTTATTCACCTTATTCATTTGTGCCTAGTCTACAATGGGAACTAGTAGTATTGAGGAATTTATTTATATGGTTTTCAAATCACTATGGTACATATTCTCCTAAGTTTAATCTCACAAAAGATTTAAGTTTTTAAATTGTAAAAATAATTGAGGATAGTATGCTTGAAACAAGTAAATATTTAATAGGGTATTATGTCCTTTTTAACTTGTTTGAATGCTTCAATGTAAGTGTTCTTTACATTCTAGATTTCAAATGTTATCCAAGCAATGCTTGAATGTGTGAGGATGAGATAAGATATTAAAAGTGAGTACAATTGAATGCCGCGAAGTATAATGATATAGGAATAAATTACACAAACATGTTACTATAGTTTTTTGTTGATAAAATCAAGGACTTCAACATCATGGAAAGTGCTTTTTTATCATCCATATTGTTATCTCCACTTCATACCCTTCACATCTTTGGTGTAGCCTAGGAAGATATGTAAAGGAAGGTATGCAACCATATAATCAATTAAATAGTAGAAATATGCATAGTACAATGTGTGAATGATGTGTACACCTTGTAACATATTAAGAGAGATGGTGTTCTCTAGGTGTTTATGAAAATAAAGTGTTTGGAAGTGAGAGTATATATGTCAATTCTAAATAGGATATCTTCAGTGGAATCACATATGGAAAATCTCTCACAAGAATTTTAAGAATTTGATAAAGGGAAATAGATATTTTTAGAATTGTATCAAATAACAGATTTGAGATCCAAATTCATTTTAAGAAATACTTATTGAAAAACACAATTATGAAAACACCTACAGGGTAAAAGTACAAACTCGTGTCACAGTTTTATAAAGGAAAAGGTCAACAACACACAAACAGTTCAAATTTAACGACATAAATGTGGCATTTATGTTTAGAATTTGAAGATGATGTAAACTGATGAAATGTGTAAAATTGTATAAAGTTTGTGCCTATATTTTATTTTTTTAATTTTGAACAAGAATTGACACAATTTTTTAATTTTTGAAGTCCATTTTTCAGTTGCTAAAAAATGTTGAAAATCTATAAAAATATGGTAATCATGAATAAGTATAGAAATTATCATACCATTCCATCGAGTACAAACACTAATATGTTTGGACATCATTACTAACACAAAAGTAACAATTCTACTTAATTCACATATTTAATGAAAGAATGTAACACATTGACTAAAAAACATTGTGAACTTATTTATGTGAATATTAAGAATTCCTATATTCATCTAAACAAATGAATACTGAAATAAATGTAAACTCAATATCTTACTCCTCATCATTTATAACTATTTAGTTAAAACTATTTTTAAATATAATAAATATAAGATCACCTCTTAGCGTAATGTCATTTTTCACAATAATGTTGGGATTGGCTTAAAAGGGAAACTTCATTGGTCAACCTCACTTCCAAATTCTTTAAAAGAGGTTCTTGAGGGTTGGCCCTTACTCCATCAAGACTCCTTTTTTGAAGACATTTGGATAATTTCACCTCCTATATTAATTTGGAATTTACAATAGGAAATGAATAAAAGAATCTTTCAAAAACAATCTCAGTTAGTTAAAAATGTGATTGGTGCAAATTAAACAATAATTTTCAAAAATGTCAAATCTTGTGGTTCTAAGTCTTTGCATCTATTCTCCTTTTTCACATCTTGGGACTCACAAATTTTATTGGATTGGAATTAGATTCCCCTCCCCTTCAAAGGAAGTCTAAATTAGGGAATGTTACTCAAAAGATAGATAGAAAGTTAATAAAGTGGAAACCACCTCCTCCAGGATTCACAAAACTAAACTTTGATGGAGCTATGAAGGGTAATCAGGTAAGTTTTCATGTATCACTTATGTTCTTAGGTCACATGAGGGGATGGTTATAATAGTCATAGCTTGTAAAATTCTAGATAGTTCCAATAATGTTGCAAAAGCCAAGGCTCTGCTCTCGAAACTCAAACTAGCTAAGAAGCTTAATATTTCTCATCTGGTTATTGAAGGAGACTCAATAATTTGTATCAGTGCATTGGACCTACTCGATAGATTTCAAATCGGCAATTAAAGAGAATAGTATTAGAATCTTTGGAACTACTTCACTCCTTTCAAAATTACCAAATTTCTCATTGCTATAGAGAAGGAAATAGAGTTGCAAATTACCTTACAAATATCAATGTCAATCTGACGTATGGAGAAGCATACTACTCACATGATGGGCTAGAAAATGTTGCAGAGTTGGTAGATGAACTTCATGGAAACATTTTCTTTTTTATTTAATCCTTGTTTTGGTTTTGCAGACTAGCCTAGCTTGATCTTTGTTCATGGTCACCTTGTTTTATGGTTCATTCAAGTACTTTGATTGCATCACTTTTATGTTTCTTCCACATTGTCTATTATCAATAGAAAATGATTTGCATCATTATTCGCTTTTGGGAGCTATGACATAATATCCTATCCTCTTCTCTCATTCTCTCGAAGCTCTATTTCCTTTCAAACTCTAATGCAAGAGTATCTTGGGTCTTGAGCAATCTTGCATCACCAAAACATTTTATATCCCTGTACATGTATGTTGTTTGTTTGTAGTCATTGTTGTTGTTGGTCTCTTGCTTGTGAAGTTAGTGTAGTATTGTGGACCTATTCTTGAGCACTATCCTAAGATCGCACATCCTAATTCATTTGGATCTGGGAGTTATCTTCATTTTCCTCGGGTATCAGTTTTCCACCAGTTTTTCATGAAACGTGGAGTGTTTCACCTTGTGTGGTTCCTTATGAGGAATTAGATCTTGCAAAGTTCAGGATATGTTCTTGGATCATGTGTCACTGAAATATATCTTCGCATCGTGTTTTGTTATTTCTTTCTTTAGTTTTGGTTTCTCTCCCTAGAGTGGACCTATAATGTAATTAATGTCTGACTGGCCGACTTGTGGCTTAGCTGGTTATATATTGGGAGCTTGGGTTGTTGTAGGGGTAGAATGTAGAGAAGAGAGAAAGGGGAATCAAGGTAGATTGATAAGAATCATAATTGGATCCTGCAAGATCTTGAAGGTCAGATGGTTTATCTGGTATTATAATAGCAGGGCTAGTGGTTTTCATGCTTGGAGACAAGGAGATTGCTTGGAGGCTTGCGAGCTCAAGTTTAGATCTACCTTAGTGTTTCCAGTAGTTGCTGAGTGTTCCAGAGCTAGACTAGCTAGGAGATTGCTAAAATACTTTTGTAATTTCATTGTATAAGGTCGAAACCTGGAAGGCCTCACAGTCAGACATGTTGAATGAAAATATATTTTTGAAGCATTATATTGTTGTATTCCGTTGTGGTTGTTGTTGTTATAAGTGCTGGTGTAGGTTTGGACTATCCATTATTGGATCCTCCATCCCTTCCCTATTTTAGGTGGTATCAGAGCTTGAAGATTCTAAGTGTGTGGACAGATCACCGAAGGTGACACAGTTTGCACTAGTATCTTGGATTGAAGATGCCTCTCAGAGAACTCATGAGATCTCAGAGGAAGAACCTGCTAGGGAATTCAATCTTGATGATTTTAGGGCTTTGCAGAAACAAGTGCAAGATCTACAAGAGGAATTGAGAAAGAAGATACATCGAAGGAAGATAGTGAAGATGAGTTTGAGGAAGAAGACCATTTTGAAGAAGCTATAGAAGAAGCCAGGGATCCAGAAGAGACTAGAATCTTGAAGGCTGTGTCTAAAATTGGGAAAAGACCTAAGATCGAAGTTTCTACATTTGCTGGAAGTCTTAGGCCAGAAGAGTTGATTGATTGGATTAATGAGATAGATGAGTACTTTGAGTATGAAGAGATAGAAGATCCTGATAGAGTTCGATTTCCAAAGACTAAGTTGAAGGGTCATGCAAATATTTTGTGGAGAGAAGTTCAATTAGAAAGAAGTAGGAGATGAAAAGAAAAGATCACTAGATGGAACTAAATGGTTGACAAGTTGAAAAATAAATTCATTATGGTGGATTATGAGTTAGATAGTTTAAGAAGATGCAAGCCTTGAAGCATAACAACAAATCAGTACAGGAGTATACTGAGGAGTTTACAGAATCCTAATTAGGACTGGTCATTCTAAAGCTGATAAAGAGAAGGTTGCTAGGTAAGTTTATGGCTTGAGACCTAGTATTCAAGAAGAGTTAATTATTGTTTGGATGACAACTATAGGAGATGCTTATCAGATGGCATTGAAGATTGAGGAGAAGTTGAACATGAGGTTTGAAGGAAGACAAAATAATAGAAAATCAAGGTGGTAAGACTGGTGAAACAATTGCTAGAGGTAATGTGCTAGAGAATCCTAAGAAGACTGATGAAGGATCTGGCAGTGGTCAAGTCACTAAGAACTAAAATAATGGACAGAGAGGGAGATGGAGAAATGAGATCACTGGTACTTATTTTCAATGTGGTGAAGAGGGTCATAGAAGTTTTCAATGTCCTAGAAAAAGAGTTGCACTAACTACTGAAGAAGACATTGAGAATGTTGTAGAAAAAGGTGAATTTCTTATCACTAGGAGATTGGCTACATGTGCTAAGGAACCAATGCAAAGAAGAAATTTGTTCAGAACCAGATCTAAGTGTAAGAATAAGGTATGTAATGTTATAATTGATGGTGGTAGTTCTGAAAACTTTGTTTCAGAAGAGATGGTTAGTAAATTGAATTTGGAAAGGAAGAAACACCCTAATCCTTATCAGATTAGTTGGATACAAGATGTGTCTAAGGTTAGGATTGAAGAGCAATGCTTGGTTAGTTTTCATATTGGATCTTATCATGATGAAATCTTATGTGATGTATTGCCTATGGATGGTTGTCATTTGTTACTCGGGAGACCTTGGCAATTTGATAGGCATGTTATGTTTGATGGTTGTGTAAATGCATATGTGGTAATGCATGGTGGATCCAGGCATAAGTTATTGCCTTTGTAGGAAGAAGAGGCTAAGAGATGTGGAGTGATTAGGTGTTGTCCTTATGACAATGACAAACATCAGGAGCAAAGAGTTGATGAACCTATTCCCATGGAAGAAAGGGAGTTGAGTTTGAAAGGAAAAGAGGATGATATAGCTGAGGAATTTATAGAAATTAAGAGGCAGATGGTCTTTCTGACAAAGATAGTGCAACAAATGATGGCACTAGTGACAAAGAGAGATGCAAATGGTGTCGAATTGATTAGAAAGTCTAGAGAAGTTATGATTCACCAAAGTACTGGTGTAATCAACAATGGAAAAGATGGTTAGAGTCAGTTTTTGTCAATTGCAGAAAGGAAAGATGAGAAAAGTGTAGGACAAGATACTTTGCTGAGTGTGACAGTGGATAAAGTAAAGACAGCATGGAATGAAGGAACCAAGGAGATATGGGTTAAGAACAAATATGGTATACTTGTCCCGATTCCTTAAGATGTTCATGAGAACTTTTTATTTACCTGGGGTGTTGCATGAGCATCTTGGGTCTTGTGTTACATGTATGTTGTTTGTTTTGTAGCCATTGTTGTTGTTGGTCTCTTGCTTTGTGAAGTTAATGCAGTATTGTGGACCTATTCTTGAGCACTATCCTAAGATCGCACGTCCTAATTCATTTGGATTTGGGAGTTATCTTCATTTTCGTCGCGTATCAATTTTCTGCCAGTTTTGCATGAAATGTGCAATGTTTCACCTTGCGTGATTCCTTAGGAGGGAATTGGATCTTGCAAAGTTTGGGATATGTTCTTGGATCATGTGTGGACCAAAATATATCTTCGCATTATGTTTTTTTATTTCTTTCTTTAGTTTTGGTTTCTCTCCCTAGAGTGGACCTATAATATAATTAATGCCTCATTGGCCGACTTGTGGCTTAGCTAGTTATATATTTGGAGCCTGGGTTGTTGTAGGGGTAGAATGTAGAGAAGAGAAAAAGGGGAATCAAGGTAGATTGATAAGAATCATAATTGGATCCTGCAATATCTTGAAGATTGGATGGTTTATCTGATATTCTAATAGCAAGGCTAGTGGTTTGCATGCTTGGAGATAAGGAGATTGATTGGAGGCTTGCGAGCTCAAGTTTAGATTTCCCTTAGTGTTTCCAGTAGTTGTTGATGTGTTCCCAAGCTGGACTAGCTAGGAGATTGTTGAAATACTTTTGTAATTTCATTGTATAAGGCCGAAACCTGGAAGGCCTCACAACTGGGCATGTTGAATGAAATTCAATTTTTGAAGCATTATATTGTTGTATTCCATTGTGGTTGTTGTTGTTATAAGTGCTGACTTGTAGCTTTGGACTATCCATTATTGGATCCTCCATCCCTGCCCTGCATCAAACTCTTACTTATGTTTCTCTCAAATTATTTTGATTTATATTAGGACTTTGGTGCTTTATCTCGTATTGCATCTAAATTTGTTGAAAATGAATTCATCACTAATCATACATTTTGAGGTGGCTATGAGGGGATACAATTTCTTTGAAGGTCAGACTGAAATAGGTCATTTGTTTCAAAGAGAGGGGCCTTCAAAAGACTTGCCAAAATTAACATCTATGTATGATATAAATTTCAAGATTCCTATTAAAGTCCATCATGAAGAAACACTAGCAAGGGCCTATATGTATTTGCAAACAACATTGGCCCAATGAAGATGGAAGCTATTCAAAATATGTGCAAGGCCTTATGACTTCTCATTAACCACAAATGATACTTTGAATCCCTTTCATCCAACATGAATACCTAGGTCATTCTATTGCATAGCTCACCCACAAATCCCCCACAATAATTGTCACCTAGGTCTGTGGGATACCAGTGAATGTAATCTTAACTAGGCTCAAGCCATGGTAAATTTGAGTGCTACTACAAGTGCAAAGAGAAGGAAAGGGTCTATAAAGGAGTAAGGGTTGTGGGCTTTCATCACATGCCTCTTATATGTAGATAATGGTCTGTAAATGTATGTTCTCTAGTTAGGTGTGTTTTTTTTATGTGGGTTGTTGGTTTCCCCCTTCTTGTAAGTTATGAGAAAAGACATATATTTTCTTCGAGGTGGTTCTCTATCCTCTTTGGGTGTTTTTGATACTGCTCTTATTTTGGTTGAGCCCTGCTCTCTACTTGTTGGTTCCAAAGTCATTGTATATTTCCTATACTGTTATTTTAATATCTATATTTACACATTTTATGTTTTGACCCGAAAATATTAACTCAAGATAATTTTCATGCTGCACAAAATAGATTTCTCATAATACAACAAGGTTCCATATCAAACCATATATTTGTTACTAATTATATAATCCAAATTTTATTTACTAATTAAAAATTATACAATCAAAATTTATTTGATAATAATTCTTTCAAATTCCTAACATTGATATATACATTTTATCTAATATTCACCTATCCACATAAATATAATGTTTTATCAAATTACTAAACTATTCTGTTTAGAAAAAAAAAAACAGACATATTGAATGAATGAAAAACATTTTTTATACACTAAATTTACCATTGCAATTAAAAACTATTGCAATAACATGCCAGCCCACCAAATGGTCTCCCTCCTAGAATCACTGTTTGAAGAATAGAAAAAAAAAAACCGCTCCGTGTGGCGTTTGACCGCTCAGTGGAAAGTGAGATGTCAACATCGAAGATACTGGATTTTAAGTAGAGCCTCGAAACAATACACCCACAGTTATGGATTACAGCTCTTTCACAATGCACACCCAGCTGGAAAAGCAACTGCGCTCCAACTCATCCAATAAACAAATTTTGGGGAAGTATCTTGCTACTTTCCGTTCCTTTTCTTGACCCTCCCTATATAAATCCCATCGATATTTCTCTGTAATCACACATTCACATCATCTTTACCTCTATCAATACTCCTACATTTTGCAGTCTTGTCCCAAGTTTCCAATGAACTTTTACCCTGTTTCCTCCTCATAAGCCTTGCACTCTCTTTCTCCCACCTTGTTTCTGCTAATTTTTACAATGACTTCGATATCACATGGGGAAATGATCGTGCTAAGATTCTCGACAATGGCCAAGCCTTGCAGCTCACTCTCGATCAGTCCTCAGGTATATTTTATCTCATTTGCTTACTGTATATGCATGATTTTAACAGCATGCTGAACGGATGCTTATCTCCCCTGCCTCTGCTGTATTCAAACAGGTTCTGGGTTCCAATCCAAGAACGAATATCTTTTTGGCAAAATTGATATGCAAATCAAGCTGGTTCCTGGTAACTCTGCCGGCACTGTTACTGCTTACTATGTAAGTCTCTCCCTTCATTTCATTATGTAGTCCTGAAATTAGTAGTGGGATGTTGAGCGTAGTCTAATAAAATGTTGATGATCTGCCGCAGCTGTCATCACAAGGGGATAAGCACGACGAGATAGACTTCGAGTTCCTTGGAAATCTGTCGGGAGATCCGTACATAATGCACACCAATGTTTTCTCTCAAGGCAAAGGCAACCGCGAGCAGCAATTCTACCTCTGGTTCGACCCCACCGCAGACTTCCACACTTACTCCGTGACATGGAATCCCCAACAAATCATGTGAGTGAACACTGTCCCTGCAACTCCAAAACAGCCCTCTTTGGCCTGTCCCTCCTGCTTTTAACATCATTATTGTAGTTAATAATGTGTAATTCTGATTCTGTGCAGGTTTTCTGTGGATGGAACTCCAGTGAGAGTGTTCAAGAACAGCGAGGATTTGGGCGTTGCATATCCAAAGAATCAAGCGATGAGAATATATTCGAGTCTGTGGAACGCCGACAATTGGGCAACCAGAGGCGGTGTAGTGAAGATCGACTGGAGCAAATCCCCATTTGTGGCGTCTTATGGAAACTTCAAAGCAGAGACATGCTCTGCCTCCTCTGACTGCTCTGTGAATTCATGGTACGCTGCACAGGCGTTGGAATCGAGCGAACAGCAGAAACTTGAATGGGTGAGGAAGAAGTACATGATTTACAACTACTGTACAGACAGCAAAAGGTTTCCACAGGGTTTTCCGGCTGAATGCAGTCGCTAGGGTTTCAACTGAGTTCAAAGGATCAACTTTCGCCAAGTTTCACCAAATTCTTTTATTCATTCATTTTTTTAAAGCGATTTCAAGCCAAGGAGGCTATATTTGTAACGATTGAATCCTCCTCAATTGAATATGTATCTCGATATTCATTTGTTAGCATTGGAAGAATTTCAAATTTCTTAGACCTTTTATTTAATTTTATGGCGGTCGGTCTTGTTGACCTTTTCTTTAACTTTTAAATTATATTAAAGAAACAATTAATCTATAGTAATTAATCTAAACACGTCCTAATACTGGTTGCTGATGTAATACTTACAATTGTTGATTTAATTTTTAATATTTTTTACAACATTGTACCGATAGTTATGATTTTAAAGTTGTTATTGTTGATGATGACTATCCATAATTGAATCAAATGTGTCCCTTAGTTCTAAAAAGCAACCAATCATGTCATGGCATATCACCTATACAAGCATGGGTATCCCTCTTGCACGACCATTGGTTTGTTTCTTTTTGAGTCGTTTTGGACACTGGCAAAAATTATGTTAATGTGGTATCATATTTTATAATGCCCAGTAAGCTTGTATAAAAATGATTAGGGAGTGATTTGAAATTTCCACATAGGATATTGAGAAGTGCAAGTTAGGGTGCTAAGCTACTAGGTCCTCTCCCCTAATAGTGTGATATGGTAATACATGTTTTGAACTAATTTTGTGAGTGTGTTTTTGAACTATTTTTTAAAGTGTGTTTTTAGCCAAGTATAACTAATATGTCTACATCTTTGATATTCGTTACTCTAAACAATAATTTTAAAATTTTAATTTGCATACAAAGATATGATAAATTTTTGGTAAGTATTAATTAGCTAATTACTTAAGAGATTGAGATACACAAAGTGAGGATGCAAAACTATTGGATCATCTCTCATACTATTGCCTATTCAAAGGTTTATAAGAGAACAATCAACTCATCTATGCTTTTCAAAGAAAATATTGCATACAGGAAATCATACTTGAATAGAGATATAATGGGTGCATTGATATGTATAACATGAAATTATGTATGTTGGAACTCAAGTAATTGCAAGAAGTTTTGTTATGGTGAAAGGCTTGGGAGAGGAAACATAATTACATTTACTTAAGGATGAAGTATTAAAAAGTAGTAATTTTGAACTAAATTAATAAAATATGGAAAGTATTTGAAAATCAATTATGTGTGTAATTGCAATAGCGAAATTTGCATACCATGTTGTTTTGCAATTACTTTTGTGCTTATTTTGAAGAAATGTCTGGATTCATGTACATAGTGAGGTAATGTGTAGAGTCGAGCTCATCCCTCTAGCCTTTTATCCATTTGCATACATGTATATCCCTATACACTTAGCCCTATCCTCTTCATATTCACAGACATAAAAACATTTTCTTTATTTGCTCATTTTTTACATTTGCCAATGTATATATGCTCACATTTATCCACTAGCCACCTAGATTTGACTATTAACCCATTTCCCGACACTTCTTCAATTGCAAGGCTGACCCCAAGGTCACAAACCTATTCCATTTCATTTTAAATATTAAAATTCAAACTTCTAGCTAATTTGCTCCATTCACCCTTCTCCTTTGATTTAAATAACCCCTCTTAGGCATAATTTGATAACATATGCTAGTGTTAACAAAAAAATATGTATTCATTCTAATCATCAAAATATTCATATATCTTAGATTGTTGAAGCAATTAATAATGATACATTTGATTTGGTATAATAAAATTGAGTAACAAATTTACATGCCTAGAGTGCTTGTCTACTAGTTTCATCTTGTCCAATTAGTGGAGGTTGATCTAGGAGAAAATTTTTCATTGTGACAAAGTAACAACCCCAATGCTATCTCTAAATACCACCCAAGTTCCTAGATATTCATGAATAGCTCAAAGATAAACATTTATAGATGAAATAATACATCAAAACATCACTAACTAAAGGAGTGGGTTTGATTATAGAGTTAAATATCTAAATTGTATCTTTGTTTTAAATTTATCAACTTGTCCTTTGACAAAACACAAATCTTCATATACTTTTAGGCACTTTTTTGACATTAAGAAATCATTTTCTAACTATACAATGCCACCATGAAATCTTCTTTATTTAGTGCTCATTTTTTTGTTGTTAAGCTAAGTATCCATGCTTATCTTCTTATTTATTTTCCTAAAATAAGTTGCACATTAATCTAAATTTCAATCCACCTATCAAATCATAATTAATCTACTTTTTTTTATTACATAAAAAATAGGTTTTTAAGGAACCCAAAATCCTTTTTACAAAAAAATAATAAAGATTAAAAAAATAAAAAAGGAACCATTAAAATAGAAAGCTGCCTAAAGAAGAGAGACGTAACACTAGCAACAACTAGAAACCAAAAACATAGCAAGGAGATAGAAAAAAAACTAAATAGGGAACATACCAAGGAACCTTAGGAAAGGTTTGTTAGGGCCTTCGTAGCTTTAGCCTCCAACTAAGTCATATTGAGGGTGATTTTCTTCAAATTGAGGATGTCTTGAGGTCCCTTTTTCATCTTCTTTTTTAGATTTCCTTTGGTTCTCTTGCTTACACAAGTATCCACTTCCTTCCATTTTTCTTTGTCAACCTGCGAATCAATTTCCAATATGTCTTGGTGGATATTCTCCAATTTGCTCACCATCTGATGAAGGGTGCTCCCCTTAATACCACAAACACATAACAGAAATAGAGAAACAATAACAATAATATGCAAGAACAGAAAATTGGCTTCTCATTATCTCCACAAATGTGGAATTACAAACTTTCAGAATTACAATATGCAAAGCCACATGGGCATTCCCCTACAATATTCTGTAGGACAAAGCCTCGAATCAATACCCAGATCTACTACCCAGAACTGCCCTAGACAACACTGCAGGCCTTCTTTATATAGGCATTTTCCACCGCCTGAGAAGGTTCCAGAAATTTAGCCCTAAGGGCCGACCAAACTTAGAATTATTTTATTTTTCAATTTATTGCATCAAAGTCGGCTCAAAATAACTTTTGAAACTCGAACAGAAATTTTGAAGGAAAATTATTTTCTACCATTTCAGGTAACCCAACTTCCGGAGACCATAAGTCATCACCAGTTGACCCGATTGACTATTATAACCCCATTTCGGAAACACCATGAAGCGCTCTACAGGCTTGACCCGCGCAAGTGCCTGTCACCCAAATTTTTGACCTCATCCGGGGCCTCTAAAGCCTTCAAAACTGAGTTCAAAGTTTCTGTACCCTGCTGCCAATACCGAAAATCTTCAATATCTTCAAAACTAGACCTGATCTAGCCATGAAACTTTACTGGCAGGCTGATATGACCGAGATGAACCTCCACATGTAGAAATCAGAACATTCCAAGATTTATGACCAACTTACTAAAAAATAGCAAGTTTCCATAAATAGCAGCTTTGCACAAGATAGCCCTTATTGAATACAAAAACAGAAATATTTTTAGGTGATGCAAGATTGCTCTTACACCCAGGATGCTCCTGCATCACCATCTAGTGTTGATACTCTTAGTCATGCTCTTAATAACTTTATGACTCAAGGTAACAAGGGAGAGGAGGTTATCATTGATATTCTTGAGCTTTCCTTCTAATTCTATTGTATCATTCATTTTGTGTAGACACTCAACCAAGGACTTCTTCTCAACTTCATTCCATAAAGCATTATTGCTACTATCCTGTTTATTTCCTTTGTTTGCTTCAATTCCTAAACCCTCAATACCCTTGTACTATTTGCTGACAATCACCCTTAGCTTGATGTTAATCTCCTTTATCTCAAAAAAGGCCCATTTGATTAGTCTAAAATTGTTTACACTTTCATTATGAGTATGGCTAAAATATCATAAAAAAAATTTGATCAAGGTAGAGATAATGAGAGTCTACATGAAAATCTAAGGGGAAGAAGAGTCTCCATTCTCTATTCATGGAAGGACGAGAGTCCTTGGAGACATTGTGAGAAGAGGATTCCAACGTGGTGTTGTTCTCAGAAACATGGGAGGCTATCTTTTTCACCCAAGATCTCCCTTTGTTCTCATAAACACGAGGAACTTTTCTTTTTTTCCCTAGACTTCCCTTTCTTCTTAAATCGTGTCTCGAATTCAATTCATCAATGTCAGTATTACAGTCCTCCTCCTATGAATAGCTCATCCCCATTTCCTTATTATCAGAAACAAAAATAAGGGAAGCATTGGATAGATGGGGCAAGGACTTAAAATGATCATAAATTAACAATAGTAAACCCTCATTTAGAATCAGATTCTTCTTAGGTTTCTTCCTATGATCCCTAACACTAGCATTCATCGAAGAAAGTGGAAGAAAGAAAAATAAATTCTATCCTTATGTCTAAAATGATTAAGAAGAACAAAGTGGTGACCAAAATCCCTAGTAAAGCATCTATGAAAATTAATTTATTGTACAATTACCTTAAGAATTTCTCTCCAAACTGACTTAATTTGTGAAGTATTGTAGTTTCTTTAAGAAGATTTGACCAAATCCCCTCCCTCCTTGTTCTCTTTATGGAATTTATTGATATCCATGTCTAAAAAAATGTTATCCCTAAAGAATTTGGTTCCATCAATAGAAAGACCAATAAGTTGGACAATAAGATTTTCATCAATTTTAAACTTCCTCTCAAATAGGGAGATTTTCCCATCTTTCCAGCCCTTTGCAAATATTGTCGTGATTGTAGGATCCCATCCATGGAGCTTTTCACTAAATGGGGTGATTCCTCCTCTTTTCAAGATTCTCCATATAGCGGTGTTCTTCAATTTCACATAGTCAATGGGTTCCACTCTCCTTGTGTCCCCTCCCATTCTTACATAGATGCTTCCAATTTTGAATAGAACCAACAAAAAAATTGGAAAGATGTATGAAGAAAAGGCCTTGAAAGACACCTAGAAAGTGTGAGAAAGATTATGGAAATAATCTGTAAGAGATCCCACAACCTCCTCCCCACTCCACATAGCTTTGGAAATAGAAGCCAGAAATGACATCATTTTACTTAATCCATATGGATATGGGGGTATGTGCAAGATCATGAGGGGCCAAACTATGCCCTGAAGTGGCAATGAAAAATCAGCAAATCAGGGTTAGTCAACTTGACGTAAAAATTTGAACTAGCTATCAACCTAATACCAAAAAGTTGTAAGAGTAGAATCTGTAGGAAATTGAATTTAGTTTCCAAACTACTAGGCCTTTTCTAAAAAAAATATTAATATAATTGGTGAAAAGTATAGATTTCAATGCAGCAATACAAAAATTTCAGGAAAAAAATAAGTAGGTGTATGTCTGACCACCTTAATCATGATCAAATGATAATATTTTTTTATAAGATTTTATATATAAGTAGTAGACTCATGCCCGGATGTGACACATATTTTTTTGTAATTTTATTCCAAAAAATAATTAATTATGAATTTTTTGCTACAACATTTTCAGAATAAAAAAACTCCCGTGTCTAACCACCTTAACTCATTCAAAACTTTACCAAATTCAATTTTATTTTTTTTCCTTATAGTAGGCGAAGCATAGAATGTGACACATTTTTCAGATTTTAAAAATGTTATACCGTCTGAAAGTTATAGTTATTTTTCAATCAGTATATAAATCAGCACTTTAGAGGTAACTCAATTAGAAAATAACTAATAATTACTTACCGAATTCAAAATTTGACAACAATTATATCGATAGAAAACTGATAATCTCCTTAAAATACCCTTTTCATTTCATCAAATTCAAGTGAAAAAAAAATTGTCAGCTACATGGTCGAAGTTTGGAACTTAGAGAAACAGGGGAAAAACATGTTTTTGTGACATTTGAAGAGTTGACCAGGTAGGTTTGGTGCACAAAGCAATACCGAGCCTAATTGGGTACCCGAAAATCCTGGCAAAATTTTGAATTTTAAATTTTCCCTCCCCTTTCTCCCTCTTAATTTATTTCCAACCCCTTTCTCCCTCCAATTTCTCCATACTTCAATATATTATATATCAAAAATTATATATTAGATTATATATTATATATATTAAATATTACATAATATCTATTATATATTAAATATTATATAATATATATTTTACATTAAATATTATATAATATATATTTTACATTAAATATTATATAATATATATTAATATTAAATATTACATTATACATCATATATTATATATTATTTTATATGTATTATATATTAATATGTATTTTACAATATATCACATGATATCTTCATATTTAAATTGTATGTAATATATATATATATATATATATATATATATATATATATATATATATATATATATATATATATATATATATATATAGGACATATTAATACATAGGTTAATTACACCACTATAAGGCATCCAAAAGGTTTCCAAAGGGGTCATAGAGGGTTCCTAAGGGTCCTAACGCTTGAGAAAGTGTACTAGGACCCCTTAGGTCCCTGTGTAACCCCCGACAAAACATTAGAGCATGCAATTGTGTCCCAAGGGGTCGTATGACCCCTTGGGACACACTTTAGTGTTGAAATGTGTCAAAAGGGGTTATGGGGACTTCCTAGGGGTCCTAGTACGCCTTACCATGCGTTAGGACCCCTAGGAAGTCTCCCTGACC
Source organism: Chamaecyparis obtusa (assembly GCA_027943335.1). Classification (NCBI taxonomy): domain Eukaryota; kingdom Viridiplantae; phylum Streptophyta; class Pinopsida; order Cupressales; family Cupressaceae; genus Chamaecyparis; species Chamaecyparis obtusa. Next base: position 76,060 of record BSBK01002409.1, read on the forward strand.
CCTTTTGACACATTTCATCACTTAAGTCTATCCCAAGGGGCCGTATGACCCCTTAGGACACACTTGAGTGTTCTAATGTGTCGAAAGGGGTCAGCAAGACTTCCTACGGGTCCTAGTATGCTATATCATGCATTAGGACCCCTAGGAAGTCCTGATGACTCCTTTTGACACATTTTAACACTCAAGTGTGTCCCAAGGGGTCATATGACCCCTTATGACACACTTGAGAGTTCTAATGTGTCAAATGGGGTCATGGGGACTTCCTAGGGGTCCTAACACGTGATATGGCATACTAGGAGCCCTAAGAAGTGCCCATGCCCCCTTTCGACACATTAGAACACTCAAGTGTGTCCTCTTTTGACACATTTCAACACTCAAGTGTGTCCCAAGAGGTCGTATGACACCTTAGGACACACTTGAGAGTTCTATTGTGTCAAAAGGGGTCATGGGGACTTCCTAGGGGTCCTAACGCGTGATAAGGCATACTAGGACCCCTAGGAAGTCCTCATGACCCCTTTTGAAATATTTCAACACTCAAGTGTGTCCTGAGGGGTCATATGACCCCTTAGGATATACTTGAGTGTTCTTATGTGTCAAAAGGGGTCATGGGGACTTCCTAGGGGTCCTAGTATGCCTTATCACGCATTAGGACCCCTACGAAGTCCCAATGACCCCTTTCGACACATTTCAACACTCAAGTGTGTCCCAAGGGGTCATATGACCTCTTAGGACACACTTGAGTGTTTTCATGTGTCAAAAGAGGTCATGTGGACTTCCTAAGGGTCCTAGTACACCTTATCACGCGTTAGGACCCCTAGGAAGTACCGATGACCCCTTTTGACACATTTCAACACTCAGGTGTGTTCCAAGGGGTCGTATGACCCCTTAGGACACACTTGAGAGTTATAATGTGTCGAAAGGGGTCATGGGGACTTCCTATGGGTCCTAGTGTAATACCCCAAAATTGGCACCTATTTAATTTCATCAATTTTGGTGCATTATCTCGATTTTACATCACCAAAGTCCTAGTTCCCTAGGCAATTTTCTCTCTCATATCTGACTTAATTTGACTTGATGTCAATTGCAAAGACCATAAATTATAATAATCAAACGCTAAAATAATTCCTAAGTCCTTGACTTTAATTAGCTAAATTACCTCTATGATAATTTAATTTAGTTATAAAGTCCTAAGCACTTTGAATTAAATTACAATCTACCCCTTTGGCTAATTACACATCAAAAAGGAATTAATAATTGCTTGTTATTTGAATGGACACCTTTTCTTGAGTTAATAATTTGAGATATTCAAAAGGTCCTCATGTAGCATTTTCCATTCTTTTAATAAAGTAATTCATGCTTATTTGTCCCAAAAGGGATATGAAGGGTCAGGAGTTTCGAATCAAGAAAATCTTCATTCCTCTTCTGGCTTGGTCTATTTAATGAACCTCTTTTTCTCATTCGAGAGAGCAATTTTTGAGAGCATCCTTACTATAGCATTTTTTAGTCTCATATCTCATTATTCTCAAAGCTCTTTTATTGCATTATCTAGTTTAATTTCTCATATTAATGTAATTGCATTTCACATTTAGATTAAATTTGCTTACTTGTTCTTAGTCTAATATCATCTTTATTTCAAAATCAAATAAAAATCTGCATTTCATATTTCTTTCAAAGTTTTCTAGATTAATTGCATTCATTCTTAGCTTAATTGCATTCTTGCTCATCTTTATTGCTTCTTGGAAATTCTCCATTGTTGAATTGGTCTCCCGGTTGTTGGCTCTCATTCTGAGAGTATTCAAACACCCCATTCACATAGGAGGCAACAGGTCGCCTCACCATGGAATTTGGATTGAGTTCTTCATACTCTCTCCCGAATTCTATCAAGTGAATAATGACTGTATACACCTAAAAATGGTCACCTAGACTATTAGCCCCTTTTGCTAAATCATAAATTACTTATTCTTGATCAAATCCTTGTGCTATCATTTATTTGATTATTTTCTATGGGCTAACCATTTTATCCTAAGTTTTTATTTATTTAAAAGGAATATTTCCTCCCCTTTTAATAAATAAAAAGCCCACCTTTTCCTCTTATCCTATGTTGCACAAATAAAGCATTTAATTCTTATTTATAAAGAAAAATAAAAATAAAATAAAAGAAAAAGTACTTTTTGTCTCACATGGACATAAATTAAATGCTCAACATAAAGTAAATGCTTCTAATTTTCTTATTGGAGGATATTTGTGCACAAGGATCAAGCTTCTTTTTTTCTCCACCGTTGATTAAATCTTTTGCCTCTTAATCTCCATGGCCCATTCCTTTTTCATTCGCTATAAAAGGAGAGCTCTCTTCCTCATTTGCACACACAATTTTTATATTATTGTTATGCTACAGGTTTTCTAGGTCATCTTGGAGCTTTTGGAGATATTCTTGCATCTAGGGTTTGAAGATTTGGAGCATTGTTGGCATTCATCTTGGATCTTCATCAACACTCTATCTTCTTGTCTTCACTCTTGCATCATCATGGCTTTCTTGCTTCATAGTTAGATTTCATTTCTTGCATCTTTCATTTTCATAGCTTAGCTTGCATTGTACTTTCATTTCCATAGCTTAGCTTGCATCTTCATTCTTAGCTAGCTTGCATTGCATTGCATTTCATTTGATTCTTGGGGATATTGGCATTCTTGCCCTTGTCTTCATTGAATCTCCCATTGCATGGTTTACTAGAAAGGTTATTGGCTAAATAGCTCTAGTTGAGAGCATTCTTAAAACCCTTGCACTCCATGCCTAGGGAGCTATGAATCGATTTGTGAGGCCTCATTCTTGAGTTCCCTTGCATGTAATGATTCATAGAAGTGTGGTCACATTTTCACCATACATTTTTGGCATCCACCGTGGGGCAACCCACCTCTTGCATGCTAGTTTTGATTATTTTTGGAGCTAACCCTTGTGCAGATTTGTTTGGAGATGAAAAAAACCCTAGATTTGAAAGATTTGACCATATCTCCCAAATGGCTTGGTGTTCTGGTCTGAAAATGTTTTTGTAGGTTGGCGACATATCAGAGAAGCTCCAAAAAAATTTTCAGAATTTTCGGAGGTAATTTGTTTTTTTTATGATTTTTTCTTTATTTTTCATAAAAAAATCGATTTTTGGCGCAAATCAGCATATTTTCCAGAAATTTTTATATTTCTAGAAAGGTCTTCAAATTCTACAGGGGGTCCATTCACTGTGTTGATTTATAAAATCTGGTCTGTTTTGGTAAAATGGCTCTCTAGGGCACAAATGAAGAGATTTTTTTGAAATTTTTATATTTTTGGAAAGCTCTCTATTTTTTGATAGAGGTCTTTTTTCTGCATTTTGAGTTTAGGGTCCGAATTCATGTGGTAAAAATCAGATCTTGTTGACTAGGTCAAATGCAAAAAAAATAAAATTTTGTGATGGGTATGCACTTATTTTTCATTGTTCATTGCATGATATGAGTTATCATTTGGATTATTTGCTAGTTATCATTGCTCCTAACAATTGATTTTCAGATCTAACCTTAGGGTTTGCATAAATTGGATATATATTGCATATCTTGTTTGCTTGTTCTCTTGTCTTGTTCATTTGAAGGTGCTCTTGCTTTCATGGAAAATGCTTAAAATCTACTAAGCGCGTTGCATTGGACTTGAGGTAGTTTGTTATATCTCTACAACATTTGGATTTTGGGATTAAAATTGAACCTCTCATGTGTTTGGCTTGAGTGTTTACATGCTTTCATAGAACACATTTCAATTGATGCTCTTAATGGGAAATGAATGAAAATAGATTTTCTTTCATACAAGTTTGTGTAAGTGAATGCTTGTGTTTAAACCTTAAGTAATTCTTGGTTCCAATATCAAATATCTCATTGAGTGATTGGGGGCATGGATTCATTCCTTGTTTACATAGAGAGTTAAATGCACCACCTTGTGGACTCACTCTATGTTTGCTTGGAAAGTTAAATATTCCATTGGTACACCCCTTTTTCATTTGTGAGTAGCATTGATAAGCAACTTTAGAGTACTTGTGATTGATCTAGATTGCTATCTTGGGTTATTGGACTCGCTAATCTGTCGGCCCCTCATTTCCACCCTGTGGTTGCAATCCCAGCACCATATTAAAGGGGAGGGGTCAACAGGAAAGAAGCGTTAAGTGCTCCACTTGGCAACCCTTTTGTGCTTTTTGGAACTCACTTGTTTTCTAAGGTGTGGACTCACTTTGAGTTTGTGTGAGGAGTTAAATGTTCCACTTTTTTGGACTCATCTCATGCTTACTTGAAGGGTTAAATGTACCACCTCTAGTGCTCTAAATACTTTTGATAGTGAATTACTTAGTTGTTATTTCTAGAAGGCCTGCTTGGGGACACACCACCTCAAGGGAGAACCTTAACTCCTGTGTTCTGGCGGAGTATAAATAGCGGGAGGTGAATTGAAAGACACCTCTCTTGGGAATTGAGTTTGATATCACTCTTGGCTAAGCTTCAAAGAACTTTATACCTTCGAGAAGTGAAGGAGGAGATTTGGGTTACCATCTCCCCCCGGCTGTGTGATTTTGGATTCTTCTCATCTACAGATTTGGGCCTCACATACCTTGTGTATATCGAGGACTCCTCTTAGAAATCCATGTGTATCCTTGTAGATAGCTTGCTAAGGTGTTGTTGTGTTCTATGTGCCTGCTAAAACATTTGAAGAACATACACAAGTAGAATCTTTAAGGAGTAGAAATACTAAGTCACTATTCTTGTTCATGTGCAAGGTTGCTTTGCCCCTTGCTCATTGTTTGAAGACAACTGTTTGCTTGAACTCCTTGATTGCTATCTTATGTGCTTGATCCATGATAAAAATCTGTTGATATACTTACTTGATCTTTCAAAACACTTCAAAAATGAGATTTTTATGTTCACTGGTCATAGAGTCGTACGACTCTGCAAAAGTGTCACCCCACTTACTGGAAACTATCATCTGGCTTAAGGTGAAGTATCACCCTATTTGCCTGAGAACTATCACCTGGGTCATTTCTGTTGTCCTATCATTGTTGCAATCCGGAGCTGCTAAACTTGCATTTTAACCTGTCGTAGAGTGTCCTTTTCTGTTCTTATCTTAAGCTAGTTTGTTATCTACATGCTTAGATTTGTTCTAGACTGAAACAAATGAGCTAAAATTATTGGATTTGAGCTTAACGAATGCTACTCTTGATCACTTGTCACATCACAGTTACCTCTCTAGCTACTTGCTTATTGAGCTTCTTGCTCGTTGCTCGGCTTTAGTCAATTGATTGCTGTAAGTGCTTGAGCACTTTTAACGAGCCATCTCTCTATTGTTCTACTTTGACAAGTGATATTTATTAGCTTTGCTTATCTCATATCTGAGAAACTTTGTCTCATTCTATTAGTCAACCAACATCTCTTTTCATGCCGGTTACAACTCGATCTCAATTTGAGCAGGAGAATCACCCTCCGTTTAATTATACACAGTTACCTTCTCCAACTAGACGCTCACGAGCGCCCGCTAGCAATGACAGTTCTAGTTCTGACCAATCTAAGGATTCTAAGGCTACTCCGTGGTACAAAGGAGGTTTCCTCTTTTCTGCATTCAAGACCCCCAAAAACACAGACAGTGTCTCACTCACTTTGACTGAACAAGAAAAATTTCAACAATTGCAAGCACACTTTAAGCATAAGGATAACCAAGCACGCTTAGACAAAGAACACAATCAACAAAGAATGGATGCTACTAGGCGCATGGCTTATAGAGGGACATTTCATGAGCAACCTGAGACCAGTAATCATGAGCATAGACCTCTTTTTACCAATGGAAACAATGGCAACAACATGCCACCAAGATCTCCTCTAAGACCTACTTTTGGTGTGCCTTCTTCACCTCCTAGACCTCCTCCCTCTCAACATGAGGCAGAGGAAGATGATGAGATTTCTAGTGAGGATCTTATGAGATTTGAACAAGATGTGGTCTCCCAACGAATGATGCATAAGCTTTTAGAGCGTAATGGCGATCAATATTTTCAATATATGACTTCTAGAGGATACAAGCTTCCTCCTGGCTATGATGTTAGACAAATTGTCCAACAAAGAGTACCAACTGAATTGGAAGTCCTTCAGGAAGAACTGCGTCGGAAAAATCAACGCCTTACCCAAATGGCAATAGAAAGAGAGCCTCCAAAGGTCTCTTTTGTAGAATCAATTTGTGCTCTTCCTTTTGATAAAAATCTATACATGGTCCCATTTCCTAGGGATATTGAGGTTCCCAAATATGACAAGTATGATGGAAATGGTGATCCCCATGATCATGTACGTCACTTTTATGCTCTTAGTATGGACTTTCTTCATGAAGACACATATCTTCTACGATTATTCCCTCGAAGCTTAAGAGGACAAGCTTTAGAATGGTTTGCAAAGTTGACACCTCCTTTGAAGACTTTTGATGAGTTAGCTATGCGCTTCACACAACACTATTCATACAACATCCAACAACCTGTCACTGTGATAGATCTTGGTAATCTAAGACAACATCAAGGTGAGCCATTTGCAACTTACTTACAACGTTGGAGGTCATTGTATTCTCGATATCCTCGTCAGCTACCCGAGAGAGAAAAGATTGACATTTTTGTCAACACTCTGGTGCCTGAGCTATATTATGATCTAAGGAAACAACTATTCCCTTCTTTCAATGACATGGTTGAAAGTGCATATCGAATTGAGGATGTAGCTATAAGAAAAGGGGATATTGTTATTAATAAAGATGTTAAAGGCAATGGCAAAGACAAGAACAAACCTTGGAATGAGAACAAGTATGTTGTTAATGATGGGGTTGTTGACGCTCCTAAAGTTAAAGAGCCTGCTTTCAATCTCTCCAATGCTATCTATGCAGCAAAACAACAAGAAGCTGCCAACACTCACAGTGCTCCTAAACCTCAGTATGCAGATAAGCCTAAGAAGTCATTTCGAAAGCGAGTCTATACCAAATTGGCAAAACCTTATGATGTGATCCTTAAGACTTTGGTTGATAATGGATATCTTACACTTCCTAATAAACCTGGTAACTGGGATCCACTAGATAAGCCTGATTGGTGGCGAGAGGATTCTTATTGTCATCATCACAGAAACAAGGGACATCCGACAGACAATTATTTTAGGCTTAAGGATGATATTCAGGATCTTATTGAGAATGGCACAATCTCCACTGATGGCTTAACTAGAAATTCTGATCACACAGCTTTCAAAGATCCTCTACCTAAGCATGATAAGGGGGAAACCTCTCAAGCACATAAGAAGAATCATGATGCTAAGATCAATTACACGTATCCTTCTAATACACCTGTGATCAACATGGTAGAGCCCGTTGAGAGTGTTCTTATGGTAAGATCTCAAGATGATAATAAAGCCAATCATGGTAAGCCAAAATTGGTCTTGCAAACACGTGGTAGTTCATCTTCCCGAAGTGAGACACTGAATGCTGTTACTAGGGGGCAAGCCAAGATTGTCCTTAAAACTACGCAAGATCCCAAGCAGGCTTTGCCTTCCAAACAAGTGGCTCCTTCAGCCACCCCTAGCTATGATCTTGTCCAACATTTGCAAAAGATGCCAGCCCAAATATCCATTTTTGAGTTGCTTTAGTTATCCCCTTCGCATAGAGAAATCCTTGAGAAAGCTTTGCATACAACACATGTCCCCAAAGACATTGATCCAGATCAATTTCAGGCTATGGTCAACCACATTTCATCTCCACTATCTCTCTCCTTTTCTGCAGAAGATGACATATCTATTGCTCACCCTCATAATTTGGCTTTACACATTGAAGTTCTAGTCTACAACACCCGAGTCCGCCGAGTCCTGATAGACAATGGTGCAGGGTTAAATATTGTTTCTTTCAATGTCATACAACAGTTGGGTTTGTCAGAATTTGCTGTGGATTCCAAGAAGAAGATTACTATAAAAGCTTACGATGAAGAGGAAAGATCTTCCAAAGGTCTTGTCACACTGCCTGTCCGAGTGGGTCCTATCACAAAAGATATTAGCTTCCAAGTATTGGACATCCCACTCGCATATAACATTCTTTTGGGTCGTCCTTGGATCCATGACATGCAGGCTGTTCCATCCACTTTTCATCAGTGCGTCAAATTTCCATACAATGGCACTGAAGTTGTGATTCCTAGAGACCATACTATTGCTATTAATGCTCTGGCTGCTGCTGAAAAATTTGTTCCTCATAATGAACCTTCTGTTGATCCTAGTACATCTCTAGTTGCTGCTGAGAAATCACTTAAGATGATGAGCCTTGGTATGGGTGAATATACGCTAGATTCATTTGCTTCTATACCTGTTTCTCCTAGGTCATATGGGAAACCTTCTGATACAATGAAGCCTTCCACTTCTGCTATGGTGATCTTTGATACTTTCATTCCTTCATCCATTCCTTTAGAAGAAGAAAGAGAAGAACAAGCTATTCAAGAATGGATCTATAGAGAAGATTCCAGAAATACTCCCATGCTCAGTAATTCAGACACAGATACAGATGAGTCACCACTACACACTATGGCTCACATGGGAGATGATCTTCCTTCTACTTCACTTCTTTGGGGGGAAGCATGTATGCCTACTGATGATATTGCTGAGTCTTCTATGTCTAGAACCTATGTTCCTAAAGAATCATTGCACTATGATAGACAACGTCACAACATTGAGCGACTGCTACAAAGAGGTGATCTATCACATAACGACATGAGTGTTTCTACTTCTCAACATATTAAGCCTCTTCCAGAAGATTCTTCCATGATAGATATGGATGTTGATGTAGTTCATATTTCTCGTAACCCACCCGATGTAGTTGATGAGTCTTGTGTTGGATCTGATGAGTTTGATCCCCGTATTGCCTTAGTGGACTACGTTGGTCCTCCTATGACAAATCTAGATCTAGCTACTTTTGGAGCCTACCCTATAGGCTCAACCTCTCTTGTTACCAGAGATGACATCCCTCACATAAATGTTATTGAACCAGTCACTCCATTTCATCTCGCATCAACACCTGTTACTTCTTCCACCAGCGAACTAGCAACAAAAAAGATTGAATCAGAAATCAAGCATCACAGTCATCAAGTCAAAAGAAAAGAGCAATGGTCGGATGGTGAAAACCACATTGTGGCGGTATCCGAACCTAAGAAAAGTAAAGATAAAAATTTGCTCAAAAATAATGACTCCAAAATAAAAGATGAGAAGCTGATTCTCTACAAACAAATGGTGCATTACTTCAAGCATGATCTCATAACTGTTATACTTCAGCCCTTTCCTAAAGCTGAGAAAAGAGTTGCTAATGCCTTGGTTACTTTGATATCCATCTTACAAATGAAAAAGCATAAATCTCGCTTCAAGTTCCTGGTGGATGAATTACGCTATCCTGCTCACAAATCTTACAATCCTACCATCTTTCCATGTCTTCCACCTCATACTCCTCCATGCCATTCTTTCCGCCATCCGTTACACTTTGCCTTTGTCTCTGGTGGCTTGTATAGGAAGGGTCTAGATGGAACTCTCCTTAGGTGTCTAGAAATAGAGGAGTCAGAAAAAGTACTAGCTGAAATCCATGATGGCATATGTGGATCACATTCTAATGATCCTCCACTAACTCAGACATTGCTTAGGGCTGGTTATTATTGGTCGAACTGGTTGAGACCTCCTATCATCACAGCTGTAGCATTTGGGCCTGGGGCCTATCAGTTCTCTACATCAAAGGAAGCAGATCTTTAATGCTCGTTCCTATCTGGGGCATTCCTTGTATATACTTTATGATCCTAAAAAATTTTTAAAAAAAAAATCATATATGATGCTGAAAAAAACCTAAAAAGCATATAAAGTACTAAAAAAATGAGCATCCTAGTGAAAACCTAGCAATAGGCGCTTTGATGTCTCACCAAAAAAATCAAAAAATTCAAAAAATTCAAAAAAAATAGAAAAAGTGCCTTGGTGAAAACCTGGAAATAGGCACCTTGGTAGCAAAAATACAAAAAAATTATAAAAAAGTCCTGAAAAAATCTATCAAGTGGTGAAAACCTGGAAACAGGCGCTGCTTGAGACCCTCTACACCTATGTCTATCAGTCTTGCGTGGCGCTCTTTCGCTCCACTTCTCGCTTTGCCTCTCCTAGCCTGGAATTGATTCTTGTCTTAGTCTAGGGGGCATATGTTTCTTTAAGCTTATCTTGGGTCTCTTTGTGCGTCTGGGTTTCTTGGGCAACTTGGTTCCAATGGTGTTTTTCAACACCACCCCAATGGTGTTTTTCAACACTACCCTTGCATCGAGTGTTTCTCAACACTTATCAAATGTCCTACCTGCAGTCTAGTATGATGCGATATTTCTCATTTGCAGATGCAATACTCAAAGTTTGACTCTATGACCTACACACACGCACTTGACTTGCTGAGATTTGTTTGAATTTATTTCTTTGCATGCTGTCTATGATGATTTCTTTGCTGAGTGGTCTCTCCCTGAGAAGTTTTCGATGATGCACAGCTAGAAGACTGAGGGTATGAGAACATGTTTTATTGCTTTTTCTGCTTGTGGGTATATTTTGTTGATCCTAACTGTCATGAGCATTTATGCTGGTCTTACTTGACACTGTGGATTGACAGGGTATTATCCTTGACTATTTTTGTGCAAGTGCATACTTGTAGCCATCTTGACTTTCCTTGTGTCTCGATGTGAGTATAATCTTGCTATATTAAACTTAGGTAATCTCACTGTGCTAGTCATCTTGACCTACATGTCTTTGATGCCTAGGTGAGATTTCCACATTCTTATTTGATAAAGATCATATTCATATTCACATAGTTATGCTAGTGTGTATTGTATGATCTTGCGATGCTACCAATAATGCTCGATGATGAATATTAGATGTCTATTGGCTTTGTAACCTTGCAAGTAAACCACATTTCATGTAGCTTGCATTTCTTAGGTTCATGTTAGTTTAGTTTTGCATCTTGCATATGGAGAGAGCTCTCCTTTCATTTTTCATGGACTTGTTAATCAGCTACGCTCACCTTTCGCTTCTTCCCGATCATGTCTTTCACTTTCTTGTCTTTCATCTCACATCATTTTCTCTTCATTTCGGGATCCAAACTGAAATCCACATTCACCTTGACCCTTTCTCCTTTTTCCGCACAGTTGGCTGACCTTTTGAGGCCTGATCCTTTGATCTTCGCTGGGGCATCATAACCTCTTCATCCCCATCTCTTTCAACCTTCTAGTCTTTCATTCAAATCCCAAGTTCCAATTCCCCCCTCTATGGCGTTTACGGGTTGAGGGACAGATAGGTTCGTGCCCCGTGTCCCATGTGTGGGGCATCCCTTCATTGGTTGATGGTTATTCTATTATCTTTCATCTTCGATTATGATTTCTAGTGATTTGATCATGTTGCTCTTGCTTCTGCATTCCCTCTACTTGATTTCGCTTTCGATCCTGAGGGGGCAGACACATCATATCTTATTAGCTATCTCTTTCCTAAGTGTTCAGTACTGTCGCTACCAGGCTGACCATGCAGGATTTGCTATCTCTTTGTACTTCATTCTTTGGAGTCAGATCACTATCTTCTTGCCTTCTTGGCTACTTTCTTGCCTTCTTGGCTATTTTATTCTTTGACTGCATGTGATCCCAAATCGATCTCACATCTGTCAAAATCGCTATTGCTTGCTTTCTTGGTTGTCTGCTTGCCTTCTTGGCTGATCTATTCTTTGACTACATGTGTTCCCAGATCGATCACACATTAGTCAAAGAGGGGCAAAATGTATACACCTAAAAATGGTCACCTAGACTATTAGCCCCTTTTGCTAAATCATAAATTACTTATTCTTGATCAAATCCTTGTGCTATCATTTATTCGATTATTTTCTATGGGCTAACCATTTTATCCTAAGTCTTTATTTATTTAAAAGGAATATTTCCTCCCCTTTTAATAAATAAAAAGCCCACCTTTTCCTCTTATCCTATGTTGCACAAATAAAGCATTTAATTCTTATTTATAAAGAAAAATAAAAATAAAATAAAAGAAAAAGTACTTTTTGTCTCACATGGACATAAATTAAATGCTCAACATAAAGTAAATGCTTCTAATTTTCTTATTGGAGGATATTTGTGCACAAGGATCAAGCTTCTTTTTTTCTCCACCGTTGATTAAATCTTTTGCCTCTTAATCTCCATGGCCCATTCCTTTTTCATTCGCTATAAAAGGAGAGCTCTCTTCCTCATTTGCACACACAATTTTTATGTTATTGTTATGCTACAGGTTTTCTAGGTCATCTTGGAGCTTTTGGAGATATTCTTGCATCTAGGGTTTGAAGATTTGGAGCATTGTTGGCATTCATCTTGGATCTTCATCAACACTCTATCTTCTTGTCTTCATTCTTGCATCATCATGGCTTTCTTGCTTCATAGTTAGATTTCATTTCTTGCATCTTTCATTTTCATAGCTTAGCTTGCATTGTACTTTCATTTCCATAGCTTAGCTTGCATCTTCATTCTTAGCTAGCTTGCATTGCATTTCATTTCATTTGATTCTTAGGGATATTGGCATTCTTGCCCTTGTCTTCATTGAATCTCCCATTGCATGGTTTACTAGCAAGGTTATTGGCTAAATAGCTCTAGCTAAGAGCATTCTTAAAACCCTTGCACTCCATGCCTAGGGAGCTATGGATCGATTTGTGAGGCCTCATTCTTGAGTTCCCTTGCATGTAATGATTCATAGAAGTGTGGTCACATTTTCACCATACAATGACCATGTTGTGTTGTGCCTGATTTAGAGGTCACATTCAGTCACATACATTTTGGCGCCCACCGTGGGGTAGAAAAGATCAATTTCTGCCCTCATTCTTGATTGCTTTTTCAGTTTTAGTGTTGGTTACAGGCATTGTACGGCCATTTACAGTCTGAAAACCTTGTAATATAGTAATGGATGGATAGAATGATGAATCCTCTTTCTCATGATTTTAGTTTGGCTCATTTTTATAAAGAAATGAATAAGTTATGATCATTTTGGTGAAAGTGGTTATTTGCAGATTTGAGATTCTCTGAATACAGTCAAATTGAAACATCTGGTACAGACAAATTATGAAGAATCGAGATCTCTAATAATATTCATTGAAAAGATACGTGAATTATCTTTCATTTCCTTTTAGTTTGAGTCATTTTTATGTAGATTTGTGAAAGTTATGGGCATTTGAGTGAAAACTAGTTTTTAACAATCTGCATTGGAGTTGCAGGCAATGATTTATTCTTAGAAAATGATTTATGAATGAGAAAAATAAATGGCTTACATATTTGGAAACTAGATTCATTAATAGTTTCTATGAAATTGGTTTGGTTTTATTTGAATTCTTTTTGAGAAAGATATGTGATTTCCTAGGCAGAGTTTGGTGTTTTAAATCTGATTTATGATAGAAAAATGGCAGTCTGAAAAGGTTATTGGTTGAGGAACCAAATTGAATCATAAGACCTTGTAACTTTGGAAAATGATAGTTATTGATGTTGGCTAAAAACTTCATTCTTTCCAGAAATTTTAATATTGTGATTTTATGGGTCAAATAAATCAATCTTTAAAGACTGTCTTGAAGACAGCAATGTTACATATCTTACAGTTTGCCATTGATTTGTCTTGATTCTATACTTTTGGATGTGTGCTAAATGTTGGATTGTAGATCTTTGGACCTAAGGTGAGTTCTTAAAATCTCTATAACACTTGGTTTGGGCATAAAATTGAACCTCTCATGTGTTTGGCTTGAGTGTTTACATGCTTTCATAGAACACATTTTAATTGATGCTCTTAATGGGAAATGAATGAACATAGATTTTCTTTCATACAAGTTTATGTAAGTGAATGCTTGTGTTTAAACCTTAAGTAATTCTTGGTTTCAAATATCAAAACATCTCATTGAGTAATCTAGGGCATGGATTCATTCCTTGTTTACATGAAGAGTTAAATGCACCACTTTGTGGACTCACTTCATGTTTACTTGAAAAGTTAAATATTCCATGATTCAAACCCTCTTGCACTTATGAGTAGTATTGATTAGCAGTCTTAGATTACTTGTGATTGATCTAGATTGCTAGCTTGGGTTATTGGACTCGCTAATCCGCCAGCCCCTCATTTCCGCCCTGTGGTTACAATCTCAGCGCCACATTAAAGGGGAGGGGTCTATAAGAAAGAAGTGTTAATTGTTCCACTTGGCAACCCTTTTGTGCTTTTTGGAACTCACTTGTTTTCTAAGGTGTGGACTCACTTTGAGTTTGTGTGAGGAGTTAAATGCACCACTTTGTGGACTCACCTCACATTTACTTGAAGGGTTAAATGCACCACCTTTAGTGCTTTTCAATACCTTTTGATAGAGAATTACTTACTTTTTCATTTCTAGAAGGCCTGCTTGGGGATTTCATCACCTCAAGGGACGACCTTAACTCCCGTGTTCCGGCGGAGTATAAATATCAGGAGGTGAATCCAAAGACACCTCTCTTGGGAATGAATTAGATTTCACTCTTGGCTAAGCCTCAAAGAACTTTATACCTTTGAGAAGTGAAGGAGGAGATTTGGGTTACCGTCTCCCCCCGGCTGTGTGATTTCAAATTCTTCTCATCTACGGATTCGTGCCTCACGTACCTTGCGTATATCGAGGACTCCCTTTAGAAAAGCCATGTATATCCTTGTAGACAACTTGCTAGGATGTTGTTGTGTTTTAAGTGTCTGCTAAAACATTCTCAAGAACATACACAAGTAGAGTCCTTAGGGAGTAGAAATACTAAGTCACTATTCCTGTTCATGCGCAAGTTTGCTTTGTCCCTTGCCCATTGCTTGAAGACTGTTTGCTTGAACTCCTTGATTGCTGTCTTATGTGCTTGATCAATGACATAAATCTGATTTGCCTTTTTTTCCATGATCTATTTTTCTATTTTTCTGTCGTTCACCGTCAGAAACTGGTTGTCCTGAGTTAGGAATCGATTGATCTTTGCTTTGACTCATATTGTCTCTCATTAGTCTACCTTATCTCATTGTGCTCTTGTACCTTGTGTTGCGATTGTCTTATCTCGGCTGTTCTAGCCATCTCTTTTTGACAATTCATACCAGGTTCATCTTGCATCTTGGCTGTTCTAGCCATTTATCTCCTTTCGTTATCTTTGAGACAGAGTCTAGCTTTATCCCGAATCTTTTCTCGTTACATCTTCATCTATGACTGTCACGACTCAAAGTGGCAAGACTTATCCCATTCAGAATACTGATCAAGATCAAAGTAAACCTCATAATCAAGACATAGATCATTCCAAATCTGTTGCAAAATCTGAACTTCGTGAGGAATCCTCACATTCTTCATCATTCCAAGAGTATTACAATCCATTGTTTCAGATACAGTCTAACTTACTATTTCAAGAATATTATAACCCATTGTTTGAAGACTAGCAAGACTCTGAAGGGTCACTTTCTAAAATTAAACCTATTGATCCTTTTGAACCTATCAACTCTTTCACGATCTCTCATAATACTACCAACAAGATGGGAGATCCAAAACCTTCAAAGTTGGTTTTCAATCTCAGCTCTAACATGCCAAAACCTTCAAAGTTGGTTTTCAATCTCAGCTCTAACATACAAACGATCAAAGCCACTGAGAAGGCTATGATAGAAGCTCAACCGTCTTCCCAATTTGCTAGAAACAAACCTTGGATCTCTCACTATGACATGATCATTGCTCCAGGGAGCGAGGATACTCCTAAACCCAAAACTCCCTTTGTCTTGCGAGGCCCTGCACCTCCCTCTTATAACTACACAAAATCTCCAGTTTGTGCGAATGCTATCCCTCGATCTCATGCAAAGATCATGCTCAAAGGTCCTGAACCTTCGACATCCAAACCAAAACTATCTATGGATAAAGCCCTCACTGAGGAAAATGTCCCCAAAGATCTCGATCTCAATCAGTTCCAATCTATGGTGGGTCATTTAACTTCACCTCACTATTTGTGCTTTTCCAAAGAAGATGATCATTCCTTAAGCCACCCGCATAATGCTCTCCTACACACTAAAGTTATGGAAGGTCCTGAGCATATCCCCCACGTCTTCATTGACAATAGTGCTAGCCTAAATACTTGTTCTGCTAAGATGCTTACCCAAACAATAGATAGCTTTGTTCCTACCAATAGAGAGTCCATTGAGTTCTATGATGCTAAGCTCAAAGAAATAGAAAAGACCTTGAAGATCAAAGATATTGGCATGGGGGAATATCAGATTGAGTCCATCTTGTCTTTGACAACTCTCCCTCCATCTCCACATTCCTGTGAGGAACCTTCTGAAGATAGATTTGGTATTGGCTATCAGAGTGATGAGCTTGACCAACCTAGCTACAACTTTCACTCATGCAAGGATTCAGATAATGAAGAAACACAGATTCAACCTATGACACATGAAAGATCTTTGAATGTTCAAAATTCTAATTCAGACTACCAGAAAGAGTCTTATCTACCTTCTCAAGTGCTTCAGGAACATGATTTTGGTCCTCACCAGGAGGATTTTATACACTCTACTGAACAGATTTCTACTACTGTAGCTACTACTGAATATGTCACTGCCTCTAATGGCACACATACTGATTGGGAGCAACTATTCTTCCCTTATCTTTGGTATGCCTCAAGGTATGCCTATTCTAGATTGTTCTACCACTTCTACTGTTGAACAAAATCCTACTACTGCCGATTCCAATGATACACATACTGATTGGGAGCAACTATTGGATGCTTCGCTTATCTTGGGTATGCCTATTCCAGTTTATTCCACCACTTCTACTATTGAACAAACTCCTACTATTGCCGACTACAATGGCACACATACTAATTGGGAACAATTATTGGAGGCTTCCCTCCTCTTGGGTATGCCTCAAGGTATGCCTATTCCAGATTACTCTGCTACTTCTACTACTGAACAAGATCCTACTATTGAAGAAACACTTCCTATGTTAGATGACAACAATGAAGAAAGTCTACCTCTGACTATGTCTCTAGCTGAATGGGACTCCATATCAGATGCTACTAAAGAGATACCAGTTGATGCTATGCACTTATATGCTAGTCTTAACAACTCAGAAAGAGGAGAAAGTTATTATCCTCCAGATCAAGCTATTGATGATGATCCTTTCCACCCTCCTGTGGAGATCATTCCTATGGCTCCTATGCCATCTACTCCAAGCTATACTCCTACTACTCCAACAAATCATGGGTATCTAAGACCCCATTCTTTTATAGCTTCATGGAATATTGGAAGATCCAAAATTGAAATGGTTCCTATTCGTGCACTCTTACCACCTGAAAGGGGACCTAACTCTTGGAATAGACCATCTTGGTTAGGCTCACATAATATTTCTCCAAACTTATCTGACTCTTCTAAGATGACTCACAATCAACAATGCTCAATGGAAGATTACTTTCTTGATCTACCTGATGCATTCATGAATGATGAGGATGATATTGATATATTTGCACTTGAGCCCATCCCATTGACTTTTCTTCCCCCTTCATCTCCCAAAAAAGTGGCACGTCCACTTCCATCTCCATCTCTCCACCTAAACCAGTCATATAAGCCTCTTTCATCCATCATTCCTGAGTCTTTTGGAAGTAACTTGGATGTGCAACATAAAAATAAAAATAATGAGAATCCACTTATATCTCAAGGTCACCATGTCCCATCTAATCGACATGTGACTATGAAGAAAGGAAAGAAAAAAAGGTGTTCAAAAGACCGCAAAGGTCCTCAAAAAGAAGAAGACAATCAAAAGCCAGAAAATAAAATAAAAAATGGATCTCGAAATCCATTCTATAGGCATTGTCATCAAAAGCACCTCAAAGTAAAGAAGAAAAAATTCAAAAGCTATGTGGATTCCAAAGAAAGAAAAAATCAAAGTTGTCATTCGAGCTTCCAAAATTCTCATGCTTCCCTCCATTCCATCACCCTTGCCTCTCATACTTTACCCTCTTCACTCCATCTTGCCTTTTCCCAAAGTGCATATCAGTATCTCCTTATTACTAATGACATGACTAAGAGAAATCTAGAATGTACTCTCCCTAAGCGTTTAGAGCGTGGGAAATCTGACAAAGAGTTAAGGTGTGTCCATGAGGATATTTGTGGGTCTCACTTAAGTGATCTTTCCTTGACTATGGATCTCTTGACTGTTGGACACTATTGGTTGGCTCTCCTGTTACTGCTACAACATCTGGTTCTGATTCTGCAACTTCTCAGTTGGCTACTACTACAAATGACTGTGTTTCCAGAGATCACCACTGAAGGAGAACCACTCAAAGAGCCCATCAACGCTCTTCATCTAAGAAGTTCTACAGCTGACATTCTCAGTATGCTCATGTACATACTTATTGATCCTGAAAAAATCCTTAAAATTGATATATTGCAAAAAATCCTAAAAATTGCAAAATGTCCTGAAAAAAATGATCATCTTAGTGAAAACCTGGCAAACAGGCACTTTGATGTATCTATTATCCTGGTGAAAACCTGGTAAACGCCTTGATAATACAAAAAAAAATAGAAAATGTGAAAAATACAAAAAAAATGAAAAGATCAAAAATACAAAAAAAATGAGATATTCAAAAAATACAAAAAAAAGAAAAAAAAGAGAAAAGTACAAAAAAATTGAAAAAGAGAAAAAAGTGCCATTGATGAAAACCTGGTAAACAGGCGTCATGGTAGCAAAAATAGAATCTCTGCCAAGATGGTGAAAACCTGGTAAACAGGCACCTCTTGTTTTCTTGAAGCTGCATCTCATCTCAGCGTCGCTTGGCTCTTAGTTTCCTGCTTTAGTTTCCTTCCTTTCCTGCTTTAGTTTGTTTCCTGCTTTGGTTTGCTAGCTCATGCCTTGCTTTCAGTGTCTTCGAGATTTTGCTCGACTCTTCATGGATTGGAACTGGTTCACACTTGGGGGCACCTGCCTGGTCTAGGGGGCATTGTCCTATCACTTTCAGAAACTCTTTTTTGAGCATTGGTCACCAGTGGTTCCCACTATGCCTGCCTGCAGATACCTAGCTTTCGTTCGATCTCTCTTCTTCGGGATTTCTCCCTTCTATCAATCACCAGTGATTCTCACTACGTCTACCTACTGTCATTATCTCATTGAGACTTCGAACGTTATCTTTCCGAATTATCTTCAATCCGCTTGAACATGAACTTGAACTGAAACTCAAACTAAATGTGTGTTCCTTTGAGGCATTTTGAGCTTTGTTTTCTTTGAGTGCTTGTTTGTTTGCTTTGCTTTTTTTTGCTTTCTGTTTGTTGGTTTAGTTCCAACGATCCAAAGAATTCATATAAGAGGGGTGTATATCTGTAAGAGCCTTCATCTCATATTGGATGGCCATGCGTACCTCAACTCCTTTTATATCAACACTTTGGTGAGGTTGGTTCTTCTCCTTATCTTTTGAGTGACTTCTTTCTGCTATCGGTGAAATTGTAAATGCTCGTCCTGTTAAGTGAACGTAAGGGTCACTGCGAGCAATCTTTGGCAAAAGAAGGAACTCCTGTGTGCTTGGTGTGTTTGTTTGCAAGAGACATTCAGGTCATTCTAGAAAATGTGCTTTGATGCTTATGTTAACTTGCTAAATTAAAAGGAATAGGTGTTCAGGTCATTCTAGCTTCTTGTGCCTTAATGCTTACACCTCATTCCGAAAAATTTAAGACTTATGTCATATTCATATTCTCATGTTGGGGAGAATTGTATGGCATCTTGCAATTGTCCCATGCTTAAAAGAACTCAATGATGCTAAATACGATGAGTCCAACAGCCAAGTCCGGAGGATTGCATTTGTTCATCCTAGGCCTACATTTAGACTTGCATCTTTCATTCTAGGCTTGCATTTGGAGCGCTTTCTTGTTGCTCTCTTGATTGCTTTCTTCTGGATCTGCTCATCAAAGGTTCTCATCTTTTGTCCCAATCTCATCTTGGCTGCATCCTTTTTCGGGATCGAAATCAAAATCTGACATCTCTAAGTGGCTCAAAATCGCGTTTTAAATATTGAACTCCTTCTGGATTGGATGCTTGTGCAGTCAACCTTCTGGCGTCATTTTCTTGCTAGATCCTCATCTTTGCATCATGTTCTCAAATCTTTGCTTCTTTTCATCAAGTCAACCCTAGTCAAAATTTAGTCAACTATGGTCAAACTTGGTCAACAGGACCTCTGCTTTGCTCCGTTTCACTTCTGTAGCTTCGCGAATCTAGTCTAATTGCTTTTGCTCTGTAATCTCTTATTGTTTATCATCCTTCTGACATGTCATCTTTCCATTTCACTCTCGAGGGGGCAGGATGATTACATCATTTGAATCTTGTCAAATCTATTCTTGAATCAGTCTGATCTGAATCATCAATTTTCATTGCTTGGGGCATCTTGGTGCCTCGCATCTTGTTATCTTATCATCTATCTTTTAGGTATCTGAGCAATCTAACTCGGATCCTCAAGGGCCAAACTTCATTCTGGAGATGGTTCTTGAAATCTTTTGGGTATTGGGGCAATCTAACCCTAATTCCTAGGAGTCAAGCTTCGTTCTAGAGATGACTCTCGAAATCTCTTTTAGACCGTTATCTGGACAATCTAACCTGGGTCTCGGAGGACTAAGCTTCGTATTGGGGCAATCTAACCCTGATTCGGAGATAGTCCTAAATCTGCACCTTCATCAATTGGTATTGGGACAATCTAACCCCGATTCCGGTTCTCTTTTAAAGATCGTTGTCTTCGCAATCTAACTTAGACTTCAAAAAATTCATGCTTTGATCTGCTTTCATCTGTCACTTCAGACTATTCTTTGAATCAATGTGCTATTCGCACATCAATTCAAAGAGGGGCAAATGTAATACCCCAAAATTGGCACCTATTTAATTTCATCAATTTTGGTGCATTATCTCGATTTTACATCACCAAAGTCCTAGTTCCCTAGGCAATTTTCTCTCTCATATCTGATTTAATTTGACTTGATGTCAATTGCAAAGACCATAAATTGCAATAATCAAACGCTAAAATAATTCCTAAGTCCTTGACTTTAATTAGCTAAATTACCTCTATGATAATTTAATTTAGTTCTAAAGTCCTAAGCACTTTGAATTAAATTACAATCTACCCCTTTGGCTAATTATACATCAAAAAGGAATTAATAATTTCTTGTTATTTGAATGGACACCTTTTCTTGAGTTAATAATTTGAGATATTCAAAAGGTCCTCATGTGGCATTTTCCATTCTTTTAATAAAGTAATTCATGCTTATTTGTCCCAAAAGGGATATGAAGGGTCAGGAGTTTCGAATCAAGAAACTCTTCATTCCTCTTCTGGCTTGGTCTATTTAATGAACCTCTTTTTCTCATTCGAGAGAGCAATGTTTGAGAGCATCCTTACTATAGCATTTTTTAGTCTCATATCTCATTATTCTCAAAGCTCTTTTATTGCATTATCTAGTTTAATTTCTCATATTAGTGTAATTGCATTTCATATTTAGATTAAATTTGCTTACTTGTTCTTAGTCTAATATCATCTTTATTTCAAAATCAAATAAAAATCTGCATTTCATATTTCTTTCAAAGTTTTCTAGATTAATTGCATTCATTCTTAGCTTAATTGCATTCTTGCTCATCTTTATTGCTTCTTGGAAATCCTCCATTGTTGAATTGGTCTCTCGGCTGTTGGCTCTCGTTCTGAGAGTATTCAAACACCCCATTCACATAGGAGGCAACAGGTCACCTCACCATGGAATTTGGATTGAGTTCTTCATACTCTCTCCCGAATTCTATCAAGTGAATAATGACCATGTTGTGTTGTGCCTGATTTAGAGGTCACATTCAGTCACATACACCTAGTACGCCTTATCACATGTTAGGACCCCTAGGAAGTCTTCATGACCACTTTTGAAACATTTCAACACTCAAGTGTGTCCTAAGAGGTCGTATGACCCCTTATGACACACTTGAGAGTTCTAATATGTCAAAAGGGGTCATAAGACTTCCTAGGGGTCCTAACATGTGATAAGGCATGCTAGGACCCCTAGGAAGTCCCCATGACCCCTTTTGACACATTTCAACACTCAAGTGCATCCCAAAGGGTTGTATAACCCCATAGGACATACTTGAGTGTTCTAATGTGTCTAAAGGGGCCATGGCCACTTCCTAGGGGTCCTAGTACGCCTTATCACATGTTAGGACCCCTAGGAAGTCCCAATGACCCTTTTTGACACATTTCAACACTCAAGTGTGTCCCAAGGGGTTGTATGACCCCTTAGGACACACTTGAGAGTTCTAATGTGTCGAAAGGGGTCGTGGGGACTTCCTAGGGGTCCTAAAGTGTGATAAAGCGTACTAGGACCTCTAAGAAGTCCCCATGACCTCTTTTGACACATTTCAACACTCAAGTGTGTCCCAAGGGGTCATATAACTCCTTAGGACACACTTGAGTGTTCTCATGTGTCAAAAGGGGTTATGGGGACTTCCTAGGGGTCCTAGTATGCCTTGTCACATGTTAGAACCCCTAAGAAGTACTGATGACCCCTTTTGACATATTTCAACACTCAAGTGTGTCCCAAGGGGTCGTATGACCCGTTCAGACACACTTGAGAGTTCAAATGTGTCGAAAGGGTCATGGGGACTTCATAGGGGTCCTAGTATGCCTTATCATGTGTTAGGACCCCTAGGAAGTCCCCATGACCCCTTTTGACACATTAGAACCCTCAAGTGTGTCCTAAGGGGTCGTAGGACCCCTTTGGACACACTTGAGGGTTCAAATGTGTCAAAAGGGGTCATAGGGACTTCATAAGGGTCCTAGTATACCTTATCACGCATTAGGACCCCTAGGAAGTCCCCATGAACCATTTTGACATATTTGAACCCTCAAGAGTGTCCGAAGGGGTCCTACGACCCCTTAGAACACACTTGAGGGTTCTAATGTGTCAAAAGGAGTCATGAGGACTTCATAGGGGTCCTAACATGTGATAAGGCATACTAGGATCCATACAAAGTCCCCATGACCCATTTTGACACATTTCAACACTCAAGTGTGTCCCAAGGGGTCGTATGACCCCTTATGACACACTTGAGTGTTCTCATGTATCAAAAGGGGTCATGGGGACTTCTTAGGGGTCCTAGTATGCCTTATCACGTGTTAGGACCCCTAGGAAGTCCCCATGACCCCTATTGACACATTGAAATGCTCAAGTGTGTCCTAAGGGGTCCTACAACCCCTTCAAACACACTTGAGCATTCAAATGTTTCAAAAGGGGTCATGGGGACTTCCTAGGGGTACTAGTATGCCTTATCACACGTTAGGACCCCTAGGAAGTCCCCATGAGCCCTATTGACACATTGGAATGCTCAAGTGTGTCCTAAGGGGTCCTATGACCCCTTGGGACATATTTGTACATTCAAATGTTTCAAAAGGGGTCATGAGGACTTCCTAAGGGTCCTAGTATACCTTATCATGTGTTAGGACCTCTATGAAGTTCCCATGACCCCTTTTGACACATTAGAACCCTCATGTGTGTCCTATGGGATCCTACGACCCCTTAAGACACACTTGAGGTTTCAAATGTGTCAAAAGGGGTCATGGGGAATTCCTAGGGGTCCACCCCTTAGGAAACACTTGAGGGTTCTAATGTGTCAAAAGGGTTAATGGGGACTTCCTAGGGGTCCTAGTACGCCTTATCATGTGTTAGGACCCCTAGGAAGTCCCCATGACTCCTTTTGACACATGAGAATCCTCAAGTCTGTTTCAAGGGGTCATAGGACCCCTTCAGACACACTTGAGGGTTCAAATGTGTCAAAAGGGATCATGGGGACTTTCTAGGGGTCCACCCCTTAGAACACACTTGAGGGTTCTAATGTGTCAATAAGGATCTTGGGGACTTCCTAGCGGTCCTAGTACACCTTATCACATGTTAGGACCTCTAGGAAGTCCCCATGACTCCTTTTGACACATTAGAACCCTCAAGTGTGTTCCAAGGGGTTGTAGGACCCCTTCAGACACACTTGAGGGTTCAAATGTGTCAAAAGGGGTCATGGGGACTTTCTAGGGGTCCTAGTATGCCTTATCACGCGTTAGGACCCCTATGAAGTCCCCATGACCCCTTTTGACACATTAGAACCCTCAAGTATGTCCTAAGGGGTTGTAGGACCCATTAGGACACACTTGAGGGTTCTAGTGTGTCAAAAGGGGTCATAGGGGTCCTAGTACGCCTTATCATGCGTTAGGACCCCTAGGAAGTCCCCATGACCCCTTTTGACACATTGGAATGCTCGAGTGCTACCACCCCTTCAAACACACTCGAGCATTCCAATGAGTCAAAAGGGGTCATGGGGACTTCCTAGGGGTCCTAATGAGTGATAAGGCGTACTAGGACCCCTAGGAAGTCCCCATGAACCATTTTGACATATTTGAACCCTCAAGTGTGTCTGAAGGGGCCCTACGACCCCTTAGACCACACTTGAGGGATCTAATGTGTCAAAAGGAGTCATGGGGACTTCCTAGGGGTCCTAACACGTGATAAGACATACTAGGACCCCTACAAAGTCCCTATGACCCCTTTTGACACATTTCAACCCTCAAATTTTTTCGAAGGGGTTCTACGACCCCTTCGGACACACTTGAGGGTTCAAATGTGTCAAAAGGGGTCATGGGGACTTTCTAGTGGTCCTAGTACGCCTTATCACGCGTTAGGACCCCTAGGAAGTCCCCATGACCGCTTTTGACGCATTGGAATGCTTGAGTGTGTCTGAAGCGATCGCTTCGGACACACTCAAGCATTCCAATGCGTCAAAAGCGGTCATGGGGACTTCCTAGGGGTCCTAACGCGTGATAAGGCATACTAGGACCACTAGGAAGTCCCGGTAACCCCTTTCGACATATAATTTAAATATTATGATCTATAAAGTTTATATATATATATAATGTTTAAGGGGTATTATGTAAATATTTTATATATTTTTTAATATGTATTATAGATATAATAAAATATTTACATAATACCCCTTAAATGTTATATATATATATATATATATATATATATATATATATATATATATATATATATATATATATATATATATATATATATATATATATATATATAAGTTGTACATATAAATATAATATAAGTTCGTTAAATATATTTATATACAATACATATTAATATAAAAAATATATATTAATATAAAATATTTTAATATATAATATATATTAAAATATTTACATAATACCCCTTAAGCGTTATATATATATATAATATATATAATTTGTACACATATTTATATAATATAAACGTTAAATATAATTATATACAATACATATTAATATATAAAAAATATATTAATTTATAAAATATTATAATATAAAATATATATGACATATAATTTAAAACCCCTAAGATATTATAATATAAAATATATAAATTAATATATAATTATATATATAATACATATTTAAACATTATATATAAAAGTTCAATTTTTTCATTTACTCCCGCCGTTTTTTCATACTCGGAAAAATCGGGTACCCGATTAAATCGGGTAATCGATTTTAAATTGGGTACTTGATTAGGCTTCTGCTTTGGTGTCAGGTTTGCCCAGGTGTACTGACACCCAGGCCTACTAAAAAGTTAACATACATTTTCATGCGCTTTTGGACGACTGAAAAGTGGATTTTTTTACATCACCACTTGTTGGCCCCTCATGATCTTGCACATACCCATGGACACACAGTGTGTGCATCATGTCATACCCCATCAAAGAAATAACATCCTCCTTCAAATTATCTCCCTCTTTCCATGTCATACAATCATGAGCATGAACCCCCTCATTAGCATATAAATTTTTCACTCTATTCACTTCACAAAGGGCATAATAAATATAAATCTCTTCAAATGAATTGATAATTTCCATAAATTTTTTGATCCACAAATCAATATTCCAAGAGGAGTTTGAACCCCTTAAGGTACTCAATAATGTTATTGGATTTCCCTCCTAACAATACCCTTTTATAATTAAGAATTTTGGTAATTTTTAATCCATGGAAGGACACAATAGCTTCAAATAGGTGGTTTTTTGACAACCCAAGTGGAGTGCTACTATTGAAAGAAACCTAGCATTTTCATCCCTAACCACTCCCCTACACCTATTTTACCCAAGGTTTCACTTTGCCACCCCATCAAAGGTGAATTTCACCCATCCAAGAGGAGGGAGGGTCCAATAGACATTACCTCTAGGCTTTTTGAGCATTCTTAGAGAAAATGAAATATCTGCTTTTATCTTCCAGGTAGAAGCCACCCAATGCTCATAATCATAACATAATTGTTTATCCATTCTCTTAGGGTTAGCATTCTCAACATTAAATTTTTCCATAATGGCTCTAAATTTTTTAGCAAAAACAATATTTGGTGTCAAGGAAATATCCCTAAAACATTTGTTGTTGCTTTCTCTCCATAACCCGAAGCCACATGGGGGAAGATAAAGGACCACAAACCCTTCATATATTAATTAGATTTAGGAGCTTTCCATTGACAAAAAAATTCAAAAAGAAGACCCAATCCAAATTCCAATGTTGCAAGAAAAGACTACATACCTCATGGGTAAAGGAAAATTTCAAGAAAAGATGTGAAGAAGACTCGTCATTAACAAGCTAGATAACACATTTGTTGGGTAAATAAAAACCTCACTTGAAGGGATTGTCAAGACCGAGCAACTTAGTTTGAAGAAAGATCTAATCAAAATTGTTGACCTTGGAGGTAAGGGATCTGACCCACAATTATTATTAATTGATTGTATTTATTTGATTAGCTTAGGTTAACCTCGTGAAAATACTTATTTTCTCTTTATATTTTTTAACCTAATCAATCTACACTTCACCCAACCTTGCTTCTAGGATTTTACATCATTGGGGTTTTTAGATCCATATTTTTTAAATTTTTATTCTATATTAAAATTTGAACTTTATTATACATTCATGTATTAGTGATACATTTCTTATTAGGATTTGTATGTTTCATGCAAGGATATACTATGATATTCATTGCAATCTCATGATATGTATCCAACATAGTTGGAATGAGTACTTGAATCCACATGAAGTAAATTGATGGAAATATTTTTTCAATTAGTTTTTTTTGGAATATGAGATGTTGTTATAATGACATTGAATATGGAGTTTGTGCAAGAAGGTCATTAATGGCAGTTACATAATCATTTTCATCAACAAAATTGACCATCTCTTTATACATGTATCTCTTGGGATATATATGAAGAGAAATAGAGCATTATTCCATAATGTGGCAGGATCCTCATTAGTTGACATGTTCATGGTGAAGGGCTAGTTTAGGGGATATGTACTTTAAATAAGTTATCAAAGCCAAATATATTATCTATTCATGGCTTTTATCTTAAGTGCTATCATATTTAAGGATATATGTCTCCAATATTTTTGGAATGAGTACTTGAATGTACATGAGGTTTTGAAGGAAATATTTTTCCCTATTAGATTTTTTGGAATATATGATATCAAGTTGTGATGACATTGAGTAAGGAGGCTGTGAAATAATATCATTAAGGGGAGTTACACTTATCATCAATCAAATTTACCATCTCTCACATGTAGTGCTTGGGACTAGTTGATCACCATTCCATAATGTGGTTGCTTTTTGGTGGAGGTGGATGAATAGTAGTGATTTTGATCTCATATAATGAGGAAATGAAGAAGAAGGTTATTTGAAGGGGAGGATGGATTAAAATAAATTGATTTCCACAAGAAAGAAAGATAAGAGTAATTTTGTGGAGATTGTCATAATATTTTGGGATATTTATCCTACAAAAATGAGAGACGCAATATAACATTGGATGAAAATGGATAGTTTGTGTAAGGTTGAATCCTAAAAAGAAAAAGAGAGATAATATTTTGGAGGATACTATAATTTGGAACTTGAGATATTGAAAACTTTTATATGATATGAGATCAAGAACCTACAAGTGGAAATATTTATGGAGAATGTCCAAAGATATGCGTAGAAATGTCTCAGAAGCCAAGAATGAATGAAGAAGAGATATTAAGAATGCAAATGAGGACTACATAATGCATGCATGTTGAATCCCACATAGAAGATCCCATCATTTGGGTGTTATGAATACAAGTTAGTAGTTCATAACACTCCAATGGAAAATTGCACATCTGCAAATTCACGGACGCTAGAACGCTGCACAGAAGTCTATGTGGTGTACACATGTCATGAGTAGTCTAGACCGCATGGATGGGATTTTAGAGTAGGTGGTGAGTTGTAAAATGGAGGCAAATGAAATAGATTTGAGTCTTAGGCTAAGGTAGGGGCAGTGCAAAATGATAATTTACAGAGGGGTGCAAAGTTAGGCTATTACAACATCACTGAATGCAAAACAAACCAAGTCCAAAAAGAGGTAGAGCCTAACATCCTCACACCATAGAGAAACGTTGTTGACTAGATAAAAGATACCCAAATGATATAGAACAAGCAAAAATGAACCTTAAAGGCACTAAGGGGAAAAACCCAAAACACCCACCAAAATTGTCCGCGAATGAGCACAACAGAACAAAGAAACCAGGGAAAATACAAAAGAAAAGACCCCAAGTGAAACAAAGATGCCAAGAAAAAAAAACTATAGCTCCCAAACTAAGAAACAAAGAAAACAATCCAGGCATTGAGGACAAAAAACCAAGCGCAAAGTAGAACATCCATAGAAAACCACTCACCCAAACTGCGAAGAGGAGAGCACACAAAAGCCAATAGACATGGACTAGGCAAAAAAGAATGAAACACAACATGGTAGGGAGCTAGGAAAAGGGAGATGACTCCCTAGCCTCCACCATCATCATTGTCCTTAGTAGACTCTCCTTCATCCTTCGTGAAAACACATGAAACCTCGGGCAAACACCCACTCCTACTCCTGCATCTCTCTCTCTGATTCAAACTCAGTTAAAACCATTGTTAAATAGTGTAGGTCATGGATATAAATTATTGTGTACATGTGAGAGAGAATATATTACAAGTTGTTGGAGAGTGTGAGAAATGGTAGGAATAGATTGGTTGTGTATTAATGTGTAAACCTTGAAATTCTATTAATTTGGTAGTGTTAGGTAAAGTCCATATTCAACAAGACAAAATAAAGAATTAAGTATTAATGTATCACTCCAATAATTTTGCATCCTTTCAAGTTTTCCTTATGGGAAAATTATGTTATGTGTTTGATTCTTGCATTATGCTCTATTTTACACATCACTATTGGTGTTCATATATTGTATAAGAAACTTTATATCATGCAGGTAGATAAAATCTATTAAAGGGTAGCACACTAACGGTTTAAAGAAGTGTCACTATTGATCAAGGAAGGAATTGATAACTCATATTTCTCACTTGCAAGATATGGAGACACATTAGAGCATTGACATTATACCATTACTTTAGGTATCATGATATGATTTTTTGTTGTCTTTCATCTTTTTCACTTTAGATTATTAAATTATTAATAGGAGTTAATCAAAGGAGGTCCAAGACTAATGCTTCAAAATAGTGCCTATTGACACCATTGGTTAGCAAACCCATGTACAAGTACCACGATGTGTAGATTTTAGGTATCAAATGCAATTAATTTCAAATATATACATAAGGTTTAAATTCATTAATTTGGAGGTTAGTTTTGTAGTTGTTGAAGTGAACTAGAACAACAAACCCAAAAATTCTTGTACAAACGTGAATCAATTTAGCTACTTTTTGTACTTCTTAATCAACCTCCTATCCAACTATTAGTTGATTTTAACTGGGTAAAATCACAATGTCTAGGATTCCAAATCATCGCAATCCCACCTGATGCTCCACTTGATGGATTTCCCAAAATCTCCCACATACCTAACTTCTTTTTAAGAATATTGTAGCTTTCTACATCTAACTTAGTTTCCTACATTAGAACTATTTTTGAATTAAAAAATGATAATTACCTTTTTAGAAGGAATTTTTTAGGGGCATTGATGCCCCTAACATTCCATGTAATGACTTTCGTGGTTGTGTGGGAAGAAACTTCCCCTTCCTTGCATCCAAAAGTGAAGTGATTTTTATTTGTCCTAAAGCTTGACCTTCTCTATTTCTAAGTTCTTTAAGGGATTTCCATCCTCTAGATTTAGGGGGATTGGCACAATCAGGGGTAGTTTTGCCACTTAAGTTTAAACTTAGACCTAAGATTATGGGTTTCTTAACTATACTATCTAAGGATTTCTCCTCTTCCATTTTAGAACAATCTTTATCCAATGAATCTAATATTAAAACTATAATACCTCTATTCCTTTTGTTATTGACTTCAGATTCAGAATTAAGATTAATGTCTAGACCTAAAAATTCATTAATGGTTGTTGTTTCAGAAAACTCTATGGATATATCATTCCTAAAGGAAATGAGATTTGGATCACACTCAATCCTTTTGGGTATGTGCAGGATCATGGTATGCCAAAAAGTGGCGACGTGAAAAAGACATCTTGTTTGATAGACTCTTTGAAAAACAACTATAACTTTCAAACAATATAACATTTTTGAAATTTTAAATATACATCACATTCTATGCTTCACCTACTACAATAATAATAAACAAATATTTCAATTTGTTGAAGTTTAGACTATGTTAAGGTGGTCAGACATGTGAGTTTTTATATTTAGGAAAATTTGTATTAGAAAAATCATAATTAATTATTTACTTGGAAAAAAATACAAAAAAATATGCATCACATTCGGACATGAGTCTACTACTTTTATCTATAATCTTATAAAAAAATATTATCATTTTATTTTGTTTAATGTGGATAGACATACACCTACTTGTTATCTTTCTAGTCCTGATTGATAGACTTACTGAAAATTAGCTATAACTTTCAAACTGTATAACATTTTAGAAATCCAAAATATGTGTCACATCCGGACATGAGTCTACTACTTATATCTAGAATCTTGTAAAAAAATTTATTATTTGATTGTGTTTAAAGTGGTTAGACATACACCTACTTCTTATTTTTTTCCTGAAATTTTTGTACTACTACATTGAAATTTAAAATTTCAACATATAGATTTTTTTTTTTCAAAAAAGGCCTAGTATCTTAGAAACTAAATTAAATTTTCTAAAAATTCTCTTCTTACATATTTTTGATACAATATTTATAACTTGTTCAAATTTTTATGTCAACTTGCCTAAACCTGATTTTTTGAATTTTCATTGCCACTTAAGGGCCTATTTGGCATACCATGATCCTGCACATACTCTTTTATCTAAATCAAAATTTTTATTCTCTAAATTTGGAGATGCTACTAAATTATCAATCTAGTTACGTGAACCTCGAGATAAAGATGAATTAAATTCTGTGATATTCTTAATCTGATCTTCTACTTTTTCCTAATCAATAGGTACCATAGCTGATATCTCAGAGGTAAAATCCAAGGGGGGCCCAATTTTGGTAATTGACGCCAGATCCTCTGTTTCTTTTGTGTCTTGGTTTATGTATTCTAATTCTTTTCTAACTACTCTACTCATTTCCTCTACCTAACCTAGATTTGTTTCAAGGTACAGTTTATATTGTGCTACTCCTATATCTTGTTTTAATATATTGGTCGATTTAATTTTGCATTTATTGAGTTCCTGGGCTAAGTCACCAGAAATATTACCAATTTCTAGTTGATGGTTGAGGGATTCAAGTGGGATACTCAAGTCTCCAATTACTACTTCTTCAATAACATCTAGGTTGGAGTCTAAAAGATCCTTAATAATAAAACCCCCTGAATTTTTAAGAAAACAAGCCTTGACCCTAGGATATTGATTGAGAACTTGATTTATGGGTTTATCCTTCTTTTTCTCATTTTATTTTACATTATCTGAGGAAGTTTTTTAATCTAATTGTTCTTCTTCAGTGTGAATAGTTTCAAATATGATAACATAAGAAACTGTATACTCATCATTTTTACTTCTCACCTGAATTTATTTTACGATTTTAACAGTAATATCCATCCTAACAATGATGGTGGTATTAGATTTTTTAAAAGGATTATCCACAAACCCCGTGAATTTTCCTAACAAATTACCTATCTTCCTAAAGTAAGCTTCGTTAATTAATTCTATAGGGAGATCTCAAAGAAGGACCGTTATTTCCATAGGGAAATCCTTTAGATTACTAGGTTTAAAGGAGGGCATCTAGTCCAGAATTGAAAAATTTATATTTCTAAATTTAGGGCATCCTTCCTTAAGAAACCTATTTTTCAAATTAGAATTATTACATCCTACAAAGATAAAATCCTCTGAAAGAAAAACCGTACTTACTTGTTTAGGATATTGAATAGATAACCATGTAGCAATTTTAGAAGATGAGACTTTGAAGCCATTCCATCTTAAAAAAGACCCCAAGAGAATTATACATAGTTTGGGATTTCTCAATCATACCATCTTTAACGTCTAGGGTAAGAAAATCCACAATGGGGGAGTTAGGCTATTGGGAGATATTTTGATCAATCTTTCGGTGTGGAGGATGATATGGGGTCTTCAAGGGAGAGGCGCAAAATACTTCTATGTCAGACAATTTTTTATCAGAATCTACAACCAAGAGAGAGGAAAACCTATTCATAGTAGTTACCGGTGCAGGAGAAACCTTAGGATGAAAATGCTAGGAGGGGTAGCACAAAGCCCTAGTTTTCGAAAGCTACCTAGATCCAACTTTGATCTAGGGGTCAAGGTTTATTGTAGGAGAAGGGGATTTACTATTGAGAGATAGATCAAAAACTAGAGATGACCTATCCTTTGAATAATTATAGAAGGATTTGACGGAGATCGAAACAGTCGAGGAAAAATAGGGTTTTCGGGCATATTTTATTTTCACAAAGAAAGAAAATTGGTCATCTAACTTTACAACAGAAAAAATACTCATGGGTCGTTGATGACCATAGAGAAATGAAGGAGAAAAAAAGGGGAGGATAGCCCACGACCACCATTATTGAAGGAGGATCGAGAAGGCAGAGCAGAAGGTGGTCAAGAAGAAAAACCAAAGTGACAATATTGCGCATGCAGAACCATCATTTTTTACCCTAATATTTCATACATATTAATAATATGCAAATTGATAATTAAATATCAATTCATTAATTTATTAAAAAGAATTATTTTTTTTTGGTAAAAGGCCTAAGACAAAAATTTTATTAATCAAAATCCAATGATACAATAGATATAAAGTACCCCGCTCAGTGAAGGCACTGGTAGGAAAGAGAAAGGCTAAGAAAACCTCTAGCCTTGCCTGGAACTAAAGTTTGGTTTATGATACATAATATACAAAAGAGGGCATTCCCTCGATTTACAGTTTGAATATCTTGGATACCAGATATTCAAAAGAGGGCATTCCCTCGTTTTATAGTTTTATCGACCTCGACCTTATTTGTAGGGAGTAGAGAGCTTTCATTGGTTCCTTCACTTCTTTCCTCAAAGAGACTTGTCTAGTTAATCCTTACAGAAATGTATTCATAGGTATCCTCGAGCTTGAATGCTTCTTTGCCAGATTTATTTTCCTTCTTGACTATATTTTCCCTTATCCTGCAAAATTATGTTATCTATCTTTCTTTGAACATGGTTAGTGTCTAGGATAAAGCTCCCTTCTATTTATAAAATTCCAATCATAGAAAGAACATTTTGTATGTTAATATAATCCTATAAAACTAGTAAAACCAATTCTACCTTCGCCTAGAGATTAAGCATCATACTTACTAGGTTAAAATTTACTTCGACAATTAACCATGTATATGACTTAATTTAACCATTTTAATTTAAGCATCTTAAGACTATATGAACAATAATAAACCATTTCGAAACTATAATTAAGGTCCAAAAATAAAACTCACCGAAAGCTTGAGAGGAACTATTTAGTAATAGAAATCCACTGACTGTGCCATTCTTATCCTCTCTTTCTTCAATACCCATTTATTTTATTGAACTTAGCCTAATATTGGAAATCTTTAAATCTACTTTAAGGGCTATTATTATCAAGAAGCAGCTATGTTCCTGTGTTGTTTAAGAATTTATCGATGCTTTGGGATAAGAGAACTTTCCTTTGGATTATTGCTTTTTGGAGCAAGATTTGAAATAAATTTCCAAAATTTA
This sequence comes from Chamaecyparis obtusa, assembly GCA_027943335.1. Lineage (NCBI taxonomy): Eukaryota > Viridiplantae > Streptophyta > Pinopsida > Cupressales > Cupressaceae > Chamaecyparis > Chamaecyparis obtusa. The sequence goes on from BSBK01002409.1 coordinate 110,264, forward strand.
ACAACATTCTAAACCATATAGCGATCATTGTAAATCTTTACACCAATAATTACATAGTGCTATAACTTTTCCACTCATGCCAAAAGGCCCCCCTTGCTAGTAATTTTAACAGTTCTATCCCTTAGCTTTTAGATTAATACTATCTAGCAAATGCCCAAAATATACATCCTGCTGTCTTTTTAGAAATTATTAAATTATAAATCCCAATATCCTACTATCCTACACAGAGAAATTATTTACTTCAAACTTGTAAAAGGCAACTGAAATCTACCAAAATTAACCTTATCACTTTTTCCATACATATACAAAGTCTAAACTGATGTGGCATTACAATTTAAACATTTTTAGGCCGAAAACAAAAACAAATACAGTTGGAAGTTTGTGCTAGATTAGTTAAACGATTCAATTTATAAGTCACAATATCCTACACAGAGCTAATATTTACTTCAAACTAGTAAAGGTGACTGAAATCTACCAAAATTGGCCTTATCGCTTTTTCCATGCATCTACAAAGTCTAAACCGATATGGCATTACAATTTAAACATTTTTAGGTCGAAAACAAAAAATAAATACAGTCGGAAGTTTGTGCTAGAACAGTTAAATGCTTATATATTGTCCTATCTAAAAAAGTTCCCTAAAGATTAATCCTCCTTCATTTCTTACTAACTGGAGTACGGAACACCAGTTCTTCTTCTTCCTCTGAATCTTCCTCTATTCCTTGATCATAGTTTCTCTTACCCTTGACCGCCTTGAAACCCTTAGTCGATTTTTTGACAATTGTTGGTGGGAAAAGCTAAAGGTCATGTAAAGACATGGACCCAAAGTCAGTTTCCAATTCAAAGCCTTCCACAATTAGATAATCTTTTACCCATTTGACATCTTCACATGTCTTGACCTTTAGCCATTTTAGAAGAAAATCTGCATTGCATTTCATCGTATCCACCCTCTCATCAAATATCTTCTTATCTTTGAAGACCAGAATTGGTCTTCGAGAAAAATGAATCTTATGGGTCAGGGAACCCATAGGGTTCGCCATGTAATCCTCCGAAAATGGTATCATTAGGTTAGAGTTAACACTGTTAATAGCTAAAAGGAGCCCACTAGAATGCTTGTCATCAAATAATTCCAAACAAGCTGAAATTACCTCTTCCTTAGGGATTCTGACTGATAGCAGGATCACTGCAAAGGTGCCTACAATATCACAATTGACCTTGTAGATGAATTCATGATTAAAGATGTCCTCACCCATAATCTTCTCCACCTCCCTCCTTCCTAAGTCATTTGTGTGCAGAATTTTATCCCATCATTCTGCTTTGATACTTCCTTTGAAAGCATTCATCCTATTTTCCGAGAGGGAAATAAGCTTGATATTAGACTCCATTTCAGTTTGCAAATGCTTTCATCGAGGGAAGGTGTCTATTTATTACCAACTACCAGTTAATGGGCAGGTCATGTATGCTATTTTGACGGCGTCAATTTATGTCCACTTGCCTATTGTAATTAATAAAATGGATGTACCTAACATGGTACTTATATTGTAATAATGCTCAATAACGTGTAATCTACTTTTCTTAATACGGATATGAAAACCCATCTTAAGTTTCTAATTTTATTTAAAGAAAGATCCTTGATAGATTTATTTTTAAACTAAAAATTAAACAAAGGCAAGAAAAATCATATTGCTTCTAACATAAATCCTTTCTTTACTTTAATCTGATAAGTACAAATTTCTCTTAAGGCTTAACTGCCCTTAGGCCATGTCTGAAGAACATGAGGACATCGAAGAGCTTTTATCTTCTCAGACCAACTTTAGCCCTATATCATCTTCCGTAATAAATTCATTCATCCAGTTTATCTTAGGAGGAGATTGCAAGTGGGTAAAAAATAACAAGAAGTCCAGGTTCCTTCTTATTGAAGGTGTTTCCTCTATATATCTTTCCCAGTCCTCCATTTCAAGAATAGGAAAGGTGGAAACATATTTATGGTTGATGATGCTCCTGTCGTATTCCTTAGGCTTCAGAATAGATAAATCTATCTGTATACTTTTTAGAACTTTGTCCAGATCTACCAAATATTTCCTCTTAAAGATTATCTTGCACAGGCTTCCAATAGTCTTTATATTTGGGTCCACTTGAAGGGATGAAGCTAAGAACATCACCGGAATATCCGAATTAACTCGATACCTATTGGTATTCTCCTTGAACTCACTTCCTAGGACAACAGATACAACTCTTACTACAATATTGAATTTGATCATGATTATCTTCTTAATCCTGCTGGAGGATATTTCTTCATCAAAGGCTACTTGTTTGTGAAAGCTCCTTAACTTGATTGGAGTTTCCATTTCACAAGGAGCTATTTAGTCATTAGCAAGATAAGTACATATGTTGTCATGCTTATCTTATAAAGGTTTCTAAAAAATGGTGAAAGAAGGTGAATATGAATCGATAGCTATTTCCATGGAAGCCTGACAAAAAATAAAGGTGGATTGATATCTATGTTTATATGTTTCCCATGAGTTTCCATAAGGGTGTGCATAAATGAGTGTAGATTGCTAACTTCAACTTAGGATATGTACCAAAAGAGAACATCCTATACGATTTTAAGTTAAGAAGAATAAAACCTCTAAACTATGTACATTTGATTATTTGACCATTATGAATGTTTATATATGAGAATATATGTCTATTAAGAATCTATATATAAATATTAAATTTAAAATAAGTAGATAAAACTACATATGTGATTATATATAAAAAAGATAATGATAAATAAAATCCTAATAATACATGAATGAAATGGTATATAATCCTTCTTTTAATATATATATATGTAAATAACAAGGAATGACCAGAGGATTTATATGAACCTAAAAGTATCTACACCATAAATTATTACTTGGCGAAAGGAGGAAAAGTGATAAAGATGGAAGTCAGAGCTGATGGCTAAATATAGGATTATATCTGAAAAAGAGAATGGATAAAATTATCCCTCAATATTTATATATATAAATATATACATTTATTTATATGTAAAACTATACTCACATATATAGCCCAATATAATTATGGGTATAAATTATATATATATATATATATATATATATATATATATATATATATATATATATATATATATAGATATATATATAGATATATATATATATATATATATATATATATATATATATATATATATATATATATATATATCTATATATATATATATATATCTATATATATATATATATATCTATATAGATATATATATATATATAGATATATATATATATATATATATATATATATATATATATATATATATATATATATATATATATATATCTATATAGATATAGATATATATAGATATATATATATATATCGAAATAAACTTGACAACGACTGCATTTAGCTCTGAGTTGTTCTGCAACGAGGGGGTTTCCTATTACCTCCTCTAATTCTTTCCTGCCTCCTTTTGAAGCTCCTGACAGCTCCAGTTTTCTCCCTCTTTTCTTATGACTATGATGGTTTCTCCACTCATCTCGTCTGATTTGGAATGGCGGGAGAATTTCTTGACATCTAGGGAGATAATGTGCAGGTTCTTCCTCTCTAATTTATCCCAGGGTTCAGGAATATCAAAGCCCTCCCCTCTCCAGTAGCTCAGCCTCTCCTCTGTTTCCATCTCCTCCTTTAGAAATCCTTTGAACAGCTAGTCCAAGTTCCTCAACATTTTCAGCCAGTGTGCATCAAATCTCTCCTTATTCTTGAAAGTTATCATCGGAGTCCTCTTGGATTTAGGGGTTGTCTCCATGTTTTCTATTTCTATTCTCATTGTTGTCTCTGGGAAGGGAATAGAAAGATGACCGTCTATGCAATACACCATTTTCTCCAATCCTCCTAATTGATTCTCTTGAAAAAGAAATTTAGCAACTTCCACTACTTCCTCCAATTTCCACCCAGGGAGGGTGGAAAGGGCAATGAATATCCCTATTATGCTTCCATTTGTGTGATAAGTAAATTCATTAGCAAAGTGGTTGTCCCCTAACCCTCTTTCCAGAGCTCTTCTTATCGATTCTGGGATAGGATTAAGAAGCTGGTTCCACCTTTCTGGTTTAATAGTACCCCTGAATGCTATTGCTCTATTGTCTTGGCTGGAAAAGGTAATAAGCCTGGTTTCCATGCCTTCATCCTCCTTCTGAAACTAACGTCGTGCCTTTTTCGTGAAGAGCAAGCTTTTTAATATCAACAAACTAGAAAGCTCAATAACTACATGTGTCCTTGGGTCCTATTTTTAAACTTAATAATTCATAGCTTGAGCCATGCTTCTGAATACGTGTCATGACTTGTTTCCATCATTCTAGGAAAGATCTGCAAGAAATCCTTGCTTACATTGGTCCTATTAAATTATTATTGGGATTCTGACAGTTCCCGTAGGGTAAAAGGCCTTTTGATAATGGTTATATCATTTCTAGTGATGCTGAAGTGAATGCCTTGACAATTTAGAAATAATATTCAAGTCAAGTGCTACTCTAAAAAACATGTAAAATGTTTTATATGCGAGAGAGACTGCATGCCAACACATTACCTAATTATTATGTTGTATGAAATGTGAGTTGCTTTACTTATGATTAGATTTTATTAAGATTTGATGCCTCCTACTAGGAGGAGTTTTGTCTGATACAAGGTGAAATCTTAGCTTAAGGAGCATTATACCCTGATGCCTAAAAAAGGTTCTAGATAAGGTAAAATTAGATCCTAATGTGTATAGAGTCTTAAAATAATGACATTAACCTTAACGAAGTTAAGCTAGGGTTCCTAAGCCTTTTAAGGAGAGGTTGTTGAGACTAGAAGATGACACTCAAGCCCTGATAATTGAGATCATTATTATGACAAAATGATCCCATCAGCCCCTAAATTAGCTAATTCATCTGCTCTCTTCTTACCTTCTCTGTAAATGTGATGAATTGAGATTTCTTGAAATGATTCACATAGAGTTAAGGCCTAGGAGAGGAGGGAGTTTAATCTCCAATTTGGAATGGCTCCTTTCCTAAGCTTATTAAAGATAATTGTCGAATCACCTTCTATTTCTAGATGTTGTAATCCCAAGGAGGCACACTTTTGAAGGCCTCTAACTAAAGCATAAAGTTTCACCCAATTATTTGTTTCAATACAAATAGGAGTTGCAACTGATGCTATTTCTTCTCCTACTTGATTATGAATGCAGCACCCGATGCCTGCCCTCCCTGGGTTCCCCCTAGAGGCTCCATCAAAGTTTAGTTTGTACGATTCCTCCATTGAAGGTCTCCATTTTCATTCATCTCTCTTAGACACCTTATTTTGTGCACTTGAGACAATAAAGGGAGGAAGGGCCAGACCTCTTTCCCTCGCATTTTGCCATCCCAATGACTCATAATGAGATCTGTCTTCTGGATTTTGGAGATTTTGCAATTCATATTTTTTTATGATTGTAGCTTCAATTTTATTTCATAGTTGTCTCCATTCTAGTTTTTCTTCTTTGAAGATTCCTCTATTACGTTCTTTCCAAATTCCCATACTAAAATTGAGGGGGATATAGTCCATAAGTTGGCAAATATACTCTTTTTTTTAATGACCGACCAAGCTTGCAACATTGCCATGAGGGATTGGGGAAAAGTTGAGGACCATCCCAAGTTCACTTGCAACCAATTCCAACAGAGATTAGTAAAAGGGTAGTTTAAGAATAAATGGTCAACATCCTCATCGCTATTTTCACAGAGTGGGCATCTACTGAGACCAAAGAAACCTAATTTCTTAAATCTATCTGCAGTTAAAAGTCTGTAATTCATGGCCAACCATGTGAAAAAAATTTCTTTAGGTGAACAATCGTTGCCCCAACATAGGTGAATTGGTAAAGTAGTTTTGGGCCTCTTGTGGTTTTGGTCGATGAGCTTATACCCATCCTTTGTGTTGTATTATCCTAATTTAGATCCATCCCATACTAATGTATCTTTTGTATTGTTTAATGATATCTTTCTGTTCTTTAGAATATCTTTGATTTCTATTTCCTCAGAAGATGAAATCCCATATTCTTTCAAGGATTTCCAGAGCCATTGTTCCCCATTGAAAGTGATATAGTCCTTGAGGAAGAGTCCATTCTTCTCCTTCAAAAGATTAATGAGGGAGGGGTTATTTAAATGCTTGGATATTGCCTCATAACCACCCCATGCGTCATCCCAAAATAACACCTCCTCCCCCAAGCCTGGGTACCAAGTTAATTTCTCCATTATAATGTGTTTTCATTTCATCATAAATTCCCATATTCTCAATCCTTTTGGAGGGTTTGATTCTCTAAAAATGTTAATGGGGGAGTTGTCTTTCAAGTATTTGTGAATAAGTAGTTTTTCCCATTTAGCTTCCCTATTTCTAAAGAGTCTCCACATAAGTTTGGCTCCTAGGGCACTCCCTTGATCCCCTAAGTTTTTAAGACCCACTCCTCCTTCATCTTTTGGTTTACAAATGTTATCTCATGATATTAAAGGGATTTTCTTATTTTCATTTCTTCCTTGCCAGAAAAATGTCCTTAAATGCTTGATGATTTCTGATCTTTTGTTTGAGGGAAGATGCATACATGATAAATGGTAGGTTGGCATAGCTGCCAAGACTGACCTTACCATAGTGGCTCTACCCGCAAAAGAAAGTTATCTTCCCTTTCATGAGTTCATTTTGTTCTTAATCTTATCAATAATGAGATCCCATATATATGTAGCTTTGTTATTCTTAACTAAGGGAAGACCTAGGTATCTACAAGGAAGCTTACCTTGATTAAAATTGAGGATCCTACATATGTCTTTCTCAGTTTCTATGTTAGTGTTGAAGAAGAAGATGTCTGATTTATCCGGATTAATTTCTTGTCCTGATGCCTTTGAATATGTCTCCAGAACCCTCTTAAAGGCTCTTGCCTCTTTTCTATTACTGGCTCCATATAAAAGAGTATCATCCACAAAATATTGATGTGTGGTGGGATCCAGGTTACTAGTAATGGAGATACCCTCAATAGCCCCCTTATCCTGTTGTTTTGAGATTGCTTTGCCTAGTGCCTCCGCCATAATTATGAATAAAAATGGGGAGATAGGGTCTCCCTGCCTAAGCCCTCTTGATATGCCGAAAAAACCTTCCAGGGTTCCATTCACTAAGACTGATATCATGGGGGTAGAAATGCATTCAAAAATTAAGTTGATCCAGCTCTTAGCAAAACCAAAGGCTTCCATTGTTTTACATAGAAATCTCCAATCGACTTTGTCATAAGATTTCTTTATGTCTAATTTGATGAGCATACTGGGGTTCTTATTTTTAAGGATCGAGTGGATAGCTTCTTGCACTATGATTACCCCATGAAACATGGATCTTCCTAGAACAAACCCAATTTGTTCCTCGCTGATGATCAAAGGAAGGAGTTTTTGAAGTCTAAGAGCCAATTTTTTGGTGAGAAGTTTATATAAAGTATTACAAAGTGCAATTGGTCTAAAATCATTAAGGCTAGTTGGTTTCTCTTTTTTGGGGATAAGAGCAATAAAGGTGTTATTTACTTCCTTAAGAATTTTCCCTGATTTTCTAACCCCTTCTAGGGTGTCCGTGACTTCCCTTCCAATAAAATGCCAGCACTTCTGAAAGAAAATAGCCGAGAAGCCATCTGGTCCAGGAGATTTGTTCGGATTCATTTTCATTAAGACATAATTAATTTCTTCCATGGTAAATTTTCCTGTTAGAATTTGGTTGTGTTGTTTAGTTATGACTTTAGGGATATTTTTAAGAAGTTTTTCTTGACACCCTAGACTCGAAGAGTCCCTATTATTTAGAATGTTCTCAAATTAGTTTACTGATTCTTCCACAATTCCTTTTGAGTCCTCTATGATTATACCTCTATCATTAATAATACTAGTTATCCTATTGGTGTTTCTTCTCTTCTCTGTACTATTATGAAAGAATTTAGTATTTCTTTCCTCTGCTTCCAACCTAGTTTCTCTTGATTTTTGTTTCCAAAAAATTTCTTCTCTTGCCAGTATCTCCTCATAATCCTTGAGAAAATTCTTCTCCCTATGGTAAAGGTCATCATTCATACCATCCTTAATAACCTGAGAATTAACCTCTCCCAATTCTGTTTCTAGTTCTAGTTTCCTTTTCGAAGATGTTGCCAAACTTAGACGAGTTCCATTCTAACAAATTTCTTTTAATCCACTTTAATTTGTTTACTAATCTATACATTTTGGATCCTATTATCTTAGGTTCTGACCACCAGGACTCAATTAGCTTCAAGATTTCTGGGTCCCTTAACCATGCTTGTTCAAATTTAAAGGCACATTTTTTTGGTTTAGTTTGTTTTGTAATGTTGAGAAGTATCGGATAATGGTTTGATCCAAAAAATGAAAGGATGTTGACCAAGAGTGAAAAATCATAATTGGTCAGACTTCCCTTAAGGAAGAATCTGTCTAATTTCTCTGTTATGTTGCAAAAACCTAGTCTTCTATTGTTCCAGGTAAATGAGTGGTCTTTTGTCAAAATTTATTAAAGGGAGTTCCTATCTCTCCATTGGGTGAAGTCTCTAGTTGCTATTGGGAGGAAATTCGCCCCTCCTCTTTTCTCAGATATCTTTGTTATCACATTAGAGTCACCTCCTAAGAAAAAAAGTGTGTCCTTTGTCTAAATGAGATATGATTCTATCTCTTGCCAAACTGAAAGTTTATCTTTATTTTGAATTGGACCATAGACATTGAATAGATTAAAAGTTAGATTGAGTCTAAAGTTTTTGACTGTTCCACTCATCCAAAATTGCTTTCTCACTGTTATGTTTATTGAGATATTTCGAGGATTCTAAGTAATTGCCAAGCCACCCGAAGCTCCCTTTGCCAGCGAGGCTTCAATTTCCCTCAAACCCAATTTCTTTTTAAAATTCCCTAACTCTATGCTATCTAACTTTGTTTCTTGTATTAACATAATCTATGGGTTGTGAATTTTGATGCAGTGGATGATTAACTGCTGCTTGTGAGGGGAATTCATGCCCCTAACATTCCAGGAAAGGACATTCATGGCTCCATGGGAAGGCTCTTCCCCTTCCCTGCATTCAAAATACATGTAATTTTGACCTATCAAATAGCTTCCCCATCTAGGCCCCTTAATTCTGCATTAGGCTTTCTTCCTCATTTTCGTGTTTTTTCGCATAATCTGAGGTTTTCCTACTTTCTTTAAGCTGAGCAATGCCTAGAGATTCTTGATCATGTAATTCCTTATTCTTAAGTTCTATTAACAATTCTTCTACTGATCCTCCTAAGGTATCAATATTCAAGTTGACTCCCTCAATTAGGAGCTCCTTCTAACGTTTTAGTTCTTCTGGATCACAGATCTCATCCAAAAGTTGTTCCATTAATTATTCTATTAATGATTCCCCTATAAAATCCGATATTATGTTGAATTCTTCTTGAATCTTTTCACTTTCAGATTTTGTATTCTCAAAATTGTCCAACGGAACCTCTTTAGGGCTGCCTCTTGTCTCTAGAGTTGAGCTAACATTAACCTCTACCTTACCTGTAGAGTTTCGAAGAGTAGGACTCTTTGGAAGATTGATTCCTAATATCTTTTCTTTCATCCCATAACTTTGTATAGCCCTTTCCTCTGTCCCCTCGGGGCCCATAGGTGATGCTTTATTCTTCCCTTTTGAATTACTATAGCCTAATTGCTTGACTTCCACCTCTATTGATGGTTGTGATAAAACTACTATGTCATTCCTAGCTTCTTCTAAAATGATATCATTATCAGTATTGGGGGATGTTCTAATTGAGGTTTTCCATGAGTCATTCTTGGGGATTGAAATTGATTTTAGCATGCTTGGGCTCTCTTGCTCTTCCTTCATTGAAGATGGGACACTACCCAGGAGTAATATTGAAAATCCTCCTCCGATTTTATTGAGGTGGATATCTACTCCTTCATAGGGTGCAAAGTTAGGTTGAAAGGGTTTATTTTCAACCAGAACATCCTTGAAGTCTCTAATTATCTTCCTCAAAATAATAGGGATTAAATTATATGATTTAGACCTTTCTTGAATCAGAATAGGGGGCAAGAAATAATCGAAATGTCCATTTCTACGATGATGATTTGTTCTGATTGGGGGTATTTTATTTTTACTGTTCTTAGATATTTCCCTAATTTATTGCCAATGTTTTTGAAAATAGTTTTGTTCAAACATTCTATAGGTAAATTTGACAGTTTAACTTTTCTTGCTACTTTGATGTTCTTCAAATTGTTAGGGTTGAAAGAAGGATACTAGTCTAGAACTATGAAATCATGCCCTAGGTATACTGAACATCTATTATCTAAGAATTTTCCCTTCATTTCAATGTTAGATCATAAAACACACATAGATTCATCAGGCAGAAGTGTAATACTTACCTGTGTCCCCAAATTCTTCATTAGCTAGTTTGCTATCCTAGAAGTAGAAACGCCATACCCATTCCATCTCAAAAAGACACCCTTGTCTTGCATGAGTTCTTCAGAATGATTTATGAGATTGTCTTTGATTTTAATTACTAAGGGTGTATGTGGGATATTCCTTCGGTGAGGGGGAGAATAAGGAGGAATTTCAGGGTGTTGGGCTACCATTTGTCCCTTTGTGGGTTGATCCAATAAATTTCTTTTGTGCGGAGGGGTGAAGGCTTTAGCAGGTGAAAGAAAATTCTTGAGTGACCAGTCTTTCTCAGACCTATGTAGATTCACTGGGGTCTCCTGAAGGTCTTTGAGAGCTTCAAAGCTATTAGCTAAGTGAAGGGTTTTGGAAGAAATCGTAGGAGCACGGTGCTGGCCTCGATTTTTTGCCTTTGTCACTTTGATCCAACTTTCAAATGCAAATGCCCCCTTCGAAGGATTTCCATTTTCCTCCTCTTCTTCAAATAGAATGATTATTTTTGAAGCCGTGTCAGAGGCTTTGGACCAGGGTAGGGTTTCAGAATGCGGATCCCTTCAAAACTTCTTTGCCCTTGGAATGAATTTTCCCTTATTGTTAAGCTGATAACATGATGATCAATGCCGAGGATTTCCTGCATATTTCGTATTCGCAAAAAACTTAATCTGTTGTTCTAAGGATTCGACAGTGTGGAAGGCTAGATATCTGCAGAAGGGCAGAGCCATCGATAACTCCATTGAATTATTTTCGCTTATTAAAAATAATTATTACTAATCCCTTAGTTAAGTCTCTTAACTCAACCTTCTAATTTAGAATTGATAAATCAATCCCTTTAATCTAGTGTGCATATAATCGCATGATTATATTTAATTATAATTAATATCTTTAGCACCACTTAAGAAGCAATTTGATAATTAATATCAAATTATATTCTTTCATTAACTTTAGATTTAGATTTAAGATTTAATTAACCTTTATTTTCATAATTAGACTTTTAATTAAATCTTTTAAATCATCAATAATATTTAATTAATTTTTCATTAATTAAATATCTATATATTTAATATTTTCATATTCATAAGATATAATTATTTAAGTCTCATAATTAATCTTAATTAAATATTTAATGTATTAATAAAACAAAATTCACATCAAGACACTTGACAAACAAACATGAAGGAGGACCCGACTAAACCCATATAGTAATAATAAAGCTCAAAGAAAGGGTTCACAAATGATGTCACCTTGACAAATTCAAAGGGTAGCAAAAAAGATACTTGTCCATTGTTTGAGGACAATAATTGGCTTAGGTTGGGATTTAGACTTGGATGCTATCTCCCCTCTATTACCATTGAGATAATGTGATAGGGCATGCTCATCCTGACAATTCAGGGAAGTCGATGTCTGATACCTAAAATTCCGCATAAAATATGAGTATGTACAAACATGTATATATATAAGAGACAATGGTAGGGATCAGTCGATTGTGTGGATCTCACAAGAAAGTAGCTACGACTTCATCCCTCAACCACATCAGGCACATCCAAGAGAAATATAAAATATATATGCCAACCATACACATGAAAGTATGAGGTTAGTAAAAACCATAATATAAGTAAAATCATCATATATAAATAACCGTCATCATCTAACTAACATGATATAAATCAAATGATTTAAAGTATAATATAACTGAATCATTAAATGTAATCGAAGATCTAATATTCATAAAATGTGGTTTAAATGGGTTGGCATCATAAACATAAATGGAAGTAAAGGGGTAGCCATTACAATAATGTGGTTCATTTTTGGTGTAGGTGGATGAATAGTAGTGGTTTTGATCTCATAGAAGGAGGAAAGGAAGAAAAAGGTTAACTGAAGGGGAGGATGGATTACAGTTGATTGATTCCCATGAGAGAGAAACATACGAGTAATTTGGTGGAGGTTGTCATAATATTTTTGGATATTTATCCTACAAAAGAAGAGATGAAAAATAACATTGGATGAAAATGGATAGTTTGTTTAAGGTTGAATCCTAAAAAGAAAAACAGAAAGATAATAGTTTAGAGGATATTATAATTTGGAACTTGAGATCTTGAAAACTTGGATATGATATGAGCTCAAGAACTTGCAAGTGGAAATATTTATGGAGAATGTCCAAAATGATGTGTAGAAATGTCTCAGGAGCCAAGAATGAATGAAGAAGAGAGTCTAAGAATGAAAATGAGGACCATAGAATGCATGCATGTTGAATCCCATGTAGATGAGCCCATCATATGGGTGTTACAAATGCAAGTTGGTAGTTCATAACACTCCAATGGCAACCCTCACGTCTACAAATTCACAGACGCTAGCACGTCGCACATAAGTAATTGCCATGTGTACACATGTCCTAAGTAGTCTAGGTCACATGGCTGGGATTTCAAAGTAGGTGGTGAGTTGGAAAATACAAGAAGATGATAGGGATTTGAGTCTTAGGCTAAGGTAGGGGTAGTGCAAAATGAAAATTTACAGAGAGGTACAAATTTAGGCCATTACAACACCACTGAATGCAGGAAAAAACCAAGCCCAAAAAGAGGTAGAGCCTAACACCCTCACATCGCAAAGAAAAGTTGTGGACTAGACAAAAGATGCCCAAATGATCTGGAACAAGCAAAAAATGAGCCCCAAAGGCACCAAGGGTAAAACCTTGGAAACACCCACCAAAATTGCCCATAAATGAGCACAACAGAACCAAGAAACCAAGGAAAATGCAAAAGAAAAGATCCCACGCAGAAGGAAGATGCCAAGACACAAAAACTATAGCTAGCAAACTGAGCAACAAAGAAAACAATCGAGGCACCGAGGACAAAAAACCAAACACAAATCAGAACATGACTCCACAGAAAACCACTCACCCAAACTACCAAGAGGAGAGCACATAAAAACCAATAGACATGGACTAGGCAAAAAGAATGAAACACAAAATGGTAGGGCAGTGGGAAAAGGGAAATGACTCCCTAGCCTCCATCATCATCATCATCATCCTTAGTAGACTCACCTTCATCCTCCGTGCAAACACATGAAACCCCAGGCAAACACCCTCTCCTACTCTCGCCTCTTTCTCCCATTCAAACTCAGATAAAATCATTGTTTGTAATAGTGTAGGTCATGGATATAAATTATTGCATACATGTAAGAGAGAATATATTACAAATTGTTGGAGAGTGTGAGAAATGGTAGGAATAGATTGGTTGTGTGTATTAATGTGTAAACCTTGAAATTCTATTAATTTGGTAGTGTTTGGTAATGTCCATTTTCAACAAGATAAAATAAAGAATTAAGTATTAATGTATCACTCCAATAATTTTGCATCCTTTCAATTTTTCCTTATGGGAAAATTATGTTATGTGTTTGATTCTTGCATTATGCTCTATTTTACACATCAATATTGGTGTTCATATATTGTATAAGAAACATTATATCATGCAGGTAGATAAAATCTATTAAAGGGTAGGACACTGAGGATTTAAAGAAGTGTCACTATTGATCAAGGAAGGAATCGATAACTCATATTTCTCACTTGCAAGATAAGGAGACACATTAGAGCATTGACATTATACCATTACTTTAGGTTTCATGATATGATTTTTTGTTATCTTTCATCCTTTTTGCTTTAGATTATTAAATTATTAATAGGAGTTAATCAAAGGAGGTCCAAGACTAATGCTTTAAAACAGTGCCTATTGACACCACCAATTAGCAAACCCATGTACAAGTACCAAGATGTGTAGATTTTGGGTATCAAATGCAATTAATTTCAAATCTATACATAGGGTTTAAATTCACTGATTTGGAGGTTAGTTTTGTAGTTGTTGAAGTGAACTAGAACAACAAACCCAAAAATTCTTGTACACACGTGAATCAATTTAACTACCAACTAGTATAAGAAAATTAAAATTTTGAACCATAAAATTAAAATTTAATATTCAATCTCAAACGCAATAGATTTAACTTGAGATGAAAAGAGGTGTTCCTAAAATAAAAGTAAAATATATAAAAATAACACAAACAAAGTAATTAACAAATACACAAAAACTAATTAACTAATACAAAAATTGTTTTTGTTTTTATAGTGCTTTTGTTGGACGTTAGGAAATTTCGCTTGCTTTTTCAACCAAACAAAAAAAAAAACAATACATTAAAATTGTCATGGGCACTACTACTAGCGAGAAGAGCAAAAGCAAGTCAAATCTAGAAAATTGCGAAATGGTCCCACTCCCGCATCGAACCATTCAATTATTTTTTCCTTTCTAAAGGAAGCTTTTTAGTGGTGGTATGTCGCGTCCATTTTTGTCCGGTCAAATCCCAGGTAGAGAATTGCTCATAATTATGAGCATTACACTTCAAACTGAATCTTGTTTTGAAATAAGATGGCAGGAATTGGAAGATGATAATCAGGTTTTGACCATTCTCCACTGTTTGGAATGCTCATTTCAAAATCGGGTTATACCATCAAAACCCGAATATGCCACTAAAATGGGCATAAATGGGCATATCCATCTTCCCACCAAAAAGGTGGATTTCGAAATCAAAACCTGATTTTGAGATAATCAAATTTTGACTCAAATTCGGGTTATGCAAACGGGCCCTTACTAAAAAAAATCTCATCTTCGGTCAGTGTAAAACGGCCGACAACGCTATAAAATACATCAATTTTATGCTTGTGACAGATAAGGGAACCTCCCCAATACAAATCTCTTCAGAAATACTATGATTTTGGGCGCATGATGAAGCCTGCAGAAATTTGACTCGACCGGTCAAAACTCGGGGCGACAGATCCACCACTATTATTATTTTAAAATTTCGAAATCACCGCTGCCCCTAGCTGGCCAGCAGCCAAAATGATTGGAAATTTGATTCCCAATAGCTGGCCAGCAGCCGAAATGAACTAATTCCAAACATCAAAAGTGCAGAATTTTAATTAATTTAATAAATTTCAGGAAGCTCTGAATTATTCTCACGTCGAAATCATGTTCCGTGTTCCCCTGTATTACACCTGGAGGCTTTGTTTCTATCTTTAAAGTAAACAGTACAGAATTGATGAATTTTAGAACACTTAATGCTATTCTATCTATGAATATTAACGTTGTCTCGTGGGGCGGGAGCAGCACCCCCGCCAAAAGGAATTTCAAATTTGAAAGATGCATAGGGTTGACTTTATCTTTATAGCGTGGTAGATCAATTTCGAAGTTTCTTTCAGAGGTTTTAAAAGTATGCACTACCGGTATCTTTTAGAATGTAAAATAATGAAAGTTGACTAACTTATTTCAAACTCTATTTGTTCTTTAATATATTGTTTAAAAGCACCCTCGTAGTGTCAATTCCAATTCCGAGGATTAGTTATCAACAGAAATGATAAATTAATAAGTGAATGTGTTACAGCCTGTCACACCTAGAAAAGTAAAAGCCTGTCAAACCTAGAAATTGCCAAAATGACTCGACGCCATAACTCTCTCACCGTTTTGTGGATAAACGAAGCTTAACTGGCCAGATGTTTCGTTTAAGTTTTGACTTTTCACTGGCCAGATGTTTCGCTTATCATGTTCATCTTGTGAAATCAAGGATGTGGATAGTTAATAATTTTAGATATGAGACAAAACTTAGACGTGCTATTAAACAGCATAAAGAATCCTCGTAATGATTGAGAACGCTCTGTACAAAAGAGTTAAATTGCAGTCCTGAGAAAACATGGCTCCCTGGCAGTCTTAAACAGCTAATAAACATAATAAAATATAGTAATTTTGGGCTTCTGACAGCTGAAGTAACGTTACCAGTGCCCATGTTTTCAAACAGACGCACGCAGTCTGCCGAGATTTGACTCGACCAGTTAAACTCGAGAAGGCAGTTTCACCTTTATTGCCATTCAACTAATGCGAAGCCACCGCCTCATGCAAACTCAGCGCCGATGGGTATGGCGCTCCTAACTAGTCATATTTTCACAATTTTTCTCACCCAAAATTGTAATTTTCCTCTTTTATACTAAAAAATCTACAAAAGATCAAGAGGACACTACTCTTATTAATTGGGAGCTTATTTATGATGATCCATCCCTATTGATGTAAGTGATAAACTTGGTGACCATGATCTTCCTCATACCAATGTTGCTTTAGTTATTTATTTGTGTTTATTGATCAAACTTCTCCTTTTTTTTTTTGTATTTTTATCTTTTAATGTAATTAGATTTAGACAATTCATTAGAATTTCAATATGTTAGCTCCTAGTTTTGATTGTGCAAGTATTTTGATCATCAACATTTAGGATCACACTAGGTGATCCATCATTAGGATGAAAGAGAGTGTAAGAGTTTTGAAAAACAAGCAACCAGATCTCTTACATTCTCTTTCATCTTGATGATGGATCATGTGGTGTGATCCGAAATATTGATGATAAAAATACTTACACAATCAAAACTAGAATCTCATATTTTAAAATTTTTATCTTTTGTTTATGCTTTATCTTGTTCAACTCTAATGATATACCTTTCTACCAATGATATTTTTTCCAAATAAAATATCATTATCATGTTTATTAATAAATAGTATCATATGCTTGATTTATAAAACAAAATTTAAATAAAAAGATATAAACACTTTCTTAAATTAAAAAACAATATTATAAAAGAATAAACTTTATATAAAAATATATTATTAATCTCATGTTCCTATGTGGCCACTCGCATCTATTTTATGCATAAATTTAAAACGTTCAAACTTTCACATATAAACTTTTAGTTAAGAGAAAAGTATAAGAAAGAATTCAAAATAAGTTTCGAAAAAAGAAGAAATTGAGAAATAAACAATAATTTCATATTGAAGCAAATCATATGTAACTCTACAATTTTTATCCTTTCTTTTTAATTATTTTCAATTTCTTTGATAAATTTTAGCCTATAAATATAAAATTATTATTGGAAAATAAGCAACTAAATTGAATATCCACTTACTAGGTAGTTTCAGAAATTGTTGCTATTGCTACTTAAAAAATTGAATAATGACAACAACCTCAAAGAAACCTGCATTCGAGCTAGAGTAGTATTGGGAGGGGTGACCTCTTGAGAAGTCCCAGTGCTTCACCTCTGTGAACATCACCTGGATGCAATGAGTGCTAAGTGTTTCATTCACTTTCATGAAAGATGAATTTTTGTGAACAACTACTCATGAACATGGATCAATAAATTTGACTTAAAAAACTACATTATATAATAACAATATCATAAAATGTTAAATAAACTAAACAAATGCATAAATAGCTTCCTTAGCTCTTCTTTTAATAATAAACGCATAATTATACCCGCCCACCAAATGGGACCATCAAATGGTCGCTCTCCAAGCTATCACTCGTTTTAAACTCGTTTGGTTGTTGGAATTGATATGGAATTGGAAAATGGGAATTGGTGAATTGGTATAGGCCAATTCTAATTTCAGTCCAAAATGAGCATTCTCCTCAGGGCCTGAAACTAGAATTGAGGTATGGAATTGGAATTGAGAATTCAATTTTGAGAAGGGAAACCAATTCCCATTTTTCTATTCAGATCAATTCATGCAACCCAAATTTTAAATGTGCACACCTTCGCCAGCTGTACTCAAACATACCCTCGTCGTCGGAACTCCGCGCTCCAACTCGTCCACTTAACAACACTTTGGGGAAATTTCTCGCTACTTTCCGGCTGGTCTTAACCAGCTTTCACCGCTTCTACTGGCTGGTGTGGGCCCACCTGTTATACTCCCCCTCCCCACCTGTCCCTGCTTTGAAGAATCGGAAAAAAGAGACGCTATATGTCTCGTCTGACCGCTCGGTGGACGGTGAGTTTGACCGCTCGAGCGTGGGTGAGCTGTCAACATCCAACACACTGCCTTTTATGTAGAGCCTCGATACTGCGCCCACAGCTCTGGAATACAACTCTTTCAGAGTGTGCCCACCTTTGCCAACTGTACGCACCATTACCCTCTTCCAGCTCGAACTCCGCGTGGTGGAACTAATCCATTTAAATCCTGGCCTCGCTGTAACTACAATGCGCGCTCCAACTCATCCATTTAATATCTCTTCTCTAGGGGAAATATCTTGCTACTTTCCTGACCCTGCCTAGTCTCTTTATAAATCACATTGCTTTTACTCTGGAATCAACATTCACAACATCCTTGCCTCAATCAATACTCCTACACTTCACATTCTAGCCTTCGGTTCCCAATGGACCTTTTACAATGTTTCCTCTTCTTAAGCCTTGCACTCTCTGTTTCTGCTAATTTTTACAATGACTTTGACATCACATGGGGAAATGATCGTGGTAAGATTCTCGACAATGGCCAACGCTTGCAGCTTACTCTCGATCAGTCCTCAGGTATATTTTATCTCATTTTCTTATTGCATATAAATATGTGTGTCTTTTTACAGTATGTTGAACCGATTCTTATCTTCTCCCCTGCTTCTGTTGTATTGAAACAGGTTCTGGGTTCCAATCCAAGAACGAATATCTTTTTGGCAAAATTGATATGCAAATCAAGCTGGTTCCTGGTAACTCGGCCGGTACTGTTACTGCATACTATGTAAGTCTCTCCCTTCAATTCATTCTGTGGAAAGAAATGAGTAATGGGTAGTATTGTAGTGGGAAGTGGAGTATGGTCTGATAAAATGGTGAATGGTCTGATGCAGTTGTCCTCACAAGGGGATAAGCACGACGAGATAGACTTCGAGTTCCTGGGAAATCTGTCGGGAGATCCGTACATAATGCACACCAATGTTTTCTCTCAAGGCAAAGGCAACCGCGAGCAGCAATTCTACCTCTGGTTCGACCCCACTGCAGACTTCCACACTTACTCCCTCCTCTGGAATCCCCAACAAATCATGTGAGTTAACACTTTCCCTGCAACTTCGAAACAGCTAGTAGAAGCCCTCTTTGGCCTGGCCCTTCTGCTTTTAACATCGTTACTATTGTAGTTAATAATGTGTAATTCGGATTCTGTGCAGGTTTTCTGTGGATGGAACTCCAGTGAGAGTGTTCAAGAACAGCGAGGATTTGGGCGTTGCATATCCAAAGAATCAAGCGATGAGAATATATTCGAGTCTGTGGAACGCAGACAATTGGGCAACCAGAGGCGGTGCAGTGAAGATCGACTGGAGCAAATCCCCATTTGTGGCGTCTTATGGAAATTTCAAAGCAGAGACATGGTCTGCCTCCTCTGACTGCTCTGTGAATTCATGGTACGCTGCACAGGCGTTGGAATCGAGCGAGCAGCAGAAACTTGAATGGGTGAGGAAAAACTACATGATTTACAATTACTGTACAGACAGCAAAAGGTTCCCACAGGGCTTTCCCGCTGAATGCACTCGCTAGGATTTTAACTGAGTTCACAGGATAAACATGCGCCAAGTTTCACCAAATTCCTTAATTCAAATTCTTTTATTCTTTCATTTTTTGTAGCAATTTCCAAGCCCAACAGGCTATATTTGTTAGTTTGTAACCAACACGATCCCCAAGTCAATTAAATATATATCTCAATTTGATTTGTTATTAGAGTTTCAAATTTCTTTTAATTGTGGCGTGAGCTTCTTTAATATCCCTTGCATTTTTTTGGCATCCACGTCTGAAGTCTAGGATTAATGAGCCGTTTACGATAATAAATTTTGCTCATTGTAAGTCCCCCGTAATCATCGTTCCATTAAGATCAGAACTGCCTGTCGGCAGCGTCTATCCAGCCGACCGGAATGGCAGTGATTAGACATTTATTCACATTTAATAATTTAATTAAAACTCTTATTCAATTGTCTTATGATTTATTAAATAATTAATAAATAATATTAAACATTCTATCGGCTGCATAGCCAGTTTCCTGTCTAAAGACGCTGAAATTTCCTGTTAGTGTTTTGTATGGTACACTCCATATGCTCTCCAAATTACCTGCAATTAATCTGTGTCTTACACGTCCGGCTAGTTGAGCTCATTTAATAAATGCCAAAGAAAACTGGCTGTCAAATTAGTTCATTATTATGCCATAAGCGTTTCCATTTGAAAGAAGTGAGCCTGTTTTTAATGGTCCAGTTTTATGGATAGACATGGTTGACCATCTGGATGATCTTAGCCGTTTATCTTCAGTTGATACTGACCCTTGACAAAATTAAATGAAGGAATGACGTAAGTAGTTGGGAAAGCAAGCATAGGTGGTGATAAAGGGACGTAGCTAAGCTCCATCCAAAATGCATCTTTGACTAAATTTTAAAAAACGGAAAATACAACAAATTTTCACAAAATTTTCAGCATCTGTTCTTTATGATCTGCACATTTTGTGATCGAAAACCATAAAAAATTTACAAAAAAAATCATTGTGTTTATGCAAATTTGAAATAAAAAGCTTTGACAATTTTTTTTGTTTTGGTGCATTTTTTATGGAGCTTAGCCACCGTCATGACAAAGTTGGCATCCATATCCTGACAGTTGCAACCATAGTTGCTTAAAAATTGATTTCTCCAAACCATGATAGCTTCACTTGGGTTCCCCTATTTGAGACGCAAGTCTTGTAGATTCAGGGAAGGAGTTACGATTAGTCCTTCAGTGGAGAATTGTAGCCATTTCAAATGTGTTTTACATACCAGATTTCCTAATTTTCAAGAAAATCAAAGGCAAAGGGAAGCTGTGAATTACAAATTTGAGCACAAAATCAGGGTTTAGAAAGACAAATCACTTCAAACTCAAAGCCTTAATTGCAAAAACATTGACATTCCATCAGGCTTCAAACAAAAGCATAACCTTGTGGAGAAAAAATGAGTGTAAGAAGAAGAATTCCTTGCAGACCTAAAAGTATAAACTCAAGATTTTCGTGATAGGCAACAAGGTATGGAGTTTAAGTGGTGATCTTAGCCTTTGATAAAGATGATAAATATATTTTGATAGACTTTGTATCTAAGAAGTTCATTCTAAATCATTGTTTTTGTCCTAAAAATGCAATCTAATTTGAGCGATTTAGAAGGTTCATTTCTCATTCATAGTCAAAGTTCATTGAGATTGGTTTCAAGTACATAAACTTCATTCTTTTGGTTTTGGAAGTTTGATCTTATAAGTTGAAGACAAAATCTAAGTTTCTAACAAGAGTTGTTGCCTTGTAGGTGAAAAATGTTGGAGCCTAAGACTGGGAATCTAAAGAAAGATAGGCAAGCCCAATTGAAGCATGATACCAAGGAGATGGTACCGAAGTTGAGCTTTCTTTTGAAATGGAGAAAAATTGGAGACACAAACCTCGGACCAGTTAACATGATACATGTTAGAGACTGAATGGTTAGAGGCGCCCCTTCGAAGGTGGCAAGGAGGATGACATGAAATGGAATAGGTTAAGCAATGGCTTTCCCACCTAAAATGATATCTCTAATTGATTCAACCATTATATAATGATAAAATTTATTGGAATCTCAACTTCTTGGTCGTCAAAATGCTCCATAATTGACAATTTAGGATAATTTTGAAGGCATCCTTAGAATTATATAAGATGATAATATTTTTATAATCACATCCTCAACCATATATTATATCTACAATCATGTCTTAAACATAATATTTTCCCTTTTCTAAACTAACACATTTAAGCATAGCCAAAAATCTCAAATGATAAACTTGAACTCAAACAACATATTCCAAACTTAAAATCACAGTTCAAGAGGAGGAAGGGGGGGGGGGGTGAATCAGTTATCTAATAATTATAACTTTTATCAACTTCAACAGAGTTTAACCATGTAAGCAATATAATTACTAACCATAGAAAGATATTCATACACAATAACACAATAACACAAGATATGTTGACTAGGGAACCTCTTGATCAAAGAGTAAACCCCGGTGGGAATGATGCCCATAAAAGATGCACTAATATGAATATTCCTTGTGAAAGGATACATTTGGTTAGGAGTCTTATGAAATATATTCAGTACATATGAATCCCAGTTAGGAGATTTTGAATCCCTGTTAAAAGATTCTAACTCTGTTAGGAGTTATAGAAGACAGAAGGACCCACTGCCCAAACAACTTCAATGGCAAGATCACTGAACACACTGTCCAACTGATCTCTACATTATTCAACAGAATAATATCAAATCATTACTAATCTCAACAATATGTTACCTCTTCTCTGACTGTGCCAAACTGCACTTTACTGCTACACCAGATCTCAATTTCAAATCTTTGTATCTTGCGTATCCTCTTTACAAATTATCTTTCCCGATTACATATTTCATATTACAACAAGGAAAAACATTCCTTCTTTTATACCACACTCAAGTAATTACAAATGAGTCAGCATCCAATTACAAAATAAAAGGTTTCCACATGTTACATCAAATTTACACAAAACTGTCAGCTTCCAATAAGAATAATTCTTCACTCGTGTGACCTTGAAGTTTGCACTGTCATCCACATCACTATCAACATGTCTTCAACTTCCTTTTAACTGCGCAAAACTAGATTACATCCTGATTAGGAGATATCATCTGATTTTCACAAACTGCTACTCAGGAACATTGCTTGAATACTGCTTCCACCAAAATGCTCATAACTTCCATGAATAAATGAATTACTATTAGCGCTCTTAACCACAAACATATAACATATCCAAGAGTAAATCCTCAATATCGCATAGCTTGATCTGTAATATCTCATGTGCGCTAATCAAAACACTTTCTGCTCCTCTGCTAATCTCCAGTAGATCATTGTGTTGACATCAATGACAATCATAGTCATGAATGCAACAACAACTGCTACAGAATGGTTGCCAATACTCCCATAGGATATATTTACCATTCATTCCTAACAATCTCCCCCATTGAAATTGATGGCAACATAGATGAAAAAATATCCAATGTTCCATGAATCCAATACTACAACACTGCTGCTTTGAAAATGCTTTCAAGTCTTCTTCATCAATCAAATCTTGCTTCGTTTTCCTATTCAGTTCTCTCTAATAGATGGTACAAATGGTTTTTTCATGTACACTTCTCCCCCATTGACATCAATGATAAAAATTTCATCATTATGTCAACAACAACTATAATGTCAAAAGACACTGTTTAGAAAAAATACATTCACTAGAGTCCTCATGACTCAGCTCAGATACACATACACCCCCATAGAGGAAGTACCAAAATCCAATCTAGAAGAAAGATAAGGCTTATATACCACTGGACGGATGCAACCAATCTACATCACTTCTCAAAAGTAGGCTGGGGCATAACCCCAAACATACTTCTCAGATACTCAAATGTATCCTTAGGAAAAGGCTTTGTAAATATGTCTTTTATCTTCTCCTTTGTGCGTATGTACTAAAGTCTGACTTCTTTCTCAGCAACTTTCTCTCTTACTGCATGGTACTTAATCTCTATATGCTTTGTCTTAGAATGTAGTACAGGGTTCTTAGACATATTAACTGTGCTGGTGTTATCACAATGTATAACAATAGGTTCAACAAACTTTATTCCAATATCCTTCAGCATCCGCTTCATCCAAATTATCTGGTTACAATTGTTTTCTGCTGCTACATATTCTGCTTCTGTTGTGATTTGTGAAACATAATTCTGCTTCTTTCTTAGCCAAGAAACCAATCTTCCTCTAAGGAAAAATGCTCCACCATTGGTGCTTTTTTTATCATCAACACTGCCTCCCCAATCAGCACCTGTATATGCGCATAGGGTAAAATCATCAAATTTTTCATACCACAATCCATACTCAATTGTGCCTCTTAAATATCTCAGTATCCTCTTTATTGTTGCATAATGTGATTCTCTCGGTTCAGCTTGAAATCTTGCTACAATTCCAACTAAATGTGCTATATCAAGTCTTGTATGTGTCAAGTACTGCAATTCTCCAATCATATATCTGTACTTCT
This sequence comes from Chamaecyparis obtusa, assembly GCA_027943335.1. Taxonomy (NCBI): domain Eukaryota; kingdom Viridiplantae; phylum Streptophyta; class Pinopsida; order Cupressales; family Cupressaceae; genus Chamaecyparis; species Chamaecyparis obtusa. Next base: position 134,597 of record BSBK01002409.1, read on the forward strand.
TCTATTCAACTACAAGAGTCTCATCTGTGCTAGATAATTTATGTCCAGTTACCATAGGTGTTCCAACTAGTTTACAATTCTCCATTCCAAAACTCTTTAACAAATCATTCAAGTACTTTGTCTGACTTACAAAGATACCATCACTATTCTGTGTTATCTGTAATCCCAAAAAGTATTTCATTTCACCAATCATACTCATTTCGAATTCAATTTTCATTTCATCAGCAAATTTATCACTAACTTGATCTTCTCCTCCAAAAATAATGTCATCAACAAAAATAACTATAATCAACAAACCATTTTCAATTTCTTTTGTGTACAGGTTGCTATCAGTTGTTCTTTTTGTAAATCCCAATTTCAACAAATACTTATCTTATCTTGCATACCAAGTTCTAGGTGCTTGCTTTAGTCCATATAAGGCTTTCTTCAGTTTACATACCATGTCTCCTTCTTGAGTCAAAGGAAAACCTTCAGGCTACTCAATATAGACTTCTTCTTCCAATTCTCCATTCAAAAATGCTGACTTCACATCCATTTGATATACTTTGAATTTCTTAAAAGTTGCATAGGCCAAAAACATTCTTACTGCTTCAATTCTTGCTACTGGTGCAAGAGTTTCTTCATAGTCAATTCCTTCTTGTTGTGAGTATCCCTTGCATACCAATCTTGCTTTGTTTCTTACTACTTCTCCATGTTCATTCATCTTATTTTTGAATACCCATTTAGTTCCTATAACATTCTTATCTTTAGGTCTAGGGACCAATTCCCATGTCTTGTTCTTTTCAATCTGATCTAGTTCTTCTTTTATAGCTTTAATCCAATGTTCATCTTCACAAGCTTCACTAGTAGATTTAGGTTCAATTTGAGAAATCAAACATAATTGTTCTTGTACCTTATTTCGAGTTAGAATTCCTCTGTCTATGCTTCCAATAATCTGCTCAACAGGATGATTCATTGATAAGTTCCTATTAGGTGTCACTGTCTTAGATCTCACTTCAGGTGTCTGTTCTTCAATGATTTCACTGTGGCTTTCATTCAACAAGTCACTTTCAGTCTCATAGAATAATTCAGTAGTTTCAATGTTAGGTTTAGGATGAGTTCCTTCATCAGATTCATAATCAAGCATTCTTTCCTAAATTTTAAACTTTTCATCAACTTTAACATCTGCGCTCTCAACAATAGTCTTAGTTCTCTTGTTATAACATCTATAAGCTTTGCTCTTCAAAGAATATCCAAGAAATATACCTTCATCACTTCTAGGATCAAACTTTCCAATATCATCATCTCTCTTTATATATAACATTTGCTTCCAAAAATTCTAAAATACTTAACTGAAGGTGCATGTCCAAACCATAATTCATAGAGTGTCTTGTATGTGTCTGCTCTCATTTGTACTCTGTTCATTGTATACACTGTTGTGTTCACTGCTTCTCTCCAAAATATCTTCGCCAAATCATTCTCAAATAACATAGCTCTTGCTGCTTCAGTCATTGATCTATTTCTCCTTTCTGCAATACCATTTTGTTCTGATGTTCTAGGGGCTGAAAACTGTCTCTTAATACCATTCACTTCACAAAAGGTGTTAAACTCTCTAGAAGTAAATTCTCCACCTCTATAAGATCTCAAACATTTAATTTTCATTCCAAATTCATTCTCAACTTTATTCTTAATGACCTTAAACTTATCAAATGCTTCAGACTTTTCTTTAAGAAATGCAATCCACATCATTCTTGTAAAATCATCAACAAGAATCATAAAATACCTTTCTCCATAGAATCCTCTAGTCCTTGTAGGACCACTCAAATCTATATGAACAATCTCCAACTTCTCTGTAGATGTAAACTTCTTGCTGGGAAATGAACTTCTCTTCTGTTTTGCCATCACACATTCCTTGCAAATCATGTTAGTAGGCTTCATAATTTTAGGCAAATCTCTTACTGCAAGTGTAGTACTTATTTTCACAATGTTATCAAAATTTATATGACAAAATCTTTTGTGTCATAACCAACTGTCATCTATCTTAGTAATCAAACATTTCATCTCAGTAGGATTCAACTAAAATACATTACCTTTGGTTCTAGATCCAGTTCTAATCAGATTTCCATCTTTATCTTTTATCACACAAGTTTTATCAGTAAACCAAACTTGATATCCCTTATCAACTAATTGTCCAACACTCAAAAGATTATGTTTCAAACCATCCACAACGTAAACATCATCAGTATTAGTCTTTCCATCAAGAGTAATAGATCCTATACCTTTAATCAAACAAGGTGCATTGTTTCCAACTCTAACAACTCCACCGTCATAATTGTTAAACTTTACGAACTTTTTCATGTCTCCAGTCATATGATGTGAACAACCACTATCTATAATCCAATCAACTTTCTTTTCAACTTGAGAAACTAAGGATTTTTCTTCCTCAACTTCTGTTTCAAGATTTTCTTCTTTAATTGCTACAAATCCCATGTCATCATTATTCTCAGTATCACTTTCACTTAAAGTTCTCTCTATACTAGCTTCAAGATCTTCATCATTAGCATAATAACATTCCTTAGATCTTCTAGGCTGGAAATTGTTTCTGTACTTTTTAAATCTCTTAGGACATTTAGATGCAAAATGACCATATTCTTGACAAGTCCAACATTTAAAGATTTTCTTACCGTCTGGTTTTCTCTTCACAAGTAAGGCAATACCTTCTTCAATCTTCATGTCTTCTTCATTTCTAGATCTGTTGTTGCCAGTATAATCTTCGCTCACACTGATGCTTCTTGACAAAGTAGGGAGAACACTAAGAACATTGAATGTTGTCTCCATTCTAGGCAAATCTTCTGATAACCTCAGGTTCATTTCTACTGCTTCCAATCTTCCAAGAAGAGTCTCTTTTGTAAATTTTGAAGTACAAGGTATAACTTGTTCAATCATCTATGTTGTCTGCTTAAATGTAGGAGTCAATGTCCTCAAAATTTTTCATATAACTTCATTTTCTATCTTTGTTCCTCCACAAGATTTTATGCTTGCAACAATTTCTGACATTCTACCAATATAGCTTCTAACAGATTCATCTTCCATCATTCTTATATCTTCAAATGCACATATCCAATTATGTAATCTAACTTTCTTTGCATGTTCATCACCTTCAAAAGTAGAGTGTAAAGCTTTCCAAGTTTCATGAGATGTTTTCAAATATTTTACCTGACTATACTCATTCTCCGGAAGGGCTTTCAAAAGTGCTTCTTTAGCAAGTGTGTTACACATGAATAGATCTCTCTCATCATCAGAACATGCTTCAAGATTATCCTCATCAATGATATTCTTCTCATTCTTTGTATTCAACCAATAACCTGGTCCTAAACATAGTAGATGTGTCTTCATCTTTTCTTTTGAGCTGTCAAAATTCACTCCATCAAACTTAGGGCTTTCTTTCCTAAAATTTTCCATGGATCTCCTTAAGCTGTTAAAATTTTCTTTCAAGGACTTGTCACACTGATACCAATTGTTAGAAAATAAAGTCCACCAAGATAACTGAGAGGGGGGGGGGGGGTGAATCAGTTATCTGATAATTATAAATTTTATCAACTTCAACAAACTTTAACCATGTAAGCAATATAATTACTAACTATAGAAAGATATTCATACACAATAACACAATGACACAAGATATGTTGACTAGGGAACCTCTTGATCAAAGAGTAAACCCCGACGCGAATGATGCCCACAAAAGATGCACTAATATGAATATTCCTTGTGAAAGGATGGATTCGGTTAGGAGCCTTATGAAATACATTCAGTACATATGAATCTCGGTTAGGAGATTTTGAATCCCTGCTAAAAGATTCTAACTCTGTTAGGAGTTATGGAAGACAGAAGGACCCACTGCCCAAACAACTTCAATGGCAAGATCACTGAACACATTGTCCAACTGATCTCTAGATTATTCAATAGAATAATATAAAGTCATTACTGATCTCAACAATATGTTACCTCTTCTTTGTTTGTGCCAAATCGCACTTTATTGCTACACTAGATCTCAATTTTAGATCTCTGTACCTCGCATATCCTCTTCACAAATTCGCTTTCCCAATTACATATTCCATATTACAAGGAAAGACATTCCTTCCTTTATACCACACTCAAGTAATTACAAATGAGTCGGCATCCAATTACAAAATAAAAGGTTTTCACACGTTACATCAAATTTACACAAAATTGTCGGCTTCCAATAAGAATAATTCTTCACTCGTGTTCTTCAAAGTTTGCACTATCATCCACATCACTATCAACGTATTTTCAACTTCCCTTTAACTATGCAAAACTAGATTCCATCCCGACTAGGAGATATCATCCGATTTCCACAAATCGCTACTCAGGAACATTGCTTGAATACTGCTTCCACCAAAATGCTCATAACTTCCATGAATAAATGAATTACTATTTGTGCTCTTAACCACGAACATATAACATATCCAAGAGTAAATCCTCAACATCGCATAGCTTGATTTGTAATATCCCACATGCGCTAATCAAAACATTGTCTGCTCCTCTGCTAATCTCCAGTAGATCATTGTGTTGACATCAATAACAATCATAGTCATGAATGCAACAACAACTGCTACAGAATGGCTGCCAATACTCCCATAGGATATATTTAGCATTCATTCCTAACAATATATATGCAAGCCATGACCATGGCATATTTTAAAAAGAAAACTATGAATACTCTACTAATGCTAAAAAATTAAGAGGTTGTGTTTTGGTTGTGCTTGAATTCCTAGAAGTGCTTGCATAAGTGATTTGAAGCTATGGTTTATCCATTGAAACTTTTTATACATAAACAACATCATTTTCTAATTAGGATATCAATTGATCTCAGTAAATACTGTATTAAAAAAAAGGACCAATTTTTTTCTAGTAGTCCTTCTAAACCTCTTCGGCGTATCCATTGCACACCAAGGTGCAATTGCTAGTTCTATTAAACTATCTTAATAGAGTAATATAAGCTAGTGAATATTAAGAGTGATAGTAGTTGGTTGGTTGAGTTGACCATAAATGACAACATAGTATTTGTAGGTCTCATTTTTTATACCATCCACAAGTGAAGATTACATTTCACCAAGACTTTGGTAAGGGGACCAACTCAATCAATTAGCAAACACTTATCTTTAAAATATAAACTGGAAAAGGCCAACAAATGAAAAACATATTTAACTGTTCTACATTTTGAGTACTACAAGACTCAAATGGGTAATCCCAGTTATCTTTTAAAGAACCATACATATAAAATACAAAATGAATCCCCTTACAGATTACAACTTTGTATTTTAGTTGTGATTGTTCTATGTCCGAGATTGATACATTACATTTACATATCTCTTCTTTCAAGTATCTAGATCACTAATACAACTAAATATTGATTAGGTTAGAATTCCATTAAATATTTTTAGGGGTATTTGCATACAACATCATTGAGCTAGTGAAAAATAAACTATATACAGTATTCTAGGGTTTTAACAATCAAATATAACTATAAAATCAACAAAAAATTTCAATAATAGACTATGTATAATAAAAACAAATAAAGTGGAAAAAAACTAAAAGGGTTTTGAATAGTTGTAATTTGGAATCACTACTATTTGTGTATGTATGTGGGGAAAATGTAAGATTCACTCCTAAATCCAAATTCCCAAAGGAGAGATCCAATTTGATCAACCAAGAGTTTAATACACAATTGAATCAATTTATGAAGAATATGAAAGAAAGAATAAATCCTATACTTTCCTATAGTTGGATCAAGCTTGAAATCTGAAATAATTGAAGTGTAAATACTAACCTTGAATTAGGGTAGATCTGGAAAATGCTGAATTCTAGCTTCTGTATGAACTTTCTAAAGATTCCATCACTTGTTCTGGACTGGAAATGTCAAGGCGGACAAAACCTAGAAATCTTTTCTCCAAATTCACACAGGTCGACTTTGACCTTTTAAAAGGTTAAAGACCACATTATTTACTTGAAGTCTGATTCCGATTCTGTTTGCAGATCCTAAAAGATTGCCGAAAAGGGTATCTGAATTCTCTCTCTGATCTGAGATTTCGCACCTGTACTTATAAGAAAATGGGGGTTTTTGGTTGTATGGGGGGTTTGCCTTAGTCAAACCCCAATTTAGGAATTAACCTTGAAATTGAATTGAAATATATGGTGCATAAACAAAGTAATTGAAACAAATCACCTCGCTTATGTTGAAGTCCTTGTAGAGGATTCGAATCCTCAAATCCACAAGTAAGAATGCTTCAATGAATGTAGGATGTCTTCAATCAATGGTATTTTGATCTTCAACACCAATCTTGATTCGATCTTTGCATATGAGAAGGTTTGAATGAATGGAAAAGGAGGGATCTTCAAGGGGGCTCCAAGGAGATTGAATCCTTCAATAGCTAACAATGGAACTCCTTGATGGATGAATGCTTGAACACTTGAATGCTTGAAGACTTGCTTGAACTTGGACACTTGAGAGCTTGATTGCTTGAGATGAGATGTCAACTTGATGTGAAAAATGAGAGAGGAAGGCCTCCTTTTATAGTGATCTAGGGCACACTCCTCTAGATGGGCCACCTTGAAGAATTAAATCCCAATTAGGTCCTCACCTTTAGAAAATATACCTTGATTAAATACCATTAAAGGATTTACCGTTTTGGAGCCCAAAATAGCCGACTCGAAAGCGGGAAATAATTTTTCTGAAAACTAAATTACCAGCAAATGAAACTCTAAAATTCTAGCAGGAAGAGGTCAGGGTCAAGGTCGACCTTGACTTGGTCAGGGTCGAGGTTGACTTTGACCTCAAACCCTAACTTTGCCAGATTTTGCAATAGGAGTTCCAGGGGTGCTAGAAATGTAGAATTTGATGTTAGAACAGGAACCAGTGTCAGGAACAGACATAAAATCCTCTAAATGATATGATGAAGGACTAGGAGGTCTCATTTCTAAACCCTACCTAGAAAATGGAGCCATAGAAGAAGGAAAATCAAGAAAGTCCTTAAGACCTTAACCCTAATTTCACCTAGAATAAAGAAATCAAGTGCGGAGAAGAAGTGGAAAGCGGGGAGAAAGCCAAATACATGCAAAGACCCAATCAAGGTGCTTAACATGACCCCAAACCACTTACTCAGAGGGCTAAATGCTCTTAACATGGAAGTGCTTCCATTTTAAGACGATACAGGTTTCAAAGATTTTCTTGATTTAAAAGGAACAAATACTTGGCCTTCTAGACTGATTGATGCCTAATTTTATAACATAAATTCTACCCTAGGTGCAAACCCTAATAATAGTGTAAAATATTACTTTTAAGATGAATTTGATATCCTGGGATTTATCTTTCAAAGATCAAACCCTTAAATTCCCTTCATCCCCATTAACACGATATTAACAATCCATGGATAATTTCAAAGCTTTGAATGACAATTTGAAATATTTTCACAAAGCCAATTTAATGCATGTGATGGAACGGTTAGTTGCATACAAATTGACAAATATAAAAGATATAGCAAATGTATATTTACGATTTATTTGAATTCCCTAAAACTTTGATTTTTTGTGGAGGTGGATCACAAGACAAGAGGAAAGTAGTGTCTCATATTGATTTTCTAAAAAAACATGTATATTTCTATTACAAGCATGAATAGAAAACATGAAAATTTGAGTTGCATTCATATAAGAAGGTTATACAAAAAAATACAAGTTGAATTTTCTTTTACAAACACAAAGGAAACCTAACCCATTATAGTGTAAGACTCATTTTCCTTACACAAATTTGTAATGGAGTCGTGGAAAACATGACAAATATGGCATGCAAGATGTTGATTCAATGCACCACATTCTCCAACCCGAAAATATCATCAAATGGTTAAAGAACATGCCAATAAATAGTAGAATCCAACGCCAAATATTTGTAATCAAACTTTAGCCATCAGAAGATCAATATACCATGCAATGAGGAGAAGAGAAATCCATGAAATAGTATGGAAAAAGCATTGAAAATGTTTTTTGAGTTGTTGAAGAATTTCAGCTATATTCACAAATAATTTATTTATTAATGACACCTTTGTATTGAAAGTGAAACAAGAGAGGGTTGCCTGACAAAATATTCATTTAATAATAATTCATAACTAATCATTTGATTCACCACTTAAATCCATCCTCAATCAATTCAAATATGTGAATAAGCATATTAGATCTAGAGTAGTTTAGGAGAGGCAAACGTAAATTGTATGTGCAAGTGAATGTGGATGCAGATGAAAATGGAAGATATACTTGAAAATTTAGATTGAAGGCAAATCCTTACAAGTGAAGTACAAAAATAATTAAGGAGAGATGTAAGTGGAAAATTCCTATGGAAGTGCATGTGGAAAATTGAGTGAAAGAATCTTGCATAAGAAAAGGGGTCAACTAGAAATGGGAGATGCTTCATCTAGATTGAAGGATGTCTAGTTGGAGAAGGAAATCTCAAAACAAAGAAGTTGCAAAAAGTGCAAGTGCAACTCCAGCTATGAATGCAATCAGGGAAAAAGTGACACTCAAATGGAGTGTAATATTTCACAAGATGGAAAAAGGGGATGATGCTAGCTTTGTAAGGAAACTCAGGTGCGGAAACAACTTCCTATGCTAATCTCTATAGGAGAGTATTGTGCAAATTCTTTTAAATCCTTACAATTTCAGATTCGTTAACTACTTTAACAAAAATATTGCAACCACATACCATACATACAGAAAATAGAGAATGACACAATGATATACCCTGGGGAAACCTTTCGGTAAAAACCCCAGCACTCCAAAACCTGCACAATGTATTGATCAAAACTATTACAACTTACAATACACTTACAATGCAAGTTCTTTCAGAAGATTTCTAAACCCTTGAAGACAAATCACAGCAGCATAAAATGTTCCAACAATACACTCACATCATATCTCTTCGCAACCCTAAAAAAGCTTATATCATGCGCTTCACTTTTTAGGGCTACTCCCAAAGATAACCATATTAGGGTTTTACCATTCTCCGAGAAAATAGGAACCCCAAAAATTTTTTTGGGGCGATGCCCCGAACCTCACAATTGGGGAAGAGTGTACAGTACTCAAATTTATCAGTTGCCACATATCTTCACCTATCATTGAATCTTCCTGACATAGCTCTTACGTGTCATAGGAATCCGTCATAACCATTTTAGCCATGATCTCCTTACACACAATTCAAGATGCTGACACATCAACATTATTTGCAAGAAATATATTTTACAAAACAAATAATAAGAATAGGAATTATCCAAGGTTGAGACACCTTATTCCTAACAAGCTTGACATGATGATGATGTCAACATAAAAGGGGAGATCACTTGGAGGATGGTTATATCAGTAGATGGGAGAAATATTAGTATGATGTCAATATGAAAGTGTTTATAGGAAAAATATCCACATTGGGGGGGGAGGGGAGACACAAATGAAAGTGCAAATATAGATAAAATTGAAGCTTGTTTGGAGGGTTAAAACAAGGAAGAGGTGATATAAATATGAGTGAAAAGTAACTACTTGGCATAGAAAAAGTTTACAAAAATTTCATGTACAAGTGAATTTGGAAGTGAAGTTCACGTGTTTCAATGTAAATGAAAATCTTAACTCTTTCATATATAGATCTCCATGATTACTATTTGATAGTTTTATATGTATGTCTATATGTGTGTGTGTATGTACGTACATACATGTACATACATACATACATATGTATATGTATATGTGTACACACACACATCCATTGATTGGATACTTGAGACATGGATATTGAGACTGAATTTTGTAGTTAGTTCTATACTAATAGAATTACTCCAATTCTCTAGTTTGTGGTACTCATATATAAATACTTGGACACTTTAAGTAATTCAATTGACATTTTTATTCCTTACTATGTGAGCTTTACCTTCCATATAGTGTATAGTCTCCAAATTAGCAGTGGGTAGTAGCAGGGAGTTGAGTATTTATTATCTCTGGCCATATTAAATGTTGATGGTTTAGTGCAAATATCTTCACAAGGCGATAAGCACACTTTGAGTTCCTGGGAAATATGTCTAGATATTGCTATATTATGTACACCAAAGTTTTATCTCAAGGTAAAGACAATCATGAAAAATAATTCTAACTCTAGTTGAAACCCACAATAGATTTCCACACCTACTCTCGACTGCCCTTAAAGCACACACACTAAGAAAAATAGTTTTCCTAGAAAATGTTAGTCAACGCCAAGTGTTTAACACTTTTAGGCTATAAGGTAGTGCTTAGTGTGTGTGATGTAAGCTGCTTGCCTACTTTTTTCCTCTAGAATCCCAAATTTACTATGTAATCCATTATCATAATATCCCTACAACATTGAATATAATATATTTGACATAATCATTGTAGTTATAATATATTTCATGTTAAAAAACTATGTAATCCATTATCATAATATCCCTACAACATTGAATATAATATATTTGACATAATCATTGTAGTTATAATATATTTCATGTTTATGACACTATACAGGTTTTTTGTGGACGAAACTCCAATGAGAGTGTTCAAGCACAATGAGGATTTGGGAGTGACATATCCAAAGAATCAAGTGATGAGAATATGCTCGAGCCTGAAGAATGCTACTTAATAGGCAACCAAAAGTAGTGCAATGTATATCTATGGAATAAATCTCCATAATTTGTGGCCTCTTACTAAAATTTCAAAACATATACACACCCTACCTCTGCTTTGTTCTTCAAATTCATGATATGATACAGATGCATTAGAGTTGAGTGAGTAGCAAAAGCTTGAATGGTGCAAAAGTATATGATTACAACTAGCTTTTAAATAGTAAAAGATTTCCATAGGACTTTCTTATTGAATGCACTCACTAGACATCTAGCTAAGTTCATATGATCAACATTAACCGTGTGTCACCAAATTCATTTATTCAGTTTATTTTCTTTTTCACATTCTTCCCCTGATTTCCATACCTATGAGGACATATAGAACTTTCTTATTGAATGCACTCACTAGACATCTAGCTAAGTTCATATGATCAACATTAACCATGTGTCACCAAATTTATTTATTCAATTTCTTTTCTTTTTCACATTCTTCCCCCGATTTCCATACCTATGAGGAAATATAGAACTTTCTTATTGAATGCACCCACTAGACATCTAGCTAAGTTCATATGATCAACATTAACCCTGTGTCACAAAATTCATTTATTTAGTTTCTTTTCTTTTTCACATTCTTCCCCCGATTTCCATACCTACGAGGAAATATTTATAAAGAACTATGATCCAAGCCAACAAAATATATATTTAAAAAAAATACATTTTTATTAATTTGTTAACAATTTTTGTATTGGAGAGCTTCACATACACTGTTAAATGTCTTGATATACTCAAAATTATTTATATAAATCCGGTTATATTTTCATTCATATCAGTTGAATATTTTTTTCTTAGTGATTTTATAAACCATCAAAATGGAAACAACCATTTTTTCCCCTAATTAATTCTAGTGTTACATATCTCTTTATAATTCATGCATCTTTGAGGATTGTACAATATGAATAATAAAATTTTATTATTATTCGTAATTATGTTCTCAGATATAATTTTAGTAGAATTTAACTATTTTAGTTATTTTTAATAATATCTTTTTAATTGAGTATAGCTTATATTAAATTGAATATTTTTAAAAAAATTGTTAGAAAATAAAATCTTCTATCGGCTCACCGTTGCATGAAAATTGTCACTCTCTCCAACCAATTTTTTTTCGATTATGAAAAACATTTAATCTTTTTGTTTCCCTTTTTTTTTCGTTCAAAATTACCAAACAAATCTGAAATTAGAAATAGTAAGTTACATTTTTTTTTCTTTATTCTTAACCCTACAAATCCTGAATTTTTTTAGTATTATCTATCATCCACGTTTAACTTGGTTTTAAAACATATGTATATTGATTGCACTTTCCTGAAAATTCAGATGTTTTTTTAAATGTTTCTAAAAGTTTGTAGGATCCAAAATATCTGTTAAATGCTATTTTGTGTTTCATTTAAGTTTAACAAGATTGAAAATCAAAACTTCTATCGGCTGAATCGTTGCATGTACAAAAGCATGCAACTACTAGGTATTAATTTGTTAACAATTTTTGTATTGGACAACTTCACATGCGGCGGTCTAGAATGGAAATAAATTGAAGCTCTGTCAATGCTAAGCGACGAATAAAATGTCTTTCTAAAATATATAATTACTTGGGTGGGATTGCAATCGTTACAAGAATGGCCTCGCGGGCTTGAAAATAGGTACAAAAAATGAAAGAATAAATGAATTTGGTGAAACTTGGTGCATGTTGATCCTTTGAACTTAGTTTGATGCCTATGCCTGGCGAGTGCATTCCGCAGGGAATCCCTGTGGAAACCTCTTACTGTCCGAACAGTAATCGTAAATCATGTAGTTTTTGCGCACCCATTCAAGTTTCTGCTGCTCGCTCGACTCCAACGCCTGTGTAGCGTACCATGAATTCATAGAGCTGTGTAGCGTACCATGAATTCACAGAGCAGAGGAGGCAGAGCATGTCTCTGCTTTGAAGTTTGCATAAGATGCCACAAATGGGGATTTGCTCCAATCGATCTTCACAAGCCCGCCTCTGGTTGCCCAATCGTCTGCATTCCAGAGGCTCGAATATTTTCTCATCGCTTGATTCTTCGGATATGGAACGCCCAAATCCTCGTTGTTCTTGAACAATCTCATTGGAGTTCCATCCACAGAAAATCTGCAGAGTATCAGAAATAAATGTTATAAACTACAATAATAATGATGTTAAAAGTAAGAGGGCTAGGCCAAGGAGGACATTAAGTAGTTGATTTGAAGTTGCAGGGACAGTATTAACTTACATGATTTTTGTTGGGGATTCCATGTCACAGAGTAAGTGTGGAAGTCTGCGGTGGGATCGATGTTAATATTTAATATAGAATCTGCTATAATTTCAAGATCTAGAACTTTCATGATTTTCACAAATGTATCATAATGCGAAAAAACATTAATCATCAATTACTTACCTGAGTTCATTTGTGCTGAAATCTAGAAGATGATTGATGCAGCAATCTTTATTACTCCAATATAGTGCAGCAGCCTTTGTTGCTTCAAGATGCCTTTTGCGAGATAAAAGACGGTTTCTCCCTCTTACCCTTTACCGATACATTTTTAGTTTTCTCACTTCACATTTGATGGTATTCTGAAAAAACATTTATGGGTGGAGAGAGGACCGGTTTTACCAAAACGGTTATACTCCACTTGTCCATCAAAGTAGGAGTCTTGGAAAAACTACTCCTCTAAAAATGATCAAATAAAAATTACACTAAGGATGTGAAATTCCTTTTTAACAAACCATAACTTCCTATCATACATGCCTCTTCATGTGGGCCATTAAAATGAATTAATAAATTAATGTTACATTCTCCCACTTGGCACATATGATGACTTAACGTTAGAGTTTGAAAGAGAGTAGTCATTAGGCGTGCTATAAATCATATCCATCTTAACTTTTAGTTGATCATCATAATACTATAATCAAACAACCCACTAACGTGAGTCATGGCGGTTCCATGTTAATAAAGCAACATAGTCCCTTCCATGTACCACAACATTTGTAACTTGTTTAAATTTTAGTTTATAAATGAGAAGTGCGTTCATAAGGTCCAACAATAATGTCCCTTGTAAGAGACAATTCCTGTCATCCTACATTCATTCTCATACATGTACATACATATTAAAACAGGAATTATAAATCAAAAACATCTTTATAAAGATCTCAAAGTGTCACAACAAATAACATACTGATCTCAAAGTATCAAAACAAATAACATAATGCAATCCACTACATAAAAGTAACAGCTGTTATGTGCTACGTTCAATACCCATTCTATTGGCATGTTCCTTAAATAGTTTTGGGGGTAATCCTTTTGTCAATGGATCTGCAACCATAAGCAGTGTGCTTATATGTTCAATTGACACTCACTGTTTCTGAACTTCATCTTTAACGGCAAATTATTTCAATTCCATGTGTTTAGCACCGTTAGAATACTTGTCATTCTTAGAGAAAAATACAGCTGCAGAGTTATCACAATAAATTCTCAGCGGCCTGGCAATAGAGTCAACAACCCCAAGTCCTGAGATAAAATTTTGCAACCACAAACCATGAATCGTGGCCTCAAAGCATGCCACAAATTCAGCTTCCATAGTGGATGAAGCAATGATGGTTTGCTTTGCACTTTTCCATGATATTGCTCCTCCAGCTAATAGGAACAAATAACCAAAAGTGGACTTTCTGCTATCAACGCATCCAGCAAAATTTGAGTCTGAGTAGCCAATTACCTCCAGATTATCAGTCCTTCTAAAGGTGAGCATGTAATCCTTTGTTCCCTGCAAGTACCTCATCACTTTCTTTGCAGCTTTCCAGTGATCCAATCCAGGGTTAACATGATATCTTCCCAACATACCAACTGCAAAACTGATGTCTAGTTTGGTGCAAGTCTGTGCATACATTAGACTACCTACAACAGAAGCATAAGGAATCCCTTCCATCTATTTTCATTCCCATTCATTCTGTGGACATTGCATAAGGCTAAATTTATCCCCTTTCTGAATAGGGGCATCACTAGCTGAACATTTCAACATCCCGAATCTCTCTAGAACTCTTTCGATATAGGCCTTCTGAGACAATCCTAACAATCCACGTGATCGATCCTGGAATATTTCAATTCCTATCACATAAGATGTCTCACCCATATCTTTCATTTCAAAGTTCATGGAGAGAAATTTCTTGGTTTCATGCAATAAACCAAAATCACGGGTGGCAAGCAATATATCATCAACATATAAAATCAGAAATATAAACTTACTCCCACTAACCTTTAGATATATACACCGATCAACAGTGTTTTCCTTAAATCCAAAGGAAGTAATGGTATGATGGAACTTAAGGTACCATTGCCAAGAAGCCTGTTTAAGTCCATATATTGATTTCTTAAGTTTGCAAGCCAGGTGTTCTTTTTCTTTAATGGAGAAACCTTCAGGTTGATCCATATAGACTTCTTCCTCTAAACTCCCATTTAGAAAAGTGGTTTTTACATCCATTTGGTGCTGCTCCAAATCATAATGAGCCACCAATGCTAAAATGATTCTAAGTGAGTCTTTCTTGGATACAGGTGAGAAAGTCTCTGTGTAATCTATGCCTCCTTTCTGAGTGAAACCTTTGGCCACAAGTCTAGCTTTATGTCGTTCAATATTGCCCTTACTGTCGCGCTTGGTCTTAAAGACCCATTTGCAACCAACTTTCTTGTGTCCTTCGGGCAATTCAACAAGATCCCAGACTCCATTATGTTCCATTGATTTCAGTTCATCATTCATGGCATCAACCCATTTAGCAGAATCATTACTTTCTATGGCTTGTAAAAATGAAACCGGATCCTTACATGTCCTTGCTTCTTGTAGATAAATCACATAATCATCTGAAATAGCAGACCTCTTTTCCCTTTGAGACCTTCTTAATGCGACTGCCTGTGGGTCTTCTACTATCGGTTCATTGATGACAGTTTCATTATAAGGTGGGGGCTCATTAATTTGTTGTTTGTTGACAACAGTCTCATCATTGTTGTCAGGTTGTTCATCAACGGTAGGAACAACAATTTCCTTCGAAGCCAAAGATATAGGGGCTTGTACCCTGACTTCTTGGATGACTGCCTGTTGTGATTTATCACTCCCACTAACATCTTCGTTTTCAATGAACCTAGCATTATTGGTTTCTACAATTCGTGTATTGTGGTGAGGACAATAAAATCGATACCCTTTGGATTTTTCAGGGTAACCAACAAAGTAACCACTACCGTTCTAAAATCCAATTTCTTCTCATGCGGATTATACACTCTAACGTCCGCTGGACAACCCCAAACATGCAGGTGTCTCAAACTCGGCTTCCTTCTTGTCCACAGTTCAAAAGGGGTCTTTGGAACTGACTTACTAGGAACCCAATTTAATAAGTATACAACAATTTTAAGTGCATGCATCCACAATGACAAGGGTAAATTGGAATTACTTAACATACTCCGAACCATATCCAGTAGAGTACGATTATGCCTCTTAGCTACACCATTCTACTATGGCGTCCCAGGCATAGTATATTGTACACATATGCCATGCTTCTCAAGGAGTTTGGAAAACGGGCTAGGGCACTGCCCTGTTTCATCATACTTTCCATAGTATTCCCCACCTCTATCAGACCTGATGATTTTCACCTTTCTATCTAGTTGCCTTTCAACCTCAGTAATGTATACCTCAAGAGCATCCACAGACTGAGATTTTTCATGCAGCAAATAAACATAACCATAATGTGAAAAATCATCTATAAAGGTGATAAAATACTTTTCTCCACCAAAAGATGGATTGTCAAAAGGCCCACAAATGTCTGTATGAATAATCTCAAGCAGTTATGTACTACGTGTGGCACCTTTCTTGGTGTGTTTGGTTTATTTTCCCTTAATACAATCCACACATACCCCAAAATCAGAAAAATCTAGGTTTAGGAGAATCCCATCTTTAACTAATCTTAGTAATCGTTCTCTGGAAATATGTCCCAACCGTTTATGCCACAAGTATGAGGAATTTTCATTAATGAGACTACGTTTAGTACCAATATTATGATGCAAGGTAAGAACAGTTTCAGCAAAAAGATTATCAAGATTTAATTTGTACAAACCATCACAAAGAATGCCCGAACCAATAAAAGAGGTATTCTTAAACAAACTGAAACTTTCATTCTCAAATTTAAAAGAGTATCCAGCAATGTCAAGTTTAGACAAGGAAATTAAATTCCTGGAAATAGAAGGAACATAAAGAGTCTGAAATAGATCCAAATGATAACCAGAATCTAGAGATAAACGATAGGTCCCAATGGCTTCAACTAGAGCTTTAACCCGATTTCCCATGAACATAAAATTTTCATTTGGATTTGTGGTCTGGGTTGTAAGGAATCCCTGCATCATAGTTGAGACATGAGTAGTAGCCCCAGAATCAATCCACCAAGTATTCGAAGGAACTTTAGTTAGGTTTGATTCGAAACAAACAGAAACTAAATTCATACCTTTCTTTTTGAACCATTCCCTACGTTTCTGAAAGTCTTTCTGATAGTGCCCTGACTTTTTACAAAAGTGACACTTATCGTTGTTCCTGTCCTTCTTATAGGCTTGAGAACCTTGATTAGGCTCATACGCCTTAGGCGGTACTCGCTTCATGCCCTTTCTTGGCTTTTTCCCTTTCCTTTCAGTTCCTTGAGTTGTGAGATGAACTGAATGTTGTCCATGTTGCTTAAGTCGTGCCTCTTCTTGATTGAGCATACTGGCCAATTCATTCACATTCCACTTATCCTTAATAGTGTTATAGTGAATCTGAAACGGCCCATACTGAGGAGGCAAGGAGTTTAAAATAAATTGCACGAGAAAAAATTCATCCACCTTCATCTCAAGTGTCTTTAATTGAGCAGCCAAATTCGTCATTTCAAGAACATGCTCATGTATGCCTTGCGTACCATCAAAATTCATGGTGGTAAGTGTAGCCATTAATGTTCCAGCAAGGGATTTGTCAGGTTGGAGAATGTGGTGCATTGAATCAACATCTTGCATGCCATATTTGTCATGTTTTCCACGACTCCATTACAAATTTGTGTAAGGAAAATGAGTCTTACACTATAATGGGTTAGGTTTCCTTCGTGTTTGTAAAAGAAAATTCAAGTTGTATTTTTTTGTATAACCTTGTTGTATGAATGCAACTCAAATTTTCATGTTTTCTATTCATGCTTGTAATAGAAATATACATGTTTTTTTAGAAAATCAATATGAGACACTACTTTCCTCTTGTCTTGTGATCCACCTCCACAAAAAATCAAAGTTTTAGGGGATTCAAATAAATCATAAATATACATTTGCTATATTTTTTATATTTGTCAATTTGTATGCAACTAACCCTTCCATCACATGCATTAAATTGTCTTTGTGAAAATATTTCAAATTGTCATTCAAAGCTTTGAAATTAGAGTTGAAGAACAATGCTTGGTTAAGTTTCATATTGGATCTTACCATGATGAAATATTTTGTGATATATTGCCATGGATGTTTGTCATCTGTTGCTTGGTAGACCCTGGCAGTTTGATAGAAATGTTTTTTTTGATGGTCATGCTAATACCTATGTGGTTAGGCATGAAGGAGCTTAGCATAAACTGATACCTTTACAAGAGATAGTGGTTAAGGGATGTGGAGTTATTAGGTGTTGTCCTTATGACAAACCTCAGAAGCAGCAGGTTGATAAACCTATTCCTGTTAAGTCTAGTTTGAAGGAGGAGGATGATATCTCTAAAGAGTTTGTTGAGATTAAGAAGCAGATGATTTTGCTGGCAGAGATGGTTCAACAGATGGTGTCATTTATGACACAAAGAGATGTAGATGATACTGAATTGGTTGAAGTGTCTGAGATGGGTGAACCTTACCGATGCACTAAGGTGGTCGGTAGTGGTCAGAGTCAATTTCTATCAGTTGTCAATCAAAGGGATAAACAAAGTGGAAGATAGAAGGACTTTCTGCATGAGACAGTGAATGAACTAAAGACTACTTGGAATGAAGGACAAGAAGAAATTTGGGTGAAGAACAGATTCGGCATACCTATTCTGATTTCCTTGAGGTGTTCCTAATTTCCTTATGAGAAAATCTTTTTGACCTAGGGTGTTTGATGCAGGAGCATCCTAGGATTCTTGGCAATCCTGTATCAACCAAAAATATGTTTGTCTTTAAAGATAGATTGTTAGTTTTGGTCTTGGTTTGGAGAGTTCTTGCTCGGTTTGGGAGATTGGTTGCTCAGTTTATGGGGTTACCGGGGTGCTTGGTCTCTGAAGAACACTCGGTGACGCAAGGCGTCAGTTCAATGGCGCTTGGTAATAACTGTGTTACTTGGTCATGCTTGGCATGCTCGATTGACTGACGCTTGGTTATTTCCTCTTTTTCTCGATGTTCTTAATTACCGACTGGATTATTTGGATGGATTGGCTCGGCTGACTGGTGCATTTAATTTGGGTCATGCTCCTCAAGTTATGGATTAACTATTGGACATGTGGGGACCTAGATCTGGTGTGTTGCATTCTTCTATGCGGATTTGATGATCGTTGGGGCCATCTTTTGAAGATTTTATTTATTTTGTAAGGTTATTTTATTTATGGGGCCATCAATGCACCACATTCTCCACTTCCTGCATACATTAGACTTCCTACGACAAAAGCATAAGAAATCCCTTCCATCTATTTCCATTCCCATTCATTCTATGGACATTGCATAAGGCTAAATTTATCCCCTTTCTGAATAGGGGCATCACTAGCTGAACATTTCAACATCCCGAATCTCTCTAGAACTCTTTCAATATAGGCCTTCTGAGACAATCCTAACAATCCACGTGATTGATCCTGGAATATTTCAATTCCTATCACATAAGATGCCTCACCCATATCTTTCATTTCAAAGTTCATGGAGAGAAATTTCTTGGTTTTGTGCAATAAACCAAAATCACGGGTGGCAAGAAATATATCATCAACATATAAAATCAGAAATATAAACTTACTCCCACTAACCTTTAGATATATACACCGATCAACAGTGTTTTCCTTAAATCCAAAGGAAGTAATGGTATGATGGAACTTAAGGTACCATTGCCGAGAAGCCTGTTTAAGTCCATCTATTGATTTCTTAAGTTTGCAAGCCAGGTGTTCTTTTCCTTTAATGGAGAAACCTTCAGGTTGATCCATATAGACTTCTTCCTCTAAACTCCCATTCAAAAAAGTGATTTTTACATCCATTTGTTGCAGCTCCAAATCATAATGAGCCACCAATGCTAAAATGATTCTAAGTGAGTCTTTCTTGGATACAGGTGAGAAAATCTCTGTGTAATCTATGCCTCCTTTCTGAGTGAAACCTTTGGCCACGAGTCTAGCTTTATGTCGTTCAATATTGCCCTTACTGTCGCACTTGGTCTTAAAGACCCATTTGCAACCAACTTTCTTGTGTCCTTCGAGCAATTCAACAAGATCCCAAACTCCATTCTGTTCCATTGATTTCAGTTCATCATTCATGGCATCAACCCATTTAGCAGAATCATTACTTTCTATGGCTTGTAAAAATGAAACCGGATCCTTACATGTCCCTGCTTCTTGTAGATAAACCACATAATCATCCGAAATAGCAAACCTCCTTTCCCTTTGAGATCTTCTTAATGCGATTGCTTGTGGTTCTTCTACTATCTGTTCATTGATGACAGTTTCATTATAAGGTGGGGGCTCATTAAATTGTTGTTCGTTGACGACAGTCTCATCGTTGTTGTCAGGTTGTTCATCAATGGTAGGAACAACAATTTCCTTCGAAGCCAAAGATACATGGGCTTGTACCCTGACTTCTTGGATGACTGCCCATTGTGATTTATCACTCCCACTAACATCTCCATTTTCAATGAACCTAGCATTATTGGTTTCTACAATTCACGTACTATGGTGAGGACAGTAAAACCAATACCCTTTGGATTTTTCAGGTTAACCAACAAAGTAACCATTGACCATTCTAAAATCCAATTTCTTCTCATGCAGATTATACACTCTAACCTCCGCTGGACAACCCCAAACATGCAGGTGTCTCAAACTCGGCTTCCTTCCTGTCCACAGTTCAAAAGGGGTCTTTGGAATTGACTTACTAGGAACCCGATTTAATAAGTATACAGTAGTTTTAAGTGCATGCATCCACAATGACAAGGGTAAATTGGAATTACTTAACATACTCTGAACCATATCTAGTAGAGTACGATTACGCCTCTCAGCTACACCATTTTGCTGTGGCATCCCAGGCATAGTATACTGTGCACATATGCCGTGCTTCTCAAGGAGTTTAGCAAACGGGCTAGGGCAATGCCCTGTTTCATCATACTTTCCATAGTATTCCCCACCTCTATCAGACCTGATGATTTTCACCTTTCTGTCTAGTTGCCTTTCAACCTCAGTAATGTATACCTCAAGAGCATCCATGGACGAAGATTTTTCATGCAGCAAATAGACATAACCATAACGTGAAAAATCATCTATAAAGGTGATAAAATACTTTTCTCCACCAAAAGATGGATTGTCAAAAGGCCCACAAATGTCTGTATGAATAATCTCAAGTAGTTCTGTACTATGTGTGGCACCTTTCTTGGTGTGTTTGGTTTGTTTTCCCTTAATACAATCCACACATACCCCAAAATCAAAAAAATCTAGGTTTAGGAGAATCCCATCTTTAACTAATCTTAGTAATTGTTCTCTGGAAATATGTCCCAGCTGTTTATGCCACAAGTATGAGGAATTTTCATTAATGAGACTACGTTTAGTACCAATATTATGATGCAAGGTAAGAATAGTTTCAGCAAAAAGATTATCAAGATTTAATTTGTACAAACCATCACAAAGAATGTCTGAACCAATAAAAGAGGTATTCTTAAACAAACTGAAACTTTCATTCTCAAATTTAAAAGAGTATCCAGCAATGTCAAGTTTAGACAAGGAAATTAAATTCCTGGAAATAGAAGGAACATAAAGAGTCTGAAACAGATCCAAATGATAACCAAAATCTAGAGAGAAACGATAGGTCCCAATGGCTTCAACTGGAGCTTTAACCCGATTTCCCATGAACATAAAATTTTCATTTGGATTTGTGGTCTGGGTTGTAAGGAATCCCTGCATCATAGTTGAGACATGAGTAGTAGCCCCAGAATCAATCCACCAAGTATTCGAAGGAACTTTAGTTAGGTTTGATTCGAAACAAATAGAAACTAAATTCATACCTTTCTTTTCGAACCATTCCCTACGTTTCTGACAGTCTTTCTGATAGTGCCCCGACTTTTTACAGAAGTGACACTTATCGCTATTCCTGTCCTTCTTATAGGCTTGAGAACCTTGATTAGGCTCATACACCTTAAGCAGTACTCGCTTCATGCCCTTTCTTGGCTTTTTCCCTTTCCTTTCGGTTCCTTGAGTTGTGAGATGAACTGAATGCTGTCCATGTTGCTTAAGTCGTGCCTCTTCTTGATTAAGCATATTGGCCAATTCATTCACATTCCACTTATCCTTAATAGTGTTATAGTGAATCTGAAATGGCCCATACTGAGGAGGCAAGGAGTTCAAAATAAATTGCATGAGAAAAAATTCATCCACCTTCATCTCAAGTGTCTTTAATTGAGCAGCCAAATTCGTCATTTCAAGAACATGCTCATGTATGCTGCGCGTACCATCAAACTTCATGGTGGTAAGCGTAGCCATTAATGTTCCAGCAAGAGATTTGTCAGCAGTTCGGAAATGCTCTCCCACAGATTTCAGAAATTCTTTAGCATTGTCAGTTTCAGGGAGAGTTGACTTGATGTTGTTTGCTACAGTCATCTGCATAAACTTAAGGCTCAATCTGTTCAATCTTTCCCATGCTTTGAATATATTCTTTTCTTCCGTACTGCTTTTATCAGTAATAGCAGCCAGTTTCTCAGTTTCAAGAGCTGTATCAAGATCCAGAACACCGAGGTGAAACTGAACCCGTTCTCTCCAATCTGAGAAATTCATTCCATTCAAGATCGGAACAGAAGAGGCATGCGAATGTAGCGAAACAGGAACTAACACTGCAACCAAAAATTCATGTTCACAACATTAATTTTAAGAGTTATAATTAAAATAACCAACATGAAAAAACACATGGCTTAATAATAAATAGTATTACCGTGACCTACCTTTGGGTTAATCTTATGGTAAACTATTAACCATTATGGTGATTCCCTTTCACGTAATAGAACTAATTGATAAAATATTCACAACTAAGTAAGTCCGTTACCTTTGGGTATTCGTACTAACCATTAATCGTGAATATCCACCAATCATCCTATTCCAATTAATTAATCTTTTTAATTAATCAATTACTTACCTGAGTCCATTTGTTCTGAAATCTGGAAGATGACTGATGCAGCAATCTTTATTACTCCAATATAGTGCAGCAGCCTTTGTTGCTTCAAGATGCCTTTTGCGAGATAAAAGATGGTTTCTCCCTCTTACCCTTTACCGATACATTTTCAGTTTTCTCACTTCACATTTGATGGTATTCTGAAAAAATATTTATGAGTGGAGAGAGGACCTGTTTTACCAAAACGGTTATACTCCACTTGTCCATCAAAGTAGGAGTCTTGGAAAAACTACTCCTCTAAAAATGATCAAATAAAAATTACACTAAGAATGTGAAATTCCTTTTTAACAAACCGTAACTTCCTATCATATGTGCCTCTTCATGTGAACCATTAAAATGAATTAATAAATTAATGTTACATTAATAAATTAATCTTACAATCGAACCAGAGGTAGAATTGCTGCTCGCGGTTGCCTTTGCCTAGAGAGAAAACATTGGTATTAGTTATAATAGTGATAGAGATATTCAAGTGTTGAATGGTGATGGCTGAGGACAGTGAACGGGATATGTGTGTATATAAATAGGCAGCGTGAGCGTCAGCAGGTAAGGAATGGAAAGTAGCGAGAAATTTGCGAGGGAGTTGTAAAAGTGGATGAGTTGGAGCACGCGGAATTCCAGCCAGCAGAAGAAGAAACACGCTGTTTCTTGTCATACGGATTGTCAAAACAGTCGTAGTCAAAATGATTGTCTTGGATGTTGACCTCCAGACGTAATCAGGTAACAAAACACATCATTTCACTCAATCGTGTTTCAAAACAATATGGGAATGGGATTTCCAAGTTGTCCTCATGTCCGTAATGATCCAATCCAAAATATATTTGTCCAGCTAAAAGTGAAGAAAAACTGGCAACAAACTGTCAAATTTTAATGTTCACACGAAGACCAATGTCATTAGAACGCCTTATTGCCTTAGGATGATGATCATCAAGCTTGGCTTGATGAACATTAGACCATTACATACCTTGAATAATAACCAAAGGTAACAAAGGGTCTTAAACAATATAATTTGTACGGTGATGAAGGTTCCGAGACCTAATACATTGCAAGTAGTGCACTATTTTTTGTTATAAAAACTTGGCTTTCTTATCATTTGATTTTACTCATTAATTCACACATTCTTTAGAACTTATTTCATGTTCATGAGTATTACATTCATTCATATACATTTGATTATTCAAAACAAGGGAAGAGACCTTATTAATGTTCATTAGATTTTGCTAATTAAAAGTCAACTAAAATATCGTCTAGTGGACAAATAGTTTCCTATTGGTATATCTAATAGTTAGATAAAAAGTTACTGGTTAGATTAATTGTACTACTTTATATGATTGTTGGGACATTCGTACATTATTATTGGATTAGTTGTGCAAATTGTGTGGTGGTGGATTCCAAATGCGATTTGGAAAGAAATAAATCTTATGAGAGACATCTGAACCAATAGTTTAGCTATTACTAAAAAAGATCAAATACATAATCGACTTCTCATTAAAAATCTCTTAATATTAATTGATTTAGTTTATAAATCTTGTTTAAGTACATGTTTGAATTTTACTTGATTGAAATAGTTATTTCACTGTGCTAATAAAAAATAAAACTGCTTTATTTTAACACTTGCTACCAAACAAAACTCTTACTGTACAGATATAACCAAATTTCTATCACACATTACAAATTGCACTCCATGTGTACATTCTTCATAGCACTGACATTGAATGTACCAAAAAAACCTACAATTTGAAATGAAAACACTTTTGAATCATTTCACATAGCTTATAATAGAAGATAACATACATCAAAAAGATACATAAAGTGGCAACTTCCAGCTACCAATAAGAATGGGAAAAATATGCAAGCCAAGTAAGGAACAGTCTTACTGATAACATCAAAAGAATCACATTGACATTTTAGCTCGGTACATTGCAGTATAAACAAGTACATTTCTAGGCATTTGTACCATCTTCCGACATTAGAACTTCTCTAATTTGCAGCCAGCCCAATCCAAATGATTTCTGTGTGACTTGGTACTATGAACAACAACCCTTCCTCTTAGTATCTGTCCTCACCTTTGCAACAGAAATGTACTTCCCATCCACTTTTGATTCGTTAGAATCAGGTGCCTTCTGACAGACTATTTTATGTATTTCTTGCAGAACAATTTGTAAGGCTTTATCAACATTTGTAGGTTGAAGTGCTGAAGTTTCCATTAAAAGCAGACCTTCCTGCGCAGCAAAGTTTTGAGCATCTACTGTTGATACACCTCGTAGATGTTGCACATCAGATTTGTTGGCTACTAACATAATTACTGGATTAGTATTAACCTGATCTCTAAGCTCCTTGACCCATTTGTAAATTAAAATATTAAATTATTGTTATGTAATTTATATCTACTATAATTTCAAGATCTAGAACTATCATGATCTTCACACGTATATCATAATGCGGAAATTAAATAATCATGGAAACATTACTTACCTGGATCCATTAGTGCAGAAATCTGAAAATGATGAGTGCAGTAAACTTTAATCACTGCCAGATGCTTGGATGAGATGAAAAACAGAATTACTTCCAGAAGCTTGAATGAGATGAAAATCGGTTTCTCTCTCTTACCCTTTTACGGATAAATTCTTTTCAAACTTGATATGATGGTATTCTGAAAAATCATTTATAGGTGGAGAAAGGACCGGTTTTCCCAAAACAGTTATACTCCACTTGTCCATCAAAACAAGAGTCTTGAAAACTAGTCTTCTAATTAATCAATAAAATATACGAAAAATATGAGATATCTTTTAAACAACCGTAACTACCTATCACGTGTGCCTCTTCATATAGGCTATTGAAATTAATTAAAAATTTATCTTACACTATTTCCCAACATAATTTTCAAAAGTACGAGGTTGGTGATATCATAAACTATCAAAGCACCTGCAATCCCACGATAGCAAGATTTTGTAAATGAAGCATAGCGCTCTAGACCACATGTATCCTATATTTGAGCTCGTATACTCTTCCCCTTGTCCTACAAGAAATATTACATACGAAAATATGTTATAAAGTATAAAGATGAAAAGTTTCAATTCCAAGAACATGTCATTACACTCATGCAACCTATTCATTTTGCTTTGATGGATTTCTATTTTCCTAATAAAAAGTGATATATAAAAGCCAGTGCCAAAGACCAAAATTTAAGACAAGACCGTAAATTGGAAAGAAGAAAAAGCTTATAAGACGGAACCATTATAGTAAAACAAATATTAACCATGTACGAGGCACTAATTATCTAAAATATCACTCTCCAAGATGGTAGTTTATTATTTAAAATTCAAAATTGGCGAAAAGAGAGAAGATTCAAAGTTCACATTAGACAATATTAAACATGTTCTCCTACTTATCAATATTAAACCTACACTTTAACTCAGCTCAGTCTGATCCAATTTCAAATTGGGGTCTTTTCAAATTGAGGTCAACAACCGTAGCAAAGAAAATCTAAACTTCAAAACAAGGATCAACAAAGACAATAACAAAAGAAGATCTAACTTTGATGAAAGAACTTAGTCCGTTTGGTAGCGGGAATTAGGAAATGATGGATTTGATCAAATGCTAGAAATGGTCAAATCATGGATTTGATAATCCGGTTTTTCATTTTGGGATTATGTTTGGACCGTTTGGTTCCACTTTTTGAAACTGGAATTGGAATTTGAGTATGATTTTTTTAATTGTTTTAATATTTTTAAATTTAATAATTCATTTTTATTAATTGAATTGAATTTAGAATGGAATCACAGATTGTTTTAGGCAGCCAAAGTTGGTGGCAGGCAACCAAGTTACAGTCACTGCAACCAAAATTCGACAAAAAATTTGAAAAAAAATTTGAAAAAAAAATAAAATCAATTTAAAAAAAAAAAAATTTGAAAAAAAATCGACAAAAAAATTTGTCAAAAAATTTGAAAAAAAAATTCGAAAAAAACTTTGAAAAAAAATTCGGCAAAAATTTGAATTTTTTTTCTTAAAAAAATTGAATAAAAAAAAGTTACAAACCACCCAATAAAAAATAAATAAATTAAATCCCTCCCCATAGAAATAAAAAATGAAAAAATTAAGTGTAGACATGAGAAATTTAAAAATTTGCTTTCCCTCCATTCAAATTTCAATTCCACCTTTTTAGATGGAATATGTTAATGCTCATTTTGAACCAAAATGAGCATTAGCACATTCCTATTCCATTTTCATATTGCACTGCCAAACTGAGGATTCGATGAAATGAGCAATAACAAATGCCAATTCCAGGCAAATGCTAGAAATGGTCCGCTACCAAACGGGCTTAATGATATTGTTTGTGTTACAAGAATTTCTTTTCAAAATGTTCAACCATTAATCTCATAAAAAATGTTAAATGAGTTAAAAATTGTAAGGGAACATATAGACATTTCATGAGTTGGCAAATATTCTAATAAGTATTATGTGAGATGTTGGTTGTTGTTTAACTAGGATCACTAGTAAATTTTAGTCTAATTTTCGATGCACATTAGTCTATTTTTTGACGCAAATTGGTCGACTAAATGACCATTTTTATTGTCGATTTTTCACAAGTTTGTTTATTGTCGAACATTCAACTTACATAGTGGTCAAAATTTTGGCTAGTTCAACGTTGAAATAGCCAGCTAGGTGGTCAATTGGTAGTATACTTTTAGTTGTTGACTTTGCAGAGAACTACATACTTGCACCACAAGATGAGATCCAACCTCAATATTATAATTCAGAGCAAGTAAATTTTTTTGTTCATATTATATATAGACATGCATCTGATAGTATAGAAGAGGATCAAATTATTTTGAGAGGGTACCATTTCTATATGGGTGATAATAAATTACACTCATCAGAGTTTGTCCAGTATTGCTTTAAGATTTTTTATGAGAATTTAAGGAAGAGAGATATTCATATAACACAACATCTAATATGGTCAAATAATTGCACAGAGTGATTCAAGAATGCTAGAATGTTTTATTGGTTGAGTAGGACACATAAAAAAATTAATATCCAACATATATGGAGTTTTTCTAACGCTTAAAAAGGGAAGGGAGAACATGATGGTGTCGGTGCATATGTTAAGAGAGCCCTTTGCAGAGAGAAATTCAAATTTGAGAAAAAAATAAAAATTTAAAGATGCATGTGCAATTGTTGAATGGTGTAAAACAAGTTTGTCTACAGGATCAAGTAAGAACTCTATAATTAGACATTTCCTCTAGCTAGTTGAAGAGAATAATATCCTTTCAAGATATGATTTGATACAATCAACGGATCGGCTAAATGACATTCATTTAGGAGTTCTAATTCTAACACTTAGACTGTATGGATTAGGGAGCTTGCATGTTTTTGTCAATTTTGTGTTGTAGGTGAATGGGAAGAATGCGAGAATATAGAATGGGCTAAAGAATGGCAACAAGAATCCTTAACACTTAGTGAGACACAAGATCAAGATGATATAAGAAATGAAGACCCGGATCATGCATTTGCAAGATTATGATCGTGTTTCAAACCTCATACAACCTAGTAATTTAATTCAATTTCTTGTAAAACTTTAAATTATATTAGTTATGTATGCCATATAATTTATGATTATATTTGAATTAAAATCTAACAAGTTTTATTTTGTGCATGTACTTAATTTTATTTTGCAAGACATGTGTATGTTGTTGTTGCACTTGAGGATAATGAAGAGAAGACTAAGTATTGGCTATCTCGATATGTAGAACCTAAGAAAATGTTGATATGTCATCAAGTAGATGATGATGGCTTTCAATATCCAATTGGGTTTATTGTGGTAGTTGGTACATAGCTACACAAATACCTAACAAGAAGGAATGTTTTACCATCTTTTGAAGACTACCAATTAGAAAAGAAGATTATACAGTATTCCCATTTGGTAGTGACAACAAATATCAAATTGAAAAGATACAAAGGGAGACCTTCTAATAAAATGTTATGGACACTTTCAATGGAAGAGCATGAGGCAATCATAGACGCATTATAGAAAATAGAAGATGTTGATGGTACATTAGGTTGAGTCAAATTTATACATGTAAGTTTTTGTTATTTGTCTTATTTTTATATATTGTTCTATATGTATATGTCTTCTTTCAAGTCTCATATGTAGAGCTAATTACTTTGGTTTTCAGGTGTCAAGTACAACTTGACAACATAGATGACACTCAACTTGTGCATTTTACAAATTTTGGATAATCAAAGTTGTAATACTAGGTGAGTGTAATTCATTTATTTAGCTTTTGTATTCAATATTTAAATTTGAAATAAATGAAAATTGACTTTTAATGAACTTCACATTTAAATACATATTTTCTAACATTTCAACATTCATTTTTATGATGTAGAAGCTCTAGAAGAACATAGACATGGACTATTTATGTAGTTCAATGCACACTTGTGTTCATCCAATTTTGGTTTTATAAACAATGCGAGTTCACTTTTATTCATCCAATTTTATTTTAAATATAAGTTAAATTCATAGTTGTATTTGTCTAATTTTGTTCTAAATATTAAACTATGTACATTGGTTCTATGTTCACTAATAGATAATGATAGAGTTAATTTTGTACATCCATATTCATAATTCAAATTAATAGATCTCATTGTTGGATAGATTATTTTTTATAGTTAATTAAAGTCAATATTACTTACATCTATATTGTTTCATGTCAATTATATACTAATTTAGTTGATTAATGATAGTTTTAAAATCAATTGCTCTTGTCAATTACATAAAGAAATAGATTATATTAAAGATCAAATCATGTAATTGATATTTAATTACAATTAATATTAAATGATTATATTACATAAGTTCATAGATCTACATTCAAACCACTATTTTAAAAAATAATGAATAGGATAAAAATTCCATGAATAAGATAAATAACATAACAAGTCCTGGAATAATATGTATCATATCAACTCATGATATATTTAATTATACAACAAAGTCCTACTCTAGCAGCAAGTCCAAGTAATATGATAACAAGTCCTGGTAATGCAATTCCTACTCTAACAACAAGTCAAACTAATATGACAAGAAGCTCTAATAACACAAGTCCAAATAACATGATAACAAGTCTCGATAACATATATAATACGAGCCATCATAAAATGTCCATCATATCAAAAGTGAAAATAATGTATATGATAGGTATAATCTAACTCTACTCAATGAGCTGATTTTTAGTCCTCTTCACTCCATGTGAAGGTGACTGAGATGCACCATCTTGTTGTGTCTTCTCCTGAATGCCCTCTGGTGCAGGGAACCTCCCATTAAGCTCCCCATTTTGGTTAAGTTAGTGACTTTAGGGTTTTTTTAGGAGTTTGATGTGGGTTAGAATAAGGTCCATTGGATTGGATCCATTCATATGATTGTAAGAGCCAAATGAGCTCATGAAGAGTTAGTGATCCATTTGGTCTAAATGGCCTCAAGAGTCTCAAGGTGATGGAATTGGTTAGAAATGGCCTAAATAAGGTCTTAGGACCTTAAATGTCCTTATTTAGGACTTAGGAGTCATTCCTAGTCCTTAGGTGGGTCTAAAAGGCCAAATGGCACTCTTAGCAAAAAGTTGCTAAGCAACTTTGCAAAGTTGCTCGAGCAACTTTTGCAACTTTTTGAAAAGTTTCTCAAATGGAGGTTAAGGTGGTTGTAACCACTCATGCTCAGTGTATGAGTATGAGAATGATGGATTTCGAAGGCTAATGAAGTTTTGGATTGATTTTCATTAAGATTTTCTTGTACGGATGTTAGTGTGTGATTCTAATTGATTGCAGGGTGATCAAGATCCATGATAGTTTAGGGTAGTTTTCTATCTTCATTCTGCATTGATTCTTTTGTTCCTAGGTTAGTGGAGTGATATTTGGCAAGCTTTTCAAGCTTCTCTTCTATAAAGCCAATTTACAAGACCTCCATGCTTGAAATGACTCTAACCTGAGCATCCACTGGTGGAAATGGCTAAAACCATAGGGGATGGAAGGTTAGATTCTGTAAATAATGTTTATGTTTTCATTTTTGTTGTGGCAACACGATTTCATGGTCATAATGGAAGCCCTATGGCTGACTATTGAAGACAAGTGAGCCAAGACATGGTATAGAAGGAGTTGGTTCACACAGCCATGACTTTGAGGAAGGAACTTAGAGGCATTTTTGGAAAGCCTAAAGAGTCCCCTTGAAGATTCAAGAGGTTGGAGGAAGTGGTTCAAAGTTTGGAAATGAATTTGATTGTCATTTGTGCAGACAGGTCCAAAGGCCTAATTAATAGGCTTAAAACTAGGGCCTGCTAGTAATTGGTGTTGTGGGTGCATCTAGAAGCCACAAATCAAGATTTGGAAAGGTCTAGTGGATACCTTGAATATTTTCAAGGTCTTCTATGAGGGTGTTTGGAGATTTTGGAAGCATAGAGCCAAAATCAGTCAAAATATACCTACTAGGAATTGAGCCAATTAGGCCTCCTAGTGAATTTGGTACTAAAAGACCTAAGGAAGTAACCAGAAGTGTGAGGAAGGGTTCTTAATGAATTTTGAGAAGTAATGAAATTAGTCAAGAGTGGTAGTGATGTGTGAGAAGTTCCTAAGCTAGGGTTTGGGATTCTAGAGGGGAGTTCTAGTGAAGAAGCCTGGTGATTTAAAGGCCTAAATTGGTCTTGGTAGTTGTGAATCTTCTAAGAATCAACTATACCTTGGAGGAGAAGTTGATAGAGAGGATCTAGGAGATCCACATTGAGGAAGATAGCACAACGGGTAACCATTGGATGGCTAGAGGAGGCTAGAAGCTTGGAGAGAAGACTAGATCCCAAACCATCTGCATCAGAGTGGTATCAAAGCGGGAATTTCTTGAAGGTTTTGTATGTCTGAAGGGGAGGAGAGTCAAGAGGTTGATAGGACACCTCCAAAGGCAATGAGTAGGGGTGCTATAGTGGACTTGGTCCAAGACTTATTGGCAAAGGCCAACTTAATAGAAACAAAAGGGAAGATAATCATTGAATGGGGTGATGAGAGTGAAGATGAAAATGAAAGTCAAACATGGGAGACATCTAGAAAGGGTAAAGAAATAGTTGATGATAAAGACAAGGTGTTCTGTGATGCATTCAAATCCATTAACAAGGATAGCATAGAACACATGTACCTTACTATAGTGGCAGTTTGAATGGTGAAGAGTTGTTGGATTGGCTAGAGGCCATAGATAATCAATTTGATTACAAGGAAGTGGCAGAGGAAAAGAGAGTCAGCTATGCCAAAGCTAGGCTCAAAGGATTTGCATTGGTGTGGTGGAATATGATGCAGGATGATAGGATAGCTAATGGGAAAAAGAAGATAGTCTCATGGGAAAGGATGAAAATCAGGTTAAGGGAACAATTCTTGCCCACTGATTATGAGATACAAGTGTATCAAATGATATAGAATCTAAGAAAAATGGAGTCATCAGTCAACACCTACACTGAGGAGTTCAATAAGCTAAGTCTAAGAGCAAGAAGGCAGGAAGAAGAGGTAGAAAAGGTAGCAAGATACCTTAATGGATTGAGGCACGGAATCCAGGATGAAATTTGTATGATGGCTCCTGATAACATGCACAAGTGCTTTCATTTGGTCTTAAGAGTAGAGGAGAAAGCTAGGAGGAAGAATGGCAGTGACTTCCAACAAAGAGGCAGGGGTAACAACAATAACAAAGGATTTAGGGGGAGGAACACTTTTGGTAGAGGACAAAGCCCAAGTAGGATGGAAGAGACACCATCTAATGACAGCAATGGAAGCAATCAGTATAGGGGTTCATTCCAAAGAGGAGGATATAGAGGAAGACGGCCACCAAGAGATAGTTTCTAACATAGTCAAGGTGGGTGGATCCAATTAAGGACTGACCAACCTTGCAGCCAAACCAATATGCAGCGGAAATACACAATAACAACAATAGATCTGATATGAGACATAAGTCTTTATTCATGAAAACACCGATTACATGCAATGTGCCGGGCTATAAGGCCTTCTTGGTTATGGCCAATTACAAAGCAAGTAACATTCTACAAGATCTCATAGGATCCAAATCTTTTCCCCAACATCAGCATCCAACTAGTCCAAGTTTGCAATAGGCAATACACTGGTAGGCACCCAGGAAAGATCTAAACCTGTACTCCAACTTCCAAGCAATCTTCCTGCTCCTAAGTTCACAAGCCACTAACCTTACTTCCAAAATCTAACGCCCTAAACATCTACCCAAGCATCCTATAAATATTGATTCCCAGCCACAAGTCGGCTAATGAAACAATAAATCTCTATAAATAACTATTAAATGCTAAAACATCAGTTGGCTCTCACATAGCCTTACAAAATAAATAAAATCTTCAAAAGATGGCCCCAATGATCATCAGATCCGCATAGAAGAATGCAACACGCCAGATCTAGGTCCCCACATGTCCAATGGTTAATCCATAACTTGAGGAGCATGACCCAAATTAAATGCACCAGTCAGCCGAGCCAATCCATCCAAATAATCTAGTCAGTAATTAAGAACATCAAGCAAAAGAGGAAATAACCAAGCGTCAGTCAATCAAGCATGCCAAGCATGACCAAGTAACACAGTTATTACCAAGCGCCATTGAACTGACGCCTTGCATCACCGAGTGTTCTTCAGAGACCAAGCACCCCGGTAACCCCATAAACTGAGCAACCAGTCTCCCAAACCGAGCAAGAACTCTCCAAACCAAGACCAAAACTAACAATCTACCTTTAAAGACAAACATATTTTTGGTTGATACAGGATTGCCAAGAATCCTAGGATGCTCCTGCATCAAACACCCTAGGTCAGAAAGATTTTCTCATAAGGAAATTAGGAACACCTCAAGGAAATCAGAATAGGTATGCCGAATCTGTTCTTCACCCAAATTTCTTCTTGTCCTTCATTCCAAGTAGTCTTTAGTTCATTCATTGTCTCATGCAGAAAGTCCTTCTATCTTCCACTTTGTTTATCCCTTTGATCGACAACTGATAGAAACTGACTCTGACCACTACCGACCACCTCAGTGCATCGGTAAGGTTCACCCATCTCAGACACTTCAACCAACTCAGTATCATCTACATCTCTTTGTGTCATAAATGACACCATCTGCTGAACCATCTCTTCCAGCAAAATCATCTGCTTCTTAATCTCAACAAACTCTTTAGAGATATCATCCTCCTTCTCCTTCAAACTAGACTTAACAGGAATAGGTTTATCAACCTGCTGCTTCTGAGGTTTGTCATAAGAACAACACCTAATAACTCCACATCCCTTAACCACTATCTCTTGTAAAGGTATTAGTTTATGCTAAGCTCCTTCATGCCTAACCACATAGGTATTAGCATGACCATCAAACAAAACATTTCTGTCAAACTGCCAGGGTCTACCAAGCAACAGATGACAAACATCCATGGGCAATATATCACAAAATATTTCATCATGGTAAGATCCAATCTGAAACTTAACCAAGCATTGTTCTTCAACTCTAACTTTAGAAACATCTTGTATCCAACTAATCTCATAAGGATTAGGATGTTTCCTTCTTTCCAAATTCAACTTACTAACCATTTCCTTTGAAACAAAGTTTTCAGAACTACCACCGTCAACTAAGACATTACATACCTTATCTTTGCACTTACATCTGGTTTTGAACAAATTCCTCCTTTGCACCAGTTCAGGAACACATGCAGTCAATCTCCTAGTAACAAGACATTCACCTTTCTTAGGAACATTCTCAATGTCTTCTTCAGCAGCTAATGCAACTCTTTTCTTAGGACACTGCCAACCTCTATGACCAACTTCACCACAGTTATAAAAAGTGTTGGTAAACTCATTCTTCCACTTCCTCTGTGTACAACATTCTTAGTGACTTGACCACTACTAGATCCCACATCGGGCTTAGGATTCTTTGTCACATTACTCTCAGCAACTATCTCACCAGTTTTACCACCTTGGTTCCTATTATTCTATTTTCCTTCATACTTCCCATTCAACTTCTCTTCAATCTTTAATGCCATCTGATAAGCATCACCGATTGTTGTCATTTGCACATTAAGTAACTCTTCCTGAATACTAGATCTCAAACCATAGACATACCTAGCAACCTTTTTTTAGTGATCTTTTCTTTTCCTCTTCTACCTGTTTCCAACTGAACTTCTCTCCACCAGATATTTGCATGACCTTTCAATTTAGTCTTTGCAAATCTAACCCTATCAGGATATTCTATTTCTTCATACTCAAAGTATTCATCAATCTCATTGATCCAATAAATCAATTCTTCATGCCTAAGGCTTCCAGCAAATGTAGAAACTTCAATCTTAGGTCTCTTCCCAATCTTAGACATAGCTTTTAGAGTTCGATTCTCCTCAGAATATCTAACTTCTTCAATAGCTTCTTCAAAATGATCTTCCTCAGATTCATCATCACTATCCTCTTTCAAGGTAGGCTTCTTCTTTCTCAATTCCTCTTGTAGGTCTTGCACTTGTTTCTACAAAGCCCTAAAATCATCAAGATAGAATTTACCAGTAGCTTCTTCTTCTTTAGAGATCTCACGATTTCTCCTTGGAGGCATCTTCAAATCAAGATCTAGATACACAAGATCCACTTGGCTCCAACAAGCTTTGCTCAAATAGGAACAAACTTCACTCTGATACCACCTAACATAGTCAAGGTGGGTGGATCCAATTAAGGATTGACCGACCTTGCAACCAAACCAATATGCAACAGAAATACACAATAACGACAATAAATCTTATATGAAACAAAAGTCTTTATTCATGAAAACATCGATTACATGCAATGTGTCAGGCTGTAATGCCTTCCTGGTTACGACCAATTACAAAGAAAGTAACAGTCTACAAGATCTCACAGGATCCAAATCTTTTCCCCAACATTAGCATCCAGCTAGTCCAAGTCTGCAATAGGCAGCACACTGGTAGGCACCCAGGAAAGATCTAAACTTGTACTTCAACTTCCAAGCAATCTTCCTACTCCTAAGCTCACAAGCCACTAACCTTCCTTCCAAAATATGATGCCCTAAACATCTACCCAAGAATCCTATAAATACTAATTCCCAGTCACAAGTTGGCTGATGAAACAATAAATCTCTATAAACAAATATTAAATGCTAAAACATCAGTCGAATCTCACATAGCCTTACAAAATAAATAAAATCTTCAAAAGATGGCCCCAAGGGTCATCAAATCTACATAGAAGAATGCAACACGCTAGATCTAGGTCCCCACATGTCCAACGTTCAATCCATAACTTGAGGAGCGTGACCCAAATTAAATACACCAGTTGGCCAAGCCGATCCATCCAAATAATCCAGTCGGTAATTAACAACACCGAGCAATAGAGGAAATAACCAAGCACCAGTCAACCGACCACGCCAAGCATGACCAAGAAACACAGTTATTACCAAGCACTAGTGAACCGATGCCTTCAGTCACTGAGTGCTCTTCAGAGACCGAGCACCTTGATAACCCCATAAACCGAGCAACCAGTCTCCCAAACCGAGCAAGAACTCTCCAAACCAAGACCAAAACTAACAATCTACCTTCTAAGAAAAACATATTTTTGGTTGATATAGGATTTCCAAGAATCCTAGGATTCTCCTGCATCAGTTTTAGTCACAAGAGAGGACCAATTCAGTCTTCACCAGTAGATGATATAATTGCAATCAAGTGGGACATACCATGGGTAGATGTCCTGCAAAAGGTTCTACATCATCAATGGGAGAGAGGAGAAATTAGTTGGTGCAAGAAGAGGACACCCAAAGTGTCACTTCACCTATCTCCAAGGCAAGGCCAGTATTGGATGGAAAGAATCTGATGTTGACAAGGACTTTATTAAAGGTTCCTAACATCATGGAGCCACCTCAAAGGAAGAGCCTATTCAAAACTAATTGCAGGTCACATGGTAAGATATGGAAGGTGATAGTGGCCTCGAGGTCCACTGAGAACATAGTATCCACAAAGATGGTTGATAAGCTTAAGCTTAGGAGGATACCTCATACCACTCCCTACAAGGTATCATGGTTCAATAAGGGACACCAGATAGTTGTATATGAACAAACTATGGTTGAGTTTGAGATTGGAGACTACAAGGACAAGGTCCTATGTGACATATTGCCCATGGATGCATGTCACCTACTTCTAGGATGCCCATGGCAATATGATGTGAAGGCCATACATGATGGTGAAAGGAATAGTTACTTAATCACCAAGTCAAGAAAGAAGTTTCAAATGGATCCATTGCAAGAACCTAATGAGGAGAAGCATGTAGGGGCTCGTGATATGCTCTTGAGTGGGAAATGATTTCTTAAGGTCATGAAGAGGGAGAAAGAGGTTTGTTGTGCAGTGGTAGTGAAGCCAAAAGAGGAGGCTAAGGAGAAAGTTAGGATACCCTTAGAGTTACAAACATTGGTGGACAAGTATCATGAGATAGTGGACAATGGGTTGCCAAGTGCATTTCCACCCATGAGGGAAATAAGCCTTCAAA
Source organism: Chamaecyparis obtusa (assembly GCA_027943335.1). Taxonomy (NCBI): domain Eukaryota; kingdom Viridiplantae; phylum Streptophyta; class Pinopsida; order Cupressales; family Cupressaceae; genus Chamaecyparis; species Chamaecyparis obtusa. Next base: position 172,234 of record BSBK01002409.1, read on the forward strand.
TAGACCTCATTCCTGGAGAAAATTTACCAAAAAAAGCAGCATACAAGATGACACCAAGCCAAAATGTAGAGATAGCCAAGCAGATTCAAGATTTGTTGGATAAGGGGTTGATAAGGAAGGGTTTGAGACCTTGTGTTGTACCTACTATCCTTGCACCAAAGAAGGGGGGTACATGGAGGATGTGCACTAATTCTAGGGCTATCAACAAGATTACCATTAGGTACAGATTTACAATACCAAGAATTGAAGACTTGTTAGACAATTTGAGAGGTTCATGTTACTTCTCCAAGGCGGATTTGAAATCAAACTACCATCAAATCAAAGTTAGGCCTGGTAATGAATGGAAGACAACCTTCAAAAAAAATGAAGGGTTTTATGAGTGGCTTGTGATGCCCTTTGGCCTAACCAATGCCCCTAGTACATTCATGAGGCTCATGAATGAAGTATTGGCAGACTTCATAGGTAAGTTTGCAATAGTTTATCTTGATGAAATTATAATTTTTAGCAGGTCTAAGGAGGAGCATATGATCATTTGGAGCAGGTCTTGAGGAGGCTTCACAAAGAGAAGTTGATGATCAATCAGGATAAGTGTGAGTTCTTGAAAACTGAACTAGTTTACCTTGGTTTTGTGGTTGCTAATGGCTATATGAAGATGGATCCTCATAAAGTCATGTCAATCTTGGATTGGCCTACACCTAAGTCCATAGTTGATGTTAAGAGTTTTCATGGTTTGGCATCATACTATAGAAAGTTTGTGAGGAATTTCAGTCATGTGTGTGCACCTATCCTCAACACCATTAAGGGTGGAATCAAATGTCAATTTAAATGGACTCAGGCAGCTAATAAAGGGTTTGAAATGTTGAAGAAGAGGATTTCAGAGCTACCTACCTTGAGGTTCCCTAATTTCAATTAGTTATTTGTGGTTGAATGTGATGCTAACAAGCTAGCCATTGGAGTAGTGCTAAGTCAAGAAGGACACCCTATGGCATTCTTCTCTGAGAAGTTGAATGAGGCTAAAAAAAGGTACTCCACCTATGATCTGGAGTTGTATGCAATGGTGCAAGCACTCAAAAAGTGGAGACATGCCCTTAGCTTCTTGAATTGGCAAGATAAGTTAAACCAAAGACATCTTAAATGGGTTGAGTCTTTGCAATCCTACACCTTTGTGATCAAACATAAGAAGGGAGTTAGTAATAAGGTTGCTGATGCTCTTAGTAGAAGAGTCCTAACCATTGAGGAAATTCAGTTACAAAGTGTGAGTATGGAAGATTTGAAAGATATCTATAAAGAGGACAAAGATTTCAAGGATGCCTATGAGGCATGTGAAAGACTTAGACATGGATTGAAGGTGGAATTTACTAAGTATATATTGCAGGAAGGAATATTGTTCAAAGGACATCTCATGTGTATACCTCAATGTTCAATGAGGGAAAACATAGTGAAGGAGAAGCACCAAGGAAGTTTGCGAGGCCACTTTGGAGTGGATAAGACACTAGAGTAGGTGAATAGGCATTGTTATTGGCCTAAATTAAAATCATATGTTAGGAAGTTTGTGGAGCAATGTCAGGTTTGTTAGAGGTCTAAATGACATAGCAGTAATAGTGGATTGTACCAACCTCTATCCATACCTCAAAGGCCTTGGGAGTGCTTGAGTATGTACTTTGTTTTGGGGTTTCCAAAGACCCCTAGAGGACATGACAATGTATTTGTTGTGGTGGACCATTTTAGCAAGATGGCACACTTCATACCATGCAAGAAAACCAATGATGCTTCACAAATTACAAGATAGTTTTTTAGAGATATTGTTAGAATCCATGGTTTTCCACTAAACATAGTAAGTGACCAAGACAACAAGTTTGTGGGCCACTTTTGGAGGACCCTATGGAAAATTTTAGGTACAAATTTATCATTCTCTTCAACCTACCATCTACAATCAGATGGCCAAATAGAGGTAGTGAATAGGTCACTAGGAAATTTGCTAAGATGCTTGACTAAGTAGCATGGATAGTCATGGGATCATATCATTGGGTAGGCATAATTTGCCTGTAATGACTCCATTAATAGGAGTACATGTAAAATCCCCTTTGAGATAGTTTATGGGACTCATCCTAGAGGGATCCTAGAGTTGAGAGACCTTAGGTTGCAAGAGAAGAGGAGTTCTCAAGGAGAGAAATTTGCAGAGCAGATGAAAGAGCTACATGAGTAGGTCAAAAGGACCTTGCAAAAATAGGGAGAGAAGTACAAAGCTAAAGCAGATCAGTCTAGAAAGGATTTGCAATTCAAAGTAGGGGATCTAGTCCTTGCCTATCTCAGGAAGGAGAGATTACCCAAGGGTCAACCTACCAAGTTGTTCATGAAGAAGATAGGACCCTTGAAGATTTTTCATAAATATGGCAAGAATGCTTATGAAGTGGAATTGCCCCCTGATTTGGGCATTTCACCCATCTTCAATGTGTGAGATTTGTAACCCTATAAGGGACCAACACTAGATACAAGTCCAATTGTCCTTTTAGATTTGGGAGATGATGATTGGGTTAAGGATTTACCAAGCCCAATCCCTCTGAAGTTGGAGAGTATCTTGGATACAAAGGTGATTAAGAAGACAAGCAAAGGCACATATAAGGTGTACCTAGTTAAATGGTAGGGGTTACCTAATGCTAAATCCATATGGATGATAGAGCTGGATATTTTTTAGCATGGAGTCACCATTGAAGATCTCCTAACTCAAGGGACTTGAGTTCTTTGTCCTAGGGCCGGAGTATGGTGCAGGGAACCTCCCATTAAGCTCCCCATTTTGGTTAAGTTAGTGATTTTAGGGTTATGTTAGGATTTTTTTTTGGGTTAGAATAAGGTCCATTGGATTGGATCCATTCATATGATTGTAAGAGCCAAATGAGCTTAGGAAGAGTTAGTGATCCATTTGGTTTAAATGGCCTCAAGAGTCTCAAGTTGATGGAATTGGTTAGAAATGGCCTAAATAAGGTCTTAGGACCTTAAATGTCCTTATTTAGGACTTAGGAGTCATTCCTAGTCCTTAGGTGGGTCTAAAGGCCAAATGGCACTCTTAGCAAAAAGTTGCTAAGCAACTGTGCAAAGTTGCTCGAGCAACTTTTGCAACTTTTTGAAAAGTTGCTCAAATGGAGGTTAAGGTGGTTATAACCAATCATGCTTGGTATATGAGTATGAGAATGATGGATTTCAAAGGCTAATGAAGTTTTGGATTGATTTTCATTATTAAGATTTTCCTGTATGGATGTTAGTGTTTGATTCTCATTGATTGTAGGGTTTCTCTATGCCTTGTACGACATGTATGAATTGATTAGGGTGATCAAGATCCATGATAATTTAGGGTAGTGTTCTATCTTCATTCTGCATTGATTCTTTTGTTCCTAGGTTAGTTGAGTGATATTTGGAAAGCTTTTCGAGCTACCGGTCTATAAAGCCAATTTACAGGACCTCCATGCTTGAAACGACTCTAACCTAAGCATCCACCAGTGGAAATGGCTAAAACCATAGGGGATGGAAGGTTATATTCTTTAAATAATATTTATGCTTTCATTTTTGTTGTGGCACCATGATTTCATGGTCAGAATGGAAGCTCTATGGCTGACTGTTGAAGACAGGTGAGCCAGGGCAGGGTATAGAAGGAGGTGGTTCATGCACCCGTGACTTTGAGGAAGGAACTTAGAGGAATTTGTGGAAAGAATACAGATTCCCCTTGAATATTAAAGAGGTTTGAGGAAGTGGTTCTAAGTTTTGAGACCAATTTGATGGTCATTTGTGCAAACAGGTCCAGAGGCCTAATTAATAGGCTTAAAATTAGGTCCTGCTAGTAATTGGTGTTGTGGGTGCATCCAGAAGCCACAAATTAGGATTTGGAAAGGTCTAGTGGATACCTTGAATATTTTCAAGGTCTTCTATGAGGGTTTTTGGATATTTTGGAAGCATAGAGCTAGAATCAGTTAAAATAGACCTACTAGGAATTGAGCCAATTAGGCCTCCTAGTGAATTTGGTACTAAAAGACCTAAGGAAGTAACTAGAAGTGTGGGGAAGGGTTCCTAATGACTTTTTAGGTGTAATGAAATTAGTTAAGAGTGGTAGTGATGTGTGAGAAGATCCTAAGCTAGGGTTTGGGATTCTAGAGGGGAGTTCTAGTGAAGAAACCTAGTGATTTGAAGGCCTAAATTGGTCTTGGTAGTTGTGAATCTTCTAAGAATCAACTATACCTTGGAGGAGAAGTTAATAGAGAGGATCTAGGAGATCCAAATTGAGGAAGATAGCGCAAGGGGTAACCATTGGATGGTTAGAGGAGGCTAGAATCTTGGAGAGAACACTAGATCCCAAACCCTCTGCATCACCCTCCTCATATACATTTTTGAAAGATCACATCAGAAGACTATGTGTGAAATTAATTCAAATGACTTGCATAATTGAATTAAAAAGTAATTAATATTAATTTGAACATTTAAAATTTTACCATATGTCCATGCTTGGTAATGCCCTCAATGGGACACGGAGCTCGTCTCTCAACTACATCAAAAGTGGATGTAGTCAAGTCCTGTAAAAACAAAAATTAATTTTTTTTTTAATCTAGGTAGAAAAGATAAGTACATAATAGACATTCAAAAATTACTTTTAATCATGACCTCAAACGACAATGTGGATGATTGTATTTGGCTTAATCTTATAGCCATGCCAATCTAGTCATAGTGCTGTCGACCTAAACAACATATATGAAGAATGAATCAAACTTAGAGTATAAACACAAATTTTAAAGTATATATAACTTGACTATAAATTTATGGAAGAAAAGTATGTACATTAAATGTGTGACATGCAGCTAATGTCACTGATGAGTTAGGACATAAATGTGATGCAACATGAGACAATCCAAAAGCCTACATTTGCAAAAACATTAGTATAAATCAAAGTTGTAAATAAATTAGTAAGAATATAAACACTTACAATTAATAAATGAAAAACATACTACAGGTATTTGTGGCCAATTCTCAATGATCGGTAGGGCAAAGCATGAAGAACTGCCAATCTTGGTGTTACATGAGGCACTCTACAAAATTGCCAAAAATATGTCAAACACATTATCAATTCAAGTTTTAATTGTTTAAATTTTAAATGTACTTAAATGTATCTAGATCAAAGTGCATATCATGAATGAGGCACCGAGATCTCGAGGTGTGGATGTCATATGATGATGGCCAATGAATGATGTAATGTCAACCCTCCTTTTTTCACCAAAAAATCCACATGTTATGCTTCATATTTGTATAAATATGGAATTTAATATTGTACTATATTTATTATAATTAAATTTACCTCTACTTGATGATCATCAATGACATAGAAAATTAACATATGATGTGATCTTATCTCCAACATCACCATATGTGCCACCATCACCATATCCACCATTGGCAGCATCGGCACCATCAGGATCACTCTAGGGACCCCTACATATATCCCCACAACTCTTGCAAACATGTACTATGCTAGGTGCAACCCTCACCTAGGTCAAATGCTCTAACAAATTGCCTAAAATGGAACTCAATGAACAAAGAGTAGACTGCACTGCTTGATGATGGATAGGTGCAAGAACTACCAGAGTAGGAAGAGGGAAAAGTGGCTCATTATGCACATGATTTCTACTTCTATCACTCAATTTGGCCCATGGCCTATCCTATGGGATATAATGACCAACCCCTTAATATGCTTTCCTGTTAAAGTAATTGGGTTTTCTACCCAATTCAAATTCAGCCCATAATTTTTTCAAAAAATATAGGGGGACCTCATGAATAATGCATGGTGGATGGTCAAATACCATATTCCACTACCACTCCAAAAAAAGCTCAGCTATCTGCGGGTGCCGACACCATCTAATAGAAATACATTGCTTCTTGCCAAGTATCTCCTCACCCATTTTAGGGTTCACAAAATAATGTTACATATCATTTTTGTAATTTTTAAATCATTGACCTCTTTATAAGAGAGGTTGTTAGCATAATAGACACACATGGAATCCCTCCATGATAGAAAACTATCTAGCTCAGAGTCTAATGTCTATACAAAATCTACAATGTCTTTCATCCTATCTGTAAGGCATAGTAGCTAGGGAGGTGGATGAGAATCATGTATAATGGTATTGATGTCTCTCATAATACCATGTAGATTTATCCTAATATTCTCTCTCAACTCATCAGGAGTAGGTAGAGGTGGAGGGGATGGAGGTGGAGGTGGTGGTGCTTGCTGACCTAAGAGCTCATCAATGTTAAAATCATCCATGGATATAGTCTGCATATACATGAAAACATGAAAATTTACAATTAATATATAATTTACATTTTACCTTAAAAAAAAAGACTTATAATTTAGAAATATAAATTTAAAAATACAATAGAGGTGTGTGTGTGTGTGTGTGTGTGAGAGAGAGAGAGAGAGAGAGAGAGAGAGATAGATAATTTTATTTTCTACGTAGGGTTAAATTAAGTTTTAACAATTTTATTTTTTCTAGTTTGGTATGATAATTTACGAAGTAAAATAACACTAAAAGTAACTAAATTAAATATAAAATATAATTATTTATATGCTAAATTAGAAAACAAAATTGAAACTAAACAATTACTCATCTAACTATTTAAAAATAACATTAAACTGTAATTTTTAATTAAAAAAGAATTAAAAATAATAAAAAACAATGGTACATACCTGGAATTAGGAGAAATTTTTTTGAGGGGGTAGGTGGTAGTAGTAGAAGAGGTACCCGTATGTCCAAAACCGTGATCCTATTTAGCAAGTTGTGAAAATGACTTGCAAAATAGTTAAAAAAATAAATAAATACATTTACAAAAGGGCACCCATTTTAAAAAAAAGAGTTCCTATTTTTTAAAAGTGAGGTGCACATTTTCCTTTGAGCACCTGAAACTAAATAGGCACCTAATTTTTAAACAAGTGCCCATTTTATAGATACAGGTTGAGTGTTTAAAGCTAAACATGCACCCGATTTTTAAAATATGAGTGCCCATTTCTTTCACCAAAAATTTTTGGCCATGGACTTCCGCAAAATAGGCAGCCAACTTCCAACATTTACCCCCTTCTTGCTTTCTTTCTTCATCCAAAATGGATTCAAATTCCCTAAAATAACTTCACATACTAACAGATTCATGACTTATCTCTTTACCCTTCTTCACTGAATCCATAGACAAAGAGGCCTTGAAACTTGCTTCAACTTTAGGAATAATATTGTCATAGTTACTCAATTGAAATTCAGTAAGCTTACCAATCAATCCATCATTAGAGACATTATATATTGCTCTCAACTCTTGAATCACAAAAACTCTAATGGCATAAAATGGTAATAAGGCTCTCAGCATTTTACTTGGAATGTCCTCTTCTTCAATGTTACCTCCAACACTTCTAATATCATAGACTACTTCCTTTATCCTTTGGCCATACTAAGCAATGTTCTCAACTTCCACCATTTTAATGTCATCATATTTTCCCTTCAAACTATCTACCCTACCTTTTTGCACATGTTTGTCTCCACCTTAGATTAATTTCATCATTTCCCATACCTCATAAATGGTCTCCAGTCCATGTATATCAATGTATTCAGTATCAAATATAATACTTACAATAGCTTCCAATGCTTGTATATTCTCCTACCGATCCTTATATTGATCTGCAGTAAGAGTTCCAATAGGGATTACATATTTATGCTCAACATGATTCTAGAATTGTTTCCCCATACCTTTTAAATAAATCTTCATCCAGTCACTCCATATGGTGTAGTTGTCTTTTGTGAACTTAGGACCTTCCTTCTTCATGATTGGATCTTTTCCTCAAGAGGCTATGCTTACCACAAAAAGGACCAATTATCTAATACCAATTGTTAGTATTATAACATCCAAGATTACTGAGAGGGGGGCTGAATCTACCAAATCCAAACTTTTCATCAACCATCCAATAACATTCATCAACATATAACTTGTGCAGCGATAAACAATGAAACAAATGAAACCAACCAAACATGCAACACAAGAAGATAAATATTTTTCTTGTGGAAACCCTTGGTTAGAGGGAAAAACCATGGTGTGAATTAGTACCCACCAATATTTTTCACTCTTCTGAAGTACACCCTATTAAAGGCTTATCCATGTTAAGAGCTTTACAAATACCCTATTAGGAGAAAGACCCTGTTAGGAGTCACCCGATTAAGGGATTTACCTCTAGCCCTGTTAGGAGCTTTACCCTATTAGGAGTAACCCGGTTAATGGATTTAGAACCCTAATTAAAGAGCCACCTGGTTAGAGGATTTCAATTCAAGACCTATTAGGATCTACCCAGTTAATTGATTTTTGTGGAGAATCTATTAGGATTTAGCAAGTACAATGATATGAGAATAGCAATCCTCCTTTTCTAGTATAGATCCAATTAAGCTCAAACTTCTTCTTCTTGTAGGCTATCTTCACCCTTCTCTCAACTGCACCACAATATCCATGATCTATAGTGTGACGATTTACCAATATGAATATAAATATCTTTTTCACTCACTAGGGCGGCCACCACCTTAAACAAAATGTATTACATTTAAATTTCACCATTCAAATATTCCTGCTTCAACCTAGTCTACCAAAATATATTACCTTGAACAATGAAAATACATTTACAAAACTCTGTCAGCCTCCAAATGCATTTGCACATCGATTTGATCAAGAACAATCAAACTCCTTGACTTTTCAACCGGCTTCCAAAAGCTTGATATTTACTATTATCTCAATTGATGTGAAACCAACTCATCATTATAAATAAAATCCACCACATCACTACAACACCTGGAACATCAAAATATTTACCACAACCAACTACATCATTACTAGTTCAGGATCTAACACCAATTGTTTCAAAGACGTTTCCATTTGGCATAGAACAATCTTGTGGTTATTAAAACTATGTCTTGTGATACACCAATCATCTTATGGTTGTAATATCTTTCTCATAGCTTAGTTAAGATAATTTTTACTGAACCACAACACCAGAATCCACACTGATTGGATAGAACAATCAAATCATTTATCGCCTATCACTATCTATTCTTCTGGTTCCTTTTTCAACCTTCAATCGATCATAACTCTCTCCATACATGTTGCAAACCTCTGTGATCAAACATACAACATCTAGAGATAGCTCTAAGTCTCCCATTATGACCACTCATTCCAATTCCTTTTGCAATACTAGATTCAACTACTCAAACACTCATCAGGTCACCTTGAACATTATCAACCAACACAACACGAAGTTGACATCAATGACAACATAACAACTTATCTCCTTTTCATCAAACCTATACCATAACACTCAATAGTATATGTATTAGTTATGCTAACATAGCAACACCCTCTCTCTCTCTCTCTCACACACACACACACACATGTGCATCTGTGCATGCATGCACACACATACAACTAAACACACATGTGCATCCGTGCACACACATAGACATACACATTGATTGTAAAATCATAAGATTGATTAAAAATCAACATTTAATGAATGATTCATCATCATTAAAAAAACTAGAGATTTTTTTTCATTTAGAACTTAATCTAAGTAATTATAGCTACATATAGAGTCATCACATGAGTGCATATGATAGCAACACCCTATGTACTCTCTCTCTCTCACACACACACACACACACACACACACACATTGGTTGTCAAATTGTAAAATTGTTTGAAAGTTTTCTTGATAGCCTTATGAAGGGGTTGAAACACTTGCATTGAGGCTTATGGTATAGGTTTTCTAATTTCTTCATCTCAACTAAAATATATGAAGTCTTTGATTTGTCAGTTTTTTGTGAAGGTTTTGAAACTTGTGTTTTCTTCCAACATAGTTTTCACAATGTTACATTGGTTCTTGATATAGTTTTCTAAATATCTCGACACCAATGATAATTTTTATTAGGAGGAAAATTTGAAAAGATCCAAAATGGAACCTATAGCATGTATCAAGGGATAGATTTGGGATTTGAATATTTTTCAAGTGTTGATGGGAACTCAGTATCAAAGAACATAATCAAAATCTTGTGATAAAAAAAATCCATAGACACTTGATTTATTAGAAAATTCAATTTAAAAGGGTTTGAAGTTACAAACATGGTGACCCTCCATCTACTCACTTGACTACCCACTACTTCTCACCACCTACTCTTTCTTATTTTCCTAGTCATTCTAATGATCAAAGATGATGCCTATACGAGGGAGATAATTTCCCATTATCAAAACTACATAAAGCATGATTTAGCATGATTTTAAGTTCTAGAAATAATATAATACCTTGACACTTGGAAAGGGGAAGTCTTGTAGCAATGGAAATCATATTTTTTAAGGCTCATGAATTTTTTCAAATTTCCTTGTTTTAAGAAAATGTAGAAGGGTATATACTTATTCATTTCCATTTTTTAAAAGATCAAAAAAAATTGGAGGACACGGTAGAGAAAAAAAATACATAATATAACCAAAAGGTTTATATTGTTTCTAGGTCTCAATATTTTAGTTTTCTTATTAAATAACAACTTGAGTCCATCTAAAAAATTTAATAGGCACTTATAACCTTTGTAGTTAAAATGGTTAATGATAGAACCAAGCTTCACTGAGTGACTCTACGTGTGTGGTGTGCATTTTTTAATGTTTTCTCTTTAGTTGGCCCTATAGACAATTAAAAAATCATTGCAAATATTTTTCAAGGTATCTTTGTAGAAAAATAAAGGAAATGTATAGGTGTTCTCATGTATTAAAAATTAGAGGAGCACTTAATAGTTTTCAATTATCAACTTTTTTCATAATGTATGTATAGAACCTAACTTTCCTATATATTTTGAAACATAGCCTTTGTGGTGTCTTGATTAAGGAATCTATGGAGAAGGGAATTTGGTACTCTGAGGATTGATGGAACCTCAAGGAACAAATTGACCCTCATGTCACCTCACTTCTACAAGCGCTCTGGTGAGCTTGGGTGATCAAAACAAATAGATTGATGCAAGATGTATTTTAAGGCTTAGATTAAAAAATGATGCAAAGTAAAATAACTAAATTAGCTAAACTATACTAGCTAATAAAAATATTTTTAGAACTAAAACAAGAGCTAATAGGAAAGAATAACTTATAGGCACTACAAGATCATCGTCCAAGACACACAGACAAGTATAAGACTACAATGTGGGTACATGATGACAACACAATGCACATTAGTCTTGTATAGAGGATGGAACAAAATTCAAGATAATAAATAATATGATAGAAAGAAAATTGATGCTAATAAGAAAAATGGAAATACAACTATGTAATGGAAATGACAGAAATAAAGGATGATGGGAGAAATATATTCTCATAATAAAGGAGAATGAAGAATCCAATGAGTTTCTCCACTTCGTCCTTCTATGAAACTTGCATGCAAAGAAACAAGGAAAAGAATTGAGGTTGTTTAGAGACTTGCCATAGTCAAGGTTGTGCTTTTTTGTTCCCACCTCCATAGAAACTAGATAGACAAATAATTAGTAATAATAACTGAGAGATAAAAGACAATAATTTATAATTGAAATAAAAAGACTATGATATTAGAATGTTATGATGGATTAACAAAATATGAAACAATATGGTAAGAGACTCCCCTTCAAATCCACGAAGCTAGAGCTTAATCAAGTCACTAGTAGAATTGGCACCTATTTTTGATGAAAAAATGGTCAAATTTTCTACCAAGATTGGTCGAATGATCTACAAATGGTCTTGTCGCTATTTTTCTAGTCTAAATTTTGACACATCGTTGTTATGGTAGAATGTTCTATGCCAATCTTGGTAAAAATTGACATCTACAATTGGCAAGTTTAATCTTCAAACTTGTGACCAATGTCAGTCAAAATGTTTGGCCTATCCGACCAGGATGCCAAACCCACGACACTAAATTTTGACATAGAATGGTCAATATGTAGACCAGTCTTGGTGAGGGTTTCGACCAAAGTTATTCAAAATTTTGACCAATATGGAATGTTAAAAAAAAATACCCCAAGCTAAATATCTAGATTAATCACCAATGACATCCTGGTCGGTGATTAGTCTAGATATTTATCATCAAGTGTTGGGTAAGTGCACAAAGATGGTGGACCAAAAAGATGCCACTTTTCTTTTTGGCCTGCCATCGCACATAGTGTGCACGCACTAAAGGGTGTGCGCCCTATGGCTTGGGTTGCCCAAATCTTAGGCTTGGGCAATGCAAAACAAAGCGTGTGCACCAAATAAGGTGCACGCCAAATAGGGGCGTGCGCCAAGTAAGGCACACGCGCTCTATAAAATCCAAAAATTTTCACCCCCCCTGTGTGCTATGAAAATCATAAATTTACATAGGGCATGCGCCCTATGTAAGATATAGATTTATATAGTGAGAGAGAGAGAGGAGGGGGGGGGGGGGGTAATTTGGGGTAATTTATACAAATATAACATATAAGTATAAGTTTGATAATTTTAGGATAGGTTCCAGCTTCATAGGAGTTAACATGCAGATTCTAGATTGAAAAATCCCAGACTTAGCCAAATTTCAGGATTCAGCAAGTCTTCAGCAGGGTTACCTCCAAAATCCATCATGGATTTCTAAGGTCAAAATGAAGCTGGAAAAAGGATTCCCAAAGGGTTTTAACTCATTTTATTACAAATCACTCGGTTTTGACCCCATCTCTATGACAGACTTAGCTTAGCTCTCACCCAAATCTCTCTCTCTCTCTCTCACACACACACAAAAAAAAATAAAAAAAATCACCCTCTTCTCTCTCTCTCTCTCTCACACACACACACAAAACATCACCCTCTCCTCTCTCTCATCACCCTCTCTCTCCCCCTTATCTAATCTCTCTCTCTCTCTCAAGTAATGAAAGAGAGAGAGTAGATAAGGGGGAGAGATAGGATGATGTGAGAAGAGAGAGAGAGAGAGAGAGGAGAGAGAGAGAGAGAGAGAGAGAGAAGAGAGGAGAGAGAGAGAGAGAGGAGAGAGAGAGAGATGGTAATGAAAGAGAGAGAGTAGATAAGGGGGAGAGATAGGATGATGTGAGAAGACAGAGAGAGAGAGAGAGAGAGAGAGAGAGAGAGAGAGAGAGAGATGGTAATGAAAGAGAGAGAGTAGATAAGGGGGAGAGATAGGATGATGTGAGAATAGAGAGAGAGAGAGAGAGAGAGAGAGAGGAGAGAGAGAGAGAGATGGTAATGAAAGAGAGAGAGTAGATAAGGGGGAGAGATAGGATGATGTGAGAATAGAGAGAGAGAGAGAGAGAGAGAGAGAGAGAGAGAGAGAGAGAGAGAGAGAGAGAGAGAGAGAGAGAGAGAGAGAGAGAGAGAGAGAGAGAGATGGTAATGAAAGAGAGAGAGTAGATAAGGGGGAGAGATAGGATGATGTGAGAATAGAGAGAGAGAGAGAGAGAGAGAGAGAGAGAGAGAGAGAGATGGTAATGAAAGAGAGAGAGTAGATAAGGGGGAGAGATAGGATGATGTGAGAATAGAGAGAGAGAGAGAGAGAGAGAGAGAGAGATTTGGGTGAGAGCTAAGCTATGTCTATTGTAGAGATGGGGTCAAAACCAAGTGATTTGTGATAAAATGAGTTAAAACCCTTTGGGAATCCTTTTGCCAGCTTCAGTTTGACCTTAGAAATCCATGATGGATCGTGGGAGGTAACCCTGCTGAAGGCTTGCCTGAATCCTGAAACTTGGCTAAGTTTGGAATTTTTCAAATCTAGAATCTGCATTTTAACTCTATGAAGCTGGAACCTATCCCAAACATCTTGAAAGCATTATATTTTATAATTTATACAAATATAACTTAAAGTATAAGAAATTAAAATTATCAAACTTATACTTAAATGTTATATTTGTATAAAATTACTCCCCCCTCTCTCTCTCACTATAGAAATCTATATCTTACATAGGTTGTATAAATTACCCCCCCTCCTCTCTCTCTCACTACAGAAATCTATATCTTACATAGGGCACATGCCCTATGTAAATTTATGATTTTTTACATAGGGCGCATGCCCTATAGGGCATGTGCACTTTGTAAAGGATTTGAATTTACCAATCCTAAGGCTTGGGATTTTCCTTGGAGATCCAACCCAAAGGCTTGGACGATTGAAATAGGCCCGAGACATGTTTTTCAGCAGCCATACAAAAAAATGACATCTTTTTTTTGTGTGCTCCTCGTGAGGTTTACTCGTGGCTCAAGAACGTAAAAATCAGACATGATATTGTAGATCTCTCTGTTAGCTATCTAAGCATATCATTTTTTTTGAATTCTGATTATGTTAAGTTTTTCAACTCTAATTTCTTTTGTGTGTATGTCTATTTTTTGTAAAAAACCAACATGTAGTATTTTGGGCATAGATTTTGGCTCGTTCATCGAATTTGCAATAGGTTACATTTTTAGAAACTAGACTCCATTCTACACACTTTAAGAAAAAGAAAATTTATTTTTTCAATTAGTTTTAAATGATTTCTAGGGGGAGCACACATAAATTTCATGCTTTCAGGATGTGTGCACTTCGTAAATTCATCAAAAATTATACGTTCATCAAAAAAATTACCAAAAAAATTTGGGATAAAAACTACATGGTGTTAGCTAAATTCTCATTGGAGCGATTAAAAAAATTCAAAAAAAAAGTTAACATTTTAGGGGGAGCACACCAGACGCTATGTTATGTTTTTGGACCAAAAACATGACCACTTTTTGTGCTCCCCCTTTTTAAGGGCCTTAATCTACACCATTTTCAAAATAAGTTAGTAGTTTAGGAACTAGATTCAAAGTATTACAACTCTTGTTTTTGTCGCATCTTAAAATTTGGAGTCTAACTATCTTCAATTTCTTGTTGAAGTTCAGAGTTTGCTGATTTTAGGAAAAAAGTGGCATCTTATACCCCCTTTTTGGTCCCCCATCTTTGTGCACCTTACCCTGTTACTTTGCATTAATATATATATGGGTTGTGTATTTTGTTATGTTACTTTACTATTAGCATAATACTTTATTATGAATTTATTTGATGCTGGTTACTAGTTGTTAAATGAGGCAACTGCAAATATTTTAATAGATTTTCATAATTAAATAATGAAATTTGCATATACTAGTGTTCTTCATATTCAAAAAAACATTACATGATTTATTATTGTAAGCCCCCTCCAACTTACCACATCTAGAAAATGAAACTACAACCTATTGGGATTGAGACAAACCTTATAAAACAATAGCAGCTAAGAAGGATTGCTTGCCAAGAGCTGCTGAATACATGGTCCTCCAACCATTTCCATCATGATAACATTCAACCTACTCTCACAAAAACTAAAAGTTAAAGCACAAACCTTGTAGTTTTTCTTCCTCAACTTCTCAAGGAATGGATAATTCTCAAGTTTCTCCTTATTAGTACCAGTAATGTAGTAAATATCTTTTTGGTCCTTCTTCATTATGATATGTACTGGTCGAGTGATGTAAGTTTATCACCAGATTTTGTGCTATTAAAATAGACAGAGAATACCAATATAAATAAGTAGCATGAAAATTTTAATGATTGGAATATAGAGTAACACCTTAGTAAGGTACTCATCCACAATCAAGAAAACAAATCATATGCTTTCAAAATGGGCAATGGCTGTCACCTTTCAAATCTCAGAAGCTTTGCAAGCCTGTTTCTGTTTGATGCATCCTCAATTAGACCTAACTTGATAGATTTTCCAAACTCATTCCAGAATTTGGTGTACTTGCCCTTTTTCTTTGAATCTATTTCTGAGTCAGCATATGCATTAAATATATCCTTTAGTACATCAACATTCAATGATTGCCTAGATAGAGTAGTTCAATGACTACAATAAGTGTATTTCCACCTGTTGCCCAAGCCTATAGAAATGTGAAATTGTGAATAACTGAATATGTCTTTACCTGATTTCAAATGATGTGTCTATCTATCCATATGCTTGCAGTTTTGACCAAATTGTTGCTATTACTAAGGAAAACTATCATCTGAAGTTGACAATCTAAAAGTAATACTATAAATCATTTTGTCCAAGTATGAGTGCTAACATTATTAAAAAACAAAAATATTAGGATTGTTAAATGATTTAGCATTCAAAACATTATGGCTTTAAATCCTTCTGATGTCTTATCCATTCTCTTCAAGACTATTGTTAAAGACCCTTTTATTATCATCCTAACAGACACATTTACAATATTCTGAAAATAGAATAACCAAACTTTAAAGTTGTAGTTCACAAACCTTTGAAAGTGAATGGTAGAAGTTGGAATATTCTTCATCAGTGACCTCCTTCAGATTCTGAAGCTAGACTGCCTTGACATCATTTAGAAGCTCCCACTCATATGTCGTTTCCTTAACATTTTTAGCCTCAAGCTCTCGATGTAAGTGGTACAGGAAATAAATAAGCATAAGAATAATATAAAAATTCCCTATTTTCCACACCATCTAATGCTCAACAAACTAACTAAAAAAGAACTCTACATGATCTGCGGATGTGTCTTTCCCGTATATGTAATTGCTATAATAATGTTTGAATACGTAGTATATAACTTTTATTGATATGTTGATGTGGAGTCTGTTTCTCAATGTAATGATGTAGATATCTCTATATGAGTTGGTATTGATCTTGTGATTGCTTATCAGATTTTATCTTATGAAATGATGATGATTTTGCCAATGGTTTAATATTTATAAGTATCCCGTGATTCCTAAGAATGTGTTGGTGTAGGCTAGTATTGTCTTTGTAACTATGGATATGAATCTTCAACAAAAACTAAAAAGACTTTGCATCTAAGTAGTAATTGATCCTCTAATTACCAACGTAATCTCCTTCTATACAATGAAATTGTTGACTATGTGAGAGCTCCTGACATAGTTGATGACTGTATCTATGTAACTGATGTTTAGTCATCCCAATGACTACTTGATTGTAACAAATTAAACATTCCCATATGGAGTTATTGCTCCATAATGTCAAGTATTTATTCACAACCTTCTAGTATTGACTATAACATGCTCTGTAGCTGATGATTATGCATTCATTTTATAATATAAGATGGAAGTGTTGTTTGATTAAACAACTTAACTCTATGCGCTGGACAGATGATCTTCTTTTGTCATTTGATGATTGAGGGCAATGATTTCAGAAGTATATGGATTGTTTTTTTCAGATGCCTCTTAATTGAGTGATTACGACATTTGTAATTATATATCTTATGGGAAAATTGGGAAGTCATGTGGGGAAAGACACATCCGCAGATCATTTTCTATTTGGGGATTGATGAAGCATCAGACTTGGAGCTCGGTTAGGGTGATCCACTGTCATGTGATCTACAAAACATTATCGTTGTAGATCTTGATTCATCCCCGAGGGCTGGAATAGGATAGATTTAGATGTTTGACGACACTAGAAGTGGGGGATGGGATGTTGGCTAGTGCACATGCTTGTTCCAGATATTTCTCACATGGTTCTTTTGATGGTCTTTGTCACATGGCCCTTGTTGGACACCTAGTCCTTTGTAACAGTTAGTCAGGTACAAAGAGTTATCTTTTTGCAGAGAGACACCACCGGCGAGCCAGATTTTATTTATAAATGGCCTCCATGGAACTTGTTTTCATCTCAGAGTCGATGGAAAATCATTTGGGCATCAGCGGTCACTGTGTTAAAGTGGAGGCGCTAATGGAATCGTCAGAGGAATAGATTCAAAGGATTTTTAGTTGAGCCAATGAGTAGGAACATAGGACTATCGTGATGATCCTGGGAGTAGAATATTGGGCAGGAGAACACATTCATGACGTGATGTAGGGGCATTCTAGGGTACTTAGTGGATCTGCATGGAGGTGTGTTGTTTGGCTAGTGTTACTCAGTTATAGCCTTGACCGACGGTCTCGATCATTATAGGAAGCTCGGTCGCTGAAGAGAACTCGGTAATCTTTGGCGCTCGGTGAAAGTGTTACTCCATGATGCCTGTGGTGCTTGGTCGACACAGGTGCTCGGCGATACTTGACATACTCGATTATTTCACTAGTGCTCGGTAGTTCTAGTTTACCAACTAGAGTTCTGTGTGATTTGTTGGGCCGACTTGGTGCATTTATTGTTGGTAGCTATTGTTTCAGGCTAACATGTTGAATTGAATTATTGTAAGGCTATTTGAGAGCCAACTTGTATTGCATTTAATATTTGTTAGGAGGAGTTAATGGTTTCATCTAGCTGACTTGTGGTTGATGATTAGTATTTGTAGGATGTTTAGGTAGTTGTTTTAGGAGGAAGTTCGATGACTTAGAAGTAGCAGATCTAGATGATCAGATAGGAGATTCTGATAGCAGATTTGAGTGGTGAAGTTGTGGAAAAGTTCCTATGGTATCTTGCAGATCAGATTGATTTCTGATAGTTTATTGTAGTAGAGCTAGGAGTTGAGGCTTGGAAACAAGGAGATTTCTTGGAGGCTTGTGAGCTCAAGTTTAGATCTACCTTAGGGTTTTCATCAATTGCTGATAGTTTTCAGAGCTGAACTAGCTAGACTTGTATTGGATCTTGTTGATCTTGCAGAATTACTTCTTATTGTAATTGGCCCTAACCCGGAAGGCCTTACAGCTTGGCATGTAAATGAAAATTGAGTTGAAAAAAATCCGTTGTGTTGAGTTATCTACTATGTTGTTTTGAAGCTGCAAGGCAGGATTATCCTTAATTGGATCCTCCAGGCCTTGTTTTGTGTCATGACGGGAGGCTGATTGCAGATCTCTTCCAACCCATCATTTAGGTCCTCGGCCACTCGCTACTTGTAGTTGGCATGGTGCACATGATGGTGGAAAATGACTTGTATTTAGAGGTGGCCATTGCGAATGAAAAAATTGAAATGAAGCTATCAGACATTTTTTTGTTGGGTCACTTTTCTCTTGAGGCAAAAGGTAAGGAAAAATTGATGAAGAAGGCTTGGGCAACCTTCAAGATAGGCATCATAAAGGAGTATGATTTGGCCAAATTTGAGGCTTTTGTTCAAGAAAATGGGAACCTCTTTCTAGAGGAAATAGGATCTAGGCCGATGTCAATTGGAAATGGGATCATGTATTTGTACCATTGACCCTTGTTGATTTCTCAAATATGGAGTTGTATATCCATCTCTCTTTGTAATTTCAATTTTTTACATTATAATTGTATGCACCCTAAAATGGTCACCTAGAGTTTGGGCCCCCATTTAGAAATTTATCAAATCCCTGAATCAATATTTTCAAAAATCAATATTTTTCAATTATATCAATTTCCTTGATCAAGTCCTATATTATCATTTATTCGATTATTCCTTGGGCTAACCATTTTATTCTAAAGTCTTTATTTATTTAAAAGGAATTTCGTCCCCTTTTATTAAATAAAAAGCCCCCACTTTTCCTCTTATCCTAAGTTGCACAAATAAAGCATTATTCTTATTTTATAAAAAGAGAAAAAGCACTTTTTGTCTCATATGGACACAAAAGTCAACTCTTATTTTCCTATTGGAGGATACTTGTGCACATGGATTGCTCCTCTTTCAAGCTCCACCCTTGATTAAGACTTTTGCCTCTTAATCTCCATGGTCCATTTCTCTTCATTTCCTATAAAAGAAGAGCTCTCTTCCTCATTCTAGGTCAATTGTGTTATGCTAACTTTATGTTGCAGGAATTCTTGAAGACTTTGGAGCTTTTTGGAGATCATTTTTGCATTACATCTTAGAGTTCTTCATTTGCTTCATAGCTTAGCTTCCATTCTTGCATAGTAGTTCCATATTTATGCTTTCATAGTTTAGATTTCCTTTATGCCATATATTAATCTCACATAGTCTAAATAGGAAGGATTTGTAACACTTGTTCTTTTCTTTCATAGATTAGATGCATACCCTTGAATCCTTTTCATCCACCCACCCATCTAAACTAGTCATATCCTCCTTCTTCTTCCACAAGTCCCAAGTCTTTTGGAAGTAACTTGAATGTTCAATGCAAGAAAAAGAATCAATACAAGAATCCATCAAAAAAAGGTCACCATGTCTCTTCTAATCAACATGGAAGCATAAAGTCAAAAGAGATATCTAAGAAGAAAACCACAAGACAAGTATGGGTTCCAAAATCCATCATTGAAGATATTCTCTCTAAATCATCAAAAGGAAATGAAAAGCCTAAGGCTATATGGATTCCAAAGTCTCTCTTGAAAGATTCTAATGTTGAGAAAAAAGTGAAGTTGACATTCAAGCTTCCAAAGGCTTTCACCTCATCTTTTTCCAAAAACATTCTTCCATTCCATGCGCCTGAACCACAACCTCTGCTAAACATTCGCCATATTCCTTCATTCACATTTCCTCCACCCTCTCACCACCCTTCAAGGTGTGTGTTGATGTTGATCTTTCCTTCCTTTCCATCTACCTTTTCACAATCCTTCCATTCATTATCTTTCTACCTTTTATCCTTTTTCCTCATTTGCCTATTCCTCCTATCTTCCAGCCTCACTTGCTTTACATAAAACTTTATCCTCCATTTTTCTCTTCCATCTTCCTTTCCCTATCAGCATCTTTGAGCATATCATTTTGAATCCTTTACATATCATGGTTTATCCTTTCAAGGAGCATTATCTAAAAAGCTTGCCTTCTTCCAAAAAAAATTTAAAAATAAAAAAAATTAAAAAATGAAAAAAGAAAAAAATGAAAAAATTGAAAATGTGCCTTGGTGGAAACTTGGAAATAGGTGCCTTGGTAGCAAAAGTAAAGAGAAATAAATTCATCCTATGGTGAAAACTACTCCCTTGTGGCACCTTGGATAAGTACCATGATGAAAACCTGGCAATCAGGCATCATGCATAGTTCTTCTACATATTTCATCCATTCTGTCTTCTCTCTTTGATCTTGACAATGTTGACTTATACACAAACATTTGGCTATCTTGTGAGCTATCTTATAATGATCTTGCTTTCATTTCATTCATGTTTAGCCTTCATATTTATTTTCCTCCATTCATTCTAGCCTTTCGCTATCCTTTTCCCCTTTGGTCTTGATCTAATAAAAAAGAGTAAAACATGATGCTATGAAGCCTCTTGACATGTCTACTCCTTTGGGTTGCATCCTTTCCTCCTTTTGCATTACGCTTTTGTGACTTATCCTATGCTGGCCTTTCATTGCTTGTCCAAATGTGCTTTACATGACAATTGTTCCCTAGCTTGGGTACTCTTGAGGAGTTTTCCTTTGAGGATTTCTTTCCTTCATTCTCCTTTATTCTCTTGTCGTCCATCTCTTCCACTAGCTTGCTATTCCCTATTGTCCTCCACCTTGCTAGACATTGGGACTACACGATGTGATCTTTCTTGGGAGTTTGATGCCCATTCTCTATAGGGGCATTCTTTGTATATACCTTATTGATCCTAAAAAAATCCAAAAAAAAATGATATATTGTCAAAAATTCTAAAAAATTTGAAAGTGTCCTGAAAAAATGATCATCTTAGTGAAAACCTAGCAATAGGTGCTTTGATGTATCTCCAAAAAAATTATATATTTCAAAAATACCAAAAAATCAAACAATTCAAAATCACCAAAAATAGTCACACTTACCCCAACTGTGTTTTTCAACACTTCCCTAGCGTCAAGTGTTTCTCAATACTTATTAGATATCCTACCTGCAGTCTCGAATGATGCAATATCTCCCACTGGCAGATGCGATACTCAAATTAGTTTGACTCTATGACCTACACACACGCACTTAAACACTTGGCTTGCTGAAATTTACTTGACTTTATTTCTTTGTGTGCTGTCTATGATGATTTCTTTGCTGAGTGTTCTCTCCCTAATAGTTTTTGATGATGCCAAGCTAGAAGACTGGGGCATGAGGACATGTTTTATTTGCTTTCTGCTTGTGGGTATATTTTGTTGATCCTAACTATCATTAGCATTTATGCTTGTTCCACTTGACATTGGGATCTACAAAGTATTATCCTTGACTGTATGCGAGTGCATGTTTATAGCCATCTTGACCTTCTTATGTCCTGATGCAAGCATAATCTCGCTATATTAAACTTAGGTAATCTCACTGCACTAGTCATCTTGACCTATATGTCTTTGGTGCCTAGGTGGGATTCCCACATTCCTATCTAATATAGATCATATTCATATAACCATAGTTATACTAGTGTGTATCGTATGATCTTACGATGCTACCAATAAAGCTCGATGATGATTATTAGATGTCTATTGCCGTTGTGACCTTGCAAGTCAACCACTTTCATAGTAGCTTGCATTCTTAGGTTCATGTTAGATTAGTTTTTGCACTTTGCATATGGAGAGAGCTCTCCTTTTATCTTTCGTGGACTTGTCGGTCAACTGCGCTCACCTCTCCTATTCTCAATCATGTCTTTCGCTCCTTGTCTTTAACATCTCATCTTTTTCTTTTCAGATTTGAAATCGAAATGCGAGTTCATCTTGATAGTCAAAATCACATTTCAAAAATTTCTCCCTCTTCTGCATAGTTGGCTGACCATTTGAGGCCTAATCCTTCGATCTTTGCTGGGGCATCTTCATTTCTTCATCCCCATCTCTTTCAAAACTTCTAGTATTTCATTCATCTTCATTCGCTTCATCTCTCTAAGGTTTGACTTCATCTTTATCCTATATCTTTCACAGTCAAATTGGGGGATATCTTCATTGCTTGATGGTTATCCTATTATCCTTCACCTTCGATTATGATTTCTTGTGATTTGTTCAGTCTTTATCAATTTGCTGCTTCTCCTCTACCTGATTTCTATTTTGATTCCAAGGGGGCAGTACTTATCAGCTTCAATCTTTGATTTTCTTGATTCAGCTATTTCATTCAACTTATTGATCCAGCTTCGTCAATTAGCTCAGCTTGAGATTCTTATCTCTTATTTTGGACTTGATCCAGCTTCGTCTTGTCCAAAAGCCTATGCTTATACTTGTCCTAATGTGTTCCCATCCATCAAACACATGTCTAGATTGTTTTATGATCGCAAATTGATCTCACATTAGTCAAAGAGGGGTAGATGTATGCACCCTAAAATGGTTGCCTAGACTTTGGGCCCACATTTAGCAATTTATCAAATCCCTGAATCAATATTTTCAAAAATCAATATTTTTCAATTATATCAATTTCCTTGATCAAGTCCTATATTATCATTTATTCGATTATTCCTTGGGCTAACCATTTTATCCTAAAGTCTTTATTTATTTAAAGGGAATTTCCTCCCCTTTTATTAAATAAAAAGCCCCCACTTTTCCTCTTATCCTAAGTTGCACAAATAAAGCATTACTCTTATTTTATAAAAAGGGAAAAAGAACTTTTTGTCTCATATGGACAAAAAAGTCAACTCTTATTTTCCTTTTGGAGGATACTTGTGCACATGGATTGCTCCTCTTTCAAGCTCTACCCTTGATTAAGACTTTTTCCTCTTAATCTCCATGGTCCATTTCTCCTCATTTCCTATAAAAGAAGAGCTCTCTTCCTCATTCTAGGTCAATTATTTTATGCTAACTTTATGTTGCAAGAATTCTTGAAGACTTTGGAGCTTTTTGGAGATCATTGTTTCATTACATCTTAGAGTTCTTCATTTGCTTCATAGCTTAGCTTCCATTCTTGCATAGTAGTTCCATATTTATGCTTTCATAGTTTAGATTTCCTTTATGCCATAGATTAATCTCACATAGTCTAAATATGAAGGATTTGTAACACTTGTTCTTTCCTTTCATAGATTAGTTGCATTGTTCTTTCCATTTCAATAGATTAACTTGCATATTCATCTCATTCTCAGCTTGCATTGCATTGCATTCATAGTGATTCTTGGAGATATTGGCATTCTTGCCCTTGTCTTCACTTGAATATCTCATTGTGTGGTTGACTAGCAAGGTCATTAAGCCTATTAGCTCTAGCTGAGAGCAATTTTAAATCTTGCAACTACATACATAGAGAGCTATGGATCGATTTTTGAGACCTCATTCTTGAGTGTTCTTGATTGTAATGATCCATAGAAGTACACCATTTGAGTGTGTACAATAATGGGTACTGCCCCCTAGGTAGAGCTTGCTTAAAGCATTGTTTGTATACCCATTTCAATTTCTTCTTTTAATTTTGCAACCTTTACTGCTCCGTTTCTTAGGAAAAGGTTTAGAATAATTATATTAGGAGATTTTCTGGGATAAAGATAGAGTTTGGGAATAATTAAAATCTAAATCCTGGTATCCATTACCCTCAATATCACGTTGATCAACATCTTGAATAAGCTTAGATTTTACATTATTACATTGCGATGTGGGTATTTCTTGAGCATTGTATATTAATACATCCTTTTAACATTATATTGATAGCCATTTGACTTGTAAATATTCTTTGATCCCTATTTTTCTAATATAACTTGGGAAATGAAATTGTGGACCTTTGCACAGAACAAGTGAGGAAGCTAGCAGATAATTGTACAGGTTTACAAGGGTTATTGGTTTTCAATGTTGTCAGTGGGGAAACAAGATCTAGGTTGAGTTCATTTCTTCTTGGATGGATTTTTGTTGAATATGGAAAAAATAAAATCTTGCCTTTATCATTTATCCATCCCAAAGGTAAACTATGACCAATGCTAGAGAAGTAATTAATTTGGGTATCTTTTGAGCACCTTGTAAGAATTAATAATGCTGATTTTGATACATAAATAAATGGATAATGTCTCACTTAATTAGTTTACTCTTGTCCAACTTTATAATGAATACCTCTTGGTCTTATTTCCTTGATATTTTCATGAGAATTATCTCAAGAACAATAAAAAAATGCAAGAATAGAAAGTATTTACTTGAATGCCAGCACCAATGATAATGCCCATGAGGAAGTTAGGCACAACACTAGCTATGGCCATCATAAGAATTTCCACCACTGTAACACTTGCATATAGGCACAACACAAAAATGACATAATGACTGAAACCAGGATGTAGCCTAACCATGTTAAGCAAATAGGGCATCTTTGATAGAGTATTGCCCACCAAAAAAGCCACAACCCCATAATGTCCATTCATCTTTTCTCACTGAAATAACTACATTACACAATACAAATAATAATTTCATTTAGAATCATGAAATTTTCAAAGTCCGTAATGATCTAGATGAAATACCTACATCACACAATAAAAATAATAATTCATTAGAATCATGAAATTTTCTCAGATAAATGAAGTTACCTTCATATCTTCAACAATAGATGGGAAGCCTCCAATAGACATGAAAGTAACAAAGCCAAAAATGAAGGAAGCACAAGCTCCTCTGGCCTGAACATATATTGTACAACATGTTTAAGTCAAAAAATTGAGTAGCACAAAACTTATGTCAATGAAAATTTTAGGGGTGACATGAAAATGCAGTCTTACTAGTATGGAATTATAGGATGTACCAACATTCAAGTAGATGGTTCCTATACAAATTGTGAGAAAAATGTAGATGACAAGCCTGAGCCAATAATACCCCGCATCTCTACTCATATTGACAAATGACCTATGTGTTAAAATATAACACTGCATCAAGAAACTAGCTTGGCTGCCCCTTGAATCCAACACCGTTCCTCTCTGCATATCAAAACCTCAAATCACAAAAATGCTTCTATAAATTCATTTCCTTTAATATATCAGCATACAAACATTATATCCCATGATATTTCATGTTTCATTTTAGGCATTATGTCAGACAACTCATTGCCATGTCCATAATTTGACCATTCTATACATATTGCAATCACCTTCTCAATCTTGAAGACTGGAAGGTGAAGCTGGCCAGTTTCTTTCTTCTTTAATTGCAACAATTCCACTGAATGAGACAGAGGAAGAAGAGGTGACATCATTGAAATAAACAGGAAGAGATGAGTGAGTTTTTGTACAATGTAGATGAATATTGCTTGCAATAGATGTAATGTGAGAATGACATGGAATGTTCTCTTTTGTTGGGCTAAAATAATATAGCAAGCTTAACACTATGCAAAGCCATCATCTGCCACATGTCCCATGTACATGACATGTGGAAGTATTGACAAGCTAGGTGGATTGTTTATGAATGCTACGTGAAAATTACATGTTGTTAACATATATTACTACTTATGTGAGGAAATGGGAGTCCAAAGGAACTGATTTAACACTTCACCTACTCATAAACACAAACCAATGAAATAATCCAGATTATGCCAAGAGAGGTTGATGCATTCAAAAAGAGAATACTTACACAAAATGAAGCTGAATCATGCTAGACAAGTTGACGATTGGCCCTTCCATTTTTTTATTTGATAGTTTCTTGACAATGACACATTCAAAATGCATTTATGAGAAAAGACCTAGAACAAATGAAATTGATTAAATAATGAAGGTATGTTAGTTTGATCTTCACTTGGTTTCGAGAATACTTTAATATTCTCTACTTAACAAGGCCAACCACGTGAAGGTGCAAGATCATCTGGCCTCACCCCCCCTCCCCATAACATCAAATTAAGGTTTACCTTTGATGAAGAAGGTGTGTGAGGAACATCCCTGCCTATATCTTGTGGTGGATCCATGTCACCCTGTGACAAAGATTAGTAATCCTTAGAAATCAGCAACGAAATGAAAGTAATAAACTTACCAAAAATAATTATTAATAAAATAGTAGATTGTATATTGGAGTCAATATTAATTGGAGGAAATTGGTTTAAATGTTATACTTACCAGTCCCATGATAGGGAATTTTTTTGTATCTACATGATTCAAATTGTAATCTATCAGAAGCTCTTCCCCTACACTTATTGATTTTATCGCACATACAAATACACGATTTCCCTCATGTGCCTCGAATATACAATTTGACTTCTTATTAGTTGACACAGGTCGAGAACAATTTATAAAACCTACAATATTCCCTGTTTCTTTTGGCCTTCCATCAATATACATAACGAGCCTTTTAGTTTGATCATTTACTTTGCATTGTATATAATTTGTTGACAATTCATACCTGCACATACTTTTTTTATATTGCACAATCTGTATCCAATTATTGTAATTGTAACAAGGTCCTACATACTCCATCAATTCAAGAAATTGATTATAACTTAACTTTATGCCGTCCATGGAAAATAATCCCAAACCATGTAATGAAGATGGAGCTATGTGATATATCCTTTCGTTAACATAAAAATCAGTGTTAACTGGAGGTAGTTCTTGGGTACCTATTCTTTTTGAAGATGTGTGTACCTTAAGGGAACCTTCCTGTCGCCTTTGGTCTCATTATCATAAGAACATGACCCCCCCCCCCCCCCTCAACAAGAAAAAATTGTATTCATTTATTGAATTTTCTCCTAATCTTTTGACCTCTAGTTGATCTTCCTATTTTAGACCTACTAGATGTCTTACTTTTGTCTTCTATTCCCGTATTTTACTCACTTGAGGAAGACATATCAGAAAAATACCTATTTGGTGATACCTACAATCCATCAAATGAGATACATAGTAGGATCTATATATTTTGCTGACTAAAGAGAAGGAAACCAAATAATAAATTATACTTGTCGATCCATGTCAAAGGTGTTAAATTTCCTGCATATGTAAATCATTTAACTTAAGTCAGCCAAAAATTACATGATATGTAAGCTACAAATTACATAGAAGACAAAATTTACATGATGCAATTTGATATGCTCCATGACATTAGAGTTCAAGACATAATAACTTAATTATAAAAACATACAAGTCAAACAAGTTTCTATGAATAAATCAATACCTCATATGTGACATTGATCATACCTTGACATACATTCCATTGATCATGTTATTGATCATCCTCCTCATCTATGTCATCATCATGACTATCATCATCATCATCATCATCATCACCATCATCTTACTTGTCACCTTGATCATCATCATCATTGTCATCATCATCATGACCAACACCACCACCATCTTCATCACCATTACCATCATCTTCATCACCATTATCATGACCATCATCATCTTGATCAACACCATCTTCCTCACCATGATCATGATCATCATCACCATCATTGTCAGCATCATCAGAATCATCATAATTTTCTTCTTCTTCTTCTTCTTCATTGTGTAATAGTCATTCCTAATCATCATTTACTTCATCTTTTGATTCTTCAGTATCTTCTTCTTCCATCACATTATAATTTACCGAACTTCCTCTTGGATCATGTCTAACAACAAATGACCAACCCGATTTATGTGGAATGCTAAAGTAAAACACTGGCTCACATTGACCTGGAAGAACATAGGGCTCATCTCCAACTGGCTCAAATGATCTTGTATTAATCATTGTAAATCCACTATCATGTTCAATAACAGTCCTATCAGGATCATTTTGATTTAGACATAGCCTGTACCATTTCACGACAAATAGAACTAATTTGAATGAATTAAAGTCGCACTTAATTATATCATCCAAAATGCCATAGTATCAATTTTTAGATTGTTGAGGATGTATGTCATTTATAGATGAAATATTAGTGACCTCGAAGATTGCACTTATCCCAGAATCACAAGTTTTCTTCATATCGTCTAACTTTTTTATGCAAAATTTACAGCCATGGTAGTACATATCTTTGTGGTGTTTTATCTACAATTATTCAAATATGTCAAGATTATTTGCATGGATCTGTAAGTTGATGTTAAATTTATGGGTCATGGTTAGTAAAATTATACGTACCTTTCTACTTCTTAAACCATATGCTAGATCAAGTACCATTGGCGTAACATTAGGATCTCCATTATGATGAGCTTCTTTAACCAATGATGCAACACCACCCCATGTTAATGAGTGACCATTTTATTGATATTGTTGAATCCATACCATCATCCAATCAAGATCATTTGTAATATACAAATGTAGTGCATCCCACTCATGACCAACTGTAAAGAAAACAAATAGACCGCTTAGAAATAACTTATATTGAAGATTTATAAGAATTAATAAACTACAATAACATCGTATAATTACCTCTCACTTTCCTCAATCTATCTTTTCCCATCAAGTACTCCCCTTTGAATTTGTTAATAGAGTTGGGATCCCAAATGTGATCTACATGGATATTTTCTATAAACTTGGGAAGATATTCACTAATGTACACCATGGTCTGGTATACCATATATCCCTCCCCCATAGAACCCTTGGGACGTGCTCTTTGTCGAACCAAGCCCTTCATAAATTTCAAGTGCCTCTCAACCATCCACATTGACCTAGTTTGTACAGGTCCACATAATTCAATCTCCTCAACTTGATGTATGAGGTAGTGTTCTTGAGCATTGAAAAAAGTTGGAGGTAGACACTTTTTCATTTCACACATAAGCTGGGGAATTTTTCTCTTCCAATATTTTATATCTTTTTTATCAATTTCTTTAGATGATAACCATGCCTAAAAGAGATTTAATTCACAAGAACATATAAACAAGATTTTAGAAAAAAATATACAATAAATTACATAGAAAGTAAAGCAAGTCATAAATATAATATCTATACAACAAGTCTAAGAAATAACACTTCTAACCTCATGTATTTTCAAAGATCGTATATAACTTGTTTAACATTGTTGTCAAATTGGTGTGGGAGGGATAGAGGTAGGACGTATTGCAATAATTAAAAAATGATCTTTTCAATATATTGTAAAATAATACAATAAAAAGTACATGCAATTTTACAAATATATTGTAAATAGAGAACATGACTTACCTTGACAAAGGTATGCCAATCATGTGTTTTCAACCCTAGCCCAAAATCACCTTTCTTTGATACAAGACTACTTATATTTGTAGCAAATCCAGTTGGAAATTTTGTTTTTTTTATGACTTCTTTTAATGCATCACTTTGTTGCTCAGTTAATAACCAAGGAAGGGCACTCATATTTATGCGGTCTCCATTGCTATTTGATTCAATGAAATTTTTCAATGCATGATTGTATTCATGAATGCCATTAAAAAATTTAGAAATTTTTTCTTTGTCACGCCTTCCATCCAATATTTTCCATAGTGTCTTTGTTACATTCTTTCTAAAATGCATAGGATCAAACAAATGCACGATTGGGAGATCCTTGTAGAACAACAACCTACTAAATTGACTAGGATAACTTTTTATTCCTCTAGGAAGTTGGTCATTGATGCCTTGACGACCTTCACGAGCATCAATTACATTATTAGTAAATAAAAGATAATATCAAAATATAAATTTCAAGCAAAAATCATCAGATGGAATGACATTACCTCTGCGATTGAGTCTATTGTATTCCAACTTCCATAGACAAGGTGTCATTCTTCGTGGCCTTGATGTTGTCTCTTCTTTCCCATTAAAAAGATATTTTTTGATAATTTGATACTTATGATTATTGTGGAGAAAGTGCCTAAACTCATCGAACACCTACTTTCCTAAACTTCTTGAATGACAAGACTTCATCTTCGGACCACAAACTGGACATGTGAATTTACCCTTTGTCCAAAGACCTAAGAGATACCATACAATTGGATCATGTACAATTATCATGCGCAACTTAAACATAAAGCAATAATGTGTAAACACTATAACATACCAAAAATATGTGACCTTAACAATATATATAACATACTGCAAAAATGAGTTAGCCCAAGGGCATCATGTATTATCCATACAAGCATTGCACGGAATTGAAATTGTCTTTGTCCTATTGGTCTAGAGATGTAATACATAGTGACCCCATTCCATAACCTCAACAAATCGTCAATAAGAGGATCAATATACACGTTCATATCTTTAACTTGGTACTTACCTAGTTGAATGAACAAAAACATTACATAATTATTATGACCATTTTGATGCGGTGTTTATAAATTAATTTAGATAACTATTAAATGAAAAAATACCCGGTACAATCATTGACAACATTATGTGCTCCCTCTTTATGGACATCCAAGGAGAAATGTTATTGTTAATAATAAAAATAGGCCACACTGAGTAAATAGATCTCATATCTCCAAATGGATTGACACCGTCTGCTGCCAATGAAAGGTTGAGATTACGAAGTTCTTATTTAAAGTGTGGCCATGTTATTTTTATGTCTTTAAATGCAAAACCATCCACATGCATTCTCATAATGTCATCTTGACTTATATTGTGTGCATGGTAATCCATAAATTGTGCCAAGCTAGTGCACCTAAATAATCATTGAAGACGTGGACTAATGAGAATGTACCGAAGAACCTTGTGAGGTACCTTTTTGTTATTTAATCTGACCGATATCTACTAATATGACAATCAGGGCATTCTATTGCAAATTCATGTTGTTTATGATATAGAATGTGACCATTGGGAACATGCATGTATTGTCTAATACTTCATTCCAATTTGATTCATAATGATAGATAATTCTCAGTACAAATGAGGCAAAATGTTTGATGGTGGTAACAAAAACTCATCTATCAACCTATAACAACAATTATGAGTTGTTAATATAATGAATAGTAATGGTATGCTAACATTGAAGATGAAAAAAAATGGCATACCTTAGCATACGTGACATCACTACATTGGATAAACCATTCATAACCTTCAAGTTCACCAACAACACTATAGCGGAGAGAAGAGTTATTTGGGAGCCTTGGTATAGGGGCTCATATGCCTTCTCAAGTATAGGTATATCAAGACCATCTTCATCATCATTATTAGATGTGCTAGTACCATCATCATGATCATCTTGATCAGCTACGCCAATACCATCTTCTTCAATCATGTCCTCTGGCACATTATCAGCTATGCCAATACCATCATCTTCAATTGTGTTCTCTGCCATAGGATCATCTTCTTCCATGGGAGCATTATCCTCGGCTTGGATATTCACACCTCCGTGTTCCTCCAGTTGGAAATCCACATTCACCAATCGACGAAAATCATGCCCCCCTTCAATGTGACCATGTTGTCCACAATGACTCTAGGCTGTTGTGATTAGAATTCTTCAATTCTTTAAGCCCTTACACTTTTTGCAATGACAATTACATTTATCAACTTTTCTTTGGAACTGAGACCACAATCTAGCAATTGTCTCATTATTTTGTTCTGGGTTCATATTGCCAGGTGTGGACTTTCTTCATAGGCAATTATTTGGGCTATAAATATACAAAATGTAAACATACAAGCATTAGTAGGATCTTGTATATAATAAAAAATAATAAAATATTACAAGATTTATAAATACACACACAAATCATGCTCACTAGATTAGGCCAACCAATTTGCACATTCCTTCCCAAATTATCATATTTCCTGATATTTTTCCTCCACCATAATTTGGACTTAGTATTTTAATGTGATTAAGGTTTTTAAGTTCATAATTGGTTAGAATGCAAA
Organism: Chamaecyparis obtusa; assembly: GCA_027943335.1. Lineage (NCBI taxonomy): Eukaryota > Viridiplantae > Streptophyta > Pinopsida > Cupressales > Cupressaceae > Chamaecyparis > Chamaecyparis obtusa. The sequence goes on from BSBK01002409.1 coordinate 204,640, forward strand.
GTTGAAAAAACAATAATGTTAACATTAATAATTAGCCACCATTGAGAAATTTCATTAGTAATCAACCACCCTTCATAACAAATGATAATTATGTTGTTTGCCAAAATAATCATTTATGATTATTTTGGTGAGCTTAATCATGAATGGTTATCATTAACAACTTGAAGAACATGCTCACATATCAAGTTAGTGATATCTTCAAAGGTTTTCTTAAGCATCAAATTGATAAATTTAGATATGAACAGGCTAGTGTGAAAAAATGGTATATGTAATTATATTTATGGGGCACAACCATACTTATGGCATAGCTGCACTTAAAGACATTTTATGGGATGCATATGGCAAGGATTAGAGAAATGTGAAGTGGTGGTTGGTTGATGTGAATTGGAAACAAATAAGTGAGTGTGACAAAGGAGCCATGTTAATTGTTAAGACCACACATTTATGAGATCCACACAAAGTGATATAAAAGAGGGGTTAAATGAACATGGTAAGATATTTTTTCCTTACATAAATGCTAAAGCAAGAAGATCATAAAATGATTGCTTGCAATAGGTGAAATTAAAAGCTAGACTAAGTACTTTTACTAATATTATTAGTTAATCCTAAGAGAAGGTAAGTGGTACTCCTTTCGACATAAGAATTTGTAATGACCTAGAATTAACATAATTATGTCATTTCCCATTTATTTATTCTATCTTCCTTGACAGGAATGTCTTAATATAAAAACATATCAACAAGTGACATGTTCTTGTACTTGGTTTTGCATTATAGCCCAATTCATATCCATATCTGCACTACTCTTTAACACATTTATCTTCTCCTCATTTTGATTTTACAACATTTATAATTACTTTTGCACATTCACAATTAAACTCAAGATCGTTGATGTATTTTCCATGGTTCATTTATATATTCCTTTTTAGATAGGAGTGAACTTGATATTCCAATTATAAAATTCAAATTTCAACTTCCCTACTCATTTCAACAAGTTCTTTATAGTTGGCTAGTAAAAATTTTGTGTAACATGTTCACAAATTTAATGTGCACCTTGATTTTCTTTTTAAAACACACTCCAATTCTAAAAGACAATAAATAAACCAAATTTGTACCATCACTACATAGGCTATTTGCGTGTTTGTGAATTCTAGTCTTTGGTATCACTCATACCATTAATCTAATCCACCAAGAGGTTTGACTTTGGAGAACATGCTTGCTTATCAAGTCAATAATCTCTCCTCAAAGATATTCTTAAACATAACCTTAATAAATTTAGATATCATAAAGATAAGTAAATATTTAGAAAGACTTATTAAATCATTCTCACATATTACAAATCACATTTTATATGACATATTAAATTCATAGCAAATTTAAGATGAGTATATTCACTTTTTAATATGAGATATTAGATTCATCGTAAACTTAAGACGAGTATAAATAAATTCAATTTGACATCACCCATTTTCTTAAACTTATACAAATTTTGAAACACCATCAAATTTTAGATGAAGACAAATAAATTTAACTCAACACCACCATTTTTTTTCAAAATTGTATCATCAATCCCAAAACTAAATACACATATTCCTCTCATATAATTTCCATTTGCATATTCTTCATCCATATATTAATAATTAATTTAGTCTGTGTACTCATTATATAAAACCAATGCAAATGATTATTCATTACAATATTATTTATTTGGAAATTTTCTAGAATGCCAAAATTTGTTTGCTAGTTTCACAAGTTCAAAAGCATAAAAGGATTCCATTTAGGGCTTAAAAACCCTAAAAAAAAGAATCCAATCCACCCAAAAATTATTCCAATTGATGGATCTGAAATTGAAAATTCAACAAACGAGTTTTATATTAACTAAACAAAACTCAAGGAATCCAAGTCAACTATGTTTTAGAAAGAACAAATGTATTAAAGACAGAAATATACTGTTGTTAAGGTTTGTCTGAATATAAATAAAAGTCTAAGGCTGGATAGTTGGCATAACATTATGATTAGTCTAAGTCTATGGCTTAATCTTTTTAAAATTGGAATTCTTTGTTGATGAAATAAACAATACTCTTGAGTTGGGATTATTTGTTGTAGGGATAACTAATTTCAAGTTATTTTTGGGATTTGTATTTCTGCACGAGGACTTAAACACATTTTTGTTCTCACAAACTGCCCGATATTAACCATTTGGTCGAAAATGTTATATTAAAGTCTTACCTTCTATTATGTTTCTATTTTGGAACTAATAGCTTATTGTTCTTTAACGATGAGTTTGGTCCGATCACAACACTATAGTTCTATTAATGGAAAGATGAACTGTAGGAAATCTTGATTGTACTCAGCATGAGGAATCTAGTGATTTTGATGTTAGTACTAAGTTCAAGTTGTTTTTGGGATCTATATTTTTGCATGAGGACTTAACACATTTTTGTTCTCACGAACTGCCCCATATTAACCATTTGATCAAAATTGTTATATTAAAGTCTTACCTTCTATTATGTTTGTATTTTGGAACTAACACATTAGTGTTCTTCGACGAGTTTGGTTTGATCACAACACTATAGGTAGTGAATTAGCAACCACTGTTATGAAAAAGTTGTCTTCTGAAAAGTACAAGGATAGTTATGAATGAGTTCCTCGATTTCATGTTATCACAGAATTAACATTCTCTAAAAAAAGAACAGGGAGTATGCTAAAATGCTGGTATCTTGACAGGGAAGGTTCTATTTTCCTCCAACCTCTTGCAATCAAACTTCTAACACAAGCATTTTTTATTTCTTTAACATTCTTAATATATTTTGTAGCTAAATACTACATTTTTTTAAATTACAAGAGTCATTTAACTACTCAAATTTTAACAAGTTTTGAGTTCTCCAATTAACTAAATCTAGAGTACATACTGTCCACAACCAATTAGTTGCCAAAAACAATAAATAGAATTTAAAAATAAAATTTTAAAAAAAAGGTTTATGTGCATTCCCATTGGCAACACCTATCCTACATATGGATGCATCTATTGCATGGCTTGATGCAACTAATGAGAGTGGCATCATGGTTTCTTATTGTTCAAATGAGCCAAATGAATGAAGAGCAAGATCCAAATTATTTCTTATAGTTTAGCATTAACTATTTTAAATTGGTTATAAAATATCAATGAAATAGTAGAATTATTAATATTTTATAACTAATAACTATGATTTCAAATATGTACCTTTATTTACTTACAACTTATGGACATTTTAAAATATATTTTTAACATATACAATAGGCCTTACCTAGCCATACTCAAGGGAAAAAAATCTAAAACTAAAACCTATACCCAACCATGTACTCAAACCAACAAATTAGGTATTTTTATCCTTGGTACTTTCTATTCCACAAATTCACACATTCATTTTTGTGAATTTAAATCATCATCACCAAAAAATGATAAAAGGTTTCCCTACCAGAAAACCTTATCCCATCATTCCTTAAAACTTGGATAAACACTAGAATATTAAGCTAAACATATCTAGCCAAAATTATAAATCAGAATTGCATCTCCTATCATGAACAATCTAGTCAAATTTGTTAATATGGAAACGGCTCATGCTCGCTCTGCGCTCTGCTAGGGCTTTTTACCTTGTGTCCATTTTCTGCAGCCTTGTCCTTCACACATACTGCAGTTATTGTGGGAAATAGTTTAGTATATATGGCTCCGGCCACTTCCCACCAAGCAGTTGATGCTGGTGCTGGTGTGGTTTCAGATAGCAATGGCACTGCCAAGAAAATGTCCCCACAAATTTGTGCCCAAAGTGTTCCACGAGGTATGGCTCAGCTTGATATTATTTTACCCATTAATGAGTTCAATGATGCTTGCACTTGACTTGAAACACACACCCTGATTGGCTATTTTTTGGGTCGCAACCCTCATGAACATGTTCTCAAGGATTGGGTTGCGAAATCATGGACTCCTCACGGAATTCACCTAGATGGCATTCAGAGCCTCACCAAAGGATTTTTTTTGTTTCTCTTTTCTAACCCCTCCCATGTGGATGCTATTTTTGCCAAACATCCCTGGAACCTCGGGGCCTCGCTGTTAATCTTCCAACGCTGGTCTTGTGACTTCTCTGTCTGTAATGACAAGAAGCTGAAAGTCCCAGTGTGGGTAGAGTTCCCTAGTCTTCCCTTACCTTGTTGGCCTTTCATGCATGCCATAGCGTAGAAGCTTGATAGGGTTATATGTGTCAAGCATGACCATTTTCTTAATCCACGACCTCAAAATAGGCTCTATGTTGAGGTCGACCTTTCTAGGGACCTCAAAGAATCCATCAAGATTCAGGTTGGTGATACCACCTTCACCCAAAAGGTGATTTATCTCAACTTTCCCAACACTTGTTATCATTGTCAATCTATGGAGCATAAGATTAAGGACTGCTCTTTGGCTGTGCCTCGTACCAAGACTCCCCCTAAGGATTCTGGTTCTCAGCCGACTGAGGCTGGAAAGAAAGATGAAGTCAAAAAAGATGAATGGGTTACAATTGGTCAGTGTAACAAGCCCCACAAGAAGCCTACTTCGGCTTCAGCTTCCCATCCGCCACCTTCAGATAACATGGTTTCTTTGGAAACCCCTGTTATCGAGGTTTCAAATCCTGCTTCCTAGGGGAAATAAGTTTCCAACTCCTAGGTTATTGTTCCTCCATCCTGCATGCCTCCTTCGGTCATCGATATTGTTTCTTCCAATTCTTTCCACTGCTCTCGTAGCCCCTCTAGGCATGCTGAGACTAAGTTTGATGGCATGCTGGAAAAATGACATAATATTTCTTTGGATTTTTCTAGGCCTGCTTTTGCCCCAGGTTATTTATCTAATAGTTTTGACTCCCTTGGGGATGAGGATGGAATGGATGACACTGTTATTCCATGAAGTTCATCTCATACAATATTCATGGGTTGACAGACCTACATAAAAAAATTTATGTCAGGGACTTGCATCGGTGTTTTTGTCATCTGGATGTTTTATGCCTCCAGGAAGTTAAGATTTCAGGTTTCATGCTTGATGCTGCTTGTAAATTTATTTGGCCTAAAAGCCTTGCTCTCTGCTCTCAGCATGAGGCTAGTCGAGGTGGAGTTGTTACTCTCCTTTCTCCTCATTCGCATTCCTTTTTGGTTAGCCATGGTTCTGACCCCATGCAGAGAGTTTTTTGGGTCACTTTCATTATTGAAAATCATTCTTTTGGCATTGTTAATTTTTATGCTCCCAATGATGTTGTTGAGAGATCTCACCTATGGCATTGGCTTGCAGATTCTCTACCACCTACTACTTGGCTTATTTGTGGGGATTTTAATATGGTGGAGATGCCGCCTAACAAGGATGGCTTTTTGCCCTTTCGATGGATAGCTGGAGAAAGAGAAGCCTGGTATTACATGCGTAATAAATTAGGGCTTTTTGATCCCAATGTGGGCCACCACCATTCTGATGGGGTATGGCACACTTGGTCTAATTATAGGGCCTCCTCTGATAGAATTCATAAAAGGATTGATCATGCTATGATCTCAGCTCAATCTTTTTTCTCTTTTTTCGAAAAGAAAGCTTTACCAGTCACTCCACTTGTTGATGTGACCTTGTCAAACCACTTTCCCATCCAATTTAATATTGTTTGGAAGATAGCTAAGGCTAGGCCTCCCGCCACGCAATTTTACTTTAATACTTTTGTCCTTCATCATCCTTCTACAATGGACCACATTCATCAGGTTTGGAACCTTGAGCCTAGATCCACCCACTTGATAGGATGGATTCAATGGTGGAATGATGCCATCAGGTGTACGGCTCATTTCTTGCACATCTATGGCAAACAGTTGGCCAAGTGTTGTCGCAGAGCCTATGATGTCAACACCAAAGCCTTACATGTTGCCACCGAGGCCTTAGCTCAGGACCCTTTCAACCAAGATCTGCAACTCAATCTTGCTAAGTTACGTCATCAGAAGTAGGTGGCTGACAACCATGCTACTTGAGGAGCTCAAATCAAAGCTCGTTTACACTGGTTAAAGTTTGGAGACCATGTTTTGAAAGAATTTTTTATTGCCCTCCATCCTCGGCATACAAGTATAGGCATAACCAGAATCCGAGAAGGTTATTCCCTTCTCATGGAGCTTCCTGATGTTTTGCAAGACTTTGTTCATCACTATGAACATGTTTTTGCTAATCAGGGTCACTCTCCTACTAGAGAGAAAGCTCTTGCAGATTGTATTGTGGTGGTGCCTCAATGTGTCTCCCTTGCTTGATGTGTCTTCTATGATCAACTGGTTTCCTTACAGGATCTTCATGAAGCTGTGTTTTCCATGGTTGATGATAAAGCCCTTGGTTGTGATGGCTTCCCTTGTGAGTTTTACAAAGACCTTTGGGATGCCATTGGTCCAGATCTCCACCAGGTCTACCTGGAAGCATTTCATAACCAAGCTCTTGGGGATATTATTAACCGGGGGAATATCAAGTTTATTCCCAAGTCTAGGGATCTGGAGGACATTTGTAACTAGCGGCCCATCACCTTTCTCAATGTCTCCTACAAGATCATTGCCAAGGCGCTAGCTCTCAAGATTCAACACATGCTTCTGTAGATTGTTCGGCCTAAGAAAACAAGATTTATCAAGTCAAGATTTAGTCTTGACAACATCATTTTTATTTGGGAAGGTATGGAATGGGCTTGTAAGTCTCATGAGAAAGCCCTTTTTCTCAAGATTGACTTTGCTAAAGCTTATGATTGTATTGAATGGCATTTTATCCTTGTGACGCTTCATGCTGTGGGTTTTGGTCCCAGATTTCTTCAATCTATGCAGATGCTCTTCAATAATGCCTCTTCTTGCATTACCTTCAATGGCTGCCAATCCTCCACCTTTGGGCTCTTTCGTTCCATTCGGCAAGGTTGTCCTCTTGCTCCAGCCTTATATGTTTTGGCTACCTGCTTGCTCACTCCATTTCCATGGGTACTATTCGGGGACTCTACTTGCCAAATTCATCTCAATAGCTGGTCAATGACCTTTTCACCGATGATTCCTTCCTCACTCTAGCGTAAGATGAAGAGAATATCAAGGCATCCTTGTAGTGTTTAGACATCTTTTTTCTAGCCTCTGGTTCGGCCATTTAGTGGCACAAAACCCTCTGTTACAGATAGTTGGCTCTTCCCAAGCATCCCTGGCTTTTTCAGTTTGGTTGGACCAGGATTCAACATGGGGAAATTTTTTGCTTTCTGGGTATTCCCTTTGCATTTCAAGGCAACCCTACTGATCTATGGAATGTTGTTCTTGCTAAAATTAAAAAAAATCTTACCTACTGGATCATGGAGTTGCTCTCTCTCGCTGGAAAATTCCAGATCTACTCCAAGGTCCTAGTATCCATGCATGTTTATTACTTCTCTTGTTGGGCTCCCTCCAAAGCCTCTTATAAGAAGCTCGAGAAACTTCTATGGGATTTTCTCTGGGCTTATGGTATTGATCACCAGGGCTTTCATAGAGTTGCTTGGGATTTTTTTTGCCTCCCAAAAATCTTCGGTGGGCTTGGGTTAATTGATACCTAGAAGCAAGGGCACACCCTTTGTGCCAAATGGGTTGTGCGGTGTCTTATAGGTAATGAAGCCTAGAAAATTTTACTTCGGCACTACATTTCCTCAGGCTTTCTCTTCACAACCCTGCCTAGAAGGGGATTGGTTTTCATACCCTTCTGGTTATGAAAGAGCTCATTCAGATCGAGGGTATAACTTTTGTCACTAAAAGCATTTGGAGAGCTTGGGAGTCTGTTAAGCCTTGGCTTCAGTGGGTTGGGAATGGTTTCCGGGATGGTCTTTCTTTCAACCAGCAGAACATTTGGTGGTCCCCTCTTTTTGCTCAATAGGGGACTCCTCTTGCTAGAGTTCAAGGGGTTCGTGCTCTTTGGTTTCACAGGTGTGTCATTCAAACCCTGAAAGATCTTTTCTCCAGAGCCACTATGAATCTTTGATCTTGGGATGATCTCCAAGTTCAATTTCGGCTCATCCGCCCAAATCGTCAGACTTTTGACTAGCTGGTTTCGGCCATCCCACCTCACCTCCTACATAAATTAGGAATTCAATCTTTCAGACCGTGGTGGAAAGACTGGAAATGGTACCCTGCTATGCCCTTCACCATTTACAAGCCTAAGCTTGGGTATTCTTGGCTTATGCCTCATTTTCCCATTATTGATTATCTCAACTAGCATTGGCATCTCTCTTCTCAGAAGAGTTGGGGCTAAAGATTTCGTACTATTTGGGACTTTGCAACTGAGCCTAAAATTTCTCATTTTTCCTGGTGTTTTTTATACTAGGGCTTACCTCTGGGAGCTAGACTTAGGCATTTGGGGGTTCCTAATTCTAAATGCCCTTTTTATGGTCACTCTAAGATGCTCATACACATTTTTTGGTTTTGTCATTGTGTCCAGAATTACTGGGTCTGGATTCATGACTTCTTTACTCCTTTTAGGCGTAAACCTTTTTCTTGGCACATGGCTCTTCTTGGTGACTCTCCCAGAATGGCTTCCCAGTACACCCAGATATGGCATACTTTCAGGATGGAAATTTTGTTTACCTTGTGGAAAGATCGCAACACTATGTTTTTTTCTCATAGTTTTCTGGATATTCACGTCTCTCTTTATGCTAAGGTATGTATTTGTAACAATGTCATGATGTAGATCCAGGTGCAAGTAGATAAAGTAGCTCTTGAGGTTTCCCATTTGCAGGAGTTACTCCAGCATTGGGGCAATGCCCCTTGTACTGTGGCTCAAGTGCCTCCAGGTTCTCTCTCAGCTGACCATATGCCACCCAGGGGCTGACGTCGTAGCCAGAGTTCCTCTGCTAGACACTCCAGGACTTTGCATCAATTGCACCTTCGCTCCACCTCTCCCCCTCCTGAGAGGGATGCGGGCTCTGGCTGGCCTCTTGTGCTTGCTTCTACTCTTGTTTCTTTTGCTCGGCCCTCGACCTCTATTCCTGCTAATCAAGACAAGTTCCCTTGCCTGGCACTGGCTATCTCACCCAAGCAGGAGGAAGGAGAATTGGAAAAAGAAGATCCAGAAGATGGCTAGGTCGTTCCTGATCAGACTCCTGGGCTCAATGTTTGGGGCAATCCTAATGACAGATATCCTCCTCCCTCTTCTTCTACTACTCTTGCAGCTTGAGGGTTTCTCTCTTTATATGTTTTTTGATGAATAGTTGTATGATTCCGGCCTAAGTGTTGAGTGACTTGCGGGGTGATTTCTCCCCCAACCCCTTTTTTGTGAATACTGTACTTTTATATTATTAATAGAAAAGGCCTCTATTTATCAAAAAAATTATAAATCAAATCATTTCTTCCATTTAGAAATAACAACATATTTCCACCATGCATCAATAGCCCTATCAAGTAGTATTCTTTAATATTCTAACAAATATAAAATTGAAATTTTGATTATGGTAATAGTAACATCCTACCATAGGAATTGCCAACCACATCAAGAGTTGAATCGCAATTACATTCATTGACAAACTTGAAGTTCCTAATCAAACTACCAATCAATTGACATCCTATGATACAAGCTAATGGGCATTTCCCCACCATCCCACTACCACAACTCAAGACCTAAGGGCATTTCCAACGTAGCTTCTTGGTTTGGGTGCAGCTAGGGGACTCCACGACATCCCTAAGAATTCCATAAACCCTCATGTAAAGGAAGTAAAAAAGAAAATATTTTCTCAAAGTCAGTAAGTGTCTCCAATTTGTGTGCCACAAACCCTAACCTTGATGATTTATATGCCCCACCCATTCCCTCACCATACACATAAGACTAACAAGGATATAATTTCTAAGCCTCATGTCAAACCACTCCTAAGTTCTTAAAATAGTAATCACTTGTGTTGCAGAGAAAAGTGACAAAACTATAAAATTGATATTGGCCATGATGGTTTATTTGGATTTGAAGGTTTCCAAGGGCACTACATGTGTTCTACAATGAAAATGTTAAATGTAAAGACATAATCCCAATTAATATGGGTAGATAATTATCAGAAAACTAATGCAAACATCTCCTTTGGATGATGCCAACCAGCATGGCTTATAACACCATATTCTGTGGAGGCGTGCTAGTATGGGTTAGTTCTCCAGGATATGTGTTTGTCCATGAGAATGTAATAGTCAAAGATGCATATATGTTAAACACTTTGTTAACATCTACAAATTGGATAAATTGGATAAGTTAACATCATATCGCCCATCTAATTCCCCATGTGAACAAATAGCAAGACTGAAAATTTATAAACATGCTTAGAGAAGTTATTTTGTATAACACTAAACATAACTGCATAAATTTGTGCATTAACAACCAAAGGAGTAGAATTCTTCATTGGAGGAGCTTACTGAGACTAATTCTAACAATGACTCAAAGAGTCAAAAGTGAATCCATTTGAAGTGGCTGGGTAATGATATTATCAGAATGTGTGGCACAACCTATTAATAGTTAGACTTCTGTTACCAAATTTTAAGGCAATTTATGATATGACTCCATGTACAAGGATGACTTTCATTCTTCTCCATGTCTTCAAATTATCCTAATCCTAAAAAACAACATTGAAGATCTAGAATTTTGATAGAGGATACAAAAAGAAATAGCAGGGACTCTACCAGTGCACTCTTAAAAAGTTAATTAAAGTGAAAAGAGGATAATAAAATAAATAACAGTGAAGAATTCTGCCAGTGCACTATATAAAATTTTATGAAAATTATAGACAGGAATACTCAATGTTGAAGAAAATAGAAGATGTGATTATATGGTGTATTGTGCTTTCCTGTCACTTATGTAAATAATTGCAATAAATCAACACAAACTAAAAATGGTGGTTCAAAATACTCATGATTGCATATAAAATAAAATCATTCAGAAGCTCTACACAAGTCAAATAAGGAAAAACAAAATGAAATCGCATAGATACAGAAAATGGAAGATCAAACTAAAAGAGACCATATATACTGACAATAGGTTTTATGTGTCAGATTATAAAAGTTACCTTTACTTGCCTTCGATAAAGAACCGTGTGAAGAGTTTTCAGACTTTCATAAACTCTACTCCACTTGGATACCTTAAATGCCACTAGAAATTCAAAAGATGGGTTTTAATATACAACCAAATTATACATAACATAGCCTCAATCAAAAGCATTGTTATAAATTCCCATTATTTCTTTGTCTCTATATATTCCTTCTCTAGTTAGATAGATGGATGAATGGATATTGATTCAATTCTAGATAATGGTGATGTGAGAAAGGTATCGGATGACAGTTTAAACACCCCTCACTGGCCCAGTTTAAACATTACATTTTTCTCTAGTCGAGCCTTGAACTAAAATATACCTCTCCTCTGAAATGAAATTGAACCCTGGTCGCGTGAATGGACAAGAATGTTGCCCAAAAATGAGCTGTAAAATACCAAATAGAGCTATGAAAGATTAAAATGTAGAGGTATATAAGGAGCGCATACCTGTTTAGGGGAAAAAATGGATTAATGTTGCTCAAAAATGTGTCAAAATGTCAATGCAGTGTAAGAACCTGCAACAAATGATTCAAGGCAAATGTCAAGGTAAGGGTAAATGTGGAAGAACCTACATCAAAAACACACTCACCTCAACCAGCTCCCACGTGCTCAGACCTCCAAACCTCCTGCCCACAATACCCAAAGAGTGATCAAATGATATCGAACCCTTTTTTTTGTTTATACCAAATGATTTCAACCAAATCGGGCCTCATAAACATTAAAAGCCAATTTTGACCAAATCGGGCTCATCAACAAAAAAAATTTGAATCTAATGAGCCAAAAAAAGGCCTTGGTTGAAATTAAAGGTAGAAAATTGACCTCAAGTGTATTACTGAGTTTAGGCAAGGTAATGATGGTGGCAATGTTGGTATGTTGTGAAGAGCAAGAAGGTTGTATGCAAGTTGTGGTATGAGTATGTGTTGCACATACACCTCCATAGTACACACATGTCTATGCCAACTAGGCCAAATGGTCTAGTATTAAGTAGAAGGGTAAGGGGGATGGAGGGATGTGGAGGCTTATGTAGAATTTTGCTTTTTGGCTAAGATAGGAGCATCACATGATGGTAAGTTACACTAGGTGCATTTTTTTTGACACTATAGTATAACTTTAGTTTTATTTATAACGTATTTTATATATAGGGAGAGACTTTATTGTCCAACTATATAAATGCATTAGTTTTTTACTATCACCTTGTATCCATCATCCTCCACAAACTAAAAAAAAAATCATATAAGCATCTTTTTAATTTTATCTTTTCTAATGTGATCAAATTGCCATGTCTAAATGTATGTAAAAATATGAAGGATTATTATAAAACACATTCATTGATATTTGTGTGGAAAACAATTGATTTTGTTGACTTTTTAAACTTGTTGATATATACATTCTCTTGTAATATTTTTTTATTCTTCTCATATAGAGCATGCGTGTATGTGTTTAGTGGATAAGCCCAAAGGAATATGTATAAATAAATAGGAAAAGTAAAAAATAAGAGACTTAGTTTCACGTAAGATTACATTGTTTGTCAATATGTAAATCTATTTAAGTAATCTCTTAAAGAAGACATAAACCTAAATGTGAATTGTAGAACTATGGAAATTTAACTATTACATTTTTCGCCTATTTTAAGATTCATTTGAATCCTAGAACGATCGCATGTATATAAAAGAATTTAGTACTCATAAACATGAGATAAATTCAAAAGAATGTATCTAAATAAATAAATAAAATCAAAATATAAGAAACCCAACTTTGAATAAGCTCAAAAGAATGGTGAACTACTTGCAATGTTCTTGGAACCTTCATCGCCACAACAATTATTTTGTTTTAGACCCTTTGAGATCGTAGAAGATTAATCTTGGGATGTAATGAGCTGATGCTCATCAAGCCAAACTTGATCATCATCGCAAGGTGATGGGATGTTCTAATGACATTGGCCTTCATTCACCCATTAGAAATTGATGGTCTGTTGCATGTTTTCCCTCACCTTTAACTGAATAATAAGGAGCCTAGGACATTGCTGCGTGGTAACTTGAAATCCCACGCGTGGACCCGCCCACATTATTTTTAAACACGGTTGCATGAAATGATGTGTTTGGTTACGTGATTATGTCTGGAGGTAATAATAATCAACACAACTAAGCAAGTCGTATGCAAGAAATACTCCTTGCAACGAAACCTAACTACCATAAAATATAAATACAAAGTGCACTCCAACTTGTCCACTTCAACAACTCCGTGAGAAATCTCTCGCTACTTTCTCATCATATGGGGAAATGACTGTGCTAAGATACTCGACAATGGCCAAAAACTGCAGCTTACTCTTCGATCAGTCCTCAGGTACTTTGTCTCATTTGCCTAATGCTTGATGACTATTGTCATGACATGCACATTACAAGATTTGTTACGTGTAATAGTTAAAAAGTGGTCATTTTTAAAGTGTTGTTTGATACCTACTCAAAGATATCTCAATAACCATCCACAACAACTACTTCAAAATTTGCCAATGCTTATACACTAATTTTTCTATAGTGCTAAAAAATTCTACTTAATAGGAGTACAAACAAATAGTATTGATACATGATATATTTATTAATAAACTTTAACTTATATTTTTTAATTTTCTTTAAACTAGTAATTGAAGATTGGATAGAGAAAGAATAAATGATAATAGAAAATTAGAGGCTACATTCTTCTCCATTCTTTACTACTTGTATTCTTCACGGTAACAGAAAAGCAATAGTGCAACTTCTTTTTTTAAAAATATTTATTAAGAAGAAACTTAACAGCGACTTTCCTTCAGGGTTCATTAAGGATCTGTTTAGTTGCTGGAATTGAGGTGAAATTGGGAAATGCAAATGCTGGAATTCCCAAATTCTCAATTTGTTTTAAAAAAATTAAAATGAAATTAGATTTTCTAAATTTTAATTTTTACCCAAAATGAACATACAAATCTTCAAACATGGGTGCGAAGAAATCCCAAGGATCTTACGGAACCTCATGCCACAGTTGAAAGAAATTTGAAACTTTGATAACTAATATAAATTGAGAAATATATTTAATTGGGATCTATTGGTTACAAATGTAGCCTTTTGGGCTTAAAAATCGCTCCAAAAATTGAAAGAATAAAAGAATTTGGTGAAACTTGGCGAATTATGATCCTTTGAACTCAGTCGGATGCCTAGCGAGTGCATTCAGCAGGGAAGCCCTGTGGAAACCTCTTACTGTCCGAACAGTAATCGTAAATCATGTAGTTTTTGCGCACCCATTCAAGTTTCTGCTGCTCGCTCGTCTCCAACGCCTCTGCAGCGTACCATGAATTTACAGAGCAGTCAGAGGAGGCAGAGCATGTCTCTGCTTTGAATTCTCCATAGGACGCCACAAATGGGGATTTGGTCCAGTCGATCTTCACAAGCCCACCTCTGGTTGCCCAATTGTCTGCGTTCCACAGGCTCGAATATATTCTCATCGCTTGATTCTTCGGATATGCCACTCCCAAATCCTCGCTGTTCTTGAACACTCTAACCGGAGTTCCATCCACAGAAAATCTGCAGAGTACAGAAATAAATGTTATAAACTACAATAATGATGTTAAAAGTAAGAGGGCCAGGCTAAAGAGGACATTCACTACTAGTTGATCTGAAGTTGCAGGGACAGTATTAACTTACATGATTTGTTGGGGATTCCATGTCACAGAGTAAGTGTGGAAGTCTGCGGTGGGGTCGAACCAGAGGTAGAATTGCTGCTCGCGGTTGCCTTTGCCTTGAGAGAAAACATTGGTGTGCATAATGTACGGATCTCCAGACAGATTCCCCAGGAACTCGAAGTCTATCTCGTCGTGTGTAGTCCCTTGTGACGAGAGCTGCACCAGACCGTCATCATTTTATCAGACCATACTCTACTTCCCACAGCTGATTTCAGTACAAAAAAATGAATTGAAGGGACTGACTTACATAATATGCAGTAACAGTACCCGCCGAATTACCGGGCACCAGCTTGATTTGCATATCGATTTTGCCAAAGAGATATTCATTCTTGGATTGGAACCCCGAACCTGTTTTCACACAACAGAGGCAGGGAAGAAGATAAGAATCCATTCCACATACTGTAAAAAACACAGACATATTTATATGCAGTAAGCAAATGAGATAAAATATACCTGAGGACTGATCAAGAGCGAGCTGCAAGTGTTGGCCATTGTCGAGTATCTTAGCACGATCATTTCCCCATGTGATGTCAAAGTCATTGTAAAAACTAGCAGAAACAAGATGGGAGAATGAGAGTGCAAAGGTGAAGAGGATACATAGAATGAGATGGTCCATTGGGAACGGAAGACGAGAATGTAGAGCGGAGGAATACTGATAGAGGTGAGGATGTGGTGAATGTTGATTGCAGAGGAATATCAGTGGGTTTATATAGGCAGGATCGGGAAAGGAAGGAAAGCAGGAAGAAGTTTCCCCAAACGCGTGACTTGGAGACCAAGTGTTGGATATTATTGAACGCGGAGTTCCAGCAAGAGGAAATTATTGAGTACAGCTGGCGAGGTGTGCGCACTATCAAACAGTTGTATTCCATGAGTTTGGGTGCACTTCGAGGCTTCTTCCAATGCAGGTTCTGGATGTCAACGTCTCATCTTCTACACCAAACAGAGCGTATTTTCTTTTTTATTCCAAAAGAGTGAAAGCTGGAGAGCGACTATTTGGGCCAGCGACCTGATGGGTTGGCGGTTATAATTAAATTTTTTAATTGTCGTATTTTTTTATTAAAAGAAGAGATGGTTAATGATTATTTCGAGCAGCTTTTTTATGTCATTAATTTTCCACATCATCAAGTTTTCAGAGTCTATTAGATTGAGATGCAATAATCTTTTGGCCTAAACCGTATAATTGTTTTCTAAATATTTCAGGTCATACTTTGCGATTTTTATTTTTTTAAATTTTTGTTGCAATATCCATGAAATTTCATCTTCAAATGCTAGTTTTCTTCTATAAAGTTATACATTCTTTTCCTTGGTTAGTTGTCAATAAAATTATCATGGTCTCTTAAAATAGTTCTTAATAAAATAAATAAATTATCATGGTCCACGTAATTTGATAGTTGTGAAAGTATATGTGACTTTCTCTTATTTAGAATACTTTTGTAATGTCTAACTAATTATTGTCTCCCTAAATAAAATATCAAAAGCGGAAATCCTATTTTTTTATGGGTTGTTATACCCATTTAGTTTCAATAGAGTTTTGGTTGTCATGTATGAATTATGACAAGGGTTACTTGCTCCCAAGCATTCATGCTCATTATTTCTTTGAAAGTTTCAATTTCTTTCTTGTTATATTCAAGAAAAAGATAAATCACTTCTCTATTTTGTCCTTTGTAAGAACTGGCCATATATTTTTATGTGTCCTATGCTAACCTAAAACACTTACATAAATATAGATAATTAACTCTACAAGAATCATGACAATAGTATGCATTTCCACCAAGAATCTATAACTTATATATTTATTTCTCTGATTCAAATAAATAGTGACAACAATAAAACATCACAACTTCTCTTGCAAAGCAAACAAAAAATTGAATTCTGAAATAGAACACTACACAAACCATATGAACATAAACTCTAAGCCACAACACTAGAAACAACATTGTGTATCAATCTAAAGCATTCTTTGGACCAACCACTCAATACATTGAGAGAAATAACTTATATAACTATTTCTTTGACGCAAATAAATAATGACAACAGTAATACATCACAACTTCTCTTGCAAATCAAACCAAAAATTAAATTATGAACTACAACACTACATGAACAATATGAATGTATACTCCAAGCCACAACACTAGAAACAACACTATTGAGCAATGCATAGAATTCTCTAGACCAATCCTTCCAGATAACCTCGATGTTAGAAAACTCCAACAACTAACTCCAACAACTAAACTTCTAAGAACTTAAAAACATAATAGTTCAATATCCACAAAACATCATCTTCAAATGCTATTTTTCTTTGGTAAATATAGATGATTTTCCTTGGTTAGTTGTCAATAAAATTATCATGGTCCCTTAAAATAGTTGTCAATAAATTTAACAAATTATCATGGTCTACATAATTTTATAGTTGTGACAGTAGATGCAACTTTCTCTTATTTCGACTACTTTTGTAATGTCTAACTAATCATCATCTCCCTACATAAAATATCAAAAGAGGAAATCTTAATTTTTTAGGGGTTGTTATACCCATTTAGTTTCAATAGATTTTTGGGTGTCACATATAAAATATGAAAAGGAGCACTTTCTCCCAAGCTTGCATGCTCATTATTTCTTTCAAATTATCAATTTCTTTCTTTTTATATTTAAGAAAAAGATAAATTGCTTCTCCATTTTCTCCTTTGTACCAATTATCCATATGTTGTTATGTATCCCACACTAACCTAAAACACTTACATGAATATATATAATAAACTCCATAAGCATCATAACAATTGTTTGGATTGCCACCAAGACTCTATAACTTATATATTTATTTCAATTCAATGCAAATAAGTAGCGACAACAAAAAAACATCACAACTTCTCTTGCGAAGCAAACAAAAAATTAAATTTTGAAATATAATAGTACAAAAATAATATGAACATATACTCCAAGCCACAACACTAAAGATCAATCCAAAGCATTCTTTGGACCAGCCACTCAATTCATTGAGATACATAACTTATATAATTATTTCTCTAATGCAAAGAAATAGTGACAACAACAAAACATCATAACTTCTCTTGCAAACAAAACCAAGAGTTGAATAATGAATTAGAAGACTACATGAATAATATGAACGTATACTCCAAGCCGTAACACTAGAAACAACACTATGAATCAGTTTGTAGAATTCTCTAGACTAATCCTGCTAGGAAACCTCACTGTTAGAAAACTCCAACAACCGACTTCAACAGCTAAACTTCCGAGGACTTAAAATCATAATAGTGCAACATCCACAAAACGTCATCTTCAAATGTTATTTTTCTTCTATAACTATAGATGTTTTTCCTTGGTTAGTTGACAATAAAATTAGCATGGTCCCATAAAATAGTTGTCAATATAATTAACAAATTATCATGGTCTACATAATTTTAAAGTTTTGATTGTAGATGAAACTTTCTTTTATTTCTATTACTTTTTTAATGTCTAACTAATCATCATCTCCCTACATAAAATATCAAAAGAGGAAATCCTATTTTTTTATGGGTTGTTATTCCCATTTGGTTTCAATAGATTTTTGGTTGTCACATATAAATTATGAAAAGGGTCACTTTTTCCCAAGCTTGCATGCTCATTATTTCTTTGAAATTGTCAATTAACTTCTTGTTATATTCAAAAGCAGATAAATCACTTCTCCATTTTCTCATCTCTACCAACTACCCTTATTTTGTTGTGTCCCACACCAAGCTACAACACATACATGAATATAAATAATTAACTCCACAAGCATCATGACAACAGTTTGGATTGCCACCAAGACTCTATGTGTCCAAATTAAGACATGCTCTCATTTTCTACTTTCTAACCTACAAAAAATTGTGAAATCAATATAAATTGAGCTCTTGATAATAATTCTCATTGAATTCCTACCTCAAATGATTTGAGTTATGTTGTAACACTCATATAACATGATTTTTTTTTAAATTACAAGTGTAATTGCAATGATATTAACAAATACCTATAGAGTAACTTCTACAAGTAACCTTCATGTTGCTATAAGTTTAATTGTACAACATGTGCTTGATTAGAAACTTGTCCTAATATGAATAGTTTTGACCTAATTTTAGACCAATTAAACCTTAAGTTGTTTAGAAAGGCAATTAATTAAATCTAGAAATTGTATCAATTCACACTCAATTTGGTTCTCTCTTATCATTGACTTCCATGGTGTTCCTTTGGCTCCTAAGCAAGTGATTGGATCCCTAGCAATATATTTTATTAAGATACAATTTGTTGGTTCTTGTGACATGATCTTAAAAATAATTTTATTTCTATATTTTATATTTTAAATCTTTATTTGAAATCCAAATATCCATCAACAAATTACTTACACAAAATTGACTTGCAAACCCTAACTTCGTAGTGAAAATATTGAAACATTTGGACAATATATATATCCCTTTGTGTAGAAACAAATTCTAAGTTATTTATCATAGCTTATCCTCAAAAAGATTAGCTTTTAAAATATTATTTATTCAACAATTACCATCTAGTTCTCCCTTTTAGTAACCATTGAATTCTTCATAATAAGTTTTCATCAATACTTGTCGTTATTATATTTAAATAAAATACATCATCTCATTTCCTAGAAATTTAGTTGAAACATATAACCTTTATTTAATTTATAGAAAAATGTACTTCTCCTAAATGTGTTGTCTAAAATAGTAAATTAAAGCAAGTCGATAAGTACATAGACTAGAACCTAGATAATAGCTCGTTGTGGCCATACATATCATAAAAATTGAAATATTAAATATTATTGTAGAAGGTAAATGAGGAGGTCAGGGTACTTAGCTCTAAACTTGTACAAGAATTATTGTAATGGCATTAAAATATTGATGTCATGTGATTAGAAATAATAATTTATTATATTTATTTTATCTCAAAATTAGTAAAATTTGAATTTGAATCTGTTTATTAGGTCTTTTTTACATTCATAAATTTGATGTCTACCCACATTTAAGTGAGTTGGTA
This sequence comes from Chamaecyparis obtusa, assembly GCA_027943335.1. Lineage (NCBI taxonomy): Eukaryota > Viridiplantae > Streptophyta > Pinopsida > Cupressales > Cupressaceae > Chamaecyparis > Chamaecyparis obtusa. The sequence goes on from BSBK01002409.1 coordinate 224,424, forward strand.
TAGTGTACACTTGTATTTTCTTATTCGCCTTATTCATTTGTGCCTAGTCTACAATGGGAACTAGTAGTATTGAGGAATTTATTTATAGGGTTTTCAAATCACTACAGTACATATTCTCCCAAGTTAAATCTCACAAAAGATTTAAGTTTTTCAATTGTATAAATAATTGAGGATAGTATGCTTGAAACAAGTAAATATTTCTTAGGGCATTATGTCCTTTTTAACTCGTTTGAATGCTTCAATGTAAGTGTTCTTTACATTCTAGATTTCAAATGTTATCCAAGCAATGCTCGAATGTGTGAGGATGAGATAAGATATTAAAAGTGAGTCCAATTGAATGTCTCGAAGTATAATGATATAAGAATAAATTACACAAACATTTTACTATACTTTTTTGTTGATAAAATCAAGGACTTCAACATCATGGCAAGTGTTTGTTTATCATCCATATTGTTATCTCCACTTCATACCCTTCCCATCTTTGGTGTAGCCTAGGAGGTATGTAAAGGAAGGTATGCAACTATATAATCAATTAAATAGTAGAAATATGCATAGTAAAATGTGTGAATGATGTGTACACCTTGTCACATACTAGGAGAGATAGTGTTATCTAGGTGTTTATGAAAATAAAGTGTTTGGAAGTGAGAGTATATATGTCAATTCTAAATAGGATATCTTCAGTGGAATCACATATGGAGAATCTCTCACGAGAATTTTTAGAATTTGATAAAGGGAAATAGATATTTTTGATAATTGTATCAAATAACACATTTGAGATCCAAATACATTTTTAAGAAACACTTATAGGAAAAAACAATTATGAAAACACCTACAACATATCTATAAAAATATGGTAATCATGAATAAGTATAGAAATTATCATACCATTCCATGGAGTAAAAAAACTAATATTTTTAGACATCATTACTAACACAAAAGTAACAATTATACTTAATTCACATATTTAATGAAAGAATGCAACACATTGACTAAAAAATATTGTGAAGTTATTTATGTGAATATTAAGAGTTCTTATATTCATCTAAACAAATGTATAGAGAAATAAATGTAAACTCAATATCTTACTCCTCGTCATTTATAACTATTTAATTAAAACTATTTTTAAATATAATAAATATAAGATCACCTCTTAGTGTAATGTCATTTTTCATAATAATACTGGGATTGTCTTAAAAGGGAAACTTCATTGGTCAACCTCACTTCCAAATTCTTTAAAAGAGGTTCTGGAGAGTTGGCCCTTACTCCATCAAGATTCCTTTTTTCAAGACATTTGGATAATTTCACCTCCTATATTAATTTGGAATTTACAATAGGAAAGGAATAAAAGAATCTTTCAGAAACAATCTTAGTTAGTTAAAAATGTGATTGGTGTAAATTAAAGAATAATTTTCAAAAATGTCAAATCCTGTATTTCTAAGTCTGTGCATCTATTCTCCTTTTTCACATCTTGGGATTCATAAATTTTATTGGATTGGAATTAGATTCCCCTCCCCTTCAAAGGAAGTCTATTAGGGAATGTTACTCAAAAGATAGATAGAAAGTCAATAAAGTGGAAACCACCTCCTCCGGGATTCACAAAACTAAACTTCAATGGAGCTATGAAGGGTAATCCTAAGTTTTCATGTATCACGTATGATCTTAGGCCACATGAGGGTATGGTTATAATAGTCATAGCTTGTAAAATTCTAGATAGTTCCACTAATGTTGCAGAAGCCAAGGCTCTTCTCTCGAAACTCAAACTAGCTAAGAAGCTTAATATTTCTCATCTGGTTATTGAAGGAGACTCATTAATTTGTATCAGTGCATTAGACCTACTTGATAGATTTCAAATTGGAAATTAAAGTAAATAGTATTAGAATCTTTGGAACTACTTCACTCCTTTCAAAAGTACCAAATTTCCCATTGCTATAGAGAAGGAATTAGAGTTGCAAATTACCTTACAAATATCAACGTCAATTTGACGTATGGGGAAGCATACTACTCACATGATGGGCTGGAAAATGTTGCAAAGTTGGTAGATGAACTTCATGGAAACATTTGTTTTTTTATTTAATCCTTGTTTTGGTTTTGCAGACTAGCTTGGTTTGATCTTTGTTCATGGTCACCTTGTTTTATGGTTCCTTCAAGTACTTTGATTTCATCACTTTTTCTGCTACTACCACTTGGTCTATTATCAATAGAAAATAATTTGCATCATTATTCACTTTTAGGATCTATGACATAATCTCCTATCCTCTCCTCTCAGTCTCCTGAAGCTCTATTTCCTTCCAACTCTTACCTATGTTTCTCTCAAATTGTTTTGATTTATATTAGGACTTTGGTTCTTTATCTCATATTGCATTTGAATTTCTTGAAAATGAATTCATCACTAATGATGCATTTGAGGTGATTACGAGAGGATACAATTTCTTTGAAGGCCAGACTGAAATAGGTCATTTATTTCAAAGAGAGGACCTCCAAAAGAAGCCAAAATTAGCATATATGTATGATATTTTCAAGATTTGTATTAAAGCCCATCATGAAGAAACACTAGGCAAGGGCCTATATGTATTTGTAGACAACATTGGCCCAATGAAGATAGAAGCTATTCAAAATAGGTACAAGGCCTTATCACTTCTCACTAACCACAAAGGATACTGTAAATCCCTTTCGTCCAACATGAATAGGTCATTCTCTTGCATAGCTCACTCAAGAATTCCCCACAATAATTGTCACCTAGGTCTGTGGGATACCGGTGAATGTAATCTTAACTAGGCTCAAGCCATAGTAATTTTGAGCATTGCTACAAGTGCAAAGAGAAGGCAACGATCTATAAAGGAGTAAGAGTTGTGGGCTTTCATCCCATGCCTCTTATATGTAGATAATGGTCTGTAACTGTATGTTCTCTAGTCAAGTGTTTGTTTTTTTATGTGGGTTGTTGGTTTCCCATCCTTGTAAGTTGTGAGAAAAGGCATATATTTTCTTCAAGGTGGGTCTCTATCCTCTTTGGGTATTTTTGATATTGCTCTTATTTTGGTTGATTCACACTCTCTACTTTTTGATTCCAAAGTCATTGTATATTTCCTTTACTATTATTTCAATATCTATATTTACACATTTTATGTTTTGCCCCCAAAAATATGAAGTCGAGATAATTTTCATGCTGCACAAAATAGATTTCTCATAATACAACAAGGTTCCATATCAAAACCATATATTTATTACTAATTATATAATCCAAATTTTATTTACTAATTAAAAATTGTGCAATCAAAATTTATTTGATAATAATTCATTCAAATTTCTAACATTGATATTTACATTTTATCTAATATTCACCTATCCACATAAATATAATGTTTTATCAAATTATTAAACTATTCTGTTTAGAAAAAAAACAGACATATTGAATGAATGAAAAACATTTTTTATACACTAAATCTACCATCGCAATTAAAAACTATTGAAATAATATGCCAACCCACCAAATGGTCTCCCTCCTAGAATCAGTGGTTTGAAGAATAGAAAAAAAAACCGCTCCATGTGGCGTTTGACCGCTCAGTGGACAATGAGATGTCAACATCGAAGATACTGGATTTTAAGTAGAGCCTCAAAACAATACACCCACAGTTAAAGAATACAGCTCTTTCATAATGCACACCCAGCTGGAACAAGCAACTGGAAAAAGCAACTGCGCTCCAACTCATCCAATAAACAAATTTTGGGGAAATTTCTTGCTACTTTCCGTTCCTTTCCTTGACCCTGCTTATATAAATCCCATCGATATTCCTCTGTAATCACACATTCACATCATCTTTACCTCTATCAATACTCCTACATTTTGCAGTCTTGTCCCAAGTTTCCAATGGAACTTTTACCCTGTTTCCTCCTCATAAGCCTTGCACTCTCTTTCTCCCACCTTGTTTCTGCTAATTTTTACAGTGACTTCGATATCACATGGGGAAATGATCGTGCTAAGATTCTCGACAATGGCCAAGGCTTGCAACTCACTCTCGATCAGTCATCAGGTATATATTTCATCTCATTTTCTTACTGTATATGTATGATTTTAACATCAAGCTGAACGGATGGTTATCTCACCTGCTTCTGTTGTATTGAAACAGGTTCTGGGTTCCAATCCAAGAACGAATATCTTTTTGGCGAAATTGATATGCAAATCAAGCTGGTTCCTGGTAACTCTGCCGGCACTGTTACCGCTTACTATGTAAGTCTCTCTTTTCAATTCATTATGTAGTCCTGAAATTAGTAGTGGGCACTAGTGCTATTCTAGTGGGATGTTGAGCATAGTCTAATAAAATGTTGATGATCTGCCGCAGCTGTCATCACAAGGGGATAAGCACGACGAGATAGACTTTGAGTTCCTGGGAAATCTGTCTGGAGATCCGTACATTATGCACACCAATGTTTTCTCTCAAGGCAAAGGCAATCGGGAGCAGCAATTCTATCTCTGGTTCGACCCCACTGCGGACTTCCACACTTACTCCCTGCTCTGGAATCCCCAACAAATCATGTGAGTTAACATTGTCCCTGCAACTTCGAAAGAGCTAGTAGAAGCCCTCTTTGGCCTTTCCCATCTGCTTTTAACATCATTATTGTAGTTAATAATGTGTAATTCTGATTCTGTGCAGGTTTTCTGTGGATGGAACTCCAGTGAGAGTGTTCAAGAACAGCGAGGATTTGGGCGTTGCATATCCAAAGAATCAAGCGATGAGAATATATTCGAGTCTGTGGAACGCAGACAATTGGGCAACCAGAGGTGGGCTTGTGAAGATCGATTGGAGCAAATCCCCATTTGTGGCGTCTTATGGAAATTTCAAAGCAGAGACATGCTCTGCCTCCTCTGACTGCTCTGTGAATTCATGGTACTCTGCACAGGCGTTGGAATCGAGCGAGCAGCAGAAACTTGAATGGGTGAGGAAAAACTACATGATTTACAATTACTGTACAGACAGCAAAAGGTTCCACAGGGTTTTCCGGCTGAATGCAATCGCTAGGTTTTCAACTGAGTTCAAAGGATCAACTTTCGCCAAGTTTCACCAAATTCTTTAATTCAAATTCTTTTATTCATTATTTTTTTAAAGCCATTTTCAAGCCGAGGAGGCTACATTTGTAACGATTGGATCCTTCTCAATTGAATATGTATCTCAATATTCATTTGTTAGCATTGGAAGAATTTCAAATTTCTTGGACCTTTTATCTGAATTATATGGCAGTCGTTCTTGTTGACCTTTTCTTTAACTTTTAAAATATATTAAAGAAACAATTAATCTATGGTAATTAACCTAAGCATGTTCTAATACCGGTTGCTATATAATACTTAAAATTGTTGATTTAATTTTTAATATTTTTGACAACATTGTATCAATACTTGCGATTTTAAAGTTGTTAAATTGTTGATGATGACTATCCATAATTGAATCAAATGTGTTCCTTAGTTTTAAAAAGCAACTAATCATGTCATGTCTTATCACCTATACACTTATGAGTATCCCTCTTGCACGACCATAGGTCTACTTCTTTTTGAGTCGTTTTGGACACCTTAGCAAAAAATATGTTAATGTGGCATCATATTTGATGATGCCCAATAAGCTGGTATAAAAACAATAGTGAGTGATTTGAAATTTCTGCATAGGATATTGAGAAGTGCAAATTAGGGTGCTAAGCTACTAGGGCCTCTCCCCTAATAGCGTGATATATGGTAATACATGTTTTGAACTAATTTAGTGAGTGTGTTTTTGAGCTATTGTTTAAAGTGTGTTTTTAGCCAAGTGTAACTAATATGTCTACATCTTTGATATTCGTTACTCTAAGCAATAATTTTAAAATTTTAATTCACATACAAAGATATGATAAATTTTTGGCAAGTATTAATTAGCTAATTACTTAAGGGCCTATTTGGTGCATGGAATATGGGCTCTAATTCTGGAATAGCATTTTTGGATTATTGAATTCCATGTTTGTGTCCATCCAAACAAGCAGGAATTGGTATTTTGAAATTCTAATTTTGCCCACAAAATGAGTATTTCATCTTCCATTTGAAAAGGTGGAATTAGAAATTTGGGCTCTAATTCCACTTTTCAAATGCCCATTTTATGTGCCACCGGGTCCGCTTGTTTATAATATTTGACGTCCAAAATTAGATTTCATTTTCCGTCAAAATTCTCGTTCATTTTCGTTCTCATCGTTTGCTATCATTTTCGTTCTCACCGTTCACTACTCTACAACAAATCGACTACTCTGCAGCGCCAAGCTGGGTCTCCTAGTAAGTCCTTCTAAGCGCTTCTAACCCAAGTTGGCTCTCCATTTGTCGTGAGGTGCCAACCTATCTGGATTTTCCTAATGTGGGTTTCATTTGCTCCCTATTATCTTCCCTTTTTATGACTTTTCAAGGTTCGGAGAGTTAAAAAGCTCACATAGGAAATGCAGAGGCCATTTATTCCGGCGCTTGCTTCTCTCGGACAAGGAGGTGAAACTTCATTTCTTTCTCTTTACCGTGTTTCAAATTTTACACACATATTCAGAGCTTGAAATTGTTAAGGAAATAATGGGAAAGTTGCTTGAAGCTGCCGTGAGATTGCTTTATGTGTAGGGTTTTAGTTAGATTAAAATGTAATAAACTTTCTTAGGGTTTTAGTTAGGGTTTTAGCTAAATAAGAATGATCAAATGAAGGGGTGGAACATCATTGTGCAGTGAACCATAGACACTTCCATGACTCCCACGTAGTGGTAGTAGATTTTTCTGAGCATTAGCCTTAGAAGAAATTTATGATGCATAAGTTTTTATTGTTATTGAATGTGTATTGAAACTTTGAACTTGTTTTTTAGTCTATTAGGTGTATTGAACTTCTAATTTTCAATTTTTGATCTATTAAGACTATATCTGAAAGAAACAAAAAATCAATAATGCATTCATAAATTTGGTTGTAGGCATCATTTTTTAACATGCAAGGGTACAGTTCTTTTTCAAAAGAACTCTTTCACCTCTATTAACACTGAGCAACTCATACAGGTTTTGTATTCAAGGAAAAAAGACTTAGCCTCAAAAATTGTTGCGGGTTGTTGGCTTTGTGCTTTGATGTTAAAATGTTTTCTCTCCCTCTATCTATAGAATAGTTTTGCAATGGAAGATGATATGAATCAGCTCTCCAATATCTATACACTATCAATTTAAGACCAAACATCTTTTCCTTTGTTTTGATTTAGTACTCGTCAATCTTTGGTGACTTAACAGAGTAGAGGTAGATGTCAAAGGAATGAGCTTGCATGCATGTGCTACACCAATTAGGGTATACTATCTCCTTTTTCAACTTGGTTTAAGTAGTATCCATGCATCTGTTCTAGCATCAGGGTTGCAGAGGAAGATGCAAAGGTGTAGTTTAGAGGATTGTTTATCAAATTGAAACCATGGCCTTGTTTATCAGTTTTCGAATCTCTCCATATTGGTGATCACAAAGTTGCAGAAAACATGTCAAGACCTTCGCCCAAATATATGTTAGGAAGCAATTCAAGGCTATTTAAATTTGTTTCACAATTTCTTCGAAAAAGTATACACAAAACTGTTGCTATTTAAATTTGTTTCACAATTTCTTGTGAAATTGTGAGTTAAGGCTCTTTTTGAGGCTCTTGTTGCGACTCTTGTTAAGAACACTACAACTATATCATCCACTTCCATGACTCCCATGCAGTGGTAGCAGATTTTTCTAAGCATTAGCCTTAGAATAAATTTATGATACATAAGTTTTTATTGTTATTGAATGTGTATTGAAACTTTGAACTTGTTTTTTAGTCTATTAGGCATATTGAACTTCTAATTTTCAATTTTTGATCTATTAAGACTATATCTAAAAGAAACAAAAATCTATAACGCATTCATAAATTTGGTAACATGCAAAGCATATTTTTAAAAACATGCATTATTTTATGTTCAATAAACCAAACATAGCTTAGACCAAGAAATAGAGAGATGTCCTCATTTTGTGGCATCCATCCTTTGTCTATGCAATTTCACCTAGTGTTGTTATTTGAAATAGAGAGATGTCCGCATTTGTGACAACAAAGAGATGGAGTTTCTTCCTGAATTTTTAAAACTTTTGGGTTAGCCAATTATTGCAGAATCTCAATTTTTAATCTTACTATTACCATATATAGTGAATACCCTTTCAAAAATGCTTTTATAAATTTGAAGTTTCAAGATATGTGTAAAAGTTTTCAAGATATGTTGCAGTGTTGTAACGTATCTCTTCTACTTCTTCAAACACCTGTAAAAAATAATAAAGTTGTCAGTAGGTAAAGTATGAACTGAATAAAGTTTAACAGTGACTGTCCTTGTTTAACAGTAATTGGACATCTCACAGTGACTGTCCTCATTTGTGACTGTCCTTGTCACAAATGAGGACATCTCACAGTGACTGTCCCTTGTGTAATTGCCACTTGAATGTATTGGTATTGAACCATGCAAATGGTTTTCTTCTTGAACAAAGTCCTCATTTGTGACAACAAATTCCCTCAAAGGTATCCTCTTTGTTGTCACAAATGAGGACATCTCTCTATTTCAAATAGTAGCACTAGGTGAAATTGCATAGACAAAGGATGGATGCCACAAAATGAGGACATCTCTCTATTTCTTGGTGCAAGCTATGTTTGGTATTAAGTTTTTAGTGCAATAGAGAGATGTCCTCATTTGTGACAACAAATTCCCTCAAAGGTATCCTCTTTGTTGTCACAAATGAGGACATCTCTCTATTTCAAATAACAACACTAGGTGAAATTGCATAGATAAATGATGGATGCCACAAAATGAGGACATCTCTCTATTTCTTGGTGCAAGCTATGTTTGGTATTAAGTTTTTAGTGCAATAGAGAGATGTCCTAATTTGTGACAACAAATTCCCTCAAAGGTATCCTCTTTTTTGTCACAAATGAGGACATCTCTCTATTTCAAATAACAACACTAGGTGAAATTGCATAGACAAAGGATGGATGCCACAAAATGAGGACATCTCTCTATTTCTTGGTGCAAGCTATGTTTGGTATTAAGTTTTTAGTGCAATAGAGAGATGTCCTCATTTGTGACAACAAATTCCCTCAAAGGTATCCTCTTTGTTGTCACAAATGAGGACATCTCTCTAAGTTTTTAGTTGGCACTGTCACAACACTAAAAACTTAATACCAAACATAGCCTGAACTAAGAAAAGGAGAACTGTGTACAAGGTCCTTGTTTTATATGGATAATATTATATGAATGTACATGTAGATGGATTCATGCATGTTGTCTTTACAGTGACTGTACATTATCATGTTGTCTTTACAGTGACTATCCTCATTATCATGTTGTCACAAATGAGGACATCTCACAGTGCCCATCACCCAGCAACCGCTATTTTGAAACACAAGCTTCAACTATTTAAAAATTAAAATATACACAAATCTTATAAGTATCACATTCAATTCTCCAAATCTACTTATAATTCTACTTCACAGTCATGCCTGAACATTGTCAGTAGGTAAAGTATGAACTAAATAAAGTTGTTTTTTCTCAACTAATTTATGGTCACTTACATTGTTCTGTGGTACTTTCTCTTGATTGTAATTACTTTCATCATCAACCAAATCAGCAGATACCATATTCGCTTTCTTGTCTACATATGTTGTATACTCAACCTACAACTCCATTCACTGATTATGCATTATAGTTGGGTGTTTTCTTATGTTGTTTGGTGATTGTTTTGTTGGTATGTTTAGGTAATTGATGGATCCCATTGATGATATTGAACTTGAAGGATAGTTTATGAGAAAGAGAAGACTCTTGCCTATTGTTGTAGTTGTTCTTGCCACCCTTGTCACAACCATAGCAGTGTCTATAAAAGAAGGTAGTCGAAATATGTGTAAGCGCAAAAGAGATGTAATTCCTTTTTATAACCATATTATCAACTCCAATGAGATGGATTTCTTTGACCAAATACGCATGAGTAGACGATCCTTCTTTAAAATATCCAATATTTTAAGGCAAAAAGGAAGCATCAAAGATATAGAAATCCTTACGTTAAAAGAACAATTAGTCATGTTCCTCCATACTCTTGGCCACAATTTGAGGAATCATAAGATTGCCCATAACTTTGGGCACTTCGGAGAGACGGTAAGCCAATACTTCCATAAGGTCTTGATAGCTATCTTAGCGCTCCATCTAGATTATTTTATACCCCCTGGTCCAAACACTCCTCAGGAAATCGATGGGAAGAACCTTTTTGATACATACTTCAAGGTATATCTCCCAGTGGTTCAATTTTGTTTGATTGAGTTGTAATCCTATTATCACATGTTCATTAGATTATGATTTTTCTAACTATAGGATTGTGTGGGAGCAATTGATGGATCCCATATACCAGTCACTTTGGATGTCAACATGCAAGCTAAATATTGCAATAGAAAAGGCAACTTGTCACAGAATGTTATGGGAGTGTGTTCATTTCATTATAAGTTTCAATACATCTTTACTGGTTGGGAAGGGTCTACTGCAGATAGTCGTGTTCTAGCTTTGGCTCTATCTAGAGCGGATCCATTGGTAGTTTCCCCAGGTTTGTAAAATATGATTATATTACTGAAGCATACAAAAAATAAGACAACGTTATAACAATGGGGTGGTCCCACAATAGTGAGTCCCACTTTTACACAGAGTTCAACATTCTGAGAAAAAACTTCACTTTTGAACATCTATTGCCACAAAACTATTAAGAATTTGAAGATGATGTAAACTAGAGTCTTTTACAATTTTCTTTCTAGTTTCTATATATATATATATATTAAAAATCATTTAAATTCATTTTTCCTTCTCCTTCTAAAAGTGGTTTGCGTGAAAAAGCTATGTTTTTAAGGAGTTACTATCACTTGGATCAGCATAACTTTTTTTTAAAATATGATAACGATGTAATTCTTTCAAGATTATATTTTTAACTTCAATATCTAAAGGATGCAATTGGTTTTATTCATTTTGGATCAATATTTCATAGTTTATTAAGTTTTAAAGTGACAGTAACTATAATTTAGACATACGGTCACTTGGATCGCTCTAACTTGATTTGTGTATATCGAAATTTATTTTTTCTTTTTTTCATAGAAAGGTAACACAATACACTTTTCCTACATATTTTTTATAAATTTTTTTTTTATCATTTATTATTTTTCCTGAAGTCTTGAAGAGATAGGTTGTTGAATGACCAAACAACCTATGTTTAGTTAAAGTAATATTTAAAAGTGATAATGAACTCAATATGTATTAAAATTATATTCATTAGAAAGCTTGTTCCGAATAGCATCGTTTGACATCATTTGTTTGAAAAAATCATCTTGTTTAGTCCTTATTTTAGGCCTCAGAAGACCATTTTTCTACAGTTAAATTATTTTCTGAGGGCAAAATCTCAATTTTGGGGTCTTCATGCAAAGATCCCCTTCACACGAGGACACTTGAGGGGCTTCGTGTGAAGACCCTTCACACGAAGCCTCTCAATTGAAAATACCAGTAGAAAAGACACCCACTGGAATTTTGCCTTGGGTACTTCGCATGAAGTATATACTTCACGCGAAGTCGGCTAGTAAAATTATTTTGTAAATTTTTTTGAAAATGGTATAAAAGTAAAACATTTTATTTCTATTTTACATTGAATTGCATTTAATAAATTCACATTTTCTATTATTGAAGGCATTTTTTGAAGGAGGATTGATATTTCTATTTCTTCAAAGACATAATTTTGGAAACGAAAAATATTAGGTTAAAGTATTTTTTGAAGAAGAAATTTTTGTTGATGATCTTGTGGAAGACATTTTTTGGAGCTTGAAAAGATGGGGAACAAGAAGGGAAGACAAAGTAAATCTTCTAGAAAAGGGTCACCCAGTACTGAACAAAGAAATTGTGAAGCTACATTGACATATTATCATAAAACTAAAGAAGCTGAAAGACAAGCTGAAGTAGGAGGGTCAAGTCAAGTCGAAGAATTGCACATTGAAGAAGGGTCAGGATTACTCCCTATAGAAGCTCAAACAATTGATGTTGGAGAAGGGTCAACATCACGTGCTCCTACTAGTATGGATGAACTTTTAAATTTAGCTCAAAATGTAAAGAAAAATATTAATTATAGAAACTTAGATCATTTACTTACAATGGATGTGGACAATTTGAGATCACTTGCTAATGTTCAACGCTTAAGTCTTCCTAAGAAGAGATTAATGAAAATGATAGCAAGAGAAATATTGGGTAAAATTGATAATTTTGAAAAACTTGAACAAGCTCAATTGCTTTCACTTATACTTATAAACAAAAAGTTGGAAGGGGCATTAAAATTATTGGGTATAGACACATCATCAAAGAAGAGAAAATTTGTTGACATGCAAAGTAATATGATTGAAAATCTTAAGAAAGGTTTGAACCAGCTAGGGAAGCGATCTCGAACTATAGATAAGTCCATTATAAGAAAATTTATGTTGACATCCATTGTAGGTAACACTATGGGATGAAAAAGATAGATATCTTTAGTTTCATCTCAGTTTGGTTTTAATAGGAAAACAATATCACGATATGTTAATAGGAGAATACTTTTGGATGATAGCACCTTGGAAGGCAATTGGGCAATCATGTGTAGAGCTCCTTGTTATGATAGGATTGATGAAGGAACAAAAAATTTGGTCACATCATTTTGGAATGATAATACACATCCTTCATCAAACACTAGAGATGTTATCAAACATATAATTTCAGCTAATCAATATGAATATCATATGAAACATTGGTTGGACACAACACAACATGAAATGTATGTGTCATTTTGTAGTTCAAATCCTAATATAAAGATTGGGAAAACATTGTTTGAAATATTGAAGCCATATTATATCAGGACAAACAAAGTGTTTGAAACTTTTTGTTGTCGTTATCATATTGAATTTGATCTCCACTATCAGGTTTTTTGAAAGTTTGTAGAAGACACTTATGGTTTTGAAAAGGCTCCTCCTACTAGATGAAGTGAGTTCATCTGATCCATTTTATGTGACAAAAGAGATGATGTAGCTGGACAAATAAATTGCATAAAAGGAATATGTCAAACATGTGTCGATTTGTCTCTTTTTCCTTTGAAAAATGAAAATATTGATGTAACAAAGATGGTAAATTGCAAGAGTTACAAATATGTAAAGAATGAAACAAAATTTGGGAAAGAATCCAAAAGGTTAGAATATGTTGAAGAGGAGATCAATGTTGGAGTATTTATGGAAAATTTTGAAAAATTGATTCAACCCTACATTCATCATGCTTTTTTTGCAAAGTGGCAAGCACAACAATTTCAAACACTAAGAGACAATTTCCCACTTGGAACTATTGTATCAGTTGTTGATTTTGCAGAAAATTATTCTTTTGTTCATCAAAAGGCAATTCAGTCAAAATGCTATTTTTCAAAGCAAATTACTATTATGGTACATGTGTGTTATCGACACTCACAATTAGATTTGGATGGTAGTTAGAGCACATTTGAAGCACGGGTCATCAAGAAGGAATATCATTTTTATACAACTGATGATAGAGAGCATGACATTCATTATGTGGAACACTGCTTCAAGATGTTTTTTGCAAATTTGAAAGAAAGAGGTATAAAAATTGATAAACATTATGTTTGGTCAAATGGATGTGCTGCACAATTCAAATCATCAAGACCATTTTATGCACTATGTAGATATCATCGTAATGAAAACATACCACATGTCTGGAGTTTCTTTGAGAGTGGACATGGAAAAGGTGAACATGATGGTGTCGGAGCTTGCATCAAATGTGCTATATGAAAGTATCAAATGAATTATAAGGGAGTGCATATATAAAATGCACATGATGTGGTTGAATGGTGCAAGACACATTTCACACCAAATGAGAATGACACATCATTAGGATTGACTCAGGCGGTGCCATATAAAAAAATTTGGGAGATAAAAGGTATGCACACATTTTTAAATTATTTGAAAGTGTTTAAAATTTTTATGATATTTTTTATTCAAATTATATTTATATAAAATGTATTATATATGCATTTGTTGAGCCGTGGATAGAAAAATTATGCATGGTTGCAATAGGATAGAAAAGACGCGATCTTTGCATTCAGTTATGAGTACGAACTGTAACAATTGGATGTTGAACACTAGGACTACTCATGCTTTTGCTGTCACTGCATTGTTGACAATTATGAGGAATATATCAATCAAGATCATGGATATGTAGGCGCATAGAATCTAGTGCCACTAGTTGTTACTGATACATTTGATAGAGATGAAGATGAAAACTTAAATGATGTTCCTTTGATTTCTACTAATTACGATCATATCTCTAGATTGGTCAAAATTGGTAAGTACATATATTTCACATTATATGGTACATTGAGTTGCATGTATAGATAGATAAATAGATCTATAGATTGAACTAAGTATTTATTTTAAGATCTCACACATGTATATATAAATTTACTATGCAGGAGATGTCTTTGCAGTGATTGTTGAGCGTGGAAATGTAGAAGGAGTTGGTTATTATTTACTGCGTTATATTGCAGAGAGGATGAAGTTACTTGAACCTGAAGAAAGTGATGGAATGTTGTTCCCCATAGGTTTGTATATGGTTTACATCAATATATTGAACTCAATTTGTAAATTTTAAATTTCAACCTTTTAACAAATTTCAAATTGAGTTTGTTTAAATTTATATATTATTAAAATTTGTGACCCCCAGGTTCAGTTGTTTTAGAGAGAACATATTTCAAGCAAATCAAAGTAATTCAACATGGTATTCACTTTGTTGATTATGAACCAGACAATAAGGTGTTTCAATATAGTCACCTAGTAGTTGCCACATCCATTTGTCTTCATATAGTTAAATCTCAACATGGACATCGTAAGTGGAGACTAGATAGTGAGGATCATGAGAGAATATTACAGGTTCTCCATGAAAGGTCTGAACAACTTGAGTTGGTATAAAAAGTATAATATGTATACTTATTTCTTGTGTTAGGACCTACTTGATATCTCTAGATTAAATTTCATTATACTTTGTTTATATATTTAAACATATGATGGACTATAATTTGTTGATATATGATGAACCTATTTGATGGTTTAATGGTTTTAATATATAGAATTTTATACGTATACTTTGATTATTCAATGATTTTTATAGATTTCATATGAGTGAAAGATTTTATGTATGCTTTGATGAAATTAGTTAAATGACTTATGACGTGTTAGTTCTAGAATTAGTTAGAATAGTTATTATCCATTAGTTACATGTATTAACTAGTTATCTTTTATGATATTAATTAAAGATCCCCTTATGACCTCCCCTTAAGACACTAAAAAATGATGAAATTAGTTATATTACATATGACATGTGTTAGTTCTAGAATTAGTTAGAATAGTTATTATTCACTAGTTACATGTATTAACTAGTTTTCTTTTATGATATTAATTCTAGATCCCCTTAAGACCTCCCATGAAGACCTCCCTTTAAGACACTAAAACATGATGAAATTAGTTATATTACTTATGACATGTGTTAGTTCTAGAATTAGTTAGAATAGTTGTTATCCATTAGTTACATGTATTAACTAGTTATCTTTTATGATATTAATTATAGATCCCCTTAAGACCTCCCCTTAAGACACTAAAAAATGATGAAATTAGTTATATTACGTATGACACATGTGTTAGTTCTAGAATTAGTTAGAATAGTTATTATTCACTAATTACATGTATTAACTAGTTTTCTTTTATGATATTAATTCTAGATCCCCTTAAGACACTAAAAAATGATGAAATTAGTTATATTACTTATGACGTGTTAGTTTTAGAATTAGTTAGAATAGTTATTATTCATCATATCATCTAATCATATCATCTAAACAACATATAATCTAATCAAATAAAACCATGTAATCAAATAATCTAATCAAATTATATATCATCAAATAAAATCATCTATTCAAATCAAATAAAATCATATCATCTAATCAAATAAAACCATCTAATCAAATCATATATCATATATCATCTAATCAAATAAAATCATATCATCTAATTGAATAAAACCATCTAATCTAATCATATCATCTAATTGAATAAAAACATATATGTCTCGAATCATATGTCTCTAATAAAATATATGTTTTGAATCAAATATAAGTACATCTAATCAAATATATATGTTTCTAATCAAATATATGTGTCAAATCATAAACTGAGTCTCAAATAAAATATATGTTCAACATGTCCTAAACTAGGGAGTCATCTAGGCACATGCGAACAGAGCGACCCTCTGAGCGACTGCCACGAGCATCCTCTGGCTATGAGACATCAACTGATCCTTGCGAATATAAATGCATGTATATATGATAATAATCTAAAATAATTAAAATATTATAAATGCATGTTTAAACTTACATATTTTTAAAACTTACTTGACCACTACTAGGTATCACATCTACTGAATCGCTCCTATGAAAAGCATCATCTGGCTGTAAAGAAATGACTGACCCCTACAAATTTAGTGTACAATAGTTGGTTATATACATGTGCATAGTAGATATATTATGTAAAGTACTTGAAATATATAAATACATGTGTACATATGCATGCTTAAACATACATATATCTAAAACTTACCTGACCACTAGTAGGTGTCACATCATGTGGAAATGCTCTGAGCCCACACTAGAGGTAACATACTCTGCTAACTATGCCTACAAAATATTATACATTGAACAAACATCAATACATGTGTGACCTACAATTAATTGTTCACTAAAACTCCTAATAAAAAAGAAAAGAAAATTTTATACGTACCTGAGTCTTAGGAGCAGGAGGATCATTAGCACACTGCACCATCATATCATCAACTGATACTACATCACCCACACCACCTAAGGTCCCTAACCTTTGTAGTAATGAGGAGTGTAGGGGTGACACTAGCTGGGACGGGAGTGATGTAGAACTTGAACCATCTGGATGCAATAACATATCCATAAATGACCTGCCATCAATGCCAATGTCCACCTGACCCAACCCACGCAACTTCTCATCAAAAGTGTCTAGGCTCTCAGTGGTGATGCGTACATCTCCAATCTGTATACTTGGATCTACAACTCTAGAGTGATCTATGGGTGCATGGTGCTTTGCACTATGTTGTGCCTGACTAGTAGATGGCGTATCCTGTGTTGGTGGAACTAAAGGACCCCGTGTAAGTGCAATGAAATCCCTAACTAAATGTATGGGGATCCTGTGTGTGTTGGCAATATGAGAATAGGCCTGTAGGAGATCCTCCAAAAAGTAAATGGCCATATCTAAAGTACTCTGATGACCCGACAATGCTCGTATCTCTCCAGGTATAGGAAGACTTGCAGCTCTATATGACTCCTCACTCACACCTATAGTAGTACTAGACGAAGCCTTGGAAGATGATCTGGCTCTACTCGGTCTAGTCAAAATGTATCTGCCCATTGAATCTGAAGTGATGGATGTGGCTGTAGAAGCAATCTATCCTGTACTATCCACAACTCTTCTCTGAGAAGTAATGATGACTCTATTTGTAGTAGTAGCTATCGCCGGTGCCACTGCCAAAGTCCTCTCCCCAACTAGCTATCTATGAGGTTGCACAACTCAATCATCCCTACGATACTGATCATGGTCTGCAACCCTACCAAGCCCCTGACCATAATATGATGGGATATCTAAATAGTTGACCTTGAGTCCCAAATGAAACTCAGCGTACAACTACTGTGCAAAATATAGTGGAATCTAGTCATTATTTGGATAACAACCATGTGCTACAAGATGTCAAGGGTAAATCATACATGCAATCTAAGGTATCACACACCGTGTGACCTGATATGCCCTCACCACTCTCATCCCCTCATAATGTGGGAAACCCTCTCATTTGATGGTTTCCTTGGGGACAAGGCTCTGAACCGTCACTAAGGAAACATCATCTGAGACCTCCTCCCTCAACTCTCAAAAAATGGCCTCAACTACCTGAGGCATGAAGGACGAGTGAGACCTCAATCTACCAGTCATAGTCTCCAAACTACTCAATATAGTAGCACACGTATATCTATATATACCATCCCTTGTAGACCTACAAATAGACTCTCTAAGTCGAGCTATCTTTGTATCAGTCATATGAAAAATAGTATGCATATCAGGAGTCTGAGGTGCACCTTGAGCGGCCATCTAGATACATCACGTGTGAAAGCTAAGTGTTAATAATTAAGTACTTGATTACATGTTATAACTGCATGTAAAATGGAAACAAATATCTAAATATATAGAATTATAGGTCTTATTAGGTCACGTAAGTGGTCTTATTAGGTCTTAAGGGTCCTAAGATGTACTAATTAGGTCTTAAGGGGTCGTAGATAACATAAGAGGTCTTATTAGGTCTTAAGGGGTCATAGATAACATACGAGTTCTTATTAGGTCTTAAATTAGGTTCTAATTGAGTCTAATTACCTGTCCTAACGTATATATAAGAGTCATAGAGTGTCTTAAGGGGTTGTGGGTAATATAAGTGGTCCTAGAATATCTTAATTGGTTCTAATTAAGTCTAATTAGGTCCTAATTAGTTCTAATTGGTCATAATTGGTTATAATTAGTCCTAATAGGTTTAATTGGGTCTAATTAGGTAGATAATTGGGTCCTAAATTTTGTTCCTAATAGGTCCTAATTGGTCTTGGTACAGTTAGGTCTAGTTAAGTCTAATAGGTCCTAAATTTTGGTCCTAATAGGTCCTAATTGGTCATAATAGGTCTAGATAGGTTTAGTTAGGTCTATTTGGACCTAATAGGTCCTAACACATCTAATTGGTCAGACTAATGTTGGTTAAAGACCTAATACCTGTCTAATTGGTCCTAATAGGTCCTAGTTAGGTCTACTTGGTCCTAATAGGTCTACTTGGTCCTAATAGGTCTAGTTAGGTCTTTAAGTAGAGAAATAATTTAGACATACCTTATTTCCTAATATGACCTAATGTGACCTATTAGGACCTAATATGACCTAGAGTGTCTTAAGGGGTCATGGGTAACGTAAGTGGTCCTTAATTGTCTTAAGGGGTCGTGGGTAACATAAGAGGGTATAGATAAGAGTAATGGAGTGTCTTAAGGGGTTGTGGGTAACATAAAAGGTCCTAAGGGGTCCTAGGTTACATTAGTGGATCCTCGTATGTCTAATGGGTCTTCAGGATCCGAATAGGTCATATATGTCTTAAAATATCGTAAGGGATGTATAATGGTCCAATAATATTAATGGGTCGTAGATGTGATAAGTGGTCTAAGTGGTCCTAGGACATCCTAAGATTCTTTAATGGGTCTTGGGGATCCTAAGGTTTCATATTTGTTTTAAGATTTCATAAGGGATCCTGATAAGAGTCCTAGAATGTTAATGGGTCGTAGGTGCAATATAAGTGGTCCTAGACTGTCTTAAGGGGTCATGGGTAAAAATGAGTTCTAAATGTGTCTTAAGATAATGTAAGGGGTGGATAAGGGTCAGGTAGAGTGTCTTAAGGGGTCAGGGGTAACATAAGAGGTCCTAAGGGGTCCTACATTTCATTAGTGGATCCTTGTATGATATTAATTGAATCTAAGATGTACATAAATGTGTCCTAAGACAACCTAAGATATGTTAATGGGTCTTGATGATCTGAATGGGTCATATATGTCTTAAAATGTCATAAGGGATGTATAATGGTCCAACAATGTTAATGGGTCGTAGATGTGATAAGTGGTCTAAGGGATCTTAGGTTACATTAATTGATACTAGTATGTCTTAAGGGTTCTTGTGGGCAACAATGGGTTCACACATGTATTAACAGAAGCTAAGATAGATGAATGTGTCCTAGGACATTTTAAGATATAATAATGGGTCATATGGGTCCTAAGGGGTCCTATGTGTCAAGTAAGATGTCCTAATATGTATTATAAGATCTTGAGATTCCTAGAGGATCCTAAGTGTCTTAATATGTTGTAAGAGAGGAATAAGGGTCCTAGAAACTTATTGTACTACAATTTTTTAACATTTTCTAACATACTACTAGATCATTTAAAAAAATTTAACTACAATTTTCTAAGATTTTTACAAACTAAAAATTATTTAAAACAATTAACTAACTTTAATATTTACTAAAAATGCATGTACATGTGAGAGAGAGAGAAATTCCTAATATGTACAACTTTAAACTTAAAATTTAACATTTTCTAACTTTAATCATAATGTTTTCTAACATTTTCTAACATTTCTACTACGGTTTCTAATGTTTTGTAAATATTTTCTAATAGGTGCTAACAAACTACTACGATTTTCTAACATTTTCTAACATATTATAACATTTATACTATGATTTTTAATATTTCTATTATTTTCTAATATTTAATTACAATTTTCTAACATTCTACTATTAATTTCTAACATATTAGATAATATTTAACTACAAATTTCTAACATTTGTACAAATAAAAAATTATTTAAAACAAATAACTAGCTAAAATAAATAAAAAACATGTTATTTACAATAAAAAATGAGAAAAATGTGTGTATCTGATACTGCTAGGAAACTGAAGACATCGACGAAGCTCGGGAGGCGCTGGCGTGCTGAGGTACTTCACCCCAAGCCTTGGAGTCTGCAAATAGTGTTAGTAAAAATGATAATAAAAAACATAAAACATCGGAAATTTATAAAAAATCCGGTCCAAGGGGCTTCGTGTGAAGCCCCTCTTCACACGAGGCCACCTAGGGGTCTTCACACAAAGCCCCTTGTTTGGGGACTTCATGCGAAGTGTATCCACCACTTCGCACGAAGTATATACTTCGTACGAAGGCATAAAAAAAAACTTTTCCCCCAACTTCGCGATTTTGTTCATCCCTAAAAGTGGGACACAGCTTCATGGGATCACCCAATGACATTTTGTTTTATTTAGGTAAATATTATTTGGTCGATGTTGGATATCCAAATGTACCAGGATTTCTCGCGCCTTATCAGTGCACACTCTACCACCTAAAGGAGTTTTCAAGAGCAAACCCAATAAATAGCCCACAAGATTTTTTTAATCATCGACACTCCTCACTTAGGAATGTAATAGAGCATACATTTGGGATTTTGAAGCAACGTTTTCCCATCTTGAAGCATGCAACATCTTATCAAATCAAGACACAAACAAAGATTGTTTTGGCATGTTGCATACTTCACAACTTCATCATGATAGAGGACGGTCTTCCATCCAAGGTAGAATTTATAGAGGAAGATGGTCATGATCGGATAGATGTACCAGTGCTTGAGACATATGGGTTGAGCCAGCGTGAAAGAGATGATTGGGGAAAATCTCGAGATGAAATAGCAAGAAGGATGTGGGAAGACTATAGATCTCGCTCTTAGTCAATTGAATAACTACTATGGTAGTGTTTAAACTTTAATGTCAAATTTCATAAATTTCACAAACTGATATTATATATTAAAAGCCGTTATGACATATTTAGTGTTGTCATGTTATATTCAATGTTGTTATATTTAATGCTATCATGTTATATTTAATATTGTCATGAACATATTTTTAATGGGTATATGCACAAAGATGGGTGACCAAAAAAGTGCCACTTTCCTTTTTGGCCCCCAAATAGCCATAGTGCGTATGCACTAAAGCACATGCGCCCTATAGGGTGCATGTGCTATGGCTTGGGTAATTCAAAATGTAGCATGTGCACCCTATAAGGTGCACACGCTATGCAAAAAGCTAACATGCATGCACCCTATACAAAAACTAGAAAAGCATAATATGGATAGTCTTGCATAGCGCTAGTGCACTATAGCGTGTGCACCCTTTACAAGAAACAAAAAAGTGGCATGAGAGAGAGAGCGTAACATGCATAGTCTTGCATAGTGCATGCGCCCTTTGTAAAAAACAAAAAAGTGGAGAGAGAGAGAGAGAGAGAGAGAGGAGATAAGGGGGAGAGAGGGTGATAAGAGAGAGAGAGAGAGGAGATAAGGGGGAGAGAGGGTGATAAGAGAGAGAGAGAGAGAGGAGATAAGGGGGAGAGAGAGGGTGTGTGTGTGTGTGAGAGAGAGAGAGAGAGAGGGAGAGAGAGAGAGAGAGAGGAGATAAGGGGGAGAGAGAGAGAGAGAGAGAGAGAGAGAGGAGATAAGGGGGAGAGAGAGGGTGTGTGTGTGTGAGAGAGAGAGAGAGAGAGACAGAGAGAGAGACAGAGAGAGGGTGTGTGTGTGTGTGTGTGTCAGAGAGAGAGAGATAAGGGGGAGAGAGAGAGAGAGAGAGAGAGAGAGAGAGAGAGAGAGAGAGAGAGAGAGAGAGAGAGAGATGCAGGGGCATTCTAGGGTACTCGATGAATCTGGATGGGGGGTGTATGTTTGGCCGGTCTTACTTGGTTGTAGCCTTGACCGACGGCCTCGGCCATTGAAGGAAGCTCGGTTGATGAAGGAACTCGGTAACCTCTAGCACTCGGTGAAAGTGTTACTTAGCATTTCCTATGGTGCTCGGTCTACATTGGTTCTCGGTGATGCTTGGCATGCTCAGTTATTTCACTATTGCTCAGTAGTTCTGGTTTACTGACTAGATTTTTGTGTGATTTGTTGGGCTGATTTGGTGCATTTATTATTGGTAGCTATTGTTACAGGCTGACATGTTAGATTAAATGTTTGTAAGGCTATTTTGATTCCAACTTGTATTGCATTTAATAATTGTTGGGGGGAGTTAACGGTTTCATCTAGCTGATTTGTGGCTGATGATTAGTATTTATAGGATGCTTGGGGTAGATGTTTAAGGAGCAGGAGGGGATTGTAGAAGTTCATGACTTGGAAGACTTAGTGAGTTAGATATGAGGTTCTGAAAGCTGGAGTTGGCAAAGTTGTGGAAAATTTCTTGCATGATCTTGCAGATCAGATTGTTATCTGATAGTTTGTAGTTGTAGAGCTAGTGGTTTGCACACTTGGAGACAAGAAGATTGCTTGGAGGCTTGCAAGCTCAAGTTTAGATCTGCCTTAGGGTTTCCATCAGCTTTTGATTGTCTTCAGAGCTGAACTAGCTAAGATGGTATTGGATCTATTTGGATCTTGCAGAATTGTTTCTAATTATAATTGGCCCTAACCCGGAAGGCCTTACAGTCGAGCATGTTAATAAAAATTGGAGTTAAACAATTGTTTTGATGTTATGTTGTTGAGTATTCTGTTATGTTGTTTTGAAGTTGCAAGGTTTGGACTGTCCTTAATTAGATCCACCATCCTTGACTGCATCAGGTGGTATCAGAGCTGAGAGTTGGTCTTGTGGAGCGAAGGTTAACCTAGCAAGGCTGATCTTGCAAAGTTGATCTTGTTTGCGAAGAGATCGTATGATCTAGATTGCGGATCCAGAGCACTGAACTTGTGGATCTTTCCCTAGTTGTTTGTTCAAGGTGGCAGGTTGAGATCTAACTTGCATACAACTTGGAGATTGCCACAAGGTGGTCAAGGAGGGTTTTTTGTAAAGGGTTTTTGTATATCTTTAAGGATGCCTTTGAGAAGATTGGACCATAGAGTTATTTCTGATATTTGTGATACTATTGAATCCCAGATCACAGAGAAGGTGAAATCAGATTTCAGATCTGAGATGGAGTTGATGAAGAATGACATGGTCGTCAAGATCATGAGAGTTGTTACTGGTATACCTCAGAATGTTGGTACTAAAGATGGTTATGAGGAAGCTTTTGAAGACTTTGAACCTACTGGATCTATTGGTGATGACTAGAGGGATAGATCTGGTGAAGACAGAACTACTTGGTTGCCTAGATCTAGAGCTTGGTTAAGTAGCAGTTACCAAATGGAAGTTTCTAATTTCTCTAGTACTTTGAAGCCTGAGAACTTGATTGAATAGATTGGTGAACTTGAAGATTTCTTTGAGATGGAAGATATTGAAGATCCTCTTTGGGTGAGATTAGCACAGAAAAATTTGAAAGGACATGCTGATCTTTGGTGGAAAGAACTACAAAGAGATAGAGAAGATGAAGGTGAAATGAAGATCAATCAGTGGAGGTTGATGGTGACTAAGTTGAAAGCTAAGTTCATACCTTCTGACTATGAGCTTGACTTGTTTAAGAAATTGCAGAATCTGAAATAGAAGGATCTGTCTGTTGAAGATTATACTGAGGAGTTCTACATACTTACTATTTAGTCTAGACACCGAGAGCTTGGTAAGGAAAAGGTAGCTCGATATGTGAATGGTCTGAGATTTAATATTCAGGATGAGCTTGGTATGCTTAAGATTGATTCTGTTGAAGATGCTTATCAGTATGCTTTGAAGGAAGAAGATAAGTTGAAGAGGAAACAACATAGTAATCCCTAAGGGAAAGAAAAGATTGATCACTCAGTGAAGGATAAACTGACTGATGCATAAGATGAACAAAAACCTATGGAATTGAAGAAGAAGACAGGTAGAGTTATCTTTAAGGGTACTTGCTATAACTATGGAGAGGAAGGACATGTTCTTTTGAGTGTACATAGAAGAAGCTTGGTAACTGATGAACTACTATGGTGAATGAGAATGAACCTAAATCTAAGAATTTGCTGCTTCAACGAACATTGCTCAGTACAAAGGAGGAACCTTGTTAGAGGAGTAACTTGTTTAGGACCCGATGCAAGTTTGGAGGTAAACTTTATGATGTTATTGTTGATAGTGGTAGTACTGATAACCTTGTTGCTGAGGACATGGTTCATAAACTTGGGTTGAATAGAATGAAGCATCCTTGTCCTTATAGGATTGGCTGGTTACAAGATGTTCTTGCTCTAGAAGTAAGAGAATAATGCTTTGTTGATGTTCATATTGGCTAGTATAAGGATCTTGTGTGATGTGACATTATGAAGATGAATAGTTGTGATATATCACTTGGTAGACCTTGGCAATATGATTGCAGATCTATGTATGACTGTGTAAGGAATGTGTTTATTGTTGAGAAGGATGACAAGAAGCTTTTTCTGATGCCTTTGCTGGATACAACACTCAATAGGAGAAGCCTGAGTATTGGTAGCTGGGTTGAGGTTGAGGTTCCAGAGAAAATGAATGATCAGTATGGAGAACTGACCTATGTGTTGTCAAGAAAAGACTTGAAGAGACAAAGAAAGTTGAAGTGGACGAGGATGAAAGCTGAAAAGGTGGAGGAGTTGTATGTGAAGAACTAGTTCGGGGCTTATGTGCTGAATCTTTAAAGATGTTCTTCTCACATATGAACATCTTTTCGAACCTGGGGTGTCTGATGCAGGGGCATTCTAGGGTACTCAGTGAATCTTCTTGGGGGGTGTATGTTTGGCCGGTGTTACTCGGTTGTAGCCTTGACCGACGACCTCAGTCATTGAAGCAAGCTCGGTTGATGAAGGAACTCGGTAACCTTCAGTGCTCGATGAAAGCGTTACTCGATGATACCTATGGTGCGCGGTCGATAGTGGTGCTTGGGGATGTCTGGCATGCTCGGTTATTTCACTATTATTCGGTAGTTCTGGTTTACCGACTGGAGTTCTGTGTGATTTGTTGGGCCGACTTGGTGCATTTATTGTTGGTAATTGTTGTTACAGGCTGACATATTAGATTAAATGTTTCTAAGGCTATTTTGATACCGACTTGTATTGCATTTAATAATTTTTGGGGGAGTTAATGGTTTCATCTAGCTGACTTGTGGTTGATGATTAGTATTTATAGGATGCTTGGGGTAGATGTTTAAGGAGTAGGAGGAGATCATAGAATTTCATGACTTGGAAGACTTAGTCAGATCTGAGGTTCTGAAAGATGGAGTTGGCAAATTTGTGGAAAATATCTTGCATGATCTTGCAGATCAGATTGTTATTTGATAGTTTGTAGTTGTAGAGCTAGTGGTTTGCACACTTGGAGACAAGGAGATTTCTTGGAGGCTTGTGAGCTCAAGTTTAGATCTACCTTAGGGTTTCCATCAGCTTCTGATTGTCTTTAGAGCTGAACTAGCTGAGATGGTATTGGATCTATTTGGATCTTGCAGAATTGTTTCTGATTGTAATTGGCCCTAACCCGAAAGGCCTTACAGCTGGGCATGTTAATGAAAATCAGAGTTAAACAATTGTTTTGTTGTTGTGTTGTTGAGTATTCCACTGTGTTGTTCTAAAGTTGCAAGGTTTGGATTGTCTGTAATTGGATCCACCATCCTTGAATTCATTAGAGAGAGAGAGGAAAGTGAGATAGAGAAGGGGGAGGGAGAGGGAGACTCTCTCTCTCTCTCTCTCTCACACACACACACACTCTAACTATTTCTCATCACTATTTAAATCTATGGCTTAAATAGGGTGCACGCCCTATGGAAGACATAGATTTCAATAGTGCGCTCACCCTATAGGGCGCACGCCCTTTGTAAGGCATTGGAATTTACCAAGCTAAGGCTTGGATTTTCCTTGGAGGTTCAACCCAAAGGCTTGGATGATTCAAATAGGTCTGAGACATGTTTTCCATCAGACATACAAAAAAATGACATCTTTTTTTGTGTGCTCCTCTTCAGGTTTACTCATGGCTCAAGAACGTAAAAATCAGACGATGTGATATTGTAGATCTCTCTATTAGCTATCTAAGCATATAATTTATTTTTAATTCTGATTATGTTAAGTTTTTCATCTCTAATTTATTTTGTGTGTATGTCCATTTTTTGTAAAAAACCAACGTGTAGTATTTTGGGCATAGATTTTGTCTTGTTCATCAAATTTCACAACAAGTTACATTTTTAGAAACTAGACTCCATTCTACACACTTTAAAAAAATAAAATTTGATTTTCGATTAGTTTTAAATGATTTCTAGGGGGAGTACATAGAAATTTCATGTTTTCATGATGTGTGCACTTCGTAAATTCATCAAAAATTATACATTCGTAAAAAAATTACCAAAAAATTCTAAGATAAACTACGTGGTGTTAGCTAACTTCTCATTGGAGAGATTAAATTTTTTTTTTTAAAAAGTTAACATTTTAGGGGGGAGCACACCAGACGCTATGTTATTTTTTTTCACAAAAAATAGGACCACTTTTGTGCTCCCCCTTTTTGAGGGCCTGAATCTACACCATTTTCAAAATAAGTTAGTAGTTTAGGAACTAGATTCATAGTTTTACAACTCTTATTTTTGTCACATCTTAAAATTTTGAGTCTAACTATCTTCAATTTCTTGTTGAAGTTCAGAGTTTGTTGATTTCAGGAAAAAAGTGGCATCTTATACCCCCTTTTTGGTCCCCCATCTGTGTGCACTTTCCCTAATGTTATATTTAATGTTTACATCTACGTATATGCCTCTTTGCATCTATTTACATTGCAATTGACATGTCATCCTTAACTTAGATTTAGATCTGATCATCAACATTGCGTTATGACATATTGTAGTGTTGTCGTGTTATATTCAATGTTGTTATATTCAATGTTGTCCTATTATATTTAATATTGTCATGTTATGTTTAATGTTGTTATATTTAATGTTTACATCTATGTATATGCCTCTTTGCACCTGTTGACATTGCGTATGATATATTGTAGTTTTGTTGTGTTATATTCAATGTTGGTATATTTAATGTTGGCAAAAGAAGTGGGCAACTCATGTTGTGTGTGCCTCAGGTATGTCTACGGATGTATTGATGAACATGGATGCTAACGTTGAAGTGATCCATCCCCCTTCTTCTTGCAAGAAGGTTTTTTGGACAAAAGAAATGGAACACAAGTTTCTAGACTTGCTACAGGAGCAAGTGCAACTTGGAAAAAAAGCTGAAGGGGGTTTCAAAAAAGAGGCTTGGACCGCCATTGAAAGGAGGTTCAATAATGAGTTGCAAATGAAGCTATCGAAGGATAACTTCAAGAACAAGCTGAAAACTTGGAAGCAAGGGTATAGAGTAATGAAAGACTTGAGGAATACAAGCGTCTTAGCATGGAATGAGAGTACCCAAACTATGGATGTTGATGATAGTGTTTGGGATGAGTTGTTGAAGGTAACATGGTCTTAAAATCTCCTTTTAAATTGAATATATCTTTTTAAGTATAGAAAGACAACTAATGAATTCAATTGTTATGCCGTCATACAAAGAAAGGAATTTAAAAATGCCAAAATGTATAAGAGGCAGTCATTTCAATACTACAATGAATTATCCTATATTGTTGGGAATGACATAGCTAAGGGCACTGCAACTGCAATAGTTCAAGAGATAGAGGAAGATTTCACTTATCATGGTATGGATACTGCATCTTTTGAGATTGTTGCTGATTTGGCTAATGATGGTATTGATACACCTACATCGAACCAATCTAGTGCAAGCGACAGAGACAACCCTTCAGCATCATCAAGGATGCCAAAGAGGAAGAGGGGAAGCATTGTAGGTTCATTGGATTTGATTTGCGAAGTGATCAAAGATATGTCTATAGGCATTATAGCAGGCCTTACAAAGCCTTTGAAAGTGGATAGATCATCTAGAATGAAAATTGATGTAGTGGATGTGTATAAAGCACTTAAAGCAATCCCTGACCTTAGCGAGGGTACTATGCTTGATGCATATGATACTTTTTTGCATGATACTACAACAGCTGTAGGGTTCTTGACAATGAATGAAGGGGAGAGAGTCAGATATATTATACAGAAGTTTGGAGGACTTTAGTTGATCCATGTTTATTTGATCCATGTTTCAAATCAAAACTAATGTTTCATATTAAAACAATTAGAATTATGGATTTAATCTTCTATTTTAAAAATATGATCTTGTGATGGATTTAATTAGAGTTATGGATTTAATATATTATTTTTAAAATCTAATCTCATGATGGATTTAATTAGAATAATGGATTTAATCTACTATTTTTAAAATCTGCAAGGTATTTAGATTTGCAAGATGTAACAATGACATTTACAAACTCTGTATCTGCCATTCCATCCCCTATTTCTTCCTTTGGAAAATTACTTTCCACAGCATTTGTTTCTTCCTTTTAGCTATATCACTGCCTTCTAATCGAGGCTTCACTTATAGCTTAGAAGTGATCAA
Source organism: Chamaecyparis obtusa (assembly GCA_027943335.1). NCBI lineage: Eukaryota > Viridiplantae > Streptophyta > Pinopsida > Cupressales > Cupressaceae > Chamaecyparis > Chamaecyparis obtusa. The sequence continues at coordinate 253,498 of BSBK01002409.1, forward strand.
AATGTCTGATTTCCTAAGATTGATTTGCAGGGAGCCACTCGCCAAACTTTCATAGAGTAGCTTGAACTTGTGTGTGTGTTTGACTAATGTGTTCAAAAGGATGGCTCCTTTGATGAATTGATGACACACATGATTATTGGTTGAGCATAGTAGTAATTCAAAACAATTTTATAAAGCTTAATTGGTCTATCCTCTTCAGCATAGTAGTAATTTAAAACAATTTTCAGACTTCTGAATTTTTACCAACTTTTATACATTTCACTTATGATCTTCAGATCACTTCCATCATGTACAATCAATATTTTCAAAAACAAAAAATAGCAATCACCTTTTCCTTAGAATGGCAAATGAGTTTGAGATGAGGCTCTTTCCATGTTGCCCACAACCTTTTTGTTCGGTCGGAGTCCTCTAAAAAGCAGTGGTGTCTTTAATAGCTGCAGCTGTACTTCAGTAATTTCTTCCTTTTGTCCATGATTCTAATCAGCACTTTGTTGCTATCTTGATCGAAAACAACTTCAAACTCCTCTAACTGGTGCCTTACTAGTTCATCACTTTTGCAACTGAAACTCTAACTACTTTCCTCCACAATCATCACTCATTTCTTTAGATGGAGGGTTCCTTCTAATTATTACTGTAGTTCAAATTACTGTATCTTCTTGGCAGCTTCTACAATGGCCCATGATCTACTAATCCTTTTTACAACTTCAACTATGTCATGATCTCCTTGCTCTACTACCAGATGAAGGAAACAGGGGAGCAGAGAAGGACAATAAAAACAAACTAAAAATTATATTAATTAGATTGAATATTACATCTGAGTTAAACTCTTACTTTCAGACCTCATAATTAGCCATGTCTTATTTTTATCTCCTGGATGAACCTAAAAAGGTTAGTCATAAACCTCCACTTAATGTAAGGTACACCAGACCTACAATAAGACTGCAAAATGGTTGCGATCTACACAAACCTAGCAACCTTGACAGTTTTGACTACTTAAGTAGTGTACATATTAACTTCTCGTGTTTGTGATCTGGTACAAGGTGGGGGACATGATAGAGGAATTGCAAGTGTCCTCCATAGACATAGTTTCCATATTTAATTTTGGATGTAAGGTTTCAGAGATTTATTCTAGTTTCCAGTCAATGTCTCAATTATTTGCTTCAATTTATTGATGTGTATATTCAAACATTTTTGGAGAAATTAATCCATTTGTCTCAATTATTTGCTTTAATAGCTGCAGTTGTACTTTAGTAATTTCTTCCTTTTGTCCACAATTCTAATCAGCACTTTGTTGTTGTCTTGATTGAAAACAACTTCAAACTCCTCTAACTAGTGCCTTACCAGTTCATCACTTATGCAACTGAAACTCCAACTACTTTCCTCCACAATCATCACTCATTTCTTCAGATGGAGGGTTCCTTCTGACTGCTATAATAGTTCAAATTACTGTATCTTCTTGGCAATTGCTACAATGGCCCATGATCTACTGATCCTTTTTACAACTTCAACTATGCCCTGATCTCCTTGCTCTGCTACCAGATGAAGGAAACAAGGGAGCAGAGAAGGACAATAAAAATAAACTAAAAATTATATTAAATCTAGATTGAATATTACATCTAAGTTCAACTCTTACATTCAGACCTCATAATTAGCCATGTCTTATTTTTCTCTGCTGGATGAACCTAAAAAGGTTAGTCATAAACCTCCACTGAGCATTCTGGGTTAGGAGTTGAGATATATGTAATTTTTGGTAGTTAAAAAAAGTATGAAAAAATAAGATGTTATTGCATTAGATCTATGCAAGGGAGAAAAATATCCTATCAACCTTACATTCTTAAACTAGTGAATCAGGCTTGCACTCAAAAATAGTAGAAACTATGTTCAACTAGTCTATTGTTTAGGCAGTTTCCACTTTTTGTTTTTCTCAATGAATTTTGTTTAATTTTGGGATTGTTGTGGCTCATGAACTCTCAAGTATGAGTCTAATAGACTTTGTAAATGTAGAAAGTTTCATTATTTGTATTGTTCTGATATAATTATGGTTGAAGCTCCCAAAAGGCTTCTTGGTTGATATAATAACAATGAACATCTGCAGCGACTAAATGGTGTTGTTCATTTTTGGCATGGACATGCTTGGGTTGATGGTTGTAGGTTGATTATCAGTGATGAATATATTGAGAGTATATTCATAATAGTGGTGAATGTATGATTATTATAATCACATGATTATGTGTTATAATATTATGTAATAAATGTAGTAAAGATGGTGCGGTGCATTATTGATATAGGCTCAATGGCTCTTGTCAATGGGCCAAACTATCAATGTGGTGGTGGGCAGTGCATGTTGAAGACTTCACGAACACAGAGAAACCCTAGATGATAATTTTGGTGCTACCCAAATATAAAAGAGGTTGCTAATGTGTATATGTTTAATGTTTGTAATGTAAATACTATTCATTATATTATAAGAACTAATTTAGATTGGGCATCATAGGGAAATAATGGCTTTGGATACTTTAGTTGGGTCGATGACAACTCATCTGTATCTATCCACCCATCTCCACTTATCTGCAATGAAGGATTTGAGTGCAAAATGTGTCAGGCTAGGGCAAATGCCAAAATTATATTTTTACGATGCCTTCTCTATATTGTAATTGCATATCTTTGTTGTGACCATATGCGGAGATGAGCTCAGGAATTAGTCAGTTTAGTATTTTCATATTGTAACTAATATTTTAATATGGATATGGCGTAACTTCTCTTTGCCTCAAATGCGCATATATATGGTTTACATCTTTTTTTACAATAATTCTTCATGTTTATGGCTCAGGTGAGACCCAATTTGCTATCAGTCACATGATTTAACGTTAGTGTTTTCTGGGTTATTGCTTTGTAGAATTCTAACCCAGGTTTGTAGAGAAATTTTGAGGTCAACAGAGATATATCATGTATGAACTCATTTAATTGGTCGTGTTTTGATCTTGACAAGTGTGGATCATTTAAGTAAGAATCAAAGGAGGTCATAGAAGGTAATAATAATTAATAAGATTTTATTTTTTAAACTCATACAAATGTTAGCAGCTAAATGTACTTCATTAGTGTACTAAAAAAAGCACAAAGTAGTCGTATGCTCTATGTATGTAGTGTCCACAGACAAAAACAAGAGTTTGCGGATGCGAGAGTGTCAAAGACTCATCTAACTATAAATTATAACACTATATCTGCATTATGTAAATGAGGAATGCCTCATTCAAGTTGTAATTTCATCTCTGCATTATGTAATGAGGAATGCCTCATTCAAGTTGTAATTTCATATCTGCTAATGAGGAATGCCTCATCCATTTAATTGTAATCTTATTAAGTTTTCTTTTTGGGGCTAGACCGGAGCTTTTCTCCACCTGGCTCTTTCCTACCGGTGCTCTTATTGAGTTGGGTTGGCAACATTTTGAAAAAAATAAATAATAAAATGAATGGCTTGTTTATAATGATGACTTGTGTATTTTGGAGTTTGTTATTTTATAAATTTGTATAGGGATTTTTTTCAAAAAAAAGTTATACAAAATGTTAAAATTTTTAAAAACTTATAAACATAATTCTATTTCAAAATATTATAAAATTAACCTTGACAGAAAAATAAAAATAAAATATTCAAAAACGCGTACAAAATGTGAAAAACATAATTACATTTGAAAAAATCACAAATTGTTTATATTCAAAGAAATTAAACAATAAAACAAATTCTTATTCAATGCATATTCCAATTGGTTCTAACTACTTATAAAAGCGCAAAGTAGTCGTATAAACATAATTTTATTTCAAAATGTTATAAAATTAACCTTGATAGAAAAATAAAATAAATATTCAAAAACACATACAAAATGTGAAAAACATAATTACATTTAAAAAAATCACAAATATATTCAAAGAAAATAATAAAACAAATTCTTATTCTCAGCATATTCCAATTCCAGATTGTGGCACTGAAACGCGGAAAATACATCTTCTTAGCCATCTTCCGAGTGAACCAAACGGTTCCAACACATTCCAGATATCATTTTGAGGATATGTATCTTCCAAAATTGCAGCATATTCCAAAATTGATTGTATCCAGCATTCCATATTCCATGCACCAAACGGGCCCTAAGAGATTGAGATACACAAAGTGAGGATGCAAAACTATTGGATCCTCTCCCATACTATTGCCTATTCAAAGGTTTAGAAGAGAACAATCAACTCATTTATGCTTTTCAAAGAAAATATTGCATACGGGAAATCATACTTGAATGAAGATATATTGGGTGCATTGATATGTATAACATGAAATTATGTATGTTGGAACTCACGTAATTGCAAGAAGTTTTGTTATGGTGAAAGTATTGGGAGAGGAGACATAATTACATTTACTTAAGGATGAACTATTAAAAAGTAGTAATTTTGAACTAAATTAATAGAATATGGAAAGCATTTGAAAATCAATTATGTGTGTAATTGCAATAGCGAAATTTGCATACCATGTTATTTTGCATTTACTTTTGTTCTTATTTTGAATAAATGTCTTGATTCATGTACATAGTGAGGTAATGTGTAGAGTCAAGTACAATGTGTAGTGTGTTGATTTGGCTATTAACCCATTTCCTGACACTTCTTCAATTGCAAGGCTAACTCCAAGGTCACAAACCTATTCCCTTTTATTTTAAATATTAAAATTCAAACTTCTAGCTAATTTGCTCCAGTCACTCTTCTCCTTTGATTAAATAAACCCTCTTTGGCATAATTTGCTAACATATGCTAGTGTTAACAAAAAATATGTATTCATTCTAATCATCAAAATATTCATATATCCTAGACTGTTGAAGCAATTATTAATGATACCTTTGATTTGGTATAATAAAATTGAGTAACAATTTACATGCCTAGAGTGCTTATCTACTATTTTCATCTTGTCCAATTAGTGGAGATTGATCTAGGAGAAAATTTCTCGTTGTGACAAAGTAACAACCCCAATGCTATCTCTAAATACCACCAAGTTCCTAGATATTCATGAATAGCTCAAAGATAAACATCTATAAGTTGAAATAATACATTAAAACATCACTAACTAAAGGAGTGGATTTGATTATAGAGTTAAATATCTAAATTGTATCTTTGTTTTAAATTTATCAACTTGTCCTTTGACAAAACACAAATCTTCATATACTTTTAGGCACTTTTTTGACATTAAGAAATCATTTTCTAACTATGCAATGCCATCATGAAATCTTCTTTATTTGGTGCCCATTTTTTGTTGTTAAGCTAAGTAACCATGCTTAACTTCTTATTTATTTTCCTAAAATAAGTTTCACATTAAGCTAAATTTCAATCCCCCTATCAAATCATAATTAATCTACTTTTTTTTTATTACATAAAAAATAGGTTTTTAAGGAACCCAAAACCCTTTTTATAAAAAAATAACAAAGATTAAAAAAATGAAAAAGGAACCATTAAAATAGAAAGCTGCCTAAAAGAAGAGAGATGTAACACTAGCAACAACTAGAAAACCAAAAACATAGCAACGAGATAGAAAAAAAAACTAAATAGGGAACATACCCAGAAACCTTAGGAAAGGTTTGTTAGGGCCTTCATAGCTTCAGCCTCCAACTGAGTCATATTGAGGGCGATTTTCTTCAAATTGAGGATGTCTTGAGGTCCCTTTTTCATCTTCTTTTTCAGATTTCCTCTAGTTCCCTTTCTCAAACAAGTATCCACTTCCTTGAACCAATTTTCTTTGTCAACCTACAAATCAATTTCCAATTTGTCTTGGTGGATATTCTCCAATTTGTTCACCATCTAGTGTCGATACTCTTAGTCATGCTCTTAATAACTTTGACTCAAGGTAACAAGGGAGAGGAGGTTATCATTGATATTCTTGAGCTTCCCAAGTCTAATTCCATTGTATCAATCATTTTGTGTAGACACTCAACCAAGGACTTCTTCTCAACTTCATTCCATAAAGCATTATTGCTACTATCTTGTTTATTTCCTTTGTCTGCTTCATTTCCTAAACCCTCAATACCCTTGTCCTATTTGCTGACAATCACCCTTAGCTTGATGTTAATCTCCTTTATCTCAAAAAAGGCCCATTTGATTAGTCTAAAATTGTTTACACCTTGATTATGAGTATGGCTAAAATATCATCAAAAAAAATTTGATCAAGGTAGAGATAATGAGAGTCTACATTAAAATCTAAGGGGAAGAAGAGTCTCCATTCTCTATTCATGGCAGCATGAAAGTCCTTAGAGTTATTGTGAGAAGAAGATTCCAATGTCGTGTTGTTCTCATAAACATGGGAAGCTATCTTTTTCACCCAAGATTTCCCTTTGTTCTCATAAACACGGGGAACTTTTTTTTTTTCCCTAGACTTCCCTTTCTTCTTAAATTGAGTCTCGAATTCAATTCATCAATGTCAGTATTCCATTCCTCCTCCTGTAAATAGTTCATCCCTGTTTCCTTATCATCAGAAACAAAAATAAGGGAAGCATTGGATAGATAGGACAAGGACTTAAAATGCTCATAAATATAAACCCTCATTTAGATTCAGATTCTTCTTAGGTTTCTTCTTGTGATCCCTAACACTATCATTCATCGAAGAAAGTGGAAGAAAGGAAAATAAATTCTATCCTTATGTCTAAAATGATTAAGAAGAACAAAGTGGTGACCAAAATCCCTAGTAAAGCATCTATGAAAATTAATTTATTGCACAATTACCTCAAGAATTTCTCTCCAAACTAACTTAATTTGTGAAGTCTCCTAGTTTCTTTAAGAAGATTTGACCAACTCCCCTCCCTCCTTGTTCTCTTTAGGGAATTTATTGATATCCATGTCTAAATAAATGTTATCCCTAAAGAATTTGGTTCCATCAATAGAAAGACCAATAAACTGGACAATAAGATTTTCATCAATTTTAAACTTCCTCTCAAATAGGGATATTTTCCCATCTTTCCAGCCCTTTGCAAATATTATCATGATTGTAGGATCCCATCCATGGATATTTTCACTAAATGGGGTAATTCCTCCTCTTTTCAAGATTCTCCATATAGTGGCATTCTTCTTCAATTTCACAGATTCAATGGGTTCCACTCTCCTTATGTCCCCTCCCATTCTTACAGAGATGCTTCCAATTTTGAATAGAACCAACAAAAAATTTGGAAAGATATATGAAGAAAAGGACTTGAAAGACACCTAGAAAGTGTGAGAAAGATTATGGAAATACTATGTAAGAGATCCCACAACCTCCTCCCCACTCCACATAGCTTTGGAAATAGAAACCAACAATGACATCATTTTAATTAATATATATGGATATGGACACACAGTGTGTGCATCATGTCATACCCCATCAAAGAAATAACCTCCTTCAAATTATCTCCCTCTTTCCATGTCATATAACCATGAGCATGAACCCCCTCATTGGAAAATAAATTTGTCACTCTATTCACTTCACAAAGGGCATAATAAATATAAATCTCTTCAAATAAATTGATAATTTCCATAATTTTTTTGGTCCACATATCAATAGTCTAAGAGGATTTTTGAACCCCTTAAGGTACTCAATAATGTTATTGGATTTCCCTCGTAACAATACCCTTTTATAATTAAGAATTTTGGTAATTTTTAATCCATGGAAGGACACAATAGCTTCAGATAGGTGGTTTTTGACAACCCAAGTGGAGTGCTACTATTGAAAGAAACCTGGCATTTTCATCCCTAACCACTCCCCTACACCTAGTTGACCCAAGGTTTCACTTTGCCGCCCCATAAAAGTTGAATTTCACCCATCCAATAGGAGGGAGAGTCCAATAGACATTGCCTCTAGGAACTTTTAGCATTCTTAGAGAAAATAAAATATCCACTTTTATCTTCCAGGTAGAAGCCACCCAATGCTCATAATCATAACATAATTGTTTATCCATTCTCTCAGGGTTAGCATTCTCAACATTAAATTTTTCCATAACGACTCTAAATTTTTTAGCAAAAATAATATTTTGTGTCAAGGAAATATCCCTAAAAAATTTGTTGTTGCACTCTCTCCATAACCCTCAAGCCACATGGGGGAAGATAAAGGACCACAAACCCTTCAGATATTAATTAGATTTAGGGGCTTTCCATTGACAATTTTTTTAAAAAAGAAGACCCAATCCAAATTCCAATGTTGCAAGAGAAGAGTCCATACCTCATGGGTAAATGAAAATTTCAAGAAAAGATGTGAAGAAGACTTGTCATCAGTAAGCCAGATAACACATTTGTTGGGTAAATAAAAACCTCTCTTGAAGAGATTGTCAAGACCGAGGAACTTATTTTGAAGAAAGATCTAATCAAAATTGTTGACCTTAGAGGTAAGGGCTCTGACCCACAATTATTAATTGATTGTATTTATTTGATTAGCTTAGGTTAACCTTGTGAAAATACTTATTTTCTATTTATATTTTTTAGCCCAACCAATCTACACTTCACCCAACCTTGCTTCTAGGATTTTACATCATTGGGGGTTTTCAAATCCATATTTTTAAAATTTTTATTCTATATTAAAATTTGAAGTTTATTATACATTTATGTGTTAGTGATACATTTCTTATTAAGATTTGTATGTTTCATGTTGTGTGCTAAAATGTTGTCACACTTCTATGAGTCATTAAATCCAAGATTGCTTAAGAATGAGGTCTCAAATGGCAACTCATAGCTCTCTATTCATGGAGTGCAAGGGTTTGTAATGGAGGCCCTCAGATCAGACCTAGTTTGTGCCCATGCAAGTACACCATAAAATAAGAGATTCAAAGAGGAAAAACAAGAATGCTAGTCTCCATGATCATCAAGTATGCATGCAAATAAAAATGAAAGTTATTCTATATGATAACAATGCATGAAAGAAAACTAATCTATGAAAGAAAATTCTTATGCAAGATTATTCTATGAAAGGAAATATGAATCTAATCTAATATGCAAGCGCAATATTAATCTAAATGGATTTCCATGGAGGCATGAGAGAAGAAGACAAGAAAAGAGAAGTTGCAATGTCCAAGCTCAAGTGCTCAAATTCTCCTCCAAAATTGTTGTCCAAACCTGCATAACTATAACATAAATCTTGATCTCTAAAATCTCCATGTATAAAATGAGAAAGAGAGGGCTCCTTATAAAAGATTTAGAAATGAATGGATGGTCAAGATTAAGAGGCAAAAAGAAATGAGCAATGGTGGAGATTAATTCTTGGTTGATCCATGTGCTCAAGATTCTCAAGAGACAAAATCAATGGACATGGTTAAGAGGCAAAAAGATGTGTGGAAGTGATTAAGAGGTAAAAGTAGATTCCACTCATCATGGAAAGTGAGCATTTAATGTGTAGACAAAAAGTCTTTTTATTTTTATTTTTGTTTTATTATTTTTAGCAAAGTGGTTTCCATTATTTAATTAAAAGATTTTTTTATTTATTTAAAAGAGACTTGTTCTTTTAATTAAATGTGGCTTTAGGATAAAGTGATTTTATTATTTAATTAAAAGATTTTTTATTTAACTAAAAGGGAGCATGTTCTCTTAATTAAATAAAATTTAGGGGAAAATGATCAAACCTTAGGAAATATTAAAATAATTGAATTAATTATGATTTGATCAAGCAAATTATTTTAAATTGAAAATATTGTAAGACATTGATTCAGGAAATTGATAAATTGATGAATTGGGGCCTAAAGTCTAGGTGATCATTTTAGGGTGCATACATTTGCCCCTCTTTGACTAATGTGTGATCTTTATGGGAACACATGTAGTCAAAAAATGAAGTTGAAGTGTGAGATCGATTTGGGATCACAAAACAACCTAGACGTGTGATCGACGGACGGGAACACATTAGGACAAAGATAAGCTGATTGAAAAAGACAAAGCCAACACCCCTGTAAATAGGTAATTGTCAAGTCTCAAGTAATGTTGCCCCAAGTGAAGCAATTGATAGGATTGATAAAGCTGAATCAAGGATTGAAGTTTGATAGGTACTGCCCCCTCATGATCGAAATCAAAATGAGATAGAGGAGAAATAATAAATTGATAAATTTGATCAAATCGAACTAAAAATAAGGTTTTTGATGTAAGATGAAATTTATAAGGATCAAAGAACCAAGGTAGATCATTAAGCATGAAATACTATGCCCCAAGGTTAAATTAGAAGAAAAGAAGTGGGGTGAAAGTGAATGGAAGATAGAAGTTTGGAAGAGGTGGAAAGAAATGGATAGAAGAAAGAGAATTTGCCTCAAGAAAGAGGATGCCTCAAAATCAATCAACTGTTTAAGATAGAAAATTTTGATTAAGATCACGAAAGAAGATAAGGAAATGAAGATCATCAAAACGTGACCACATTTGATTAAAATTCCAAAAGAAAGATGAAGGAAAACCCTCTCAAACTCATAATGCAGCCTAAAAATATAAATTAACATGAAGTCTAACAATGCAAGCTACATGAAAATGCAAAGGTGTACTTGCAATAGAGCAACTGTAACATAGAATTTTTGTGTTCATCATCCATTAAAGAATGTTAAGGACCTTATTTTCATCATTGGGCCATTATTAATGGACATCAGAAAATCACACAATCATCACTAGTCACAAGCGCAACTATGAAGATATAAATGTGATTTATATTAGATTGGAATGTGGAAAGATTCTAACATAAGCATCAAAGACATAAAGGTCAAGATGACTTTGATGTTAGCTTACCTAATTTAATGTAGCAAAACCATGCTCTCATCAAGGCATAAATGCTAGGATGACCATTAAAATGGTTGTGCAAAAATAGTCAAGGATGATGCCTCAAATCTACTAAGTGTTTCAAAGGAACAACAAGAGACACTCAAGAGGTTAAAGACCACACCCACAAGCAGAAAGCAAATAAAAACATGACCATGCCCCAAGTCCTCTAGCTATGCATCCTAGAGAGACTTATTAGACAAGTACACTCAACAAAAATCAATAACAGTCAGCACTCAAAGAAAAGATCATGACATAGCTCAAGCATTAAGTGTTGTGTTTAAAAATTTAAGTGTGTTAACTGATACTAAGTTTTGAGGATAAAGATAAAGTGCTTGCAAGTAGGTAAGATCACATGACAAAATTGGGTAAGACCAAACTGATAAGTGTTGAAAAACACTCAATGCCAGGGGTTGTGTTGAAAAACACAGTTGGGGTGTCCTAAAGACTAATGCATCCAAGAGATCAAAGCTAACACAATTATGCCCCCTAGACAAAGACAAAGACCAATTCAAAACCAAGGAAACAAGGACACGACATGATGGAAAAAGGCTAAGTGTCGAGAACGCGTGCTAAGAAATAGGGTGCAAATGCCTCAAGTAGCGCCTATTTCCAGGTTTTCACCACTTGGATTTTATTGCCAAATTTTATTTATTATTTTTTTTTCATGACTTTTTCTAATTTTTTTATATGTTTGCTACCAAGGTGCCTGTTTCCAAGTGTTCACCAGGGCACTTTTCTTTTTTTTTTTTTTTGAATTTTTGAATTTTTTGAATTTTTTTGGAAGAAGGCAAGCTTTTTAGATAATCCTCCTTGAAAAGATAAACCATGGTATGCCAAGGATTCAAAATGATATGCTAAAAGATGCTGATAGGGAAAGGAAGACAGAAGAGAAAAATGGAGGATAAGGTTTTATGTAAAGCGAGTGAGGTTGGAAGTAGGAGGAATAGGCAAATGAGGAAAAAGGATAGAAGGAAGATGGATAATAAATGGAAGGATTGTGAAAGGGTAGATGGAAAGGAAGGAAAGATCAACATCAACATACACCTTGAAGGGTGGTGAGAGGATGGAGGAAACATGAATGAAGGAATACGTGAAGGAATATGGAGAATGGATAGCAGAGGTTACGATTTAGGCACATGGAATGGAAGAATATTTTTGGAAGAAGATGAAGTGGAAGCCTTTGGAATCTTGAATGCCAACTTTACTTGTTTCTCAACATCAGACTCTTTGAAGAGAGACTTTGGAATTCATATAGTCGTAGGCTTTTCATTTCTTTTTGATGATTTAGAGAGAATATCTTCAATGGTCAATTTTGGAACCCATACTTGTCTTGTAGTTTTCTTCTTAGATATCTCTTTTGACTTTATGCCTTCATGTTGATTAGAGGAGACATGGTGATCATTTTTTGATGGATTCTTGTATTTCTTCTTTTTCTTATATTGAACATTCAATTTACTTCCAAAAGACTTGGGACTTGTGGAAGAAGAAGGAGGATATGACTGGTTTAGATGGGTGGGTGGATGAAAAGGATTCAAGGAGATGCATCTATGTTGATCTTGAGGAAAGATAGGAGATGGAGGGACATAAGTGTATGCACCCAAAAATGGTCGCCTAGACTTTGGGCCCCATTTATTTGATTTATCAATCCTGAATCATTTCTATCAATAATCAATATTTTCAACAATATCAATTTCTTGATCAAATCCTAATTTCGATCATATATTGGATTTTTATCCTTGGGCTAACCATTTATCCTAAGTCTTTATTTGATTAAAAGGAATATTTCCTCCCCTTTTGATTAAATAAAAAAGCCCCCATTTTCTTCTTATCCTAAGTTGCACAAATAAAGCATTATTCCTATTTTATAAAAAGGGAAAAAGCACTTTTTGTCTCATATGGACATAAAGTCAACTCTTATTTTCCTATTAGAGGATACTTGTGCACATGGATTGCTCCTCTTTCAAGCTTCACCGCTGATTAAGACTTTTTGCCTCTTAATCTCCATGGTCCATTTCACCTCATTTCTTATAAAAGGAGAGCTCTCTCCTCCATTTGCATATCCATGTTTTATGCTAATGTTATGCTGCAGGTTTTAGGTGCATTTGGAGTTTGAAGACATTGAAGACTTGTTGCTTTCATCATTTAGTTGCATATTTGCTTTCATAGTTGCATAATCATGACATTCTTAGTATAAATTTTTTTTTATGCAATAGAATAGATCTCACATAGCTTAATTAGGGGCCTGGAATCTATTGTACTTCTTTTCATAGCTTAGTTTGCACTTCATTTGATAGATTAGTTTTGCACATTCATACTAGTTGCATTTGCATTTCATTTCCATTTAGATTCTTGGAGATATTGGCATTGTTGCCCTTGTCTTCATTGTGAATCTCTCATTGTGTGGTTGACTAGCAAAGTCACAAGCTTGTAGCTCTAGCTGAGAGCAAATACACCATAGTCCCTTGCAACTCCATGCATAGAGAGCTATGAGCCACTTTGTGAGGCCTCATTCTTGAGCAACCTTGCATGTAATGGTTCATAGAAGTGCATATTTTAGTGTGTACATTTCTGGCGCCCACCGTGGGGTAGAGTAGATAGCTTTGTCCTTTCATTTGATACATTTTTCATCATTTTCGGATTAATTTTTTAAAAAATCTACGTTCTCTGGTTTTCTGTCTCAGATTATCGCGCGACACTTCTCAGAAATATCGCGCGATATACTTTCTGTCTTGGCGCGATAGTTCACGTGGAAAAAGTATCGCACGACTATATTGACTTCTGTCGCCTGACATCGGGCAAAGTATCGCCTGGCATTGTGCGAAGTATCGCGCGACTGAGAAATATCGCGCGACTGAGAAGTATCACCCGACTATAGGAAACTGTATCGCGCGATACTGTTGAAGTCTGAGAAATATCGCCTGGTCTGGTAGAGACTTGCGTTTTCAGTTTTCTTGTCCGAATTTGATTGTTTTAGCTTGCTGTTTTGTTTTGCTTTGTTTAGATAGGTCTAACCTGCATATTTTAGCTTGAATCCATCAGATTATTGCACATTTACATTTGGATTTTGATTTTGCTAACATTGTGGGTCTAACAAGTTGTGTTTGTAGGTGCTCTCCTTTGCTTGAAAATTGCTAAAAACGCATGTCAAAGAGGGCTACTAACAGTTTTAGCAGGGCTGCCCAAGCATAAAAAAAAAAAAAAAAAATTTCATTTCTTGCTTGTTATTCATTTTCCTTTCATTTGTGGCATCTACTAATTGTATTAGGAATCTTAATACCTTGTGAAAGGGATCTTGAGGTGGTAGGAGAAGTATGCTCTTCACCTTTAGGTGAATCAGAAAATCTTGACCCATCTTAAGGTTTTGGAAACAAGGGGGTAATTGATCTCTTTGCTTGGCGTGTTTGGGAGAGATTCTTGAGATAGGGGAGTATGCTCTTCACCCTTGTGGTGAATCAAAAACCTTGAACCTCAAGATTTGATCTATTTTATTTAGTTTAGGAATCTTTTAGCGGGCCTGCTCTTGAGCAATCAAGAGGAACAACTCAAGTGGGGACAACCTTGTCATCATTCTCCTTGGTGGCAAGTGATTCCAACTCACTATAATCTCAAGGCTATCAAGGACACCAAAAACCTTGATAGACATAACACTTGTCTTCATTTGATGTGAGTAGCTCATGGGATTGTGACCATGAGGAAAACATTGAACAAGAATGCTTAAGGTACTCTTGAGGCCGCAAGGTCCTAGTCCTTTATGAGGAGCAAGAGGGGTGTTGTGAACGGAAATCCTTATTAAGAACCATTAGATAGAAGCCACCCTCTTTTAGCCGCTTATCTTCTTAGTGCAAGGATTGATCCAAGTGGTTTACCCGGATCACCTTAAGATACTCACCATATGTGTCCCTTTGGTTGTGTCATTTGACATTTCCATGACAAAGCCAACATCTCTTGTGGGTAACCACTTGGTGTGAGGCGAGAGGGCATCAAGTTGTGGGCTAAGTTGGTAAGTATTGAGCCTTGACTTTCTAGGATAGATTTGCTTGAAGTGTTTTCGATTGTGTGATACCAGTGCAAACGTTCTTACATATAAATAATCGGTAGTATTCATAGGGTGTTGTTTCAATTTTGATATCACAAGTGTTTATCTTGGCAAGGTTGCTTTTGCCCTTGTTTCAAGTGTTTGAGACCATGTTTTGATCCCTTGCTGTTTGCAAACCTACCGAAATTCTGCTAATACCGTGACTGAAATCGAAAATATCAACCCTTAGACTAGAAATTTTGACCAAACAGACCCAAAAATGAAAATTTCACACAATTCTGGTCAAGAGTTAAATAATTCTGCAACAGTATCGCGCCCTGTAAGGCGAAGTATCGCGTGATACTTCGCGCATGCTAGAAATATCGCCCCCTTTGAAGAGAAATATCGCGCGATAGTTCACCCCTAATGGACTATCGCCCGGCCTGCCTGGAGTATATCGCCCGCCAGTATTAAGAAGTATCGCCTGGCTTAGGGCGAAGTATCACACGGGTATAGGTTTATCGCCCCAGTAGCCTGGAGTATATCACCTGGTTTATTTTTGCCGTGCTTAAATTTTGGTCAGTTTTAGCTGCTGTCAATTAGGCTAGGTCTTAGAGCAGGCTTCTCACCCTGACATTTAAGATCTGTCTTGACTCCAAATTTCTGGTTTTTAGTCCTCTGGGATAGCATCATTTGATTTACAAAGTCACTTTGGAATAATTGTCAAGTTAGAAAGCCATTCTTGGTGCCAAGGTTCATCTTTAAAATTGTTAGCTATATTCTGGGAAAATTTTAGTTCTCTTATTGTCCAAATCGCTTTCATTTTCATCTCAATTTCAATTATCTTTTGGCCTAGTCCAACCTCCTGATTCAAAAGTGCAAAGGTAGTCACCCTTTGATTTGAAGCACCTCTTTGACAGTGTTGGTAAAGCCCTCTTTTTTTTTTTTTCATTTCTCTTTGGACAATAGAGGACTTCGATTATCCTAGTTTGGTGTTGACACTTTGAAAGGTCACCTTATCATTGAGAATATCTCTCTTTCATGTCAGTTACGATAAGGTACCAAGTTAATCAAGGGAAGCGACCCCTTGTTACCTTTAGCCAGTTACCACCTATCAAGACTCATCGACAACCTAAGGGAAAAGGACCCCTTTTTGACCAATCTCCTAAGAGTGAATCCGAGGTTTGTTTTAATCCGGGAGCTAACCCTAGTGAAGTGAGCACCTCTTTCATACCACTTTCATCAAGTATGGACATGAGTTACACTTTCACCCGACAACAAAGAGAAGCCATGAATCAAACTCTCGAGGATATCTTTCAACGACACAAAAGAGAGTATGGTGGTTCTTCTCATGCCAGTCCACCTGGGTCACCTCCTAACAACGCGAGGTATTTTGATGCTCATCAATGAGCTGAAAGACAGCATAAGCAAGCTCACTCAGATTCAGGGTCACAACATGAAGACCAGAACAACGAATCTAGTGATCACCATATCAACGCAGCTAATGCGATAAGGTATTCAAGACAAACCTCCCCACTTAAAGACACTTCTCGATATGAAAATACAAGATTGAGAAGCATTGAGAGAGAGAAGCAAGCCTACTTAGATGAACAGGCTGCTAAAAAGGAAAAATTCCGACAACTAGAGGAAGAGGAACGTGCATTTTTGGATATACAGAAAAGAGTCGCCCAAGAAGAAGAAGATAGACTCTATGCACAACAACTCCAAAGTCGATTTAACGGGAGGGGAGCCAATAGTGGGATCAACTCGCCCCCATCTACCCCTTCCCCTAGCCCTCGAAGAAGATCAAAGACACCCTCACGATCCCCAAGTCCTAGAGGAAGAAGGACTTCAAGATATGACCATCATAGGAGACAGTCATCTCATAGACATTCAAAGCAACCCTCCCAACGAGCACATCATGGCTCACAACATGGAGGCAGTTATGCTAAATTTGATCATATGGACTTCATGACTATGCAACAAGAACCATCCTTTCAAGCCTATGTGGAGCAATACGTAGAACAAAACAAAGACCAATTCTTGGAAAGTCTTATCAACAAAGGCGCTAAAGTTCCATATAATTTTGATGTTCACCAAAAGATCAAGAAACAAAATCCTTCAACTAATGAGGTGATCTTACAAATGCAAAAGGATATAGACAGGATGAAGGCTCCCAAGAGCACATTTCATTTGGACTCCATATGTCCTAACCCCATTGACAAAAGTGTGGTGATGGTAGAATTTCCTAAGAAAGTTGAATTCCCAACATACAACAAATATGATGGCAATGGTGACCCTCACGACCATGTTCGACAATTCTACATAATGAGCTTTTTCTTTCACCATGAAGACTCCTACTTGCTGAGATTATTCCCAAGGAGTTTAAAAGGTCAAGCCATGGAGTGGTTCACCAACCTTTCCCCTCTAGTAAAGACATTTAAAGAACTTGTCCAAAGATTTGTTCAGCATTTCGCCTACAACTTATCTAGGTCGGTCACAATGCTTGATTTGTGTAAACTTAAACAAAATCAAGGGGAATCTTTTGTCACCTTTTTACAACGATGGAGGCGATTGTGTTCGAAATACCCAAGGACAATCCCTGAAGAAGAGAGAATTGATATCATTGTGAACAATCTAATACCAGAACTCAAATATGAAGTCAAGAAAATCCCATTTAATTCCTTTGATACTATGGTAGAGGTGGCATGTCGCATTGAGGATGTCCTAAAAGAACAAGGAATTTTGGCTAAACCAACAAATAACAACAATAGCCAAAATAACAATACTAATGGTAACAAGGACAAAAAGAACTCCTATTGGAACAAAAGCAAGCAAGTGGTCAACGACGGAGTTGTTGATTCATCTCAGGTCAAAAATGAAGGAGTTCTTAACCTCTCTCATGCAGTTCAAGCTATGAAGTTGCAAACATCTTCAACGCAACAAGACAAACCTAAGTATCAAAAGAGATCTAAAACGGAGAAAAGACAATTTACTAAATTGGGAGAATCCTATGCAGATGTTTTTAAGACATTAGTTGCTCATAATTTGGCGCACCCACAGGATCCTACAAAACATCGAATACCAGATCCTTTACCTCATTGGTGGGATGCTAAGGCTTTTTGCATTTTCCATAATGGGATTGGACACGACATAGAAAATTGTTTTAAACTCAAGCATCTTGTCCAAGACCTTATTGAGAAAGGACAATTACAAGTGGATGGGTTAACTACTAATGCAGACCATAAAGCCTTTAAAGAGCCCTTGCCTAAATATGAAAAAGGAGAGAATTCTAGCAGTAAGAATGGCAAGGCGGCTATTAACTATACATCCACACATGCTGATAATGTGATTAACATGCTTGAAGTGGCTGACGATAACATCAACATGGTGAGAAAGAAAGATCCGTATGGACATAATGTGGACTCAACTCCTATGACTAATGAAAGACCCGCTGTGGTGATAAGAGGTCCTCACTCACAAGGAATGCCTCAGTCCCTCAATGCTGTCACTAGGGGTCAGGCCCAAGCACCCATTATCATCAAAGGTCCTAGCACTAGCAAGTCTAAACAGCCCGTGTCCAAAGGTGCTCCTCCCAAATCTATCGTTGGTCCTGATTCCAATTATAATCTTATTGACCAGCTACAACGTACACCCGCTCAGATATCCATTTTTGAGCTTTTAGAATTATCTCCTAAGCACAAGCACGTCCTCGAGGATGCTTTGCGAGAAGCCAATGTCCCTAATAACTTAGATATTGACCAATTCCAGAACATGGTCAACCATTTGGCTAGCCCTCATTTCCTCACCTTCTCAAAAGAAGATGAAAAATCCATTAGTCACCCACATAATTTGGCCTTACACATCGAGGTCATGATTCATAAAACCCGTGTTAGGCGTGTACTAATAGATGGGGGTGTGGGGCTCAATATTTGTACCCTAAGTTTGCTACTAGCTCTAGGGTATTTCGAGAACGTCATTGCCACCAAGAAAAGGATCACAATCAAAGCATATGATGAAGCAGAAAGAAGTTCTAAGGGATTGGCTGCTTTGCCTATTCGCATTGGTCCCGTAGAAAAAGATATATTATTCCAAATTGTTGATGTTGGACCTCTAGCCTACAACATTTTGCTAGGTAGGCCATGGATTCATGAAATGCAGGTAGTCCCATCGACATATCACCAGTGTGTTAAGTTTCCCCATAACGGTGTAGAAATTTGCATCCCTGGAGACAGTGCTCTATCAGTTAATAACATTTCTGCGGGATTACATGTACCTTTGAATAGAGAAGCTGACAATCCTAGCAGCTCACTTGAACAATGCAAGCAGAAATTCAAGACCATGGACCTTGGGATGGGAGATTATAAGATTGATTCTTTTACAAAAATGCCAATCTCTCCTAGGTCTTATGGGAGACCCTCCCCAAATGTGAAGCCCTCATCATCAGCAATGACGTTATTTGGGAAATTTGTTGAGTCTTCGGTCCCCATCCAAGAAGAGAAAGAGGAAGTTGCTGTAAGGGACTGGATATATCACGAGGAGAAATACAAACATAATGAGAATTTTGCTCCTTCACCTGAAACTTATGGGAAAGGGTATACACTGGTTAAAAATATGGGATATCCGGGATTTGGTCCCCTTAGTCATAGGCTGGACGCTAAAGCTGAGCCTCTTGATCATGCTTTTTTTGGACGAAAGAGTAAGTCCATGGTCAGCTTAGGTTTTGAGAATAAGAAGAAGAAAGGTACCCCTGTCCCAGCTGCGACGGACAGTGACAGTGATGCAGATTATACGCCTAATCTTTCCAACCAACAAGATGTGTCTGATGATTGGGTGCCCTCAACGAATCTCCTTTGGGGAGATTCCACAGATTTGATGCTTAATAGTCCTACTATCCCAGCTGCGACGGATAGTGATTGTGTGACTTCTAGATCGACAAAGGAAAGTGTTACTGTCCTAGCTGCGATGGATAGTACCAATACTAGCACTAGAGAGGGGGAAACCCTTCCTAACCTTGAGGCTTCTACATCACGAGTCCTAAATGATGACTCAGAGACAGACTCCCATGAATATGAATGGGATTCACTTTCAGACGCAACAATTGATCTAGACGTGGATATTATCCATGCCTATAGTACCCAACCCGATGCGACTAACGATCCTAGTGTCAGACTAGAGGATTGCCCTCCTCAAATCGCCTTAGTAGATGATGCTTCGTTTGATAGGATGAGCCCCAATTCAGGTATCTTAGGAGAAGACTTGATGAACTCCGATTATATGATCACCAGAGATGACACCTTTCGCATTAACAACATCGAACCTACCATTAACTTACCCCTTGTTCACTTTGACCTAATTGACTGGTCTCAGCGCCACCAAGAGCCCACATTCCTCACATTTCACAATGATTACGAAATTGTTTGCTATCTGAATGCTCTCGAACCCGTGGCTTCTTCCACCAGTGAACCAACAACCAGCATGACAGAGCTTGATATTAAGTACCTCAGTCTCAAAACAAAAGAGAAAAAGAAAAATAGGTCTGATGGCGAAAACCACTTTGTGGCGGTGTCAGAACCAAAAATAGTAAAAAGAAATGACGCATCCAAAGGTGAAAACCTCTTTGAGGCACCTAAGGATGGGGTACTTAATAACTTGCCGAGTTATTTCCAGGATAGATCATCAATATTGATTGAACCAACAAAGCCGGTCAATTTAAGCACAGAAGAAAATCCTCAGATAGTCCATCTTACTCAGTCTTTATTAGAGGAAGAGACCAAGGCATATGTACAGTTTTTACAGAAAAAGAAAATTAATTTTGCATGGACCTACTCAGACATGCCAGGGCTTGACACAAATCTCATAATGCATCACTTATCTATAGCTCCAGGAGTCAAGCCAGTAAAATAGAAATTAAGAAAAATGCATCCACATATAGCTCTACTTGTCAAAGGAGAATTAGAAAAACTTTTGAGAGCTGGATTTATTAGAGCCATCGATTATGCAGAATGGATCTCAAACATAGTACCGGTCTCCAAACATGATGGGTCCATTCGTGTCTGCACAGATTTTAGAGATCTAAACAAAGCCTGCCTAAAGGACGATTTTCCACTTCCAAACATTGACATGATAGTGGACATGACGGTGGGCTATGACATATATTCCCTAATGGATGGTTTCTCGGAGTATAATCAAATCAAAATAGCTCCTGAAGACCAAGAGAAAACAACATTCACATGTGCATGGGGAACCTACTGTTGGAACGTCATGCCATTCGGGTTAAAGAATGTAGGAGCAACCTACCAAAGAGCTATGACGACTATCTTTCATGATATGATGCACAAAAATATGGAAGATTATGTGGATGATACCCTGGCAAAATCAAGAAAAAGGGACACACACCTCAATGATCTGGAAGTAATTCTAGATCGTATGGAACAATTTCAACTCAGATTGAATCCAAAGAAGTGCGCATTTGGCGTCACCTCAGGCAAACTTTTAGGATTCATAATATCAGCAAAAGGTATCGAGGTTGACCCCGAAAAGGTCCAAGCAATCCTTGATATGCCACCTCCTTGAAATATCAGCCAAATGAGAAGTCTTCAGGGACGTCTTCAATCTATTAGGAGGTTTATTTCTCAGCTTGCAGATAGAGCGCAACCCTTCAACAAGACATTGCATAAGGGTGCTTCTTGTGTTTGGAACGAGGATTGTCAAAAGAGCCTAGATCACATCAAACAATACTTGGCTAATCCTCTGATCTTAATGCCTCCTATCCCAGGGAAACCATTGATCCTATATATTTTAGCTACAGACACTTCCCTAGGGGCATTATTGGCTCAAATAGATGATACTGGGAAAGAACGGGCCATCTACTATATCAGCCGTACTCTAGTCTCTTATGAGATCAATTACAACAATATTGAGAAGTCTTGTCTCGCGGTGGTGTTTGCTTCTCAAAAGTTGCGCCACTACATGCTTGCTCATACCATACATTTGGTTGCCAAAATTGATCCCCTTAAATATTTGCTTAGTAAGGCTGCCCTGACGGGTAGACTTGCTAAATGGATGATGGTCCTCACTGAATTTGACATAGAGTACGTTGAAAGGAAGGCAATAAAAGGGCAAGCTATTGCTAACCAATTAGCTGATTTTCCAATCCAGGATAGTATGCCAGTCCAAGTGGAATTCCCAGATGAACACATCTTATATACCACTACTCGCACTTGGACAATGTTCTTTGATGGCTCCCGCATGCAAAATGAATCAGGTGCTGGAGTGTTATTTGTTTCTCCACATGGGTACAACATTCCGAAGTCTTACAAACTATTATTTCCATGTACCAATAATATTGCAGAATATGAAGCTTTAACTAATGGCTTGAGAATGGCTATAGAATGGAACATCACAGAATTACATGTCTTTGGGGATTCCCAGTTAATCATCAACCAAGTCAATGAAGAGTATCAAACCAAGGATGACAAATTGATACCCTATAAAAAGATGGTTGATTCTTTGAGACGCTATTTCACCTTTGTGACGTTTCAACAAATCCCTAGGACAGAGAACAAAGCTGCAGACGCCATGGCCACATTAGCTTCACTTCTTCAGTTGCAAACACATGAATCCAGATTTGAATTCCTGGTGGAAGAGCTACACCATCCCATCTTTGACTCATCTAAAAGCCGTGTCATTTGTGCCATTATCACACACGAGTCTTCCCGATAGGGTGCTATCTATTCATATCTTCGTGATGGCATCATCCCTGACACATTCATTCGCTTCGAATGTCGAAACCTCATCCGTAACGCCTCTCGCCACACCCTCATCTCTGGTGATTTATATAGGAGGGGTTTAGATGGGACGCTCCTTAGGTGCTTGGAAAAGGAGGAATCCAACCAAGCATTAGCTGACATCCACGAGGGCATTTGTGGTGGACATTCTAATGGTCTTGCCATGGCCCGAAGGTTGCTTAGGGTGGGATATTATTGGCCCACAATGTAGATGGACGCAGTCACCTTTGCTAAGTCATGTGAAAAATGTCAGAAACACGGCAACCTGATTCATGCTCTAGGTAGGGAGTTGATTCCTTCTGTTTCTCATTGGCCATTTCAGCGCTGGGCCTTTGATCTGGTTGGGCAGATTCATCCCAACTCATCAGGTGGACACAAGTTCATTATTACTGCCACTGACTACTTCACAAAATGGGTGGAGGCTGTACCACTTTCTGTTGCTTCAGGAAGGACCATTTCTTTGTTCATCTTGAATCATATCATTTGCCAATTTGGAGTACCTTCTGAGATCATTACTGACAATGGAGGTCAATTTAAGAATAAGGACCTAAAGCACCTATGCAAAAAGTTTAAAATAAAGTAACATTGGTCCTCCATATATTTTCCACAGGGAAACGGACAGGCAGAAGCTTCTAACAAAACCATTCTTAAGATTCTTCATAGAACAGTACACAAGAATGGTAGGGATTGGCACTTACAAATCAATCCAGCACTATGGGCTTACAGAACAAGCATTCGCACACCTACGGGAGCCACTCCTTTCTCTCTCACCTATGGCACTGAAGCAATATTTCCTCTAGAAGTCGAGATACCATCACTTAGAGTCTCACTTAAAGGTTTGATTACAGATGAGGATTACCGCGCCATGAGGTTACAGGAACTAGAACTTCTAGATGAGAAGCGTAAGGCTTCCTTTGATCATATGAGAGTGTATCAGAAGCGTATGTCCAAGACATTCAACAAGAAGGTTTGCCTTAGAGAATTTCAAATAGGTGATCTTGTTTTACGAGAGAACCCTAAGAACCAACAAAACAGAGAGCAAAAGGGCAAGTTTGAACCTAACTGGCTTGGACCATATGTCATCACAGCTATTTTTGGTACTGGTGCGTATTTACTGTCAGATCCTGATGGAGAACAGCTCCCTGATCCCATCAACATTGTGCACCTCAAGAAGTTCTATCCTTAATGCCCGTTCTGTCTGGGGGCATCCTTTGTACATATCTTATTGATCTTGAAAAAATTCCAAAAAAAAATTGATATATGATGCTGAAAAAATCCTAAAAAGCATAAAATGTCATGAAAAAAAATATAAAAAAATCAAAATATTCAAAAAAAAAAAAAAAAAAAAAAAGTGCCTTGGTGAAAACCTAGCAATAGGCGCCTTGGTAGCAAAAATCCAAAAAAATGAAAAAATGAAAAAAGATTCCAAGTGGTGAAAACCTGGACACAGGCACTACTTGAGGCCTTTGCACCCCTATTTATTAACATGCGTCCTCGACACCGAGCCTTTCCCTCATACCTTGACCTTATTTGGCTAAGTCTGGAATTGGTCTTTGTCTTTGTCTAGGGGGCATAACTGTTAGCATTGGTCTTTTAGGTGCGTCTATCTCTTGGGGCATTTCACAACAGGTGTTTTTCAACACCACCCCAAAATAGCATTTTTTCAACACTACCCTTGCGTCGAGTGTTTCTTAACACTTATCAGGTGTCTTACCCAACAGTCTCGTATGATACGATATTTCTCATTTGTAGATATGATACTCAGAATTTGACTCTATGACCAACACACACGCACTTAAACAATCAACTCAATGATGATATGATGACTTTATTTTTCTTTGTGTGCTGTCTATGAGGATTTTTTTTGATGAGTGGTCTCTCCTTGAGAAGTTTTCGATGATGCATCGCTAGAAGATTGAGGGAATAAGACCATGTTTTCTTTCTTTATCTGCTTGTGGGTATATTTTGTTGATCCTAACTGTCATGAGCATTTATGCTGGTCCTACTTGACACTATGGATTGACAAGGTATTATCCTTGACTATTTTGCGAGTGCATGCTTTTAGTTATCTTGACTTTCATGTGTCTTGATACAAGTATAATCTCGCCATATCAAAACTTAGGTAATCTCACTGCATTAGTCATCTTGACCTATATGTCTTTGATGCCTAGGTGAGATTTCCACATTTCTATCTGATAAAGATCATATTCATATCCACATAGTTATGCTAGTGTGCATTGTATGATCTTACGACGCTACCAATAACGCTCGATGATGATAATTAGATGTCTATAAGCGTTGTGACCTTGCAAGTCAATCACGTTCATAGTAGCTTGCATTTTTAGGTTCATGTTAGTCTAGTGTTGCATTTTGCATATGGAAAGATCTCTCCTTTTCATCCTACGTGGACCTGTCAGTCGACTGCACTCACCTTCTCTCCTTCTTGATCATGTCTTTCGCTCCTTGTCTTTTTCATCTCGAACCTGTTCCTGTTCATCACAAGGGGTTAATCACATCACCATATCTATATCAAAACTGTCATTTTCAAAAAACATAAATTTATGTCATACACATGAGAATTAAACATATATCTATGAGAGAGAACATACATAAGCACATACATAAGCATTTTGAGCAAAATGACAAGACAATATACATAAACTGATACATCCATCACAAGTGAGACAAATCCACATGATACATCGAACATCCAGTAATCTCATATATAATGTCATGATATACAATACAATATGGGATCCCAAAATCTGGATCAACAGTCTCAAAATATGTCTAAAACATCTAAGACCTAACCCTAAGACTCGCTACCACCCTCGTGAGGAGCTCGTGGTGGTGGAGGAGGCATAGCTCTCCTATCAAGTGCCACATCTGATACCCCTGCCCGCTGAGAGTATGATGGTGCTCTCTCACCCTTTGGGACGGCCTGCAGATATAACCCGTGATAATAGGCAACTCTCGCTAACTCTTGTCGGAGCTCTAGTGCCTCGGCCTGTGCCATTGCCTCACGGCGTGCTATCTCTGCTCTGAGATCAGCTATCTACTGATCCCACTCTGCCCTCAGATCCAGGAGCTGCTGATCTCTCACAGCTATAGTGGTCCGCAGCTGCTGTATCTCTACCTCCTGAGCCTGTATCTGGGCTCTCAGGTCCTCTCCCCCGCAGGCTGCTCCTGCTATACCTCTACCTGCCGACGAGCTGGTCTCGCCTCCTCCTCAAGTGTCACTGACCGCTATCCCTGTGACTGTTTTCAGCCACCTGATCTTGACCCCTCTCCTCTCTCCATCCTCCTCCCTCTCCCCCTCCTGCCATCTCCTCCATCCCCTCCCTCCTCTCCTCCCTCCCCTCCATCCCCTCCGTCTCCTCCGTCTCCTCCCGATGCTGGCATCTGTGCATATGGTACTGTAAACCGAGGGAATGGTACCCTCCGCCGCTCTGCTCTGTAGGCCCCATCAGCCCCTGCGTCTGCCACATCTGGGAAATAATCCCAAGGCTCGCTCCTGATAGCTGTTGTCTCCGCGATAGCCTGTTGATAATCCAGCATAGGTAGCCACCCATGCCCCTCCTCATCCCTAGCCCTGGCATATGTAGTAGTCTCTATCGAGACTCGCTGCTGCCTCCCAAACTGTCGCCACACCCGAGTGATGCAAAATCTCTCTACGATCTCTGCATATCGACCTACCAGTGGCTGACTGCACAGCATGTAGCTCAACTCATCCGCTGCATCCCCCCAAACCTCAACCTCCCTGTACGGCCTCCATGTAAATGAGGCTATCTCGTCCAGAATCCATCTGTAATAGGTCACATCCCCAGAATGGGCATGTGATATAAACCCGATGTACCTGTAAATGTAGGGGTACCTCCTCTCCCTCGGCTGAACCCTGGGGCGCACCACAACAATGTGCTCCCATGCCCATACCTGTGCTAGGATGGCACCACATGCCCATGTCTGACCGTCCCTGTAGACGATCTCGTGCAGCTCATGATACATCTCTGCCAGGATCGCAGGCCCCCATGCCATCCGTCGGGGCCTGCCTACCAAGTCTACCAGTAACCTGCCCCATCCAAGCGGGAATCCCTTTTGACTGCGATCAGTCATCAGGATCTGTGAGATGATAGATGCCACAATGCATGGCACCGGATAATCTCTACCAAAATCATCAAGCAGTCGCTCCCAGCTGACATGCCTGTCCAGGATAGTCACATCCTGAAACATCTCCTTAATCAATCGACGCCCCTCAGTGACATCCTGATCATAGTATACCTGTGACAACACATAAATCATGTTAGTTTTCATCTTTTGGAAACATTACATTTTACATGACTATCTCAAAAATATGATTATACTTACAGGCTCTCCATGGCATGGAACTCGGAGGATCCTATAGACATCCTCCAGTGTGATGGATGCCTCACCTGTAGGAAGGTGGAAGGTGTTGTGCTCGCTGTGCCATCTCTCGGCCAGCGCAGTCAACAACCCATGGTCTTCTCGGATATATGGGTACCGCAACAGATACTGGAATCCCATCGGCCTGAGGTTGGCATTGCCCGGATCATCCAGATCTCGGACACACCGTAATCCTGTCACCTTCAGCGCTCTGATGATGAGCGCCGAAAAAATCTCCTGCAAGCCAAAACCAAGCCCGTTGTTAGCACATATCATGATGGATGTCCAAAAACCTAGTATAAAATATCTTAAAAACGTAACATTGTCTAGACCCATGTCATTTTTGCTTAAAAATGCAATAAAAATCAATATTTTATGCTGGGCGATATTCTTTTTCTGGAGAAGTATCGCGCGATACTTCTCCCTATAGTGGGGCGATAAACCTTATATCGCGCGATACTTTGCCCAGTATCGCGCGATACTTCGTCCAGTATCGTGCGATACTGGTGTCTAAGGTCGCGCGATACTTTTGGGGGACGCGAAGTATCGCGCGATACTTCTCCCCAAAGCGCGCGATACTTCTAAAGTATCGCGTGATACTTCGCCTAGAAAAAAATTTTGAAATTTAAAATTTGAAAAAAGGTGCTAAAAAAAAAAGCTATTAAATGCTAAAAATGACCAACAAACTCGAGTTTTTTGAAAACATACCGGGGCAGGATAATGTGGTGGCCGGTTGTGCAACCGGGCGCGCTCGAATCAATGCCTGTGGACGGGAACTCTTGCTTGCTAGGCCATTTTCTCTCTCTAAAGCTCTGAAAATTCTCAAATCGCTAAAAAACAAATGATTTTTGAAAATGACATTTTGACCCCTTTTATAGTCTTTTGACTTTTTGACCTCATTTTCAAAATACCTCGGAATTGCGCAAAAATTGCACCCCTAGCTAATTTCGACGTCCTGGATCCATTTTCGGACTCAAAATTGAAATCCAAGGTCATCTTGATAGTCAAAATCATGTTTCAAAATCTTCCCCCCTTCTGCGCAGTTGGCTGATCTTTTGCGGCCTAATCTTTTAATCTTTGCTGGGGCATCGACATTTCTTCCTTTTCATGTCTTCCAAACTTCTAGTCTTTCATTCATATTCATTCCATTCCCTCATTTCTCACGTTTGACTGCATCTTTCCAGTCAGGCTGGGGCATGTTCTATTGCCTAATGGTTAACCTATTTGACCCCTACATTCGATTGTGATTTGATCAACCTTATCAATTTTCTGTCTCCCCTCTACTTGATTTCAATTTCGACTCCGAGGGGGCAGTATTTATGGGATTCTCATCCCTAATTCTCTTGATTTTCCTGATTCAGACATCTTTTGTGAGCTTTTGCTCAAAATTTGAGATCCTTATCTCCCATTTTTAGACATTGATTATTGCCTAGCAGCGACGGTGATAGTTTTGTCTAAAGCTTGATTTGCACCTAGCAGCGACGGTGTTGGTCTAAGCTTTTGTTTATGTTTGTCCAGATGTGATCCCGAATCGACCTCATATCTGAGTTGTTTTGTGATCCCAGATCGATCTCACATTTCAACTTCATTCTTTGACTACATGTGTTCCCAAATCGATCACACATTAGTCAAAGAGGGGCAAATGTATGCACCCAAAAATGGTCGCCTAGACTTTGGGCCCCATTTATTTGATTTATCAATCCTGAATCATTTCTATCAATAATCAATATTTTCAACAATATCAATTTCTTGATCAAATCCTAATT
Source organism: Chamaecyparis obtusa (assembly GCA_027943335.1). NCBI lineage: Eukaryota > Viridiplantae > Streptophyta > Pinopsida > Cupressales > Cupressaceae > Chamaecyparis > Chamaecyparis obtusa. Next base: position 282,237 of record BSBK01002409.1, read on the forward strand.
TCGATCATATATTGGATTTTTATCCTTGGGCTAACCATTTATCCTAAGTCTTTATTTGATTAAAAAGAATATTTCCTCCCCTTTTGATTAAATAAAAAAGCCCCCATTTTCCTCTTATCCTAAGTTGCACAAATAAAGCATTATTCCTATTTTATAAAAAGGGAAAAAGCACTTTTTGTCTCATATGGACATAAAGTCAACTCTTATTTTCTTATTGGAAGATACTTGTGCACATGGATTGCTCCTCTTTCAAGCTTCACCGCTGATTAAGACTTTTTACCTCTTAATCTCCATGGTCCATTTCACCTCATTTCTTATAAAAGGAGAGCTCTCTCCTCCATTTGCATATCCATGTTTTATGCTAATGTTATGCTGCAGGTTTTAGGTGCATTTGGAGTTTGAAGACATTGAAGACTTGTTGCTTTCATCATTTAGTTGCATATTTGCTTTCATAGTTGCATAATCATGACATTCTTAGTATAGATTTCCTTTTATGCAATAGAATAGATCTCACATAGCTTAATTAGGGGCTTGGAATCTATTGTACTTCTTTTCACAGCTTAGTTTGCACTTCATTTGATAGATTAGTTTTGCACATTCATACTAGTTGCATTTGCATTTCATTTCCATTTAGATTCTTGGAGATATTGGCATTGTTGCCCTTGTCTTCATTGTGAATCTCTCATTGTGTGGTTGACTAGCAAGGTCACAAGCTTGTAGCTCTAGCTGAGAGCAAATACACCATAGTCCCTTGCAACTTCATGCATAGAGAGCTATGAGCCACTTTGTGAGGCCTCATTCTTGAGCAACCTTGCATGTAATGGTTCATAGAAGTGCATATTTTAGTGTGTACAATAAGGACCCAAGATGGATGATGAATTAAGAGAGTTAGGAGGGGAAAGTGAAGGGACATAAGGGTCCAAGATTGAAGGAAGACGTGAAGCCCTTAGTATTGGTGGAGGAGGTCCAAGGATGGATGTGGAAGATACAAAAGGATAATCAATAAGTTCATCAAAATATATATGACAACCAAGGAAATCAACATCTTTAGAGTGAGCATTAGGATTTGCAATAGGATCATGAACATCTTGAATAGGAGAAATTTTTTTGATAGGATTGTTCGGAGCTTGAAAAGACTTAGGAAGAGTAGAAAGTGGAAGCGAACATGGAGTGGTAGAACAAGAAGTTTGAAGACTTTGATCTTGACAAGGAGCTTTGGATATCATAAGTGTATGATTTTTCTCTTGATTTTCAATAGGCTTAACATTGGAAGTAACAACACTATTTTTAATAACCTTAATGGAAGTATCATCTTTAGAAAGTGAAAGTGTAGTAAGGTTATTTTGATTGTCAATAAGCTCAATAGTGTAAGTAGTAGCTTGATCTTGCTTAGGAGAAGACTTAAGACATGGTGGAATGAATGAGAAAAAGTGTGTAGGATCAAAAGAACCATGAAACGAATAAGATACATCATGAAAATGATTGCATGACAAGGAGGGTTCTTGATCTTGATCTTTCTTTATGTTCTTTTCTTTATCATTTTTAGAGTCCTCTTGGCATGGAGCCACTTCTAAGGACAAGGAAGCATGTTGGGATTGTATGGAAGACTTTGGAAGAGATGGTGAAGGACTAGCTGAAGTAGGCATTATATTGTATAAAAGATTATGCTCTTTAGGTGTAGCATTATTGAAAGTATTTGCAGCCAAGTGAAAGTTAGCTTGATTTTCTTTAAGAGGTAGCCCTTGAGGACAACTATAGGGAACCACATGAAAAGTATTAAGATTTTTGTTGGATGAAGGATTTGTGAAAGATTTGAAAGAATTGGAAGCTTTAGGAAATGTATGGGTATTGAAGGAAGTAGGGGATGGAAGGGACCATCACAAGACAAAGGTCCATCATTAACATAATATTTCTTGAGAGTGTAATCTTTATTTTTAGCATGAGAGTTCTTAGAGGAGAGATTCTTATAGTATTTACGTTTATAATCAGCGCAGAAAGCTTTCTTTTCCTCAAGTGAAGTAGATGTATCATCTAGGTTTTTTTCACAAAAATCATCAAAGTCTCTTTCAAAATCAGAATCATATAGATCACCATCATGATCTATCCAATGTGATGACCCATTTCTAGTAAGCATGAGCACATGACTAGGATGACTCTTAGGAATAGAGCTGTCATAGGTATCACTACAGTGTCCATCATCATAGTCATCAAAGATGGGTGTGTCACTCTTCGTGGAAGAGATATCACAAGGTTTGTCACGTTGCTCATTATGGTATGTCTTGAGAAGAGAAGTAAGACTCTTGGGAGAAGTAGAAGAGAAACAAGATTGTGAAGAATAGGAAAATGAAGACCTAGTGGAGGAAGAAGACTTGGATAATGAGGAATGCAAATAATGTCTAGAAGAGTCGTGGTAAGACTTGGAAGATGAGGAAGGATGAGAAAACTTAGAAGATGAAAAATGTTTGGAAGAAGGAGGTTGTGACATGATTATGTTTATGATCCTAGCAAAGGCATATGATTTATTCAACTTTTCTTTTATTTTTGTCTTAAGTTTATCACTCGTGCAATATCTAGAAGGACTATTGGAGGAATAAAACTCTTCGAATTGAGCAATGAATTCGAGATCATCTATTTTCAAGAGAGGTTCCATAACAAGATAGTTGAAATTCATGGTTCTGGAAGAGGAGAAATCAAGCATGGAAGAAATGAATAGAAGAAGGTAGACTAAATAATAAGAGGCAAAGAATCAAGAAGAGGTGAAGAGTTTAGGAAGAAGAGGAAGAAGCGTGAAGGAAGAAGAGAAAGGATGAAAATGGGAGACTAGGAAGACACGAGAGATGTGGAAGAAAGAAGAACAAGAGTCATTTTGTGCAACTTGATACCATTTAATTCATTTGAGCAACATGTCATAGCACTTTTGGGGAGATCTTTGAAGTTTTTATCACTCGGGAACTCAAATTTGTTTGTTTAATTTGACCAACTAGATGCATTAATAGATTTTTATCACTAATCAAGCATGCAAGACAACAATCAGGGAGTTCAAGCAAAAAATTGTCTTCAAACGATGAGCAAGGGACAAAGCAACCTTGCTATGAACAAGAATAGTGACATAGTATTCTACTCCCTAAAGATTCTATTTGTGTATGTTCTCAAAAAAAAATTTAGTCACACACATAGTCTTAGCAAAATAAAAATTTTGTTGCACTATGGTTCTTAGTAATGGTTTGACTCTGCAATTTTTGCAATCTCAAGAGGGGGAACTCCAATCTAGGTGCACCAGGGTTTTGACACATTCCAAGATTTTAATCAATCGGAGATGCTGAGAAGATCTGACAGCCCAACAAGAAACTACACCCATGGAGATTTCTTCCACAAGGACATTTATATAGTAGTTGTTGCTACCACAAAAAAAATGGCTATTACCGCTTGAGGTTCTGTCCACATGGTTTACCCAATAAAGAGAATGTCCACTATGGTTAACCCTCTCTAACAAGGTGACTCACAAAAAGGACCACATGGGGACTTGGTTTAGATTTAAGGATCTGAGTTTCTTGTACTACCCAAAAAAGGGAGTAGAGCATAATCCTCTAGCCTCTTCACTTCACCCAAACATATAAAATAAGTTCATTGACACGCTAAGATTGAAACCACCTCACCAAGGTTCATGATGCCAACAAAATGTCTACCGAGCTCTCTAAGTGGGTCCAAGAGAGAACGTATCAAGCAATGCTGAGGACCAAACCAAATAAGACTGTGAGATAGTAACAATATCCTCCCTATCTACAAGGGGATCTATCTTCGAGAAGAGCTTCACATGTAAAATAAGTGAATGAAGCTCACTCTCTCAAGAATTCCACAAATAGTGTTCATAGGGCCTATTTACTATGTGAAACATATATGCGAGAAAGTGAATCTATGTTCTTTTTAGAGCCCAAAATTGAAGTGTGATCTATGAAAGCAATAAACGCTCAAGCTAGACACGTGAGAGATTCATTTTAATTTACAAAATCCAAATGTTATAGAGATGCAAAAAAATACCTCAAGTCTAATGCAACGTGCTTAGTAAATTTTTGTTGAGCTTTTTTGTGCAAGCAAGCCACGAACTCTCAAACAAGCAAACAAGCAAACAAGCAAACAAGATATGCAATGTATATCCAACTTATAAAAAACTTAGGGTTAGATCTAAAAATCAATTATTAGGAGCAATAATAGCCAGAAAATAATCCAAATGACAACTCATATCATGCATTGAACAATGAAAAATAAGTGCATACTCATCACAAAATTTTATTTTTTTTGCATTTGACCTAGTCAACAAGATCTGATTGTTTTGATATGATTTTGGCTACAAAAATAGAAATGCAAAATAGAGACCCCTACTAAAAAATAGATATTTTTCTAAAAATATAAAAATTTTAAAAAAATCTTTTCATTTGTGCCTTAGAGACACATTTTACCAAAATATACCATTTTTTGTAAATTGACTATTTGAGCTATGATATTGCATCCAAATTTAAAACACAAAATATAGACCCCCTGTATAATTTAAATAGATTTTTGAAAATGGAAATTTTTTTGAAAAATATGCTAATTTGTGCCGAAAATTAATTTTTGATGAAAAATAAAGAAAAAATTATAACAAATTCAAAATACCTCCAAAAATTTTGAATTTTTAATTGAAGCTTCTCTGATATGTCATCAACTTGCAAAACAAATTTTCAACCAAAAATCTAAGCCGTTTGGGAGATATGATCAAATCTTTAAAAATTTAGGATTTTAGTCTCCAAGCAAATCTGCACAAGAGGGTTAGCTCCAAAAATAACCAAAGCAAACATGTAAAAGTGGGTTTCCCCATAGTGGGCACCAAAAATATGTGCTAAAATATTGTCACACTTCTATGAGTCATTAAATTCAAGATTGCTCAAGAATGAGGTCTCAAATGGCGACTCATAGCTCTTTATTCATGAAGTGCAAAGGTTTGTAATGGAGGCCCTCATATTAGACCTAGTTTGTGCCCATGCAAGTACACCATAAAATGAGAGATTCAAAGAGGAAAATAAAGAATGCTAGTCTCCATGATCATCAAGTATGCATGGAAATGAAAATGAAAGTTATTCTATATGATAACAATGCATAAAAGAAAACTAATATATGCAAGGAAATATTTATGAAAGATTATTCTATTAAAGAAAATATGAATCTAATCTAATATGCAAGTGAAATATTAATCTAAATGGATTGCCATGGAGGCATGAGAGAAGTTGCAATGTCCAAGCTCAAGTGCTCAAATTCTCCTTCAAAATCGCTCTCCAAACCTGTGTAACAATAACATAAATCTTGATCTCTAAAATCTCCATGTATAAAATGAGAAGGAGAGGGTTCCTTATAAAAGATTTAGAAATGATTGGACAGTCAAGATTAAGAGGCAAAAAGAAATGAGCAATGGTGGAGATTAAATCTTGGTTGAGCCATGTGCTCAAAATTCTCAAGAAGCAAAATTAATGGACATAGTTAAGAGGCAAAAAGATGTGTGGAAGTGATAAGAGGTAAAAGGAGATTCCACTAATCTTGGAAAGTGTGTGTTCAATGTGTAGATAAAAAGTCATTTTATTTTTATTTTTGTTTTATTATTTATTTATTATTTTTAGCAAAGTGGTTTCCATTATTTAATTAAAAGATTTTTTTATTTATTTAAAAGAGATTTGTTATTTTAATTAAATGTGGCTTTAGGATAAAGTGATTTTATTATTTAATTAAATTTTTTTTTATTTAATTAAAAAGAAGCATGTTTTCTTAATTAAATAAAACTTAGGGAAAAATGATCAAACGTTAGGAAAAATTAAAATAATTGAATTAATTACGATTTGATCAAAAAAATTATTTTAAATTGAAAATATTGCAAGGCATTGATTTAGGAAATTGATAAATTGATGAATGGGGGCCCAAAGTCTAGGCAACCATTTTAGGGTGCATACACATGCAAGGATATACTATGATATTCATTGCAATCTCATGATATGTATCCAACATTATTGGAATGAGTACTTGAATCCACATGAAGTATTGATGGAAATATTTTTACAATTAGTTTTTTTTGGAATATGAGATGTTGTTATAATGACATTGAATATGGAGTTTGTGCAAGAAGGTCATTAATAGGAGTTACATAATCATTTTCATCAACAAAACTGACCATCTCTTACATGTATCTTTGATGCAGACCAAGGCAAGGAGGATCTAATCAAGGACAATCCAGCCTTGCAGCTTCAGAATTACACAATGAAAAACTCACACAACAAGATATTTCAAATCAATTTTCATTAACATGACTAGCTGTAAGGCCTTCAGGTTAGGGCCAATTACAAATAGAAACAAGTTCTTCAAGATCCACACAGATCCAATACAATCTCAGCTAGTTCAGCTCTGAAACAATCAGCAACTGATGGAAACCCTAAGGTAGATCTAAACTTGAGCTCACAAGCCTGCAAACAATCTCCTTGTCTCCAAGTATGCAAACCACTAGCTCTGTAACTACAAATTATTAGATAACAATCTAATCTGCAAGATCATGCAAGATCTTTTCCACCACTTTGCCAACTCTAGCTTTCAGAACCTTTGATCTAATTTACTAAGTCTTCCAAGTCATCTTCTCCCTCTAAACATCTACCCAAACACCCCTTTAAATACTAATCATCAGCCGCAAGTTGGCTAGATGAAACCCTTAACTCTCCCAACAAATATTAAATTCAGTACAAGTCAGCTCTCAAATAGCCGTACACACATTTAATTCAACATGTCGGCATGTAACTACAACTACCAACAACAAATGCACCAAGTCAGCTCAAAAAATCACACATAACTCCAGTCGGTAAATCGGAACAACTGAGAAATAGTGAAATAATCGAGCATGCCAAGCATCATCGAGTAACACTTTCACCGAGTGCCAAAGATTACCGAGTTCCTTCAATGACCTAGCTTCCTTCAATGATTGAGAGTCAAGGCTACAATCAAGTAACACCAGCCAAACAACACACCTCCATGCAGATTCACTGAGTACCCTAGAATGCCGCTGCATCAGACACCCTAAGTTTGAAAAGATGTTCATATGTGAGAAGAACATCATCCGGGATTCAACACATAAACCCCAAATTGGTTCTTCACATACAAGTCTTCCATCTTTTCAATTTGCATACTCTTCCACTTCAGCTTTCTCTATCTCTTCAAATCTTTCCTCAACAACACATAGGTCTGTCCTCCATACTAATCATTCATTTTCTCTGGATCTACCAACTCAACTCAGCTACCAATACTCAGGCTTCTCCTACCGAACATTGTATCCAGCAAAGGCATTAGGGAAAACTTCTTGTCATCCTTCTCAATAGTAAACACATTTCTAACACAATCATACATAGCTCTGCAATCATAATGCCAAGGTCTACCGAGCAATATATCACAACTATTCATATTCACAATGTCACACAACACAAGATCCTTATACTGGCCAATCTAAACATCAACAAAGCATTATTCTCTTACTTCTAGAGCATGAACATCTTGTAACCAACCAATCCTATAAGGACAAGGATGCTTCATTCTATTCAACCCAAGTTTCTGAAACACGTCCTCAGCAAAAAGGTTATCAGTACTACCACTATCAACAATAACATCACAGAGTTTACCTCCAGACTTGCATCGAGTCCTAAACAAGTTACTCCTCTGAAAAGGTTCATCTTTTGTATTGAGCAATGTTCACCGAAGTAGCAAGTTCTCAGATTTAGGGTCATTCTCATTCACCACAACAGTTCATTGGTCACCAAACTCCTTCTGTGTACACTCAAAAGAATGGTGTCCTTCCTCTCCACAGTTATAGAAAGTACCCTTAAAGATAACTCTACATGTCTTCTTCTTTGGTTCCACAGGTTTTTGTTAATCTTCTGCATTAGTCAGTTTATCCTTCACCGAGTGATCAACCTTTTCCTTCCCTTGGGGATTACTATGTTGCTTCCTCTTCAACTTATCTTCTGCATTCAGAGAATACTGATAAGCATCTTCAACAGGATCAATCTTTAGCATACCAAGCTCATCCTAAATATTGAATCTCAAACCATTCACATACTGAGCTACCTTTTCCTTACCAAGCTCTCGGTGTCCAAACCGAATAGTAAGTTTGTAGAACTCCTCGGTATAATCTTCAATAGACAAATCTTTCTATTTGAGATTCTGCAACTTCTTAAACAAGTCAAGCTCATAGTCAGCAGGTATGAACTTAGCTTTCAATTTTGTCACCATCAACCTCCACCGATTGATCTTCATTTCACCTTCATCTTCTCTATCTCTTTGTAGTTCTTTCCACCAAAGAGCAGCATGTCCTTTCAAATTTGTATGTGCTAATCTCACTTGAAGAGGATCTTCAATTTCTTCCAGCTCAAAGAAATCTTCAAGTTCACCAATCCAATCAATCAAGTTCTCAGGCTTCAAAGTACCAGAGAAATTAGAAACTTCCATTTAGTAACTGCTACTTAACCGAGCTCCAGATCTAGGAAACCAAGCAGTTCTATCTTCACCAAATCTATCCCTCCGGTCATCACCACTAGATCCAGTAGGTTCAAAGTCTTCAATAGCTTCCTCATAACCATCTTCAGTACCAACATTCTGAGGTCGACAGTAACAGCTCTCATGATCTCAGTGACCATGTCATTCTTCATCAAATCCATCTCAGATCGGAAATCTGATTTCACCTTCTCTGTAATCCTAGATTCCATAGTACCACAGAGATCAACAAGCACTCTAGGGTCCAATCTTCTCTAAGGCATCCTTAAAGATAAAAGAAACCCTCTGCAACAAACCCTGCACCGACCACTTTGTGGCAATCTCCAAGTTGTATGCAAGTTAGATCTCAACCTACCACCTTGCACAAACAACTAGGGCAAGATCCACAAGTTCAGTGCTCCAAATCTACAACTCAGATCATATGATCTCTTCACCAAAAATATCAACTTCGCAAGATCAGCCTTGCTAGGTCAACCTTCACTCCACAAGATCAACTCTCGCTCTGATACCACTTGACGCAGATCAAGGCAGGGAGGATCCAATTAAGGATAATCGAGCCTTGCAGCTTCAAAATTACATAGCGGAAAACTCACACAACAAGATATTTCAAATTAATTTTCATTAACATGCCCAACTGTAAGGCCTTCTAGGTTATGGCCAATTACAAACAGAAACAAGTTCTTTAAGATCCACACAGATCTAATACAATCTCAGTTAGTTTAGATTTGAAACAATCAACAACTAATGGAAACCCTAAGGTAGATCTAAACTCGAGCTTGCAAGCCTCCAAGCAATCTCCTTGTCTCCAAGTGTGCAAACCACTAGCTCTACAACTATAAATTATCAGATAACAATCTGATCTGCAAGATCATGCAAGATCTTTTCCACAACTTCGCCAACTCCAGCTTTTCAAACCTCTCATCTGATTTGCTAAGTCTTCCAAGTCATCTTCTCCCTCTAAACATCTACCCAAACACCCCTTTAAATACTAATCATCAGCCACAAGTCGGCTGGATGAAACCCTTAACTCTCCCAACAAATATTAAATTCAGTACAAGTCAGCTCTCAAATAGCCTTACAAACATTTAATTCAACATGCCAGCCTATAACAACAACTAACAACAATAAATGCACCAAGTCGGCTCAACAAATCACATAGAACTCCAATCAGTAAACTGGAACAACCGAGCAATAGTGAAATAACTGAGCATGCCAAGCATCACCGAGCCCCAGTGTCGATCAAGCACCGCAGGAATCATCGAGTAACACTTTCATTGAGCACCAAAGATTATCGAGTTCCTTTAGCTACTGAGCTTCCTTCAATGACCGAGACCGTCAGTCAAGGCTACAACTGAGTAACACCAACCAAACAACACACCTCCAGGCAGATTCACCGAGTACCCTAGAATGCCCCTGCATCAATCTCTTGGGATATATATGAAGAGAAATAGAGCATTGTTCCATAATGTGGCGGGATCCTCATTAGTTGACATGTTCATGGTGAAGGGCTAGTTTAGGGGATATGTACTTTAAATAAGTTATCAAGGCCAAATATATTATCTATTCATGGCTTTATCTTAAGTTCTATCATATTTAAGGATATGTCTCCAATATTTTTGGAATGAGTACTTGAATGTACAGGAGGTTTTGAAGGAAATATTTTTCTGTATTAAATTTTTTGGAATATAAGATATCAAGTTGTGATGACATTGAGTAAGGAGGCTATGAAATAATATCATTAAGGGGAGTTACACTATAGTTATCATCAATCAAATTTACCCTCTCTCACATGTAGTACTTGGGACTAGTTGATCATCGTTCCATAATGTGGTTGGTTTTTGGTGGAGGTGGATGAATAGTAGTGGTTTTGATCTCATATAATGAGGAAATGAAGAAGAAGGTTAATTGAAGGGGAGGATGGATTACAATAAATTGATTTCCACAAGAAAGAAAGATAAGAGTAATTTGGTGGAGATTGTCATAATATTTTGGGATATTTATCCTACAAAATAAGAGATAAAATATAACATTGGATGAAAATGGATAGTTTGTGTAAGGTTGAATCCTAAAAAGAAAAAGAGAAAGATAATATTTTGGAGGATATTATAATTTGGAACTTGAGACATTGAAAACTTGGATATGATATGAGCTCAAGAACCTACAAGTGGAAATATTTATGGAGAATGTCCAAAAATATGCGTAGAAATGTCTCAGGAGCCAATTATGAATGAAGAATAGATTCTAAGATTGCAAATGAGGACCATATAATGCATGCATGTTGAATCCTGCATAGAAGATCCCATCATTTGGGTGTTATGAATATAAGTTAGTAGTTCATAACACTCCAATGGAAAACTGCATGTCTGCAAATTCACAGACGCTAGAACATTGCAGAGAAGTCTCTATGGTGCACACATGCCATGAGTAGTCTAGGCCACATGGCTGCGATTTCAGAGTAGGTGGTGAGTTGGAAAATGCAGGCAAATGACATGGATTTGAGTCTTAGGCTAAGGTAGGGGCAATACAAAATGATAATTTATAGAGGGGTGCAAATTTAGGCCATTACAACACCACTCAATGCAAAACAAACCAAGTCCAAAAAGAGGCAGAGCCTAACATCCTCACACCATAGAGAAAAGTTGTGGACTAGAGAAAAGATGCCCAAATGATCCGGAACACACAAAAAATGAACCCCAAAGGCACCAAGGGAAAAAAAACCCAAAACACCCACCAAAATTGTCCACGAATGAGCACAACAGAACCAAGAAACCAGGGAAAATGCAAAAGAAAAGACCCCAAGCGAAACAAAGAAGTCAAGACACAAAGACTATAGCTCCCAAACTAAGAAACAAAGAAAAAAATCCAGGTACTAAGGACAAAAACCCAAGTGCAAGGCAGAACATGACTCCACAGAAAACCACTCACCCAAACTATGAAGAGGAGAGCACACAAAAGCCAATAGACATGGACTAGGCAAAAAGAATGAAACACAAAATGGTAGGGCACTGGGAAAAGGGAAATGACTACCTAGCCTCCATCATCATCTTTGTCCTTAGTAGACCCGCCTTCATCCTCCGTGCAAACACATGAATCCTTGGGAAAACACCCACTCCTACTCTTGCATCTCTCTCTCCCATTCAAACTCAGTTAAAACTATTGTTTTATAGTGTAGGTCATGGATATAAATTATTGTGTACATGTGAGAGAGAATATATTACAAGTTGTTGGAGAGTGTGAGAAATGGTAGGAATAGATTGGTTGTGTGTATTAATGTGTAAACCTTGAAATTCTACTAATTTGGTAGTGTTTGGTAAAGTCCATTTTCAACAAGATAATATAAAGAATTAAGTATTAATGTATCACTCCAATAATTTTGCATCCTTTGAAGTTTTCCTTATGGGAAAATTATGTTATGTGTTTGATTCTTGCATTATGTTCCACATTACTATTGGTGTTCATATATTGTATAAGAAACATAATATCATGCAGGTAGATAAAATCTATTAAAGGGTAGGACACTAAAGGTTTAAAGAAGTGTCATTATTGATCAAGGAAGGAATTGATAACTCATATTTCTCACTTGCAAGATATGGAAACACATTAGAGCATTGACATTATACCATTATTTTAGGTATCATGATATGAGTTTTTGTTGTCTTTCATCTTTTTTGCTTTAGATTATTAAATTATTAATAGGAGATAATCAAAGGAGGTCCAAGACTAATGCTTCAAACACCACTGGTTAGCAAACCCATGTACAAGTACCAAGATGTGTAGATTTTGGGTATCAAATGCAATTAATTTCAAATCTATACATAAGGTTTAAATTCATTGATTTGGAGGTTAGTTTTGTAGTTGTTGAAGTGAACTAGAACAACAAACCCAAAAATACTTGTACACATGTGAATCAATTTAACTACCAACTAGTATAAGAAAATTAAAATTAAAATTTTGAACCATAAAATTAAAATTTAATTTTCAATCTCAAATGCAATAGATTTAACTTGAGATGAAAAGAGATGTTCCTAAAACAAAAGAAAAATATATAAAAATAACACAAACAAACTAATTAAATAATAAAAGAAAACTAATTAACTAATACAAAAATTGTTTTTGTTTTTATAGTGCTTTTGTTGGACGTTAGGAAATTTCGCTTGCTTTTTCAACCAAACAAAAAAATAAACAATACATTAAAATTGTCATGGGCAGTTGGGCACTAGCAGGAAGAGCAAAAGCAAGTCAAATCTAGAAAATGGTGAAATGGTCCCCCATTGAACCATTCAATTATTTTTTCCTTTCTAAGGGCCCATTTGTTTGCAGGAATTGGAATTTGAGACAAAACTTGATTATCTCAAAATCAGGTTTTGAAATTCTAGTTTTGTGTATTCGGAATATAGTTTGGACTGTTTGGTTCACCTGGAAGATGGCTGAGACAATCCATATTTTGCTTTTGGTTGCCATTTTCGAAATTGGAATTGGAAGTGACAAATTCCTATTTATGTGTTTGGTTTGCAATTTCAAATTGGAATTGGAATTACATTATCCATTTTCTGTGTTTGGTTCTACATTTTCAATTGGAATTAGAATTTGACAAGAAAATTTAAGTTTTTATAATTATTATATAATGTTTTAATTTAATATTTTATTTTTGTTGTCCATTTTTTATTTATAGTTTTTTTTTATTAATTTATATTTTTATATAGAAAATCATAAACAAAATTTAATATTTTTTTCCAATATTGTGAAGAGTAAACTTAAATTTTTTTAATAATTTTATACAATATCATAAACAATATTATAACAAGAAAGTAATTATAGCATTGCTCGATATCACATCAAAATATAAATAAGTCATCTAGTCCACATATATATCTATTTCTGCATAATGAGCCAACAAATGGCCGAACTAAATAGTACGATTGTTGCACAAAGTAAACATCATAAAAACATGACATCGGCTTTATACGTAACCTCCACTTTTGCAAAAGCTTTTTCGAGCACTTTGCAAGACTTGCACTCATCATCCACAACAGTTATATGTGGAGAACGTGCAGATGACGTAGACAAGGATGGGGTGTCATTGGCCCACTAAAAGTACTGACAACCACCTCCATCCTACAATACAAATCTAAGTTAGTCTCACTATAATGACTAATATTTATTCTTTGTAAACATTTAAATATTGTGCAATTAACAACCTTTTTCTTATTTTTGCAACTCCAAAATTTTTGATCTGGATTATCTCGCGTGTGTGACGTCTTTAACACACAGTGTGATCCATCACCACACTCACACATAGGAACATTTACCATAGCCATCATCACTATATCAAGAAAATTTTTGTTCATTCATACTATTTTTGTTCATTCATATATAACAACATGACTATATTCTATGAGTACAATTTGAAAAAGTTTCATTTATGTTGATATTACAAATTTATAGAAAAAATATAATCACACAACTGTAGCATCAGATAGAAGTTTTGGGGAAGAACAATATCCATGAACTGAATGGTGGTGTGAAAACACACCGTTAAATAAGAAAATGCAAGGAAATCCACTCTCTACACGCTTATGCCCCACATTCAATGAGCAATCATCTCATATCCCGCACATTATTCCCATTACTTTTCGTATTGTTAGATGGTCAATCCTGCATCTACAAAGTAAACATGCTAGAAAAACTAAAACTTGTTTATTTTTAAATGGAATACACCAAGGAGTACCATCAGAAATATTGACCGTTTACAAACATGAACAGTAAACAATCATCAGATAGCTCATTTTTTATCATCATATGTGGATATTTTTGGCATCAATGTTTCAAATAGCTTCTGGATTTGATTATGTAGATAGTTATGGATCACACTCCGTGATCCATCATCGGGATGAAAGAGACCAAAATGATTGCAACAGACCAAAATGATGGACTTTTCTTTCAATCATTTTTCTCTCTTCCATCCTGATGAAGGATCACAGAGTGTGATCGTAAATGTTGATGCCAAAAAATCTACATTATCGAATCCAGAAGCTATTTCAAACATATTTCATGTCAGCATATGTGTAGTCTTACTTTATCATCATATGTGTAGTCTCAAAACTATCCATTTCTATTTTTGTACCTATCACATGGTTTTAAAAAATGAATGAAAAATGAAAAGAAAACGAAAATGAAATAGAGCATTGAACAAAGTAGAATTATTTAACTTAATTTCGTAATGCAACAATAATAACAAGAAGGTTAGGGTGTATACATACATAATCATGAACAATACAGTCCTCTACCAAAACACATTTATAAAATCATGTCTGAAGAACTAGAAATGGATAGTTAAATGAGACTACACCTTAACAATGCATTAAATGAAGCATTCATCATGTGGTACTCCTTCGTGTATTCCACTTAAATATGTTAAAAGAAACAACACTAAAAAATGAAATCAATGGTCAAGGGAGGGAAAGATCTTGCAATACCAAAACATTAAACCAATATGCACCAATATGCAAAAATACCATATCTAGTAACTTTGAAAGCAAGGCATAAAAGCAACAACACTAACAAATGAAATCAATGGTCAAGGGAGGGCAAGATCTTGCAATACCAAAACATTAAACCAATATGCACCAATATGGAAAAATACCATATCCAGTAACTTTGAAAGCAAGGCATAAAAGCAACAACACTAACAGATGAAAACAATGGTCAAGGGAGGGCAAGATCTTGCAATACCAAAACAGTAAACCAATATGTAAAAATACCATATCCAGTAACTTTGAAAGCAAGGCATACATGCAACAAGTGCACTTAATTGTAAGTGGAGGACTGGTCCGTAAGAAAAGGATGACTGACTCATAGGAGACTAAAAAGCCATCAAATAAGTGTGTCATTTTAAGGTGGCAAGTAAAAGTCATAGTGTGCCAGCTGATGAAACTCCTGACTGCACATTCCCAGTGTATGGTTGGCAAGAATCCCATAGAGGGGCTACTTACTAATACATTGCTTAACCACAAACACAAGTGTAGACTGTAACCACAAACACAAGTGTAAACTATAACAAGTGTATACAAATACAAATGTATAATGCATTGCTTAACCACAAACACAAGTGTATACTGTAACCACAAACACAAGTGTACAATGTAACAAGTGTAGATTGTAACAAGTGTATACTGTAACAAGTGTATAATACATTGCTTAACCACAAAGACAAGTGTATACTGTAACCACAAACACAAGTGTACACTGTAACAAGTGTAGACTGTAACAAGTGTATACTGTAACAAGTGTATAATACATTGCTTAACCACAAACACAAGTGTATACTGTCACCAGTGTATACTGTAACAAGTGCATCCTAGATTTTTGCCATCATATTTTGAATTTGTGCCTAGGAGGGGTTATACCGCTTTCTTAGGAGTGGGAGATTTTGCCAATTCAGTGGAGTTTGGCGGGTCCCCTGCACTTGCATGGATCATAAAAAGAGTGTCTTCTAGTCCTAGACAACAACAAAACTGATTATATTCCTCAAGAACAAAAAAAATCTCCAAACTAAGTAGCATTACAAATACCCTTTATGGCCTTCTAAAACATAACTCCAAATGATCAAAGGTTGCTTTGTAACATGGCTTCCAAATAGGGACTGGTAAACTAATTTTCGGGCCTAATTAGGCCTCCCTGAACAGTCCAATTATAATCTCCACAACAATATTAAAAAAATTAACTTCAAGGCTTGAAATATAATTTAAAAGCATTAATCACCCCTCATTTACTAAACTTGGAGGAGATTTGAAGGCCAATATTACAAAAAGCTTCATAACACGTTTATACTGACTGCTACAAATCAGTCCTAACAAACACTACTTCAAATGAGTTCTAAAAGAGCAGTGATGTAAAGGGTCACAAATACTTATAGTCTCATCAACTCATAATGTGAAAAGGGGCACAATACATCTTAATGTGTTTGTGGTTACAAGAATCTGCCAGTGGTTTGAGGTTGTTCCTACGCCAAACCAACATAGTATAAAGCAGAAGACCTCAAAAGTTCTCTTTCAATTAGAGTTCAACCATTTTGCTTTCACACAAGGCTAAGCATTGGAGTTTTTGTTTCCCAAATTCACTATAGCACCAGAGAGGTCACAAAGGAAGTCACAAACAAGAGGGTATTTGGTATCCACTTCAACTCAAATAGATGGAATTCACTTTTTAAAACCCATTTTTGTGTTTTATGCATTGCATTTGATATTTTGTCAGGTCCGGTGACTTTTGCATTTACAAACCCAGTAGCGTTATATAGCTACTGGCATACAGCCCAAATAGTGTATCCACTGATTGGACTGTATGTCAATGGTTGTGAACAACAATGCATCTTTCTTAAAAATATAGACAAATTGTTAGTCCACTGTAACAAGTGTATACTATAACAAGTGTATACTATAACCAGTGTATACTATAACAAGTGTATAATACATTGCTTAACCACAAACACAAGTGTATACTATAACCACAGACACAAGTGTAGACTGTAACAAGTGTATGCTATAACAAGTGTATAATACATTGCTTAACCACAAACACAAGTGTATACTGTAACAAGTGTATACTGTCACCAGTGTATACTATAACAAGTGTATAATACATTTCTTAACCACAAACACAAGTGTATACTGTTATACAGCCACTGGCATACAGTCCAAATAGTGTATCCACTGATTGGACTGTATGCTAGTGGCTGTGAACAACAATGCATCTTTCTTACAGATGAATCAACATCATTAAAATATAGACAAACTGTTAGTCCACCTGTTAAGAGAACTTTCTTTGTAAATTATGAATCATTGCAAATTGCCACTGTATACTAGTGGGTACTTTAATTTTATTGAATACCACTATATGCCATTGTATTCTTTCTAATAATCTCATATAAATTGCCATAACACACTAGAGAAAGCCATCTACCACTGTATACCACTGTATCCATATATTGATAACCTTGTTAAATCAAATGCACAAAGTAGATTAATGATCAAATGCACTATCGATAGAAAAGCACTTAAATATAGTACAATCCTCAAACAATTAATAAGGTAAGATTTGGTAACATCTTGAACATGCAATGGAGTCACAATGAGCAATAATATGTGGAAAATAACTATAATCCACCACACGTGGCTGCAATCCAGTCCACTCATCCTCAGTCATCAACAAGAACCATTTGGCTCTTTCACGTTCAGACACAAAGGTTTCATATACCCTCAGGAATACACCTTGAATCACTCTAGGGATGGATTTGAGAGCGTTATATGCAGCTGCCAAAGTATTTTCATACTGAGATTCATCAATTTGGTGAAGGTGAACATTGCTCATGCCCTCTTTTATTTTCTTCATTGTTTCACACATGGCATCCAAGGAAGCGGCCATACTTGCCTTCTTCCTCTTTCCCACATTTCTCACTAATGATGTAGGAGTCTCTCGAGTACTTGCTGTTGCAGTGGACTGATTGGATTGATAAGGGTCTTCGTCCAAATCAATAGCACTATCAAGATGTACATTGAAACCAAGGTCCTCTTCATCATGCACATTGCATGGCTCTTCCATAGGGTTCCCTTCTTTAGTTTTAAGGGCCATGGTAGTTGCATTACCTTCAGCAATGTCATTACCCACAATTGCACCCAATTCATTGAAGTACTGGAAGGGCTGGCTCTTATACACTTTGGCATTTTTGAACTCTCTTCTCTGCATGTTGGCATAAATAAATGGATTAGGTTCTTTGTCTTTCATTATTAACTTTAAAAGAAGGCAATATTATTTCCATCAAAATAGTAGAGAGATCACCCTACCTTCAGAAGCTCATCCCACAGGCTATCCTCAACATCCATGCACTAAGTTGCCTCGTTCCAAGTGAAACCACTTGTATTCCTTAGCTCTTTCATCACTCTATAGACAAGCTTCCAAGTTTTCAACTTATTTTTAAAGTTGTCTTTTGATAGATGAAGGCTCATATCAGCATTGAACTGCCTCTCAATTGCAGACCACACTTCTTTTTTGAAGCCTCCATTGCATTTTTTGCCTAGTTGTACTTGCTCAAGGAGCAAGTCTAGAAACTTGCATTCCATTTCCTTCGTCCACATTATCTTCTTCAAGGCAAGAGATATATGGCTCGTGTTACTAGTTTCATCCACGGACATCATTAATTCTATGTATGCCATGTTGTGTATACAAATTGTTGTTAATGGTATCAAAGTATCTTCATACATCAATTAACTCAAATAAAACACATTGACCCATACATGTCCAATACTTGCAGATAGAAAGAGAAGAAAAAGGAAACCATCATTATTATCAAAGTATCTTCATACATCAATTTACTCAAATAAAACACATTGACCCATACAAGTCCAATACTTGCAGAGAAAAACATAAGAAAAAGGAAACCATCATGTAGTCTTGACTCATACAAGAACAACTATTGTCGGGATCTGTATTGTTCCCACATTCTACTTGCTATATCATCTCAGAACTATGCCCATTGGTCTCTATCACACTGAGACAACCCATATGTCTCCAGCATTGGTACATCTATCCCATCACGACCATCTTCCTCTTCGGTGATAATTTTTGATGGAATGCCATCCTCTAATGTAATGTAGTTGTGTAGTATGCAACATGCTAATACAATATGGGCATGTGTCATGATAGGATAAGACGTGGCATGCCTCAGGATTGGAAAACGCTGCTTGAGAATACCAAATGTACGCTCTACTGAGTTTCTAAGAGAGGAGTGTCGATGGTTGAACAACTCTTCTCGAGAGTTTATTGGATTCTCTCTTGAGAACTCCTTCAAGTGGTAGCATGTACACCGATAAGGAGCAAGAAATCCAGGTGCATTGGGATATCCAGCATCCACTAGAAAATATTTTCCTACATAAATAAAGTATATTATTAAAACGTGAAACATTGATTGTACCCTTGAGTATATTAAACTATGATTTGGCTTACCAGGGGGAACAACAAGAGGATTTGCTCTTGACAGACCTGAAGCTAGAACACGACTATCCGTGATAGACCCTTCCTAACTAGCAAGGCAGTACTGAAACTTATGATCGAAGGAACACACACCCATAACATTTTGTGACAGGTTACCTTTTCTATCATGATATTTACCCTGCATGTCGACATCGACGGTGACTGGTATATGGGTACCATCGATAGCTCCAACACAATCCTATACAATATGATACAATTATCAATTCTACGATCAACCAATACTATGATAAGGATAAAAATCCATACAAGAAATTTGTAACAACACAACAATTACCTTGAAGAATGGAACAAAACGTTCGTTCCCACTAATTTTAGGAGGAGTGTTTGGACTAGGTGGTAGAAAGAAATCATTGTGGAGTCCTAAGATAGCCCTCAACACCTTGTGGAAGTATCGGCTGATTGTCTCTCCTTAGTGCCCAAAGTTGTGGGCAATCTTGCAGTTCCTTAGATTGTGGCCAAGGGTGTGGAGGAACATCACAAGTTGTTCTTCTAACGTCAAGTGTATCGAATCTGTCAAGGATCCTTTCAACCTTAGGATAGTAACTAGATGAAAGAAGGCTACCCTACTCATGCGAATCTGATCATGACAATCCACATCATTGGAATGAATAACCATTCTATAAAACAAAGTTCCTTTTCTTTTTCATTTACCCTTTTGTGCACTGGCTTCTTGGGCCACCACTATTGTGGCTACGGCAACACAACCAATAAGATCTATGAGAAGACGAGAATATGTGGTCTCCACAGCTACCCGTCCTAGAATGTCAATATTCTTAATAGGATCTATCAATGGCCTGAAATGTCGACAAACACAACAAATTGAGCGAGGAGATATTGGTAGCATGTTGTTGATGTTCTAGAAATTGAAAGTATTCTACAAATAAAAGTGATTTTAAGACATTTGTGTTTGTGGTTATAGTATACACTTGTGTTTTTAGTTAAGCAATGTATTATACACTTGTTACAGTATACACTTGTGTTTGTGGTTACAGTATACACTGGTTACGGTATACACTTGTGTTTGTGGTTACAGTATACACTGGTTACGGTATAAACTTGTGTTTGTGGTTACAGTATACACTTGTGTTTGTGGTTACAGTATCAATATGGTATCTGATTGCACTTTTTCATTCATCAATACAAAAACATATGGATTTTATACTTTCACTACTATCATGATGATATAGTTTCTTGCATAAGATGTGACCTTGCTGCTACATTCTAGGAGGAACAAGCCTCATTCTTGGATGTGTTACTGCAAGTGCATGTCCTCCAAGTTGTGTCCCTTTTTATTGTGGGCACGACGATGAGAAACTGCTCACTCTCTTTATGAACAATTTGTCACTATTTACTAGAATTATATTTGGACTATCTGCAGGTTATCTAATATTCTTTTAGAAGACTCTTCCACTATTAGGTTTCTAATTTTTTTTCAATGAAATGGTGCTATACATTATCACATTGATAATGTGAAGACAATTTACTAAAAAAGATTGAAGCAAGGGAATCAAACCCCAAAGCAACAGCAATAAAGCTAGAAGAAGGGGGTGGATCCCAATCATCTGGCTTGGATACCCATCCCATCTAGTAAATCCCGGCCATTTGAGCTAGGCTCCTAACCATCAATTGCATCCATTTCTATATTTCCAAATACAAAATAAAATCTCCACTTACAAAGTATGCTAGATCTAGGTGAAATTTGCTAGAAGCCTGGGACTATCTCTAGAATAATATTGTGCTAAGTAAAAAATTCAGGTTGAAAGGGCTAAGAAAGTTATGAATCCATGACCAAGTTGACTAAACTTTGGTGTAAAGCTCAAGTAAATGATTGAGGGTCCATAGAAAATGCAATTAGGATTTGAAACTCCCACTTAAAACCTTGTTAAAGAATACAATAGGTGAAGTTGTCAAGCTTAGGCTCCAAAATGGCCAAAAGGAGTAGCCACATATAATTTCCAACTTTCTATCACAACTGACTAGATTGAATTGGCAAATATCAATACCTAAACTAGAAAGGAAGTGTGACCTATGTGAAAGAGGTGAAGTAGAAAAATAATAAACAACTAGATTTAGCCATTGGGAAACACAATAAATATTAAAATTGTATAAGCTTTATTTCTAATGAGATTGGTAAGTATAAATGCTAAACTAAAAAAAGAAATGACATATCTAAAAGAGCTCCAACAACGATTTGATTTGTAAGAGTTTTCTTCTATAGCAACATGGCTTTCCATAGTATTAGCCAGTTTTCAAAGTATCAAAAAAAATGTAACCATACATGACAGAAAAGTTATATAACTATCTACATTGAATATTGGTAGCATGTTGTTGATGTTCTAACAATTGAAAGTATTCTACAAATAAAAGTGATTTTAAGACATTTGTGTTTGTGGTTACAGTATACACTTGTGCTTGTGATACTTGCGTTTGTGGTTAAGCAATGTTTGTTCATCTTCCGCTTTTACAAACCCAGCAGCGTCCATTCGGCAGTTCATCTTCCCCTTAACCACCAATGTATTATACACTTGTTACAGTATACACTTGTGTTTGTGGTTACAGTATACACTTGTTACGGTATACACTTGTGTTTGTGGTTACAATATACACTTGTGTTTATGGTTAAGCAATGTATTATACACTTGTGTTTGTGGTTACAGTATACACTTGTGCTTGTGATACTTGTGTTTGTGGTTAAGCAATGTTTGTTCATCTTTCGCTTTTACAAACCCAGCAACGTCCATTCGGCAGTTCATCTTCCCCTTAACCACCAATGTATTATACACTTGTTACAGTATACACTTGTTACGGTATACACTTGTGTTTGTGGTTACAGTATACACTGGTTACGGTATACACTTGTGTTTGTGGTTACAGTATACACTGGTTACGATATAAACTTGTGTTTGTGGTTACAGTATACACTTGTTACGGTATACACTTGTGTTTGTGGTTACAGTATACACTTGTGTTTGTGGTTACAATATACACTGGTTACAGTATACACTTGTGTTTGTGGTTACAGTATACACTGGTTACGGTATAAACTTGTGTTTGTGGTTATAGTATACACTTGTTATAGTAATAAGCTAGATCAATATGGTATCTGATTGCACTTTTTCATTCATCAATACAAAAACATATGGATTAACAGAGCTTCAAATTCGAGAAACAAAAACATAATATTGAAACCCTCAGACCGAGCAAGCTCCAAAAATTCATACCTTTGTTTCCACAACTCCTGCTCTCCCCAGCTGGAGAAGAAAATAACAAACAAAATGAGGACCCAGTGCAGCTATGAGGACCCACTGCGAAGACGAAGATGCGAAGACAACAACCCACGAAACCCCCAGGCGAAAAAATGGAAGATGAACTACCGAATGGACGCTGGTGGGTTTGTAAAAGCGGAAGTGACGGACTCGACAGAATATCAAATACAATGCATAAAACACAAAAACAGGTTTTAAAAAGTGAATTCCACCTATTTGAGTGGAAGTGGAACTTCCGGAAGTTGACACGAAATGAGGGTTTGAAAATAAAAACCCGGTTTTCA
The DNA here is from genome assembly GCA_027943335.1 of Chamaecyparis obtusa. NCBI lineage: Eukaryota > Viridiplantae > Streptophyta > Pinopsida > Cupressales > Cupressaceae > Chamaecyparis > Chamaecyparis obtusa. The sequence continues at coordinate 305,383 of BSBK01002409.1, forward strand.
ATATTCGCAACCAAATGGTGGATTCAGCTCGAAAGCGGAAGTTCCACTGCCAATTCCAGCCCAATTCCCGCAAACAAACGGGCCCTCAAGGAAGCTTTTCAGTGGGGTATGTCACGTCCGTTTTTGTCTGGTCAAATCCCAGGTAGAGAATTGCTCATAAATTCATAATTATGTGCGTTAGACTTCAAACAGAATCTTGTTTTGAAATAACTAAATGAAACTACAATCCTTAAAAAAATCTCATCTTCGGTCAGTGTAAAACGGCCGACAACGCTATAAAATACATCAATTTTATGCTTGTGACAGATAAGGGAACCTCCCCTTTACATATCTCTTCAGAAATACTATGATTTTGGGCGCATGAAGCACACAAAAATTCGGAGGGGCAGATCCACCTTTATTATTATTTTAAAACTTCCAAATCACCGCTGCTCTGAATTTTGCTCACGTCGAAATCATGTTCCGTGTTCCCTTGTATTACACCTGGAAGCTTTGATTCTATCTTTAAATTAAACAGTACAGAATGGATGATTTTTAGAACACTTACCCCATGTCCCCATGCGGCTGCTTAAGTGCAATTTCTGCTTAATTTTAAGCAGCCACTGTGTTCCCATGCATTATTTTAATTACAGGGAAAGGTTAAATTGGAATCTTTCCCTATTTTCATGGAGCAGCTGCTGCTTAAAAATAAAAATTAAGCTTTGAAAAAAAGGGGGGGCTGGAAATAAGTAGCAGCTGCTTATTTGACAGGAATGATGTGGCTCCACAATTTTTTTTCCCTCCTTTTTATTTGTCTCCGATTTTTCCTCCAAATCTTGTGTCAAAAATTATTTTTAAAGAATTCTATTTAAAATTAAACTTTCAGATTATGCATATTTATAAGTAGCAAAATTTAATTTTCATGGGGCCACCAGCGCCTCAAATTGCTCCTTAAAAATTTGAGCGGTGACTGCTAGCCAAAATAAGCCAAGCAGCCGCATGGAAACCTGCCCTTAATGCTATACCATTGGGTCGTAATTATGAATATTAACGTTGTCTCGTGGGGCGGGAGCAGCACCCCCGCCAAAAGGAATTTCAAATGTGAAAGATGCATATGGTGGACTTTATCTTTATAGCGTGGTAGATCAATTTTGAAGTTTCTTTCAAATGTTTTAAAAAGTATGCACTGACGGTATCTTCTTTTAAAATGTAAAATAATGAAAGTTGACTAACTTATTTCAAACTCTATTTGTTCTTTAATATATTGTTTAAAAGCACCCTCGTAGTGTCAATTCGAATTCCGAGGATTAGTTCTCAACAGAAATGATAAATTAATAAGTGAATGTGTTCCAGCAAGAAAAGTAAAAGCCTGTCAAACCTAGAAAATGCCAAAATGACTCGACACCATAACTCTTTCAACGTTGTGTGGATAAACGAAGCTTAACTGGTCAGATGTTTCGTTTAAGTTTTGACTTTTTACTGGCCAGATGTTTCGCTTATCATGTTCATCTTGTGAAATCAAGGATGTGGATAGTTAATAATTTTAGATATGAGACAAAACTTAGACGTGTTATCAAACAGCATAAAGAATCCTCGTTATGAATGAGAACGCTCTTTACAAAAGAGTTAAATTGCAGTCCTGAGAAAACATGACTCTCTGACAGTCTGAAACAGCTAATAAACATAATAAAATACAGTAATTTTGGGCGTCTGACAGCTGAAGTAACGTTACCAGTGCCCATCTTTTCAAACAGACGCACGCAGTCTGAAGAAACTTGACTCGACCGGTTTAAACTCGAGAAGGCAGTTTCACCTTTATTAATGCCATTCAACTAATGCGAAGCCACCGCCTCATGCAAATTCAGTGCCGATCTGTATAAAAAGAAAACGCGTTCCAACTCATCCATACAACGCACATATCAGCTGCTTTCGCCTAATTCATTCCTTAATCCCATTCCTTACCCAAGATTTCCCGTATATATACTTATAGGGGACAGATTTCTCTCATCTGTATCGATAACTTGATACTTCACTTCATTTCACAATGGATCTTTTACCGTGTTTCCTTCTCATAAGCCTTGCACTCTCTTCCTCCCACCTTGTTTCTGCTGGTTTTTACGACCACTTTGACATCACATGGGGAAACGATCGAGCTAAGATACTCGACAATGGCCAAATGCTCAAGGTTTCTCTCGACCAGACCTCAGGTATTTATCTTACACATATTCAAATTTACTTCCTCAGATGAGTATGGTGATCTGACCTTTTACCTTTTCCTCTCTTTCAACACTCGGGTTCGGGGTTCCAATCGAAGCAGGAGTTTCTATATGGCAAAATTGATATGCGCATTAAGTTGGTGACTGGTAACTCCGCAGGCACTGTTACTGCATATTATGTGAGTCTTGTATATTGTAGCCCTCAAATTTTTTGCATGGTAGTTTTGGTTATTATTAATATTTGGCAATGTTGGTTAAGAAAAGAGGGTTTATAAAACATTCGGTGATGGTCTGGTGCAGCTCTCGTCACAAGGGGACAAGGACGACGAAATAGACTTTGAGTTCCTGGGAAATTTGTCTGGAGAGCCCTATATTATGCACACCAATGTTTTCACACAAGGCAAAGGCAATCGCGAGCAACAATTCTACCTCTGGTTTGACCCCACTGCAGACTTCCACAAATATTCCGTGACATGGAAACCGCATCAGATTTTGTATGTAGCCACACCATTGCTCTTTCTCGACATTAATTAACCCTTGCAAAGCTGCTCATGATAATAATTCTTAAATGACTATTATATCCATCTTGATGTGCAGGTTTTCTGTGGATGGAACTCCGGTGAGAGTGTTCAAGAACAGCGAGGATTTGGGCGTTGCATATCCGAAGAATCAAGCGATGAGAATATATTCGAGCCTCTGGAACGCAGACAATTGGGCAACCAGAGGTGGGCTTGTGAAGATCGACTGGAGCAAATCCCCATTTGTGGCGTCTTACCGAGATTTTAATCCTCGGACGTGCAGTAAGTCTTCGGATTGTTCCACAAATTCTTGGCATAGTGAAGCAGCATTGGATTCAAGTAACCAGCAGAAACTTGAATGGGTGCGCAAGAATTACATGGTTTATGATTACTGTTCGGACTTTAAAAGGTTTCCACAAGGCCTTCCTGCTGAATGCACTCACTAGACTTCCATATAATTTCAAACACGAATGCCCCGTCCATAGAACACAGAAGATTTTGCCAATTCTTTATTAATGTATCACTCCAATTCTTTTCTTCTTTCATTTTTTACAGTAATAAGCCTATACGAGCCCCTGACGATGTTGTAATTACATTTTCATGGCCAATCAACCATTTTCTATTAGCTTCGTATATACAGAGTTATACAGAGCTGATGGTTGAAATATAATGTTTTTTTTAACCGTAAATGGTATACCATCGGGTGGTACTCTTCAATGTATGAATAATTTCTTTATTTAAAAAAATAATACAATTATATAACGGAAAGGAAATTTGCATCCATAAGGGGTATCAGAAAATATGGCCAACTCCACAATAACAAAATAATACATAATCTGGGTGAACATCAGACTTCCAAATATAATACAAAACAAACTGGTTAGGCCTATCATCAAAGAGCAACTTAGATGTAGCCAAGGGTGAACAAACTCAATATAGACATTCCACTTATTAACATTTTCAGTACTCTATTTTGCGAAACCATAAGCCATCATGTTCCACCCTTTCAATATATGAACAAAAGATAATTAAAATTGAGAATCAGAGACAAAATTTGTTCAACAATAGAAATTAATTATAAAAAAGATAATCCCTCTATTTAGAAGAGTAGTTAAAATAATAGAATCCATCTCACAAATAACTTTTATTAGACCTAGCTAGCAAGCTTTACTCACTGAAAGAAGAATAGAAAGGGTCTCCATTCAAGATTATTAGAAGAGAATCTTATAAAAGTAGAAAAGAATAAATGAATTGAACTCTTATTATCATGACCCATTTTATCAATTCTTTTTAGCTCTATGTTGCCTTGAAATTCCCTTAAATTAAAAAAGAATCGAAGAGCAAATACCATTGATAAGGATAGAGAAATAAGAATATGAAATGCAACTCGTAACTCAATCAATCTCACTTTGAAAAACAAACAAAATTAGATGACACGTGCCTAAGGAAAATCCGCCTAACTTGATAATATACCTTAGACAAACCCAATGCATTAAAGATAGATTTTTATATAAAGATGACCATACAGTGAGTAGCTTCATCTACCACAACTACACCATTCAAGATTTGATGACCTTTAACAAATCCACCTTCTTGTTACATATTAGAGAACCCAAGATTATTTTTAAATAGTCAACAATAGTCTTGGCAATTATTTTATAAGTCATATAACAAAATGGTATAGTGTATAGCATATCAAAAGAAGGCCTTTCAATTTTAAAACTAAAGTCAACAAGTAGAATTTATTACTTTAAGCTCTATTTATTCACTTGATATTCTTAGACGACATCAAGCAAATCAACCTTTAAAACATCACAATATTTTTGAAAGAAATCAATAAGAAAATCATCAAAAATATGAGCTTTTATTTATTTTTTTCATTTCAAAGACAACAAGATCAATATCCTCTATAGAGATATGTCTCATAAGAAAATCATTCATATCTATTGACATAAGAAAATCATTCATATCTATTGACACTAAAGAAGGGATATGGTCTAGAATAAAATATTCTCCCTTTGAAGCCCTGAGACCAATTTTTCTAAACATAAATGAAAAATATAAAACAAATTCCCTTGAAATATCATGGAAAGAAGAAACCTCAACTCCTTGAGAAGAAATAATAGAAGCAATAACAATTCTCCTCCTCATGTGTCTAACATATTTATGACAGAATGAAGAACTTTTATCTCCTTAAAGCTAATGTAGTCATGACTTTTGTTTACAAAAATATCTACAATTAACTCTCGTTCTTGAAGAGCTTTTCAAAAATAATTTTTGCATGTAAAAGATAATCAAATCATCCAAACCCCTTAATTCGATACATGATAGCATCTGGTCTATGAAGTAAAAATAGTTTTTTTGTAATTTAATATTTTCAAAATAAGATGTACTCCATTGTTTAAGATTAAATTCAATGAATTAGAGCCTTCCAAAAGAGTTTGCATTGCTATCCATCAACAAGGCATTGCTCTTTGTTATAAATAGATTATTAGAGCTTTTAAAGGAAATTTTTCTTAGAAAATTCTCATTAAACATTATCTTTCTTTAAGAGTTCCTTTTGGATGATCGAGTTGGAAAGGCCTTGACCTCTATATCCTTATCACCATGATTAATCCATTTTAAAAATTCAAGGCACTTTTGTTATAAAGAGCATTTAGAAGACTCAATAGTCTATCAAATTCTGACTTATTTAAGTTGATACCAACTTGTGAAATAGCCGAGCTTAATTAACTGACTATTTATTTGGTAAGTTCTTTCTTGTAAGGGCCATCATGTTTCTAGAGACTCGTGGGTCTATGCTTAAAAATCTTTTTTTAAAAATCTCTTCTTGATCTCCTTGTGAGAACCACCACGAATTTTCTCTCTTGGCTTGAAGCCAAATATAAATTTTAGTAAATACCTAATCAAGATCATCAAACCTTTCTAAACATCATTAATGACATTGAATTCCTATTTGGTTTGTAAGATTAATGTTAGGTACTTCAAGCCTTTTTGAAAATTATATCTTAAAATGTCATTTTTGCAATTAGAAATAGGTCTTGTTTGCAGATAATTTGAGTCTCCCAAGCATTGTTTTTTATACTCTAGACCTCAAGAAGTTTTTAGTTAGATACATGATTTCTTTACTTGATTTTCAACAAAAAACATTTCACATGACATATGGTGTTTCTAGGTGATTGTCCTTGCTTGGCTTATTTTTAGCTAGATTTGGCATGCTTTTAAGGATAAAATTTTCTTCAATTTTTGAAAAGATAGAAATCCAGCTATCTTTTTTGGACCACTAGCTAGGCAAGACTCCTTAGATAGTTTAGGTAATACCCCTACTTCCTCTCCAACTCTTGGGTGCAAGCATTGTTGAGATCAATCTTCCATTCAAGATTGTGGATCCTAATCTCATTAGTATGGACCAATCAAATCAAAGTAAAATAAGATTTATATAATCATGTTAAATAAAAAATAAATATGAACTATAGAAGTTGTATTTAATTTTTTTAATTCTGTAGCATGATTGGTTAATTGAATTGTAAAATTGAATTGAATGAATACAATAGTATCTTGTCTTTGGCAGGAACTAATAATAAAGACATAACTAAGCCCGCCGACCAAAAGGTCGCTCTCCAGCTATCACTCGTTTTAATTTAAAAAACTAAATGCTTGTTGGCATTTGACACTTGAGTGGATGAGACGTCAACATCCAAGAAACTACACCAACACTTATGGAATACACCTATTTCATCGGGACGTGGCTATCCTCCTAAAGGAATGCACCGTCGTACAAATTTGCAAAATTCAAAAACACCATAGATTTTTACGAAATTTTTAGGATCTATTCTTCATGATCTGCACATTCTGAATCGAAAACAACAAAAAAAATTTGAAAACAAATGACTGTGTTTTCGTAAATTTGAAGAATTTTTTTTTTTGTCTGTAGTGCATTTTTGTCGGGAGAATAGCCAGTGTCGTTTCATCGTGCACAGATCTTCGCCAGCTGTACTCAAACATACTCTCTTGTCCTCGGAACTCCTCGCTCCAACTCGTCCACTTAACAACCCTTTGGGAAAATTTCTCGCTACTTTCTGGCTGGTCTTAACCAGCTTTGACCGCTTCGAGTGGCTAGTGTGGGGCCCAGCTGTTATACTCCACCTATCCTTGCTCTGAAGAATCGAAAAAAAGAGATGCTATATGTGTCGTCTGACCGCTCGGTGGACGGTGAGTTTGACCGTTCGAGCGAGGGTGAGCTGTCAACATCCAACACACTGTCTTTTAAGTAGAGCCTCACAACTGCGCCCAAAGCTCTGGAATGCAACTCTTTCAAGATGTCGTCTATGCAGGGGCTAAAATGCACCTGTTTAGGTAATTTATTTGCATTTATTAATTAACTTAAAATTGCAGTATAATATTTTTGTGAATTTTAATTTATTTAATAAATGCAAATAAATTACCTAAACAGATGCATTTTAGCCCCTGCATAACCAAAACCCTCTTTCAGAGTGTGCCCACATTTGCCAGCTGTACGCACCATTACCCTCTTCCACCTCCAACTCCGCGTGCTGGAACTAATCCATTTAAATCCTGGCCTCGCTGTAACTACAATGCGCGCTCCAACTCATCCATTTAATATCTCATCTCTTGGGGAAATATCTTCCTACTTTCCTGACCCTGCCTAGCCTCTTTATAAATCCCATTGCTTTTACTCTCGAATCACCATTCACAACATCCCTGCCTCAAACAATACTCCTACACTTTACATTCTTGTCTTCGGTTCCCAATGGACCTTTTACAATGTTTCCTCTTCTTAAGCCTTGCACTCTCTTTCTCCCATCTTGCTTCTGCTAATTTTTACAATGACTTTGACATCACTTGGGGAAATGATCGTGGTAAGATTCTCGACAATGGCCAACACTTGCAGCTCACTCTTGATCAGTCCTCAGGTATATTCTATCTCATTTGCTTACTGCATACTGCATATAAATATGTGTGTGTGTGTGTTCTTTACAGTATGTTGAACCGATCCTTATCTCCTCCCCTGCCTCTGCTATATTCAAACAGGTTCTGGGTTCCAATCCAAGAACGAATATCTTTTTGGCAAAATTGATATGCAAATCAAGCTGGTTCCTGGTAACTCGGCCGGTACTGTTACTGCATACTATGTAAGTCTCTCCCTTCAATTCATTCTGTGGTAATGAAATGAGTAATGAGTAGTATTGTAGTGGGAAGTTGAGCGTGGCCTAATAAAATGGTGTTAATGGTCTGCCGCAGCTGTCATCACAAAGGGATAAGCACGATGAAATAGACTTTGAATTCCTAGGAAATCTGTTGGGAGATCCGTACATAATGCACACCAATGTTTTCTCTCAAGGCAAAGGCAACCGCGAGCAGCAATTCTACCTCTGGTTCGACCCCACCGCAGACTTCCACACTTACTCCGTCACATGGAATCCCCAACAAATTATGTAAGTAAACATTGTCCCCGCAACTTCAAATCAACTACTGAATATTGTCCTCTTTGGCCTGGCCCTCTACTTTTAACATCCTTAATATTCTGCTTATAATGCATATTCACGGTACTCTGCAGGTTTTCTGTGGATGGGACTCCCGTGAGAGTGTTCAAGAACAGCGAGGACTTGGGCGTTGCATATCCGAACAATCAAGCGATGAGAATATATTCGAGTCTGTGGAACGCAGACGATTGGGCAACCAGAGGCGGCGCAGTAAAGATCGATTGGAGTAAATCCCCGTTTGTGGCGTCTTATGGAAACTTCAAAGCAGAGACATGCTCTGCCTCCTCTGACTGCTCTGTGAATTCATGGTACGCTGCACAGGCGTTGGAATCGAGCGAGCAGCAGAAACTTGAATGGGTGAGGAAGAACTACATGATTTACAATTACTGTGCAGACAGCAAAAGGTTCCCACAGGGCTTTCCCGCTGAATGCACTCGCTAGGATTTTAACCGAGTTCACAAGATGAACATTCGTCAAGTTTCTCATGACTCATTGACCTCTGTGAGCATCACCTAGATCCAATGAGTGCTAAGTGTTCCACTCATTCTCATGAGAGATGGGTTCGTGTTGAACCACTACTCATGAATCATGGGTCAATGAGTTTGACTCAAAAAACTACACAGTTGAATCCTGGTAGCAATATCACAATTTGACTTGCTGTGGAAAATATCTCCTACTTATCAATTGATGAGCTTAAGGGGCTTTCTAATGAATGGTTCATAAGACACAACACTTGGTGAAGGTTTTGCAAATGAGGATGCAAGCAGAGTGGGTTTAACCATGGAGGAAACTCCGTAGTTAAGCGCGTTTGAGCTGGAGTAGTACTGGGATGGGTGACCTCCCGGGAAGTCCCGATGCTTCACCTCTGTGAGCATCACCTAGATCCAATGAGTGCTAAGTGTTCCATTCATTCTCATGAGAGATGGGTTCGTGTTGAACCACTACTCATGAATCATGGGTCAATGAGTTTGACTCAAAAAACTACACAGTTGAATCCTGATAGCAATATCACAATTTGACTTGCTGTGGAAAATATCTCCTACAGAGTGGGTTTAACCATGGAGGAAATTCCGTAGTTAAGTGCGCTCGAGCTGGAGTAGTACTGGGATGGGTGACCTCCCGGGAAGTCCCGGTGCTTCACCTCTGTGAGCATCACCTAGATCCAATGAGTGCTAAGTGTTCCATTCATTCTCATGAGAGATGGGTTCGTGTTGAAACACTACTCATGAATCATAGGTCAATGAGTTTGACTCAAAAAACTACACAGTTGAATCCTGATAGCAATATCACAAAATTAATGTTACCTACGCATGGGACCCTTTTCATCTCCACCTCTATTTCATCCGTTCTCAACTAGAGGGTTCTGCTTTGCTTCCGTCAGTTGCAAGAAACAGGTGATTGTTTAGCACTAGAATTTGATAAATGCAATTTTTTTTGTTTGTGATAGAGGGCACCACAAATTTAATTAAAATTCTATTGCTAGGAAAAAATGGTTGTTTAATGGTCGTTAATTAAAAGAAGAGAAATGAGATTTCAATAACAGGAAAAAGAGAAATGATCAATCTTTGCCTGTTCCAACTGAAGGAAAAATGAGATTTCAATAATAGGAAAAAGAAAACAGAAAATATATTATAAGGCTGATCGGAATTCGACGTTCGTCGGTGCAAAATTTGACTGTCTCCTTCCTTAGGCTGTCGGACTTCACACCTCTCCTCTTCACTTTCCGAAGAAGTGGACGAATCTCTTTCTTTCGAAAAACATTTTCCTTGGTAAAGTCTTTTACCTTTTGGGAATCACATTTAATAATCGGCTTCATTATATCAATTCGTCAATTGCAACGTCGAAAGTAATAGCTCAGGTTTGTTTCAAAGTTATACGTTAGTTTCATTGGACACTTGGATCGCCGTCTGGGTTTACGTCATACTGTTGAAAGGATAATCGAATCGGGAAGCACATTTTGCAAGGATATTAGTGTTATGGCGTATGAAAATGTGTCTGTTATCAGGAATGTTGTCACCAAATGTTGGAAGGTACTTACAATTTCAAGTGTTTCATATTCATTCTCTAAATTTTAAGGTTTCATTCCATGATTAATGATTTGGGTCTCTGTGCAGATCTTATGGCTGAATTTTTGTTTGAATCTTGATTGCAGATGCAATTCGTGGAGTTCTTTAACTACTGGAATGGTAAGAGATTTCTTCATAGATTCATAATTTTGTAAACAATGTTCTAAATTAAATCGTGTTCAAGAATTTTGAATTAACCTTTTAGATCACATTAAAAGAAATGTTTTGAATAGAACTACCGGCATAATTTGGTGACCCACTTTGTATTGATCACAGTAATTGTGATTTACTGGTCTGTAGAATTCTTGGGAACAATGTCCACCCAAGCCTTCATATTCTGTGATAAAGCAAAAAATGTGAAATTGGTGGCGATTGCATTCAGAGGCACAAAGCCATTCAATGAAAATGATTGGAGCACTGATTTTGACATCTCATTGTACAAAATGGAGCCAATTGGGCCGGCATCGTAATCCCTCGGAGTCAAAACTCTGGATTCATTTACGCGGGATTGACTATACCACTTCAGCCATGTCGTTCCTAGCGCTCCTTAAAATCTAAAATACGAACGCCATGGTTACTGAAATGGATAAGAAGCATTTGTTACTAGCAATTTCTCTAATTATTGCAGCGAATTATTGCAGAGCAATAGCAGCAAGTGGCAGAGATACGCTTCAATTGGGGGCTTCGCTTACTGGAAATCAGAACCTAATTTCCAGGAATGGAATGTTTTCATTGGGATTTTTCAGTCCGAATGGAACGAATAATTGGTATTTTGGCATCTGATATGCCCCAATCTCTCAAAAATCCATTGTTTGGGTGGCTAACAGAGATAATCCTGTCACAGATATGCCCGACGTTCTGAAATTTATGAGAGACGGTCATCTCAGATTCTTTGATAGAAGGGTCCGGTCAGTTTGGTGGACTAATATTGGTGAGAAATTAGCATCACAAGCTGTGATAACAGACTTCGGTAATTTCATTATGCTGGACGCCCACAACGGATTTGCGATTGTTTGGGAGAGTTTCTCGCATCTGACAGACACATGGTTGCCAGTCATGAAAATGTGGAAAGGCATGATGCTTACTTCCTGGAAGAGTTCTTCTGATCCTGCAAGTGGGCTCTTCTCTTTCGGAATGGACATGTGTTTAATATGGAGATTGAATGGACATGTGTTTAATATGGAGATTGAAACTGACGATTGCAGGTTCCGGTATCGAAAATTCTGGCTTGAAGGGCCCATGAAAGGAACCACAGAATCATTCATTGACAAAGTTCCTGATAACATCCAATATGACGGGCAAGGCATCTTCTGGATTGGACTTCCAGCGGTATTGTTTACATGAACACAATGAAATCTGTTTGGGCCCGTTTGGTTGGGGAATTGAAAAATAATGCAAATCATGGTTATTTATACCCTGGTTATACAAACCCCGGTTATGCTTTTTTGGGACTGTTTGGTTGCTCTGGAAGATGGATTTGTAAATCCACATTCTCCGTTTGGTTGTCAAATTGAAAATAGGAATTCGAATTTATGAAATTCTCATTCTCTGTTTGGTTGAACATTTTCAAATTGGGATTAGAATGCAGGTCTCCATATTCTCTGTTTGGTTCTGCACTTTGAATTAGAATTTGAGTTTGGGTCTCCATCTTCTTCGTTTGGTTGTTCATTTCAAATTAGAATTGGAATATGACACCGATTTTTTATTTTTTATTTTTTTAAATTAATTTATGATTAGTCAGTTTTGATATATTTATTATATTTTATTGACCTATGTTAATTATATTTATTATATTTATTTATAAATAATTATATTTATTATTTATTATTATATTTAATTATATTTATTATATTTTGTTAATTTATTATATTTATTTCAATTTTAAATTTTAAAGTTAATTGAACTTGAATTTGTGTATTTAATCCATCATAAGATATCAATACAATGAAAGTAACAAGATTGCATTGCTCGGTAATATAAAAATTCTATCAGTTAGCTAAATCAATTGGAGAGTTATAAAATAAAGCTTGGCATACTTTTAGTGCTTTCCAATCTATTGATTTGAGAACCAATACAATGTCCAATGTCAACCGATGCTCTTGGTAGTCTTCACAGGTGGGGTTGGTGTACTTTGTAATGTTCAAACATTATAATATTACTAAGGAAGACATATAATAGGATAAATGTATGGAGAAAATAAACTTTGAAACCCACAAGGTATTTTTGGGATTTACGATTATGGAGCTTCAAGCCCTTATGTGGCCAAAGTATAGTAATGTTTGTGAAAAATATATAAAAACTTGTAGGAAAGGTAAAAGGTTGTGGCAAGGTAAAAATTATAAATGCCACATTATAAATCTAGATAATTTTACTATGAAAGGGTCGTGCATCATACCCACTCCAATAATTTCTTTCAAGAACTTGCAACCTCATTACTTTCCTAGCAAGACTTGGTATGACACACACAAGTGGTATAGGATAATGAGGACCTTTTATTTTACCTCATATGCCTTGTTTGTCTTTTCAAACTACTCCCAGTAGTGATTGTGGAAGACCTACAGAGCTAGTCGTTGCAACTTTTAACATGAGAAGGGATAGTATTCTTGTAGAGAGTCAGAAGTACGTGAAGAGAAGGAATAATGCGAATATTGTGACAAAAAATGTATTTACCCTTAAATGGCTTACTCGTTTGAATTAATCACAGAACAAATTATTAAAATACATCAAATATAAATCAATCATTATATATATCATCTTTAATTATCATACTAAACATATTTATTTTTTATTCACATTTATTTCATTTCAAAGATTCCAAACTACTAACACATTGCTCATATCACATCAAAATATAAATAAGTTATCTAGTCCACATATATATCTATCTCCAAAAAATTATCAAACTAAGTAGTAAGATGATCAAACTAAATAGAATGATTGTTGCACAAAGAAGACGTCGTAAAAACAAGATTTCGGCTTTGGATGTAGCCTCCGCTTTTGCCATAGTTTTCTCTAGTCTTTTACAATTCTTGCACTCGTCATCTACAACAGGTCTGTGTGTACAATGTACTGATGATGTAGACAACGACGGGGTGTCATTGACCCATCGGAAGTAACCGCATCCAGCTCCATCCTACAATACAAATAAGTTAGTCTCGCTATAATGACTAATATTTATTATTTGTAAATATTTAAATATTGTGCATTTAACAACCTTATAGAAGTTTTTACATCCCCAAAATTTACGGCCTGGATTCTCCTCTGTCTGTGACTTCCTCAACACACAACGTAATCCATCACCGCAGTCACACATAGGAGCATTCCTCGTAGCCATCAGCACTGTATCAAGCAAAAATTTGTTCATTCATATTAATTTTGTTCGCTATAACAACATGAATATATTATATGGGTACAAATTAATAAAGTTATGCAAAAAATATAATGACACAACTATAGCATCAGATATAACAATATCCATGAACTAGGTGGTGGTGTGAAAACACACCGTTAAATAAAAAAGCACAAGTAGATCCACCGTCTACGCCCTTATGCCCCACATTCAATGATCAATCCTGCATCTCCAAAGTAAACATGATACAAAAACTAAAACCTGTTCATTTTTAAATGGAATACACCAAGGAGTACCATCAAAAATTTTGACTGTTTACAAACATGTACAGTAAACAATCATCAGATAGCTCATTTTTTTATCAACATATGTGGATATTTTTTGCATCGATATTTGAAATACCTTCTTGGTTCGATTGTGTAGATAGTTTTGGATCACACTCTGTGATTCATCATCGGGATTGCAAGAGATAGTTTGAGACCAAAATGATTGCAATAGATCAAAATGGACTTTTCTTTCAGTTATTTTTATCTTTTCCATCCCCACGAAGGATCACAGAGTGTGACCGTAAAATATCTACAAAATCAAATCCAGAAGCTATTTCAAACATATTTAATGTCAGCATATGTGTAGTCTCACTTTATCATGTGTAGTCTCAAAACTATCTATTTCTATTTCTGTACCTATCACATGGTTTTTTAAAATGAATAAAAAATGAAAAAAAATTGAAGATGATATAGAGCATTAAACAAAGTAGAATAATTTAACTTAATTTCGTAATGCGACAATAATAACAAGATGGTTAACACATACAAAATCATGAACAATACAATCGTCTACCAAAACACATCTATAAAATCATGTCTGAAGAACTAGCAATGGATAGTTAAGAGACTACATCTTAACAATACATTAAATGAAGCATTCATCATGCGGTACTCCTTCGTGTATTCCACTTAAAAACAAATGCAAGCTAATATGTCTAAAAGCACTCGAAATTCAAAAGACGAGAGAAACAAGGTTTCCTAAAACTGGAGAGAAGAATAAAAAAATGGAGAGAAAGACAAACACTGTATAAAATTAAGTATAAATTGACAAGCACTCTGTGAAAGCCAACATAATCACTAGCAACACAAAATAATGGAGAGAAAAATGAGCACTGCATAAAATGAAATATAAAATGACAAGCACACTCTATGAAAGCCAACATAATCACTACCAACACAAAATAATAGAGAGGAAAACGAGCACTATATAAAATGAAGTATAAAATGACAAACACACTCTGTGAAAGCCAACATAACCACTAGCAACACACAATAATCTTGGCATGGATCCAAAGAATTAACACAATAAAAATACCGACAGGTACTTACTAGTGGCTCTAACATAAATATCCAATGCTTCCATTTCTCATAAAACTATATTTTGTAAGGTCATAATCGGGTTATCATCTTCATATTCCTGTCATCTTAATAATGGAGTTGAATAGCAATATCATATTCAGTATCATATTCAACTTATGATACTTAATATGATACTAAATATGATACTGCTTGTGATACTGAATATGATACTGCTTATGATACTGAATATTCAATATCATAAGCAGTATCATATTCAGCTTATGATACTGAATTTGCGTGACCCCATTTCACCGAAAACGTGGATTTTGGAATTCCACCTCAGGAGGTGGAATGACTTTCAAATCCACGGTTTTGTTGACAACTAAACAAGATTTAATCTTTCCATCGGGTCCGGGCAACTCCACGTTTTTGGACTTCAAATCATTTTTAATCTTTCCGTCGGGTCCGCAAATAACCACGTTTTGATGCAGCCATTTCCACGGTTTGGAAACAGCGATTGCCGTGCATTCATGTTCGTCTGTGTGTTCGGCTTTGTCATCTTAAGAATGGAGTTGAACAACAATATCATATTCAGTATTATATTCAACTTATGATACTTAATATGATACTACTTGTGATACTGAATATGATACTGCTTATGATACTGAATATTCAGTATCATAAGCAATATCATATTCAGCTTATGATACTGAATATGATACCGAATATTCAGTAGCATATTCAACAATCATATTCATGAACAGTAGTATCATATTCGGTATCATATTCAGCAATCATATTCATGAACAGCAGTAACATATTCATGAAGAAATGTGTATTGTTTATTTTCTATGGTTATCAATGTAAGTATGGTTGCTCAAAATAATTTTTGTTTTGGTTAATTTTCATATTTTTTGTGTTTGCGATAAAATGTTTGATCAGAGTAATGATTTTCATTCAGAAACATTTATTGAAAAATTATTAAGAGAGGATGGGATTGATGGAATTTATAAATTGATTCTGGCCCTCGATATCAGTAGTAGATGATCACTTCCCCTATTATGGAAAGATGTAATATATATTGTCCAGAACACGGTCTATGATTTCTTGTACATTTGGGTCAAAAGATAAAGAGAATCAATTTATGAATTCCCCCATGAGGTCAGTTTAATCAAATGATTATTTTTTAGTTTTGTTTTGTATTCTAGGATTTCTTACCCTCTTTTCAATCCCAATTTTTCTTAAAGCACTTTACAGTTAAAACAGTATATTGATTCATTTCTTGTGGAAAATGTCAGGTGATCTAAGTAGGTTCTTGTTGTTGTAAATTTGTGCATAATTTGATTGGGTGTTTGAGTTTGTGTGCATAATACATATTTATTACTCTTTTAGATTCAGTGTAATGGGTTGGATATAAAACTCATTGAGAATTGAAGTTGCAATCAACCTGTGATTAAAGAATCAACTATGAGATGTGTTCTCAAATAAATTTTCGTATTTCCAAATGTTTGGGAACAAACCTAGTTAACTTGCTAGTGTATAAAATGTGTAGTTGCAGAAATCCAATAAGAGTGTTGCATTGATAATTGGAAACATAAAATGCATACATATATTGAATAATACTAACTAATATTGACCCTTGATTGAAGAGACTGGATCAATTCAAAGTCCACATAATTTTACAGACAAATAGGTATTAATCAGTTTGGAGTGACAATGACAAAACTATCTCTAAAAAATTTGCTGATGCACTAAAGAGCACAAGAAGTATAATTACCCTTATTACAAGCTAGTGAGGACATCCTCATTTTGCATAGCAAAACATATCTGACTAGGTATACTTTGATCACCATAGGTCATGTTGAAGACAGAAAATATGAAAATGGAGGAAATTGCAGATGATACTTGGATATTCAAGTTAAATCAGCATTAGAGAAAGATACCAGACCTGGTGAATCCCCTGATACTCTTATTTGTAAAGTTCCACAGTGTCTCTTGGCTAACAAATCGGAGTTCTATTATAATAAAGTCATTTCTTTCGGTCCTTACCATTTCACAAAAAAAGATCCAGAGAAAGAACAGATTGAACTTCTCAAGTCAGAAGCGGCAAGAAGAGTTTAAATCGAAAGAGATCCAAGATAAAATAAAGGAATGCTACTCTAAAGAAATTGAACTCAGCGGTGATTTGTGGGCGTGGATGATAGTAAGGGATGCCTATTTTCTTCTAAAAGTTCTCGGCAGGTTTGGAGAAGACAACGAACAGAGTGATTCGCCTTTCATTGATAGGATTCTTAGAAGGAGACGACATCATCCTCTGCTGACAGAAATTGTGAAAGATATGCTCAAGATGGAAAGTCAACTACCATTCTAGGTTTTGGAGTGAATCAGAAGTGATATTTTGGGATCAAACGATGAGGGCGTCTGGTTTTAGTCGGCACTTAAAAAATTGTCCCCCATCGAAGTAGCAGAAAGGACTGATCAGGAATACAAAAGAAGTACTCATATCTTGCAATTGATTCATGACTACATTGTTGCAAGGCCAGAGTCTTCCAACCAGCAACTGAGCTCTTCAAATATTTTAAGCAATATTCAAAAAATAACTATTTCGATCATCAAATTTGAGATTGTATGCAGTCCTAAAGCTTGTATAAAAGGGCTAGTTTATACGATAGCTTTACTGCTTTTGTCCCCCGTTATCATCATTCTGTTCCTATGGGGGATCATATTTGTCATTTTGCAGTATATGAAGGACTGTATACTTGTAATTTTGCTCAATATTACTGAATGCATACCCTAGAAAGATGAGAACCCAGAAAAGCATGTTCCAAGTGTAGAGGAGCTAAGAAGAGCAGGAGTGAAATTCAAGAAATTGGAGGGTGACGAAATGGGAATTAGTCACATTAAGTTCGAGCATTCGACGCTATATTTGCCTGCCTGTGGTCAGAAGGTGGAACTGTCACAGTGCTTGGCCTTTGTATTCATAGTTGTAAAATACATAAGAAAGGAGCAGAATTTTGCAAAGCCAAAGTCACAGGTGCAAGGCATTGGATAGGCTCAGATGGACATCTATTAGCTCTTGTGTAACTTGTCTTTGTACTACTTGCAAATGGCTCTAATGACTCAAGTCAAAAGATTGGGGAAATTCATTGAAAGAGCTCACAAGTATACACCAAGTGATACTATATTTATCAACCAGATTGAAACTCACTAGATCTACCATACCTGTGACTCCAAGCTCCTTAAATCTCAGAATCAATGTTAAACCTGATTCTGATCACATGCACCTTGTACATGTTATAGCTGAAATTGCACCCATAGCAAAGTTTGGTGGGTTGGGTGATGTTGTTACTGGTCTTGCAAGAGCACGTCTAAACAGAGGACACAAGGTGGAGGTAATGCTTCCTTTCTATGAATGCATTAAGAAGGAACAGATAAATGATCTGGCTCTTTCTGATACATACTCATCATAGCATAATGGAGGTTGGGAATATTGTGGTCTAGTTCACTGAAGTTGTAACTTTTTGGTTACATCATCTATTGATAAGTAGGAGATATTTTCCACAATAAGTCAAATTGTGATATTGCTATCAGGATTCAACTGTGTAGTTTTTGAGTCCAACTCATCCAACTCATGAAACATGGGTCAATGAGTTGGACTCAAAAACTACACAGTTGAATCCTGATAGCAATATCACTACATCATCTATGCTAGTAGCAATAGATCTCAACAAATATTACTATGTGTGGCAGAGCTCCTGCCATTTTATCTCAACAGATGAAAATTTACAGCATATGGTAGCAAATATTATGCAGTAAATAATAACAGTTGAGATCCCAAATAAAATAGTTACAGCCAAGTTGCCAAGCAAGGTTACTAAGGATGCAATATATACCAGAGTTTAGACCACACGGGGTCACTAGTTCATGCTACTGAAGCAAAATATTCAATATAAGCATCTATGTATATTTATGCCTAAGAAATTCAAACTTTTTTTCACGAAAATTGACTCAGATTATGATTAGAAAGGCAACAGCATTTAAATTTTTTAATACCGTGGGGTCATGCCTAACAATAATGCATATTATTTTTGTATTGTGTATTGTGTATTGTTCAGTCTTCAAACAGAGATTGGTATTTTTTTGTTCAGTCTTCAAATATTTGTCTTCAAATGAAAGTATTGACAAGTAGGAATTGATGACATCACATCTTTGACCATTCCTCATGCATCTGCGGATCGACAAATTCTATCTATCAACATCAACCGGTCCTCATCGGTTTCCATGGACAGAAACCCATTGAGGATGGCTGGCTTCTCCATCAAGATCTGGTAGAATGTGATCGCATCGCTGCTGCTCACCTGAGGCATGGCTTTCAAAGTTTTCCATGCTCCACCTAACACGGCTTGTTCCTGAGAATGGTCGACTTTGACAACCCGAGGCACTTTAAGGCTCTCTGTTAAGGTCCGCATTGTCTCACAAATCATATCCAAGGAAGATGCCAAACTTGCCTTCCTCTTCCTTACCCTCCTCTGCGATGATCCCGTGCTCGGACATGATTGGGGAGTTGCAGTCTCATCATCCAGATCACGCTGAGTCTCAAAAGATGTGCCACACTGGGGCCCATCAGCATCAACACTAGCATCATCATCATCATCATCATCATCATCTAACTGTGCAGGGTGGTTACAGTGCCCTTCCTCGGCCTCGCCAGCAGTTGTTGTGGCAGTCCCATCAGCGATGTCATTGCCAACAATTATGGCAAGGTCATTGTAGTATGGGAAAGATGTTCTTTTGAACATCCTAGCTGATCTGTATTCTCGAGACTACACAAACACCAAAAAATTTGCATTGGACTATCAGAACAACATGCACAACAAAAACTAGATTTGCATAGTTAAGAGAGCGGATGTAAAAGTCATGAAAAGACAAATTTACCTCGAAAAGTTTGTCCCAGACCGAATCCGCTGCCTCCACAGTCTGCGTTACTTCATTCCAACCGAAGCCGCTTTTGCTCCTCAAATCTCTCACAAGCTTGAATCCTTGCTTCCATGTTTTCAGCTTGTTCTTGAATTGGTCTTTGCTTAGGCTCATAGTCAACTCCGCATTGAATTGCCTTTCAATGGCAGCCCACGCTTCTTTTTTGAAGCCACCTTCGCATTTTCTGCCAAGGTGGACTTGGTCAATGAGGAAATCGAGGAAAACCCTTTCCATACGTTTGGTCCAGATCATTTTCTTACTGGACGAAGGCTCTTCCAACATAATCAGGTCTTGAGCACTGCCATCAATGCTCACGAGTAGCTCGGTCATTGCCATGTAGTAGTCTGCACATGGCTATCAATGTCAGGAGATAAATACATACAAGGCATCATGTATACAAGGCATAGCATAAGGAAACCAAACAACATGCATCAAAAGGAAACCATACAACCATACATCCAAAGGAAAATCAGAATCATGTATACAAGGCATAGTATAAGGAAACCATACAACCATACATCAAAAGGAAAACATACAACCATACATCGAAAGGAAAATCAGAATCATGTATACAAGGCATTGTCAGAATCAAGTATCCATCAAAAGGAAAACATACAACCATACATCAATATCTCTGCATATGTCATCAAAAGGAAACCATACAACCATACATCAAATATCAAAGGAAACCATACAACCATACATCCAAAGGAAAATCAGAATCATGTATACAAGGCATAGTATAAGGAAACCATACAACCATACATCAAAAGGAAAACATACAACCATACATCGAAAGGAAAATCAGAATCATGTATACAAGGCATTGTCAGAATCAAGTATCCATCAAAAGGAAAACATACAACCATACATCAATATCTCTGCATATGTCATCAAAAGGAAACCATACAACCATACATCAAATATCAAAGGAAACCACTATACTGCACAATCATTAACCAACAAGAAAGTATAGCTATTCTCTATGTCTATAGTCTTCCCACATCCTACTCGCTAGGTCATCCCGGAACTGTGACCACTCATGTCTATCCTGTTGAGAGAAGCCATATGTCTGTAACATTGGCACATCGACCCCACCACAATCATGATCATCCTCCTCTTCCACTTCCACCTCAAGTATGCCATCCACTTCCGTGATGTAATTGTGAAGTATGCAACACGCCAAAACAATATAGGATTGTGTCATGATATCATAAGTCGTTGCATGTCTCAGGATTGGAAAACGCCGCTTCACAATACCGAAGGTGCGTTCTACTGCATTTCTGAGAGAGGCGTGTCGATTGTTGAACAACTCCCTGGCATTTTGTATTGGGTTTTCTCTTGAAAATTCCTTCAAGTGGTACCGTGTAGATCGGTAAGGAGCGAGAAATCTAGGGGCATTCGGATATCCCGCGTCCACTAGATAATATTTTCCTGCAAAGCGTTAGCAGAGTGTTAGGACTAAATACATAGTGTGCCCTTTAGTACATTAAACTATGATTTGGCTTACCGGGGGGGACCTCAAGTGGTTCTTCTCTAGTAAGAGTTGAACCTAGAACACGACTATCGGCAGCAGACCCTTCCCAGCCGGCAAGAACGTACTGGAACATGCAGTTAAAGGAAACTGCAGCGAGCACATTTTGCGACAGGTTCCCTTTTCTATCACGATATTTACTCTGCTTCTCAATCTCGACAGTGACTGGGATGTGTGTTCCATCTATAGCTCCAACACAGTCCTATCAAATATGGTGTATGGGAAAATGCAAAATCAGCCTCTGATATGGTGGGGAACACTGTACCAAACAACATAATCAAAAGACCAAACAATGCACCTTGAAGTACAGAACCATACGGGGGTTCCCAGTAATTTCAGGAGGAGTGCCCGGTCCAGGCAGTTTGAAGTAATCTCCATGAAGTGCTAAGATGCTCGTCAATACCTTGTGAAAGTACCTACTGACTGTCTCTCCGGAGTGCCCAATGTTATGGGCAATCTTGCGGTTCCGAAGATTGTGCCCAAGAGTGTGGAGGAACATCACTAGTTGTTCATCTATTGTCAAGTGTTTGCTATCCTTCAATGTTCCTCTCTGCCTTAATATCATAGCTAGTTTAGAGAAGGCAACCCGACTCATCCGAATCTGATCATGACAATCAACTTCAGTAGAGTGAACAATCTCTCTATAAAATGAATTGCCTTTTCGGATTCTTAGGTTGACAGAGATAATTAGGTTGACAGAATTGCCCATGAATGGATCAAGGATTTAAACAAATTTGAGAGGCATTAGTCCTATATTAAGCTATTAGTCTAATGTAACTTTTACCCCAAATGTGTAATATAGTAGTGCAATCTCATAATGTAACATGCCAACTATTTTGATAAATACACTATACATTTTTCACAGTTATTAATTCTATCATGTTGATAATTTAAGAAATTCTGAAAAAAAATTCTAATTATTTTCCTTTGTAGGATCTCATACAAGTCTCAACATCAATGATCATCTATGAGACAGTGAGCATCATCAAGGTCCTTGCTACTGGAGAAACTTATTTTAATTACAGAGAATCTATTTCACTTGCACTAGGATGTATTCATGAGGGTGTAGGGGGAATGTCACTATCAGTATAAATACATATAACAGTGCAGTCATTATGTCTGATGGGAGGGGATACTAAGGATTCTGTTCACATATGGTCCCTGAATGGTATTTGTTTTAAAAATGAATCTGGGGAACTCTCTTGTGTTCTATCTATCAATCAAGAGATAAGTTTAGGAGAGTAACCTTCAATTCTACTTGAATGTCCAACACTATGGTAAGCTGTTGTTACCACTTTACGACGTTTAGCAGAAAGGGATCTGGCTATCATGATTGATGAACAAATAGAGGAGGATCTCTTTTCAATGATTGACATGAAAACTAGTTTAATGATCAAAAAGATTATTGGTGCAACCATTGATCAACTTCTTTGAAACTAATCTAAGAAGAAGAAGAAGCGCACAGGACACAGGCAGACTTCAAACTATTAAGTAGTTCAGAAGAATTTCACGGTATCTTTCTGTGATTTTCAAGCTCAGCTGGGAGAGCGTCCCACTGAATATCTATACTACTGAATAACTTCCCTTCACCTTAGTGCTATACTATGCTAATACTGAAGGGATTGGAGCAATGCCATGATAAAAAATCACACCTTAGAAATTTAAAACTGGAATTCTCATTTTACTAATTTCTTCTATGGTCTCACCTGATATTTTAAAGCAATTAATATTTGCCCAGGAAATGACTGACTCTGTTTGATGGTACCTGACAACATCTGATATTTTAGCAAACATTGATGCCTAGCTCCTCTAAGCCATTGTTAGTTTGTTTACCTGTTGAACGAAAAGGCAATTCATTGTATAGAGAGATTGTTCACTCTATTGAAGTTGATTGTCATGATCAGATTCGGATGAGTCGGGTTGCCTTCTCTAAACTAGCTATGATATTAAGGCAGAGAGGAACATTGAAGGATAGCGGACACTTGACAATAGATGAACAACTAGTGATGTTCCTCCACACTCTTGGGCACAATCTTCGGAACCGCAAGATTGCCCATAACATTGGGCACTCCGGAGAGACAGTCAGTAGGTACTTTCACAAGGTATTGACGAGCATCTTAGCACTTCATGGAGATTACTTCAAACCACCTAGACCGGGCACTCCTCCTGAAATTACTGGGAACCCCCGTATGGTTCTGTACTTCAAGGTGCATTGTTTGGTCTTTTGATTATGTTGTTTGGTACAGTGTTCCCCACCATATCAGAGGCTGATTTTGCATTTTCCCATACACCATATTTGATAGGACTGTGTTGGAGCTATAGATGGAACACACATCCCAGTCACTGTCGAGATTGAGAAGCAGAGTAAATATCATGATAGAAAAGGGAACCTGTCGCAAAATGTGCTCGCTGCAGTTTCCTTTAACTGCATGTTCCAGTACGTTCTTGCCGGCTGGGAAGGGTCTGCTGCCGATAGTCATGTTCCAGGTTCAGCTCTGACTAGAGCAGAACCACTTGAGGTCCCCCCTGGTAAGCCAAATCATAGTTTAATGTACTAAAGGGCACACTATGTATTTAGTCCTAACACTCTGCTAACGCTCTGCAGGAAAATATTATCTAGTGGATGCGGGATATCCGAATGCCCCTGGATTTCTCGCTCCTTACTGATCTACACGGTACCACTTGAAGGAATTTTCAAGAGAAAACCCAATACAAAATGCCAGGGAGTTGTTCAACAACCGACACGCCTCTCTCAGAAATGCAGTAGAACGCACCTTCGGTATTGTGAAGCAGCGTTTTCCAATCCTGAGACATGCAACGACTTATGATATCATGACATAATCCTATATTGTTTTGGCGTGTTGCATACTTCACAATTACATCACGGAAGTGGATGGCATACTTGAGGTGGAAGTGGAAGAGGAGGATGATCATGATTGTGGTGGGGTCGATGTGCCAATGTTACAGACATATGGCTTCTCTCAACAGGATAGACATGAGTGGTCACAGTTCCGGGATGACCTGGCGAGTAGGATGTGGGAAGACTATAGACATAGAGAATAGCTATACTTTCTTGTTGGTTAATGATTGTGCAGTATAGTGGTTTCCTTTGATATTTGATGTATGGTTGTATGGTTTCCTTTTGATGACATATGCAGAGATATTGATGTATGGTTGTATGTTTTCCTTTTGATGGATACTTGATTCTGACAATGCCTTGTATACATGATTCTGATTTTCCTTTCGATGTATGGTTGTATGTTTTCCTTTTGATGTATGGTTGTATGGTTTCCTTATACTATGCCTTGTATACATGACTCTGATTTTCCTTAGGATGTATGGTTGTATGGTTTCCTTTGATATTTGATGTATGGTTGTATGGTTTCCTTTTGATGACATATGCAGAGATATTGATGTATGGTTGTATGTTTTCCTTTTGATGGATACTTGATTCTGACAATGCCTTGTATACATGATTCTGATTTTCCTTTCGATGTATGGTTGTATGTTTTCCTTTTGATGTATGGTTGTATGGTTTCCTTATACTATGCCTTGTATACATGATTCTGATTTTCCTTTGGATGTATGGTTGTATGGTTTCCTTTTGATGCATGTTGTTTGGTTTCCTTATGCTATGCCTTGTATACATGATGCCTTGTATGTATTTATCTCCTGACATTGATAGCCATGTGCAGACTACTACATGGCAATGACCGAGCTACTCATGAGCATTGATGGCAGTGCTCAAGACCCGATTATGTTGGAAGAGCCTTCGTCCAGTAAGAAAATGATCTGGACCAAACGTATGGAAAGGGTTTTCCTCGATTTCCTCATTGACCAAGTCCACCTTGGCAGAAAATGCGAAGGTGGCTTCAAAAAAGAAGCGTGGGCTGCCATTGAAAGGCAATTCAATGCGGAGTTGAATATGAACCTAAGCAAAGACCAATTCAAGAACAAGCTGAAAACTTGGAAGCAAGGATTCAAGCTTTTGAGAGATTTGAGGACCAAAAGCGGCTTCGGTTGGAACGAAGTAACACAGACTGTGGAGGCAGCGGATTCGGTCTGGGACAAACTTTTCGAGGTAAATTTGTCTTTTCATGACTTTTATATCCGCTCTCTTAACTATGCAAATCTGGTTTTTGTTGTGCATGTTGTTCTGATAGTCCAATGCACATTTTTTGGTGTTTGTGTAGTCTCGAGAGTACAGATCAGCTAGGATGTTCAAAAGAACATCTTTCCCATACTACAATGACCTTGCCATAATTGTTGGCAATGACATCGCTGATGGGACTGCCACAACAACTGCTGGCGAGGCCGAGGAAGGGCACTGTAACCGCCCTGCATAGTTAGATGATGATGATGATGATGATGCTAGTGTTGATGTTGATGGGCCCCAGTGTGGCACATCTTTTGAGACTCAGCGTGATCTAGATGATGAGACTGCAACTCCCCAATCATGTCTGAGCACGGGATCATCGCAGAGGAGGGTAAGGAAGAGGAAGGCAAGTTTGGCATCTTCCTTGGATATGATTTGTGAGACAATGCAGACCTTAACAGAGAGCCTTAAAGTGCCTCAGGTTGTCAAAGTCGACCATTCTCAGGAACAGGCCGTGTTAGGTGGAGCATGGAAAAGTTTGAAAGCCATGCCTCAGGTGAGCAGCAGCGATGCGATCACATTCTACCAGATCTTGATGGAGAAGCCAGCCATCCTCAATGGGTTTCTGTCCATGGAAACCGATGAGGACCGGTTGATGTTGATAGATAGAATTTGTCGATCCGCAGATGCATGAGGAATGGTCAAAGATGTGATGTCATCAATTCCTACTTGTCAATACTTTCATTTGAAGACAAATATTTGAAGACTGAACAATACACAATACACAATACAAAAATATTATGCATTATTGTTAGGCATGACCCCACGGTATTAAAAAATTTAAATGTTGTTGCCTTTCTAATCATAATCTGAGTCAATTTTCGTGAAAAAAAGTTTGAATTTCTTAGGCATAAATATACATAGATGCTTATATTGAATATTCTGCTTCAGTAGCATGAACTAGTGACCCCGCGTGGTCTAAACTCTGGTATATATTGCATCCTTAGTAACCTTGCTTGGCAACTTGGCTGTAACTATTTTATTTGGGATCTCAACTGTTATTATTTACTACATAATATTTGCTACCATATGCTTGTAAATTTTCATCTGTTGAGATAAAATGGCAGGAGCTCTACCACACATAGTAATATTTGTTGAGATCTATTGCTACTAGCATAGATGATGTAGTGATATTGCTATCAGGATTCAACTGTGTAGTTTTTGAGTCCAACTCATTGACCCATGTTTCATGAGTTGGATGAGTTGGACTCAAAAACTACACAGTTGAATCCTGATAGCAATATCACAATTTGACTTATTGTGGAAAATATCTCCTACTTATCAATAGATGATGTAACCAAAAAGTTACAACTTCAGTGAACTAGACCACAATATTCCCAACCTCCATTATGCTATGATGAGTATGTATCAGAAAGAGTCAGATCATTTATCTGTTCCTTCTTAATGCATTCATAGAAAGGAAGCATTACCTCCACCTTGTGTCCTCTATTTAGACGTGCTCTTGCAAGACCAGTAACAACATCACCCAACCCACCGAACTTTGCCATGGGTGCAATTTCAGCTATAACATGTACAAGGTGCATGTGATCAGAATCAGGTTTAACATTGATTCTGAGATTTAAGGAGCTTGGAGTCACAGGTATGGTAGATCTAGTGAGTTTCAATCTGGTTGATAAATATAGTATCACTTGGTGTATACTTGTGAGCTCTTTCAATGAATTTCCCCAATCTTTTGACTTGAGTCATTAGAGCCATTTGCAAGTAGTACAAAGACAAGTTACACAAGAGCTAATAGATGTCCATCTGAGCCTATCCAATGCCTTGCACCTGTGACTTTGGCTTTGCAAAATTCTGCTCCTTTCTTATGTATTTTACAACTATGAATACAAAGGCCAAGCACTGTGACAGTTCCACCTTCTGACCACAGGCAGGCAAATATAGCGTCGAATGCTCGAACTTAATGTGACTAATTCCCATTTCGTCACCCTCCAATTTCTTGAATTTCACTCCTGCTCTTCTTAGCTCCTCTACACTTGGAACATGCTTTTCTGGGTTCTCGTCTTTCTGGGGTATGCATTCGGTAATATTGAGCAAAATTACAAGTATACAGTCCTTCATATACTGCAAAATGACAAATATGATCCCCCATAGGAACAGAATGATGATAACGGGGGACAAAAGCAGTAAAGCTATCGTATAAACTAGCCCTTTTATACAAGCTTTAGGACTGCATACAATCTCAAATTTGATGATCGAAATAGTTATTTTTTGAATATTGCTTAAAATATTTGAAGAGCTCAGTTGCTGGTTGGAAGACTCTGGCCTTGCAACAATGTAGTCATGAATCAATTGCAAGATATGAGTACTTCTTTTGTATTCCCGATCAGTCCTTTCTGCTACTTCGATGGGGGACAATTTTTTAAGTGCCGACTCAAACCAGACGCCCTCATCGTTTGATCCCAAAATATCACTTCTGATTCACTCCAAAACCCAAAATGGTAGTTGACTTTCCATCTTGAGCATATCTTTCACAATTTCTATCAGTAGAGGATGATGTCGTCTCCTTCTAAGAATGCTATCAATGAAAGGCGAATCACTCTGTTCGTTGTCTTCTCCAAACTTGCCGAGAACTTTTAGAAGAAAACAGGCATCCCTTACTATCATCCACGCCCACAAATCACCGCTGAGTTCAATTTCTTTAGAGTAGCATTCCTTTATTTTATCTTGGATCTCTTTCGATTTAAACTCTTCTTGCCGCTTCTGACTTGAGAAGTTCAATCTGTTCTTTCTCTGGATCTTTTTTTGTGAAATGGTAAGGACCGAAAGAAATGACTTTATTATAATAGAACTTTGGTTTTTTAGCCGAGAGACACTGTGGAACTTTACAAATAAGAGTATCAGGGGATTTACCAGGTCTGGTATCTTTCTCTAATGCTGATTTAACTTGAATATCCAAGTATCATCTGCAATTTCCTCCATTTTCATATTTTCTGTCTTCAACATGACCTATGGTGATCAAAGTATACCTAGTCGGATATGTTTTGCTATGCAAACTGAGGATGTCCTCACTAGCTTGTAATAAGGGTAATTATACTTCTTGTGCTCTTTAGTGCATCAGCAAATTTTTTAGAGATAGTTTTGTCATTGTCACTCCAAACTGATTAATACCTATTTGTCTGTAAAATTATGTGGACTTTGAATTGATCCAGTCTCTTCAATCAAGGGTCAATATTATTCAGTATTATTCAATATATGTATGCATTTTATGTTTCCAATTATCAATGCAACACTCTTATTGGATTTCTGCAACTACACATTTTATACACTAGCAAGTTAACTAGGTTTGTTCCCAAACATTTGGAAATACGAAAATTTATTTGAGAACACATCTCATAGTTGATTCTTTAATCACAGGTTGATTGCAACTTCAATTCTCAATGAGTTTTATATCCAACCCATTACACTGAATCTAAAAGAGTAATAAATATGTATTATGCACACAAACTCAAACACCCAATCAAATTATGCACAAATTTACAACAACAAGAACCTGCTTAGATCACCTGACATTTTCCACAAGAAATGAATCAATATACTGTTTTAACTGTAAAGTGCTTTAAGAAAAATTGGGATTGAAAAGAGGGTAAGAAATCCTAGAATACAAAACAAAACTAAAAAATAATCATTTGATTAAACTGACCTCATGGGGGAATTTGTAAATTGATTCTCTTTATCTTTTGACCCAAATGTACAAGAAAGCATGGACCCGTGTTCTGGACAATATATATTACATCTTTCCATAATAGGGGAAGTGATCATCTACTACTGATATCGAGGGCCAGAATCAATTTATAAATTCCATCAATCCCATCCTCTCTTAATAATTTTTCAATAAATGTTTCTGAATGAAAATCATTACTCTGATCAAACATTTTATCGCAAACACAAAAAATATGAAAATTAACCAAAACAAAAATTATTTTGAGCAACCATACTTACATTGATAACCATAGAAAATAAACAATACACATTTCTTCATGAATATGTTACTGTTGTTCATGAATATGATTGCTGAATATGATACCGAATATGATACTACTGTTCATGAATATGATTGTTGAATATGCTACTGAATATTCAGTATCATAAGTAGTATCATATTCAGTATCATAAGCTGAATATGATACTGCTTATGATACTGAATATTCAGTATCATAAGCAATATCATATTCAGTATCACAAGTAGTATCATATTAAGTATCATAAGTTGAATATGATACTGAATATGATATTTCTGTTCAACTCCATTCTTAAGATGACAAAGCCGAACACACAGACGAACACAAATGCGCGGCAATCGCTGTTTCCAAACCGTGGAAATGGATGCATCAAAACGTGGTTATTTGCGGACCCGACGGAAAGATTAAAAATGATTTGAAGTCCAAAAACGTGGAGTTGCCTGGACCCGATGGAAGGATTAAATCTTGTTTAGTTGTCAACAAAACTGTGGATTCGAAAGTCATTCCACCTCCGGAGGTGGAATTCCGAAATCCACGTTTTCGGTGAAATGGGGTCACGCAAATTCAGTATCATAAGCTGAATATGATACTGCTTATGATATTGAATATTCAGTATCATAAGCAGTATCATATTCAGTATCACAAGCAGTATCATATTTAGTATCATATTAAGTATCATAAGTTGAATATGATACTGAATATGATATTGCTGTTCAACACCATTATTAAGATGATAGGAATATGAAGATGATAACCCGATTATGACCTTAAAAAATATAGTTTTATGAGAAATGGAAGCATTGGATATTTATGTTAGAGCCACTAGTAAGTACCTGTCGGTATTTTTATTGTGTTAATTCTTTGGATCCATGCCAAGATTATTGTGTGTTGCTAGTGGTTATGTTGGCTTTCACAGAGTGTGTTTGTCATTTTATACTTCATTTTATATAGTGCTCATTTTCCTCTCTATTATTTTGTGTTGGTAGTGATTATGTTGGCTTTCATAGAGTGTGCTTGTCATTTTATATTTCATTTTATGTAGTGCTCATTTTTCTCTCCATTATTTTGTGTTGCTAGTGATTATGTTGGCTTTCACAGAGTGTGCTTGTCAATTTATACTTAATTTTATACAGTGTTTGTCTTTCTCTCCATTTTTTTATTCTTCTCTCCAATTTTAGGAAACCTTGTTTCTCTCGTCTTTTGAATTTCGAGTGCTTTTAGACATATTAGCTTGCATTTGTTTTTAAGTGGAATACACGAAGGAGTACCGCATGATGAATGCTTCATTTAATGTATTGTTAAGATGTAGTCTCTTAACTATCCATTTCTAGTTCTTCAGACATGATTTTATAGATGTGTTTTGGTAGACGATTGTATTGTTCATGATTTTGTATGTATTAACCATCTTGTTATTATTGTTGCATTACGAAATTAAGGTAAATTATTCTACTTTGTTTAATGCTCTATATCATCTTCAATTTTTTTTCATTTTTTATTCATTTTAAAAAACCATGTGATAGGTACACAAATAGAAATAGATAGTTTTGAGACTACACATGATAAAGTGAGACTACACATATGCTGTCATTAAAAATGTTTGAAATAGCTTCTGGATTTGATTTTGTAGATATTTTACGGTCACACTCTGTGATCCTTCGTGGGGATGGAAGAGATAAAAATAACTGAAAGAAAAGTCCATTTTGATCTATTGCAATCATTTTGGTCTCAAACTATCTCTTGCAATCCCGATGATGAATCACAGAGTGTGATCCAAAACTATCTACACAATCGAACCAAGAAGGTATTTCAAATATCGATGCAAAAAATATCCACATATGTTGATAAAAAAATGAGCTATCTGATGATTGTTTACTGTACATGTTTGTAAACAGTCAAAATTTTTGATGGTACTCCTTGGTGTATTCCATTTAAAAATGAACAGGTTTTAGTTTTTGTATCACGTTTACTTTGGAGATGCAGGATTGATCATCGAATGTGGGGCATAAGGGCGTAGACGGTGGATCTACTTGTGCTTTTTTATTTAACGGTGTGTTTTCACACCACCACCCAGTTCATGGATATTGTTATATCTGATGCTATAGTTGTGTCATTATATTTTTTGCATAACTTTATTAATTTGTACCCATATAATATATTCATGTTGTTATAGCGAACAAAATTAATATGAATGAACAAATTTTTGCTTGATATAGTGCTGATGACTACGAGGAATGCTCCTATGTGTGACTGCGGTGATGGATTACGTTGTGTGTTGAGGAAGTCACAGACAGAGGAGAATCCAGGTCGTAAATTTTGGGGATGTAAAAACTTCTATAAGGTTGTTAAATGCACAATTTTTAAATATTTACAAATAATAAATATTAGTCATTATAGCGAGACTAACTTATTTGTATTGTAGGATGGAGCTGGATGCGGTTACTTCTGATGGGTCAATGACACCCCGTCGTTGTCTACATCATCAGTACATTGTACACACAGACCTGTTGTAGATGACGAGTGCAAGAATTATAAAAGACTAGAGAAAATTATGGCAAAAGCGGAGGCTACATCCAAAGCCGAAATCTTGTTTTTACGACGTCTTCTTTGTGCAACAATCATTCTATTTAGTTTGATCATCTTACTACTTAGTTTGATAATTTTTTGGAGATAGATATATATGTGGACTAGATAACTTATTTATATTTTGATGTGATATGAGCAATGTGTTAGTAGTTTGGAATCTTTGAAATGAAATAAATGTGAATAAAAAATAAATATGTTTAGTATGATAATTAAAGATGATATTTATAATGATTGATTTATATTTGATGTATTTTAATAATTTGTTCTGTGATTAATTCAAACGAGTAAGCCATTTAAGGGTAAATACATTTTTTGTCACAATATTCGCATTGTTCCTTCTCTTCACGTACTTCTGACTCTCTACAAGAATACTATCCCTTCTCATGTTAAAAGTTGCAATGACTAGCTCTTTAGGTCTTCCACAATCACTACTGGGAGTAGTTTGAAAAGACAAACAAGGCATATGAGGTAAAATAAAAGGTCCTCATTATCCTATACCACTTGTGTGTGTCATACCAAGTCTTGCTAGGAAAGTAATGAGGTTGCAAGTTCTTGAAAGAAATTATTGGAGTGGGTATGATGCATGACCCTTTCATAGTAAAATTATCTAGATTTATAATGTGGCATTTATAATTTTTACCTTGCCACAACCTTTTACCTTTCCTACAAGTTTTTATATATTTTTCACAAACATTACTATACTTTGGCCACATAAGGGCTTGAAGCTCCATAATCGTAAATCCCAAAAATACCTTGTGGGTTTCAAAGTTTATTTTCTCCATACATTTATCCTATTATATGTCTTCCTTAGTAATATTATAATGTTTGAACATTACAAAGTACACCAACCCCACCTGTGAAGACTACCAAGAGCATCGGTTGACGTTGGACATTGTATTGGTTCTCAAATCAATAGATTGGAAAGCACTAAAAGTATGCCAAGCTTTATTTTATAACTCTCCAATTGATTTAGCTAACTGATAGAATTTTTATATTACCGAGCAATGCAATCTTGTTACTTTCATTGTATTGATATCTTATGATGGATTAAATACACAAATTCAAGTTCAATTAACTTTAAAATTTAAAATTGAAATAAATATAATAAATTAACAAAATATAATAAATATAATTAAATATAATAATAAATAATAAATATAATTATTTATAAATAAATATAATAAATATAATTAACACAGGTCAATAAAATATAATAAATATATCAAAACTGACTAATCATAAATTAATTTAAAAAAATAAAAAATAAAAAATCGGTGTCATATTCCAATTCTAATTTGAAATGAACAACCAAACGAAGAAGATGGAGACCCAAACTCAAATTCTAATTCAAAGAGCAGAACCAAACAGAGAATATGGAGACTTGCATTCTAATCCCAATTCGAAAATGTTCAACCAAACAGAGAATGAGAATTTCATAAATTCGAATTCCTATTTTCAATTTGACAACCAAATGGAGAATGTGGATTTACAAATCCATCTTCCAGAGCAACCAAACAGTCCCAAAAAAGCATAACCGGGGTTTGTATAACCAGGGTATAGATAACCATGATTTGCATTATTTTTCAATTCCCCAACCAAACGGGCCCTTAGCTATTTAGCCTCAGTTGATACTGACCCTCGATAGAATTAAATGAAGAAAGGACATGAGTAGTTGGGAAAGCAAGTATAGGTGACAAAGGGATGCGGCTCAGCTCCATTCAAAATGTATTTCTGATCAAATTTTTAAAAATGGAAAACACAATAGATTTTCACGAAATTGTTCTTTATGATCTGTACATTTTGTGATTGAAAACCATAAAAAATTTGCAAAAGAAATCACCATATTTTTATTTTGGTGCATTTTAGATGGAGCTTAGCCACAGTCATGACAAAGTTGGCTTATCCTGACGGCTGCTACTTAAAAATTGATTTCTCCAAACCATGATGGCTTCACTTGGGTTCCCCTATTTGAGACGTAAGTCTTGTAGATTTAGAGAAGGAGTTACGATTAGTCCTTTAGTGGAGAATTGTAGCCATTTCAAACGCGTTTTACATACCAGATTTCCTAATTTCCAAGAAAATCAGAGGCAAAGGGAGGCCGTGAATTACAAATATGAGCACAAAATCAGGGTTTAGAAAAACAAATCACTTCAAACTCAAAGCCTTAATTGCAAAAACATTGACATTCCATCAGGCTTCAAACAAAAGCATAACCTTGTGGAGAAAAAATGGGTGTAAGAAGAAGAATTCCTTGTAGACCTGAAAGTATAAACTCAAGATTTTCGTGATAGGCAACAAGGTATGGACTTTAAGTGGTGATCTTAGCTTTGATAAAGATGATAAATATATTTTGATAGACTTTGTATATAAGAAGTTCATTCTAAATCATTGTTTTTGTCTTAAAAATGTAATTTGATTTGAGCGATTTAGAAGGTTCATTTTTCATTCATAGTCAAAGTTCATTGAGATTGGTTTCAATTGCATAGACTTCATTCTTTTGGTTTCAGAAGTTTGATCTTATAAGTTGAAGACAAAATCTAAGTTTCTAACAAGAGTTGTTTCCTTGTAGGTGAAAAATGTTGGAGCCTAAGACTGGGAATCTAAAGAAAGATAGGCAAGCCCAATTGAAGCATGATACCAAAGTTGAGCTTCCCTTCACAATGGAGAAAGATTGGAGGCACAAACCTTGGACCAGTTAACATGATACATGTTAGAGTGAATGGTTAGAGGCACCCCTTCGAAGGTGGCAAGGAGGATGACATGAAATGAAATAGTTCAAGCAATGGATTTCCCACCTAAAATGATATCTCTAATTGATTCAACCATTATATAATGATAAAATTTATTGGAATCTCAACTTCTTGGTCATCAAAATGCTCCATAAATGACAATCTAGGATAATTTTGAAGGCATCCTTAGAATTATATAAACTGATAATATTTTTATAGTCACATCCTCAACCATATATTATATCTACAATCATGTCTTAAACATAATATTTTCCCTTTTCTAAACTAACACATTTAAGCATAGCGAAAAATCTCAAATGATAAACTTGAACTCAAAAAACATATTCCAAACTTAAAATCATAGTTCAATCCAAAAAATGGTAATATATATGTAACCCATGACCATGACATATTTTAAAAAGAAAACTATGAATACTCTACTAATGCTAAAAAATTAAGAGGTCGTGTTTTGGTCATGCTTGGATTCTTAGAAGTGCTTGCATAATTGATTTGAAGCTATGGTTTATCAATTGAAACTTTTTATACATAAACAACATCATTTCCTAATTAGGATATCAATTGATCTCAATAAATACTGTATTAAAAAAAAGGACCAATTTTTTTTTTTTTCTAGTAGTCCTTCTAAACCTCTTCAGCATATTCATTGCACACCAAGGTGCAATTGCTAGTTCTATTAAACTATCTTTATAGAGTAATATAAGCTAGTGACTATTAAAAATGGTAGTGGTTGGTTGGTTGAGTTGACCATAAATGACAACATAATATTTGTAGGTCTCATTTTTTACACCATCCACAAGTGAAGATTACATTTCACCAAGACTTTGGCAAGGGGACCAACTCAATCAATTAGCAAACACTTATTTTAAAATATAAATTGGAAAAGGCCAACAAATGAAAAAATTATTTAACTCTTCTACATTTTGAGTACTACAAGACTCAAATGGGTAATCCCAGTTATCTTTTAAAGAACCATACATATAAAATACAAAATGAATCCCCTTACAAATAACAACTTTGTATTTTAGTTGTGATTGTTCTATGTCCAGGATTGATACATTGTACATTTACATATCTCTTCTTTCAAGTATCTAGATCACTAATACAACTAAAAATTGATTAGGTTAGAATTCCATTAAATATGTTTAGGGGTATTTGCATACAACATCATTGAGCTGGTGAAAAGTAAACTATATACAGTGTTCTAGGGTTTTAACAATCAAATATAACCATAAAATCAATAGAAATTTTCAATAATAGACTGTGTATAATAAAAATGAATAAAGTGGAAAAAAACTAAAAGGGTTTCAAAGATTTTCTTGATTTAAAAGGAACAAATACTTGGCCTTCTAGATTGATTGATGTCTAATTTTATAACATAAATTCTACCATAGGTGCAAACCCAAATAATAGTGTAAAATATTACTTTTAAGATGAATTTGATATCCCAGGATTTATCTTTCAAAGATCAAACCCTCAAATTCCCTTTATCCCGATTAACACAATATTAACAATCCATGGATAATTTCAAACCTTCGAATGACAATTTTAAATATTTTCACAAAGCCAATTTAATGCATGAGATGGAAGGGTTAGTTGCATGCAAATTGACAGATATAAAAAAATATAGCAAATGTATATTTATGATTTATTTGAATCCCCTAAAACTTTGATTTTTTGTGGAGGTGGATCACAAGACAAGAGGAAAGTAGTGTCTCATATTGATTTTCTAAAAAAAACATGTATATTTCTATTACAAGCATGAATAGAAAACATGAAAATTTGAGTTGCATTCATACAAGAAGGTTATACAAAAAAATACAACTTGAATTTTCCTTTACAAACAAAAAGGAAACCTTACCCATTATAGTGTAAGACTCATTTTCCTTACACAAATTTGTAATGGAGTCATGGAAAATATGACAAATATGGCACATAAGATGTTGATTCAATGCACCACATTCTCCAACCCGAAAATATCTTCAAATGGTCAAAGAACATGCCAATACATAGTAGAATCGAACCTCACATATTTGTAATCAAATTTTAGCCATCAGAAGATCACTATACCATGCAATGAGGAGAAGAAAAATCCATGAAATATTATGGAAAAAGAATTGAAAATATTATTCGAGTTGTTGAAGAATTTCACCTATATTCACAAATTATTTCTTTATTAATGACACCTTTGTATTCAAATTGAAACAAGAGAGGGTTGCCTAACAAAATATTCATTTAATAACAATTCATAACTAATCATTTGATTCGCCACTTAAATCCATCCTCAATCAATTAAAATATGTGTGAACAAGCATATTAGATCTAGAGTAGTTTAGGAGAGGCAAGCATAAATTGCATGTGCAAGTGAATGTGGATGTAGATGAAAATGGAAGATATAGTTGAAAATTTAGATTGAAGGCAAATTTCTTCAAGTGAAGTACAAAAAGAATGAAAGGGGAGATGCTTCATCTAGATTGGAGGATGTCTAGTTGGAGAAGGAAATCTCAAAAAAAAGAAGTTGCAAAATGATGCAAATCAAGGGATGGAGGATCCAATTAAGGACTGTCCAAACCTTACAGCCAACACCAACACAGCAGAATAAAACAAAAACACAAAAAGATATGAAAGAAACATATATCTTAATTCATCAATTAACTGATTACATGCAATGTACCGGGCTGTAAGGCCTTCCTAGTTACGGCCAATTACAAAGCAAGTAACAGTTCTGCAACATCACATAGGATCCAATACACCTTCAGCTAGTTCAGTCCTGAAACAAATTAGCAACTGATGGAAACCCTAAGGCAGATCTAAAATTGTACTCACAACCTTCCAAGCAATATCCTTGTCTCACAGCCTCAACCACTAGCTTTGCTAACACTAACTATCAGATAACAATCTGATCTGCAAGATCATGCAAGATCCAATTACAACACTAGCTAGCCCAGGTCTACAACACAATATGACACTAGTAGGCGCTCCAAGAAGAATCTAAACTTGTGCCCACAAGTCACCAAGAAATATTTTGCTACCTAAGCTCGCAAGATACTAACTCTGCTCCCAGATTTACCTTCCAGATCTATGAGATCCGTACTCCTCAAATCTGTCTGCTCTAAGGTCTGTCTACCCAAATTTGCCTAAACAACTACCCAAGCACCCCTTAAATACTAATCCAAGCCACAAGTCAGCTGGATCAAACAATAAACTCTTACAAACAAATACTAAATCCCAAAGCCAGTCAGCTCCCAAAAGATACAAATATTAAATGCCAAACATTAGTCGGCTCTCAAATAGCCTTACAATAAATAAAATCATCCAAGTCGGCCTCCAGATCCACATAGGAGAGTCCAACATGCCAGATCTAGGTCCCCACATGTCCAACGGTCAATCCATAACTCGAGGAATGCAACCCAAATTAATTGCACTAGGCGGCCAAGCCAAATCTCCAAGAACATTCATTGGTAAGCCAAACTACCGAGCGCCAGTAAATACACTGAGCAACCATACCAACTGAGCTCCATGAGCATTATCGAGCACTAATGTCAACTGAGCACCACAAGCATCGCTGAGCACCAGAAGTGTCGAGTCTCCTTGAATGACTGAGCTCCCTTCAGTGACCGAGTCCTCCAACGACCAAGCCACTTCAGCGATTGAGCAACAGGCATGAACATTGAGACCCTGTCGACAACCGAGCACTGAGAAACAAAACACCAAGTCACCGAGTGACCAACATCCACTGAGATCCACTAGATCTTCCATCTAAGAATCACCACCAAGACCGAGAAACCCCAGTCTTCTACCGAAATCACCAGCCAAGTAACCGAACTCCACTAGTTAGTTACTGAGACTGCCAGAATCTTCAGGCACCAAGCAGCAAGCCAGGATGCCACTACATCAGACTCTCAGGGTACAAAGAAAAGTGTGTCCTACACTTTCTCACCAAAGGGATAATCTGAAAACCACCAACTGCTCTTCATCTTCACCAAAGGTCTCCACTTTACCATAGGAAAGAGAACCAATCTGCAACTCAACCAATCAACATGTCCAACCTCCTGAACAAACCACGCCTTCAATCCATCACCAAGGATCAAGGAAGAATCCCATCTCAGAATCTTTTTACAAGACTTATCATTGTCAACTAGCAACTCAAGTCCACAACCAACAAACAACATCAAGTACACCATAACACCGAATAGAAACAAGTCAGTAACACCAACATCAGGAAGGTGTTCAACAACAAGTAACCCCATACCAACAACAATCTAATTAAGCACAACCAGATGCTCTACAAATTCCATGTTAGACACAACTGACTGAACATGAAAACCAATTTTCTCACTAGGCTTAACAAGGTCAACAATAACCTCGGTAAGCACTAGTAACTCAACAACAACCACAAGTTGCTCTGCAAGTTTCATGGCAGAATCCACTAACTGACCATCAAAACCAATTTCACATGCTTCCACATGTCTTCTCTCTCGGACCAGTCTTTGAATAGGCCAAATAACTTTCCTTCGAATCGGCATGCTCTAACTCTAGTAAGCTCTACAAAGCTCAACAATACTTTCCTTCACAAGGTTATCAATCTGGTTCAAAAAATTATTTTCCCATCGAGAAAACCTCTCAGAAATCTTCACTTCCACCACATCACAAAGATCTGCAATTGCACTAGGGTCTAATCTTCTCAGAGACATCTCCAAAGATCTTCAAAAACCCTCTGCAACAAACCCAACACTGACCACCTTGTAACAATCGATCTCCAAGTTGCAAGCAAGTCAGATTGCAACCTACCACCTCGCATGGACAACCAGACCATGATTTCACAAGTGTAGCACCATGGATCTGCAACTCCAACAAGAACAACTTCACAAGATCAACCTTGCTAGGTCAACCTTCTACTCCAACAAGATCAAACACTCACTCTGATACCACTTGATGCAGATCAAGGGATGGAGGATCCAATTAAGGATTGTCCAAACCTTGCAACCAACACCAACACGATAGAATAACACAACAACACAACAAGATCTGAAAGAAACAGATATCTTAATTCATTAATTAACTGATTACATGCAATGTGTCAGGCTATAAGGCCTTCCCGGTTACGACCAATTACAAAGCAAGTAACAATTCTACAAGATCACACAGGATCTAATACACCTTCAACTAGTTCAGTCCTGAAAAAAATCAGCAACTGATGGAAACCCTAAGGCAGATCTAAACTTGTACTCACAACCTTCCAAGCAATCTCCTCATCTCCAAGCCTCAACCACTAGCTTTTCTAACACCAACTATCAGATAACAATCTGATCTATAAGATCATGCAAGATCCAATTACAACACTAGCTAGCCCAGGTCTGCAACACAACAAGACACTGGTAGGCACTCCAAGAAGAATCTAAACTTGTACCCGCAAGTCACCAAGCAATCTTTTGCTACCTAAGCTCGCAAGCTACTAACTCTGCTCCCAGATTTACCTTCCAGATCTATGAGATCCGTACTCCTCAAATCCATTTTCTCTAAGATCTGTCTACCCAAATCTGCCTAAACAACTACCCAAGCACCCCTTAAATACTAATCCAAGCCACAAGTCGACTGGATCAAACAATAAACTCTTACAAACAAATACTAAATCCCAAAGCTAGTCAGCTCCCAAAAGATACAAATATTAAATGCCAAACATCAGTCGGTTCTCAAATAGCCTTACAATAAATAAAATCATCCAAGTCAGCTTCCAAATCCACATAGGAGAGTGCAACACGCCAGATCTAGGTCCCTAGTGCACATCCAACGGTCAATGCATAACTTGAGGAATGCAACCCAGATTAAATGCACCAGTCGGCCAAGCCAAATCTCCAAGAACATCTATTGGTAAGCCAAACTACCGAGCTCCATAAGCATTACCGAGCACCAATGTCGAATGAGCACCACAGACATCGTCGAGCACCAGAAGTGTCGAGTCTCCTTCAATGACCGAGCTCCCTTTAGCGACTGAGTCCTCCAGCAATCGAGCCACTTCAGCGACCGAGCAATAGGCATGAATATTGAGACCCTGTCGACAACCGAGCACTGAGAAACAAAACACCAAGTCACCGAGTGACCAACATCCACCGAGATCCACCAGATCTTCCATTTGAGAATCACCACCAAGACCGAGAAACCCTAGTCTTCTACCGTAATCACCAGCCAAGTAACCGAACTCTACCAGTTAGTTACCGAGACTGCCAAAATCTTTAGGCACCAAGCAACAAGTCAGGATGCCACTGCATCACAAAAAGTGCAAGTGCAACTCTAGCTATGAATGCAATCATGAAAAAAGTGACATTCAAATGGAGTGTAATATTTCACAAGGTGGAAAAAGAGGATGATGTTAGCTTGACATCATGATGATGTCAACATAGAAGGGGAGATCACTTGGAGGATGGTGATGTCAGTAGATGGGAGAAATGTTAGTATGATGTCAATATGAAAGTGTTTAGAGCCTGAAAAATATCCACATTGGGGGCGGGGGAGATGCAAATGCAAGTGTAAATATAGATAAAATTGAAGCTTGTTTGGAGGGTTCAAACTAGGAAGAGGAGATCTATAAATATGAGTGAAAAGTAACTACTTGGCATAGAAAAAGTTTAAAAAAATTTCATGTACAAGTGAATTTT
This sequence comes from Chamaecyparis obtusa, assembly GCA_027943335.1. NCBI lineage: Eukaryota > Viridiplantae > Streptophyta > Pinopsida > Cupressales > Cupressaceae > Chamaecyparis > Chamaecyparis obtusa. The sequence continues at coordinate 346,994 of BSBK01002409.1, forward strand.
GTTAAGTTCACCTATTTCAATGTAAATGAAAACCTTAACTCTTTCATATATAGATCTCCATGATTACTATTTGATAGTTTTATATGTATGTATGTGTGTATGTGTGTGTGTGTGTGTATGTACATACGTACATACATACATACGTATATGTATATACATATGCATATGCATATGTATACACACACACATCCAATTGATTGGATGCTTGAGACATGGATATTGAGACTAGATTTTGTAGTTTGTTCTATACTAATAGAATTACTCCAATTCTCTAGTTTGTGGTACTCATATAAATACTTGGACACTTTAAGTAACTCAATTGACATTTTCATTCCTTACTATGTGAGTTTTACCTTCCATATAGTGTATAGTCTCTAAATTAGCAGTGGGCCGTAGCAGCAAGTTGAGTATTTATTGTCTATGGCCATATTAAATGTTGATGGTTTAGTGCAGATATCTTCACAAGGTGATAATCACACTTTGAGTTCTTGGGAAATATGTCTAGATATCGCTATATTATGTACACCAAAGTTTTATCTCAAGGGAAAGACAATCATGAAAAATAATTCTAACTCTAGTTGAAACCCACAATAGATTTCCACACCTACTCTCGACTGCCCTTAAACCACACACACTAAGAAAAATAATTTTCCTAGAAAATGTTAGTCAACACCAAGTGTTTAACACTTTTAAGCTAGAAGGTAGTGCTTAGTGTGTGTGATTTAAGCTGCTTGCCTACTTTTTTCTCTAGAATCCCCCAAAAAAAACTATGTAATCCATTATCATAATATCCCTACAACTTTGAATATAATATATTTGACATAATCATTGTAGTTATAATATATTTCATGTTTATGGCACTATGGAGGTTTTTTGTGGATGGAACTCCAATGAGAGTGTTCAAGCACAATTGAGGATTTGGGAGTGACATATCCAAAGAATCAAGTGATGAGAATATGCTCAAGAGAAATGCTACTTAATAGACAACCAAAGGTAGTGCAATGTACATCTATGGAATAAATCTCTATAATTTGTGGCCCCTTATGAAAATTTCAAAACATATGCACACCCTACCTTTGCTTTGTTCTTCGACTTCGAATTCATGATATGATGCAGATGCATTAGAGTTGAGCAAGTAGCAAAAGCTTGAATGGTGCAAAAATATATGATTATAACTAGCTTTTAAAGAGTAAAAGATTTCCATAGAACTTTCATAGGACTTTCTTATTGAATGCACTCACTAGACATCTAGCTAAGTTCCTATGATCAACATTAACCCCGTGTCACCAAATTCGTTTATTTAGTTTCTTTTTTTTTTTCATATTTGTAAGAATTTGCAAATAGCAAATATTGAACCAAGGATCTAAAGGTTGAAGAAAAGCACAAGAGAGAAAATATAAATGAAAGGATAGATTGAATAGATCTAATGAATTCACCTTGATTGAAATGATGAATGCTCAATGAATGTATTGATTACATAATAGGCCTCCTTATATAGGAAAGGCAATATGAGAGAATGATAAGGAGCTGATAAGCTATCACCTATGCTAGGTGTAATCACATGTCCACCAAATGTGGATCATCCTCCAATATGCAATAAAGTATGTGCATTGGATTAGGATGATAATGTGATAAGAGCACGAAAGGTGGATCTCACACACAACGAGGTATGTAAAGACAACTATCACACCAAAAGTGTAATTTCTCCTACACCATGTGCTTAATAGATGTGCACACTCCTAGGTGTCTCAATCACAAATTGCTAAGCAATGCATTAACCTAAGTAAGATTAAGTAAAGTGTAATTAGGAATAATTAATTACACCAACACCCCCCCTTAAGTGCAACTTAGGAGAATGCACTTAAACTCACAATGCAAGATGGGTCCTGGCTACTAGGCCATGTTAGGTACCCATGTACAAAATACATGAAATCCATAACTCTCATAAAGTGGAGAAAGAGGGAAAACCTCATGGGAAAAACCCTCCCCCAAAAAGAGAGAATAAAACAAGATGCATGGATGGAGTGGTCAAGATCCCCCAAGAACTACATACATCATGTATATACAAAGAAATATCCCCCCATAAGAAGGATAGTTGGAGACATGATATCCCCTCCATAATGTAGAAGATCCCATGTTGATGAAGAGTCCCTGCAAACAATAGTTCAACCAATGCTTACAAGAAACATGTCTCCCCTTGGGAAGAAATAGATACATCAAATGATGAAGAAGCCAATCCTTGTGCAAATGAAATGAGGAAGAAGATGAAGGTCTCCATGAATGAATCTCTGAAGACTGAGTAGGAATCTCCAAGCTCAAGGAATCTATCACCTCATGTGACAAATCAAGTGAAGGAGAAAAATCAAGCACACCAATCTCCAAAGAAGGTGAAGAAGTGTCCCCATCTATGATGAAACTGTCATCAAGGGAAAGAGAAACCTCCTCATGTATGTCTTCCAAATCTGCATCATGAGAATCAACAAATGCTGAAGATGCATACAAGTAGTCATCATAATCTGCAAGATCTGAAACACTATGATCATCCTGTTGAATAGTAGAGCCCATGTCTGAAGAAGTAGGAAGTTGAGGAGTAGGAAGATTAACACTTGTCTCAAAAACAAAATGATTCAAGTGCCCAAAATTCTCCTCATAATTATCCCTTAGCAAAGGGATGGGTACATCATGAATATCATCATCATTATCAACAAAATTAGAAAAGGAATACAAGCAGGATGTATGATCAACAACTCCCATAGCTATGACATTTCTAGCCTCCATGTCCCTAATGTAGACATAATCAGGAGTGAACTCAACAATTTTATCTTGTGCCCCATGTGTAATTTGGTAAATAGAAAGGAGATTAGTGGTCAAGGATGGTACACAAAGAACATCGTTAAATGTCCCCTCTCCCATAGGAATAGAACCTTTCCCACAAACTCTCATGAATGTGTTGTTACGCATCAAAATATTAGGAGAATTACAAGGCTCAATAGAAGAAAACATATCCATAGAAGATGCCATATGATGTGATGCACCTGAATCAAGAAGTCATTTACCTTGGTCAAGATGTGTGGAAGCCATGAGTGCTTGTCCTTTACCTTTATCTTTGGATGATGATGGAGATGTAGAAGCTGCCAAATGCATAGAAGAAGGAGCAGACACTAATGAGGGAAAGTTAATATTGTGTTTCTGAATAATGTGAGTTAGCTCATCAATCTCCTTTTGAAAACACTTATGCTCATCATGTCCTAACTTTTGACAATATGCACATTTATCTCTCTTTCTTCTAGATGATTCCTCTCTTGAAGATGACTTGGATTCAGTACTTTTTGGTGAAGAAGATTCATTACCTTTGTCGTGAGGCTTAGGATCCTTATTGTGTTTCTTTCCTTTGCCATTAGAAGCCTTTGAAGTAGAATCACTTGCAATCAATGCTTGATGTGTGGAAGGCTTCAACTGACCCATGTGTGCCAACTTTGCTTGTTCCCTTATGAGCTGCGCTGCATATTCATCAAGAGAGGGCAATTTGTATGCACTACCAAAAGCATCCATAGTAACATAGAATGTAGAAACAAAGATAGAATAATCTGGACCAAGCTTGGAAAGAATAGAAAAGATCAATTGTTCATCCCCTTTAACAATGCCACATGAAGAAAGTTCCAATCTAATAGTATTGAACTGAGAGAAAAAATCTTGAATATTGTCAAAATCCCTAGGATTTAGACTTATGAGATCATTCTCTAATCTGAATTTTTTCATTCTATCAAGTTTACCAAAGAGTCCTTCCAATGTGATCTAAGCATCATGAGGATGTGTGCAAGATGCAATATGAAATACCATGTTGCGAGAGATGGATGATCTAAGAGAGCCAAGTGCTTTATCCTTTTGATCAAACCATTTTTGCCTTTCTACAACACCTATTTGAGGTTCTTGATCCTACCAAAGAGTCATTCTAAGAAATCCAAGACTCAACAAATGATCACTTAAAGATACTTTCCATTCATGGTAGTTATATGGAGTGAGAATTTTAACCTTTGAATTATCCATATTAACACCAAATAATGACTGATAACTACTGATAACTCTTTCAAATGACTGATGCAAATCAGAAAACTGAAATCCAAGGATTTAACCAAGTGCAAATATAACCCCAAAATAACCTATTGTTGAAAGTGATATGTCTACCCAAAATCACTTAAATTTGATTACAGATCTAAAAAGTAGACAAAAAATCATGCACTTTCAAAAAAAATTTCACTTCAAAATATCACCGTATGTGCCCGAACGAAGCCCTGGAAGTTGCAGAAATCAGGAAGTCACCAAAATCTACAATTTCTGACAAATGTGGCTACCAAAACACCAAAATAATACCACCACTGGATTCTTGACAAAATTTTACCCAATTTAAAAAAAAATTGCACCCGATTTGGAGTCCGGATGACCAAATTATGGCCTCTCAAAGTTGAACTGTCAAACCAAAAATGCAAATAGTGAAGACTTAGAATTTTCAAACTCTGTTGACGTCAGCAATATACAAGGTTAAATTTGATGGTTAAATGACCGTAAAAAAATCCAATTTTCCCTACTGCGATGGCTAGATGGCCGTCAAATTTTACGTCATGCGCGAGGTGACGTCAGCGAAAACTCAACCCCTTGCTGACGTGTTTGCTGAGTGGGCAATGTGTACTATTCCATACAAGTGATGTGGTGTGGATTGCAGACGTGGCTTTCTGCCACATGTCATGGTCTGATAGGCTGCAATTTTGATGAGGTGGCCGGGCGGGGTTGTGTTGGGTTGTAGGTGATTGGGCAGAGGTGGCTCTACTGGTGGTGATGTGGCCGCCGCGTGGCTGGGCGGCTGGGCACAGTCTTCGACGGAGGGCTGACCGCGTGGCACTGGCCGAGGGTGAAACATTGCAGTCAGCGGAGCTGAGGTTGTAGTGCCGTGCAGGAGCAGCCACGGTGGCAGAAACTGGTGGCAAGCGGTATCAGAGGAGCAAATCTGCCAATGAGAAACCAGCAGGGGAGCGGAGACTGTTGCAGATTAGTGGAGCGCATCTGCCGCTTGGAGGAGCTGCCGCTGAGCATGTCGTGTGGAGGTTGATCTGCAGAGATTAGGCCGCTTCAGAGTGGTGGGCGTACTGTCCGTGGGTGGAGTGATGGCCACCGTGGATCTTGGGCAGTGGCGACGGAGGTTGGCTTCCGCGTGGGGGAAAGCCCTTTTATATGTCCCACATTGATTGTGGAATGCAGATAAATCCCTTTATAAATGCAAAGGCCCGTAACATAAACCAAACAGTTGAGCCTAGGCTATGAGCTCACTATGGTGTGAGCAATTGACATCCTTGCTTATGTCACTGTCGCTGCTCCTTTAATAAGGAATATTCTCTACTGATATTCATAAATGTTGGGGGTACGTACCAAACTCCTTAAATAAAATTTTGCAAAGAAATATTTTTGAAAAAAAATAATTCCGAAAAAGTGCAAAATTATAAATTTTTTTTTTTTTTTTTTTAATAAAATCGTATTGCAGAGGTGCAGATCGGGCCTATGGTCTAATTTGCATCAGATTGGACTTTCACCAAATATAGGTGAATTTATAGTTGATTTTAACTGAAATAGCCTCCTGGATGCAATGGTGAGGTCAGATCTACTCCAAGACGCTTCTATCGCATGCTAGTTGCCAGATCTGAGATTTGAACCTTCAAAACTTGCATTAAGCTCTTTTCAAATCGACTGATCTAAATGCTCTAATGGCTCTGATACCATGTAAGAATTTGCAAATAGCAAATATTGAACCAAGGATCTAGAAGTTGAAGAAAAGCACAAGAAAGAAAATATAAATGCAAAGATGGATTGAATAGATCCAATGAATTCACCTTGATTGAAATGATGAATGTATTGATTACATAATAGGCCTCCTTATATAAGAAAGGTGATATGAGAGAATGATAAAGAGTTGATAAGCTATCACCTATACTAGGTGTAATCACATGTCCACCAAATGTGAATCATCTTCCAATATGCAATAAAATATGTGCATTGGATTATGATGATAATGTGATAAAAGCACGAAAGGTGGATCTCACACACAACGAGGTATGTGAAGACAACTATCACACCAAAAGTGAAATTTTTCTTACACTATGTGCTTAATAAATGTGCACACTCCTAGATGTCTCAATCACAAATTACTATGCAATGTATTAACTTAAGTAAAATTAAGTAAAATGTAATTAAGAATAATTAATTACACCAACAATATTCTTCCCCGATTTCCATAAATATTTGTAAAGAACTATGATCCAAGCCAACAAAATATATATTTTAAAAAAATACATTTTTATTAATTTGTTAACAATTTTTTGTATCGGAGAGCTTCACATGCGGTGGTCCATAATGGAAATAAATTGAAGCTCTGTCAATGCTAAGCGACGAATAAAATGTCTTTCTAAAATATATAATTACTTGGGTGGGATTGCAATCGTTACAAGAATGGCCTCGCGGGCTTGAAAACAGGTACAAAAAATGAAAGAATAAATGAATTTGGTGAAACTTGGTGCATGTTGATCCTCTGAACTCAGTTTGATGCCTATGCCTGGCGAGTGCATTCCGCAGGGAAACCCTGTGGAAACCTCTTACTGTCCGAACAGTAATTGTAAATCATGTAGTTTATGCGCACCCATTCAAGTTTTTGCTACTCGCTCGTCTCCAACGCCTCTGCAGCGTACCATGAATTCACAGAGCAATCAGAGGAGGCAGAGCATGTCTCTGCTTTGAAATTTCCATAAGACGCCACAAATGGGGATTTGCTCCAATCGATCTTCACTGCGCCGCCTCGGGTTGCCCAATCGTCTGCGTTCTAGAGGCTCGAATATATTCTCATCGCTTGATTCTTCGGATATGCAACGCCCAAATCCTCGCTGTTCTTGAACACTCTCACCGGAGTTCCGTCCACAGAAAATCTGCAGAGTATTAGAAATAAATGTTATAAACTACAATAATAATGACGTTAAAAGTAAGAGGGCCAGGCCGAGGAGGACATTCATTACTAGTTGATCTGAAGTTGCAGGGACAGTATTAACTTACATGATTTGTTGGGGATTCCATGTCACAGAGTAAGTGTGGAAGTCTGCAGTGGGGTCGAACCAGAGGTAGAATTACTGCTCGCCGTTGCCTTTGCCTTGAGAGAAAACATTGGTGTGCATTATGCACGGATCTCCCGACAGATTTCCCAGGAATTCAAAGTCTATTTCATCGTGTGTAGTCCCTTGTGACGAGAGCTGCGGCAAAACATAACCATTTTATTAGGCCACGCTCAAATTCCCACAACAATACTACTACTGCTCAGTGCACACTACTAATTCCAGTCGTACAAAATGAAATGAAGGGGGGGGTTACATAGTATGCAGTTACAGTACCGGCGGAGTTACCAGGAACCAGCTTGATATTCATATCAATCTTGCCAAAGAGATATTCATTCTTGGATTGGAACCCAGAACCTGTTTGAATACAGCAGAGGCAGAGGAGGAGATAAGCATCGGTTCAACATACTGTAAAGAACACACATATTTATATGCAGTAAGTAAATGAGATAAATAAAATATACCTGAGGACTGATCAAGAGTGAGCTACAAGTGTTGGCCATTGTCGAGTATCTTAGCACGATCATTCCCCCATGTGATGTCAAAGTCATTGTAAAAATCAGCAGAAACAAGGTGGGAGAATGAGAGTGCAAGGCTCAAGAGGAGGACACAGAGAATGAGGTCCATTTGGAAGTGAAGACAAATGCAGGAGTAGTGATAGATGTGGTGAATGTATGAATTGCAGAGGGATATCGGTGGGATTCAAATAGGCAAGGTCGGGAGGAAAGGAAGGGAAAGTAGCAAGATATTTCCCCTAGAGATGAGATGAGATATTAAATGGATGAGTTGGAGCCCGCTGTGTATTTACAGCGAGGCAAGGTTTTGGGTTTTGTTGCAGCACGCGGAGTTCCAGCTAGCATAGCTGTGGGTAGTGGGTAGTAATAGTAATAGTATTCTGAGACAGTTGTTTGGAGGCTATAATCTCAAATGCAGTGTCTTGGATGTGACGTTTCATCATCTACTAACCCGTCAGATGCAGCGTATGCCTTTCTTTTCCGCAATTGGCAGGTGGGGAGGACCATCTTGTGGGTAGTGGCTATTCAGCGACGAAAATCCATTTTTTATATAGCTTTTTTAGACTTCTGAAAAAAAAACTAAAGTGTCTCCCTTACGTATGGTTAACAATTCTAGTTGAGCGGCTGCACTTATTAGAATAGTTTATTAACTAGCTTTTATATATTTATATATATAATATGCCGAGAGTAATTTTTTTGAGGTGTCTATTGCACCTTGTGATTTAAAGAAAATAAGCACCTTGAGAAGGATTACTTTCGGCATATTATATATATAAAAATATATATAAGCTAGTGGCAGTCACAACACAACAAAGTAGACATTTTAAGAATTGTAATGTTTTTGTATATATATATATATATATATATATATATATATATATATATATATATATATATATATATATATATAGGTTTAATGTTTTTAAAATAAAATAAAAATAGTATATATACAATTATAAATTATAAATTATTAAAATTATTTCAAACTAGGTAAGAGTTAGGGTTAGTGGGACATTTTACGTTATGACTTAGGGTTTAGGTAAGAGTTACGATTAGGGTTAGGGATAGGGTGAGAGTTAGGGTTAGTAAGATATTTTACAGTATGAGTTAGGGTTCGAGTAAGAGTTAGGGTTAGGGATAGGGTGAGAGTTAGGGTTAGTACGGTTCGAGTAAGAGTTGTAATTAGGGTTAGGGTTAGGGATAGGGTGAGATTAATGATGTGGTTAGGGATATGATGTTAGGTTTAGAATTATGATTACTATCATATTTAGTGTAACATTAAGGTTTAAGATTAGGGTAAGGGAATAGGATTAGGGTTACAATTATGATTACTATCATATATAGTGTAACATTAAGGTTTAAGATTAGGGTAAGGGAATAGGATTAGGGTTACATATTAGGAATTGTAATGTTTATGTATATATAGTTATAAATAATAAATTATTAAAATTATTTGAAACCGGGTAAGAGTTAGGGTTTAGTCCTGTCATTTTATGTTATGACGTAGGGTTCTCATAAGAGTTAGTGGTAGGGTTAGGGTTATCGATACAGTGAGAGTTCAGGTTAATAGGATATGTAATGTTATGATTTATGCTTGAAGTAAGAGTACGTTACAGTTAGGGTTAGGGTTACAATTAGAGTTATGATTAGTATTATATTTAGTTATTTCATGAGGGTTAGTCGTGGGTTAATGATGTGATGCGCAGTGTTATGTTTGGATTAGTATTAGGGTTCAAATAAAAAAATAGTGTATATATATATATATATATATATATATATATATATTTAAAATGATAAATTATTATAATAAGTTGGCATTAGGTAAGAGTTAGGGTTTAGTAGGCCATTTTATGTTATAACTTATGGTTCGAGTAAGAGTTAGTGGTAGGGTTAGGGTTATTGATAGGGCGAGAGCTCAGGTTAATAGGATATTTAACGTTATGATTTATGCAAAAAAAAAGTAAGAGTACGTTACAGCTAGGGTTAGGATTACGATTAGAGTTATGATTATTATTATATGTAGTTAATTCATAAGGGTTAATCGTGGGTTACTGATGTGATGCACAATGTTAAGTGTGGATTAGTATTAGGGTTAAAATAAAAAAATAGTATATATATTTTAAAATGATAAATTATTATAATAAGTTGATATCGGATAAGAGTTACAGTTTAGTAGGTCATTTTATGTTATGACATAGGGTTCGAGTAAGAGTTAGTGGTAGGGTTAGGGTTATCGATAGGGCGAGATTTCAAGTTAATAGGATATTTAACATTATGATTTATGCTTGAAGTAAGAGTACGTTACAGTTAGGGTTAGGATTATGATTAGAGTTATGATTAGTATTACATTTAGTTATTTCATGAGGGTTAATCATGAGTTAATGATGTGATGCACAATGTTAAGTTTGGATTAGTATTAGGGTTAAAATAAAAAATAGTATATATATTTTAAAATGATAAATTATTATAATAAGTTGACATCGGATAAGAGTTAGGGTTTAGTAGGCCATTTTATCTTATGGCTTAGGGTTTGAGTAAGAGTTAGTGGTAGGGTTAGGGTTATCGATAGGTCAAAAATTTAGGTTAATAAGATATTTAACATTACGATTTATGCTTGAAGTAAGAGTACGTTACAGTTAGGGTTAGGGTTACGATTAGAGTTATAATTAGTATTATATTTAGTTATTTCATGAGGGTTAATCATGGGTTAATGATGTGATGCACAATGTTAAGTTTGGATTAGTATTAGGGTTAAAATAAAAAAATAGTATATATATTTTAAAATGATAAATTATTATAATAAGTTAACATCGGATAAGAGTTAGGGTTTAGTAGGTCATTTTATGTTATGACTTAGGGTTTGAGTAAGAGTTAGTGGTAGGGTTAGGGTTATCGATAGGTCGAGAATTCAGGTTAATAAGATATTTAACATTACAATTTATGCTTGAAGTAAGAGTAGGTTACAGTTAGGGTTAGGGTTACAATTAGAGTTATGATTAGTATTATATTTAGTTATTTCATGAGGGTTAATCATGGGTTAATGATGTGATGCACAATGTTAAGTTTGGATTAGTATTAGGGTTAAAATAAAAAAAATAGTATATATATTTTAAAATGATAAATTATTATAATAAGTTAACATCGGATAAGAGTTAGGGTTTAGTAGGTCATTTTATGTTATGACTTAGGGTTCGAGTAAGAGTTAGTGGTAGGGTTAGGGTTATCGATAGGTCGAGAATTCAGGTTAATAAGATATTTAACATTACAATTTATGCTTGAAGTAAGAGTAGGTTACAGTTAGGGTTAGGGTTACGATTAGAGTTATGATTAGTATTATATTTAGTTATTTCATGAGGGTTAATCATGGGTAAATGATGTGATGCACAATGTTAAGTTTGGATTAGTATTAGGGTTAAAATAAAAAAAATAGTATATATATTTTAAAATGATAAATTATTATAATAAGTTGACATCGGATAAGAATTAGGGTTAAAATAAAAAAATAGTATATATATTTTAAAATGATTAATTATTATAATAAGTTGGCATCAGATAAGAGTTGGGGTTTAGTAGGTCTTTTTGTGTTATGACTTAGGAGTACTAATAATTTTCAACTTGCGCATCAAGAAGGGTTACAATTAGTTTATAATTTTAACCTTATTTAGTAAGGGATTAGGGTTACCATTACTGGTAGGGCTAGGATGAATTAATTTCATAATTATCATTAGAATCACATATAATCTTACAATTTTATTTTAGTTTCCATTGAAGATTATCTTTTAATAGTTTATTTAATATAGTTAAAGGTATTGGTATAGTTTTTGAATATTGTTTGGGGTTAGGTTAGAAATAGTAATGAATCAGATGTCCTATATATTTATTTCCTCACATTTAATCGGTGCATTCATTGAACAAATAAATATTAGAAATATAGAGATGAACAAAACATGTTGCAAAATGTTGGAAGTATAGGGGTGACCATCATGGGAGTAGGAAAAAATATATATTCACTTCTTGTTCGTGAAACTTACAAACAAAGATGAAAGGGGAAATACAAGACCCACTATAACCATTAGATATTTAAGAAGTATGAAAGATAAGATAAGAATGATCTAAATCAATAACATTTCTCCATAATGATGCAAGTACATCACATATTCTTCAATAATAAAGTTGGTATCACAACCTTTATTTGTACAATGATCACAGTATACTTCTTTCATCATTGATGGAAACACATCCACTTTTGTAGATGTCTCGTGTAAAACTTTCGAAACATCTTCCATCTGCTTTATATCTAGTTCATCAACATAGTCAATTGATAACGTTGCATTCTCCACAACTTTGATTATAGTTACACATTACTCTTGAATGATTCGCGTACACTTGTCAAATTCACTCTCAAAAACATGGTTTGAGCCCACCGAAGCAGAGGGGCTTGTAACCATGATGTTGGAGTCTCTGTCAGAGGTAGCCATAGGTGGAATGGTATCTTGTAAAGTTTTAAACAAACATCAGTATATATAATTAATTAGAATAACCATTTTGCATTACCATTTCAAACTTTAGATGCTACCTATAGTGGAATAGTATATATGATTTTGTGGAATTTTTTTATATTCAAATTAAGAAGAAGTCAGGTTCGCAAACATGATATAAATTATATTAATGATACATATTTAAATAAAAGAGAACATGAATTTGAAATATGATATACTAATTCAACGCATAAGGATAATTCAGAACAATAATGACACAAAATAGGCAATTAATAAATAATGCAATATTTAATAGCAATACAACATTACAGTACATCATTGATTTTCAAGACACTTGAGTCTAATTTCTTCTACTTTCCTATTGGAAATTTGTTTCCCAGTCTTCATTTTTTCATAGCGGTCATATGTGAACGGTGGCATGATTCTCAAGCCTTCTAGAGACTTTACACGAGATACAGCTACAAATGTCAATCATGCTCTTTCTCTTGGGCCTATATCAACTGTGGCTCTCGAAAGAGTTAGTCCCTGAGATTTATGAATTGTCAATGCCCATGCCAACCTTAATGGTAACTGAAAGGTTCTACCCCTCTGGATTGGTGATATTGGAACTATTCTAGGATGATGGTCATCATATGGTAATCTAGAATAATTATCAAATTCAACCGTAACATAAGTAGGTGGTTTAGGTGGGGCGGTTCCTGGTTTGTAGACAATATTCCAAATATATCCCAAGGATCCATTGACAAGACCGACTTCAATCCATAGATTTTTAGTTAAGATGACCCACGAATCCTTACTAAACAATAACTCTAGATCAAGTTCTTCATTCGAGCAATCTTAAATTGTATTACCATTCCTTGACTTAGTTGCAAGGCTACATGCAACAGGTTGCCTCAAAAAATACAACATCCTCAAGTTATAGTTATGAACATTGGCATTTGTAGAGAACAAATGCACTGTCTTGTCAAACTCATCATTGGTTGCAGCATCTAACCTCACAGGGGTTCTCATCATAAGAAAGTTCCAATCATCCAAGTTTGGACTCGCATCTCTCACATTTGTGAGAAGTTGATGAAATCTTTTTTGGTGGATGTTTTCTCCATCTTGCCTAAATATTTTATCTAATGTAACCACTATTTTGAATTCTTGCCACAGTGACTTTTCCCACCTGTTGCTAGCATATGCCAGTTTATCATTCACTAGAGGCAACTGACCAAGATCACCAACCAAAATAATAGATATACCTAAAATAAAGTAAGAGAAATTATTAGAAGACTATCTATGAAAATTACATGATTGTATTTATAGATGAGTTATAATAATAAATATTATAGCACAAAAATAGCATCATTAGAAAAAATGAAAGTATACCTACAAAGCTTATGTCAGCACTCTGTGGGAAGGCTTGTCTGAGTCGAGAATCTATATTTTCTAGCAATTTTTGACTAATGAAGCTCATTTCATCAATCAAAATATACCTGATATGGGCCATCTCTTCTTGCAAACTTGTGAGTCACATCCCCTCTAGCTGAGAAAAATCTCTAATTGGTATTCTCAACTTTGAATGAATTGTAGAAGCTCCTATATTGAAAGCCGCAACTCCAGTTGGTGCAAGTGATAGAAGCAGAGAAGGACTTGGCAAAGCTACAGTCTGAAGAATTTGATTAATGGTACCAATCAGATAAGACTTTCTTGTTCCTGTTGTTCCTTGAATTATTATAAACAAAGGCATCCCAACTTGATTTCCATGGTAGTGTGTCATAATAATATCAATTGCCTTCTGTTGCTTCTCACTGAGGCTTGTTAAGTTGATGCACTATGGGATGTCATCATACATGAGACATCCATGTTTCTTCTTTTCTCCTATGAAGTTGATTGCTATAGCAGTATGCTCTTCACCTTGATATTCACTACACCAGTTTGTATTTCTATCAACATCTCTTCTTCCTAACATATCTATCTCAGAAACCTGCATATGTTGACCACGATGTAGTTTAGAGATGATTTCCCATTCATGCTCTGTGGTATTTTCTTGAACAACTTCATTATCTTCCACTTCAGAAGCACTGCTAGGATCATCATTTTCTTTAGGTGCTACTCTTTGAACATGCCAAGGATTATAATTGAGTAATTCCCAGTTTTCTACTATAGTATCATTATCATGACCAATGTCTCTTTCAATGTTACAAAAAGGCTTGTATAGCAACAACTCAAATAAACAAAACTCCACCCATTTACTCGAATCATGTGGAGGAATGGATACAAACCTAGGGAAAACTCTGACAATAGCCATCTTTTGCCTTGGTCCCCATTTGTTGTCTCCTCTTTTTATAGGATTGTATATCCAAGATCTGGCTGCATCAATTAAGGTGATACCTTCCATACAAATTGGTCTTATTTTATAGCCATCTATAAAAGATTTGGCATGTTCTTAATCAATTTCCTCATTGTTTACTGCTACGGGTTTGAAAACCTCATGTGAGACATTCATATTAACAAACCTTTTGCTACTCTCAACCAATGGAAGCTCTAACAACATATGACATGTTTCCTGGGCTCCAATATCCCTCTCTATAACTGTTTCTATGAGTAGCTTTCTGTATGCTCGCGCAACTAAATCATCAGGATTTTCTAGGTTTGACAAATGCATCAACATTTTAGAATAGGTTTCTGAACTCCTCTCAACTTTTGCTGCATACTTTTCAATGTACTTAATAACTGCATCTTTTGAAAGAACGTGTTGCCAATCTATATTTGCCCTCCACAGTTGCAGTATGTACCAATTATGTGAATTCACTCTATCATCATTTCTAGCAGGCTCAAATTTTCTTTCACCTGATTCTGGATCCTCACATAACTTGGATCCCTCCAAATTCAATGGCCAAGGTGCATTGTACCTAACAGAAAAAGAAGTGAGCATCTATTTTGATTAGTTTATAGGAATAGTTAATATATAATTTTTATCTATTCTATATTAATTGATGAAAGAATTACCTACAAACCATTCTTCCCCTTTTTTTATGCAAACATGCACCCTCCTTACAAACTATGTGGCATTCAACACAGTTGACTATATCTTCGTAGTCATGGTCAATATCCATCTAAGCTAGTTGTCCACTATTTTTGAGACATGGATGTTGACCAAAATGTTGGAAAACGTACAAAGGGTTGTGAATTAAATATCATATTAAAATTTTATAATAATTTCTTGTTTCTCATACATATGAACATATAGTGTGAGCATCATGTTATATATATATATATATATATATATATATATATATATATATATATATATATATATATATATATATATATATATATATATATATATATATATATATATATATATATATATATATATATATATATGATTAAATGACATAAAACACACTTGTATATTTCTTTGATGAGGATCATGTCTAGGATTCCATACATGAATAATGGAATGAAAATAACTCTCAGCAGTTTTACGTTCCTCCTCATTTGACCAATCTATAGTGTCCATGTTTGGTGCTCCTTCGAGCCATAAAAATCCATGCACATGAGGTGAACCCCTATGTTGCTACTCATACTTGCACCAAAATTCACTAACTTTCATACCTTTTTCAAGTATCTCTTACTGGAACATTGTATGCCTCAAATGCATGTAATGTGCAACTATATGAGGATAGTCAATGACATTCTCTCTTCTCCACTTTTGAGCTTCTCGTGGATCGGTTGGTGCTGTTTCGGGCATCAACGCATGAAAATCAGGCCACTGCATATCCGCTGCACTCAAGGTGAAGAAAATTGTAGGAGTCCCAATTTGGTGAAGCATATCTATTAATTCTGCTCTACATTTACACCAATATGATCTTGTTCCTCTTAGAGTTATTCCAAATCTCATCAACCTATCTACCAAATTATTATGTGGCATATTTTCCATATGTTCTCTTAGCTCATTGATGGTAATTGGCATGTCTTCAAAACTCCATTTTACAAATACAGAAGATGAATTTTGTGCATGATGTCTCATTATCATATTCATCATGAAATACCTAAACCTGGAATGTTTACCAAACCGATGATCCCTATATCGCAAAAAATGCTTCACATATTCATGCAGATGAATTCTCCTCATTCTTGGCTCTAACCAATCACATCTTCCATCAGGAAACAATGTTGGAAATGCCATATCTAAATATCCTGATGTGACATATTCATTGATGGGTGATGCACCTATAGCTGGCCATTCAATTAATGCAGATGGAACTACCTCAAGATTGTTAACCCATGCTTGGATTAATTCCATTTCTCTTTGAGCATTAGGTGGTCGTGAAGCCATAGACGTTGTGTGTTGAATTACATTACCTTCATCTGTCTCCATGACTGGACTGACAAAAATGACTTCGTTTGCATCAGAATCAAATTCCATGTGGACTATCCTCAATCTATTAAAAACATTTTGATCAGTATTTGTAGGCAAGTTATTGAGAGCATGTTCATCAATTCTAACATCTGCATAAAAATTGTCATGGTCTACTTTGTATTTCAATGCCTTATACACACGATCCCTTTTTATGGTAAAGTTTAACGTGTACCACGTTGATCCCTTTGGTGAACAATAATAATTGGCAAATGCTCAATTGTATGTGGTAAAACTTTGGCCACTTGTTCTACATGTTGAGGAAAACTTATAGTGTGTCCTTTGTAATTATACTGACCACCAGTTGCATGTGTAACTTGCAGTATAGGACTGACATGTGCAATCAACATCTCTTCAACCCGAGTCAAATTTGAAAGCTCTTCTGGTTGAGATCCAGGGTCCATATTGTTTGAAGATGAAAACATGTGAGTTCCTATTTCTTGTCTACACCTGTTGCATATTGGGCCTTCATAGGTACGATATACTTTCATTGCAAGATATGATTCTTGACAAACATGACACATTTGAGGAGTCTTCAAACTATCTATCTGATGCCTAAACTGCATTTGCAATCTTCTAAATTCAGTTTCAAGCATACGATTTGGGTTTCCCATGTTTTCCACAGTACCTTCAACATCAACATTCATTTCTAATTGATTTTCATGCCATGGCGTTTGTAGAACATGCTCTACAGATGCATACTCTTCATTTTCAACATCTAACTGAATGTTTACATTAGGTGGATTGTTATATCTATGGCTTAGTTTAGGATCATCTTGAATCAGTTGCGGCCCTTCATTTTGAAGGCTTTGAACAGAAGTTCGTTGACGGTTGTTCATTGAAACATTTATATCAGCTCTATTTTCAGTTTGTGATTGTTCCACTGTTACTTCTGCCCTTCTTCTACGAATTCTTTGTCTATCAGTTTCATTACGTCTGACCCTATGTTGTTCTCTTTGACTTTCAGTCAATTGTTCTTGCTGACATATGTGAGAATCTCTTCTATATTGTCTTTGATATTCTCTTCTAGCTTCTTCTGATTCAAAGATCAACCTTGGTCTCACCATATCTAGTATGAAATAACATTAAATTAGTGACCTAAGCAAACTTTATATTATACATATGTTAAAACATTGTAATAATTAGAAACAAAGAATGATACTTGTCAATTAACAAATTCAATTTCATTAAATGAGTTTCAAAATATAATTTTTTAAATGAAATTATGTAAACATAATTTTAAAGAGCAATTGATTATATGAATTGCATTAATTCCATTAATACAATTAACATAATCAATTTCATTAAATCTAATTCAAATGAAATTGATTAACCTAAATATTGCAACATTCACATATTTTGTAAAATTTTCTTTAAAATGTTGTATTTTAAACAAAGTATGAAAATTACAATAAAAGAAATATAATATTAATGTCATTAAACAAAATCAACTTCATTAAGCCAACTTCTAAATCAAATTTGTAACATTAGAAGACCTTATACATTTTATATAAATCAACATTCAATGTTGATTGAATGTTGATTTATATAAATTAATATGTTTTTTTATATATACATTTGAAAGGAAAATGCCAATTTATAATACATTGCAATTTAGTTGTGATAATTTATGTATCATAGTTAAATACATATTTAAACATATAGAATACAAATTCTGAAAAATAAAAGACAATAAGAATACTTTGAGTGTAGACACCATAAAAATTTGATATACATGGAGTGAATTAGAGCCAAGATATACAAGAATAACAAAATGATTTTTTTTTAACAATAATTGATATACAATAACGATTGCAATGGTCTAAAGGCCATTTTGTGAAAACACGACAACACAAGATCTCTTATTTGTAATACTAAGCAATCAATCCAAAAACATACGTGATCCAAATTGGATCTCAATACAAACATTAATTGTCAACATTTCAATTCTAGTATGTTTGCCTCCATCTTCCCCTAACCCATTCTTGCTTTTCTTGTACGTGGGTGTGTGAATACGGCTTCAGAGTGTGAGAGTCAGGAAAGTACACCTCATAGAACTCTACTTCACTAAGGGGTGAAACAAATTTGTCAATAGTCACACCCAACCACCAACAGTCATTGTCTAGTACTTCTACTACAAATCTAGGAGGTACAAATCATGGCAAAGTAATAGGAGGCAGAATAGGTCTCATATAATCTACATAGACCTCCTCAACGAGGGGCTCTCGAGACCATTCGTTGTTTATGAAATGGTGATACTTGACACAATATTTTGTCACCTCACTATTGTTAATAATGTCTACAATTGTTGCTTCGAACCAGGCCCCTTCGAACCCCTCTTCATCAGAGCTAATCTCAACCTTCATGCCCACAATAAAGTCCATGTCTATGCCTAATTTATGATTACAAACATAAATTAATTAAAATTAACAAATTCAATTTCATTAAATGAGTTTCAAAATATAATCTTTTAAACGAAATTATGTAAACCTAATTTTAAAGAACAATTGATTATATGAATTGCATTAATTTCATTAATATAATTAACATAATCAATTTTATTAAATCTAATTCAAATGAAATTGATTAACCTAAATATTGCAACATTCACATATTTTGTAAAATAGCAACAAAATGTTGTATTTTAAACAAAGTATGGAAATTGCAATAAAAGAAATATAATATTAATGTCATTAAACAAAATCAACTTCATTAAGCCAACTTCTAAATCAAATTTGTAACATTAGAAGACCTTATACATTCATATTAAAAACATCTATAAAAATATGGCGGCATTGCCATCCACATTAAAAAATGTAATATTTCAAATTAATAATTTAAATTTCTAACAAAATGAAAGTATATTTCAAAGTAGTTATTAAAATCCTATTAAAATGAATGTAATTTTAACATTTGAAAGTAACTATTAAAATACTAATAAATTAAGTTTTTAAATATAATAAGGAATTGAAATCTAAATGTAATATTGTAAATGAAAATCTCCTAAATTTATACAAAAACAAAATATAATTAATGTAAATCCTATTTCTAACATTTAAATCAAATAAATTATAATTATTAAGTGTTACAATATTTAAAGCAAATAAATCAAATAAAGGTAATATTTGAAATGGAAATGTCTTAAATTTATATAATTAATCTAAATCCTAATGTGTAACATTCAAAAATTAGTAATTAATTGCAATTTTAATTATTAAAATCCTATTAAAATAAATGTAATTTAAACATTTTAAAGTAAGTATTAAAATACTAATAAATTAAGTTTTAAAATCTAATTAGGAATTGAAATCTAAATGTAACATTCCAAAGGTAATATTGTAAATGGAAATCTCCTAAATTTTTACAAAAACAAAATATAATTAATGTAAATCCTATTTCTAACATTTAAATCAAATAGCTTATAATTATTAATTGCAATATTTAAATCTATATCTAACAAAGGTAATATTCAAAATTAAATTTATAATAAATGTAAATCCTATTTCTAACATTTAAATCAAATAAAAAATAAATTATAATTATTAATTGTTACATTATTTAAAGCAAATAAAAATTACTAATTGTAAAGCAAATAAATCAAATTTAAAGCAAACAAATCAAGTAAAGGTAATATTCAAAATTAAATTTATATAAAAAAACAAATATTACACCATGGCGACATTGACATCCACAATGTAAATAGATTATTTAAATATATAAATAGATTATCTAAAGTGAATGTAATAACTATATTAAATAAACAGATTATCTAAATTAGATCTAATAAGTATATTAAACAACTCCAAATTAAAATTTAAGAAATCTATTAAGAGAATATGAAAAATATACTAAAATCAATATTAATCTAATATAAACGGATTATATAAATGTAATAACTAAAGCAAATGAAATGAACAGATTGTCTAAATTTAATTATAATTTATGAAATGTATCAAAACAATATTACAACTATACTAAAAAGCAATATTAATCTAAAATACTAAAAAATAATATTAATATAATAATATTACAATATGGCGGCTTTGCCATCCACAATGTAATATTATTAGATTTAACAATATTAAAATTAGATTAAATTTATATGCAATGTTAAAAAAAATTAGATGAAATATTATAACAATATTATTTGCATATAAAAGAACATAAAACTATTTATATAAAAGAACATAAAACTATTTATATAAAATTTATAAATATATTTTATATAGTTTTATATATATTAGATCTAATATATATTTACATATGTATTAGATCTAATATTAAACTATGTCAAATAGTTATATTAAATCCATGTCAAATAGTTTATATAGTTTCATTTATAAAATGAATGATAAATACCTAATTAAAAAAAAATGAATGCGAATATATACTTATAATGAAAATATACATCTATATACCAAAAAATTGAATATCTAAAGATTAGAATATTAATTTTTAGAATATAATTCTATTTTGATATAATCATAACAATTTACAAATAAATTAGATCTAATATATAGTTTGATATTAGATCTAATATATAAATATATATTAGATCTAATATCAAACTTTATAAATCAACATCAATCTAATATCAAACTATATCAAACTATATCTAAAAATCTATTTACCTGATGAAGATTGAAATTGGTTGAAAGTTGTCTGCAAAACCTCCTCTCTGCAATGTGCAAATCCTCCTCTCTACAATGTTGCAAATCCTCCTCCCTGCAATGCTCAAACTTCTCTGCAAATCCTCCTCTCAAATGCTCACAAATCTCAACTCTCTCAAATCTCTGAAACCTCTCAAATCTCACAACTCTCAAACCTCTCAAATCTCTTGTACATGCAAACAAAAAAAATGACTTGAGAAATTAAGAGCACTCTTTTATAAATGAAGAGTGACTCTTCATTCCTCAAACGTTTTGTATTCCAAAATTTCATATTCCCGTGCATTGACTAACGAAAAAATGTTTCGTATTCCAAATTTTTTTTTAAAAAAATATTGTTTGCACGGTGGACTTGGCTGCCGCACCATGCATTGGGCTGTCGGCACTGGCAGTGCCAGTGCAGTGCGTAATGTATGCACTATGCAGTGCGTAGATTATGCACTGCACTGGCGCTGCCAATGCCGGCAGCCCAGTGCACGGCAGCCAGGCTGTCCACTGCACGGGCCCCCGAAATGCGTCCCAGTCACTCATCTAAACTTTCATTTTTTATTTTGATTTTTGATTGATAATTTTGGTTTTGATTTTTGATTTTTGATTTTTTCATTTTTCATTTTTGATTTTTGTTTTTTTATTTTTTATTTTTTATTTTTTTGGTTTTTGATTTGTAACTGATATATTTTCTTTTTTTGTACATGACATATTCCTTGGAATATGCCATGCTGGTGTCCTCCTCTTCCGCTACGGCTATATAGGAACACCTCTCGGCGTAATAAAAATATATTATGTAATTATTCAGTCTCAAATTTTGACTCATTATATATTTCAATTTGATATGTGTAATTTAAGGTGGAGATCAATAAATTCATCTAACATTTTTCAAAATTATTCTAATGAAGTAAGGATTACATGTTGGGATGTTGATTTTTCAAAACAGAACACAAAAAGTTATAAAATCATTTTAAAAGCACATAATTTAATAAAAAAATAATTTCTATTAGTCATTATCTTAGATTTCAAGTTCCCTTATGAGCTTTATTCTTGACTTACAAAGCATTCTCTCGTTGTTCAATATCCTCTACAAATTGTGCAAACTTGATTTTGAAAGGAAAATGACAAGAAATCCAGGTCTTAGCCATATCTGAAATATTTAAATGAATGTATTTCAAATTTTAGTTTCTAATGAAGCTTTATTTTTGTCAATCATCTTATTGTTTCTAAAGTATAAATACTAGTTGAATCATATCATAATATGAGTTGTGTTGTTTTCCACATAGTTCCCTCAAAAAATGAAATCAGTATGCATGCATTCAATTAGTATTCTCCTTTTCAAAACAAAATTCATTGGAATCGTCAATAGATGTCGCTTGCTAAAGATCTTAATTCTAAGAGTTTGGGTTGCCCTTATTTCCTACCTACCTACCTACATTAAGGTATGTAGTTGTTTTTAGTAGTATAATTTTTCCTGAAGCTTTGTTGCATCCCCAAATTTATAACCTTAAATAGTTCATAACTAGCACTTGCACCCAAAGGAGGTGCAAGGGATATGCTAATAGGTGTTTGACATGAAAACATAAATGAAGCTTTATATAATAAAAGGAAGTGTATAAAAGTGGCAGTCTAGAAACATGTACAATGTAGAAGGTATTCTTGTACATAGTACCATCCATTTTGGATGAGTTAAAGTTATATTAGTGTCTTATTGTATTTTTTTTATGTCCAAAAAAAAATAGCATTCAAATGTTAAAAAAAATATAAAAGAATAGAAATTAATGTGTATCCATGAACTTTGAAGTATCTAAACAATCAATTTGAATTTTAAGTATGTTGCCTAAGAAATTGTATACTCCAAACATAAATGAACAACCATAATAGTATAGCCAATGGCAAAAGTCAAAACTACCATAATGGTATGAGTCATTGGCAAAAGCCAAAACTATTAACTCCAAATCTATTAACTCTTGACATGATATGTTAAACTTTCAAAAGACTTGTAGATCTTCATTATAATCATGTGAATTACATAACATCCTAAACAAACTAATAATTAAATTAAAATATTATAAATTAAATAATTATTAAAAAGATAGCTAAATTAAAATACAAATGGTTACCTTCTACATTAAGGTTTTATGATAAATGACATTTATCTTGAAAACTACCTTCAAAACCTATTGAGCATAAGTGCCAAAATCATATCTATAAATAGAAAAAAATGGTTTAGCCATGACCACATACTATAAAATCTCTTGGGTGTTTGTATTACTAATCCTATGGTAACCTTAATACTTATTTAATCATAACCCTAAGACTATCTATAACCCTAATTTAAATCATAGGAACAAAATAACAATCTTAATGGAACCCTAATGCTAACTCTAATCCAAATTCAAATATAATCTTAACCCTAGTTCAATTCTATCCCTAACCACAAGATTTTTCCTAGAATGATAATATTGTACTTGAATCTTAACACCAACTCTTACCTTAACTGAACCCTAATACTAAATTTCATCAAGTTTATATTGAGAAGATAATAATCTAAATTATTATTTAATCAGTTTTAATAAAACAATCTAAATTTTGTAAATATGGACATTGAATAATTATTTTTTAAAGTAGATCATTATATATATTTTCAATTTTTTAAAAATAATTGTGCATTGGTTATTTTTTGTTTTATATAGAAAAATCTTAACCTATAGTTAATAAACTAACAAATCAAATCATTTTTTAATATTTTACGTACTTTAATTTGAAAGGAAAATTAGCCTGATCCAAAGGTCAAGTAATATTGGTTTATCTTATCTCATTTAAAAACAATTTCCTTTTCATGAAAATAAGTGTACACAATTTTTTTATTTGATATAAATTGCAGCATGAGCATCCTCACATAAGGAATGGAAAGTAGCGAGAAATTTATAAGGGAGTTGTTAAAGTGGATGAGTTGGAGAATGCTTTGTATTTAGATACTAGTAGTCACACTTTACTGTGCAATGGGTACACCGTAGAGGTATGGAAGGTCCACAAAGAATTTGTTCCTTTGTCTATCTCTACCTCTCATCTTCTCTATGTACCTCCTTATCTCTCTATCAATCTATCTCACCATCTTTATCTCTTTCTATCTCTTCCTCTCTATGTATCTCTTTCTCTCTCCCTAGATCTGTTTCTAACATTACCTCTCAATCTATCTCTATCCCCAGTCTATTTTTCTTCCATTATCTCACTCTATAGTTATCTATATCTCTATCTTCCCATCCCCCCTCCATATCTAGACACATCTCCATCTCTATAGCCATCCATCTCAATCCATCACTCCCTTCCTATATCTTTAAAAGTCTACATTTCCATATTTGTCCTCACATCTCTATCTCTATTTCTATCTTGTCATCTCTCCATCCCTATATATCTCTTCCTCTCCACCTCTCTCTCTCTATATCACTTTCTACCTCTATATTTATGTTTAAATCTGATGCTCTATCATTCTCTCTTCTTTATATATATGTGTCTTCCATCCACACTCTCTCCCTCTATCTCTCCCTCTCCTCTCCATATCCCTCTTATTCTCAATCTCCATTTATGTACCTCTCTCTATCTCCTTACTGTCTTTCGTGCTCTTCCCTCTACACCTCTCCCTCTTTCTATCCCAATCTCTCGGTATATCCCCTCTCTCTCCATCTCTATCTCATTATCTCTCCTCTCTCCCTCTCCCTCTTTCTTCCCATCTCGCTCTCCATCTCTATCCCATGATCTCTCATCTCTCCTCCTGTATATCTCTCTTTCTATTTGTAAACAAGAATTTCATAAACCCATTATCTAAGATAAGAAATGGATATGGCATATGAACTACTGATATTACTTTATTAGTGTAAGTTGACACATAAGGGGAGTTTCACTTAGGAAAGTTAATAAATCCTTTATCTATATACGATGGTTGGGTATAAAAATTTAAATGCCTCATTTTATATTTTATATTTTATATTTCTAACAACAATTTATGTTTAACAATCAAAGTTTCGATAATGTGAGGATCGTCAAAACCTCCTCAAAGTTATATGAGTTATGTTTATTACTTTCTATTTTTTAGCTCTATTATAAAATTATAATTTATGATACTTATCTTCTTTTTTAAAAAATAATTTACATATTATAGTTTAGAAAGAAAAGATTTGCATATAAATAGTTAGATTAAATAATAAAAATAGAAGTAAGAGATAAATTCAGCTATTCTTACACAGAGTAATTTAATAATAAATATTAATTTTGATTTATAAATATTTATTACTTTTTAATATGAATGAGATATTAAATTATTATTCATTCTTTAACAACTAAATTAATAGATAAATTTAAAAAATAGTCATTTAACTTTTCTAATTATTATCTTCTTTTTCTTTAATATTCGAATGAAATACCATTCTATTTTCTCATAAAAAAACAATAATGAAACTTTACACTGTCAAATTTAAAAATAAAATAAAAATCAATATACACTAAAATTTTCATGATTTAAATAATCCCAACTATACACCATAATAAGTCCACCATTAAACTTGATAGAATTAATATTTATTCAAAACTATTTTAAAGTTACTTTCTCATACATCGATGAAATGAGTAATAGTTTAATCCATTTAAAATTTATCTAATCTATTTCTATATACGGATTGATGATTTTATAATTGTACATCTCTGGGCTAAACGTATGTCAACGGGGGACCAATTGGACAAGGCTGACAATACGATTTTGAGAAAAATAAAAATAAAAATTATATAAATCAATGTAGGATCTAAAGCCAAAGCACTTCTCGAGTCTAAGCGACTGCAACATCTGACCACAGCCTCGAACAAGAGTCCCCAAATCGTGATCAGTGAGAATCATTCACTTGAGATGAAGCTTCTTCAAGTAGAGGCAGGAAAATGAAATATGCTCAATCCAAGGCTTAGCATAGCCCCCCCAGTCAGGGTGCAACAAATTGTACATTGCAGCTTTGGACTTTCCCTTTACAGTGAGCGACTCGAAGCATTTGAACCTGTGTGTGAGATCTGCAACACTGATGGAGTAGCACAAGGCCACAATCACATGCTTGCACGTGAGGGCATCTACTTCATACCATTTCTTACACACTCTAGGTGCACCATCACACACTCCAGTGCCTCACCACTTATTCCCTCCATCCTCACCCTCGCCACATGGCTTCTATGTAATTGCATATACTCATTGCCTATACTCATCAACTCGTTGACATATACTCAATGAGTATACTCATACCCATCACTATTAAAAGCATCTCCTCAGTGTCATAAACTAATAATACATTTTATCTTTAGGCCTCTATTTTTTCCTTTTTCTTAAAGGTTTTCAGAAGCTCAAATTGCAATATAAATTCTTTTTTTCCCTTCCCCTATTAAAATTTTTCTTGGATATCATAGAAAGTCACCCTTTCGATTGTGGTCATTGATTGTGTCCATCGGACGATCAGATCGACATCTTCCAATTGCTGTCGCATGATGAATGTTTACATTGTTATGACAGGAGCCCATGCAATCTAGGTTGTCAATCGCTATTTTCTTCCCTCCTCGACTGCTGAGTAGGATAAGGGAGAGAAACATATAACTCAGTCTAAAAATAATGATTAGCAAGGATCATTTTGATGGTAGTCATTTTTGTCTGCAGTTGTTTCAACTGTCAGATGCAAATTTTTGCTTGAACCCTTTCATAGGGAAACGCCTACGACGTAATTATGGTGGTGGGGTTTTGTTGCATGTGGAATTCTAGCCAGCAGAAGAAGAAACACGTTGTTTCTAGTTATACATTAGGCTTAGCTATATTGATTATTATTATAAAATAGTCATAGTCAAAATGATTGTCTTGGATGTTGACCTCCAAATGTAATTAGGTAACCAAACACGTCATTTCATCATGTTTCAAAACAACGTGGTCAAGTCCACGCGTGGGATTTCCAAGTTGTCCTCAGGTTTGTAATAATCCAAGCTAAAATATATTTGTTTAGCTAAAAGTGAAGAAAAACAGGCAACAAACTGTCAAATTCTAATGTTCACATGAAGAGCAATGTCATTAGAATGCCCTATTGCCTTGGGATGATGATCATCAATCTTGGCTTGATGAACATTAGACCATTACATACCTTGAATAATAACCTAAGGTAACAAAGGGTCTTAAACAAAATAATTTGTATGGTGATGAAGGTTTTGAGACCCAATACATTGAACATTAGACCATTATATACCTTGAATAATAACCTAAGGTAACAAAGGGTTTTAACCAAAATAATTTGTATGGTGATGAATTTTTTGAGACCCAATACATTGCAAGTAGTGCACTATTAGTTTAGTACACAAACACGGCTTTCTTATCATTTGATTTACTCATCAATTCACACATATTCTTTAGAACTTTACTCATGTTCATGAGTACTACATTAAGTCCTATACATTTCATTATTCAAAAAAGGGGAAGAGACCTAATTAATGTTCATTAGATTTCACTAATTAAAAGTCAACTAAAATATCATCTAGTGGACAAATAGTTTCCTATTGGTACATCCAATACTGAGATAAAAATTTACTAGTTTGACTAATTGTGCTAATTTATATGATTGTTGGGGCATTTGTACATTATTATTGGATTAGTTGTACAATTAGTGCACACGGATAGATTACTTTCTCTATAAAGTTCAAGAAGAACTTTCTGTTATCCATATTTTTAATTTAGAAATTGTATATCAATAAATAATATAATATTTTTATATATAATTTTCTTTTTCCTTTTTGTATTTATCTATTTTCATTAAACAATTCACATCTTATTATCCATATCTTATCATACAATTTTCCACACAACTTGGACCTTCACTCTTTTAGAACTACTACCATATGGCCCCGTTTGTTTGCAGAATTGGAATTTGAGTCAAAACCTGATTATCTCAAAATCAGGTTTTGAAATTCTAGTTTTGTGTATTTGGAAGATAGTTTGGACTGTTTGGTTGACCCGGAAGATGACTGAGACAATCCATCTTCTGCGTTTGGTTGCCATTTTCGAAATTGGAATTAGAATTGAGAAATTCCTACTTCTATGTTTGGTTTGCAATTTCAAATTGGAATTGGAATTATATTATCCATTTTCTATGTTTGGTTCTACATTTTGAATTGGAATTAGAATTTGACCAGAAAAAATTTAAGTTTTTTTAATTATTATATAATGTTTTAATTTAATATTTTATTTATTTTGTCCATTTTATTTATTTATTTATTAATTTATATTTTTATAAAGTAAATCATAAACAAAATTTAATTTTTTTTCAATATTGTGATTAGTAAAGTTAACTTTTTTTAATAATGTTATACATTATCTTTAACAATATTATAACAAGAAAATAATTATAGCATTGCTCGATATCACATCAAAATATAAATAAGTCATATAGTCCACACACACACACACACACAGATATATATATATATATATATATATATATATATATATATATATATATATATTTCTACATAATGACCCAACAAAATAGTGCGATTGTTGCACAAAGTAAACATCGTAAAAACATGACTTCGGCTTTATAGGTAGCCTCCACTTTTGCAATAGCTTTCTCAAACGCTTTGCAAGACTTGCACTCGTCATCCACAATAGGTATATTCGTAGAAGATGCAACTGATGTAGACAGTGATGGGGTGTCATCAGCCCACCAAAAGTAGTCACATCCACCACCATCCTACAATATAAAACTAAGTTAGTCTCACTATAATGACTAATATTTATTCTTTGTAAACATTTAAATATTGTGCAATTAACAACCTTTTTCTTATTTATGCAAGTCCAAATTTTATGCTCTAGATTAGTGTCTGTGTGTGACGTCCTCAACACACAGCGCGCTCCATCACCACAATCACACATAGGGACATTTATCATAGCCATCACCACTATATCAAACAAATTTTTGTTCATTCATACTATTTTTGTTCATTCATATAACAACATGACTATATTCTATTAGTACAAATTGAAAAAGTTTCATTTATGTTGATATTATGAATTTATACAAAAAATATAATGAGACAACTATAGCATCAGATAGAAGATGGGGAAGAACAATATCCATGAATTGAATGGTGGTGTGAAAACACACCGTTAAATAAGAAAATGAAAGGAAATCCACGCTCTACACCCTTATGCCCCACATTCGATGAGAAACCATCTCATATCCCACTCAATCTTCCCATTACTTTCCATATTGTTAGATGGTCAATCCTACATCTACAAAGTAAACATGATAGAAAAACTAAAATTTGTTTATTTTTAAATGGAATACACCAAGGAGTACCATCAGAAATATTGACCATTTACAAACATGAACAGTAAACAATCATCAAATAGCTCATTTTTTTATCAACATATGTGGATATTTTTGGCATCAATGTTTGAAATAGCTTATGAATTCGATTGTGTAGATAGTTTTGGATCACACTATGTGATTCATCATCAGGATGAAAGAGACCAAAATGATTGAAATAGACCAAAATGATGGACTTTTCTTTCAATCATTTTGCTCTCTTCCATCCTGATGAAGGATCACAGAGTGTGATAAAAAACGTTGATGCCAAAAATATCTACAAAATCGAATCCAGAAGCTATTTCAAACATTTTTAATGTCAGTATATGTGTAGTCTCACTTTATCATCATATGTGTAGTCTCAAAACTATCCATTTCTATTTCTGTACCTATCACGTGGTTTTTAAAAATGAATGAAAAATGAAAAAAATTCAAGATGAAATAGAGCATTGAACAAAGTAGAATGATTCCACTTAATTTTGTAATGCAACAGTAATAATGGTTGGAAAGTAGGCTATGCTAATGCATATGACTTGATATTGTGTTGTCATCATGGCAACAAAGTCATATAGCAGTTTGGAGTCAGTGCACTTAATGTAAAGATCAGAATTCAGTTAAGTGTTGAAGACTAGACAATGTACAAAGTTCCTGTAGCTCAGAGCATCAGCGCACGTGTGTACATATGAATTATGGTATGCACCCTGGAAATTAAGCTTGTTGGACTATACTTATGCTTAGTCTATGAGTGCATAAGTAGATATGCAAGGATGAGAGAGTTACAGTTAGTTGAAGTTGCACGGCCAGTGTGTGCCAGTAAAGAACATAGCATGGAGTCGACAGTCAGTATTTTGGTTTGTGATAATAATGTAAAGTTGTAAAGGCTATGCACCTATTGTATTTAGGTTGCCGACATATATACTTGTTTGTTTGTAAGCATGCTTAAGCTAATTCATTTGGAAACGTTGTCTATAATAGGTCTAAGGGCCGACCTAATTGTTTATTTTGTATGAGCGTATAAATATAAGATGCACCCATTGTATTCAGTATGGAAGTTGATGGAGGAATGTGTTAAGAAGAATAGAAGTGTGCAAAGACACTATGAGATGTATTAAAGCTTTGTAATAGGTCAAAACATTAGTGCATCAAAGGAACTGATCTGACAAGAAATGTCATAGTGACAGTTCACCCGATAGATATAGTGTGTATCTGATATCAGAAGGTTGTAGCCTTCACCATTTGAGCCATGAGCTCTAGGATAGTGAGTCCACTCCCCTAACAAGGATCATTGTAAAAGACTCCTAACAGGGTCTGACCCTTAACAAGGTCTACTGTACTTAAAGCATTGTAAAGCTACTCCTAACAAGGTAAAGGATCTTCTAACAAGGATCACAAAACACTAGTGCAAAATATTAGTGGGTGTCAATTCCCACCGGGGTTTTTACCTATTTGGGTTTCCCCGTAATCATATTGGTGTCATGTGTTGATTTCATGTTTCATGTTTATGTGAATGTTTAATTCAGTACTTAAGCATTTAAGTTCAGTATAAAGATTAAAGTGAAAAGTTAAAATACAGTGAACACTGATTCACCCCCCCTCTCAATGTTCCCATTCCTAACAATTGGTATTAGAGCTCTGGTCCTCAGCAAAGAAGTTTAACCACTTGAGGAGATCATGGACAAAGAAGAAATGAAACATCTGAAAAGAAATCTTGAAGCCACTCTTGAAGATCTGGACAAATCAGAAAGAGAAATTGAAGAACTAAATGAAAAAGTCATTGATGCACAATTAGTTATCAAAAGGCTAAGAAGGGATCTAAAAGAATGTTCCACCAGTGATTTGGGGATAATGGTCAAAAAGTTGAATGAAGAAAATTCATCCTTAAAAGAACAGTTTGAAGAATTTGATGACAAACTGATTAACAATCAGGAAGCATATAATGAACAGGTCAAAGAGAATCTTCAACTCCATGAAGAATTAAGACTAGCAAACATGGATATCTTGGAACTAAGAAACACCAAAGAAAGCTTGGAAAAAAAATTGAAAGAAGCAAAGGATCACTTTGACAAATTACACACCAATTTTGATTTCATAGAATCTCAGCTGTATACAAGGAGAGCCAAAGGAGACACTAGCCATATTGGATACAATGAAGCATAGAACCAGATTGACAACATGCGAGCAAGAAAAGATACACAAAAGGACTCTAATAATAATGAGAAGACTAAAGATCAAACCAAAGATAATGGTGGACCACCTAAGAATGAGCACAAGCAAGTAGAACGCACTTGTTTTGCATGTAAATGCACACATTGCAAGGAACTGTACAGAGGTAAGACCCTTTAATGGTTATTGTTATTGATGTAATAAATTTGGTCATAAAGCTATGAATTGCAAGACTAGTAAGAAGAACAAGATCCAACATGATCAAAGGAATCAAAATCAGACCAATATAAGAAGTTCTCAGAATGTTACATGTCAGATATGTAACTATAATGGTCACTCAGCCAGAACATGTAAAATGGTGACTCATGTCAATGCACTGAGGATTATAAGGCCTCCAGTCATTTGTCACTCTTGTAACAAGGTTGGACATATCTCAAGATTCTGTAGATCAAGGACGCAAGGTCAGGAAAGCCCTAAAAAGGCCGAAGAACCAGTATTGAATCCCGAAGGAGATTAATTTTGTGAAAGCCTCATAGGATGCTAGCTTGATTTGGGTAGAGAAGAAGAAGGAAAAAATTGATAAGAATGTATTGGATGCATCCTCAGTGGACGCACCCTCTACATCTACATGAATGGCCCTCAGGGTCATAGGGGGAGCTAATTTAGCTCTAGACCCCTGCGTGGCTGGTATACTCATTCTCAAAGTATGCACCTTTGGACTTAAGCTTTTGGAGTATATAGGAACCTTTGTGCAAGAGCACACATGCTGATTGTCAATAGAACTTGAGTTGGAAATTTTGAAGTGACAGCCTAGTTTATGCAACTTGCATTAATGGCAAAATTCTTACTTTAAGTACACAAAATGTTGTTTCATTACTCATTGCATTCGAATTTAGAGCGATTGAAGAGCAGAAAGATCCTTGGAAGTTGTTGTGAAGACTTGGAGATTGATCTATCTAAGATTAGCAGTGCATTTGGTTGGTTGCAGAAACCCTAGCTCGTTGCTCCGATTTGAAAGCCTTCAGATTATCCCATAAATCAATTGGAAAGTGATTAACAAGTAAGTCATGGCCACTCCCATTGTTTATGATGTCGCTGAGAAGAAGAGATATGTATTAAAGAGACATCCATTTAAATCAACCCTACATGACTTAGAGGGAGCATTCTCCCGCACGCCTATGGGTGTCATGCATGTGGAAGACATAAGGGCTTACATCAACTGTAAGAAAGAACTAGTTGGGTTGGATAGATTAAGGGCACACATGGATACCATGTTGAAACCAAACAAAACATTCATAGATGAATATGTCAAATGGAATGATCACCCTATTGTTGAGTATGCTATGGCATATGAATTATATGAGACAGAATGGATAAAGATCTTATTGAGCAGAATTCATGATGATTTGTTTTGGATAGGAGATGTGCTAGTAAGAATCACCAATGACCTGATACATGAGATGACAGGCCTTTCTAGAATAGGCATCGTCCTTCTTATGGGAAAGGATGTCAGGAAAATGGTTGAGCAAGCATGTAAGTCAAGGAGCGATAGGTGTAGCATGAAAATTGAGCCTATTGAACAAGCAGACATCAAATTGATGTCTATGATACTGGGATATAGGTTTCATCGCACTAGCAGGGTGAATAGTGTGTCTGCGGGCACTATTATAGCTGCCATTAGACTTGTGAAGTAAGATGGAGAGTTCAACTTGTGTGAGATCTTGTGTGCATAGTTGATTGATAACATCAAAGATATCAAGCATGAAAAGATAAAGATATTCAGGTTTGGGTCATTAATCATTTACATGTACCTTCATATAGTTGGGAGAGTATCAGATTTGTACTTGGAAAAGTCCATTCCAACCATGCCTCAAATATCCCTCAAAGCATCCACCGAGAGTACATTAAGAGACTATGTAACATTGGAATTGAAGACCTTTAGGACAAAGATGCAAATGAGGTACAGGATTCCAGAAAGCATTGTGGAAAATTATAAGGATATAATATGCTTTATGGTTGAAACTGATACAACTTGTATGGAAGTTGTTGAACCAAGAACTAAGTGGATTCATCCACTTGGCTATGAAGTAGAGGAACAGGTCCTTGAAGCATATGCATAGGTACTTCTACCAGCCCCCAAAGATCCCAATGAACCTAGGTGGGGAACCTATGAGGAGAAGACAAGAGAAATAGATGCAAAGCTAAAGAGCACAGCAACCAAGAGGAAAGCCTCTAAGATAACTTCAGAAATACTCAGAATTCATGGGGTAACACAAGCAGACCTTGATAAAGCAAGGGATGAGAAGATTGCCTTGGAAATTAAGAGCACATCCACAGAAGAAGCTAAGTCTAATGATCCCAAGAAGAAAAAGATAAAAATTGGAAAAGATGATAGTCAGAAGGATATAACTGATGACACTCCTTCTACGCCCAAAGATTCTATTGACCTTACCACTCCTTCGGAGTATAAGCCAATAGTCAAGAGGAAGAAAGTAGCCAGCACTAGTCATCCATCCTCATGAGCTACAAGGAGCAAGAAAAACATTCAAGCACCTCCTAAGGTGGGATTTAGACCAAGCCTTAAAGTTCTAAGCACAAGAATTATTGATGAGGGCAGAATTGATCAAGTAGGGAAGTTTTATGATACATACAGTATGATTGACAAATTAGAAATACCTGATATGATTGTTAAACATATGATCAAGTTCAAAAAGACAATTTTGGAGTTAAAGACCTTGATTCCAAACAAAGTGTGGGATATTTTAGAATTCCAAAAGAAACAAGAAAATGAAGATGATCTAAGAATTAGAGAAAAGATCTTAGATGAAATTCTGCCAATATGTTCTCTAGAAGAAAAATCTATGTTGCTAAACTTGGTAAAGCCATACTTGAGAACCAAATTAAGGACACTTTACATCCTGGACAAGAATTATGACTTGGTCGCCAAAGATATAGAGAAGGCATTTGAGAAGGTTTTTATGGATAGACACATGTATCCTCCCACTGTGCCCATAGTACAAGTAACCAATAAGGAAGATAAAGTGGCAAAGCCCACCAATGTACCAATGACAGGTCCACAGGTCTCAGCGCCCATAACAGAAACTCAAACAGAGATAGTCAAGTCTACACCCATCACAGAATCACACAAAGACAACACTATTTTCATTGATAATGTGGAGATAGCCATGGCAGATACAGATAAGGATTTGAACAAGTTTGAGGAAGCTTTTGTAAGTATGTACAAGAAGCTAAAATCCTATGCAGCAATACACCTCCCACTCATCAAGAATAAGTGCTTATAGAAGACATATCTGATGAGAAAGAAGAAGAAAAGAAATAAGTAGAAAAGAAAGAAGAAGAAAAG
This sequence comes from Chamaecyparis obtusa, assembly GCA_027943335.1. NCBI lineage: Eukaryota > Viridiplantae > Streptophyta > Pinopsida > Cupressales > Cupressaceae > Chamaecyparis > Chamaecyparis obtusa. The sequence goes on from BSBK01002409.1 coordinate 382,118, forward strand.
AAAGAAGGAGAAGAAGAAAAAGAAAGTGAACATAAAGATTAAACTTCTATTGAACTAGTCAAAATGAAACAAGAAGTGATGGATAGCACTCCCATCACTCCCTCCTCAACATTGTTGTCAAGTTTGACACCTGATACAAGCTGTTTGGACTCATGGAGAGAAGAAGACCTGATTAAGTTCAACGTCTTAGCTATGGAAAAGGAAAAAGAAAAATAAGTAATGAGGAATTCCCTCCTGGTAGAATCAGTAAACATTTTGAACAGTCTATTGCCAGAGGATAAAAAAGTGCTAAAGGTACACTCGGTTGATGATGCGAGTACAGTCATCTCATAGCTCAAAAGCAATTTTTCTAGCCTAGAAGAATCTGCGTCCATAGTGGCAGAAGATAAGTACTTAAAGAATAGATTAAATGAGTTGATGAGAAAATTTGCACTAGATTTGAATTCACTTAAGACAAGACAAGCCTCCCTAAAAGAATTTGTTGATCAAGGAAGGAAAATCATTGCAGAATGCATGGAACAAGATAAGATTACTAATGCTCATTTCAAAATAAAAGAGGCAGAGGCTATAATTGAGCATGTAAAGAGTTCAATGAAAGACAAATCCACAGATGTGAACAAGTGCAATAATATCTACCAAGGACAGATAGAAAAAATTGAGAAGGCAGAGAAAGAGATGGCACAGATAAGGTCTAGACAGACTCAGTTAAGGAATGCTCTTGCACCCTCATTAGACATTCTCAATCAGAATATAAAGGAGATTGACGCCACCATGATAACCTATGATCAAGGTCTGAGCACAAATTTGAAGATGATGGAGAAGCTTCAGTATGCTTTATGCGCCCATCTCCAAATAGTTAACTCATTGATAACTTTTTGGAAGAAGGAGATCCAGAACCTTAAGGTAGCATATCCCAATGTTTTCCCTCAGTGAGTATATGTAAGTAAATATTTTTGATACACCTTTTTCATTAATGTCAAAGGGGGAGTTGTGTATAGAATATGGAGTATAATATGTATAGGGAGATATAAGATTATGTATAGAAGAAAAAAGTTTTTTGTAGTAAGGACAGTTAGCAACTTAGCCATATTCCTTTGTTGCCATCAATGAAAAAGGGGGAGATTGTTGGCAAGTTGGCTATAATGATGTATATGATTTGATATAATTTTGTCATTATGGCAACAAAGTCATATAGCAGTTTGGAGTCAGCACACTAAGTGTTGAAGACTGGACAGTGTACAGAGTTCCTACAGCTCAGAGCATCAGTGCACGTGTGTACAAATGAATTATGGTATGCACCCTGGAAGTTAAGCTTGTTGGACTATAATTATGCTTAGTCTATGAGTTCATAAGTAGATATGAAAGGATGAGAAAGTTACAGTCAGTTGAAGTCACACAACCAGTGTGTGCCAGTAAAGAACAGAGCATGGAGCTGACATTTAGTATTTTGGTTTGCGATAATAATGTAAAGTTGTAAAGGCAATGCACCTATTGTATTTAGGTTTCCGACATATATACTTTTTTTTTTGTAAGCACGCTTAAGCTAATTCATTTGGAAGTGTTATCTGTAATAGGTCTAAGGGCTGACCTAGTTGTTTATTTTGTATGAGCGTATAAATATAAGATGTGCCCATTGTATTCGGCATGGAAGTTGATGGAGGAATGTGTTAAGCAGAATAGAAGTGTGTGAAGACACTATGAGATGTATTAAAGCTTTGTAAGAGGTCAAAGCATCAGTGCATCAAAGGAACTGATCTGACAAGTAGTGTCATAGTGATAGTTCACCTAGCAGATATAGTGTGTATCTGATATCAGAAGGTTGTAGCCTTCACCATTTGAGCAGTGAGCTCTAGGATAGTGAGTCCACTCCCCTAACAGGGATCATTGTAAAAGAATCCTAACAGGGTCCGAACCTTAACAAGGTCTACTATACTTAAAGCATTGTAAAGCTACTCCTAACAAGGTAAAGGATCTTCTAATAAGGATCACAAAATACTAGTGCAGAATATTAGTGGGTGTCAATTCCCACCGGGGTTTTTATCTATTTGGGTTTCCCCGTAATCATATTGGTGTCATGTGTTGATTTCATGTTTCATGTTTATGTGAATGTTTAATTCAGTACTTAATCATTTAAGTTCAGTAGAAACATTAAAGTGAAAAGTTAAAATACAGTGAACATTGATTCACCCCCCCCGCCCTCTTAGTGTTCCCATTCCTAACAATAACAAGATGGTTAGGGTATATGCATACAGAATCATGAACAATACAGTCATCTACCAAAACACATTTATAAAACCATGTCTAAAGAACTAGAAATGGATAGTTCTGAGACTACACCTTAACAATGCATTAAATTAAACATTCATCATGTGGTACTCCTTCATGTATTCCACTTAAATATGTTAAAAGTAGCAAGACTAACAAATGCAAATGAAAATAGTGGTCAAGGGAGGGCATGCTTGTTTGTCCATTACTTCAACTCAAATGGATTGGACACCCTGCATGTATATCACTGGAGATTGAAGGATGGAAACCCCCTAATTTCCATAACTGGCTAGTTGACAAAAAAACCTTGAACCAGTCAGGCAATTCCTCACTGGTTTGTGATTCTAAGGTGGCTCCTGCAGTACCATTGGCTGCATATTCATCATGTTTTCTTGTAATGATATTGCTACTATTATTCCGAAAAGACTAGTAAACTAAATTGACTGTAAGTGCAATTTCTATTGTAATAAGAGGACTGAACAATTATTGCAAAAAAAAACCACTGCAAGAGTTCATAATTGGATCGAAGACATGAGGGATGCCCATGCAGCTTCAGAGTTTGATACAACACTTCTACCAAGATATTACACATTCCCATATATTTGGATCGAAGACATGAGGTATGCCCATGCAGATTTAGAGTTTGATACAAAACTTCTACCAAGATTTGTACCAATGGCTCAAAGAGACAACAAACATGACAAGAAAATCATGCAAGGTTTGAACCAAGATGTGTACCATCCAGCTCTAAAGAACACTTATAATTACACTATTCTACTAAGTTTCTCATTTATACATTTTGGTAAATGATTATGACTTTGCAAGGACCTTTCAGCTCTCAATTCTTTATTTGCAACAAGCTGATAAAGTTTACAAAGCAAGATATATAATTCTGACCTATTTACTATAGAACCAATCTTGTGATGAATAGAAACATCAAATCTGAATCATACAACAACAAATTGATTCACATTAAATTTGCAATGACTCCACTAAATCAGCCAATGCCCAGGTGTCATGCGTTGATCCTCATAAGCAGAGGGCTTATTTAGTGGACTAAGACTAGCTACTTATAATGTGTATAGTGTAAATGGTAACAACTACTATGTGGAAATCTATTGAAAAGAGAAATGCTTATGTAAGCCAGAACACTATTGAAATTTAATTAGATCAGCTTAAGAGTTTGCCAACTTCTTCCTGAAATAATTGCTCTTTTTCTGGTGAGGCTTGTTCTGAGATAAGATCAGAAGCATCCATAGTTTGGTTGCAATTATCAGAAGCAGCATGGGGAATGTTTGTGGAATTTGAGAATGCTATCCAACGAGATTCTGCAAAAATTCTTGTACCTGGAGGTGCCTTGCATCCTCTTACATGTTATGTAATGAATTACATGAGGTTTACATGTGATTATAAAGAGACTCTTGAGCATATTTTGGGAGATGGCAGGGTTGAAGATACTAGAATGCCTGATCATTTTGCCAGACTTTGGACCATTCAAAATGTTTGTGATAGTTCTCTATTTTATGAAAATCTTTTCTATCAAAACTAACAAAGAGTTCTACGCTTCACTGAATCTTCATCACCCTTATTTTGCAATGATGAGTGTACTAAGTAATTGAGCAGAGATGCTTCTCTCTCTAAATATCTCCACTATTAAATCATGCAGTACTTCAGGTTCCATTGTCAAGCTATTAAATTTAGGAGACAGATAAAATAATTATTCTTCCTTCAAGACTGATATCATCTTCCTTTTATTTGATGACTTGATTCCCAAACATATAAAGTTTTAAAGGGGTATATGGATAAAAGTTTAGAATATGACTTGATTCCAAAACATATGAAACTATAAAGGGGTCTATGTATCATAGACCATGATGATGAATGTGATTCTAAGTGTTCTTTAGAGCTGGATGGTACACATCTTGGTTCAAACCTTGCATGGTTCAAACCTTGCATGATTTTCTTGTCACAAGATGCTAGATGTTGTTGTTCATCACAAGATTGGTTCTGTAGTAAATAGGTCAGAATTATATATCTTGTTTTGTAAGCTTTATCAGCTTGTTGCAAATAAAGAATTGAGAACTGAAAGGTCCTTGCAAAGTCATAATCGTTTACCAAAATGTATAAATAAGAAACTTAGAAGAACAATGTAATTCGTAAGGATTTCATAGTGTTATTAGAATTATATTGTTTAGTAGGTGGTCTAATGATCTGTGGTTGCATCCTATCTTTCCATGAATAAGTTCAAATACATTTTCCATACATCATAGTAAACAATTGCACACAAAGTGTATGACTTAATGTCTAACACTATAGTGCATACACACATTTAAAATCACACAACAATATGTCAACTGTTCGAAAGAATGCACTTGAAGGGAAAAGTACGGAATTAAGTTGTCATATCTCCAAATTCAGAATAGTTAGAATACTTTCTTATAAGTGTCATAAGACTGGTGATGCATGGTAGATAGTAGTAACAATAGAAGACACCAATGATCAAATTTTAATGTTTGTACTTCGACTCAAATAAGAATCTTCAAATTGTGGAATTGACAAGCCAAATCCTGATTTGATTAAGATACCTAAAATATGATTAAGCCAGTTAGCAGTTCTAAGATCTGATCAAATAAAATTAGCCCTGTCTACCCAAGTGTTGTTCTATATCATATACTTGTTACTTCTAAATTGCTTCGGATCTTTTCCCAAATTCGACAAGAGCCTACAAACTATTCATGAGAAAAATAAATAGACTTAATTAATTCCTGAACAATCACAAGAGTCTACTATCATTTGATAAACTTGACAAACAAAATTAGAACATCAAACGGTTAAAAAAATTTAAAAACCAAACTTAAGAAAATTGAACAAAACCCAATAATTCATAAACACCCATGAATTTGTAAAACAAAAACATTTCATTATCTTAGAATATATTTGACAAACAATCATCAACCAAAAAATAGTTGTATCAGTTTATGTGAACAAGTATGATAAAGTTTCAACTCATGATAAAGTTTGATAAAGTATGTAGAAAATAACTATAATCCACCATATGTGGCTACAATCCAGTCCACTCTCTCATCCTCAATCATCAACAAGAATCCTTTGGCTCTTTCATGTTCACCCACAAAGGTGTCATATACCCTCAGGAATACACCTCGACTCAATTCAGGGATGGATTTGGGAGCGGTATATGTGCTTGTCAAAGCATTGTCATGATCAGATTGATCAATTTTGTGAAGGTGAAAATTGCTCATGCCATATTTTACTTTCTTCATTGTTTCACACATGGCATCCAAGGAAGCAGCCATACTTGCCTTCCTCCTCTCTCCTACCCTTGTGACTGATGATGTAGGAGTTCCTCTAGCACTTGCAGTTGCAGTGGACTGATTGGAAGGATAAGGGTCTTTGTCAAAATCAACAACACTATCAATATGTATACTGAAACCAATGTCCTCTTCATCATGCACATTGAATGGCTCTTCCATAGGGTTCCCTTCTTCAGTCTCAAGGGCCATCATAGCTACATTACCTTCAACAATATCATTACCCACAATCACACCCAATTCATTGAAGTATTGGAAGGGTTGCCTCTTATACACTTTGGCATTTTGGAACTCTCTTCTCTGCATGTTGGCATAAATAAATGGATTAGGTTCTTTGTCTTTCATTATTAACTTTATAAGAAGGCAATATTATTTCCATCAAAATAGTAGAGAGATCACCCTACCTTCAGAAGCTCATCCCACACACTATCCTCAACATCCATGCACTGAGTTGCCTTGTTCTAAGTGAAATCACTTGTATTTCTTAGCTCTTTCATCAATCTATACACAAGCTTCTATGGTTTCAGGTTATTTTTGAAGTTGTCCTTTGATAGATTGAGGTTCATATCCACGTTGAACCTCCTCTCAATGGTGGTCCACGCTTCTTTTTTGAATCCTCCGTCACATTTTCTTCCAAGCTGTACTTGTTTGAGGAGAAAGTCTAGAAACTTGCATTCCATGTCTTTTGTCCACATTATCTTCTTTGAGGAAGAAGATATTTGGCTCATGTTACTAATTTCTTCCATGCTTATCATAAGTTCTGTGTATGCCATGCTATATATTAGCTGATCACGATGTACATATTGTTGTTAATGGTATAAACATATGACATGGAATAATTCTAGATACAAACAAAAGAAAAAGGAAACCATCATGTATATCAAAGTATCTTCATACATCACTTTGGTCAAATAAAACACATTGACCCATAAAAGTCCAATACTTCCAGATAAAAACAACAGAAAAAGGAAAGCATCATGTATATCAAAGTATCTTCATACATCACTTTGGTCAAATAAAACACATTGACCCATACAATTCTAATACTTCCAAATAAAAACAATAGAAAAAGGAAAGCATCATGTATATCAAAGTATCTTCATACACCACTTTGGTCAAATAAAACACATTGACCCATAAAAGTCCAATACTTCCAGATAAAAACAATAGAAAAAGGAAAGCATCATGTATATCAAAGTATCTTCATACATCACTTTGGTCAAATAAAACACATTGACCCATAAATGTCCAGTACTTCCAGATAAAAACAAAAGAAAAAGGAAACCATCATGTAGTCTTGACCCATTAAAAGAACAACTATTCTCGTGATCTGTACTATTTCCACATTCTACTTGCTATATCATCTCGAAACTATGCCCACTGGTCTCTATCATGCTGAGACAACCCATATGTCTCCAACATTGGTACATCTATCCCATCATGATCATCTTCCTCTTCGGTACCAATTTTTGATGGAATGTCATCCTCTAACATAATGTAGTTGTGTAGTATGCAACATGCTAATATAGTATGGGCTTGTGTCATGATAGAATAAGATGTGGCATACCTCAGGATTGGAAAACATTGCTTCAGAATACCAAATGTACGCTCTACTGAGTTTCTAAGAGAGCAGTGTCAGTGGTTGAACAACTCTTGTCGAGAGTTTATTGGATTCTCTCTTGAAAACTCCTTCAGGTGGTAGCATGTACACCGATAAGGAGAAAGAAATCCAGGTGCATTGGGATATCTAGCATCTAATAGAAAATATTTTCCTACATAAATAAAGTATATTATTTAAACTTGAATCATTGATTGTACCCTTGAGTATATTAAACTATGATTTGGCTTACTGGGGGGAACAACAAGAGGATCTGCTCTTAACAGAGTTGAAGCTAGAACATGACTAACCACAACAGACCCTTCCCAACTAGCAAGGCAGTACTAAAACTTATAATCGAAGGAACACACACCCATAACATTTTGCGACAGGTTACCTTTTCTATCACAATATTTACCATGCATGTCGACATGGAGGATGACTGGTATATGGGTTCCATCGATAGCTCCAACACAATCCTATACGATATGATACAATCATCAATTCTACGGTCAACCAATAATATGATAAGGATAAAAATCCATACAAGAAATTTGTAACAAGACAAGAATTACCTTGAAGAATGGATCAAAAAGTTCATTCCCACTAATTTCAGGAGGTGTGTTTGGACTAGGTGGTACAAAGAAATCCCTATGGAGTCCTAAGATAGCCCTCAACACCTTGTGGAAGTATCAGTTGATTGTCTCTCCTGAGTGCCCAAAGTTATGGGCAATCTTGCGGTTCCTCAAATTGTGGCCAACGGTGTGGAGGAACATCACAAGTTGTTCTTCTAACGTCAAGTGTATCGTATCTATCAAGGTTCCTTTTAGACTTAGGATAGTAGCTAGATGAAAGAAGGCTCCCCTACTCATGTGAATCTGATCATGACAATCCACATCGTTGGAATGAATAACCATTCTATAAAAATAATTTCCTTTTCTTTTTTGTTTACCCATTTGTGCACTGCCTTCTCGGGCCACCACTACTCTGGCTATGACAACACAAGCAATAAGAGTTGTGAGAAGATGAGAATATGTGGTCTCCATAGCTACCTATCCTAGAACATCAATATTCTTAATTGGATCCATCAATGGCTTGAAATGTGGACAAACACAAGAATTTGAGTGAGGAGATATCCAATATGAAGCACAAACACATGTTTAACACTGATTATGTGTAACTTTGCTGATTATGTGTAACTTTGGAATGTGAAGGGAAATAGAATTACTGTGTAACTTTGGACTAGCTATTACAATTATCCTTTAGCCCATTCTTTGTCCCTTTGACTGGTAATAAATATTAGCATTTATTATCAATGTTAACACTGATAATCAGTGTTAACAGTGCTTCAGTGTTAGCACTGTTAACACTGATTATAATAAGAGGAGTTTTTATTTTAGGGACATCACATAATAAGAAGAAGAACAACAACAATTAATTCTTATAGATGGAAGATTTCATCAATAATGAGCAGCAAATATTGCCATGAAGAGGTAGAGTTTTCTTACAAAATCACGGACCCTAATGCATTAGTTTGTTTAAGAATTTTTCATGCATGGTTTGGGATTTGTATCCATCATTTCTAAGGAGAGAATCCTTGTTCATAAATTACCATATCTATTTCAAGATCCTTTTTAAAGTTCTTTCTATATTCCATTTGGTTACCCACTATCTTGAAACATAGGTGTATCCACTTTTCTTGAGGTCATACATTTTTTGTTGAAAGGGGATTGTTTTCATTGTCTTTCAAATATGATGTCCATTGTTTTTAGTACAGAGATACATTTATTTCTTTGTAAAGGGTCTTTCCCTTCTTTTGGCCAAAGATCATACACTTTTCTAAAGAAGTTTGCATATATTTGATAATATTTAGTCACTATTGGGGGTTTCATGTATAGATCTAGAGAAGAGAATGATTGTTGTTATGAAGCATCATCATAATAATAAAACATAGAAAGACTAAGCTCAAAGGATTTCAAGATAGTGAGTAATGTAAATGATAATCAATATGATAGTTCAAGTTTATGGTTAGGATAGTTCTATTCAATATAAAGCAGCGACTACACATTGCACAATTTGTAAGTCAGTATCAAAGCCAACAAAATAGTGAATGCACAAATAGAAAGGAGCATGGTGTCAAAATGATGGTCTTCTTGTAAGTCAATAAAGGTTATCAGATGCCACTCAATATCATAGAGAAAATCATTTTAATTTGCAACCAATGAGCATTTTGAGAAAAATGGTAATTACAAAGAGCAGTGCTACTACATTGTTGTCCAAACAATGTTTGACTCTGTGAAAATCTTGTTTAAGTAGAGGTTACCTATTAGAGCAATGAGTATTACCATGAAATTATGAATTAATGGTTTAGAACACCAATAAGCAGCATGTTGTTATAGAAGTTAGAGTATGATCAAGAGCACAAAGAAGTGACTAGTGCTCAATGGAAAGTAGAAATAAAGTCATGCCATGCTTCACAGAATAAATAGAAACCATTGTCAAGAGATTGTATAATTAATAGGACTCATCATAGAAATTAATCACCATTGTACCAAAAATAGAGATAGTACTGTCAAGAAGCAAAGAGAATATGAAACATGGATCCAAAATATAGTACTAGAAAAACCTTATAGATAATAGAGATAGCCATTGAAAATAGTGTATTTCTCATTAGGGATAACAACTTGAAGAAAATGCTAAAGAAGTCAATAGACCAGTCATGCATCTAGTGTAAAGTAATGGACATCAATCAGATATAATAAATTAGTGGACAGCGTGGTATATTGAAAACAAAGGCAATAACAGATGATGTCACAAAACATAGGCGTGGTATATTTTAGAATTAAGTAACATGCTGCAGTAGTTGACAATGGAGTTTTGAGAAATTAATAAGGTAACTCTCTACCTTCCTCTTAGTCATGATATTTATTTCTATGGATGCAATATGGAATTTCAACCATGAAAAACTTCTGATATTTCACTGATTGTTGCTTCACTTATGGGACCTGAAACATCAAATGATTCCCAACGTATTTACATTTAAAAATGAACAAAGGGAAATCCCAGAAGTTCGACATGACTTTCAAGAAAATGCTATAATTGTGGTAAGTGTATCAATATACAAAAAAATCAGAGGAAGGAAAAGATAAGAAAATGAATTCAATGATAAATGGTAATGCAAAATCATTAAAATGGTGATGACACAGGTTCAAGCCCCCAGAGTTATTAGATTTGCTTCTAGAAGGAATTCAAAAAAACACAACTCCTTCAAAGAAAATCTAATAACTCTGATGTTGTGTGTTTAGAGGATACCCAGTAATCTTTAAAGAAGATACAAGTATCTTCTTTCAAGCCCAGTAATCTAATAACACATGTATCTTCTTTCAAGCCCCCCAGAGTTATTAGATTTTCTTTGAAGGAATTCAGAAAAACATAACTCCTTCAAAGAAAATCTAATAACTCTGATGTTGTGTGTTTAGAGGATACCCATTAATCTTTAAAGAAGATACATGTATCTTCTTTCAAGCCCCCAGAGTTATTAGATTTGCTTTGAAGGAATTCAAAAAAACATAACCCCTTCAAAGAAAATCTAATAACTCTGATGTTGTGTGTTTAGAGGATACCCAATAATCTTTAAAGAAGATACATGTATCTTCTTTCAAGCCCAGTAACCTAATAACACATGTATCTTCTTTCAAGCCCCCTAGAGTTATTAGATTTGCTTTGAAGGAATTCAGAAAAACATAACTCCTTCAAAGAAAATCTAATGACTCTGATGTTGTGTGTTAAGAAGATACCCAGTAACTCTAATGATGTTGTGTCTTTGAAGAAGATACATAAAATTCTAAGTTTATATTAGAAGAGAACCATTATATGAACTCTATGAAGAATTCTAGATATTTAATAAATATTATGTAAAATAAGTGAGTATAATAGAAGGTTTATAATAAAAGTGATGGGTTGGTATATATATGATATATAAAAAATATAAATAAGAAAATGTAGAATTAAGAAAATGTGAATCAAAATATAATACACCACATTAACATTATGCATAGCCAACATTTTTTATAGGAAGGGAGTATGATTCATGTTTCTAAGAAAATATTTGAAGGGACGACTTATCAATTGTAGGATCAAAGACCTCTTAGTAGTCTTAACAATCTTGAACAAGAAGAAACAACATCAATACCTAGCCTAGTGATAGAGGTACAATAAAAGCCTTGATGCCACTTGATGTTGACCCAAAAGGTTCTTCCCACGGGGAAAGATTTTAGCCCCTTTAGTAAGAAGGATGAGGTAAGAAGTTGGTCTAGATATATGAGTGGCTTGTCAGCAGGGAATCAATGACAATGATCTCTTAGTAAGGTCATTGGGTATAACTTTCCTCACAATGTGTGGAGCACTCCAACAATAGTTGAGAAGGTTCTATAAATGTTAGAACTTCAATGCCAAGTTCTCTACCTATGCCCAGATATAAAACTAAATAAAGGTAAGTACACATACTTATCATTAAGAGAGAGATAGTAGAAAATAGTTTTGACATTGACAATGACACTATTTCTATCTTTCTATAGTTAAACAAAATAGAAGCTTCAAAGAAACTATAAATTCTAGCAATGTAAGTAGGTCACTAGGTTATATTCTCAAACAAAGTAATTATGTAGGGAGGAAGACTTGCATTATGTGTCATACACCGACTAATCCATGGCCCATTTGCTTTCTGTCAAATGCATAGGAATAACTTGGCTAGATGCTTATCATTATGTACAGTGTAGAGGAAATCTGGTCCTCAAACCTTTTGTTGAATGCAGTCTTTTCCAATGTACTGTCCAAACAAAGCAGTGGGCCTCATCCTTCAAAGGATTTCCATGCATTCATTATGTTGATAGATTGATATTATCGTTCAGTGGGTCTCAGTCAACCATCAAGTCTCTGCATTGAAACTCTAAAGAATGAATGTCAAGCCTTATAAATGTGTACCCTTTGCATAATTATCTCTTACATGGATTGCATATCTACTGAAAAAGTTATGTCAACAAAAGTTCTGTACCCCATAGGGTGGGTGATATATGTATATATAAAATTTAGATGTTAAATGCAAAATCTTGGTCTAATGGTTGTTTGACAATTAGTTGTAGCAATCATTCAAATGCCCACCTTACTGAAAATAGATATTAAAGAGAAAATTCTTAGATGTAAAAGGAGAGAAGAGACTATGGATCCACTTTTTTAAGCATCCTTGGCATGAGGGAAAGCTCAAAAAAGGTGTTTGAAAGATTTGTATCTATGGAAAGCTATGTATACAAGATTTGTATCCATTGTGTGCCAAGTAATCCATGCTATGTACACAATGTAAAGAAAAAATGGATGAACTATCAAACCCACAATCTATCTCTGTAAATGAGTTGTGTCAGATTTAGTAATAGTATAAACTTTTTAGCTATCAGAACAATTCAGACATGAAGATGCTAGTAACTGAAAATCTCTTGGGTTTGGTTCACTACTTCAACCATTTCCCAACGTAGTTACATTTAAAAATGAACAAAAGGAAATCCCAGAAGTTTGACATGACTTTCAAGAAAATGCTATCACTGTGGTAAGTGTATCAATATACAAAAAAATCAGAGGAAGGAAAAGACAAGAATATGAATTCAATGATAAGTGGTAATGCAGAGTCATTAAAATGGTGATGACACAGGTTCAAGCCCCCTAAGACGTGTTCACTGGTTGAAATTCCCTTTGTTCATTTTTAAATGTAAGCTTTTCATACATTATGTTTTTCTGAATTTCTTCAAAGAAAATCTAACTTTGATGTTGTGTGTTTAGAGGATACCCAGTACGCCTCATGTGTGTTAACATGATAAGGAAAATCCATTCATGAAGATCTTGGAAAACCCTAGAAATAAAAGACGAAGAGTGGGAGATAGAAAGTGGCATCGTGGCATCAAACACCCACATCAAAGTGGCATCAAACAAAGCATAAATAATGTAAGCACCCATACCTGTTGCAGGAGATGAAACCCTGCGAGAATGGGAAAACGAAAATGCAGAAAACCCCTTCAAAAACCCTACAGAGCTGAGGTAGACGAAAATGAAAATGCAGACATGGTAAAACATGGAAACAAAAAATGTAGTCCAAAACCCCAAAACAAATTCCAAGAAGACAACGGACCCGACAGAAAATTAAATGGGATTCATAAAATTCCAAAACCAGATTATAATTTCAAATTCCACCTATTGCGTGGGAAGATGGTGCCACCCATTTTGGTGGTATATTCGGGTTTTGATGGTATAACCCGATTTTCAAAATTAGCTTTCCAAACAACGGATTCAGATCAAAACCTGATTATCTACTTTCAATTTTAGCCATCTTCCTGCAAACAAACGAGGCCTATAAATATCCTATTGATTATAGGAAAATAGATCGCTCTTCCTGGTGAGCCTTGTTCTTTCTCCTCTTCATGCTATGTGTCCACGTGGTGAATTGCATTGAGGAAGCTATATTTGTAACACGCATCCAATGTAAGAGATTCTTTTCTATACGTGATGTTGCTAAGTACTTGAAAAAGGCCCCATGAATGGATGAGAAACTTTAATATATGTTTGTTGTTCCAAACTTGTTATACAAATCACAGTTTTGAATGAGCATTTTGTCTCCTCTAAGAACATTGAACAATTATATCATGAATCATCTTGTTTTACTAGTCTATAACAATCTTTGTATGATCAGAGAATTTCACAGGTGGCAGTCCAAAGAGGAAATAAATTCAAGCTTTTTCAATGCTAACAAATGAATAAAATGTCTTTCTAAAATATATAATTAGTTGGGTGGGATTGCAATCATTACAAGTATTTCCTTGAAGTGTTGAAAGGTTATGTTTGAGGAAAACGAATAGGATATGCAGCGTTAGCGTCATCAGGTAAGGAATGGAAAGTATGGAGAAATTTGACAGAGTTGTTAAAGTGGATGAGTTGGAGCGCGCTTCAGAATTTAGATATTATGGTGGTTGGGTTTTGTTGCACGCAGAATTCCAGCCAGCAGAAGAAGAAACACGCTGTTTCTTGTCGTACGGCTGGCATAGCTGTGTTGATTATTATTATAAAATGTTGTAGTCAAAATGACTATCTTGGATGTTGACCTCTAGGCATTATGAGGTAACCAAACACGTCATTTCATTCAATCGTATTTCAATATGTAACGTGGGCGGGTCATATAAGTTGCCATTGAATCATATCATTCTATTTCTCGAGATACTAATAGACAAGATCCATTGAATAAGTTGCTTTGGAATCTTTACCCAATTAAGAAAATCAGACCTCTTTAGAGAAGTGCAAGGTTTGTTTTATGAAGAATAGATGTAACAAAAGATTCACCTCTAGAACAAAGGGTGAGATCCTTCTAATGTTATATCTTAAACATTACCAATTGAACATATGTCTTCATATCCTTGACTTTAATTCAATGGACTATTCGAAAAAAATCACTTAAGAATAGGAGTTTAGGTAAAAAACTAAAAAGAGAGGGAGATTAAAGTCTCAAGAGTCTTTTGAAAAAGAGCTCTATTAGATTTATTAACAATCCAAAATAAGCCATGTGTTATAATAGAAGCTTGTTTCTTGATAGCCTCCCACTTTGAGTTTCTAGGAAACATGTCTGGAGAGCCCTATATTTATACACAAGGCAAAGATAAACTAATGTGTATATGCAAGACAAGGCAATCGTGAGAAGTAATCTACCTATGGTTTGACCCCACTACAAACATCCAAAAGTACTATCTGACATGGAACATGCATTAGATTGTGTATGTAGCCACAATATTGCTCTTTCTCAACACTAGTTGACCCTTGAAAGCATGCTAATAATTATAATTATAATTCGTAATGTGCAAGTTTTATGTGGATGGAACGCCTGTGAGAGTGTTCATGAACAACAAGGACTTGGGAGTGACATATCTAAAGAATCAAGTGATGAGAATATATTCGAGCCTATGGAATGCAGACGATTGGGCAACGAGAGGCAGCGCAGTGAAGATCGACTGGAGAAAATCACCATTTGTGGCGTCTTATGGAAATTTCAAAGAAGAGACATACTCTGCCTCCTTTGATGCTCTATGAGTTCATAGTACATTGCACAGGCATTGGAGTCGAGTAAGTTGCAAAAACTTGAATGGGTCCAAAAAAACTACATGATTTACAATTAATGTTCAAACAATAAAAGGTTTCCTTAGGGATTTCCTATTGAATGCACTCCCTAGGGTTTCAACTGAGTTCACAAGATTAAACCTACACCAAGTTTCACCAAAATTATTTTATTCTTTCATTTTTTGTAGCGATATCTAAGCAATTTATGAGAAAAAGGCAGAGTTTTAAGAAATCCTTTGTAAGACAGTACTAAGAGTATTATATATTATTTGCAATTTTGGATCAAGTATTATTCAAATAGAAACCCTAGAAATTATACTCTTAGTTATTTTTCTCTTAATAAAAAAAAATTGAGCCTTCATCCTTCATCCATAGATAGGGAGAGAAAGGATCCCCTTGATGACTCCCTTTAGATGAAAAAAATATAGGATAAGTCATATCATTGATAAGGATAGAAAAATGATAAGATGAAATACAAGTCATAGCCCAATCAATATTTGAGAAAGAAACAAAATTAGAGGGTGTGCATGGCTAAGGATAACCCACATAACTTTATAATACACCTTAGACCATTCAATGAAACAAATATAGATTTTTATATAGAAATGACCATACAGTTAATAGCTTTATCTTCAAAAGCTACACCATTCATGATTTGATGGCCTTTAACAAATCCACCATCTCGTGAGAAATTAGAGAAACTAACATTATTTTTAAATAGTCAACAATAGTCTCAGTAATTATTTTATAAGTCAAATAATATAATGGTATAGTGTGAAACATATTAAAAGAAGAAGGTCCTTCAAATTTTAAAATCAAAGTAACAATTTTTTTTTTAATTACTTTAAGCATCTATTTATTCACTTGATATTCTTAGACCACATTAAGTACATCACCCTTTAAAAACACCTCAAAATTCTTGAAAGAAATCATCAAAAAATGGAGTTTTTCTCTTTCATTTGAAAAACAGCAAGATCAAGATCAATCCCTATAGAGATATGTCTCATAAGAAAATTATTCATATCTATTGAAACGAGAGAAGGAATATCACTATAATAAGTTATTCTTCCTTTGAAGTTCTAAGACCACATTTTTTCAGCCTAGATGAAAATGTAAAGCAAATTCCCTTGAGATATCATGGAAAGAAGAAACCTTGGCTCATCAAGAAGAAATAATATCAAAGATTGATAACTTTTCCACACCTCGTGCCTCTAACAAAATTATGAAAGAATGAGGAATTTTAATCTGTTTTCCACAACCAATGTATTCATGATTTTTGTTTCCAAAACAATCTACTCTTAACTCTCATTTATAAAGAGACGATGAAAAAGAATTTTTCATATGAAAGCTAATCAATCATTCCAAACTCCTCAATTTTAAATGTGATTGCATCTTATCTATCCTACACGTAAGTCTTTTTATTAAAAATATTTCCCAAATAATATATATTCTATTTTTTAAGGTTAAATTTTATGGATTAGACCCTTTTGCAAAAAGTATATATGGCTATGAAAAAAAGAAAATAATATTCCAAGCACCAAGCTTACACAAGATCATAAATATTAATATCTTGAAGCCACATAAGATAAAATTGAAAGATGATAGTTTTAGCAAAAGAAAAGAAAGTGAGGTAAAAGCTAACCCTTTCTACCAAACTATCTTAGAAGAATAAGCCTTATCATTGTCTATCCAATAACTTGTAGCTAGAAATTGAGCTTGCGTTCTATTAATTAAATCAGATCCATATATTCTATTTTTTCCAAGTAAACATGTTGTTATTGTGTTTGACATTCATGAAAACTTGGAGACTTTTATCAGTATCTCAAACTAGACCATGGAAATCGTATGAACCGTGCTTTGTGTTAGTTTCTCTTATTACTTATGGAGCTATTGTCCAACTCCCCTCGATATGGAATCATGGTCTTTGGTGATCCATAAAGTCTAAAGCCTTAAAATTGACAAGGTGTCGATAGACATTAAGGCCATCTAATTATTAGGCCTTGGCTCTTATCGTAATCTCATAAATTCAACTCTTTGTGGATCTACAAATCTCCCTAGCATTATACAAGTTCAAAAGTATTATCTATATGTAAAATGATGCATATATCTTTGTGAGAAGAAAATGATAAGAGCTAGCTCATGGATATTACAACCTTGCTTTCATAACTATTATTATCATCAAGATACCCTGTATGCAATCTGGAATACCATTGCATAATAAGAATTGTTGCTACTCTCAACTATGAATATAGATAAATAAAGTTTTCTTTTTGAACTTTATGAAGAAGTAAGTAATCTATTCTTGTGTACTAACACCCTCTTCACTGTTTGTGTTTTTACACTTCAACGAGAATAAGGTTTTAATGAGGCAAATTGTAAAAAATAATAAATATAATACCACTCAATATTGTGTCAAAGTAGAAAACAGATTTTATTATTAATAAGTTGTTTAATCATCCAAGTATTGCTACAATTTATTTGGAAATCTCTCTTTTATGACTAACCTCTATTCCTTCACCTCCGACATTACGTGACATGGTGCTGAGTTCCACTGAATGTGTTGAAGCTATATTTGTAACCTGCATCCCTTTAGAGATCCATGTCTAGATGACAATTTTGGTATTAGAATCTCACGTGTGGCGGCCCACAATTGGAAGAAATTGAAGCTCGTTCAATGCTAACAGATGAACACAAAAGTCTTTCTAAAATATATAATTACTTGGCTGCGATGGCTTGTAAAATATATAGTTACAAGCTGTCAAGCAGTATAGCCTCTTGGCCTTGAAAACCGCTACAGCAAAAAGTGAAGGAACAAAAGAATTTGAATTAACAAATTTGGTGAAACATAGTGTACGTTGATCCTCTGAACTCAGCCGTTTGATGCCTATGCCTGGCGAGTGCATTCAGCGGGGAATCCCTGTGGAAACCTTTTATTGTCTGAACAGTAATCGTAAATCATGTAGTTCTTCCTCACCCATTCAAGTTTCTGCTGCTCGCTGGACTCCAAGGCAGCTGCAGCGTACCATGAATTCACAGAGCAATCGGAGGAGGCGACGCATGTCTCTGCTTTGAAATTCCCATAGGACGCCACAAATGGAGCTTTGCTCCAGTCGGTCTTTACAAGCCCACCTCTGGTTGCCCAATCGTCTGCGTTCCACAGGCTCGAATATATTCTCATCGCTTGATTCTTCGGATATGCAACGCCCAAATCCTCGCTGTTCTTGAAAACTCTCACGGGAGTCCCATCCACAGAAAACCTGCAGAGTACCATAAATACGCATTATAAGTAGAATATTAAGGATGTTAAAAGTAGAGGGCCAGGCAAAAGAGGACGATTATTCAGTAGTTGATTTGAATTTGAGGGTACAATGTTAACTTACATGATTTGTTGGGGATTCCATGTGACGGAGTAAGTGTGGAAGTCTGCGGTGGGGTCGAACCAGAGGTAGAATTGCTGCTCGCGGTTGCCTTTGCCTTGAGAGAAAACATTGGTGTGCATTATGTACGGATCTCCAGACAGATTTCCCAGGAACTCGAAGTCTATTTCATCGTGTGTAGTCCCTTGTGAGGACAGCTGCAGCAGAACATAACCATTTTATTAGGCCACGCTCAAATTCCCACAACAATGCTACTACTGCTCAGTGCTCAGTGCCCAGTACACCTCATAATATCAGGAAACTAGAATAAAATGAAGGGAGAGACTTACATAGTATGCAGTAACAGTACCGGCGGAGTTACCAGCAACCAGCTTGATTTGCATATCAATCTTGCCAAAGAGATATTCATTCTTGGATTGGAACCCAGAACCTGTTTTAATACAGCAGAGACAGGGGAGGAGATAAGGATCGGTTCAACATACTGTAGAAAACACACACATATTTATATACAGTAAGAAAATGAGATGAAATATACACCTGAGGACTGATCGAGAGTGAGGTGCAAGCCTTTGCCATTGTCGAGAATCTTAGCACGATCATTTCCCCATGTGATATCGAAGTCATTGTAAAAATTAGCAGAAACAAGGTGGGAGAAAGAGAGTGCAAGGCTTATGAGGAGGAAACAGGGTAAAAGTTCCATTGGAAAGTTGAAACAAGAGTAGAAAGCGTAGTAGTGATAGACTAGGTATTGAAGTGTTGAAAGGTTGTGTGTGAGGAAAATGAATGGGATATGTGTTCCTATATATAGGCAGCAGCTCGCACCCCCCATCCCCTACTATTGAAAGAGCTATGGCTAGCGTCATCAGGTAAGGAATGGGAAGTATCGAGAAATTTCACAGTGAGTTGTTAAAGTGGATGAGTTGGAGCGCGCTTTGTATTTAGATATTATGGTAGTTGGGTTTTGTGGCACGCGGAATTCCAGGAAGCAGAACAGCGTGTTTCTTTCATACGGCTGGCTTAGCTGTGTTCACCATTATTACAAAACAGTTGTTGTCAAAATGATTGTCATAGATGTTGACCTCCAGACGTAATCAGGTGACCAAACACGTCATTTCAAGACAACGTGGGCGGCTCCAGCCGTGGGATTTCCAGGTTACCGGCACCAATGTCCTTGGCTTCGTATTTATCCAATTTATTCAGCCTCAAGCAACAGACCGTCAAATTCTAATGAATGCATGAGGGCCAAGGTCATTAAAACACCCTATCGCCTCGCGATGATCATCAAACTTGGCTTGATGAGCATGAGACCATTGCATACCAAGAATAACCTCCTAAGATCTCAAATGGTCTCCTCATTTTATTTTATTTTAAATATTATTATTATTATTATATAGTCTCTTATCTTTTGATTTTATTCATCAATTTGCACACATTCTTTTGAACTTATTTCAAGTTTATTAATATTATATTCTTTCGTATATTTGTAATCGTTCTAGAATCTAGATGAACCTCAAAGTAGGGGAAATGGTCTAATTACTATCCATGTTCCAATTACCATTCATTTGATTTTGCCAATTAAAAGTCCATTTGCTAAAATATCATCTAGTGGACCAATAGCTGCCCATTGGTATACCTAATAGCTAGATAAAAAGGTAGTTATGAAATTGATGCTTTTTTTAATATTTCTTTTGAGATTACTCACTTTGCTTCCTTATGGTCATCACAATCCTTGATATCATGGTTTGTTGTGAGTGGTGAAACTAGGGACACAATCTTTATTTTCCTTTTGCATGTGTTTTCTGGATGTATCCGTTGTTATTTCCATGTGCAATCTATGTGGTCTCATGTTATGCTGAGCAATATCCTTTGCTGAGCAATATCTTTTGCTTTTAGTTTTCTAGTATCATGTCAACTCAAGTTTCTTAGAAATTTGTAGGATGTTAGACTAACCATTTTGCTTCTTGGGTATGTTGACTTGGTGGTCATCACCTCCTTGGAGATTCGTGACATGGCTTAACTGCCTCCTATGGGTCAGGTTAAATCTGGCATTTGTATTGGGCACTGATAGTTTGAGCTTTTGGTGCAATGGTAAATGATTCCAACAATTGGTATTACAACCTTGGGTCATGGGTTCGAGTCTCTCTTCAATGGGTGTTAAGGGCTCAATCGGTGCTGAGGAGGAGATTGTTGACTTGGTGGTCGACACCTCCTTGGAGATTTGTGACATGGCTTAACCGCCTCCTATGGGTCGAGTTAAATCTAGCATTTGTATCAAGCATCGACAGTTCGAGCTTTTGGCGCAATGGTAAATGATTCCAACAGAGGCAGTCTTGTTCCCTTGATATGATGTCACCTTGCATCTTCATACCCTAGTGCATAATATTAGATGCTAAATCAAAATAAGTTCTCTCTAAATGGAAGCTCCCATAGGGTACTCAAAAAGTCAAATTCCCCCATGTGCACAAAACCGCATTGTCTTAAATCATCTCTTTCCTTTACATTCTCTCCCATCCCTCTCCCTAATCCCCTAGATTAGGAATGTAAACTTTAGTCTCATGTCATTCATCTAACCTAGTTAGAGTTTTTCACTATCAATGTTTTTGAGATTTTTCATTTTAGTCAGGACATCTTCATCTTTTCAAGGCATCCATATATTGACATTACTTGTTAGGTGCATTATAATATTTTATTAGACTCATTTATGCATTGTCATTTACATTGAATAAAGGATTAATATAGACTCATCATTCTTTTTTAGTCTTTCATTATCATCCTCATGCATATCACCTTAGCTTATTAATTATCTATCATTAGTTATATTCATTCAATTAACACTCTCTTGGTTTATTCAAAATATCATTATTAATTAGAAGTAATATAGACTTGTTAGTTTGTGTTATTTAGCTAATTACATTCATCTCAATTATTCATTTATGTTCATTAGCCTTTTAGGATCCATTTTAGGTTCATTTCATTATGCATCCATTTGAGCATGTAACGATTTTTTTATCTACCATTCTACATGTGCATCTCATATCATCATAATATCCTCATACATATGCAATTATTTTAGCTAAACACATACAATATTAATCTGATTATCTATCCCACATTTCCGTGTGCATTCATATGTTGAAAAATAAATGCATAATCACTATAACATCCATATAAGCATGAAAATAATAAACATCCATATTCACATCCCTCCTACATCACAAGTCGTCAGTAATATTATAGATCACATGCATATATCATAGGCATGCATATAAATAAAATCCCATCATTCATCACAAATATTTTTATATTATAACATCTATATTCATCCATCATAATCCATCTTATAATCATACACACATCACACATCATCAATAGTCTTTCATATATATATATATATATATATATATATATATATATATATATATATATATATATATATATATATATATATATATATATATATATATATATATATATATATATATATTGAAAAGGTCTAAAAAAATACTGTGTCCATGTCATAATAGTACATCATCACCTCATATGCCAAAAGAATCAAGTTTAAAAAGAATCATTTACATCAATCACCTAGGTACATATACACATGAGCTCAAAAAGTTTCCTAAAATAAATCTAACTAGGGGTCACCTTGAGCTCCCTCATGACATATCCTCTAACTAGGATGACATATCCTATTAGAGGTGTCTTTCCTCTATCTACCACATGTTGAGGGTTGGTCCCCTCCGCTTGAACATCATATGCATGAGGTCTTCACTGAAGGGGAAATATAATATCATGTGTGTACATATTGGGGGGTTTAAATTGGGTGAAAAAAGGGGGCAATGCATTGCCTTTAAATAGGGGGAGGGGGTGGGCGTGTGTCTATATAGGAATATGGGTATAGGAAGTATTGGGTGTGTATTGGAGGGGGCATGGAAAAAAAGGAGTTTGGGGCAATATTTTTTGATAATAGGGGGATTCTTTAGTATGCAATGAACACACGCGCTATGACTCAAGTTCACTAAGTGAAGCCCTTGATCTCGTATGGACCCATCACTGATCTTATCCTATAGTGGGATGACCCATTCTTGAATGAAAGAATCCAAATCCTATTTGATGATCCATTTTGTGTGCGAGATCCACTTTATTTTGATGATGGTGGTCCAGTACAAAGATTTTTTTCTACCCTCAATGTGCCTTCACCTTATACAAACATTGGTAATACATTGTCTTGGTTGAATACTAAGTAACATGTTGGCCTAACACTTACATTTCTATATGTGATCCACTACCTCCACCCCTATGGGCCTCATCCCTCTCACTCCATAGTCAATCTATATCTAATATAGGTCTCCCTTGATCTAAGTCCCAAACTTCTTTTGCGATTTGTAGAGTTTCTCGCTCTTTAGTCACCCCATATTTCTCTAATATAGCTATGTTCCTCTTATCTATTAGGGTGTCCTTATCCTCCTCTACTATCACCACCTACTCTCATACTAATTTACACTCTATGGCCACTATGTCAATCAATTTTCAATGTAACCTTTACATTGTTTCCTACAACATATGTATATACTAGTCTTGTTAGGCCCCTATGTTGAGCTCGCTAACCTATGGACTATAGCTAGTCAATCACCCTCTATAGGTGCTCAACATCCCATGTATGTTATATCCTCTATCTCTCCTCCTTTAATCTCACCCACCTCTATTTAATGACCCTTCCCACCGGTGTTGTAGCATCATAAATTGCATCCCTAAGGCTCATTTTAGCATGTATGACCTCTCACTTATGGCTCGTTCATTCCAACTCAATTTTGCATCTAATTTTGGATTCTTCATTTAATTTTAGACATTAGGTCCCAATTTAATATTATATTGAAGGGAGCAATGTACCTTGGGCACCCTGGTATTGCCAATCATGGCTCAAATTTAAATCACCTAATGATCACATTGTTTTAGTGGCCCAATTTTAAACCAGTGTCAGCTTCCTTCAAGTTTAACATTTTGGAGTGTTTGGGAGAGGCAAATGAAAAATATACCTTCCCTCATTTCAACACATAAGAAACCAACTCAATCACTCAAGTCCAATTCAACCTCTCAACTATAGTTTTACATCTCAACTCCTAGAGTAGGAGATCAAGCATCCAAGGCATTAAAGACAAGGAGTAATTTTCATATCTAAACCTTTGTGATGGCTTCCATGATCTTCCTATCCTAAAGTCAGCATGTAGCATATTCGTGAGAATTTTAACATCAAGAAGGTTTATGAAGGTATAAGCATTCCATTTTTTAGATCTAGCCTCTGCTATACATCAACGCGCTTTCAATTTAAGTTGAATTTATTTCTAATTCAAGGTTAATTCTCATACCATCTACAAAATTAATCACTTGATTAATGCTCATTTTGGGACCATTTGTAGCCCACTTTAGT
Organism: Chamaecyparis obtusa; assembly: GCA_027943335.1. NCBI lineage: Eukaryota > Viridiplantae > Streptophyta > Pinopsida > Cupressales > Cupressaceae > Chamaecyparis > Chamaecyparis obtusa. The sequence goes on from BSBK01002409.1 coordinate 406,259, forward strand.
ATGTTCCTTATGGTAGGACCTCACATTGTACTTAAATTCATACATAATTAAGGGTCCTCCTTCTCCTTCAATCTTGCTCAAAACTCTAAATTGGCTCTATGTCTATCCACAATTTTCCATTTTCCATCCATTCACATAATTCATTTCACACTTAGGACCTTCACATACCTTTTTGTATCTGGAGATTAACCCCAAACTCCTAGTGATTTACAACCTCCAGTACCCATATTAGCACCTAATCCTAAACCCATTTCAAAATTGGCCTCCCGAGGAATAGGTTGACTCAAGTTGACCTATTCCTCAGGGGTTATTTTTTAATAGGCTACAGACCCAATGTGGGGATATTTCCTTCGAAAGTTTAATTTAGGTCGGCTTTGTGAATTTGAGCCTTGAAATCACTAGTACATTTTGCACCTTTTTTCGACAAAGTATTAGCCAAAGGTTCTACCCAAATGGGTCGAATACTCGACCAACTGTTTGGTCGCTATTTCCATTATCAAAATATCGACATTCCTCTTTAAGCGTAGAATTTTCGATGCCAATCTTGGTCAAAAATGAGGCCAATCTTGCCTGAAAACAACATTACAAAGTGGTGATATATTGGTCGAACATTCAACCAAGTTGGGTCAAAATATTTAGCCGCTTTGACCATGATGCCAAACTATTGACAGTCGTATTTTGACCAAAAGTCATCGTGCATTCGACCAATATTGGTCGAAATATTTGGCATCTCCGACCAGGATGCCAAACTCATGACGGTCATATTTTGACCAAATTCTGTCGCATGTTAGACCAATATTGGTCAAAATATTTGGAGGCTCTGACTAGGTTGCCAAACCCGCGACACCACATTTCGACTACGATTAGTAGAAATTTTGACACAATATGGAATGTTTAAAAAAAAAATTGAAGATAAATATCCAGACTAATCACCAACGGCATCCTGATCGATAATTAGTCTAGATATTTATCTTCAAGTGTCCACACTCATTCTGCTGCTTGTTGCTTGCGGGTCCCTACTCATTCTATTTTCCAGACTACTTTGGGCTCTAGCAATCCATCTGCTCTGCTCTACGTGAAACTATGGGTTTTTTCATTTTGTTTGACCTATTTGAGAGATAGGCTCTGACTAGTGACACATAATTGGTAGAGCTTCCTCTTAGATGCCCACAACTCTTCAAATTTATTCTTCTCTATGGGCCTCCTGGTTCTGGGAAATCTTTAATTGCTAGGGCAGTGGCAAATGAAATTGGTGCCTTATTTTTCTATATCAATGGACCTGAGATCATGTCAAAGTTGGCTGGAGAAAGTGAAAGTAATCTCTAGAAAGCTTTTGAGAAGGTTGAGAAGAATGCCCCATCTATTATATTTATTGATGAGATATTATAGAGATTTGTCAGCAGGCTCTAGCAATCTATCTACTTTTCTCTGCGTGAAATTGTGGGTTTTTCCATTTTGTTTGAACTATTTGAGAGATAGGCTCTGACTGGTGATGCATAATTGGTTTGCATGTTTGTAGTGTGGAAGCAGTGTTGGGGATTCTCGTAGTTCTGTGGATAGAGTCCTTAACCAGTTGCTGACGGAGATGGATGGTATGACAACCAAGAAAACAATTTTCATTATACCTAATGGCATTGGCCCGTTAAACCCAAGGATTCAATGGAGCTGATATTACAGAGATTTGTCAGCAGGCTTGCAAGTATGCTATTAGAGAAAATATTGAGAAGGTGAGTTTCAATTGCAGCAACTTTTGAAAACTAGATTTGGTTATTAATTTCTTAATGGTTTTTTTTAAACTGGTTTGTTAGAATTTTACATTTTTTTATTCAATTTTCCTCAACTTGTATATGATTATTTCAATTTGTTATGTTCTCTTTCCTCTACACTTTTATAGGATATTGAACATGAAAGAAAAATAAGTGAGAACCCTGAGGCAATGGATGAGAATGATAGTGATGAGGTAGTTGAAATAAAGGCTTCTCATTTTGAGGAGTCAATGAAATATGCCTGAAAAGTGTCAATGATGCTGATATTCATAAGTATCAAGCCTTTGCACAAATACTACAACAATCTCGAGGCTTTGGTTCTGAATTTTGATTTCCAGATAGACCTGTTGCTACTTTGGATGTATTTGCTACAACAAATAATAAAGATTCAATGGTGACTTATATAGTTAGGAAACTCAGTACACAATTGTCATCTTAATGAAGTGACAAATGTGTTTGTTCTAGCCGGGACCTTCCACTGACAAATAGCCAATGCTATTAAATTTGGCTCCAGCTATGGAAACTTAGCTATGGAGACTTTTTCTCAAGTGGTAGATAATGCTGTGAAAACCTTGCTTTTAAAAAAAAAATCCTACTGGAAAATATTCTATACTAAATCAATTCTACAACAAAGACAGTCTAGTTCAATTGATAGCTACAAAAAAGAAGTGAGAACCCCGAGACAATGGATGAGGATGATAGTGATGAGGTAGCTGAAATAAAGGCTGCTCATTTTGAGGAGTAAATGAAATATGCCTGAAAAGTGTTAGTGATGCTGATATTTGGAAGTATCAAGCCTTTGCACAAAAACTACAACAATCTTGAGGCTTTGGTTCTAAATTTTGATTTCTAGATAGACCTACTACTACTTCTGCTACTACTTCAGATGTATTTTCTACAACAGATAATAAAGATGATGATGATTTATAGAGTTAGGAAACTGTAGGATTTGAGCAATACAAATCCACAAAACCCAAAGATCGTTTGCATACAAAAACCTATTACAAGGAAGTAGAGACAAGAAGAGGGCAAGGGTTTGACTCAAAAATATGAAGAAGAAAATATCCTCAAATAATGAATGAATTAAATGTACAATGGATCATCCTTATAAAGGAGATCAAAAGCCTTGAAAGGAAAACCCTAGTGCATGTAATAATTAGTTAAATTATTACAAGACTAATGCATGCAAGTTTATATTTAAAACAACAAGTGCATAAGTTTAAATCAACTAGTGCATGTGTGTTTAAATATAAATAACTAAAAATAAAAGTGTTGACATCTTAAGAAAGGAGTAAAGTTAATTAATAAAATTAATACTTTACTATAACACCCCCCCTTAAGATGAGCAACAATGTAGCTCAAACAATGCAAGAAGAAAGAAAAGAAAATTTTAGTACTGAAAGCATAAAAATGGGTCCCGACAACATGGCCTGATGAGGTACCCAGCACAACCAAATCTCTATAAAATAGAGAAATAGAGAAAACCCAGTGGAAAAAAACCCTACTCCAAAAAGAGATATAAAGGCAAGAAAAAGAAAAAAAATGACTTCAACTTCAAGAGACTCTCTCAAAGCTATAAGTACAATGTGTGTTGCCAACCCCCCCGTGAGAGAGGATCAAGGCTCCAAAGCCCCCCCAGAATGAAAGAACCCCTGGATCAATGAACAAACCACTGTGACTCCAATATAGAGGAGTGAAAGTCATTGGACATTTAAGAGGTAACCTCAAAAGATGAGGTGTCATTGGAAAGCCGAGATGATGCTCAAAGGAGTAAACATGAGGATCCTGAAAGGGAATCCCCAATGTAGGTGGTGTGACAAGTGTGTTGAAACTATCATGAAAGAGGAGATGAATGTCCTCTATAGAATCCTCAACAAGTGCACCTGATGGCTCGATGAATGGAGCTGGAGGGTTAGGCAATGTTGAAGAAGAATCCTACTAAAGAGAGAAGACCTCAGCAGGATGTGGTGTGGCAGTCATAGTAGTGATCTCAAGAACAATACAAAGGTTCAAGTGACCTAACTGCACCACATGATGCTCTCATGAAAGAGGAGAGTTTTGCTCCAACAATGGAGATGGTGGACCAAAGTGTGAGAAGGTGTAGAGATGGGTGGAATGATCAAATATCCCTTTAGCAACAATGCCTCTTTTCGCACTATCCCGAATGAAGACTGAATCTCCAGTGAACTCAACTGTCTTCCCTGATCCACTATGTGTAATCTGATAAATTGAGAGAAGGTTTATAGATAGAGATGGAACATACAATACATCATTGAATGTGCCATCCTAAATACCTACTGAACCTTTCCCATAGATTGTCAAGACAGTGTTATTCCCCATGAGAATATGAAGAATGGGAGAAGCCTCAACAGTAGAGAAGACCCCTTGAGAAGATGCCTTATGGTGAGAAGCACCTGAATCCAGTATCCAAGGGACCTATGAAGGGGATGCAATGGATGCTCGTAATGCATGACCCTAGCCAAAATCTTATCCAAATGTCAAAGATGTGGAAGAAGACTAAAAAGTAGACCCCTATGAGGTAGAAGATGATGGAGAGGAAATAGTGCTCTTCTGAAGAAGAGCTTGCAAATCTACAATCTTTTTCTCATAGCCATCAAATCTCTTCTGAAAACAATGTGACTCATCATGAGGTCCCTTCTGACAATAGGAACATGTAGGTCTCTTAGTCTACTATTTCTCCTTCTTAGAAGAAGATGGTGGGCCAGTAGAGTGGTGAGAAGAGGAATCTGATATCTCCTTCAGCTTCTGCTTCTACTTTCCATTGGATGGCTGGGCAACCAATGCTTGGTTCTTTGATCCTGTTTGAGAGTCCAACTAAGTAAGTTTGTCCTGCTCTCTATTCAAACAATCACAAAACACCTCAAAAGTGGGCATGGTGAATGTAGGTCCCAAAGCATCCATGGTAGAATGAAAGGTAGAAGAGAAGATTTGAAAGTTTCCCCTAAGTTTAGACAAAATCAGATAAATGTACTCTTTATCAGTCTTTTTCTTTCCACATCCATGTAACAAAAATCTCTATTGTTTGAACTTCATCAAAAAGTCCTCAATAGAGGGAAAAGAATCAGGTACGAGAGAGGTAAGCTCTGTCTCAATCTGAAGTGCTCTAAACTCATTCACTATACCAAACAAGGTTTTTAGCTTGGTCCACATAGCTAGAAGGGTATTGCACCCATCAAGATGAAACTACAAGTTGTCTGATACCTATAAAGAAATCAACCCCATAGCCTCATCCATCTTGTTCTGATGCTGCATGATCTCAAAGGGCCTCTATAATACTAGCTGCACTACATCTAGACAAGACCAGAGATCTTTTGAATGGAGAAGTCGTGTCATTAGGGTTTTCCATGTGTGATAATTATGTGGGGCAGAAGTTCTAGACAAGAAGAGGTCTTGGCCATATTTTTTAGAATAGATTTTTGTTTTGATAAATATCTAGTTTAACTAATGGAAACAAGAAAATAACACCCCCCCACAATCCAAATATCGAAACCCTAAGCCTAGAATGATATGCTTTATCAAAAGAAGAGCAAAAAATCTTCAGATCTAAATCTTGTGTACCTTGAAAAAATTCTGATGAAAATAGGTAGAAATCTAGATGGTGCTTGAGAAGAGCTTTTTGGCACTTCTTCTGGATTGAAAAATGAAGCTAATTTGAGAAAATTAGCCCCCCCCCCGAAATGCAAAAAGGATAATCTAGTGTTGAAAGAAAAAATAGCAAGCTAGATGACAAAAAAATACTAGATTAACCTCCATGAGAGCGTTGGGCTCAAAACTAGCTTTCTGACAATATCTTGTTTGTCAAAAAATGATGCTTGGAGCTCTCGGAATGCCAATTTCAGTGAAAGATGCTCCAAAACTGAAAAAAAAAAAATCCAAAAAAAAATCTTTGGTTTTGAAAAAGGGTCGTTGGCCCTTGGTCACATGTGGGGCCCTATCGCTAGGGGTTAGGCTAGTGGCTTATGCTAACCGTTGGCAGTTTGCTAGCAGCGGTTTGGCATGGCCAGTGGTTTAAAGTTAACCGTTACAGTTTGGGGCCCAACGGTGAGCCTTGGTGGCTTGAGGCAGCAGTAGTGGTATCCGGGCTGAGCGCAGGTGGCATGCCCTATTTTGAATTTTTTTTGCTGAAAAATCTATATGGAACCCTACCTCAGGGTGTGTGCACAACCGTACGGCCCTGGGGCAAATTTTGTTTGCCTCTCCCTGCAATGTTGTCCAAATTGGACATGTTTTATATCGAAATAGGGGTTTTGGGTGCTACGAGCTCAACAGTGAGGTCCAGATCTGAAAACTATAACCAAAACCTCTCAAATCAGCCAAAAAATCCCTAATTTGAATCCTTCAAATGTGAACAAGCTGTAGTGGATTAGGCTCTGATACCATGTAGGATTTGAGCAATACAAATCCACAAAACTCGAAGATCACCTGCATACAAAAACCTGTTACAAGGAAGTAGAGACAATAAGAGGGCAAGGGTTTTACTCAAAAATATGAAGAAGAAAATATCCTCAAATAATGAATGAATTAAATGTACAATGGATCATCCTTATAAAGGAGATCAAAAGCCTTGAAAGGAAAACCCTAGTGCATGTAATAATTAGTTAAATTATTACAAGACTAATGCATGCAAGTTTATATTTAAAACAATAGGTGTATAAGTTTAAATCAACTAGTGCATGTGTGTTTAAATATAAAAAACTAAAAATAAAAGTGTTGACATCTTAAGAAAGGAGTAAAGTTAATTAATAAAATTAATACTTTACTCTCACAGAAACTTAGTACACAATTGTCATCTTAATGAAGTGACAAATGTGTCTGTTCTAGCAGGGACCTTCCACTGACAAATAGCCAATGCTATTCAATTTGGCTCTAGCTATGGAAACTTAGCTATGGAAACTTTTTCTTAGGTGGTAGATAATGCTACAAAAACCTTGCTTTAAAAAAAAAAAATCCTACTAGAAAATATTCTATACTAATCAATTCTACAACAAAGAAAGTCTAGTTCAATTGATAGGTATGGTGTGCATCCATTTTATAGAGATCTGCCAAGACGATTTCCCCCGCCAAGGTGATGTGCATCCATTTTATGGAGATCTGCTAAATGTTTTATATGATAAAGATCACTACAAGTTGGCCCTTGGCTAGATCAATATTTCTTGCAATCTCATTGCCAAAGTGGCTAAAGACTATGTTAGGCTGATAAAATATGGGGATACTCTTTACCACTGCAAATCTTTGAAGGTTGCTGCACTTGGATGGATATGTACCATTGTTAAGAGAATTGGACGAAGTTTGTCTTACCTCAAATAGGTGAGGCAGCATATGGTTATGTTCTTTTTTCTATCTATCTGGTTTTCACTACCTGTCGTTCCTTGGGATATCTTGCAAGGGTTCTATAAATTGTTGGTCTATATTTTGGTGGGTGTCTTGTATGGGCCTATGAACTTTTTTATCTTGTCTTTTTTTTCAATCCTACAACTAAATCTTGATACGTGGATTGCTTGTAAGGAACTTTGATACCACCATTTTAGTAGTTCTTCATATGATAGTTTTCTATGCAGTCTCTAGTATAGGCTTTATTTGTATATTTTTTATCTCAATATTAAAAGAATTAATTTAGTTAAATAAAGTTGTATGTCCCAAACACAATGACAACTAGGATGTGAATTAATCTTTCTGATAATTAAAGAGTCAAAAAAGATAATAGATGGTTCAATATAACCTACAACTTTGTCCATGTAAGAGTTGAACTCTAAAATTTATGGTATGAAGACCTACAACTTGCAGCTAAGAATATGATACTGAATAATTATGACTTATTTTAAAAATTTAGGAAAAATTAACCATTTCTATAGCGATTACTTAAAAAAAAGTATACCTGATCGATGACTCAATATTTTTAACCTCTCAGAAACTTTTTCTTTCCACTTCAATATCTTTCCTTGATAATTCTTGATCTCCTCAGAACCACTAGAAAAAAAACAATGACAACAGAACTTGCTACTTTAGAAAATTGAATCAATACTTAACTTAAACATTACAATCATGAAGGGTGTAACAAAATCTGATATGCTAATAGACAAACTCATTTTGCACAAAATGGTATTAAGCATGGATTTTGGTTTACATGTGGTACATAAATTCCTTCATCGAAGACATTATATATTACATTTATAATTGTTTATTTAGGTTCCATAGAACTAGCATATACACAAAAAGAATCTGTATTAAATAAAAACATGGACACTACATATATATATAAAAATAACCTGTTAAAAAAAAAAGAGGCCACTGAGGACTATTACACAGGTCTCTGGAAACAACATTATCCAACTCTTTCTCTCAAGCCAAAGACTCGATGTGTTCAATTGCCCAGACTAGCAGTCAATTCTATGTTGAGTATATTTGCCAGGCCCTCTTGCAGTTTGAACGAATTAAGAATAGAAGATAGGAACTGATTTAACACTTCACCTACTCAAAAACAAAAACCAATGAAATAATCCACATTAGGCCAAGAGAGTTTGACACATTCAATAAGAAAATCAACGTCTTCTATTGATTTTCTTTTCAACTCAACAGATAATTTTTTGTCCCTCAAGTGATTAGAACTCGTTGAAATAGAACTTTTTGAAGGATTAGGGCATTTCCTCTATGACTCAAAATCACTCTGGATCTTCTCAGAATGAAAAATAGAAATATCTTTTCCACACCCATTCTTCCCATATATCCGAACTCTGAAATACATCCCACAAATGTATTTAAATACTAAAAAATCCCCAAACACTATCGCATGAGCAACAAATGCATTCAACAGATATTGGCAAGCGATCCTTCTTAACTACTATTATTTTATAAGGTTTGTCTCAATCCCAATAGGTTGTAGTTTCATTTTTTAAATGCCTAAGTTAGAGGGGGCTTACAATAATAAATCATCTAATGAGGGGGCTTAGAACACTAGTATATGCAAATTTAATTATTTAATAATAGAAATATATTAAAATGTTTGCAGTTGCCTCATTTAACTTGAGGTGTGTCCTATACTATTTTGGTCATTATGGCCCTCCTCCACTCTCTAATTTATTCCTTATCTATGGTCTTTGGATCCCGCAGTGTCAACTTGGAATCAGAGGTGCAAAAGTTTCTCTCCATCGCTTGGGTATACAACTCAATTACGTTGTCTCCAAAAAATTATGACCATGATGGCTACAATTGTGTTTCTTAGCTATTGTGAAATCTACATTTATGTTTCTCAACTGTCGTGTTTATGTGCATGTTTTTTATGTGTTTGGGAAGACATCTTTCTAGCCTGGGCCTGGATCCTTCGACAATTAGCTTCATAATAATGTAGATGATAGATGAAAAATTACCTTCCTAAGAAAAATCCCATAAATGAACTATGTGTACCCCAATTCATGTGTCCTCTGTGCGTACCCAAATGATATATTTGAAACAAAAAGGGTAAGGCTAAATTTACCCTTGTTGTTTCAAATATATCATTTAGGTACACACATAAGGCATAGGAATTGGGGTACACACAGTTCATTTACAAGATTTTTCTTTGGAAGCTAATTGCTCAGCTTTCATCTACTTAATTTATTATCAAGCTAATTGTCGAAGGATCCAAGCCTAGGCTAGAAAGATGTCTTCACATTTTGTTTAAGCCATATTCCTTGTTCTTGTCAAACTTCCTTGGTATAGTAGGCCTTCTCTTTGTAGTACTCTTCTTCAATCTGTGTTCGATTATCAACATCTTCTTCTTCTTCCTAATTGCAGGTAGAGCTTCCTTTTCATTAGGATTCAACTCCACTTCCCCCATCTCATCATCCTCGTCCACTCATCCTGATTGATTGATCTCTCAAGGACCTTGTATTCAACAGATGTTGGCAAAGAGCCATTCTTCCCTCTTCGGTTCTTCAAGCCTCTGTAAGATATATGGATCAATAAAGTCTGCAACATTATGTCCATCCATGATCTTAGGAATATCATCTTCTTTCCACTCTTCATTTGCCAAAATATACTGCTTCTTCAAGCTTGTAGAGTAGTCTCTAGTGGTTGCAAATCAATCTTATTACAAACTAAAATAACAGGCTTATCGGAAAACAAAGGTTCTACGCTATGAAACAGAGCTTCATGTTGCACAATACTATAACCACAGGACCCCAAAACATCAATGAAAAATGAAACAACCACCTTCAAATGAGACAAGGTAATAATATTGAGCATCTCTATGGTGTTCCTGTCCTCCAAGGGGTGGTCCAAAATACCAAGGGTATCAATAGGCTAAATAGCTTTGGATTGTTACAGAGGCCTAATGGCTCTACCTTGTAGCCCACAACATAAAGCACAATGCTCAGGAAAAGTACATGTCCATATTGTAGAAATGGAAAAGAAACAACAATAAAATAAAGAAAACCTTGTTTTTCTACCAAAATTTTTGACCATCAATTAAGAACTCTTGCCAACATTAGGTTACCCACAAAACTCTTGCCTCACCTGTTCGAGGTAAGCCAAACTCAGTCCAATTCTCTTAACAATGGTACACATCCATCCAAGTGCAACAACCTTCAAAGATTTGTAGCGGTAAAGAGAATCCCCATATTTTATCATCCTAACATAGTCTTTGGCATGTTTACAACAAAGAAATAGAATGATAATAATATGCTAAAATTTCTATTCTATTTAATACACGCCAAAGGACCAATAGGAGAGAGAGAGAGAGAGAGAGAGAGAGAGAGAGAGAGAGAGAGAGAGAGAGAGAATGAGGAGGATATTGATGCTCCTCTTAGCCATTATCTTATAAAACTGAGCAAGAAACCAAAAAACAAATAATTGTAATTAAATTTTTTTGCTAATGAAAGAACATTGTCTTAATGGATGTAATTTTGTACTAACACAAAATTCATGAATAATTCATTAACACATCATTCATCAACATTTACTAGTACAAAATTACATCCATTAAGACAACATTCTTTCATTAGCAAAAAATGTTAATTACAATCATTTCTTTTTTGGTTTCTTGCTTGTTTTTCTAAGGTAACACTCTCTCTCTCTCTAACTCATGTACCTCGTGCTAGTGTGCTTGGATTAGACTAGACATTATACAACTACCTGTGAGGGTTGTCACTATTATTAATAACCAAGAAAACACTATACATTAAATCATGTGATTGATAGCAGATTGGGGCTCACCTGAGCCATAAACATGAAAAATTATTGTAAAAAAATATGTAAACCATATATATGCACACTTGAGGCAAAGAGAAGTTACGCCATATCCATATTAAAATATTAGTTACAATATGAAAATACTAAACTGACTAATTCCTGAGCTCATCTCTGCATATGGTCACAACAAAGATATGTGATTACAATATAGAGAAGGCATCGTAAAAATATAATTTTGGCATTTTCCCTAGCCTAACACATTTTTCACTCAAATCCTTCATCGTGGATAAGTGGAGATAGGCAGATAGATGTAGATGAGTTGTCATCGACCCAACTAAAGTAGCTGCAGCCATTATTTCCTTGTGATGCCCAATCTACATTAGTTCTTATAATATAATGAATAGTATTTACATTAGAAACATTAAATATATACAGATTAGCAACCTTTTTTCTATTTGGGCAGCCCCAAAATTATCGTCTAGGGTTGCTCTATGTTCGTGAAGTCTTCAACACACACTGCCCACCACCACATTGATAGTTTGGCACATTGACAAGAGCCATTGAGCCTATATCAATAATGCACTGCACCATCGTTACTACATTTATTACATAAATATTATAACATATAATCATATGATTATAATAATCATACATTCACCACTATTGTTCTATTGTAGATTCAAGTACTTAAAAAATGTTTGCAATCAATGGTTTGAACAAAGATGTTTTGGATATAAACAAGAACTATTCACACAAGTTATAGAGACTAAAACCTTGCCATTGATCCATATGGGTATAACACAAAACTTTACCACAACTTAGAAAACCTGAATGATATTATACCACTGTTTACTTCAAAACTAACATGGGTGTTGAAACCAAACATAGACTTAATCAAGATAATAGTTGTTGAAACAAATTTACATAAACCAATTAACTCAAAACATAAACTCTTTTTCGAATAATTTAATTTTAACTTTGGTTGTGTTAAAGGAACTATGTTGACTTTATTTTGTAGTTGTTTAACATGAGAGTTTGTAGATTAATAGGAGTTCACATTTTTATGGGAATGTATCATTCAATTGAGCATTAATGCCCATCTATATCTAGTGAGATGAACATAACTCATGTACCTCATGCTAGTGTGCTTGGATTAGACTAGACATTATCCAACTGCCTGTGAGGGTTGTCACTGTTATTAATTGGTGTAAAAGGAGGATTGTCTGTGTGTTATAGCACTTTATATAAATACTCACTATTTGGATAATGTCTAGTCTAATGAGAAATAGTGTATACAAGGTATCCAAGCACACTAGCATGAGGTGCATGAGTTATGTGCATCTCACTAGTTATAGATGGGAAACTATGGCACACTAGTATCTGTGAACTCCTATTAATCTACAAACTCTCATGTTAAACAACTACAAAATAAAGTCAACATAGTTTTGTTAACACAACCAAAGTTAAAATTAAATTATCTCTATCCCTATGATAAACTAAGTAACCTTCATATATTTTATGTCAAACTACTATTAAACTGACTGTACCCTAGATGTGTAATAAAGAAGAAAACCCAAATTACTTTCATAGCCTACATAAGGAAAAAAAAATCATTCAAAAATGAGGGTGCTAACCACAAAACCAATATCCTTCACCATATAAAGTTTTATTATGCAAAATCACTGCACATAATTTCAAAGGTGACATGTATTGAATGCCTAAGCTATCACCATATTTGCTACTAAGATAGTTTAATCCTTGATTTTTCCATTCCTTACTTCTCATTTAAAAGAATGGCATAATGGTAGTGGTATATAGTATTATATAAGAGAAGTATGAAATAGCATTTGGGAAATTACAAGAGTTCTTGCAATGTAATGAATACTATCATCATTGACAACATATTCTAGTGACCCTTAAACTGGACTATCCAAGCAATCAAAGAATGTTCTTCCACTTCACTTTCTACCCTACATTCAAGAACATTTGAAACTGTTAGAGTTTTAGGTGACTCTACAACACCCCCAGGATTGAATGCAAGACCAAGATAACTTCCACAAGAGATTGACAAGACAATTGCATTAAGATGCAAGAATGATATTATTGATCATGGACATGATTAAAATATACATAATAGGCCTCCTTATATAGGAAAGGCAATAAGAGACAATGATAAGGAGATGATAAGCTATCACCTATGCTAGGAGTAATCACATGTCCACCAAATGTGAATCATCCTCCATTATGAAATAAAGTGTGTGCAATGGATTAGGATGATAATGTGATAAGAGCACGAAAGGTGGATCTCACACACAAAGAGGTATGTGATGACAACTATCACACCTAAAGTGGAAATTCTCCTACACCATGTCCTTGAATGAGGTGCACACTCCTAGGTGTCTCAATCACTAACTACTATGCAATGCATTATCCTAAGTAAGATTAAGTTAAGTGTAATTAAGAATATTTAATTACACCAACACCCCCCCCTAAGTGCAACTTAGGGGAATGCACTTAAATTCACAATGCAAAATGGGTCCTGGCAACTAGACCATGTTAGGTACCCGTGTACAAAATGCATAAATCTCATAAAGTGGAGAAAGAGGGAAAACCTCATGGGAAAAACCCTCCCCCAAAAAGAGAGAAGAAAACAAGATGCATGGATGGATGGAGTGCTCAAGACCCCCCAAGAACTACATACATCATGTATATACAAATAATTATCCCCCCATAAGAAGGATAGTTGGAGACATGATATCCCCCCCATAATGAAGAATCTCCTACAAAAATGGTGAGTGCTTGAAGACAAAGTATATTCCAATGACTACAAACAACATTTCTCCCCTTGGGAAGAAGATATACCAAGTACAAATGTAGGTGTGGTTCCCATTCTGGATAGGAACTAGGAAGTGGAATCCAAATGAAGTATGATGATGATGCCATGAACCAATCCATATCCAAATGAAAGAAGGAAGAAGGTCTCCAAATATGTATCTTTGAAGACTGAATAAGCCTCTCCAATCTCAAAGAATCTATCACATCATGTGACAAACCAAGTGAAGAAGAAGAATCAAGAATGTCAATCTCCAAAGAATGTGAAGAAGTATCTCCAACTGTGATGAAACTGTCATCAAACAGAAGAGAAACCCCCTCAAGTATGTCTCCCAAATCTGAAATATGAGACTCCACAAATAATGAACCAATATCTGGCAAGTAAGAATCCCAATCAGGAAGACAAATAGATATCTCTTGCAATGAATCACTAGAATCACCAACAAGAGATGATTGTGTGATCTCAACTAGAGAAGTAGGAGCTATAGGAGGAGCCACTGGATCATCCTCGCTCTCAATTGCTACAAATTTTTCAATTGCATCTAAAGTATAATCATCATAGGGAATATTATCTACATCATCAAAAGGAATGAGGCAATCTAAAGCAAGATCATCTGAGAATGGAGGAACATGTGGATCACCAAAAATCTCCCAAATGATTGTCCAAATTATGTGTGGACATTGAACACCTCTAAATTTGGAGTAGATGTCATAGAAGAGACACAAACTGATGCTACCAATAATAAAATTTATAATATGAGCATTCTTTTCTCCCCAAACATATTGCTTCCCCTGTGACTTTGGCTCAGGAATGAGTCCATAAAGATGAGGCAAGAGATTAAGCCATCTACAATGTGTGATGATTCCTTTTGCCCATGACTCATAATTATCCTTAGTCAAAAGTACTACTGTAGGATGTGTTTCATAACCCATGATTACATTAATGATACACTTCTCTCATTACAAATTGAGATCAACAAATTATTACACTCCAAAATCAAGCTATAATAGACTTAGATCATTATGCAAAAGACCAAGCTAAGGCTTATGCATTACAAATAAAAAAACTAAGCCAATTTTTGAAAGTATAGTTTCTAGTCACAGTCACTAAAATTTGATTCCAAATTTGGAAAATAAATAAAAAATATACACTTTCAAAAAAAATTGTACCTAAAAAGGAGTTCATATCAGCTCAAATGAAGCCTTGGAAGTTGCAAAAATTGAGATTTGTGATTTTAAAAAAAATTTAGGAATAGAGATCAAAAAACACCTGAGCCATTGTTTAGATCATGAAATTCTACCCCAAAACAAAAAAAATTGCTCGAAAAAAGGAGTCCAGATGACTGAGATATCACTGTTTGAAAATCGATTCTGAAATTATTTTTTCTGAATCGCCGCCGCCGCACTTCCAAAATTCAAATAGCGCTAGATTTGGCTTCGGGTGTCTGATTTGGATGAAATAAAATTGATTTAGGGGTTTTTGGACCTCCTTAATATGATGCCAACCTTGATTTGCACTAGCAAGCACCAATATTGACCTGTAATAGAAAGCCACAAAATACAAAATCCCAAATTTTCTCCAAATAGACTATGCAATGGTGATGTCCAAATACCTTTATTCTACACCCACAATTGAATCAAGCCAAGATTTCACTTCTTGAGAAGAGGTCTTCACACCTTGAGAGCTCTGATACCATGTTAGAGTTTTAGGTGACTCTACAACACCCCTAGGATCGAATGCAAGACCAAGATAACTTCCATAAGAGATTGGCAAAAAATTACATTAAGATGCAAGAATGATATTATTGATCATGGACATGATTAAAATATACATAATAGGCCTCCTTATATAGGAAAGGCAATAAGAGACAATGATAAGGAGATGATAAGCTATCACCTATGCTAGGTGTAATCACATGTCCACCAAATGTGGATCATCCTCCATTATGAAATAAAGTATGTGCAATGGATTAGGATGATAATGTGATAAAAGCATGAAAAGGTGGATCTCACACACAAAGAGGTATGTGATGACAACTATCACACCTAAAGTGGAAATTCTCCTACACCATGTGCTTGAATGAGGTGCACACTCCTAGGTGTCTCAATCACTAACTACTATGCAATGCATTATCCTAAGTAAGATTAAGTTAAGTGTAATTAGGAATATTTAATTACACCAATAGAAACACATAACATAATGACAATCCAACCTTCACAACTCCCTTCCATTCATGGAAAACATTAAGTACTATCTCATTACCCTGTCCTCATGGTATTTCATTGGTGCACTGTGCAGGAACAGTCACTATTAGTTGTGTTTCAACACACCAACTTCCTCTACACCCTTAGACACTCATGAATGGATTCAAATTGATAAAAAATAACCATTCTAACATACTCATTATGCACGAAAAGGAAACAATCTTAAATCCAATCTTTGCATCTATCTAATCTAATTGGTGTATACCTTGACTATATAGGGGTAGTCACATTCAGAGGACACAAAAATGCTTTCAAACCTGCACACAACTATTCATAACT
Organism: Chamaecyparis obtusa; assembly: GCA_027943335.1. Taxonomy (NCBI): domain Eukaryota; kingdom Viridiplantae; phylum Streptophyta; class Pinopsida; order Cupressales; family Cupressaceae; genus Chamaecyparis; species Chamaecyparis obtusa. The sequence goes on from BSBK01002409.1 coordinate 422,587, forward strand.
CCAATGAAATGCAACACCATACCCTAGCAATTATTTGGATCCATAGGGTATGTGTAGGATCATTGTTAGAAAGTAAAGTCCACCAAGATAACTGAGAGGAGGGGGTGAATTAGTTATCAGATAATTATAACCTTTATCAACTTCAACAACATTTAACCATATAAGCAGTGTAATTAACAACCATAGAAAGATATTCATACACAATAACACAATGACACAAGATATGTTGACTAGGGAACCTCTTGATCAAAGAGTAAACCCCGGTGGGAATGATGCCCACAAAAGATGCACTAATATGAATATTCCTTGGAAAATGATGGAATCTGTTAGGAGTCTTATGAAATAAATTCAGTACATATGAATCCCTGTTAGGAGATTTTGAATCCCTGCTAAAAGATTCTAACTCTGTTAGGAGTTATGGAAGATAGAAGGACCCACTTCCCAAACAGCTTCAATGGCAAGATCACTGAACACAATATCCAACTGATCTCTAGATTATTCAATAGAATAATATCAAATCATTATTGATCAATCAACATGTTACCTCTTCTCTGACTGTGCCAAACCGCACTTACTACTACACCAGATCTGAGATTCAAATCTCTGTACCTTCTTTCCACAAATTCACTTTCACAATTTCATTTAATCTTTTCTTCACTTCATTTCATACATTACAATAAGGAAAACATTGCTTTCTTTATACCACACTCAAGTAATTACAAATGAGTCAGCATCCAATTTACAAAATTAAAGTTTTCACACGTTACATCAAAATTACACAAAACTGTCAGCTTCCAATTAGAATAACTCTTCACTCGTGTGACCTCGAAGTTTGTCCTATCATCCACATCACTATCAACATGTCTTAAACTTCCCTTTAACTGTGCATAACCAGATTCCATCCTGATTAGGAGATATCATCCGATTTTCAAAAATCTCTACTCAGGAACACTGCTTGAATACTGCTTCCACTAAAATGCTCATAACTTCCATGAATAAATGAATTACTATTTGTGCTCTTAATCATGAACATATAACATATCATAGAGTATATTCTCAACATCACATAGCTTGATATTCAATATCCCATGTGCACTAATCCAAACACTGTTTGCTCCTCTACTAATCTCAGTAGATCACTGTGTTAACATCAATGACAATCACAGTCATGAATGCAACAAAAACTACTACAGAATGGCTACTAATATTCCATAAGATATATTTAGCATTAATTCCTAACAATCTCCCCCATTGGCATTGATGGCAACATAGATGAAAAACATCCAATGTTCCATGAATCCAATACTGCAACACTGCTGCTTAAAGAATAATATTTTCAAGTCCTCTTCATCAATCAAATCTTGCTTCATTTTCTCATTCAATTCTTTCCAATAGATGGTACAAATAGTTTTTCATGTACACTTCTCCCCCATTGACATCAATGACAGAAATTTCATCATTATGTCAACAACAACTCCAATGTCAAAAGATACTATTCAGAAAATACATTCACTAGAGTCCTCATGACTCAGCTTAGATACACATACTCCCCCATAGAGGAAGTACCAACATCCAGTCCAGAAGAAAGATAAGGCTCATATACCACTGGATGGATGAAACAATCTACATCACTTCTCAAAATTAGGCTAGGGCATAACCCCAAGCATACCTCTCAGATACTCAAATGTATCCTTCAGTAAAGGTTTTGTAACTATGTCTACAATCTGCTCCTTTGTGCTTATGTATTCAATTTTGACTTCTTTCTCAACAACTTTCTCTCTTACTACATGATACTTAATCTCTATATGCTTTGTCTTAGAATGTAATACAACATTCTTAGACATACTAATTGTGCTGGTGTTATCACAATGTATGACAACAGGCTCAAAAAATATTATTCCAATATCCTTCAGCATCTGCTTCATCCAAATTATCTGGTTACAATTGTTTGCTGGTGCTATAAACTCAGCTTTTGTTGTGCTTTATGAAATACAATTTTTCTTCTTGCTTAACCAAGAAACCAATCTTCCTCCAAGTAAAAATGCTCCACCACTGGTGCTCTTTTTATCATTAACACTCCCTCCCCAATCTACATCTATATATGCACATAGGGTAAAATCATCAAATTTTTCTTACCATAATCCATAGTCCATTGCACCTCTTAAATATCTCGGTATCCTCTTTACTACTGCATAATGTGATTCTCTAGGTTCAACTTGAAATCTTGCTACAATTCCAACTGAATGTGCTATATCAAGTCTTGTATGTGTCAAGTACTGTAATCCTCCAATCATAGATATGTACTTCTCTTCAACTGCAGGAGTCTCATCTGTGCTAGATAATTTATGTCCAGTTACCATAGGTGTTCCAACTAGTTTATAGTTCTCCATTCCAAATCTTTTCAACAAATAATTCAAGTACATTATCTGACTAACAAAGCTACCATCACTGTTCTGTGTTATCTGCAATCCCAAAAATATTTCATTTCAAATTTAGTCTTCATTTCATCTGCAAATTTATCACTGTCTTCATCTTCTCCTCAAAAAATAATATCATAAAAAAAAATAACTACAATCAACAATCCATTTTCAATTTCTTTTGTATATAGGTTGCTATCAGCTATTCCTTTTGTAAATCCCAATTTTATCAAATATTTGTCTAATCTTGCATACCATGTTCTAGGTGCTTGTTTTTGTCCATATAATGCTTTCTTCAGTTTACATACCATGTCTCCTTCTTGATTTAATGGAAAACCTTTAGGCTGCTCATTGTAGACTTCTTCCAATTCTCCATTCAGAAATGCTGACTTCACATCCATCTGATATACTTTGAATTTCTTGCAAGTTGCATAGGCCAAAAAAATTCTTATTGCTTCAATTCTTGCTACAGGTGCAAAAGTTTCTTCATAGTCAATTCCTTCTTGCTGTGAGTATCCTTTACATACCAATCTTGCTTTGTTCCTTACTACTTCTCCTTGTTCATTCATCTTATTTCTGAATACCCATTTTGTTCATATAACATTCTTATTTTTAGGTCTAGGGACCAATTCCCATGTTTTATTCTTTTCAATCTGATCTAATTCTTCTTTCATAGATTTAATCCAGTATTCATCTTCACAAGCTTCACTAGTAGATTTAGATTCAATTTGAGAAATCAAACATAACTGTTCTTGTACCTTATTTCGAGTCTAAACTCCTTTGCCTATGCTTCCAATAATCTGCTCAACAAGATGATTCCTTGATAAGTTCTTGTTAGGCGTCATTGTCTCAGATCTCACTTCAGGGGTTGATTCTTCAATGATCTCACTGTGGCTTTCATTCAACAATTCACTATCAATTTCATAGAATAATTCAATAGTCTCTGTGTTAGGTCTAGGATGAGTTCCTTCATCTGATTCATAATCAAGCATTCTTTCCTAAATTTTAAACTTTTCATCAACTTTAACATTTGCACTCTCAACAATAGTCTTAGTTCTCTTATTGTAACATCTATAAGCTTTACTCTTCAAAGAATATTCAAGAAATATACCTTCATCACTTCTAGGATCAAACTTTCCAATGTCATCATCTCTTTGTATATAACATTTGCTTCCAAAAATTCTAACATACTTAACTGTAGGTGGATGTCCAAACCATAATTCATAGGGTGTCTTGTCTGTGTCTGCTCTAATTTGTACTCTTTTCATTGTATATACGGTTGTGTTCATTGCTTCTCTCCAAAATATCTTTGCTAAGTCATTCTCAAATATCATAGCTCTTGCTGCTTCAGTCACTGACCTATTTCTTCTTTCTGCAATACTATTTTGTTCAGGTGTCCTAGGGGCTAAAAACTGTCTCTTAATACCATTCACTTCATAAAAGGTGTTAAACTCTCTAGAAGTAAATTCTCCACCTCTGTCTAATCTTAAACATTTAATTTTCATTCCAGATTCATTCTCAATTTTATTCTTAATGATCTTAAACTTATCAAATGCTTCAGATTTTTCTTTAAGAAATGCAATCCACATCATTCTTGTAAAATCATCAACAAGAATCATAAAATACATTTCTCCATAGAATCCTCTAGTCCTTGTAGGACCACTCAAGTCTGTATGAACAATCTCCAACTTCTCTATTGAAGTAAACTTCTTATTAGGAAATGAGCTTCTCTTCTATTTAGCCATCACACATTCCTTGAAAATCATGTTAGTAGGCTTCATAATTTTAGGCAAGTCTCTTACTACAAGTGTAGTACTTACTTTCACAATGTTATCAAAATTTAAATGACAAAATCTTTTGTGCCATAACCAACTGTCATCAATCTTAGTAATCAAACATGTCATCTCAGTAGGATTCAACTAAAATACATTACCTCTTGTTCTAGATCCAGTACCTATCAAATTTCCATCTTTGTCTTTTATCACACAAGTTTTCTCAGTAAACCAAACTTGATATCCCTTATCAACTAATTGTCCAACACTCAAAAGATTGTGTTTCAAACCATCCACAAAATAAACATCATCAGTATTAGTCTTTCCATCAAGAGTAATAGATCCTCTACCTTTAATCAAACAAGGTGCATTGTTTCCAACTCTAACAACTCCTCCATCATAATTGTTAAAATTTATGAACTTTCTCATATCTCCAGTCATATGATGTGAACAACCACTATCTATAATCCAATAAGCTTTCTTTTCAACTTGAGAAACTAGGGCTTTTTCTTCCTTAACCTCTGTTTCAAGATTTTCTTCTTTAATTGCTACAAATCCTATATCATCATTATTCTCAATATCACTTTCACTTAAGGTTCTCTCTATACTAGCTTCAAGTTCTTCATCATTAGCATAATAACATTCCTTAAATCTTCTAGGCTTAAAATTATTTCTTTACTTTTTAACTCTTTTAGGACATTTAGATGCAAAATGACCATATTCTTGACAAGTCCAATATTTAAAGATTTTCTTACCGTCTGGTTCTCTCTTCACAAGCAAGGCAATACCTTCTTCAATCTTCATGTCTTCATCATTTCTAGATCTACTACTACCAACATAATCTTCACTCACACTGATGCTTCTTGACAAAGTAGGGCGAACACTAAGAGCTCCGAATGTTGTCTCCATTCTAGGCAAGTCTCCTGATAACCTCAGGTTCATCTCTGCTGCTTCCAATCTTCCAAGAAGTGTCTCTCTTGTAAAGTTCATAGTAGAAGATATAACTTGTTCAATCATCTGTGTTGTTTTCTTAAATGTAGGAGTCGATTTCCTTAGAATTTTCCATATCACTTCATTCTCTATCTTTGTTCCTCCACAAGATTTTATACCTAAAACAATTTCTGACATTCTACCAATATAGCTTCCAACAGATTCATCTTCCATCATTCTTATATCTTCAAATGCACATATCCAATTATGTAATCTAACTTTCTTTGCATGTTCATCACCTTCAAAAGTAGAGTGCAAAGCTTTCCAAATTTCGTAAGATGTTTTCAAATATTTTACCTGACTGTACTCATTCTCTAGAAGGGCTGTCAAAAGTGCTTCTCTAGCAAGTATGTTACACATGAATAGATCTCTCTCATTAATAGTACATGCTTCAAGATTATCCTCATCAATGATAGTCTTCTCATTCTTTGTAATCAACCAATAGCCTAGTCCTAAACATAGTAGGTTTGTCTTCATCTTTTCTTTCCAGCTGTCAAAATTTACTCCATCAAACTTAGGGCTTTCTTTCCTGAAATTTTCCATGGATCTCCTTAAGTTGTTAAACTTTTCTTTCAAGGACCTACTACTCTAATACCAATTGTTAGAAAGTAAAGTCCACCAAGATAACTAAGAGGGGGGGTGAATCAGTTATCAAATAATTATAACCTTTATCAACTTCAACAACATTTAACCATATAAGCAATGTAATCAACAACCATAGAAAGATATTCATACACAATAAAATAATGACACAAGATCTATTGACTAGGGAACCTCTTGATATAAGAGTAAACCCCAGTGGGAATGATGCCCAAAAAAGATGCACTAATATGAATATTCCTTGTGAAAGGATGGACTATGTTAGGAGTCTTATGAAATACATTCAGTACATGTGAATCCCTGTTAGGAGATTTTCAATCCCTCCTAAAATATTCTAACTCTGTTAGGAGTTATGGAAGACAGAAGGACCCACTACCCAAATAGCTTCAATGGAAAGATCACTGAACACACTATCCAACTGATCTCTAGATTATTCAATAGAATAATATCAAATCATTACTTATCAATCAACATGTTACCTCTTCTCTGACTGTGCCAAACTGCACCTATTGCTACACCAGCTCTCAGAATCAGATCTCTCTACCTTCTTTCCACAAATTCTCTTTCACAATTTCATTTACTCTTTTCTTCACTTTATTTCATACATTAAAATAAGGAAAACATTCCTTTCTTTATACCACACTCAAGTAATTACGAATGAGTCGACATCCAATTTACAAAATAAAAGTTTCCACGTGTTACATCAAAATTACACAAAATTATAGGCTTCCAATTAGAATAACTCTTCACTCATGTGACCTCGAAGTTTGTGTTATCATCCACATCACTATCAACATGTCTTAAACTTCCTTTTAACTGTGCATAACTAGATTCCATCCCGATTAGGAGATATCATCCGATTTCCAAAAATTGCTACTCAGGAACACTGCCTGAATACTACTTCCACTAAAATGCTCATAACTTCCATGAATAAATGAATTACTATTTGAGCTCTTAATCATGAACATATAACATATCATAGATTATATCATCAACATCACATAAATTGATCTTCAATATCCCATGTACGTTAATCCAAACACTGTCTGCTCCTCTGCTAATCTCAGTAGATCACTATGTTGACATCAATGACAATCACAATCATGAATGCAAAAAAAACTACTACAAAATGGCTGCTAATACTCCATAAGATATATTCAGCATTCATTCCTAACAATCATGGTATGCCAAAAAGTGGCGATGCGAAAAAGAAGTCCTGATTGATAAATTCTTTGAAAAATAACTATAACTTTCAAACAATATAACATTTTTTAAATTTGAAATATACATCACATTTTATGCTTTACCTAGTACAATAATAATAAACAATTCTTTCAATTTGATGAAGTTTAGACTAAATTAAGGTGGTCAGACATGAGAGTTTTTATATTCAGGAAAATTTGTAGCAGAAAAATCATAATTAATTATTTACTTGAAAAAAATACAAAAAAATATTGATCACATCTAGACATGAGTCTACTACTTTAATTTATAATCTTATGAAAAAATATTATCATTTGATTTTGTGTAATGTGGTTAGACATACACCTACTTGTTATCTTTCTAGTCCTGATTGATAGAATTATTGAAAAATAGCTATAACTTTCAAACTGTATAACATCTTTGAAATCTAAAATATGTGTCACATTCTATGATTTTCCTACTACAATAAAAATAAAAAAAGTTTTCAATTTGATAAAGTTTAGACTAAGTTAACGTGGTCAGACACGAGATTTTTTGTATTTTGGAAAATTTATAGAAGAAAAATCATAATTAATCATTTAATTGGAAATAAATTAGAAAAAAATGTGTGTCACATCCGAACATGAGTCTACTACTTATATCTAGAATCTTGTAAAAAATATTTATCATTTGATTGTCTTTAAGGTGGTCAGACATACTCCTACTTCTTATTTTTTCATGAAATTTTTGTACCACTACATTGAAATTTGAAAATTTCAACATATAGAATAATATTTTTTCAAAGAAGGTCTAGTATCTTAGAAACTAAATTCAATTTTCTACAGATTCTCTTCTTACATATTTTTGATATAATGTTTATAACTTGTTCAATATTTTATGTCAACTTGCCTAAACCTAATTTTTTGAATTTTCATTGCCACTTAAGGGCACAGTTTGGCATACCATGATCCTGCACATACCCCATATCAACCATAAAAATAAATATTTTTCAATAGAATAGTCAAATTGTACCCTCATGGGCAATGACTGGCAGATTACCAATGAATTTACATTTTCATTACTTGAAAATAGTTTACATTCATTACTGCTATGTGAATCCATTGCACTTTGTTTTAATTAGTGGAAGGCATTCCAATTTAATTCATGTTATAATTTAGCTATATAAATAGAAATATCAATGGTAAGGTAAATTACTTTTAGTCTCATCCTCCAACTTTTGAGATAAAAAAAGAAAGGTTTAGTTTGTTATATTATATACTATGAACTCTGTTGTATTATATATGGCATATCATTGTGCACGGTAATATTCTCTTATAGTCCTTTATTATGATTATTTTCGTATACCTTGTATCAGTAAGGTAAGTGTTCAAGGAGAGCAGGACTTAAATAGGACTAGAATAAGCTGTAATCTAATTTGTATGTGGCAAGATACCAATTCAATAATTATGGGTTATATCCATCTAGAATCTAAAACTTAATACTGGTCAGATCATGTTATATAAAGAAATGTCAAAGAGGACTATCCGTGTATATATATATATATATATATATATATATATATATATATATATATATATATATATATATATATATATATATATATATATATATATATATATATATATATATATATATATATATATATATATATATATATATATATATCCCTCACTATTTTATTTATTGGATTCTTACAATACTGTCATCTCAGTCTAATCCGAATATGGCTAAGATGAATTAAGATTCCAATGCAATGATTCCTCCTACTTATCAAGAGTTACCAGTTACTAGCTAATATTTTCTTGATAGTATGGATGTTCCTCTAATAAGGTTGTTGGGTCATAATATTTGATGTTACTCCCCTTTCTTAAATCTATCTTCAATTGTTGACTATGTTTATCTATCCATTTTTTTAATAGTTCCCATTTCTTTTTATGGTTGACTGTATATCTTAGTTATTTAACTCTCATGTTATTTTCCTTCCCATTGGATTATATGCAATGTGTACATACTATACATGCACATGTAGAGACTTTGCAATTATTGATCCATGTGATCTTTTAGGTACTGACAAAGCACATTTTATTGGATTTGCAGCATCACTGACATTGAGATTGGGAGTTTATGGTACATCTCAGTTGGTGCTTCTACCAAACTATTCCCATCTAATATAAGCTAGCCCCATTTTTGTTAAGGAGATTTAGGTAATTTAACTTCCAATTGTTTTCACATTTAATGTACCAAGTCCCACCATACAAAATCCCATTCAATCCTAAGCTTCAAATTGAAATCCCCATAAGGACGAGTGCAATTAAAAATTTATATTTTCACTTTTATTGCCCAATCTAACTTCAACATTATTTAATGAGATGTAATATGAAATTTTTTTAATGAATTTAGACATGTTTTCATATCTCGAGTTGGCTGATATTTTTTTGAAATTTTTGGTGTTTGGAAAAAGTTAAGCTTGAAAGCATGGTAATAAAAACTTGTCATTTTTTAGTTAGGAGGTGGTAGGCTTAGAATAGTAATTAAACTTACTCATTTTCAGGTAACAACTTATGAGCAATAGGGTAGTCTTGTGCTGTATGGTTTCTCAAACAAGCCAAAAATTGATGTGGAAATGAAATAGAGCTTGAAGCACACTCTCATGTATATCAATCTTGATTATCATAAGGTTCATTTTAGTTCTTTTTTTTGCATGATCTTGGATCTTATTTTCATTTCTACTCTCCTTAGAACATATAAATTGAATACAAATGGTGCCTTAGAGACCACATATTCTATATAAAGGACACTCAATGGTTAAAAAATAGTGATATGTTATCCATGAATCAATGAGTAAAGTGATTATAACCCATCCTAATGTTATCTCAATTATGGCTTATGACAGTCCGCCCCTCCCAAATTTTCTTGTCCTCAAGCAACTATTAAATGATCATATCTAGACCTATTTATAGTACTTTTCTCATCGCTTGATATTACCATATATGCTTTGTCCCTTATTATGATCCGATAGTAAAGACTTGGTGAAGGATAAGACAAGTTCCAGCCATCTTCTAAAATAGTTATAAACATTTCATACTAAGAATACTTGTGAAAACACTTCAAACATAAGGCATGGACGTCTATGAAGTAATCATGCTAACACAACTCAAACATGGAGCAACATATAAATTCTCTGAAGATGTGAAGTATATCCATGAATACACATGAATTCACCCAAGACATGGAGCATACCTGAATATATGTAGCACATAAAGTATGAATTCTTTTAAGTCATGATACATACTCATATCACACAAATTTAATTAAGTCAGGAAGCACATATGTAAAGAAGGATCTCTACAATGCCACATATGTCAACAGTGGGTTTAATGCATAAAACCATCACACGGTGCCATGTGGTAAACAACAAATAAGAATGATGGAAAATTCACGGGCTCTAGGCGAGTAAGACCAGTGAGTAGATAGAGGGTCCATGATGCCAGGAGTCTAACTCCTTGGTTTTTTATGAGAAGAGAAAGGGATAGTAAGAAAGATACCACAATAGTATTAACAGGGCACAAGTATAGCAATAAACATAGCATAGACACCATGGAAAACTCACGGGCTAACTGGTATCAGCACTAGGAGTGTCGAAAGCAATGAGAAAACACTACTTGTTCACTATATTGCATACTTGTTCATTGTGACAACACAAATACATAAACCTAACACTAGTACATTTACAATGTAACATGATGCGGTGATTTAGAAATTTAGGGTTTTGGCACAAGTTCATCTCTAAATCAAATGTATATAAATAGTGATCAATATTGAAGGATCTGTAGCAATCGTAAACCTAACACTAGTACATTTACACTGTAACATGATGTGGTGATTCATAAATTTAGGGTTTTGCAAGTTCATCTCCGAATCAAATGTATATAAATAGTGATAAAAAATGTGCTAGCAAATACCCAATACATGATGCCCTGACACATTGCTCAAGGGCCCTAAGCAGGTAACCAACAAGTACCAATACCATAGATGCATAAAAACATTCCAGACAAATGCAGAGTAAGGAAATCCTTACAGGCGGTCCTCCTTTTACACCAAATCATAGTGGCAACCCTCGCAGGCAGGCGGTCCTCCTAAAACTCTCACCAAATAACAGTTCAAACAATCGCAGGCTTCACCTCCTTTGCATGCTCCAATTTAAAACCAAATAATGAAATGACATACGAATTTTTTTTTCTTTTTAAAGTTATGCCCGTGTTTGTCAAAATTTCAACCTCCATGGTATTGGTCAAAATTTTCACAAACACAAGCATGCTAAAAAAAAGGAAGATTTCCTTCTATAATTTGACCAACCTAAACCTTTTTAATAGATGGTCAAAAATTTTGGTAGAAAAATGAGGTCAAATGTAGTAGTGTATGTGTATTAAAGGAGGCTTCTTCCTCTCATTTTTCACATCTGCAATTTTAGAACAAAAGATATCAAAAAAGCTACTCTGCATTCAAGGAATTTTCATTGAAGGCATTCATCATCCATAAAGTATTCAAGTATTTCCTTCCATAGATCTAGCTTCTTCTTCTCCATAGGAGACAAAGGAGTTTTGAAATCAAGGAAGGAGATCTTCATCCATTCAAGTCTTCTTCTACCTCAAATCAACATTCGTGGAGACCTATAACATCTACTATATGAGATTTTTCCTTACATCATTTCCTTTTGGTTTTTGTGTTGAGTCAAAGCCATCACATCAAAATTCTTGATCACATTCTAAGTATAATTGCACCTATGTGGTATGATATACTTTATTGCTTATATCTAATCTCTACTACATGTCAACATTCTTTCATTTACACCTATTTCATTTTAAGGTTAATTCCTATACAGGGGCTTGACGAAGGAAATCCACTTTCCACAACAATTTTCCCATTTATGTGTGTGTAGGAACAAGTGATGAAGTTGCAGATCTAGATTTTTAGAGATCTAGAACTAGGGTTTGATCCTTTGTAGATTTTATTAGATTTTACACACCCAAGAATAGGTCAAATTTATGGTAATAGGTCAAATTGATTCGACATTGTCAGGAGGTCTGTAAATTTCATAATCGAGAATTACAATTCTTAGGCTTTTAGATCCATAAAAATTTCTAGTTTTGATAGGTTTCTGATAGTCGATTTCAGATCTAAAGTTTTGTCCTCTTCTAGCCCTTAAGGTAAGTTCAATCTTCTTCTTTCCACCTTGCATATACTTTGATGTACATTAGATCTAATATTCTATCTTGTTGTTTATCATTTCCTTTATTATTGCATAAGTGTTTTTCATACTTTACATTCCATATGTACATACATTTTTGTTTGTGTAGGGAACACCCAAAATCCCTCCTTTTCCTTGATCTTGCATTAGCACCCCTTCATCCTTTTTGGTTGTTTTGATTAAATTTGGTCTAAGGGTGGGGTTTGTATTCCAATGTATATATAATTTGGTGTTCTATCATTGATCACCATTTTCTATATTACAGTTTGGTGAACCCAACTTATCACATTACAATTCTGATTTTGGTGTTAGATTGCCTTCATATCTAGATCTACTTTGTATGCATTATGTTGATCACTATTTTGTTGCATTGTATGCATCTAGATCTCTAGCTTCTACCTTGCATTTGGTGCTTAGATTTCCTTTATGTCAATTGTATTATTTCATTCAATATATTTTCATTGTAAAAAAGATAAAAACAATGACATATTGTTTCATAGATTTAGTTCATTCTTATCTTGCATTTTGTCCAACAATGCAAAAAATAGAAAAATATTTCATCTCTAGTTATTGCATTTTATTTTTAATAGAATTTTTATCTTCATTTTCTTGTTCAATTTCAAGTTTCCTTCAAGATGTTGAGGATGAATTAGTTCTTCCTTTCATCAATTCTCATAATGTTCACCCTCCCAAAATTAATCCCAACCCTAAGAACATTGTGATTACCACCATTCCTTGTAAAGATATCTCTCTTACCAAAGAGGCCTTCAATAACAAATATTATCTTTCTTCTCCAATGTCTCCTCCTTGTATGGATCATTTGGTACAAATGGATGATGACATTACTATATTTCTCCCAATGATAACCCACTTCCTATGAGTTTCATTGACATTCCATCTATAGATGAAGCATGGATGTGTTGGAAAGTATTAGGTTTAAGGCACTGAGAGGGGGGCGGGGTGAAGCAGTACCACAAAGATTTAACACTTATTCATATTTCTAAGCATAAATCAATAATCAATAAATTACTTATATCGATAACTTTCTTGTCCTTTACCGATAGCATCAGTATTGTCTAACTGATAACCGATAACATGTAAATAAAACATACAACTTATAAGCATTCAAACACATAAACACAATATTTTGGTGTCGCAAAAAACCCTTGGTTGGAGGAAAAAATTATGGTGGGGATGATACCCACAACTTATCAATGCAATAATAAGATGCCCGATTAAGAGCTTATTACATAAATGTCATCTTTTGAATGAATTCACCCTATTAAGAGTGTCTAATACCCTGTTAGGAGTATTGAAATTCCAGTTAAAGACTACTTTGTTAAGATATTTTATCCCACTTATACAGTGCTCACTCGGTTAAAATATTTACAATAAGTTCCAAAATAGAACTTCTAAGTTCGGTTAGAGACTACCCTGTTAAGGGATTTCACAATCTATAAATCAACAAGAAATTTGACCTGTAAATACTTTATCCATCTTATCAGATATTGTTTCTCTCTTTCTCTCTTTTGATCTTTAATCCTTAGACTATTCTTCCCATCCTGTATCTCCAATTGTTCACTCTTTGACCATTATCATCTTGTCACTATACTTTCTCTTTGTCTTTGATCTCTTCTTATAATTTCTTTACCTAATTAGGGTTCCACGATCTTCCATAAACTATTTTTCTAATTTGATGTCATCCTTTTTCATAACCTTTTCTTATCTTTTCACCGCTAATGCTTTCCAGTAACTCTTCCTTTATGTCGATAACACTCTCTTTATATCGATAGCACTTTCCGATAGTATTTTATGTTGATAAGTGTTTCCTTACTTTATGTACATACAAAATATCTATTACAGGGACATTTGTGCATATCTATTGAAACGGGAGAAGGAATATCACTATAATAAGTTATCCTTCCTTTGAAGTTCTAAGACCACATTTTTTTAGCCTAGATGAAAATGTAAAGAAAATTCCCTTGAGATATCATGAAAAGAAGAAACCTTGGCTCCTCGAGAAGAAATAATATCAAAGATTGATTATAACATTTCCACACCTCGTGCCTGTAACAAAATTATGAAAGAATGAGGAATTTTTATCTCCTTCCCAAAGCCAATGTATTCATGATTTTTGTTTCCAAAACAATCTACTCTTAACTCTCATTTATAAAGAGACCATGCAAAAAAAAATTTCATATGAAATCTAATCAATCATTCAAAACTCCTTAATTTTAAATGTCATTGAATCTTATCTATCCTACATGTAAGTCTTTTTATTAACAATATTTCCAAAATAATAGATATTCTATTTTTTAAGGTTAAATTTTATGGATTAGACCCTTTTGCAAAAAGTACATATGGCTATGTGAAAAAAGAAAAATTATTCCAAGCACAAAGCTTACACAAGATCATAAATATAATATCTTGAAGCCACATAAGAAAAGAAAGGTGAGGAAAAATCTAACCCTTTCTACCAAACTATCTTAGAAGAAGAAGCCTTATTATCACCCACCCAATAATTTGTAGCTAGAAATTGACCTTGCGTTCCATTAATTAAATCAGATCCATATATTCTATTTTTCCAAGTAAACATGTTGTTATTATGTTTGGGATTCATGAAAACTTAGAAACTTTGATCAGTATCTCAAACTAGACCATGGGATTCATATGACCCATGCTTTGTGCCAATTTCTCTTGTTACTTATGGAGCTCTCATCCAACTCCCCTCGATATGGCATGGTCTTTGGTGATCCATAAATTCTAAAGTTTTAAAGTTGACAAGGCGTTGATAGACATTAAGGTCATCTAATTATTAGGCCTTGGTTCTTATCTTTTTCTTTGATCTCTTCTTATAATTTCTTTACCTAATTAGGGTTCCACGATCTTCCATAAACCATTTTTCTATTTTAATGTCATCCATGTTCGTAACCTTTTCTTATCTTTTCACCACTAAGGCTATCTAATAACTCTTCCTTTATGTCGATAACACTCTCTTTACATTAATATCATTTTCCAATAGTATCTTATGTTGATAATTCTTTCCTTACTTTATGTACATACAAAATATCATTTTCCAGAAATGATAACCTTAGCAAAATCATCATTGATTTCCTAGTAATTGCTTGATGAGGATTTTTTCAAGTAACAATCTCCCCCTTTGGCATTAATGGAAAAACCTTTCTATTCATACTTCTGTAGTCCTAATCTTTGTATCTTTGTATCTCATCCCCTTAGATATGCTATCCCTTTTTTGGCTCGACGTCTTTCTCCTCCACATTCTCTCCCCCTTTGACAACAATGCCAAAGGTGAAAAAATAACTATCCTTTTAGTGTCAACTGAATTATGCTTTTGTTAGAATAGATCTGTGTTAGTTCTTGATAATTTCAATATTTTTCTCCATTGCTTTTGCAAATTATTTATAGCACTGATATGACCTTTGATTCTTATTATTCTATCAATACTGTCTTCATCATCCATCTTTTCTATTGTACCTAGTAAATTAATTGTTGCTTGTATCTATTTTTGCATTAAATCTATATTGATAGCTATTAAGCATGATTCCTAATTTATTGTATTACCTTTCTCATATAGTTCTTTGTACATTTTTTTTCTTTGGTCATTAATTCCTTTAGATTTTTCAAGTTTCTCCGATAGTGTCGTTGTTACTTTTACTAGCTTGTCTTCTCTACTGCGAATATATAGATTATGTTGTATTTTTTCATCTAATTCTTCTTTTACTTTGTGATCATCTCTTATCATATTCAAATAATTTTTCATCTATTCTAAACTTGATTCTTCTTTATCCACCGTAACCTCTGATAGTAAGTGTGAAAATGTTTTGACTATTTTCTACGTCATCTTTCCCCTTTTCTTATCCTTCATCTATCTTTCGACAAATTACTTCTCTTAGAGTTTTTATGTGTATAACATTTATTCCTCATAGTGCATCATTTTAGGATCTCTCTTCAATATTTCAAATTAATGCCTTTCATGTAAGTCTTCTTCTTTAGATTCTGAATTTTCTTTCCTCTGTAGGTTTTTTGTTCTTATCATTGTCACATTTGGCAGTGTCCTTCCAATTTGTACTTCCTCAAATTTTTTTATCTCATCTTTATCCAAATTTATTAGTTGTTCCTCAATCATTTATTCTTTTGATATCTCACCAAAAGTAGGTACCATATCGGTAGCATGTGTTACTTGTACTATTTTAGTGTATGCAATTGTAACTTCTAACATTTGTTGTTCCTCAAACTGTTCAACTTCTTCATTACTTATGTCATCATTTGATTCATCTTGTATCTCAATTGGTTGACTCACTTGTCCTTATTAAAATATTATCAAGTGTAAGGTGGAAAATATGGTGGATAGGGTTTAGAACAATGGGGGTTTGCACATAAAAGAGACCCTAACCCAATATTTAACACATACATATAAATTTAATGATATGGAATATAAATCTAGAAATGCTTGCAAAGAATACTAAAATTAAATAAAATGAAATACATACCTCATAATATAGTTGATCTAAAAATACCTATTTTTTGGTATTTGTACCGAGTTTCAAGAAATTTTGCAATCGGATCAGGGATAGGAACACAGAGACAAAGAGAACACATAAATCTTTTCTTTTTTTGAGTCAGGTTGACCTTGACCCAAATAAAGGTCGACCTTAACTTGTACTGCTTCGATGCAAATTTTGTTCATGGATCACAGAAGTTTTCTAAAAATGGTACTCAGATCCACTCTCCAACTTCCAAAATAGCGACTGTAGATATCTAAAAATGGTGTTTTGGGGTGGCTATATAGGGTTTTTCCTTAGTCAAATCCCCGTTGTGGTGATCTCCATCTCCATGAATAACTAGATGTAATAGAATATGTGTCTGTTGCTCGTAGGAAGAGCTTTGGATGTGTAATGCTTAGATCTAATCCTCTAGATTGAAAGCCCTAGCATGAATTTAAATGAGAGAGAAGTGCATAGATTTGAATATGGTAAAGAAAGCATACCAAGCCCCCAAGGCTAAAGTACTCCTAGCAAACTCACAATCCGTAGTTGCTACCCCATGATTATATCTTTGAATGCTTGAATGTTGAAAAATGTAGATCAAGGAAGAAGGAATCTTTCTTGCTCTAAATGAATGTCCATAATAGCTTGTCACAAAATACTTTCTTGCATCAAGGAATCATCAATATCTTTTCCTCCTATAACATCCTCTTGCAATCTTGCATCATCATCTCCTCATAGATTCTTGCTTGTTACTTGAAGTCACTTGATGGAAATGAAGGCAAAAGAGAGTGCTTATATAGAGATTTCAAGGCAAGGCTCCTCGGGAAATGTAAGCACCCTTAATTCAAATATTACCTCAAATTATGGTCCAATCACAATAGCCAACTAAGGAGGGAAAAGAAATAAATGAATCTTAAATAAAAACCCTTTTGCATTAGGATTTAGAGGCCCATTTTTTATTTCAGGCCTCATAATGAACTAAATTTGGAAGCAGAAACCAAAACCTAACAAGGGTCAAGGTCGACCTTGACCCTGACCTAAGGTTTCAAGCTAGTCACCTTGTAGTTTCAATGAAATCTTTGGGTCAGCCAGAGACTTGGAATGACGAAAAACATTACAGAATGTTGGAAAAGGGCACAAAAGCCTAGAATAAATGTGATGAAGACTAGGAGGATGAATACATAGGTCCTACCTATAAAATAGAGCCACAAAGAAGGAAATCAAGGAGAATCCTTGAGATCCTAACCCTAATTTCACCTAGAAATGAAGAATGAAGTGCAAATGCATCATAAATGCAAATCTATCATGAAAATGCACTAAATCATGGTGCTAGACCTACCAAGATGGAAGTGCTTCCATTTTAAGATGATACACTTAGCCCCCACTTTAGCTTAGATGTGACACTATGTGAATATGCAAGATAAAGTAAGAAAACATCATAATAAATAAAAAGGATATAACCAAGTCCTCAATGTAGATATTTTGCAAAAAACTATTAGTACCCACAACCTATAGCACACAAGGTTAATGAAAATCCATAAATCACCTAAGACTCACTAAAATGAAATTGACAAGTGTATAGAGCCCCTTATGCCCCCCATGTTTCGGCTTTCTACTTCTAAAGGGTGAAACGGGGTGATAAGGATAGCCCTATACATTGGATATGCAATGTGTTGAAAAAGGCCTTTCCTAAACTAGTTAGAAGGATTCCTATTCTTCCTAAACTAATTCAAGGAGTTAGGTATCTAAATCATGATTCCAACACCATAGATAACACTGAAAACGGAGCTGTAAAACTCAAGTTATGATGAAAAGAGTGAATGTCTATCTAAATGCATATAAAGGGAAATTCAAATTTAATATAAATAAAACCTAACAAACCTTAACAAAACCCGAATAAAGACCCTAATTTTGATCTATAAATAAGGGAAGAGAGAACATACCCACTCATTCTTACCATTTTTAGAGTTTAGGAGAGAAAGCAGAATGTCAAGTAGAGAGGAACTTTGAGCGACCCGTATGGAGATCTTGAGACAGTGCCTAACTACTAGATAGCCACTTCCCGAGGTGAGTTTACTATTGTTGATTTTTTTAATCTCAAATTCTTACTTTTATAGGTAAGGTCGACCATGATCCTTAAAGGTTGACCCTAACCTAGTTATGTCGACCTTGACCCTTTAAGGTCAACATGAACTGGGAAGGTCTCCACCTTTTTTAGGATGAGGTCAAACTTGGCCCAAAAAAGGTCAACCCTGACCTAGGAAGGTTGACCTTGACCTAGGAAGGTCGACCTTAACCTAGTCAAGGTGGATTTATAGTTTTATGGTTCTAGAGTATTGATATGATGCCGATTTGTTCTTATAGGATGTGGTTCATCTCTGAGAGTAGCCCTTTGGAGGACCACTATTGATTATCAGAGAGAGATTGTCTGAGCTGAGTAGGGATGTGATACAATTGCTGAGAGACATAGGACTATACTAGGTAATAGTCCAACAATAGATGAGACTCCACCGAGCCATGTTATTGGCTCTTATAGAGAGGTGGCATGAGGACACATGTTCCTTTCATCTTCCCTCAGGAGAGATCACGGTGACATTAGAGGATGTATATAGGATCCTCCAACTTCCAATTCAAGGTGAGCCTGTTAGACCAATAGAACAATGGGGTCCTAAGGATATCCATGCAAATGAAGATTATTGCTTAGGCCGGGTTCCATAGATGCAAACCCAAGAAAACTAGATCACCCTATCATCCATACTGGCACAACCGACACCCTTGGTGTAATATAATAAATGTGGATAGTGTGTGTAGGGTTCAAAAAATGTAATAGGGTAATGGAGGAATGTAAGATCTACTTTTCAATCCAAATTCCCAAAGGATAGATCCAAATTGATTAACCACAAGGAGATGATTAATGCACAAATGAATCAATTGGTGGAGAATATGGAGAAAGAAGAAAACCCTATATTCTGTTATTGAAGGTAGGTATTGAAATCTGAATTGAATTGAAGAAAAATACTAACCTCAAAATATGACAGATCTAGAAAAATTATTTTTCTGATGTCTGTGTTCAGTTTCAGGAAATTCTGCAACCAAATTTGGCCTGGAAACACAGAAATAGAAAAAACCCAGAAATCTTTTGTCTTTCTGAGAAAGGTCAACCTTGACCCAAGATAGGGGTAAGATCTTACCCCGGGGCACAATCTTACCCCTAAAAGTCAACGTTGACTTGCACTACTACAATAGAAATTCTATTCGCAGATCTTGAAAGTTCATCGAAAAGGTATTCAAATGTGAACTGTGATTCGCTGTTCCGCACATGTACCAGCAAGAAAAATGGTTTTGTTTGTTGGATGAGGGGGTTGCCTTGGTCAAACCCCAATTTTGGAATTAACCTTGAAATGTAATTAAAATTGCAACAATAAATAAAGTAAATGGAACAATTCACCTTTCTTATATTGAAACCCTTGTGGAGGATTCGAATCCTTGAATACACAAGTATGGATGCTCCAAATGAGTGTAGAATTATATGTAGGGCATCTCAAATAAATTACATTAGATCTTCAACACCAATCTTGAATGGATCTTGGAATAGGAAGAGGCTTGAATGAATGTGGATGGAGAAATCTTCAACAAAGGGGTTCCATAGAGATTGAATCCTTCAATGTCTATCAACGAATCTCCTTGATGAATTGGATCTTGAATACTTGAGGATGAATGAATGATTGAATGCTTTAATTATCCTTCTTTTCTTGCTTGATGATTTCTTGATCACTTGATTTTTCTTGCTTGAATTCAATAGGTGGTGGTTGTGAAAATGAGAGAGGAAGGCTTCCTTTTATACAAGTCTAGGGCACAAACTTCTAGAGAGGCTGACATAGGAGAATTAAATTCCCATTTAAACCTTAACCCCTAGAAATGGACCTAGATTAAATATAATTTAAGATTTTACCATTCTAATATCTGAAACAGCCGACCCAAAAGCAGGAAATAAAACTTTCCAAAGCCTGACATCCTGAAACCTCCAGAATCTAAAATTTGGACCCAGGGTCAGGGTTGAGGTTGACTCTAACCTAGGTCAAAGTCAAGGTCAACCTTGACTTAGGTCAAGGTCAAGGTTGACCTTGAACCAGAAGGTTGACTTTGACCCTGAGGTCAAGAATCTCAGTTTCTCAAGAACAGGTGCCAAAAAAAGGTTGGAAACAGGTGGAGAGAGAAGTAGAATAGGGGGAAAGAGATAGATCTAGTCAAAGACCCATTCAAGGTGGTTGACATGACTCCAAACCACTCACTTGGATGGCTAAACCTATCCTAAATGGAAGTTCTTCCATTTTTCAATGATACATTTAGCCCCCACTTTAGAAAGAGTATGGACTCAATGCAAACTCATGGTAAAGGAGATCATAATGAAAAAGATAATCTTATTGAAATCAAAGGGAAAAAGGAATACTCAAGCCCCCAGGGAGTCAAGTCTTCATCAAATCCAAGATTACAATAAGAGAGACATCTCTAGAGAAAGAGAGAGAAGAGGGTGTGATTACCTCACCCAATGAGAACTTATGTCTCATTGTGAACCACACAAGGAAAAAATGCAACTGGAAAGATGGATTTGAACTACCTAGTGAATGTGGCTACTCACTAGTCAACTCATCAAGGATTCACCCTCGGGAATATTCCATTCCATAAGAGCAAAGCCAAAAACAAAAGAGATCTAGTCTTAAGGACACCTCCAACCTTAAGGGATCAAAATTTTGAAACGGGATGGATCAAGAGATCCTATAAGATAAAAATCCTTGCTTTAAGGATTAGTCACTAATCCATAAAGGGAGAAAAGTGCTTTGAAAAGTATATGTATTGAAAGTGTGTGTGTGTGCAAAAAGTGAGTAGAGCATATGCCCCTAAGTTAAATTCATTGCTAACACTTTAACATGAGCAATGGTTTTAACGGAAACATAAACAACTCCACTAATTATGTTTCCACTATGAGATGCCCCCAAGTGAAGAAAAATCAAGGGAAATAACACATAAACATATAGAGAACACAGAAGGGATCTACCTTCTGTGGGGTCAGTATGATCATAAGATAATATATATATATGATATTATTGCAAATAAATTGACATCATTCCCCAAAGAAAGTAGAACTACAATCACAATGGAGGAAAGAACACATAAGAGTTATGAAGAAGAATCTTTTTGAATCACAACATGGAGACCAAAAAGAATCAATGCTACCAAGTCACAATTCCAAGCGGACTACACAAGGAAACATTTACGAACAATAGCATAGGTACACCATAACATGAAACAACATATAGAAGAATAGAGATACATATAGAGGAAATATACAACAGGTTTGATTCCTTTATCACCTTGCACCAAAAAAGTAACAAGGGTCGTATAAAAGAATTTAACAAACATTTAGCAAATACATCATGGGAGGAACATAATATGATAGGCAAAGATAAAAAGCTACCACGAAGGACAAGCCAATCAAGCACACCATCTACTCTCCCCATCTAGTTGTATATCATTTAGGGAAGGTGGGAAACTCGCAAGAGGAACTATATCTAACATAGTAGGAATGATAGCCAATTCCAAATAAGGATCCTCTTGAGAATTATAATGTTTGATACTAGATGTAATTATCAATTGTGATGAAAGCATGTTAGGTAAATCAGTATCAATGTCAATAGTTTCATATTCATCATTAACATCATTAGCATCATCAAGCATATCTTCTTCATCTAGATTAATCAAAATAGAATCTAAGATACGAATAGAATCATCATAATCATTCATCTTAACATCATTATTATCATTAAATTCTTCTAACACATCATGCATAGGCTGATCAAAAGAAGGTAAAGAAATTTGTAGAACAGAGGCACGAGCCTTAGCTTGAGCTCAATGCTTCTTACAATGCTCATTAGTAGATCAATTACATTTTGTCTTATTTGAAATGTGTTGAGAACTTCGAGGGACAACTGTTGGTTCCTTCACAGGTTCTATAGGAGGATTAGAAGGATTCCTAGTAGGTAGAAAAGGAACACTAGGAGTTTTATTAACAGAACTAGAAGCCATAGATAAAGGAGGTATGGAAGGCATAGGCAAAAGACCATGATTAAGATCCATCTGAGGCATGCTTAACTCAAGAATCTTGCAATGCTTATAGGCTTGATATGAATGGAAAAGGTTATCAGGTCGAGAAGGACATGAATTATGTAATGAAGGCCAAAATAAGTCAAGTGTATCACAATCCCTGACCCTAGAAGGTTGATATAGACTATGATTAATCATCTTCACTTCATCATCATGAATGAATTAAAGACATTTATGGATAGGATAAGCAACAACATGCATGGATTTTAACGACAGAAAACTAAGCTTAACTTGAAATTGATCAGAAGTAGGAACAACAACAAAGGTAGTGTTTACAATTTTACCACAAAGTTCAACCGGAAAGTTAATAGAACCAAATGATGGATAAAGGAAACCATTACAAGTTTGGATCCATATATCAGATGTATTATAACAATCACATTATATGTTCTTCATAAAAATATTTTCTTTAGTAATAACATTGAATAATGATGTAGGATCAACGAGATAACCACGTGTAGTTATCTTAGAAATCCTAGCATAAATGTAAAGGGGACCATTAGGAGCTTTAATAGTCTCATAATCATCAAAAGTAATCAAGAGTTCCTGAGGTCTTTTATTCTTAGGTTGTTTTTGAGGTTTAGGTTGAGGTTTTAGTTTAGGTTGAGGTGGAACTTGAGGCTGAGTTTGAGGTGGAGATACAGATTGAGACAAAACAACATGCTCCACATGGTTAATGACATGATTAAGATCATCCATCTTTGAATCGTAAACAATATCCAAAGAGATGGATGAGCAATGGTATTAGTATCATGTGTAGGAAAAGGATTCATATAGATTTGAAGGTTTTGATTAGGAGGAGAGAGAGATTTGTTCCCACTACCATCAAGATTATCAACAGATAAAGCATTAGAATCAATTAAGTCTTGGACCTTATGTTTTAAAGGATAATACTTCTCAGTATCATGACCATTTTGATGATGATATTGACAAAAGGCTTTAGGATCAAAGGATTTGGATGCTATTGTAGTAGGTAAAAGAGGTTGAATAGGAGGTAAAGTAATCATATTAGCACTTAACAACCTATTCATAATAGAATGTAAAGCTTTAGAGAGAGGAGTAAAGGTATGATTCAGATGAAAAGCAGTGGATGCAAAAGTGGCATTGTGGGATGCAACAACAACTTGATTAGCAAGTGCATTCTCTTTTTTATTTATCTTGACATAGTTGTTGAGTTTTTTTAAATTTGTTTAGATTAGGAGTAGCGTCACTCTTATCAACTAGAATAGGAGCCATTGGAGTGTTGCTCTCAAATTTACTCACTTGTAATTGATAATGATGAAGCATTGTAAAACATTATTGAAAATAGGTAAATTCAGTAAGTAGAATCTTATCGCTAATACCCTTTTGTAGATTTTAAATAAACATACATTGAATATCCATATCAGGAACATGATAAGAAATCTAAGAATGCAAATGCTTAAATCTACCAATGAATTCAATCAATTTTTCCTTAGTATTCTATTTACAATGCATCAAATCAATCAAGGACACGTGCTGACCAATATTATTTTGAAATTGTTGAATAAAGGCATTATCAAGTTCTGGAAAGGAATCAATAGAATAAGGAGTCAAGGAACAATACCATTGTAAGGCCTTGTTATGCAAAGTTCTAGCAAACAACTTGGCTAAAATCCTATGGTCATGAGCATAGTCACTACAAAGGATTTGAAATATTTTAACATGAGTAAGAGGGTCTCTCTTACCATTGTAATTCTCAAGATGAGACATATCAGGTTGTTGAGGAATAGGAGCACAAATGATGTCTAGGGATAAAGGACTTCTCATGTCACATGTAGGAATACTAAACTTAGATTGAGTCAAAGATGAAAGTTTTTGTTGTAAAGAGGACACAGTTTGAGCCAAACTAATGATTGTTGAATCATTAGTAGAAATAGGAGGCATATCAACATTAGAAACACTAGGTAAAGTTTATGAAGCAGCAAGAATGGAAGACACAACTGGAGGAACACTTGGAACCATAGTTGGAAGAGGATTGGAATAAGTAAAAGGAACATTATGATAGGAAGGTTGTGATGTAGGAAGGGACACAGGAAGAACACTCATAGGAAGAGAGGGAACTATCGTAGTCACCAAATGAGGAGTATAAGTAGGAATGCTAGGTAAAGGAATGAAAGAAAGCTCCACACTAGTGACATGAGGAATGAATCCTAAATCTTGAGCTTCTTTAGCTAAAGGTTTAACATTTGAATGCACAAGATGAGTAATACCACGCAATAGATTAACACCTTCATCACTATCACGAAGGACTTTCTTAAGAGCCTCTATAGCTTGAATAGAATCTTGATTATGGTTTTCTTGAATAAGCCAATTACCCATTTTATCAAGTTCATTTGAAAATAATTGAACTTGTTTGGGAGGAACTCTTAAAGCATCATCCTCATCATGAGATAAGTGAGAAGATTTTTTCTCCATAATAGGATTGGAATCATGAATAATCAAATTGTCATCCGAGATCCTAAGGAAATGAGAGGAAGACTCAGGATCAAAGGAAACCATAAGTCTATGACTTCGTCTAACCGTAATATTATAAGTAGGACTAGAGGTAGTAAATCTCGTATACCAATACAATGTAAATGAACTAAACTAGAAAAATACAAAGCATAAATAAATGAATGTTTTTATATTTTGACTTTATATGAAATGCAAACACATGTAAGATCTAACACCGTAAAAGAAAGAGTTATCTATCACAGGTTCACCAAAATGTAATATAATAAATGTTGATAGTGTGTGTAGGGTTTCCAAAATGTAATAGGGTAATGGAAGAATGTAAGATCTACTTTTCAATCTAAATTTCCAAAGGATAGATCCAAATTTGTTAACCACAAGGAGATTATTAATGCACAAATGAATCAATCAGTGGAGAATATGGAGAAAGAAGAAAACCCTATTTTCCATTATTGAAGGTATGTATTGAAATCTAAATTGAATTCAAGACAAATACTAACCTCAAAATATGACAGATTTGGAAAATGTAATTTTCTGATGTTTGTGTTCAGTTTCAGGAAATTCTGCAACTGGATCTAGCCTAGAAATACAGAAATAGAGAAAACCCAAAAATCTTTTATCTTTCTGAGCAAGGTCGACCTTGACCCAAGACAGGGGTAAGATCTTACATCGGGGCACAATCTTACCCCTAAAAGTTGACCTTGACCTGCACTGCTATGATGGAAATTATGTTCGTGGATCCTAAAAGTTCTCTGAAAAGGGTATTCGAATTTGAACTATGATTCGATGTCCCACACCTGTACCTACAAGAAAAATGGTTTTGTTTGTGGGATGAGGGGTTTGCCTTGGTCAAACCCCAGTTTTGGAATTAAACTTGAAATATAATTGAAGTCAAGGTTGACCTTGACCTTGAAGTTAAGATGGTAAGTGTGTATTCATGCTAAGTCTAAGAGTGCATGATCAGATGAGATAGTATGACAAAGATACAGGCAGAAGAAGTGTTATAGACAGTGAATGCCAAAATAGAATAGAGTATGCAACCGACTGTTAGTAATTTGATTAACGGTTATAATAATGTTTTTTAAAGGCTATGAACCTATTTTAATTAGGTTGTAGACATGTAAACATCTTTTTTTGTAAACACACTTGAGCCAATTCACTTGGAAGCGTTGTATGTAATCGGTTATAGGCCGGCCTAGTTAATTGTTTTGTTAGAGAATATAAATATAAGATGCACCTTTGTAATAAAGAATGATAGCAGATATAGAGATAAGATAAGAAGAAAAGAGACATGCAAAGTGAAGATAGAATGAGTTAGAGATTTACAAGGTGCTAAAGCAACATCCCACAAAAGGAACTGATTAGACAAGCAATGTCACAATAACAGTTCATCCAACAAATATAGTGTGTATCTGAGATCAGAAGGTTGTATCCTTCACCACTTAAGTAGTGAGCTCTAGGATAGTGTGTCCCCACCCCTAATAGGGTTACTGTGAAAGACTCCTAATAGGGTCTGACCTTTGATCAAGTCTATGTACTAAAAGTGTTGTAAAGAACAACTGCTAACAGGGTTGCAGATCTTCTGACAAGGATCATAAGACACTAGTGCAGTTCTTAGTGGGTGTCAATTCCCATCGAGGTTTTTACCTATTTAGGTTTCCTTGTAACCATATTGGTGTTATGTGTTGTGATTTTTTATCTTGTTTACATTGAAGTTTATTTAATTACTTAAGCAATTAGGTTAAGTTTCAAGAGTAAAGTAAAAAGCTTAAAATATAGTGAACACTGATTCACCCCCCCTCTTAGTGTTCCCATTCCTAACAATTGGTATCAGAGCTCTAGTCCTCTGAATAGAAGTTTAACCACTTGAGGAGATCAATGGGTTTAGAAGAAGCAAAACATCTAAAGAAGAATCTTATGGAATCTCTTGAAGACCTTGACAGATCTGAGAAAGAAGTTGAAGAACTGAAATTAAAAATTAGTGGTGCACAAGTTTTCATCAAGAAGCTAAGAAAAGATTTGAAAGATTGTTTAAACAGTGATTTAGGGAAAATGGTTAAGAAGTTGAATGACAAGAACACATTTCTGAAAGATCAGATTGAAGAGTTGGATGAAAAGATAACTAACAATCAAGAAGTTTATGATGAATAGATCAAAGAGAACCTTCAACTAAATGAAGAATTGAGGCAAGCAAACATGGAAA
Organism: Chamaecyparis obtusa; assembly: GCA_027943335.1. NCBI lineage: Eukaryota > Viridiplantae > Streptophyta > Pinopsida > Cupressales > Cupressaceae > Chamaecyparis > Chamaecyparis obtusa. The sequence goes on from BSBK01002409.1 coordinate 450,162, forward strand.
TCTTGGAGCTAAGAAACAACAAAGAAAATTTGGAATCTGAGTTGAAAGAGGCAAAGAATCACATTGATAAACTACACATAAGAAAGGATATGATACAATCTCATTTATATGCTCAGAAGCTTAAAGGAGATACCAGTGGTATTGGATTCAATGTAGCACAAAATCAGATTGATGACATGCAAGCAAGGATGAAAGCACCAGAAAATACTAAAGATGCCAAGGAGACTGGAAATCAGACTAAAGACAATGCTTAACCATCCAAGGATGAGTGCAAGCCAGTAGACCACACTTGTTATGCATGTAACAAGCATGGAAATATAGAAAGGAATTGTAAAGAGGTAAGACCTTTCAATGGTTACTGTTATTCATGCAATAAATTTGGTCATAGAGCTATGAATTGTAGAATAAGTTAGAAGAACAAGACTTAGCATAATCAAAGAAATCAGAATCAAGAAAATGCAAGTTCTTAGAATATTACATGTCAGATATGTAATTATAATGGTCACTCAGCTAGACAGTGTAAAATGGTAACCCATATCAATGTGTCAAGGAATTTAAGGCCTCCAATTATTTGTCACTCTTGTAACAAGACTGGACACATCTCAAAGTTTTGTTAGGAAAGCCCTAAAAAGCTAGAAGAATCAATATTGGATACTGAAGGAGAAGTCAAGTTTGTGAAAGCTTCAAAAGATGTGAGATTGATTTGGTTAGAGGAAAAGAAGGATAAGGTTGATGAGTATGTATTGGATGCATCCTCAATGGATGCACCCTCTACATTTGGATGAATGACCCTCAGGGTCATAGGGGGAGCTAATTTATCTCTAGACCCTTGCGTAGCTGGTATACTCACCCCTGGAGTATGCACCTTTGGATTTAACATTTTGGAGACTATTTGATGCTATGTGTAAGAGCACACTACCTGATCGATTGTAGGATGGAAGTTGGAAATTCTCAGTCAAATTCTAGTTTATGCGGTAAGCATTAATGGCATAAATTTCACTTTATAGTATACGAAAACTTACAGATCACTCATTGCATTCAAGTTAGAGTCATTGGAGAACACAAAAGCCCTAGTAGTTGAATTGTGAAGTGTTAAAGCTTGATTTACCAGTGAAGAAGTGTGATTGATCAGTTACGAAGCCCTAGTCTAATGCGATGATTCAGAAAACCTTGGAATCCAATTTGAAGTGTTAACCAAGTAAGTCATGGCTACACCAGTTATGTTTGATGTTTCTAAGAGAAAGAGATTTTTTTTTAAGAGGAACCCTTTTAATTCAACCCTAGATGACCTATAAGGTGCATTTTCAAGAACCCCTATGGGTGTAATGCATGTAGAAGACATTCATGCATACATATATTGTAAGAAGGAACCAGTTGGTCTAGATAGGATATGGTCACATCTTGATTCCATGATGAAACCAAACAAAACATTCCTAGATGAGTTCACACATTTAGAAAATCATCCTATTGTTGAGTATGTTATGACACATGAGTTCTACAAATCCGCGTGGATCAAGATCTTGTTAAGCAGAATCTATGATGACCTATTTTGGATAGGTGAAGTCCCAATAAGAATCACAAGAGATCTTATTCATGGAATGATAGGCCTTTCTAAGATAGGCATCATTCTTCCACTAGGCAAGGATGTAAGGAAATTAGTTGAACATGCTTGTACATCCAGAAGTGATAGGTGTGGTATGACAATTAAGCCTTTTGAAGAGAAAGACATCAAATTGATGTCTATGATACTAGGTTAGAGGTTTTAGCACACCAATAGGGTGAATAGTGTGTCCGCAACCACTATTCTTGTAGCAATCAGACTTGTCAGAGAAAATGGAGAGTTCAATCTATGTGAGATCTTGCACACACAATTGATTGATAACATTAGAGCCATCAAGCATGATAAGACCAAAATATTCAGGTTTGGGTCTTTAATCATTTACATGTACTTCCATATACTTGGAAAGATTTCAAGTTTGTACTTAGATAAAAGTATGCCTCAAATATCTCTTAAGGCATCTACTGAGAGCACATTGGAGGATTACATGGAGCTAGAATTGAAGACATTCAGGATCAAAATGCAGATGAGGTACAGGATACCAAAGAGTATTGTTGAGAAATACAAAGATAATATTTTCTTTATGGTAGAAACTGACATAACATGCATGGAAGCCGTAGAGCCTAGAACAAAGTGGATCCATCCACTTGGTTATGAGGTAGAAGAACCAATCCTAGAAGCATATGCACAAGTATTACTATCATCACCTAAGGAACCTAATGAACCTAGGTGGGCTACTTATGAAGAAAAGACAAAGGAAGTTGATGCAGTTCTGAACAACATAGCAACTAAGAGGAAAGCCTCTAAGATTACATATGAAATACTTAGAATTCATGGTGTAACATAGGAAGACCTAGACAAAGCAAGAGAACAAAAGATAGCATTGGAAGTTGAGAGCTCGTCAATAAGGGAAGCTAAGAAAGATGATCTTAAAATGAAGAAAATCAAGAAAATCAAGATTCAAAAGACAGATGATCCAAAGGATAAATAGGGTAAAACAGATGTTATCCCTCCTACGCCCAAAGTTACAATTGATCTAATATCACCTCATGAGTATAAGATAATAACCAAGAGGAAGAAGGAGACTAGTGCAACTCACCCATCCTCGTGGGCAACCAGAAGTAAGAAAAATGCTCAAGCACCTCCTGAGGTGGGTTTCAAATCTAGTCTTCAAGTTTTGAGAACCAGGATTATTGATGAAGGAAGATTAGATCAGATAGGAAAGTTTTATGAGAAGTATAGTAAAATTGATAAATTATAGATTCATGTCATGATCATAAAACATATGGTTAAGCTCAAGAAGACAGTCTTGGAACTTAAGATAGTCATTTCGGATAGTGTTTGGAATATCTTGGAATCCTTGAAGAAAGAGGCTATTGAAGATCTTAGAATAAGGGAAAAGATTCTAGATGAAAGCCTCCATGTATTTTCCTTAGAAGAGAAAACATTATTATTAGATCTACTGAAGCTGCACCTCAGAACAAAGTTGAGAACACTGCACATAATGGATAAGAACTTTGAGTTGGCAGCTAAAGAGATAGAGAAAGCTTTTGAGAAATTCTTTCTGGATAGGCACATGTACCCACCTACTTCACCCTCAACTCAAGTGACCTCTAAGGAAGCCAAGGAGTTAGAAACCACCAATGCACTAGTAACATGTCCTCAAGATCCAATGCTTACAGTGGTAACACCTACAGAGGTAGTGAAGTCTGTGCCCATGATCGACACACAAAAATATGACACAATCATCATTAACAATGTAGAGATAGCCATGGCGGCCATAGATAAAGACTTGGATAATTTTGAGGAAGCCTTTGTGAGCACACATGAAGCTGAAATTCTATGTGGTGAAAATTCACCTAAGCTATAAGAAGAAGTGTTAATAGAGGATCTAATAAGTGAAGAAGAAGAAAAGGTAGAAGAGGAGAAAGGAGAAGAAGAGGTTAAAAGAAGTGAACCAATAGATGATCCATCTGTTGAAATGTCTATAAAGATAAATCACTCCTATCACTCCCTTACCCTCAGAATCATTGTTGTCATGTTTAACACCAAACACCACAAGCTTGGACTCTTGGGGAGAAGAAGACCTGATTAAGATTAGTGTCCTTGCTATGAAGAAAGGAAAACAGAAGCAAGTGATGAGGAACCCTCTATTTGTTGAATCAGTCAACATTCTAAACAGCTTGCTACCATCAGACAAGAAAGTGTCTAAGGTTCATTTAGTTGATGATGTCAGTACCATATTGACAAACTTCAAAGAAAACTTTTCTAGCTTGGAAGAATCTGCATCCCAAGTTGCAGAAGTAAAATATATGAAGAAAAGATTGAGTGAACTAACTGGAAACTTCTCACTTGACCTCAGTTCATTGAAGATTGGTCAAGCATCCTTGAAGGAGTTTGCAGCTAAGGGAAGGAAGATTATTGTTGATTGTATGGACCAGGTTAAGCTGACTGGTGATCACTACAAGAAAATCTAGGAGGCAGAATAAATGATAGAAAATGTAAGGAAATCAGTGGAAGATCCCTCCTCCAATGTGAACATGTACAATAATTTGTACCAGGGGAAGATAGACAAAATAGAAAAGGCTAAAAAGGAGATGTCTAAGATAAGAGCAAGGCAAACATATCTTATGAATTCTCTTGCGCCCTCTCTAGATGTACTTAACCAGAACATTAAGGAGATCAATCCCACTATGGTGACATATGATCAAGGTATGAGTACAGACTTGGAGAAGATGGAGAAGCTGCAATATTCCTTATGTGCCCATTTATAGACTATCAATGCACTGATAGTATTTTGGAAATAAGAGATCCAAAATTTGTAGATAGCATATTCGGATGTCCTAACATTGTAAGTACTTGTAGATACACCTTATTGAGCACCTTTATCATTAATTTCAAAGGGGGTGTATTGTATGTATAATATGGAGTATCATATATGATGTATAGAATGAGTATAATACAAAGTAGAAGGGAGATATAAGTTAGAGTATATACTAAAGAATTTTGTATAAGGGTACAGTTAGTAACTTCTCCATATTCCTTTGTTTCCATTAATGAAAAAGGGGGAGATTGTTGGCAAGTTGACTATACTATTGTATATCAGTAGATATAATGTTTTCATTCTAGAAACAAAGTCATATAGATTTTTGGAGTCAACGCACATTATCATAAGGTCAGAATATGGCTAAGTATAGAGGACTGGACAGTTAGCAAAGCACCAGTAGATCAGAGCATCAGTGCGCGTGCGTATGACCGAGTTATGGTATGCACCCTTGAAGTTAATATGGTAAGTATGTATCCATGCTAAGTATAAGAGTGCATGATCAAATGAGATAGTACGACGAAGATACAAATAGAAGAAGTGTTACAGACAGTGAATGCCAAAACAAAACATAGTATGCAGTCGACTATTAGTAATTTGATTAGTAGTTATGATAATATTTTGTAAAGGCTATGTGACTATTGTAATTAGGTTTTAGACATGTAAACATATTTTTTTGTAAACATGCTTGAGCCAATTCACTTGGAAGTGTTGTATGTAATCAGTTATAGGCCAACCTAGTTAATTGTTTTGTTAGCGCATATAAATATAAGATGTGCCTTTGTAATAAATAATGATAGAAGATATAGAGATAAGATAATAATAATAGAGAAATGTGAAGTGAAGATAGAATGAGTTATACCTTTACATAGGGCTAAAGCATCAGTGCACAAAAGGAACTGATTAGACAAGAAGTGTCAAGAAACAGTTCATCCAACAAATATAGTGTGTATTTGAGATCAGAAGGTTGTAGCCTTCACCACTTGAGCAGTGAGCTCTAGGATAATGTGTCCCCACCCCTAACATGGTTATTGTAAAAGACTCCTAATAGGGTCTGACCTTTGATTAGGTCTTTGTACTAAAAACATTGTAAAGAACAACTCCTAACAGGGTTGCAGATCTTCTAACAAGGATCATAAGACACTAGTACAGTTCTTAGTGAGTGTCAATTCCCACCGAGTTTTTTACCTATTTGGGTTTCCTCGTAACCATATTGGTGTTATGTGTTGTGATTGTTTATCTTGTTTACATTGAAGTTTATTTTAGTACTTAAGTAATGAAGTTAGGTTTCAAGAGTAAAGTAAAAAGATTAAAATATGGTGAACACTGATTCACCCCCCCTCTCAGTGTTCCCATTCCTAACATCTTCCCTGATAACTATCCCACATGTGATCCAGGCCTTTCAAAGAGGACATGCTGAGATAGTGGCATATCAGAGGAGGAGGAGGATCACAAAGACAAGGAGGATCTCATCTCCATAGGAGACTGCATGGAGGAGGAGAGATCAGAGGATAGAGAATATGAGAGAGCATAGGAGATGCACCCAGCTGATAGTACTGGTGTAGATGTGCATGTTGTTCATGCATCACCACTGAGATCTTGATGACCTCCATGCACTCATATAGAGATACCACCTCTGAGACCTAGACACATTAAGCATGGAGAGAGTAGTCACTCCATGCCCCCACCATAAAGACCCTTCAGTAATTCCCAAGAAGGAGATCCAGGTATAAAACATGAATTTGATTTGAAAATTTAACTTAATTTGTGAATAAAAAGTACTAAAAGATAAATATCTTTCAATTCTATAGCTAGCGTGATAGAGTGGAGGAGATTTGTATCCAAGGTCCTGAAGGATACATGTCTATCCTACCGACTGCCAGCCAGTGAGTGAGAGTTCCCAATTGTTCACAGAGATCCTGGTAGGCATGTTGATATCTTTGTGTGTGTCCAATGAGAGCTGAGGTTGTGTAGAGTGAGAGAAGGGAGGTTGATGGCTAACTTATAGAGATCATAGGAGCACATATATGAGTTGAGCATATTGAGGAGCCACTCACAGACTACCAGACAATCTACATCTTCTCATCATAGATCAAGGAGATCTAGGAGATATCAACTATCAGAGCATAGAGATAGACGGAGTGATAGATAGGGCCTTGTGCCACATATGTATCAAACTCAAAATAATTTATAAATGAAAAACTCTCTTTTCTAGTTAGTTCTATGTTTGATTACTATATTTTCACCAATAACATAAAACTCAATAGAAAGAAAGAACGTGTATAAATGTATTCAAATGTAATTTTTTAAAACCACATAACTTGTAAAACACACATAACTATTTTATAAGGAATACATAAATACACAAGGAAAGAAAGATGAATTAGGGATAATAATGTTTGAGATGCATAATATTGACAGGTTCCTTAAAAGACACACCATCCATATCAGTAATTTTGTAAGAACCTAAACCAAAGTCCTCAATTACAACAAAAGGTCCAAGCCAATTAGGGCTAAACTTTCCTTTTTCACCAGGTAAAGAATTCACTTTTCTTTGATTCTCATATAATACTAAATCACCCACTGAAAATGATCATTCAATTACCTTATGATTATACTGCATCTAAAGTGATTTATGATAAGCATGTATATGTTCCAAAGCATTTATTTGTTGTTCATCCAACATTTCTAATTCTTGTAACCGTTATTCTTGAAATGTATCTTTATCAATTATCTCATGAAATGAAACATGTAAAGAAGGTATTTCAAATTCCAAAGGCATAATAGCATCAATACCATAGACAAGATTATAAGGAGAAGTAATTGTGGTAGTATGAACACTAGTCCTATAAGCCCATAAAGTATAGGTAAGTTGGCTATGCCAATCTTTTACATGCTTATTAACTAGTTTCCTTAGAATTTGTTCAATGACTTTATTTGATGCTTCAGCTTGACCATTAGATTAAGGAGGGTTCAATTACCTTATGATTATACTACTTCTAAATTTTTCCAAAAAGGATACTCAAATTTTCTCTGCAACTTCCAAAATGATTGTAGATATATGCAAATGGTATTTTGGGGTGGCTATATAGGGTTCCACCTTAGTCAAACCCTCATTTTGGTGATCTCCACCTCTATGAATAGCCGAATGTAATAGAATATGTGTGTGTGTTGCTCGTAGGAAGATCTTTGAATGTGCAATGTCAAGATCTAATCCTCTAGATTGAAAACCCTAGCATGAATTGAAATGAGCGAGCAATGCATAGATTTGAATATGGTAAAGAAATCATACTAAGCCCCCAAGGCTAAATTACTCCTACCAAACTCACAAACCATATTTTCTACCCCATGATTGTATCTTTGAATGCTTGAATGTTGAAAAGTGTAGATCAAAGAAGAAAGAATCTTTCTTGCTCCAAATGAATTTCCACAATATCTTGTCACAAAATACTTTCTTGCATCAAGGCATCATCAATATCTTGTCCTCCTATATCATCCTCTTGCAATCTTGCATCATCATTTCCTCATAGCTTCTTGCTTGTTACTTGAAGTCACTTGATGGAAATGAAGGCAAAAGAGAGTGCTTATATAGAGATTTCAAGGCAAGGCTCCTTGGGAAATCTAAGGGACCTTAATTCAAATTTCACCTTAAACTATGGTCCAATCACAATAGCCAACTAAGGAAGGAAACAAAATAAATGAATCTTAAATAAAAATGCTTCTGCATTCAGATATAGAGGTCAATTTTTAATTTCAAGCCCTGCTGTGAACTAAATTTAGAAATGAGAACCAAAACTTGGCAAGGGTCAAGGTTGACCTTGACCCTGACCTACATCGGGGTAGACCTTGACCATGACCTAAGGTTTTAGGATGGTCACCTTGCATTTTCAGTGAAATCTCTAGTTCGGCCAGAGACTTGGAATGACAGGAAAACAAAACATAATCTTGGAAAAGGGCATAAAGGCCTAGAATAAATGTGATGAAGGCTAGGAGGACCAATACATAGGTCCTACCTAGAAAATAGAGCCCTAAAGAATGAAATCAAGGAGAATCCTTTGGATCCTAATGCTAATTTCACCTAGAAATAAAGAATCAAGTGCAAATGCATCCTAAATGAAAATCTATCATGAAAATGTACTAAATGAGGGTGCTAAACCTACCAAGATGGAAGTGATTCCATTTTAATATGATACATCAGGCTATCTTCACTTGTCAAATCTATTTTTTCTTCTTGTTCTAACATTTGACCAATTTCTGATTCTTGCACTTCCTGGTAATTTAGCATGAAAAATTATTTTCCACATTTTTAGTCCTTCCACTTCAACTTCATTTTGTAATCCTACCAGTATCTTCGTTGTCCTATTAGTTTTAGAAAATTTACTTTTATTTTTCTTCATTAGTTGATCAATCTCTCAAACATGTATTTCTGTTCTTGCAAGTATAAGAGTTCTTTCTCTACATTATCTTTCTTGTTCTACAACTTCATCCCTCAAAATAACAAGTTAAATAAATATTTATTGACTTCATTGGTAGATTTAAGCATTTGCATTCTCATATTTCTTATCTTGTTCCTGATGTTGATATGCAACACATTTTTATTTCTAATTTACAAAAATATATTAGAGATAAGATTCTTCTTTCTTAATTATCTTCATTTTCTCAATTGTGTGCAAGGATTTGAATCATTATCAACTACAACTGAGTCAATTCAAGATCACCGCTCCAATAGCTCCCATTCCTGTTGATAAGAGTGATGTCGCATCCAATTTCAAAAAGTTTCAAAAATTGAAACCCTTCATCAAAATCAACAATGCATTCAACACTATTGATGAATAAGTGGTAGCAGTAACCAAAGGTATGACTCCTTTGTCATCCATTTTTAAACATCCTTTTAATTTTACTCACCTTTTTTAATCTTTGCATAATGTAATGTTGAAGATAATTTATTCTAATGTGTTAACACTTCCTCCTATCAAACCTCTTGATCCTTCTAAACATAAATCCAAGTACTTTGATCCTAAATCTTTCTGGCAATACCATCATCAACCTGGCCATGATATCAAGATGTGTTACCAGTTGGAAACTGTTATTCAAGACCTTATTAATTCTAATGCTATATCTATGGATATTGAAAATAATAAAGTGAATAAATCTATAGCATCTCCTAACCACAACTTGAAAATATCTAGCAATCCTTTTCCATCCCATTCAACTAATACCATTAACCAAACCCAACCATCTTCTTCTTCTTGCATTGACTATGAAGATAAAATTGACGAAGCTAATCTTGTGGTCAATCAAATTGAGAAACCTAGACCTAAAACTAAACCTTCACCTAATCTTTTCATTCCCTTTGAATATTATAAGAGAATTAAAGAAACTAATGGTCCCTTATACATTGATGTAAGGGTTGATGGCCTTCCTTCTTATGGTGTCTTTATATATCCCACTTGCATGGGGAATGTGGTAACTGAAGAAAATCTCTATAGTAAAGGATTTAACCATGACTTCTATGAGAAATATGATGTTATGATCCAAAATTGAAATGGTTTCCTTTATTCTTCCCATGGTTCTATTTAATTTTCTAGTTAAGTTGGTGGTAAAATTGTAGATGCTACCTTCATTGTCATCCCGACTTATGATCAATTCCAATTCAAACTTGGTCTTCCTTGTCTTACCTCCATGAAATTTGTGGCTTCTCCTATTCATAAATGTCTTAAACTTCCTCATAAGGGATAAATCATGATTGTTAACTGTATTGTTTATTAGTCTTCCATTCCTCAAGACTTAGTTGACCTTGATTTCTTTTGGCCTTCCCTACCTCAACCAACTCAAGGCCATCTAGACCATCTCTTTCGATCATAACAAGCCTATAAATCCCACAATGCTTGTGAACTTAAAAAACCTAAGGATGATCCTAGATGTAGAATTCTTCCTACACCACCTATACCTCCTCTTCCTATTTCTCATATGCATACTTATCAACCCATCTCTCAACCTAGTGTGTTTCATTCCATTATCTCTGCTAAGGAAGAAAAGGACTCATATTGATTGATCCTACCTGAAACCAAATTTATAGAAAAACTAAATGCAACTATCATGCTCATGGTCATATTAGCAAGCATCATGCTAGAGCCCATCAACACGCTTCTCAAAATATTGCTTCACTTGATACGCCTCCTCATGCTCCACTTCCTTTCGACTAGCCTATGCTTGAACCCATAGAGGAAGTGAATTTGAATAAGATTAAAATAAAAAAAACATGACAATGCTATTTGTATATGAGATTCTATTACAATTAATTTGGATTAAAAAGATACCCTTGATGATGATATTCTTAATGCTAATAATTATATTCATGATAGTGATTCTGATGACTATGTGACTATTGATATTGATCATGATTTACCAGCTATGCTTTCAAAACAATTATCTATAACTACTAGTGAAAAACACAAGAACTATATTTACAACATGGTCCTTGTTTGGAACTGGATATGATTCCACCTATCATGTCTGATGTTGTTCCGCTTGTGAGCTACCCACCTTCCATAAACATTATAAACTGAGATGGGGGGAAAGATATATACTTGATTAGCTCCTCTTGTACAATGGATTCTATGTGTTTTCCTTTTTTATTGTTATTCCATTCTGATGTTCTTCTGGTTACATGTTTAGTTTATATTTCATTAAATGCCTCTTGTTTCTCCATTAGCACAAGGTGATAAAGGAATCACAATGTCATAAACATTTTTCTATTTGTATATCTCTTCTTCTTGATGAACTACAACTGATTGAATATCTAAGATGAACTAAAGAACTATGATTAGAGATCACTGAGTACTGAAATGATATGTAAGATGATTAAATCAGTCAATATGTTGTCATTGATGTCAACTAGTCTCAACAATGCTTATCATGTTAAGTTACAAACATCTGAACATTTGTTGAAGAAGAAAAGATGAAGAATAAAGATATCTACATGAGGAAAAGATGAATATGATAGAGAAGGGAAAGGTAAACATTGGGTAATTTATTTGATGAGGCTATGACTATATATTTTTGACTTGACCATGTTGCATTAATCTATGTTGAAGAAGAGATTTAAAATTGAACAAGTCAATGTGGTCGGTAATTGAAGTTTTCTGTATGCACTGAGCCAGTGCAATGTATACCGAGTGATAGTATTAATCGAGCTAGTCTAACTAGTTATCACTGATGCATTTCTATTTAAACCAAGTATGGATGAAAACATTAAATGCTAAGGTTAGCCGATAGAATATGATGAGTTGGATTTTGGTATGATTTTGAGGTTAAGGATGAAATTTGTTTTGAGATCCATGACTGACAAAATTTGAAGATGATCTAAAGGATGAGATTGAAACATATTATAAAAACATCTACCGAGGAAGGTTTAAGTGGCAAAATGGATGAAGGTGATTAAGTGACAAAATCTAATGGTTGAAAAGAAAAATTTTTACCTATCTATTTAAGAGACATGAATTTTATTGTTGAAACTATGTTGAAAGAAGGAGACTACAGAGAATTCACGTGAAGACTATTTTCATGCATGCCTGATCAAACTGGTTATTGAATAATGGAGCTACAGAGTTTTTACTGAGCATCAAAGAATTATGTACCGAGAAAAAGTAAGTTGAGATATTGAAGGAAGTGAATTCTTTAATGATCATAAGATTGTTTCTAAGGGCTTAGCATAGATCTAAATATCTACAATTGAGTTGTATTTGAATTAGATCATTACTGTATCAATTTAACCATTGATTCAAAAAAATCTCTTAACCAAGTGGACTTGATAGTCTTATGTTCTACCCTATGACATTCTACCAAATGTAAAGTGTTAACTTGTTGACCCCATAGTGAATGCTGGTCAAAAGTTAATAGTTAGTGTTAAATCCTCTAACAAGGTCACACCTAATAGTGTGTATTGTAACCTTTAACAGGGTTGGCTCTTCACCGAGTTCACTTCAGAAGAGTGAAATATTTTGGTTACTGGTCCCAAGTGGTTTTTCCTTAACAAGGTTTCCATGCTAAATCATTGTGTTATGTGTTTCTTGTTATGATTGCTTTGCTATCATACTTTAAATGTTGTATAATTGATTTAGTTGGTAATCACATTTGGATATTTACTGGTAATTGGTAAAAGCACAGACAGATTGAGTTTATATGTTACCGAGCTACATATTTTGGTTAAATTGATTTGTGGAGTACATCTTTGTATTTGGGACTGTAGGATAACTCATCTAACTGATTCACCCCCCCTCAATTATTCTAAAAATTGGTATTAGAGCTATATTGGTTATTTGGAAGAAAGTTTTAAGGACTTGAGTAGAAAGATCACAAGATGTATAAGAGGGAAGTATCGAAGCTAAACAATGGCAACTTTACTACATGGAAAAGTTGAATGAGACTTCACATATCTAGAATTGGAGATTTTGCAATATCTTTAATGGAAAATGGCTATCTACAACTGAATGTTGGACCTCTAACTCTTGATCAATTGAAAGACTGACATGAACACAACATGACTATGATAGAGATTGTTGCTAGTCTATCTGATGCTCAATTTGAGGATGTCAAAGATTGCACTACAACAAAGAAGATGTGAGACAAACTTGGACTAGTTCATGGTGATGTGAATGTGATGAGAGCCAAAGCTAAGAGTTTGAGAGGCCGATTTGATGACATGAAGATGAAGGAAGGAGAGAATATCACACAATACTCAAACTGAATTAAGGAGGTAGTCAATGCTATTTGAGGAGCTAGAGGAATTATTAATGAAGAAACCGTGATAAGTAAGATATTGAGAACCTTGTTGCATGTCTACGCAATCATAATATCTTCTATTCATGAAATGAGGTCTACACCTAATAACACTCTTACTCTTGATAGTCTGATCAGAAAGTTAACAACTTTTGAGATGAATAATTTTGACAATAGTGTTGTACCAAATGTTGAATTTGCATTTATGTCAACTCTTAAGATTGGTAAATCTAGCAGTAAACATAACATAATGAATGAAAGTGATAGTAACACTGATGATTAGCTTGATGAACTTGAAGCACTAATGGCTCGAAGACTACAGAAAGGTAAAGGAAGATATAAGATAAAGTTAACTTTAGCTTTTTTTAATTGTAAAGAAGTTGGCCATATTACTGCTAGGTGACCTAACAGGGAAGAAGAAGATAAAGACTGAGCTAGTGATGGAAATTTTGGCAGAAGGAATAAAAACTAGAATAATAAAGGAAACTAATAGTACAAAAAAGACAACCGAGATCAAAGATACAAAGGCAAGAAGGCATGTTACCTCGTTGATGATGATGATGACACCAACATGACATAGATGATGATTTTGAGGTAGTTTTTGTTACAATGAAAGATGATTCATAAGAAGAGGAAAGGTATGTAGAAACAAAACTTATCTCTAAAGTTAGTAAGAATGATACTTGGATCATAGATAGTGGTTGTACACATCACATGACTAGTGAGAAGATACATTTGAACACCTTGAGCATTATAATGGAGGATCAGTAAAAATGGGAAATGATACACCATGTATGGTAAAAGGAAAATGATCAATCTTGTTGAATGAGACAATTAAATGTGATAATGCATACTAGGTAAAAGGACTTAACTACAATTTGTTGAGTGTAGCACAACTAAATAATTTAGGTCACCGAGTTGTATTTGAGAGAAAGACGGTGAAAATCTATGATGACAATGGAACACTTGTTGGCACCAGAGGAAAATCAAAAGGTAATCTATTTTATCTTGACAATGCTGATACTTCTTGTTTATTGGTGAAAAATGAAGATGCATGGTTATGGCATAAGAGGTTATGTCATGTAAATTTTGATAACATGATTAAGATCAATAGAAAGAGAAAATTTAGGGGATTACCTAAACTTGCAAAACCTGATCATGTTATGTGCCATCAATGTTAGAAAGGAAAAATGACCAAATCTAGTTTCAAAAGTAAGGACTATTCATCTAAAGGAATTTTGGAGTTGGTTCACACCGAATTATGTGGTCCTATGAGAACTATAAGCTACTATGGTGATAGATACTTTATTTTGTTTGTTGATGACTATAGTAGATTGATGACTGTTATGTTCTTAAAAGAAAAATCTAAGGCATTCCAATTGTTTAAATGGTATAAGGATAAAGTTGAAAAAGAAACCAAGAAAGTATTGAAATGCTTAAGGTTTGATAGAGGTGGTGACTTTATTTATGATGAATTCACTAACTACTATAATGAGCATGGAATCAAAAGATAGGTTTCTACACCAAGAACACCACAGCGGAATGGAATTGCTAAAAGAAGGAACCAATCAATTGTTGATTGTGCTAGAACCTTGATGATTGACAAAAATGTTTCACAAATGTGCTGGAGAGAAGCAGTTAGGACTTCAATATATGTTCTAAACTGAGTTCAACTGAAGAAAGAAAGAAACAAGACACCTTACAAGTTATAGTTTGTATACACACCAAGTGTAAATTATTTTAGAATCTTTGGTAGTAAATATTATATTATGAACGATGATAGAAATGGTAAATTTGACTCCAAAGGTGATGAAGGTTTATTCTTAGGTTATTCTACTAAGAGTAAAGCTTAAAAATGTTTGAATAAGGTTACTAATAAGATGATTGAAAGTGCTAATGTAAGAGTAGATGAATTTTCTGAAAAGAATGATGAAGAAAGCATGAAGGAATTAGAAGACTATGGTAGGTTCACTTATGTTGAAGATCCATAATATCTACCAAAGCCACAGGCCAAGTCTACCGAGCATCAGGAAAATGCTACCGATGGTCAGAAAATGAAAATCAAGAATCATGAAGAAGCTACTAAGTAGAGAAATGAACCTGAATTGAATGATGAACAGAGGAGAGAACAAAAGCTAGCAAAATTTGTCAGAAGACACCATCCAAAGAATCAAATCATTAGTGATAAGAAAGCTGGCATGATGACCCAAAGTAAGTTAAGACAAAACACATGCTTAGTTTGTGAGTTTGAATTGAAGAATGTTAGGGATGCACTTGATAATGAGGAATGGATAAATGCTATTGTATGAAAATTAGATATCTAATAACTAGAGATGATAAATTAACTATTAAAAGCCAATAAATCAATCTAATGCAACACAATGAAGAATACAAAGTAACTATAAAATGATGAAACTAAATCAATTACCTTCACCTACCATGCATCTTGTCTCCATCGTCCTCCTAGCCTTCATTTCTTGAAGAGGTTGAGCTCTCATATTTCCAAATGAAGCCTTCTCCCAAGATGCTACCAAAGTGTGGAGATTTTATGAAATGAGTGCATAATAGCTTATGCAATCTAATGGATGGAAATGCAAATGAAATGATGATAATATGGATTGATTGCTCTTAGAATGCTTGGATGCTTGATTTCTTGATTTCTTGAATACCTATTACAAAAATACCTATTAGCTATTAGCCTACAAAGGGGAAATGAGGCTCCTTTTATAGATTTTTGGAGGATCTAGGCTTAGGTGGCACAATCCTACGGTTGAGGATGAAACGTGGAAGATCTTAGGGCTAGGATTGACTTGGTTGAAGGAGTTGAGAGAAAGGGGGATGTAGTTGGAATGTGAGAGGGAGAATAGGGATGATGTTCCTCTCACATTGACATGGTGGAGAACAAGGTGGAAGGGAAAGACACATGTCAAGTGTCTCTCAAAGACCAAAGAGAGAAAGAGGGAGAGACCTTTTCCTCATGAGGACTCTTTGTACAAGTGTCCCATGAGTCACCTTTGACCCTTAGAGGTGGCTTGAGAAGCCCCTTAGGAATAGGGCATGTCTCTTGACTTGGTTGTTGAGAGGACATGTGGTCATGAGACTAAGTCCTATGAGGCCACATAGCCCTTAAGAATAGGACATGTGTGGGTGAGGATAATTACTAATAAATAATTAATAATAATTATTTATTTTAGCCAAGATGATGTGTCAAGTGAGTGGGTAGACGAAGTGGACTAGGGGACTTAGTCATATTTAGGTGATTGTATATTTAATTAAATCACTTTAATAAGACAAATTAGAAGACTTAGGATAGAGGAATAGACTATAGTGAATTTAGTAAATAAATTGAATAATTTATTTAACAAATAGAGGAATAATTATTAATTAAATAATAAATATTTAATTAATTTATCAAGTCAATATCAATTAAACAATAAATATTTAATCAATTAATGAAGCCATTTTTAAGTATATACATTTTCCCCCTCTTTGAAATGATGTGCATGCCACATTGTTTCAAAGAAATTTCAAGTATTTTGCCCCTACGCTAGACAATGTCTAAAATGACCTAAGCATGCCCCCTCGAGAGATTGATTAACAAAAAAGATGATTAGAATTTTTTATTATTTTATTTTTTAAAATTATTTTGTTGTTCTTGGATAATCAATCTCATGAAAGAAATAGGAGAAAAGATGGGTGAAAATGGGGTGAAACGGAATAAAAATGAGAGGTAGGGACCACACACCAAGCACATAGGGTCCACAGGCTATAAATAGGGATAAGGGATCCACAATAAGCTCATTGTACACACTTGTCATTTGGAGATTAGAGCACGAGAGAGAGAAGAGCAGAACCGCCAAGATGTCATTTCTATTGTCAGATCACCGCTTCGAGAGGGTCAGACACTTCCAGCAACCACCTAATTCGGGTGAGTCAGTAGGTGATTCGGTCCTCTTTGTCAATTCAATGCTTGTAAATGATTTACAGTAGATTTGTAGCATGTTAGGGTAGATCTAATCTTAGGTTTAGATTAGAAAAAAGTTTTGTTTTTACTCGGAAGATGAATGCGACATTGCAGTGCATGAATGCGCAACAAATAGAAACGTTTGTGCAGAAACTCAAAAGTTATGCGCATTCATTTAGGGAAATGGTGCATGCATGTTAGGATCACTTTTTTGTGGTGCAAATGTTGTGTAAAAGTGTGCATTGGTGCTTTTGGTGCATTGGTTATGACTTGTTGCCCAAATGTGCAATAAAATTGCGCATACATGATTTCCTATGCAAATGTGAAAGATTATGGCGCATGCATTTTTCTATGCTACGCATTTGTTTGATGGATAGAATTTGGTCAAATTAGAAAATCAAATAGGTCAAACTAGATGTCGAGAAGCTGATTGGATCTGTCGATGGTTGATTTTGATCGATTAGGTCAAGATAGGAAACACTGTAGCATGGTTGCTAGTTAACCAGTCTTGATACTAGATGATTGATAAAATCATCTGTTAAAACATGTGATAGAATATGTTTGTAGTTGATATAATAGGATAGATAGATGTTGTAGATCAGTTTATTGAAATCTGATAGCTTGATTTTATTTGATTTGTATAGGAGGGCATTACTGATATTCTAATGTCAAGGGAGAGATATCCCATCACACAGAATCTGAGACCGACACTATCAAAGACTGACAAACTCCTAATTGGTGCATCCAGGTTATATTACATGATCTACATGCTTGAGATTAGGGTGAATTGGAGTATGATGATAGCACTAGCAGAGCAATGGCACTCGAAGATGAGTACCTTCCATCTTCTGATAGGGGAGATGACAGTGACCTTAGAGGATGTATATCACATCCTCTGGCTTCCTATCACAAGAGAGTTAGTACAGTATGATCAACATGGTGGAGTGACAGAGTGTAGAGCCATTTTTGGGGATGATGATATTAAGGATGGAGAGATCAGCTAGGAGGATATGGTCGATTTATATGACCCACTACTAGTGGTTCTAGCAAGGTTGATTGGGGGATTTGTATGCCCTGATGGATGGGGCCGCACACTATAGTGGATGATGGATGGGACCCAATTTTCTGGGGTGTGTGTTTATTAGCACATCTATATCATGATTTGCATCAGGTGGTGTACTATAGGGGTGCATTATTATTAACAGGGGTCACATTGCTCCATGTATGGGCATGGGAGCATATTGTAGTTACTAGACTAGTAGCAATCAAATTTTGGGGCCCAGGATAGCCCTACATACATTTATACTCCTTAGTTTTATCTCAGGCAAAATTGGGACATTTAGAGTTCTGGCGTTATACTTTTGATACACTGGATATAGTGACATGGAGACCCTACCTAGGTTGTGAGCCATGGGACAATGAGTGATAGCTGGGATTTTGTTTTGAGTCATGATGGATTATAGGGTAGATGCCCTTTGTTTTGGAGAGATGGTCAGTCAAGTTCTGTGCCAGTTTGGCAGAATCCAAGGCATGCCCTAGGGTGTGATAGAGTTCACCAGGACTCATCAGGAGAGACAAGATTGGGGACCTATGGCCTCTTTTGATGTGGCCTGACATGAGTTTTTGGACATGCCATTTCAAGCAGGGACCATGAGGTAGACAATTGTAGACCCTAGATGATTCCAAATCTTGAGTAGTTCCTTAGAGAATTTCCAGTTCCATGATTGACTGATCCGGCTGCTAGGCCACCAAAGAGAGATCTAGTAGAAAAATGTTGTAGGAGATGCTGAGGGAGAGATAGGTGGGGATGAGGGAGAGGTGATGGTGGTGATGGTGGAGGAGGTGATGGAGGAGGTGATGGAGGAGATGGGGGGAGAGGTGATTGGGTTGGTCCTTGGATGAGAGGAGGTGGTGTTAGACAGAGGGGATTGATGCCACCCCCAGCTAGACATGGATAGAGATAGCCTCTGGCACAGCTAGCACAGCCAGCTGTAGGAGCTCCACTACAGGTTCCAATAGTATAGGTACAGATACTAGCTACCCCAATATAGGGACCAACTATACCAGCATAGGATGAGGTAGACATATTATTAGCTCAGGGCAGAGTAGTACAAGGTGGATAGATCCTTGGTGATGGATTGGATGAGTAGGATGCCCCTATGGAGGATGTGGATGCTCAGGAGCAAGCAGTAGAGATGGATATCAGGGGACAGGATCCCTACTTATAGAGAGATGCTGCAGAGGAGGAGGATCCTGATATAGACTCATTGCTAGTCCGACTAGCAATGACATAGGTGCAGGCAGACCATGTTCCAAGTCTAGAGTAGCGGATTGAGATGCTGGAGAGCCAGATGGGGCTACTTAGAGATGAGCGTGATGCAGCCCTTGAGAGACTCGGGGAGTCGGAGATGTTACTAGATGAGCTACAGCACACAGAGGATTTGGGTCCCCATGGAGATAGCATTAGAGCTATGATACATGCCGGGAAGGAGATATCCTACTGATGAGAAGTGTGCAGATAGGCGGTTCTGAGGGATTAGTGGATTAGGAGCTACAGGGAGAGCTTAGTGGCTATCAAGATGGTAGTTCATGATAGAGAGGCACGAGCTGGTGGAGGGGGTGTATCATCACATCCTCCTAGAGCATTGACAGGTTCAAGAGATCAGGGTGGATCCTCAACATCAGGTAGTTCAGCATCATAGGGCCACATTGCATCTCATAGATAGCGACAAATAGAGTCTGGAGGCAGTGGCTCATAGATTTGAGAGATCATTGTATACACTGTTGTACCATTTTATCATTGTATCATTATATTTTGACTTGATGGACACTGACTTTGGACACATTGTTATATTTCTATATATCATTGGACATTTGGACAGTTTTATTGTTTTATGGACTTTATATGATGGATTCTATATGATTGATGCAGTTCTATCATGATTTACTTTGATGAGTTATATACATGGGCATACTGACATATGCAAGATGTGATGATTTATTTTAATATGCATAGAATGTATGTCTTAAATGCTAAATACTTTATATTCTATTTGATACATTTGATGCTTAATGGTTAATCATATGAAGTTGATATAAATGCATGTCTTAAATGAGTTTACACTATACAAATGCTTATGCGATGACTAATGAAAATGATGTAATGAACAATATGGATAATGGATAATAAATGGACAATGATAAATGATATAAATGATGATTGGAAACACATGTAATGGATAATAAATAAATGATGTAAAATGCATATAATGGATAAGAAATGAATGATATATAATGTGTATAATGGATAATAAATGAAAATGTTTTTAAGATAACTAAAATATATAATCTTCACCCTAACGAAAGGATAATGAGATATGAATAACAACTATAACAACACATGAAACATGCATGTAATATAGATGGATAATATACAAATGAACATAACAAATAAAGATAACACATCTCTAAATGATTAAGTGCAAAATGTTAAATGCAAAAAGTCTTAATATTTTTGGTTTCCCAAATGTCCTCAACTTAAATATCAATGTATTTGACACAAGAAGAATAGACTAGGAGAACTACAAATCTCTATAAAAGGAGCACTAATATGTAAGTCATGAACTATTTAAATGAAATTCAATATGAAATGAATGTATCTCCACAACTTTAGGTAACATCTTAGAACTTCATAATAAATGGAACTTGATTTTCATCATTGAGCTTGTTATGTTGCAAGAAAATACAAGCATCATGGTATAATTAAACCAAGATGACCTGAGCACTTCTTGCATGGAGTTTAATGTAGCAAACTTGACAAGCATCTAGGTATAATTGAACTGAGATGACCTAAGTTTTTTTTGCATAACAGACAAGGAATATTCCCCCCCTCCATCAGGGAACAAATATTTGGAGTCGAGGTATGTGTTGGCATATCACCATAAATAGCACATGTAGAGAAACATGATTTGGATGCTGTCAATACTATTAAATGGATGAAGGCACTTATGCGTAGAAACCCCAATTATTTGTTCCTTCAATTTCATCAAAAAATATCCCACAAATAGAAATCAAAGAAAATACCATGCCCCATCATGGCTATCCTAATCAATGACATTTTCGAGTTTCAAACTCATGTCAAAGATATCATGGAATAGCATAGAAACATGATAACAATGAAATCAAGATATGAATGAATAATTTACAACAAATCATTCTAACATGCCTATCATGAATATACAGTTCTTTTTTCCAAAAGATAGTGTAAGATATAGTGATCAATTGAAGTGATGATGTATAGTCAAGATTCGACAGATAAACAGTCGTGTTTCGAATAATAGATCACAGATTCTGATTCATCATAAAGATATTATTGTGAAAGAACATTTGATTGTGTTTTCTTTGTCTGGTAAAAATACTCCATTGTGTCCTCTAAGAGTCACGACTATCATAGATCCACTTCTTGAACTAGGTCGAGGACATGCCCCCAGCTAGGTGATGGACTGACTTATTATGGATGAAGAAAGATGCAACAAGACTAGGATGAAGACCATCACAAATGATCAAGCTATGATGGGGTTTTATTATGGGTAGATATAAGGGATGGTGTTTGAACTGGCCATTTTATTATGATATGTACATGGCGGGTATGGGGACTGACTAGCCATTTTATTGTGAATATATACAATGAACGGACAAATGAGAAGAAACCTAATAGATAAAGGAGCTAACTTGAGACACATGGCACCTATTTCTAGGTTTTCACCATATGCTTTTATTGCAATTTTCTTTTGATTTTTTTATTTTTTTAGATTTTTATAATTTTTTGTATATACAAAATATATACATAGCCCTTGCATTGGGATTTCAAGGATAGAACTTCTTAAGATGGATATTGTTAAGAGGTTCATCCAAAGGATCTCCCTCAAGTGTTGACAATTGATAAGCCCCAGAACCATAAATTGTTGTAACTACAAAAGGACCTAACCAATTGGGTTTGAACTTGCCCTTCTTTTCATGATGCAATTGATTCTTTGGATTTTCACGAAGGACTAAGTCACCTAGCTAAAAGTCTCTGATCTTTACCTTGCTATTATACTGATGAGACATACACTACTGATAGACTTTCAAATGATCATAAGCTCTTTGATGGCATTCATCCAATAGTTCTAGTTCATTCAACCATGCAACTCTATAGTCTTCATCAGGAATCAAATATTTGAGAGTGACACAAAGTGAAGGCAACTCGACCTCGTGGGGTAGGACTGCTTCGGATCCATAGACAAGGGAGTATGGGGTGGCTCTAGTAGGAGTACGAATGGAGGTATGGTAAGCTCACAAGGCTGGATTTAGTTGGATATGCCAGTCATGGCCAGCATCATTGACAGTCTTTTGTAGGATTTTAACAATAGTTTTATTTGATGCCTCAACTTGGCCATTTCCTTAGGGATAGTATATGGTGGAATAGTTATGGGTGATATGGAATTTTGTGCACAGTTCATCCATGTCCTAATTTTGAAACTGTTTCTCATGATCAGTAATGAGATACATAGGTATACCATATCTACAAATGATATAATTTAAGATAAACATGGATATTTGTCTCCCTATGGCGGTAATCAATGGAACAGCCTCAATCCATTTAGTAAAATACTCTGTTGCAGTGAGAATCCATTTGTGACCATTGGAAGATGGAGGTTTGATAGCACCAATGAGGTTGAGCCCCCACTGACTGAATGGCAAAGTAGTTGTAAAAGGATGTAACTCTAGTTGTGCTGGAGCATCAATAAGGTTTCCATGTATCTGACATTTCTTGCATGCTCTAGAAAAATGAAAGGAATTTGTTTCCATGGTAGGCCAATAATAACACATATGCATGAGTTTCTTAGCCAAAGAGGGACCACTCGAATGTGTCCCACAAATAACCTCATGTACATCTCAAAAGGTAGTTTGAGCTTCATCATGCTCGAGACATCGTAGGAGAGTACCATAAAGACCTCACCGATAAAGGGTATCAGATATTAGGACATAGCGGGAGGCTTGGCAGAGAAAATTTCATTTTTGATTATGGGATAAGTCAGGGGGTAGGATGTCATTTTTTAGATAGGAATAAATTTTTCCATAAATTGGGGAGTCGTGTCCAATTAGATGACATAGAATACTCATATCAGAATCATCATATGTAGGACAAGTCAGGGATTCCACCAAGAACTCAAAATGGACCTTGGTATCTTCTGTATCAAACAAAGAAGCAATCACTACCATTGCATCGATAGCCTTGTTATCATGCTGAGGAATCTGCTCAAAAGTGATGACTGAGAAATATTGTTTGAAGTCATCAACCATACGTTTATATGGTAATAACTTATCATCTTTAGTCTGATAATCATCATTAATCTAGTTTATAATCAACTGAGAATCCCCATAGACATTTATTTCAGTTACTTTCCATTGTAAAGCCATCTTTAACCCAATTAGAAAAGCTTCATATTCTACTATATTATTGGTGCAAGGAAAGAGCAGCTTGTAAGATTTCAAAATGGTGTATCCTTGTGGTGTGACAAAAAGAATACCAGCTCCTGAACCCTGTTGAGTATACGATCCATCAAAATATAGTTGCCAGGTTTGTGTAGATAAAGCCAAGATGTGTGCATCAGGAAACTCTGTATGTATAGGTTGGTCATCCATTAATGGAGCATTTGCTAGCTGATCTACTATCACTTGACCTTTGATAGCCTTCCTGTCTACATATTCAATATCAAATTCACTAAGTAGCATGAACCACTTAGCCAATCTGCCTGTCAATGTTGTTTTGCTTAATAGATACTTTAAAGGATCAATCTTTGCAATAAGCTGGATTGAATGTGACAACATGTAATGTCACCACTTCTATGATGCAAAAATAATGGCCAGACATGCTCTTTTTATAGGAGAATAGTTTAGCTCATATCCCACTAGGGTGTGACTGATATAATAGATGGATTTTTCTTTTCCTTCATGATCTTGCTGAGCCAATAGAGCACCTAGTGAAACTGCCATAGCTAAAATATAGAGCAAGAGTGGCTTGCCCAAAATTGGTGACATCAGAGTTGGAGGATTCACCAGATATTGCTTGATTTTGTTGAAAGCTACTTCACATTAATCATCCCATTGGAATAAGATATTTTTATACAACAAATGTTGAAAGGGATGACTTCGATCTACTAGTTGAGAAACAAATCTTCGGATGGATTGGAGACATCCCTACAAAGATCTTAACTGACTGATATTAGTGGGTGAAGCCATCTCCAATATTGCTTTAACTTTTTCTGGATCTACTTCAATTCCTTTTGCTAAGAAAATGTATCCTAATAGTTTACCAGATGTAACTCTAAATGCACATTTCTTCAGATTGAGTCGAATCTAATACTTTTCCATCTGCGTGAATATTCGATCCAACACTCTCAAATGACCAACTCTATCTTTGGATTTTTCTAAAATGTCATCAACATAATCTTCCATAATGGTGTGCATCATATCATGAAAGATTGTGGTCATTTCTCTTTGGTAAGTTGCTCCAGCATTTTTAAGGCCAAAAGGCATCACATTCCAGCAGTATGTACCCCATGGACAAGTAAAAGTAGTCTTCTCTTGGTCTTCTAGTGTAATCTTGATTTGGTTATAGCCAGAAAATCCATCCATTAATGATAACATCTCATGCCCAGCTATTAGGTCAACAAAAATGTCAATATTTGGCAAAGGAAAGTCATCTTTTGAACAAGCTTTATTAAGATCTTGAAAATCAATACAAATCTTGATAGACTTGTCTGGTTTTGAGATGGGGACAATACTTGAAATCCACTCAGCATAATCAATAGCTCGAATGAATCCAACATCTAGGAGCTTCTTCAGTTCTGCTTTAACCATTAGTGCAATGTGGGGGTGCATCTTGCGGAGCTTTTGCTTAACTGGTTTTACACCTGGTCTGATAGATAAATGATGCATAATGAGATTTGGATCCAGGCCAGGCATATCAGCATAGGACCAAGCAAAGTTGATTTGTCTTTCTTTGAAAATTTTTGCAAAAGCTTCTTTCTCTGATTTCATCAAGGAGGCTGCTACTTTGAGGATGTGCAGAGACTCTTCTATTCCAATGTTAAGAGGTATTGTTGGTTCTATAGGAATAGCAGATTGCTCTTGATATAGATAGTTGGAAAGAGTGCCAATCCTTCCATCGTCAAGTGCCTTAGAGAGGTCTTCACCATTAGATGCGTCATTTATTTTTACTATTTTTGGATCTAATACTGCTACTGAGTGGTTTTCACCATTAGATCTATTGATTATTTTTATATTTTTATGACTGAAAGGATTGGCACTCTCACCAAAGTAAGCCATGTCATTGAGGTCTATCATAAATCCTGACTTGTGATCCCCTGGTGGTAAATGATCTCTGATTCCAAGATAGTCAATGATTGCATCATCATTATGGAATACATCAAGTTCTAGATGATCGGGAGAATCCCAATCGATAAGCTCAGGATGTACAAGGGGCATTGGATCATTCGGGTCTGTTTCAAAGGCAAAGATGGTATTGATGGAAAAATGGTCAAGGTTTATGATGGTATCAGTGAGGTCTATTTCCATACTCTGATCTGAATCATCTGTCACAAGATAACGCTCACTTCCCTCACAATCAACAAGAGTAGTATTACATGGGACCAATCCTAGTGAGTCACTCCTTGAACTCTCTCCCTCATGGTAATCGTTACTATATTGATGGACAACATCAACTCCTATATCTTTAGTACAATTAGATAATGAATCCCATTCATAATCATTAGAGTCAAAATCATCATTATCATCAAGTCTATGAATGATTCCCTGTGCTATCCTTTATTTTTATGGATCCACATACATACCATTCTTTCTGAATTGTAAAGCGGGAGCTTTAGATATCTCATGAAAAGGTGTGATCTTTGCTTTTCCTTTTGGTTCTTTTGGTCCTTCTCCTTTGTATCCTAATCCTGTAGTGTCTCTTTGATAGTTGGGATTTTGCAAGATCGATTTGATAACACCTTCTCTTTGTAACCCTATAGGTCTAGCACCTTGGTATCCCATCTTTTGTAGAAAAATATACCCTTTACCATAGACATCAAGTGATATATATTCATGTTTGATATCCTCTTCCTTCTGTAGTGACTTAAGAAAATAATCAGCATTGCACTCAGCTGCCTCTTTAGATATTCTACCCTGACTTATAAATGTGTCATAAACAAGTGTTGAAGGGGGTTCTGATTGTTGCTTAGTGATCAAAGATCTACCATATGATATAGGAGATAAAGGTAACTTTGTGATGCAAAGAGCTTGACCTAAAGTGTATTCTCCCATACTTCTTTCTCTTATATCTATCTTGATCCCATTTGATTTTGAAGTTGATGCTATATTACTAGGATCACTGGGTGTAGTTGTAGAAGATCCAGTATGGTTATAAGGTATCAAAGAGTCAAATGTCTTCACAAAACTACAATACTGGAATTGATTAGTGTCTCCTTTGATAGTGACTTCCTGACCATTATGAGGGAATTTCAAGCATTGATGATAGGTTGATGGTACAGCTTGCATGGAATGAATCCATGGTCTTCCTAAGAGAATGTTATAAGCAATATCCATGTCTAGAACTTGGCAAGGTACATCTTTGATTATAGGACCTACTTGGATTGGTAGAATAATAGACCCCTTGGATGACCGCTCTTCCTCATCATAAGCTTTTATTGTAATTTTCTTTTTGGGATCAACAACATTTTTAGAGAATCCCAATGCAAGGACTAGTTTCAATGTACAGATATTTAAGCCAGCTCCTCCATCTATTAGTACTCATTTGATTTTGTGACTCTGGACAAGGACTTTGATATGTAGGGGAGCATTATGACATTGGGTATTAGCTAAGTCATCATTCTTAGTGAAGGATAGGTAATGTGGGGTTGTTAAATGGCCCACCATAGCTTGAAATTGATCATGATCTAGATTTGTGGGGACTTGGGTTTCTAAGAGAGCTTTTTCAAGGATATATTTGTGAGATGGGGATAGATGCAAAAGCTCTAAGATGGATATCTGGGTAGGTGTTTTCTTGAGTTGTTCCAAAATGTTGTATTGGTTGGAAATATTCATTGTAGACTTTGGGACATAAATAGACTTGTTGTGAGGTGCATTTGGTTTAGACTGGACTCCTTGGAGAGTAACTTTGGATTGAGCATGAGTACTAACATGGACTGGTTGACTCTTTGATTTTCCTTTGATGGTAATGACATTGGCATAATACTTATAAGGATGACATTTAGAAATGTTACCAACATATCGATAGGGAGTGGAATTATAATTGGCTTGATTTTCACTCTTAGTATTGGAAGAACCTCCTTTTTCATGCTCAGGAAGTGGATCTTTGAAAGCCATATGTGATTCATTTGAGGTATGTCTGTCAACACTAATTTTGCCACTTTCAATTAAATCTTGAATTACATTTTTTAGCCTTTTGCAATCATTGGTTTTATGTCCTTTGCCTCTGTGAAATTCACAATAATCATTCTCATCCCACCAAGAAGGCTTCACTCTAGGTTCAAAATCTTTCATGTCAAGAAGTGTAATGAGTTTCTTTGTGATTAACTTCCGTAATGTTGATTCGAGAGATTCCCCTAAAGGAGTAAAATTTCTTCGAGGTGACATGAAAGGAAACCATGGTTTAGATGAATCTTTTTTGGTGTTTTGATTTTTTGATTGATTGATGTAGGTACCTTGAGTAGCATTGGCCTGACTTGTGAGATTGAGAAGGGGTTATGTTGGTTTGACATTACGATTATCAACAATCCCATCATTGACAATGTTTTTGTTTTTATTTCAAAATTTTGATTTGTCATTGTTATAGTTGTTGGGATTGGAATTTGAGGACATAGCATTGTCCTTGGAAAAAAGTTTTATCTCACCTTTTATGACCATGGCTTCCTCAATCTTGATACCATTTTCTATGAGCTTATTGAAGTTTGGTGGACATTGCAATTGTAACCTATAACTCATTTTTGGTGTAAGGTTATGCACAAAGATATCCATCTTTTCTTGTTCAGGAATCATTCATGGATATTTGGCAAACAATTGATGCCATCTTTGCAAAAAATTAAGGAAGGGTTCTCCATTCTTTTGATGTGCATTGCAAAGATCAAGCATATTGACTTCATGTTTGATGTTATATGAATAATGAGTCACAAATTTGTCAAGAAGCTCATTGAAAGATTTGATGCCTGGGGGTAGTTTAGAGAACCATTCCATGGCTTGTCCTCCTAAACTTCATGGAAATAGTCACATAAGATAAGTGTCATTGTGAGTGACTTCAATACAAGCAACACAAAACTCATGAATATGGTCTTCTAGATCTGAATTCCCTTTGTATTTGTCAAATTTTGGTACCTCAAAATGAGGAGGGAATGGAATCATTGCTAAGTTCTTATCAAAAGGATAAGGACATATATCATACAAGGAATATTTCTTTGTTGTTGATCCAGTTTGGATGTCACAGATTTGTTGTTGAAGCATCTGGATTTGTTGTAGAACAGGATCCAAAGATAACATGTTTCCTTGAGAGTTTTGGGAAACATTATTGTGGGAAGCATTGTTTTGTGAAGCATGGTTTTACTGATCATTTTGAGAAGTAGTGTGTTGTTCATGGCTATGAGAAGCACTGGATTGTTGATTGGGTTCTTTTTCTCCATGAGTATCTTGAGAACCCTTAGGGATTTCTTCATTGTTTTCATGAACTGGTTCTCTAAGATGGGAAACATCAAAATCACTTGGTAACTTAGCTCCTTGTTAAGCAAACATGAGGAAATACATCTCTCTATCCAAGCCTAAGAGTCTTTCCATGACATGATAAAATTGAGGATATTGTGAAGCTTCCCTAAGTTTGGCATCGGTGGGTTTGCCATTGGATGTAAAAAGTGAAGTTTTCTTAGGAAGCTCTTTTGACCAAGGGTTTTCTTCATTGCTGGTATTTCCTTCCATCTTGTCTAGGGATTCTGGATTAATGGCTTGTTTGAGTTTTTGAGATCGAGTTTGAACCATAAAATTGAGAGAATTGATTGTGGGATGAAAGATTGTTGATGAGAAGATCTAGAAAGTGATTGATAGAAAAGATATTGAAACATGTTGAAAAGTGATCAGACAACTTGATAAGCTCTAAGTCAATAGGAGGTATAGATCTCACTATGATATGACAAAGGGAAATCAAGAGATAATAACCTAAGTAAGTTTGGTGGTTAAGGATTATATATCCTCATATGGTAAACTCACAAAGATCAAAATCTAATAGATAAGGTAATGTTTCAACACTAAATTGAGAATTTCAAAGATTAGAAGAAAATGATTTGATGAGTTTTGATGAAGGAATGATGAAAAGTGATGAAAATGGTCAAACTAAAGATTAGAGGTCTGTGTAACTTGACTGTTTTTTCAGAATCTTACTAAGGATGAAAATGGGTATTTGAAAAAGTGATTTTGAAAATTTCAAAGTTTGTGGAAATGCTCACTGTTGTAAATGCGCAACAACAAATGCACAGGACAGATTGATAAATGTGCAACAAAATGAGATAGATGCACACCAAATTGTGACCGATGCATGCAAAAATTATCAAATGCGCAAAACAGTTTAATGTATGCACAGAAAATTGGTATGAATGCGCAAGTTTTTGTTTTTAATTGATTTGAACTGCAAGATTTGGAAATTTTGTCTGACTTTCTGATGTTTTCTAGTTTTTGGCAAATGAAAAATGCATAAACACACACACACAAGATAGAAATGACTTTAATCTAACTATGCTAATATGAATGCACAAACACGCTTACAATCCTATGGTTGGCAAGGATGATATCTGCTGAATCCCCACTAGGATAATAAAATCCAGCCATGCAAATTCACAACGGAAAACCTAGGAACTTGGAGGCACGGGCTCCTCCTTATAGTGCACTCACTTCTTAGGCACACCAAGTTCCAAATTCAATGGGTCATTACTTTCCAAAGAACTGTTATCTCTACTATGAACCATGAGTAATGTGGGGTGTCTTCACGGGCTTGGGTGACCCCTTGAGCCAGCAAATAGAAGGTTTTTGGCCACTAAACAAAAGATTTTAGTAAGGACATCCATTCAGGTGGTTGTGATCAAGTCATTTTCCCAATTAAGGGGGCTCTCCCAATCCTTTCAAAGCAAGGCTTTCACCTCTACTAAGTAGGACTTTAATGCACCACTAGGGTACTGGAGGAGATTTTGGTTGCCACAACAAATTCACACCTGTCTAATGTGAGACTAATCACACTAGCATTTTTTATATACTAGTTTGGAAGGGCTTGGCTTTAGCCTGTTACCAATTGAGTCGTTCCTTGGGGTGAGTACCTCTTTTCCCACCAAAGACCGCCCTCTAAAAATTATAATAGTTTCTCTTACAACCAAGATTCATGAATGGCGAGGGGAGAGGATACGTTGTTATAATTTTAGGACTACAAATAGCTTATTAAGAAAAACATAATAGACACTTGATTCTATGCTAAAGAAGACACACAAAGCAAAAACATGTCTTATTTTAAGCCCAAATGAGATTGTAGTTTATTTTGCAAACCCCTTGGCAATCTATAATCAAACCGTTAGAAAAAAAATTTTAGCAATGGGGTCTTCAAGATTACGTCCTGCAAAAATAGCCTAAATACTACCAGAACAAACAGACACTTGTTAAAATGTTAGCTAAAAATCTAAACAACTGTAAAACTAAAGTCTACCACAGCAAATGACAAATGCGTAGAACAATGAACTAAATGCACATAAACTTTTGATAAATGCGCAGAAAATATGGATGCGCAACACAAAGATACTAATGTGTAATGAGACGATTTATATGGCTAACTATTTCGAATGCGTAGTAGAAAAATATGTATGCACAAAATAGTTTAACGAATGCGCAGAAATATGACAGAAAGTGAAAATGCAAAAAAAGAAATAGCGACTGTGGTGTCAAAAAATGGATGCGTAGCAGAAATGAATGGATGCACAGGAATCATGTATGAATGCACAGAAAGAACCTATAGAAAAACCTACACACGGAAAACTAAAAATTGAAAGTGAAAAACGAGGTTGGGCCGCCCTCCTTCTAGCATCAAAAATGTATGCAAATTAGATGTCTAATAACTAGAGATGATAAATTAACTATTAAAAGCCAATAAATCAATCTAATGCAACATAATGAAGAATACAAAGTAACTATAAAATGATGAAACTAAATCAATTACCTTCACCTACCATGCAGCTTGTCTCCATTGTCCTCCTAGCCTTCATTTCTTGAAGAGGTTGAGCTCTCAGATTTCCAAATGAAGCCTTCTCCCAAGATGCTACCAAAGTGTGGAGATTTTATGAAATGAGTGCACAATATCTTATGCAATCTAATGGATGGAAATGCAAATGAAATGATGATAATATGGATTGATTTCTCTTAGAATGCTTGGATGCTTGATTGCTTGATTGCTTGATTGCTTGAATGCCTATTACAAAAATAACTATTAGCTATTAGCCTACAAAGGGGAAATGAGGCTCCTTTTATAGAGTTTTTGAGGATCTAGGTTTAGGTGGCACAATCCTACGGTTGAGAATGAAAGGTGGAAGATCCTAGGGCTAGGATTGACTTGGTTGGAGTTGAGAGAAAGGGGGATGTAGTTGGAATGTGAGAGGGAGAATAGGGATAATGTTCCTCTCACATTGACATGGAGGAGAATAAGGTGGAAGGGAAAGACACATGTCAAGTGTCTCTCAAAGAACAAAGAGAGAAAGAGGGAGAGACCTTTTCCTCATGAGGACTCTTTGTACAAGTATCCCATGAGTCACCTTTGACCCTTAGAGGTGGCTTGAGAAGCCCCTTAGGAATAGGGCATGTCTCTTGACTTGGTTGTTGAGAGGACATGTGATCATGATACTAAGTCCTATGAGGCCACATAGCCATTAAGAATAGGACATGTGTGGGTGAGGATAATTACTAATAAATAATTAATAATAATTATTTATTTTAGCCAAGATGATGTGTCAATTGAGTGGGTAGATGAAGTGGACTAGGGGACTTAGTCATATTTAGGTGATTATATATTTAATTAAATCACTTTAATAAGATAAATTAGAAGACTTAGGATAGAGGAATAGACTATAGTGAAATTAGTAAATAAATTGAATAATTTATTTTAAAAATAGAGGAATAAACATTAATTAAATAATAAATATTTAATTAATTTATCAAGTCAATATCGATTAAACAATAAAATTTAATCAATTAATGAAGCCATTTTTAAGTGTATACAGCTATGAATGAAGAAATTGAACCAATTGAAAAGAATAAGACATGGACGTGGGTACCTAGACCGAAAGATAAAAATGTTATTGGTACTAAGTGGATTTTTAGGAATAAGTTGAATGGGAATGGAGAAGTTACAAGGAATAAGGCAAGACTTGTTTGCAAGGGATATGCACAAGAAGAAGGTATAGATTATGGAGAAACCTTTGCACCTGTTGCAAGACTTGAAGGATTTTAGATACTACTTTCTTATGCTGCACATAAGGGATTTAAGGTATATCAAATGGATGTGAAATCAGCTTTTCTAAATGGAATTCTTGAAGAGGAGGTCTACATAGAACAACCAGAGGGGTTTGTTGATCCAAATTAGAAAGACATGGTATGTAGACTGAACAAAGCTTTATATGGACTGAAACAAGCATTGAGGGCATGGTATGAAAGACTGCATGCTTATCTTATCAATATTGGCTTTGGCTTTGTAAGAATTGGTGAAAACAGTAACATGTATATGAAAGGAGATTCTGACGATAACATTTTAATTTTTGCTATATTTGTTGATGATACAATCTTTGGTGGACAAGATCAGATATGTAAATCTTTTGCTAATGAAATGAGAAAGGAATTTGAGATGTCAATGTTTGGAGAGATTAAATTATTTCTAAATTTGTAGATTATACAATAGAATGATGGGATTTTCATCACACAATCAAAATACATTAAAGAAGTATTGAAAATTTTTGGCATGGAGGAGGCTAAACCAGTAGGAACACCAATGGTCACTATATGCAAATTAACAAAGGATGATGAATCTACAGAAGTGAATCAAACATTGTACCGATCTATGATTAGGAAAGTGATGTATGTTGTACATAGTAGGCCTGACATTGCACAAGCAATTGGGATTGTGGCAAGATTTTCTACCAATCCTAAAGATTCATGCATGGTTGCAATAAAGAGAATTATGAGATACTTGAAAAAGACTGAAGAATATGGTTTATAGTATTCTAAGGAAGGTAAATTTGAACTGATATTTTACACCGATGCAGATTGGGTTGGAAACATAGATGACCGGAAGAGCACAACTGGTGGAGCATTCATTTTAGGAGATAGGATTGTGACTTAGATAAGCATGAAATAAGCATGTATTTCTTAGTCTACTACTGAAGTAGAGTATGTTGCTACTTCTGCAAACTGTTCTAATGTTTTTTGGATCAAACAAGTGTTGGAAGGAATGAATGAGGTAATCACTGAGCCAGTGATTATATATTGTGATAACACTAGTGCTATAAACATTTCAAAGAATCCTGTGATACATTCTAAAACAAAGCACATATCTATTAAGTATCACTACTTGAGGGAACAAGTTCAAGAGAAGCAAGTGAAACTAGAATTTGTAACATGTAAGGAACAACTTGCTGATATCTTTACTAAACCATTACCAAAGGATACATTTGAATATTTGAGGACTAGACTTGGGATCCGTCCCTTGTCTATCGGCCACTGAGGGGATCAGAAGGTTGCATCAACCTATTATTATCAGAAGATCATTCATGTTGATGCACATAGCTCACACTTTAGATTTTGTCTAAGGTTGTGAAGGATTGAAGAGGCTGAAATAGAAATTTGTACACTGAAGGTACTTAACTGACTGAATGACTAACATGCACCGAGAGAGTTACTTGGCTATTTAGAGCTAGTTTATGTTTTCTTTGGCATTGTTGACAAAGGGAGAGGAATTTCATATGAAAAATCGGTATGGAGAGGAATTGCATATGAGATTAGAGAAAGGGAGAGTTTGAATATTTGTTGTTGAGAACAAGAATCTAAGAACTGAAATGATCAAATCCGTAGGGAGAGCCTCCATGTAATGCTGCTATGTTTCATAGTGATTAAACATATTAAATATCAAGCTAGGGAGAGCTTACCAAGCTACAACATTTACTTACATCGTTGTAGAATACATGTTTGGTATGTGTATGACATATTTTCATATTTTTTGTGTTTCCATCAATGCCAAAGGGAGAGATTGATGAACTACAATTGATTGAATATCTGAGATGAACTGAAGAACTATGATTAGATATTACCGAGTACTAAAATGGTATGTAAGATGATTAAATCAATTAATATGTTGGCATTGATGTCAAATAGTCTTGAAAATACTTATCATGTTAAGTTACAAACATATGAACATCTGTTGAAGAAGAAAAGATGAAGAACAAATATATCTACATGAGGAAAAGATGAATATGACAGAGAAGGAAAAGGTAAACATTGGGTAATTTATTTGATGAGGCTATGACTGTATATTGTTGACTTGATCATGTTGCATTAATCTATCATGAAGAAGAGATTTAAAATTGAACAAGTCAATGTGGTTAGTAGTTGAAGTTTTCTGTATGCACCGAGCCAATGCAGTTTATACCGAGTGACAGTATTAATCAAGCTAGTCTAACTAGTTATCACTGACGCATTTCTATTTAAACTGAGTATGGATGAAAATATTAAATGCTAAGGTTAGCTGACAGAATATGATGAGCTGGATTTTGTTATGATTTTGAGGTTAAGAATGAAATTTTTTTTGAGATTCATGGCTGACAAAATTTGAAGATGATCTAAAGAATGAGATTGAAACATATTATGAACACATCTACCGAGGAAGGTTTAAGCAAAAAAATGGATGAAGGTGATTAAGTGGAAAAATTTGATGGTTGAAAAGAAAACATTTTACCTGTCTATTTAAGAGACATGAGTTTTATTGTTGAAACTATGCCAAAAAATTAAGTTGAGATATTGAAGGAAGTAAATTGTTTAATGATCAGAGGATTATTTCTAAGGGCTTAGCATAGGTCTGAATATCTATAATTGAGTTGTATTTGAATCAAATTATTATTGTATCAGTTTAATCATTGATTTAGAAAAATCTCTTAACCGAGTGGACTTGACAGTCTTATGTTCTACCCTATGACATTATACCGAATGTACAGTGTTATCTTGTTGACCCCATAGTGAATGCTAGTCAAAAGTTAACAATTAGTGTTAAATACTATAACAAGGTCACACCTAATAGTGTGTATTGTAACCTTTAACAGGCCGGTTGGCTCTTCATTGAGCTCACTTCAGAAGAGTGAAATATTTTGGGTTACTAGTCCCAAGTGGTTTTTCCCTTAACAGGGTTTCCATGTTAAATCATTGTGTTATGTGTTTCTTGTTATGATTGTTTTTCTATCATACTCTACATGCTGCATAATTGATTTAGTCGGTAATCACATTTGGATATTTACTGGTAATCAGTAAAAGCATAGAAAGATTTAGTTTATATGTTACCGAGCTACATATTTTGGTTAAATTATTTTGTGGAGTACATCTTTGTATTTGGGACTTGAGGATAATTGATCTAAATGATTCACCCCGCCACCCCCTCAGTTATTCTAACACTTCTATATGTCATTACATGTTATTTTTCACTTGTTCCATTATTTTTAAATGTACCTTTGTGTTTTTGACTTGGGGTGATGCAAAATGGTACCTACCTATTCTTTTTTGTCTCTGTGATGTGGACCCAAAAAAATTCTTCTTCATAACTCTTACATTTTTTTTTTAGTTATACTATCTTTGGGGGATGATGACATTTCATTT
The DNA here is from genome assembly GCA_027943335.1 of Chamaecyparis obtusa. Classification (NCBI taxonomy): domain Eukaryota; kingdom Viridiplantae; phylum Streptophyta; class Pinopsida; order Cupressales; family Cupressaceae; genus Chamaecyparis; species Chamaecyparis obtusa. The sequence goes on from BSBK01002409.1 coordinate 486,270, forward strand.
TGATATAATATTTCACATATTATCATATGATCGTACTCACCCCAGTGTTAGTAGAGCCCTTCTGTGCTCTCTTTTTCCATATTCTCATTTCTCTTGATTTGTCCTTTATTGGGGGCATTTCAAAGTGGAAACATTTCTTGTGGATGCATGTATGCTCTGTTAAAGAAATTGCTCCCATTAAGACATTTGTAATCACTTTAACATGATGGCATAAACTCCGCTCTATGTTTCACATTTTCACACACATATTAATTCATTGCTACTTTGCATTTGGTCTTTTGATAGGCCGCCCTTTGGATCCCTTAATGGATACACTTTACTCAAGGATTGATCATCCTCTTGCTTTCAATTCCTAAGGAAGAATATCTTCCCTTAGGACATGAGTATGTGCAGGATCATGGTATGCCAAAAAGTGGCGATGTGAAAAAATAAACTTTTCACTCATCCAAAAGTGCACTTAAAAGTTTGTTGACTTTTTAGTAGGCCTAGGTGTCAGTACACCTGGCCAAGCCAAAAGACAAAGCATAGGCCTAATCAAATATTTGATAATATCGGATATCCAATATTATTAGATATCCAATATTCTTGGATATCTGATATTATCGGATATCTAAATTTTGCCAACAAATTGCATTTCTAGCCTGCGACCGCGTTCAACATTTTCATTGTGAAAACATTGAACACGGCTCTAGTTTTAGATATCCGATCTTTTCTCATATCCAATTTTCTCAACAAGAAAAGTTAAGCTAAATTTTTTACTTTTTATTGTTTTTATTGTTTTTAATTGAAATTTGTACTTTTTTATATAAAAATTAGGGTTTAAATGATTTTTTTTATTGTTTTTAAAAATTGATTGTAATTATCTATTTGAGTTCTAATTATAATTAGATATGGACTCAAATCAAACAAAAATCCCTCCCAATGATCCCACAAATAATCCAGAACCACCTCCAAACAATCCCCCACTTTCAGAAGATGAACCAGTCTCAAACCCTCGTCATTTAGAGGATCTCATAGGAGATAATCTAAATCAGCTTAGAGGATATCAGACCAAATATGATAATATCACCACATTGTGCCTCCTCTTCCTGATGCTTCTGGTACTTCTACATCCTCCACGAGCTCACATGTTTGTGTGCCCCACACTTGCATTATGTGAAAGAATCTATGCTTAGGTCCCTTGAATGATAGTGATGCATATAACTACATCTTCAAGGTGGAGATACTACACAACACACTACAGGCACTAAAGCACCTCATGAAGATGTGCATCAAAGGCATAGAGAGCCATGGACTCCTACTATTACAGTAAGGGTAAATAGTTCACATTTTACATTGTATTTAATTTTAAAGGTTTGTATTTTTAGAAGAATTTTCTTATAATGATTTCCCACTTATGTTTTTTTATGTGTTACATTTATGTTCAGTTGATGACAGAGGAGGAGATAGCATAGGTGGAGGGGTCCACACTTTTGGCCATATCATTTGGCCTTGACACTTCTATGGTACATATGTTTTAATGTACTCATTGGTTTCCTTAAATTATTATAATAGTATATGTACATGTGTTTTCTAATTTTTATGATCATCTTATTACATACTAATGCAGGTGTCACCAGTTGCCACTGGGGGGAAATGTGAGGGGGTTCAGGCATTGACAAGGGGAAGGTAATTAATTAATTTAATTTTTTTATGCATACATGCATGTACTTGTTAGTTGTGTGTACTCATTTTTAATTTACATGGTTTATTTGACAGAGGGTGGTGTCTAATGATGTCGTGAGACCCCTTTGCCATGATAGAGTCACATGCATCTCAATTCACAGTGATAGCCCCACAGTATGTATATTTCTAAAGTTATTTGTGTGTATTTTACTATCAAGTATATATAATATGATCAAGTCATGATTGTATGAAGTATCTGTTTGACTTTTGTAGGTCACCCCTAGTTTGAGGGAGGTAGAATGCCAAGGATTTTTATTGCTGATGACTCAGTCGACATTTCCTGAAGAAAGTTCAACACGGGTAAGTTTTAATGTTAATTAAATTATTTTGTAAACATATATTTGATACCAAGGATTTAACATTAAATAGTATAACTCATAGAGCAATCTCATGTTTGCAAACATATACAGGTTGGAATCGATGTTGGTGGCATTGTTCCTTCACTACCAAAGACATATATTAGGTCTCCTGTCTATGTGAGGAGACAAAGAGGAGAGGTACATGAGACTTCAATTTTAGTTTAAATTTTATTTATTATTCTTGACTATGATTTTGAATTTTTATTTTTTATTTGTAGAAACCATATAAATTAAGTAATCTAACTTGGGGTTTCACTTTTTTTTTTGAATGCAGGATCCATCAAAGCCAAAGAGTACTTCAAAGAGGGTGCATTTTGATGATCCACTAGTAGAATAGGATGTCCTAGAGATATTTTTAGTTGAACTTCTTATTTTGAGATGTCATATGACACATTTTGAGAAGGCATATTCCACATTATTTCTAGATATGTTGATTTTGTAAATATGTACAGAATTATTGCTCATTTTGATATATATGAAACTTGATATTTGATCAAATTTGTTAATTGTGTATTCATTTATTCATTGTTAGTATGTAAATATGCTTGTGTGTATGTACTCATGTATATGATTTATGCCTTAAGTATATTCAAGTACATTCTTCATAACCTAAATTCATGTGTATGCTTTTTAATCTATGTGCTACATGTATGCTTCATGACTTAAGAAAATTTATGTGGATGCTTTATGTGCTATGTGTGTTCACATGTGTAATTAAACATTTAAGTGAATTCAAAATTTATGTGCTACATTGTATTCATGTGTATCTGATGCTCTCAACCAAGAAAATCCTTCAAAATTCACTTCACAAATCTGGTGATTACCTTGTCAAATCAACTCTTATGCAATGTATCAGGTTAGAACTCTATGATACATATCAAAGACACATCATTCCATGAGAATCAATAAGCACATTCATGGAATGATGCTTCTACATCAAGATTTTATCAAAGTGTTATTGATAAAACAATGACCTATCATTCTAGGTACCAAACCCTCCTTTCTAGGGTCTGTAGGCTTGTTCAAAAAGATTCTTGCAAATCTCTGTAGATCCCCCCAATGGATTTAACACATCCCTATGGACCCCTATAGCATAGATCTATTTCAAAATATACTCATCCATTAGAGTATATGCTCGCAACAATGACTGGTGTTGCTTCATGCACCTTCAATCAACATTTACCACCATTTGTGGTCCCTCCACTACCATATATCTATTGGTAAGTTGACTATACTAGTTTATATGACTAAGATGTTAGGAATGGGAACACTGAGAGGGGGGGGTGAATCAGTGTTCACTATATTTATCTTTTTACTTAATCTTTAAACTTAAATGCTTATGTACTGAAATGAACATCCATATAAACATGAAACATGAAATCAACACATGACACCAATATGATTATGGGGAAACCCAAATAGGTAAAACCCCGATGGGAATTGACACCCACTAATATTTTGTACTAGTGTTTTGTGATCCTTGTTAGAATATCCTTAACCCTATTAGGAGTTGCTTTATAATGTATTAAGTACAGTAGACCTGGTCAAGGGTCAGACCCTATTAGGAGTCTTTTACAATAGTCCCTATTAGGGGAGTGGATGCACTATCCTAGAGCTCACTGCTCAAGTGGTGAAGGCTACAACCTTCAGATCTCAAATACACACTATATCTGCTAGATGAACTATCACTGTGACACTGCTTGTTAGATCAGTTCCCTTGATGCACTGATACTTTGACCCCTTGAAAAGCTCTAATACATCTTATAGTCTCTTCACACACTTCTTCTCTACTTTCTACAACTCTACATCAACTTCGATACTAATTATAATGGGCGCATCTCATATTTATATGCGCATACAAAATAAAAAACTAGGTCAGCCCTTAGACCTATTACATACAATGCTTCCAATTGAATTGGCTTAAGCGTGCTTACAAACAAACTTATATACATGTCATAAACCTAATTACAATAGGTTCATAGCCTTTACATCATTAGAATATAGCCACAACTCAAAATGATAACAATCAGCTACTTACTTTGTTCTTCACTAGCACACATTGGCTGTGTAACTTCAATTGTCTCTATCTTCCTCATACTTGCATATCTGATCATGCACTCATAGACTAAGAATGAATATAGTCTAACCAACTTAACTTCTAGGTTTCACACCATAACTTGGTCATACGCACATGCGCTAAGCTTCAGGAACTCTGTGCACTATCCAGTCTTCAACACTTAACCAATTTCTGATCTTTACAGTAAGTGCGCTCACTCCAAACTTCTATATGACTTTTTTTCCATAATGACAACACTATATTAATCCATATACACTAGTATATCCAAATTTCCAACATAATATTAGTGTTTTCATTATGGCAACAAATTCATATGAATTTTTGGAATCAGCACATAACTTAGAAGATCAGAAAATGGCTAAGTATGGAAGACAAAGCAGTCAATGAAGCACCTGATGAAAAGAGCATCAACACACATGTGTATGACTAAGTTTTGGTATACACCCTTAAAGATAAGATTTTATATATGTTATTAAGCTATGGTTAAGAACACATGGTCAGATGTGTTAGTATAAAGAAGTTACAACGAGTTTAAGTGACACAGTCAGTGAGCGGCAGAACATAACAGAGCATGCAACTAACTATTATTATTTTGGTTAGCATGTATAATATTGTTTTGTAAAGGCTATGTGCCTATTTTAATTGGGTTATAGACTTGTTAATATTATTTTATGTAAACACACTCAAGCCAACTCATTAGGAAGTGTTGTATGTATTAGGTTATAGGCCGACCTAGTGAATAGTTTTGTTTGTGCCTATAAATAAGACATGTGCCTTTGTATTTGAGGATGGAATGAGATATAGAGTTTATAGAAGAAGAGAATAAGTATGAAAAGTGAAGTCATTGTGATATAGATCTTTATAAGAGGTTAAAGCATCAGTGCACAAAAGGAACTGATCAGACAAGCAATGTCATAGCAGCAATTCACCATTGCAGATATAGTGTGTATTTGATATCCAGGAGATTGCAGCCTTCTCCATTGAGTAGTGAGCTCTAGAAGTGAGCCAACCACCCCTAATAGGGTTTTTTACTGAAGACTCTTAACAGGGTTTGACCCTTGACAAGGTCATTATACTAAAGTATTGTAATGACAGCTCCTAATAGGGCTAAGGAACATTAACAGGTTCATAATACACAAGTACAATTATTAGTGGGTATTAATTCCCACCAGGGTTTTTCCTTTGGCCAAGGTTTCTCCATAATCATATCTGGTGTTATGTGTTTACTTTACTTGCATTTTTATTCAATTCCATAATTGATTAATTGAGTTAAGTTTCAAGAGATTAGAAACTAATAGTGTAGAACACTGATTCACCCCCCGCCTCTCAGTGTTCCCATTCCTAACAATTGGTATCATAGGTTTGGTCCTCTGAAGATAATTTTAACCACTTGAGGAGGTCATGGATACAAGAGAAGTGAAACATCTGAAGAATAATCTTGAAGCAGCTCTTGAAGACCTTGACAGATTTGAAAAAGAAATTGAATAATTGAAATTAAAGGTTAGTGGTTCTCAAGTATTCATCAAGAAACTGAGAAAAGATTTGAAAGATTGTTCTACAAGTGATTTAGGAAAAATGGTCAAAAAGATGAATGAAGAAAACACATCCCTGAAGGATTAGATTGAAGATTTGGATGAAAATATATTTAACAATCAGGAAGCCTATGAAGAACAAGTCAAAGAAAACAAGTAGTTGGATGAAGAACTGAGGCAAGCAAACATGAAAATGTTGGAGTTAGAGAACATTAAGAAGAAAATGGAATCTAAGTTGACTGAAGAAAAGAATCACATTGACAAATTGCACACAAGCAAGGACTCAATAGAATCACAATTGTATGCACAGAAGATTAAAGGAGATACCACTGGTATTGGATTCAATGAAGCACAAAATCAAATCAATGATATGCAAAAATGAAGGAAAGCACCAGAAGAATCTACAGAAGCCAAGAAGACTGAAGATCATACTGAAGCTAAAGTAGAACCATCTAAAGATGAGCGCAAGCCAGTAAATAGAACTTGTTATGCCTGTAACAAGCATGGACATATTGTAAGAGATTGTAAAGAGGTAAGACCTTTCAATGGTTATTGTTATTCATGCAATAAATTTTTTCATAGAGCTATGAATTGTAGATAAAATCAAAGAAATCAGACATAGCACAATCAGAGAGTCAACCACAAAAAAGTGTTAAAAGTCCTTTAAACATTACATGTCAGATATGCAATTACAAAGGTTATACAACTAGACAATGCAGTATGGTAACCCACATCAATGTGTCGAGGAATATAAGGCCTCTAGTTATTTGTCACTCTTGTAACAAGGCTAGACACATCTCAAAATTCTGCAGATCAAAATTGCAAAGACAAGAAAGCCCTAAAAAGTCTCAAGGATCAATATTGGAAGAATCGGGAGAAGTCAATTTTGTGCAAGCTAAAAAAGATGCGAGAAAGATTTGGATGGAAGCAAAGCAAGATAATGCTGATGACTATGTAGTGGATGCATCCTTAATGGATGCAGCTTCTACTTCTAGATGAATGACCCTCATGGTCATACAGGGAGCTAGATTAGCTCTAGAACCCTGCATGGATGGTATACTCACCCTCAGAGTATGCACCTTTGGTTATAGATGTTTAGAGACTAGTTGATGTTGTATGCAAGAGTGCATAGCTTGATTGTTAGCAGAAACAAAGTTTGAAATTCTCTGTTACATTTAGTGTTATGGCGGCAAGCATTAATTATAGAAAGGTGTTTTTATAGTCACTGGAGATCAATTATCCTCACTTTTGCATTCAAGTTTGAGCCTTTGGAGAGAAAAAGAGATCAATAAGTTAGCATTGAAATATTGAAGTTGGTTTATCAATGAAGAAGTGTGAAAATTGTTGTGAAACCCTAGTTCGGTTGCGGTGATTCAGAAACCCTTTCAAAACCTATTTGAGTAATTAACCAAGTAATGGCCACTCTAGTTGTTTTTGATGTTACTAAAAGGAATAGGTACATATTTAAGAAGCATCATTTCAAGTCAATCCTAGATGACCTAGAAGGAGCATTCTCTAGGACTCTGATGGTAGTTATGCATGTAGAGGATATACGTGCATACATTTACTACAAGAAGGAACCCATAGGATTGGATATAATTAGGGCACACATGGAAACAATGATGAAACTAGACATGACATTCATGGATGAGTTCACAAACCTAGAAAATCACCCAATTATTGAGTATGTGAGTGCATATGAGTTCTATGAATTTGAATGGATTAAGATTCTATTGAGCAGGATTCATGATGACCTATTTTGGATAGGAGAAGTTCTAGTTTGCATCACTTCAGATCTTATTCATGAGATGATTGGACTATCCAAGACTGATGCCTTTCTTCCTACTGGTAAGGATGTCAAGAAACTAGTGGAACAAGCTTGTAAATCCCAAAGTGATAAGCGCGGGATGACAATTAAACCAATTAAGGAGAAAGATATCAAGCTCATGGCAATGATACTTATTATAAGTTCTAGCACACAAATAGAGTGAATAGTGTATCCACAGCTACTATTTTGGCAGCCATAAGGATTTTAAAGGAAAATGGTGAATTCAACCTGTGTGAGATCTTGCACGCATAGTTGATGGATAAAATAAGGGCTATCAAGCATGACAAGAGAAAGACATTCAGGTTTGGGTCACTAATCATCTATATGTACTTTCATATAGTTGGTAAAGTATCGGATCTTTACCTAGACAAGAGCCTACCTACAATGCCACAAATTTTATTCAAGGTATCATCAGAGAGTACCTTGAATGACTATATGGAGTTAGAAATAAATACATTCAGAATCAGAATGCAGAGAAGGTATAGGATACCTAAGGGCATAGTATAGAAATACAAGGATACCATTTGTTTCATGGTAGAGACAGATATCACTTGCATGGAATTAGTGGAGCCAAGGACTAAGTGGATCCATCCACTTGGTTATGAAGTGAAAGAACACATTCTAGAAGCTTATGCACAAGTCCTATTGTCAACACCTAAAGATGCCAATGAACCAAGATGGGGTACTTATGAAGAAAAGATAAGAGAAGTAGACTATGTATTATATAGTGCATCAATAAAGAGGAAAGCATCCAAGATAAAATCAAACATACTAAGAATCCATGGTGTCACACAAGCAGACCTGGATAAAGCTAGGGAAGCCAAGATTGCAATGCAACTTGAGAGCGCACCCTCTTCTGAAGTAAAAATAGAGAATACTAATGATCCTAAGGAGAAGAAGAAAAAGATAGAAGAAAACACTCCTACACCCACAGATACTATTAATCTAGAGTCCACTCCACCTTCTGAGCCTAGTAAGATGCCTAAGAGGAATAAATAGATTGGTGCAAGCCACCCATCCTCTAGGACTACCAGAAGTTGAGGCAAGAACACTCAATCACCTCCTGAGGTGGGATTTAGACCAAACCTGCAAGTGTTAAGAGATAGAATTATTGATGAGGGAAGAATTGATCAAATTGATAAGTTCTATGATAAATATCATGAGATAGATAAATCAGAGATCCATGGTATGATAATAAAGCATATGATCAAGTTCAAGAAGACTATTCTGGAACTTAAGCTAGACATTCCTGATAATGTTTGGGAAATTTTGGATACACTGAAGAGAAAATTTGTTGAAGAGGACTTCAAGATAAGGGAAAAGTCTTTAGATGAAAACCTCCCTATATGTTTAGTTGAAGAGAAAAAATTGTTATTAGAATTGGTGAAGTCACACCTTAGAACCAAGCTGAGAACTCTACATATTATGAATAAGAACTATGAGTTGGTAGCAAAAGAGACTAACAAAGCATTTGAGAAGGTGTTATTAGAAAGACAAATGCATCCTCCTTCTACACCTAAAACTCAAGTTCCCTCTGAGAAAGCCAAGGAGTCAGAGATCCCTGATGCACCAATGACAAGTCCATAGGATTCTACACCCTCAATGACAGTGCCTATTAAAGCAATGGAGTCTGCGACCATGCCTGAGACCATAGATGACACTATCATGATTGATAATGTTGAAATATCAATGGCGGCTACAAATAAGGACCTAGATAAGTTTGAGGAAGCCTTTGTGATTACAAAAGAGGCTAAGATTTTGTGATGATAATTCACCTAAGTAGCAAGAAGAAGTTTGGGTTGAAGACCTGACAGGACATGAAAGTGAAAAAGAAGAAGAGAAGGTAGATGAACCTGCAGATGAGCCCTCTATTGAAATTCTAATGAATGTAAAAATTGAGGTAATTAATGTTAGTGAAAGTTCACTCCTTACCCCTAAGCCCTCAATATTATTGTTGCCAAGTTTGACCCCTGATACAACAAGTTTAGACTCATGGGGAGAAGAGGATCTGATGAAAATCAGTGTGTTAGCAATGGAGAAAGCAAAGGAGAAACAAGTAATGAGGAATCCATTATTTGTTGAATCAGTAAGCATACTGAACAACCTACTTCCTAAGAACAAAAAGCTAATAATTGTTCATTCAACAGATAATGTCAGTGCCATCCTTTCAAGTTTCAAAGCAAATTTCTCAAGTCTTGAGGAATCAGCATCCTAGATTGTAGAAGAAAAGTAGAGTAAGAAAAGGCTAAAAGAATTGATAAGTAACTTTGTAGTTGACCTTACTTCTCTTAAGGTTGGTCAAGCTTTTCTAAAAAATTTAGTAGCTAAAGGAATAAAGATAATAGCTGATTGTATGGATAAAGACAAACTTACTATAGACCTTTCAAAGAAGATTCAAGAAGTTGAATCTTTGATGGTAGCTATGAGAAAATTAGTAGAAGACCCCTCCCAAGATGTCAACATGTGTAACAATGTCTATCAAGGTCAAGTAGACAAGATTGAGAAGGCAAAGAAAGAGATTGGGAAAATAAGGGCTAGGAAAACATAGTTGAGACATGCACTCGCGCCCTCATTGGATGTACTCAATCAGAATATCAAGCAGATAGATGCCACTATTTTGACATATGTTCAAGGCTAGTGTATAGAGTTGGAAAAAATGGAGAAGTTAACTTATGCACTATGCGCCTATCTCTAGATAGTAGATGCACTAAAGGCATTTTGGTAGAAAGAAATTGCAAACCTCAAGATTGCATACCCAGATGTACTCTCAGTGTAAGTACTTGAAGATTCCATTTTTTAGTAGCTTTTCCATTAATTTCAAAGGGGGAGTATAGTAATATGGAATAGTAGAAGAATAGAGTAATATGGAGTAGTAAAAGGGAGATATAAGATAGAGTATATGATGTATAAAAAGATAAGGATATATGTTAGAAAGTTTTTTTGTGTAAAGATGTAGTTTAGCAACTTCGCCATATTCCTTTGTTGTCATTAATGAAAAAGGGGGAGATTGTTGGAAAGTTGACTATACTAGTGTATATGACTAAGATTAGTGTTGTCATTATGGCAATAAATTCATATGAAATTTTGGAGTCAGCACATAACTTAGAAGATTAGAAAATGGCTAAGTATGAAAGACAGAGCAGTCAGTGAAGCACCTAATGAACAAAGCATCAACACATGTGTGTATGACCAATTTTTGGTATATGCCCTTAAAGATAAGCTTTTGTATATGTTATTAAGCTATGGTTAAGAACGCATGGTCAGATGTGTTAAAATAAAGAAGTTACAACGATTTGAAGTGACACAGTCAATGAGCGGCAGAATAGAACATAGCATGCAACTGACTGTTAGTATTTTGGTTAGCGTGTATAATATTGTTTTGTAAAGGCTATGCACCTATTGTAATTGGGTAATAGACTTTTTAATATTATTGTATGTAAACACACTTGAGCCAATTTATTTGGAAGCATTGTATGTATTAGGTTATAGGCCGACGTAGTGAATAGTTTTGTTTGCGCATATAAATAAGACATGTGCCTTTCTATTTGATGATGGAATGAGATATAGAGTTGATAGAAGAGAAGAATTATGCAAAGAAAAGTTAGTATGATATAGAGTTTTACAAGAGGTTAAAGCATCAGCACATAAAAGGAACTAATCAAACAAGCAGTGTCATAGCAATAGTTCACCATTGCAGATATAGTGTGTATCTGATATCCAGGAGGTTGCAACCTTCTCTATTAAGCAATGAGCTCTAGCAGTGAGCCAGCCACCCCTAACAAGGTTTTTTACTGAAGACTCCTAATAGGATTTGACCCTTGACAAGGTCATTATACTAAAGCATTGTAATGTCATCTCCTAATAGGGCTAAGGAATATTAACAGGTTCATAATACACAAGTAATTCCCACCAGGGTTTTTCTTTGGAAAAGGTTTCCCCGTAATCATATCTAGTGTTATGTGTTATGTGTTTGCTTTACTTGCATTGTTATTGAATTCAGTGATTGATTAATTGAGTTAAGTTTCAAGAGATCATAAATTAATTATGTAGAACACTGATTCACCCCATCCCCCTCTTAGTGTTACCATTCTTAACAATATCCTGCATATCCCTGCAACCAAAAACTATTGTAGAAGACACTAGTTAATTCCTTTCCTTCAAATGACAATGAAATGATGCAATATGGACATGGAAGTGATAACAAGACAATAGACAATAAATTTACTTCATTTCAAATCATAGACACATTCCATAATGCATTAAAATGACCATCCTTAGTCTCTTTACATTTTCCAATGACCCGTTATGGTCATGTCCCCATCTCCCTTGGAGTAGAAATATTTGTCCATTATGGGAACAAACCGATGCTTCCATCATGTCTAGTTGGGTAGGTTTACCCTAGAAATGGTCCCACTTTACCTCTTGACACACCAGAATGCTCTCCAACATACACAATGATGCTTAGTGGACCTTAGGCACACTTTGGTCTCACATGTTCATGAATGTTCTACTAAATTTGTGTTTTGAACAAGGTTATCAATAGTGTTTACCCACCCAATGAGAGCTAATGGTGTAGACCATTTGGTACCAAGACGTACAGTCTAGAAGAAACCTAGTGGTGCAACTTTCAACTGACCCTCACTACAAGTTTTGGAATCAAGCAAGACTGGTGTGCCAAATTCAAAAAAAATTGAATAGAGAGGTTATTGTAAACCTCAAAAATATGGTCTTGTAGCATCTCACGGATTGCTAATACCTCTCACGGGGTTTGAGATATGAGCCTCAAAAGATCATTGCCCAATCATGCTTAGTGCACCTAGGGGGCACTTTGGTCTAGTATGGTCATGAACCTTCTAGTGACTCAATGGTCAAAATAGGGTTGTCACTAGAATTTACCTACCGAATGAGAGCTAATAGCACAGACCATTCAATGTCGGGATGAATAGTTTGGAAGAAATCGAATGGTGCAACTTTCAACTGACCCTCATTATCAATTTTGACATCAAGTCAGATTGGTGTGAAAAATTCAAACAAATTCAAATCTCCCATAATGGAGAGAGATTATTGTAGGCCTCAGAAACACAATCTTGTAGCATCTCCCATTTTGTGGATACCTCTCATGGGGTCTGAGATATGAGCCTCAAAAGATCACTACCCAATCATGCTTAGTGCATCTTGGGGACACTTTGGTCCGGCATGGTCACGAACGTTCTAGTGACTCAATAGTCAGAATGGGGGTGTCACTAGTGTTTACCCACCCAACCAAAGTTAATGGTGTAGACCATTCAGTGTTGGGATGAACGGTTTGGAAGAAACCCAATGGTGCAAGTTTCAACCGACCCTCACTATAGGTTTTGGCATCTAGTGAGACTGGTGTGCCAAATTCAAAAAAAAATTGAATCTCCCAGAATAGAGAGAGGTTATTGTAGGCCTCAAAAACACAATCTTGTAGCATCTCATGGTTTTCTGATACCTCTCATGGGGTACAAGATACGAGCCTCAAAAGATCACTGTCCAATCATGCTTAGTGCACCTTGGGGACACTTTGGTCCGACATGGTCACAAACATTATACTAACTCAGTGGTCAGAAAGGGGTTTTTATTAATGTTTACCCACCCAGTTGCAGCTAATGGCATAGACCATTAGGTGTTGAGATGAACAATTTGGAAGAAACCCAGTGGTGCAACTTTTAACTGACCCTAACTGTAACTTTTGGCATCAAGCGAGACTGGTGTGCCAAATTCAAAAAAAATCAAATCTCCTAAAATAGAGTGATTTGTTGGAAATTTTTCTGATTTGAGTACATAAATGTTGTCATTATGGAAACATATGATCCACATGAAGAGCGCAAAGGTCAGAGAGCAAGTATAGCAGAGCACATTACAAATTTGTCTAAGTGTGAGACAACATTTTCACCAGTGTACTCGAGGATAGTTTTTTTTGTGACATTGACTGGAGTAAGTTCAATGCTTTGGCACTTGAACATAGAATCTATGATGTCTAATGATGACCCATCTCAAAGTGCAAGTTAGTACGGCATGTACGGAATTAGTTATGACAGTTTTACCGAAGACGGTGTTAAGCCGACAGGACAATTTTGAAGACAGAATTGGTAAAGAGTTAAGGGATTATTTTGTTTATCAAAATAATGTCTTAATAATATAAAAGGGATGAAATCCTAGATTTTAACCCTTAGATAAAGATATATGGAAGCCGACCATGTAAATTTATTAGCCTTAATAACTTGTATATATGTAATTGTAAATTGTAAGAAGAAGAAGAGACATGTGGTAATATTGTAATGATATGATGCGAATGTAAGAGCAACGAAAAGATATTGATGCATGTAGCATAAGGTTATGTACCTTAATCCATTTTTTAATTAGTATACATTGTACATTACTTGTTTGGGCATTGGGCTCATCTGGTAATCAGATTTTGTATTGACAACTCCTAACAGGGTTGAGGCTTCTAACAAGGCCTATAGTCCCTTAATCGGGACTGATACACTATATGCTTGTAATAGACTCCTAACAAGGTCAATATCCCTAACAATATACTTTTGATTAGTGGATCTTTGTGGGTACCATCCCCACCAGATTTTTCCCTTGGCCAGGGTTTCCTCGAGAACATATCATATGTTATGATTTCTTTAGTTTTATTGCTATGCATGTTGTTTAGCTTCTTATGTTATGCATGTGTAAAGATAATCTATTATATCCATAATTGAGAAAAAGATAAAGATTATAGAATATTGATTCACCCCCCCTCTTAGTATTCCCTATTTCTAAGAATTGATATTAGAGCTTAGTTACTTAGAAAAGAATCATTCAAGGAAAGCCTAGCAACTTGAGTAAGATCTCTATGGATGTGGATCAACTACAAAAGAATCTTGAAGAAGCTCTTGAATAGATTGATATGCTTACTGATGAAAGAGACACTCTGAAAGGAAAATATGATGATGCAAAGAACCTCATTTAGAAATTGAAAAAGAATTTGGAAGATCTGAAATCTAAAAAGGAATCCAAAATTCTTATTGAAGATTGTGATGACAATTTAGAAAAATAAAATGTGATCCTTAAGCATGAACTGAAGATAGCAAAACTAAAATTAAGTTTGAAAGATGGAAATAGAAAGAATGAAGAAAATATGAGATTTGAGAATGAAAAGTTGAAGAACTAAAATCTGAACTTGGCAATGTAACATCTGAACTTGAGAAAGTCAATTTCCAGTATGCTGAACTTGAGAAATACAACAAGATTGTGAAAGGTGAACTGACTCAATCCAAACAACAACTTGAAAGGCTATATTCAAATAGTGAGAAGATTGATGAACAAGTATCTTTTTGGAAACCATCCTATGATAAGACTAGACTTGGATTTAACATATTCAGAAAAAATGTTGAGAACAAGGAACCAAATCTGAAAATATATGAAAGTCTAGATGAGAAGAAGTCTGATGAGATCAACAAATCAGAAGAATCACCTAAAGGAGAAGAACCACCTAAGAAAGAAGAATCACCCAAAGGTATGCAAAGAGAATTCAAAGGTAGATGTTTTGGTTGTAACACTATTGGTCATATGAAGAGAGATTGCACAGGTAAGCAATTTAAACCTCTTAATGGTTATTGTTATAATTGTCATGGTTTGGACATAGAGCTATTGAATGTAGAAAACCTAAAGTTATTGAAAACAATTATGGTAGTAGAATGTTTAGGAATACTAACAATGTAGATAAGAGACCTACTAAAGATATGAATAGAAGAAATGGAGTAGTATGTTATAGATGCAACAAGGTTGGACACATTGCTAGAAACTGCAGATCACAAATCAATCAGCAAGGACCAAGATATGGAAACAATGGAACTGTTTGTCAGATATGCAACAAGATTGGACATACAGTAAAATTTTGTAGAATGAACCATGGAGGTTTTTTATCCTAACCCTAACCCTAGAAATCATGAAAAAAGAAATGAAGATGCAAGAAACAGTCAGAAAGGTTGTTGTAGTAATGTAGATGAAGTGAAGTTTTTTAAAGGCACAGATCAAGGAGACATATTCAACATTGAAGGTAATCAGAAAGGTGAAGTATCAAATGGCAAGAATGAATCCTTACCTGACCTATCTGGAAGCACTTGATTTATGAAAATTATAGTAGATTAGGAACTTAGAATTAGTGTAGAAGTAGATTTATGATGAATTAAGTCTTGTGCAGTTAATGTAAGGTAGTTTATGATGTACTAATGCTATGGTTAAGAGCGCAAAAGAAAATATTATATTTTGCGAGATCGCAAGAAGTTTTAAGTTTTTGCAGGTTAACAGAAACAACTTTTTGGAAAGAAGCAGCAAAAGAATTTAATGTGATGTCAGACCTAAGTGAGATTGAAGTAATAAAAGGTTATGATCAATGTTATTTGATTATCAAAGCAAGTTGAAGTGTTTAGGAGAGCAAAGAGTAGTGATTGGAAGCATTTTGCAATGATTTGGTGAAAGATTTGAGCGTCGAATCTACGCAAGCCCTAGAATCATGAATTTGAGGTATTTTACTTGGCAGATCTTTGAATCAATATAAAGAACTAGAACATGGATGTATCTTTAATTCATAATGTCAGAGACAAAAATAGACCTAGAATGAAGAGGGAACCAATAGAACCCTTGGAAGAAGATAACCCTAGTTTAGCATTATCATCTGTACCAGACAAAGTTTTGGATTTGGAGAATGTGAGAAGTTATCTTGGATGCAAGCTAGAAACCATCAGTGATAGTGATTTTACCAATGAATATCAGAAGATTTACAATTAGGATATGACATTGAAACAAGGATATGAACATTTGAAAGACAATGAGATTGTTAAGTATGCATTACAATATGAATTTGACAATGAAGAATACACTAAGATTATTTTGAGCAGAATTCACAATGGAAAGTTTTGGCTAGAGGATAGAGTGATAGACATTAAAGCTGACTTGATTCATGAAGTCACTGGACTATCTAAAACTGGTGCTATTCCTTTAAATGAAAAGAATATGAAGAAAATAGTCATGGACAACACAGAATCAACCTATAATGGTAGAGGAATTGTGATTAGCAAGATCAAACAACATGATGTTAGATATTTATGCAAGTACCTAACAACTAAGTTTTGTGCAAATTCTAGAGAAGATGACATGGTAGATGGAATGGTACACATAGCCTACATAATTTGTATTGACAAGGTACCAGTTGATATGTGTGAAATTTTGAGAATACAATTGTTTGAAAACTTGGAGAAGATTAAGAAAACTAAGTATGCACAATTTAGATTTTCATCCTTAATCACATACATGTTTTTCAACCTATTGAGAAGATTTTTGTACACCATTGCAAATGCTTGGAATGATGGTCAATCTACTATGGAAAGGATAAATAAAGTATCTATGAAACATGTTATTGACAAAGTGAATGAGAGTGCTATGTTAGTGATGAAGACATTTCATAAATTGGTAATCAGTAGATCAAGGATTCCATAGTCTATTGTGGATAAATATAAAGATGATATATGTTTTATGGTTGACACTAACTTTACCTATATTGAAGTAGTGGAGCCTAGAATTGAGTTCATAGACCCTCTTGGCTATGAGATATCTGAGATAGAAACAAAAGAATATGTTAGCAGGTTACTTAAGTGTAAGTTGGACACTCAATGCAAAAGGTTTGGAACTTTTGAAGAGAATTTCAACTCTGCAAAAGCTATAATTGAGGAGAAGAAGTCTAAGAAGAGATTTGACAATACCATAAAGAAAATATTGAAAGATTCAAGATTGACACAACATGAGTTTGAGATAGAAAAGAACACAGCAGCAGCAATTAGAATGAGTGAATAGAAAGAATTTTTGTCTACCCCACCAATTGCAGTACAACTGAAAGAACCTCAAGTCAAGGTGAAAGTAGAGGAACCAGAGATGGAACAAGAAACAAGTAGACCTACTAGGTCTACATACTCCACTCCTCGAAAGAGAATGAAAGAAATTGCTACTGGACCTGGTAAGTGGCAGAAAGTTTTGGTGCCACTAGTTCCTAGGAAAGTTGCAATAATTAAAGATGATGACACTACTTTGGTTAAGAAGAAAGCTTGGAAACCTAAAGTTGAAAAGCTTAATGAGCAGATTATTGAAAATGGAGACTTTACCAGAATGAATAAGTACTACAATCTTTATGATTATTCAGAAAGACTTAACTTGGAGAATGCAATTGTAAAGCACATGGTTTTTGCAAATAAGAAGTTTGACACTATTTAGGGTCAGATACCTGATGACTTGTATAACAAACTTGTAAATAGAAAGAAGAGAGCACAAGAAGAAGACACTTATATCAAAGAGAATCTAGTAAGAAAGCTTTGTGATGTGAGAGATGATGCACACCTGAAGCAGATATTGAAGGCCTTAAGAAACCACCTGAGAACCAAAAGGAGAACCATTCTAATTATGGGAGGTAGATATGAAGAATTTAATTCTGATACAGAGCAAGCAATAATCAAGGTTATGGCCGAAATTGTTGGAGAACCATCAACTGCAGCAGATCAAGTAGGTGAAGCAGAACAAGATGATATTTCTTTTCCTCCAGCTATTAGCTTTGAAGATGAATCAATGAATGTAGAAGGTACGAGGTCACCTTGGATACTGATGACAATGTATTCAAGAATTTAGGAAACATTGTTGACAATTCAGCTCTTGATGAACCTGATACAGAAGCAGAGCAGATACAAACCACTGTTGAAGAACCCAAAGAAATAGAGATTCAAGCACCTATTCCTATCAAAGAAGACATTAGTCTTACTCCTAAGACTGGAAAGAAGAAGGAAATTGGATCTTTATTTGAGGATTTAGGAAACAAAGTTGATGATGATGATCAATTGGAACTAATCACTTCTTTGAATAAGATTATTGGCAAGAACAAGAAAGTAAAGAATCTTGAAGGGAGTTTGAAAGACCTAACTGAGAAGTTACAAAGCATTGTAACTACACAAATTACAAAGGTAGACCCTTTGGAGAAAGCTAAGAAGGTAATGAGCACTTTTGATGATGAATTCACTAATCTATCTAATATTGCAAAAGTGAGAGCTCA
Source organism: Chamaecyparis obtusa (assembly GCA_027943335.1). Taxonomy (NCBI): domain Eukaryota; kingdom Viridiplantae; phylum Streptophyta; class Pinopsida; order Cupressales; family Cupressaceae; genus Chamaecyparis; species Chamaecyparis obtusa. The sequence goes on from BSBK01002409.1 coordinate 504,895, forward strand.
AGCAACTTATGAAGTTGAAATGCTTTTAAATATTAGTTAGAATATCAAGAATGATATTAATAGTCTTGATATCTATACCAAGGACTTTAGAAAGCATTTGGGAACAACAAAATCTTTGTACATATAGTGTACAAAATCAGAGACCTTAACAGAAGAAGAAGATTAGAAGATAAAGTTGAAAGAAGCAAAAATTCAGAATGAATGTAACCTTCTTTCTAGCCCCAATGTGAAGGTATTAGATATTGAGAAGAAAGTTAGGAAGCTTTATGATGAAATTAGAGTTTTGCAAGATGAAATGAATAGAAAAATGAGAAGATTTACTCTTTTGAGAGAGCACACTTCTATGAAGTTATGTGTAATTGAAGAACAGTTGGAAGAATGTCTTTCGGCAAAGGCATCTTTTCATAAATTTAACTTTGAAAACTTTCAAGCATGTTAAATAGCAGCTTATGGACTGAGCACTTTACTCAATGTGGCAGATTCCATTAAGAAAACATGGGAGAAGGAGATAGAAGCAATGAAAGTTGATTTTGCAGATTGTGTTGCAAGCCTACCAGCTTTGCAATAAGGAACTAAGGTATAATCTTTTTGTGACACAATTTTGTAGCCCTCCCTACTGTATTTTGTCATTGTTGTCAAAGGGGGAGAGATATAGAGTAGAAAATTGTTGTATATGATATGGATTGATACTCTTAGGGGGAGTATTGTATTAGAAATTATATTTTGAGGAGTTATAAGGATAGTATATGTATATGTTATACTATGGCTACAATTTTGAGATAATTATGAGATTTTGAGTTGTACACTTAGCCAATTTTCTCATATGTTGCCACCAATGACAAAGGGGGAGATTGTTGGAAATTTGGCTGAGCTGAGCACATAGATGTTGTCATTATGGCAACATATGATCCACATGAAGAGTGCAAAGGTTAGAGAGAAAGTATAGCAGAGTGCATTACAAATTTATCTAAGTGTGAGACAACATTTTCACTAGTGTACCCGAGGATAGTTTTTGTTTACGACATTGACTGGAGTAAGTTCAGTGCTTGTGCACGTGAAGATAGACTCTATGATGTCCAATGATGACCCATCTTAGAGTGCAAGTTAGTACGGCATGTACAGAATTAGTTATGATAGTTTTACCGAAGATAGTGTTAAGCCGACAGGACAGTTTTGAAGACAGAATTGGTAAAGAGTTAAGGGATTATTTTGTTTATCAAAATAATGTCTTAAAAATATAAAGGAATGACATCCTAGATTTTAACCCTTAGATAAAGATATATGGAAGCCGACCATGTAAATTTATTAGCCTTAATAACTTGTATATATGTAATTGTAAATTGTAAGAAGAAGAAGAGACATGTGGTAATATTGTAATGATATGATGCAAATGTAAGAGCAGTGGAAACATATTGATGCAAGTAGCATAAGGTTATGTACCTTAATCCATTTTGTAATCATTATACATTGTACATTACTTGTTTGGGTAGTGGGCTCATCTAGTAATCAGATTTTGTATTGACAACTCCTAATAGGGTTGAGGCTTCTAACAAGGCCTATAGTCCCTTAATCAGGACTGATACACTATATGCTTGTAATAGACTCCTAACAGGGTCAATATCCCTAATAGGATACTTTTGATTAGTGGATCTTTGTGGGTACCATCCCCACCGGGGTTTTCCCTTGGCCAGGGTTTCCTCGAGAACATATCATGTTTTATGAGTTCTTTAATTTTATTGCTATGTATGTTGTTTAGCTTCTTATGTTATGCATGCGTAAAGATAATCTGTTATATCCATAATTGGGCAAAAGATAAATATGGGAGAATACTAAATCACCCCCCCTCTCAATATTCCCCATTTCTAACATGATTATTGTAGGCATTTGAAACATGGTCCTGTAGAATCTCATGGTTTACTGATACCTCTCACATGGTTTGAGATATGAGCCTCAAAATATCGATGCCCAATCCTACTTAGTGCACCTTGGGGACACTTTGATCTGGCATGGTCATAGACGTTCTAGTGACTCAGTGGTCAAAATGGAGTTGTCACTAGATTTTACCTACCCAACTAGAGCTAATGGTGCAAACCATTCAATGTCAGGATGAATGGTTTGGAAGAAACCCAGTGGTGCAACTTTCAACTGACCCTCACTGTAAGTTTTGGCATCAAGCGAGACTGGCATGCCAAATTCAAAAAAAATTGAATCTCCCAGAATGGGGAGAGGTTATTGAAGGCCTCATAAACATGGTCTTTTAGCATCTCATAGTTTGACGATACCTCTCACGGGGTCTGAGATATGAGGCTTGAAAGATTTCTGCCCAATCATGCTTAGTGCACCTTGGAGACACTTTGATCTGGCTTGGTCATGAATGTTCTAGTGACTCAGTGGTCAAAATGGGGTTATCACTAGGTTTTACCCACCCAAATAGAGATAATGGCCTAGACCATTTGGTGTTCAGATGAATGGTTTGGAAGAAACCCAGTGGTCTAACTTTCAACTAGCCCTCACTGTAAGTTTTGGCATCAATCGAGATTGGCATGCCAAATTCAAACAAATTTGAATCTCCCATAATAGAGAGAAGTTATTGTAGGCCTCAAAAACACAATCCTATATCATCTCAAGATTCATCGATACCTCTCATGGGGTTTGAGATACGAGGCTTGAAATATCACTGCCCAATCATGCTTAGTGGACCTTGGGGAGACTTTGGTCTGGCATGGTCACGAACGTTCTAGTGACTTAGTGGTGAAAGTAGAGTTGTCACTAGCATTTACCCACCCAATCAAAGCTAATTGCATAGTCCATTCGGTGCCAATATGGATGGTTTGGAAGAAACCTAGTGGTGCAACTTTCAACTGACCCTCACTATAATTTTTGGCATCAAGCAAAATTGGCGTGCCAAATTCAAAAAAAATTGAATCTCCCTGAATGGAGAGAAGTTATTGTAGGCCTCAGAAACATGGTCCTAAAGCATCTCAAAGTTTTTTGATACCTCTCACAGGGTCTAAGATACGAGCGTTAAAATATCGCTGCCCAATCATGCTTAGTGCACCTTGGGGACACTTTGGTCCGACATGGTCACAAACATTCTAGTGACTCTGTGTTCAAATGGGGTTATCACTAGAGTTTACTCACCCAATCAAAGCTAATGGAATAGTCCATTTGGTGTCAGGAAAAATGGTTTGGAAGAAACCCATTGGTGCAACTTTCAACTAACCCTCACTACAAGTTTTGGCATCAAGTGAGACTAGTGTGCCAATTTCAAAAAAATTTGAATCTCCCAGAATGGAGAGAGGTTACTGTATGCATCAGAAACATGGTCTTGTAGCATCTCATATTTTTTCAATATCTCTCATGGGGTCTGAGATACGAGCCTCAAAAGATCACTATCCAATCATGCTTAGTGCACCTTGGGGACATTTTGGCCTAGCATGTTCGCAAATGTTCTAGTGACCTAGTGGTCAAAATGGGGTTGTCACAAGAGTTTACCCACCCAAGTAGAGCTAATGGCACAGTCCATTTGGTGTCTAGATGAAATCCTTCAACACTATCTCTTTACCCCAGGGAATCACCATTTTCCTTTGGACACATTTGACCAATTTTGACTCAATGACTCCAACTATTACATCATTTGACGATACAAATGTTCATGGAATTAAGAAAATACAAATGTAAGAATACAAAATTAAAATGATACAAATATAAGGATACAACATACATAGTAAGGAAATACAATTTTTGCACTTTACATGACATTAAGATGATACAAATGTGGTCTCTTAATATTTGAAAATCAACCCCATGGGTTCTTTTATATTTCAAATTTTGCATCTAATTTTGTATCTAATTTTTTATATACAAAACTTGGCATTTAAATATGCACATTACATTTGATTGTTATTTTTATATATACAAAATTTTGCATCTAAATATACACATTACAGACAATTGTTGTTTTTACATACAAAATTTGGCATCAAAATATGCACATTACATTCAATTGTTATTTTTATATACAAAATCTTACATACACAACTATATATAAAAATAAGTTTCCTTTCTGCTCCTAAAGTGTATAAGTTTAACACATGGTACTTGTTACCCTAATTTTCCTATTCTATACAAATTTGGCTAAAATTTATCCCCAAGTCCCTGTTTTAACCCTGCCAAGCATCCCTAAAATTTTCATGGCTTCATGTCTAGTTTTCTGGCCTCTACAATTTGTTTTGTCCCCTGGTTTGTAGTCAAAAAAATTCATAAAAGTAGTCGTTACAAGAGAGAAACCCTAAAAATCCCTTTGTCTTGTTATAATCTTTCATTACCTTTTCCAGCCACTTAAGGTTCCCAAAACCCACATGCATAAATATTTCCTAAGTCCCAGTACTTAATCTTTTCTAATGTTTTCAGCCTTCATGTCTCCTGGGCCTAGCTCTCTGACACCATTTCAATCCAATGGCTGGCGCATGATCTCATGCATTCTATCAGAGCCATGAGATTATACGCCAACCATTGATTCTCCTTTGTGATGTAACTCTTCAAACAGGCAGGTCCACTACCAGTTGTGCACAGGTGGCATATTCTGATTGGTCCACATGTAAATGAGTCATTTCTTGTTAGTGGGACCATGTCAAGGGTTTGCGGCTCTATCAAAAAGGAAAACATCTACAGTGGTTGTATGATCTTATAGGATATTCTAACCATATAAGATCATGCGATGACTGTCCGATGAGAATCTCAAAGGGTCATGGGTCTGAGGTGCTACGTGGTACTGATGTGCTCGCATATGACTAGTTGTTGTGTGATGATGGGGATTCATCTATTAGTATGATGTGTCGTGGGGTCCCAGTTCTAAAATGATCTATGACTGGCACATCATTAGAAGGGATATTCGAGGCACATGAGATCATGCGCCCGTCGTTGGATTGGAATCAATGTTGTAGTGGGTCCGTTGTCAGAGCCTACCGAGGTGTTTGTTGATTAAGCGATCGGGGCGAATGAAGGATTGCCAAGTGGTGAATGGGCCCAGGGTTAGAAAACATAAAATGAATCAATGACTAAAGGGTTATCTCATGTTCACCATACTTAACCAAGGTCAGTTAAAATAGTTAGTGGTCCTGCGACCAATGAGAAAAGGTAACCCAAGGTGAACTTGAGGTTAATTCTGTACACGAACGGTTCTCGGGTAAATAAGAAGATCTAACAGTCATGTTTTAAAAGGAGATTGAGATTTAAACATTGGCCGTCAATGGAGGAAAAGTATGGTGCCACCTGCTAGCCATTAATATTTAAATTCAAATTTATTTATTTGCAGGGTTTTGGCTAGGTTTTGATCCAATAGTCATTTGCGAAAGAGTGGGTAGATAAAATTTATGTCTTCAAGACATCTACAGTTAAAAGAAGATGATGAGGAAGTCTGGGCGGCCGTCATGGGTTGATTCTTGTCCCTGAGAGGTACCATTTTTAGCATTCATGGTGAGACTTTGTGCAAGAAAGTTGATGAATCCAAGTTGCTTGTCTGCAGGCAATGTAGTATAGGGATGGGCACGTAAACAAAATATCTGATCGACCATGATGTTGTAGGGATATATTTATGATCAGACTTGTTTGAATTAGGATTGGATTATTATAAAAAATCTTGTAACCCTAATTAGGTTTTGACTCCAGCTTGTGTGCCAAATAGGAGATGTATATAGTTAATTTTTTGAGCTTTAGAGCTTAGAGTTCACATTTTGTAAAGAAGAAAGTCTCTTTCTTGGAAAGCTATCCATGGCATTTCTTCCTTCCCTCTAGTTTTCCACATTCTGTAATCTTTCATTGATGATTTAGATATTGTAGAGGTATTTTGTGACATTTTTTCTATCCCCATACTTCCTTGTCTGAATTCTCTCTTATTGAATTGAAGTGTATGTATGTTTTCAGTGATATCTTAGGGTTCCCGGTCCCTCTTTCTTTCTACAATTCATGTGTATTATTGTAGATGATCTAATTTGAATGCTCTTGTGGGTATCCTTCAACCCCCTAATAGTCTATCTCATTCCTATACCTAGTTGCAAAGGTGAATGTTTGTTTGCAGGTCATAAATTATGTCTAAACCCCTTAGGAATGCTATTGTTTGTGAAATTATCTCCTTTCTCTAAATAGCCTCTTCCTATTGCGGAGCCTTCTATGAAATATTTATGCAAACCTATTTATTAAGTTGTGATCTCCTAGACCTAAGTGTGTGTACTGATTTCATCCTTTATACTACAATTCATACCTTAATTTCGGTGTATCACCTAGTAGGTAGTTTTCTTTCAAGCATTTTTACTTTCAAGTACTCTTTCTATCCCTTTCCCTCTAAAGAACTTTACTTTTCATGTCAAGAAGCAAATTAGGGTGATTATCCAAGAGGAACCAGCCTAGAATCTAGAGGTCTCATCTCAATTAGCATAGGTCCCACAACCTGGAGATGATTCCCATGTTATACTAGGTTATCAAGACTATGAGAGCTTGAAACAAGGGTGCAAACTTAGTGTATAACAATTTCTAGCACGCCTGGTGGGACTACAAAAGAAATTATTGTTTGAAGGTTATGTCATCTCTAATATATAGATTGCATAATATAGACTTTTAGAAGTTGTTCTATCAAGTATATCTGGCAACTCCACTGATTTCAAAGATCCAAGCCAAGATTGTTCAAAGTTTATGAGAAAGATTGAGATTAGGAGCTCAAAGTCTACTGAATTTTTAGAGTTGCCCTCTAAAAGAAGCTACAAGGGTAGGTCAACTCAAAGAACATTCCCTGCAAGGAGAGTTCAATCTACACCTCCTGATACTACAAAAAGGATACCTTTGCCCTTTCATTCCAAAAGAAGAGGCAGATCTCTAACCAGAGATCTAGAGGAGGATTCAAATCTAGTAGCAAATACAACTCACATAGTTGTTAATCTTCAAATCATAGCTCCTACAATGGCTAGATAGTTTTCTTTTGCACCTTTCAACTAGGGAAGCCCATTGACTTTTTTTGTCCATCATGATGTGCCCTTGGTGGCACTAAAGAGTGTACCTGATTTCATAGGTGAAGGGCAGAAAACTACTTTTGAACACATAAGAGATGTGACCACCATCTACAACATACACAATATAACTCAAGAAGATGTGGCCACAAAATTATTAGCAGCATCTCTCAAAGGTAAGACTCTTGAATGGTTTAGAACTCTAACTATTGGTTCTATTACTTCATAGGATGAGTTAGGGGATGCATTAAGTAAGCATTTTGAGGATAAATCAGATAACTTGTCTTTGGTTGAGTAGTTAACAACCATTAAGAGAGACCCTCAAGAGCAAATGACAAATTACAATAGTAGATTCCTCAAAACATGGAATAGAATTCCAGTCTCTGTAAGGCCATTAGTTGACCATGTTTTTCTATACTACTTGCAAAGCTTGAATGGTCAAATTTCTATCATGATCCAATCTATGGGTGGTACTTCCTTACCCCAAGCTTTTGACATAGTTGTCAAGGCTAAAAATTGTTTAATCCAAGTAGGCATGATTGCTAGAAGGCCACCAATGCCCATCTTTCCTAGCCTTCAACCCATTGCACCTACATAAGTACCCCCATTTAACCCTATTCCCACCATATTGGCACCTCAGGCTAGTACCAGTGATCAAGAGCTAATAGCAAGTTTCTCTCAAGAGCTACAAGAGATGAAGAATAGTCAAGAAAGTAGTACGCAACAAATGACAAACTTGTTGCAAACTCTAACTAAGGAGGTTACAAACCTAAAGAGACAAGGGCAAGGAATCAAACCACCCTTTCAACCACAAGGCCAAGGTCCTAATCAGCAATATCAAAATCAAGGACACCCTTATCAACAAAATAGGCCACCATACCAAGGAGGGTATCAAGGACAAAGGCAAAGTTTTAATCAAAGACCATTCCAACCATATAACCCTACACCTCTCAATTCTACAAATCTAGTGAGGGATATGGTCCCTAGTCAAAATAATATGGCTATGGATAATGAATGGTGTTTTCCTTGTAATCGGCCTCACAATCAAGCTACATGTTCAAACGGATGGATGAACCAAGCTCTAAGGGTTCAAAATGCCTCACAAGCTCAATCAAAGGTTTCATCTAGTGGATCAGTTCCTCAGCAGGAACCACAAGATAATGAGACTGCTCTTTTCAATTGGGAGCAACTAGACTTCAATGGAGTCAATGATGAAGTTGCTTTTTTTGCCTATACAAGAGCAAAAAGGAGAGCTCAAGACATGGAGAGAGCAGATTCCAATGCCAAAGCCACTACATTTGTAGAGCCGCTGCAACAAGCTAATCCCATCACACCTAAGGAGGTTCCTGTCATCACAAGCAAAGAAGGCCAAATTCCAAAAAAGGTGGAGCCCATTATGGTGAAGGCACAACAAAGAGTACACATAGTGACACCTTTCAATATTGTAGACAACATGAAGAAGGTGAATGTCATCATGTCTATGTGGGACTCTCTAGCTATTCCAAGGTAGTCTGAAATCTTGAAGAAGGCCATGGCTGAAGTAACAACTCCTCAACCTACAAAAGAAGCTGCAAAGCTAGTGTTGGTTAACATTGATCAAGAAAAGGAGGCTCCAAGTAGCAACCCCAAGGCCAATACCATGCAAGGTAGGAATTCAAAACCACCTCCATTTTATGTATCTCTAATTATTGGAAAATCTCTAGTACATAATTGTATGGTAGATAGTGGAGCGACTAGCACTGTAATGCCCAAGGAAGTAGCTGACCAGCTAAGACTAAAATATGAGCCCTTCCAAAAGAAGTTCACACAACTTGATGGATCCTCAGTCAATACTAAAGGTGTGGCTAAGGATACCAGTCTGATCCTTCATGCTAGTCCTAATTTTTCCATCCTCCTTGATATATATATCATAGATCTCCCTGCATTATTTTCCATATGTTTGTCAAGGGAGTTTATAGCCAAGATAGGAGGCTACCTATCTTCTGACTGGTCTCACATGCTATTTCATACAAGGTATGGGACCAGGGTCACCATTAAGTCAGAACCATTGGCAGCACACCATATAGAACCATAAGTGTCCAATACCATCAATGTAAACTACCCTATATTTGATAAGAGTGACTTCCAAACCATTAGTGAAGCAAGAACAAAGATAGAGAGTATCCCTAATATTCTTCTAGATGAAAGAGCTTTAGAGGCCCAAGAAAATCTTATTTGGGATTTTGGTTTGGGAAGTTATTTGATACAAGAAAGTGGAGTCATAGAACTAAGCCTTCTCAAAGAAGACATTGATTCAGAAGATCAAAGCAATCAAGTTTGGGAACTATTTTTTGATGGACCTAGAAGTAGACATGGGTCTGGTGGTGGTGCTATGTTAGTGTCCCCAAAAGGAGAAAGGTATTATACTACCTTTAGATTCAGTTTCTCCTATACTAGCAACACTGCAAAGTATGAAAGCCTTGTGAATGGACTAGAGTGGGCTAGGAAAAGAGGGCTTAAAGCCTTGAAAGTTTATGGTGATAGTGAGTTAGTTGTTAGCCAAGTAAGAGGGATAAGTGCAACCAAAAATGACACTTTGAAAGCATACAAACATAGATTTTGGGATGCAATTGAAGATTTTTGTGCTTTCAATATTGTTGTTATCCCTAGGAAACTAAATCAGAATGCAGATAGATTAGCTGTTGTTGGATCTTAGTATGATATTCCAAATAGCATTTCAAAATAGGTAGACCAACAGCATATCAAAGTGATTGTCAAAACCTCTATTCCTGATAATGTTGTCAATTGGCAGGTGTTTGACAATGGTGAACAAATTCTGCAATTCTTGTTTGAAGAAGATGTTTTTTCAGAGCATAATCAAGATAGGCTATCATAGAGCTATGGTGATCAAGTGATACAACTTAAGTCTAATAAGATTCCTAGAGGTCTTGTCACCTTAGAAACTATCTTCAACAAGGATGATCAAGTCAAGAAGAAAAAAGCTAGCTTAGTAGTTCAACAAGAACATTGTGTTGAATTAGAGTTGGAACCAGGTAAAAGTTTACAATTTGGAAAAGTAAACACTAATTTGGAAAATTAGGATTACATCCAATTATTCAAAGAATTTAGTGATGTTTTTGCATGGCAGTATGAAGACCTCAAGGGTTTTGATCCTACTCTTGCTCAGCACACTATTGAATTAGAACCAAATGCCAAACTAGTAAGGTAAAAGCAAAGGCCTGTTAATCCCAAGCTTGAGCCACTTATGCATAAAGAAATGCTCAAATTGATAGAGAGTGGTATCATCTATCCCATTAAACATACTAGTTGGGTTTCCAACCTTGTTCCTATCAAGAAGAAGAATGGGGAGCTAAGGTTATGTGTTGACTTTAGGGATCTTAACAGGGCCTCCTTAAAAGACCGCCATCCACTACCCTCTATGGAGAAAATCTTACAATGTGTCTCTGGATCTGAGAGATTTTCATTATTGGATGGCTATTCAAGATATAATCAGATCTTATTGAATGAAGAGGATCAATACAAGACCCCATGTACAACCAAGTGGGGAACCATAGCTTATCAAAAGATGCCCTTTGGTTTGTCAAATGCAGGTGCTACATTTCAAAAGGCAATGGATATGGCCTTTAAAAGCCTCATGTACATATTTGTACTGGTCTACTTAGATGACATAACTGTCTATTCTAAACATGCAGTAGACCATATCAAACATTTGAGGAAGATTTTTGAAAGATGTAGAGAATTTGGGATATCTCTTAATCCCAAGAAATGTGTGTTTTTAGTCCATGAGGGAAAGTTGTTAGGATATATAGTATCCAAGAAAGGGATCACAGTAGATCCTGAGAGGATTGCAGCTATCCTAGAGCTACCATTGCCACATCATAAGAAAAGCCTTCAATCCTTCATAGGAAAGATTAATTTTGTTAGGTGTTTCTTGCCTAATATTGTAGACTTACTTAAGCCTTTGACAGCCATGTTAAAGAAGAGTTCAACTTTCAGCTGGACTAAAGAAAGAAAAGCTAATTTCCAGGCTATCAAAGAAGCCTTGATAGAAGCTCCTGCTCTCCTCAACCCAAACTTTAGTAAGGATTTTATCCTTTATGCTTATGGAGGTCATGATGCTATGTCTGCAATGTTGACTCAAGAAAATTCAAATGGATTGGAGCAACCTATTACTTTCTTTAGCAAAGGTTTAGAAGAATATGAACATATATACTCTTTTGTAGAGAAACATGTACTTCTTGTGGTAAAGAGCCTTAAAAAGTTTAGATATCTATTGACTCATAGCAAAGTACACTTGAAATTTACTCATCCAAGTGTCAAAGAATTTTTTCTTTCCAAGGACCTAAATGAGAAAAGGGCTGGTTGGATCACTAATGTGATGGAATATGACATTGATATCCAAACTACCAAGCTGGTTAGAGGAAGAGGTCTTTGTGAGCATTTGGCATTAGATGGGAGTTCAAAGAAATCAGAACAAATGGATGCATCTTTGGTTGTACATTCTATAGAAGAACATGCCCAGGCATCAGGTTGGCTGCCTAACATGATTCATTACTTGAAGACAAGACAATGTCCTGCAGGTTTGGATTCAGCAAAAAGAAGATATTATAGATTACAATATGTTATTTTTGTGCTGATAGATGAGATTCTTTTTAGAAAGGATCATAGTGGTGTCCTTTTAAGATGCATTGATTCAGAAAAGGTAGCAGACATCCTATTTGAGTTTCATGATGGACCTTCTGGAGGTCACTTTTCTCCTAGAACTATTGCTTTTAAAATCATGAGGGCTAGATACTACTGGCCATCTATCTTTAAGGATAGCCATGATTATGTGAGAAAATGTATCAAATGTGCTATGTTTGCAGGAAAAGAAAGGCTTATAGCCTTGCCCCTACAGCCAGTCAAAATAGAGCAACCTTTCATGAAATGGGGTATAGATTTTATTGGTTTGATTAATCCTCCATCTAGTACAGGACACAAGTGGATAATTACTGCAATAGATTATTTCACTAGATGGATAGAGGCAATTGCCTTAAAAGAATCAAATGAGAGTGTTGTCCTAAGTTTTTATGATGATATAATCCATAGATTTGGCACTCCAGACTCCATAATTTCAGATAATGCATTGGCATTCATAGGCCTCAAGGTCTCAGAATGGGCAATCAGGAATGGTATTTACCTGAATACAAGTTCACATTATTACCCTCAAGGTAATGGTCTAGCAGAATCAACAAATAAGAACTTGATCAGGATAATCAAGAAAACCCTACAGGATAACCAAAGGGATTGGCATACTAAGCTGAAGTCTACCTTATGGTTAGACAGAATCCCTCCAAAGAAGATTATTGGGAATTCTCCTTATATGCTAGTGTATGGAAAGGAGGCTAAGTTGTCCATTTCAACTAAATTACCAGCTCTAGACTTGGCTACTCAATATGCCTTATTTGAAGAAGGAGATCCTCTGCAAATCAAGTATGCTCATCTCATGGAGTTGGAGGAATTCAGACATAAATCCATGAAAGATATGGAGTTCCATCAGATTCAGACAAAGAAGAGCTTTGATAAAAGATCTAGGATCAGAGATTTCAAAGTTGGGGATGTAGTCCTCAAGTGGGATGAGTTCAGATCCAAGCCTGGTAGACATACAAAATTTGATTCATTCTGGGGTGGACCATTTGTTATAATAGAGTGCAAGGGACCCAATGCTTTTTAGCTATCAACTCTTGAAGGAGATGCCTTGCCAATATCAGTGAATGGTTTCCACTTGAAGCCTTGCTTTGAGGTTAATCCCTCTTTGTAAATTCTTGTAAATATGTTTCTTTTTTTTATTTCCCTATTTTTCTAGGTTAGTTTCCTTCTTTTCAAGAAGTGCCTATGCACAAGTTCATCCTTTTGGTTCAGTTTTGTCTCTTTGTCAAAATTTTGTGCTCAGTATGACCCCATGCCCAATGGATTGCTTCAAGGCCACTAGTTTTCCATGTCTAGTAGGATGACATCTAGCAGAAATCACCAAAATGTTACCCTAATTTTCTTGTTCTATACAAATTTGGCTAAAATCTATCCCCAAGTCCTGTTTTAACCCTGCCAAGCATCCCTGAAATTTTCATGGCTTCATGTCTGGTTTCCTAGCCTCTGCAATTTTTTTTGTCCCCTAGTCTGTATTTGAAAAAATTCATAAAAGTAGCCGTTACAAGAGAGAAACCCTAAAAATCCCTTTGGCCTGTTATAATCTTTCATTACCTTTTTTGGCCACTTAAGGTTCCCAAAACCCACATGCATAAATATTTCCTAAGTCCCAATGCTTAATCTTTTCTAATGTTTTTGACCTTTATGTCTCCTGGGCCCGGCTCTCTAACACCATTTCAATCCAATGGCTGGAACATGATCTCATGCGTTCTGTCAGAGCCATGAGATTATGTGCCAACCATTGATTCTCCTTTGTGATGTAACTCTTCAAACAGGTAGGTCCACTACCAAGTATGCACAGGTGGCGTATTCTGATTGGTCCACATGTGAACGAGTCATTTCTTGTCAGTGGGACCGTGTTAGGGGTCTACGGCTCTATCAAAAAGGAAAAGATCTATGGTGGTCATATGATCTCATAGGATCCTTTGACCATATGAGATCATGTGATGACTATCTGATGAGAATCTCAGAGGGTCGTGGGTCCGAGGTGCTACGTCGCGCTGATGTGCTCACATATGAATGGCTATTGTGTGATGATGGGGATTCATCTATCAGTGTGATGTGTCATGGGGTCCTAGTTCTAAAAGGATCTATAGCTTGTGCATGATCGGAAGGGATATTCAAGGCACATGAGATCATGCACCCGCCATTGGATTGGAATCAACGTTGCAATGGGTCCATTGTCAGAGCCTGCCGAGGTGTTTGTTGATGAAGTGGTCAGGGCAAATGAAGGATTTCCAAGTGGTGAATGGGCCCAGGGTTAGAAAACATTAAATGAATTAGTGACTAAAGGGTTATCTCATGTTTTCCAGACTTAACCAGGGTCAGTTAAAATAGTTAGCGGTCCTGCGACCAATGAGAAAAGGTAACTCAAGGTGAACTTGAGGTTAATTCTAAAAATGAATGGTTCTCGGTTAAATAAGAAGATCTAACGGTCATGTTTTAAAAGGAGATTAAGATTTAAACATCACTGTCGATGGAGGAAACGTATGGCACCACCTGCTAGCCGTTAATATTTAAATTCAAATTTATTTCTTTGCAGGGTTTTGGCTAGGTTTTGATCCAATAGTCATTTGGGACAAAGTGGGTAGATAGAATTTATGTCTTTAGGACATCTGCAGTTGAAAGGAGATGATGAGGAAGTCTAGGCAGCCATCATGGGTCGATTCTTGTCCCTGAGAGGTACCATTTTTAGCATTCATGGAGAGACTTTGTGCAGGAAAGTTGATGAATCCAAGTTGCTTGTCTGTAGGCAATGTAGTACAGGGATGGGCACAGAAACAAAATATCTAATCGACCATGATGTTGCAGGGATATATTTATGATCAAACTCATTTGAATTAGGATTGGATTATTATAAAAAATCTTGTAACCCTAATTAGGTTTTGACTCCGACTTGTGTGCCAAATAGGAGATGTATATAGTTAATTTTTTGAGTTTTAGAGCTCAGAGTTCACATTTTGTAAAGAAGAAAGTCTCTTTCTTGGAAAGCTATCCATGGCATTTCTTCCTTCCCTCTGGTTTTCCACATTTTGTAATCTTTCATTGATGATTCAGATATTGCAGAGGTATTTTGTGACATTTTTTCTATCCCCATACTTCCTTGTCTGAATTCTCTCTTATTGAATTGAAGTGTATGTATGTTTTCAGTGATATCTTAGGGTTCCTGGTCCCTCTTTCTTTCTGCAATTCATGTATATTCTTTTGGATGATCTTATTTGAATGCTCTTTTGGGTATCCTTCAGCCCCCTGACAATCTATCTTATTCCTATACCTAGTTGCAGAGGTGAATGTTTGTTTGCAGGTCATAAATTATGTCTAAACCCCTTAGGAATGCTATTGTTTGTGAAATTATCTCCTTTCCCTGAATAGCCTCTTCCTATTGCAGACCCTTCTATGAAATACTTATGCAAACCTATTTAGTAAGTTTTGATCTCCTAGACCTAAGTGTGTATACTGATTTCATCCTTTATACTACAATTCATACCTTAATTTTGGTGTATCACCTAGTAGGTAGTTTTCTTTCAAGCATTTTTACTTTCAAGTACTCTTTCTATCCCTTTCCCTCCAAAGAACTTTAATTTTCATGTCAAGAAGAAAATTAGGGTGATTATCCAAGAGGAACCAGCCTAGAATCTGGAGGTCTCATCTTAGTTAGCATAGGTCCCACAACCTGGAGATGATTTTCATGTTATACTAGGTTATCAAGACTACAAGAGCTTGAAACAAGGGTGCAAACTTAGTGTATAACAGTACTCACTGACATCTACATTCTAATCCCTACATTCAGAAGGAAGAATAAACTTTAATAGAGAATATAAGAAATTTATATAGGTTGACAAAAAGATTATGAATGTATAAGTAACTAAATGAATCAAAGAACATGACTAGCCAATGCTTAGTGACGTTTACCATCATAAAAGATGGGCTAATCAAATGCACACCTCGATCTTCTATATATATCATATATGTATCCAACTACATTTGTAATCTACATACAAAACTAAGTTTATCGAATCAAACAAATAAAGCAAAAAACTACAATTAATTTATTGAACGCAATCATGATAAACCCAAAAAACCTTGCAACTTGAGTTGAACTTACCTACTAAAGTGTGCCTGAAGGGTCATCTTTCTACTTGAGGATATTCAATATTTCTTCATGATAAAAAAATACTAATAGTCCAAAGTTCCTTTGTCTTTGGTTTTTCTTGATGTTTCAATAACTTAACATTGGCTTATATAACAAGGTGTGAATACATGAGAATAGTTTTGTACTTCTTATAGTCTTCAAATGTAGGAATTCCATTATTTCTAATCATATATGTGCACAACCATGTTCCTGCAACAACACATGATCCTGTTGGATATGTGAACTTATCATCATCTATCATCGGTTGTGCAAGTTTCTACTTTCCTCGTACACAATGTGCTAACCAGTAATATGATCTCTCATCATTCCCTTGTGGTGCAACCAATGCAAAAACATGTCCTAGCTATAGAAGATCTGAAAGATGGTCTTAGTCAAGTGAACAATCCATGTCATCATTTATTACAGAGACTATGACAGATAAAGGACTTAGATAATGTCGAACCCACGTATAAACCCACTCACTTGACTCACATTGATCTTAATCACACTGAAGACACCTTAAACAATAGCAAGATAACTCTCATGTCCAAATGGTCCATGTACTAGCATCTGAGCTTCAAAATGAATGCAATTTTGATGAGTCTTTCATAGTTTGACAATCCAACCTATCTCCTATTGTGCCCAACTCAACCAACCAAAAGAATCTGCACACCGCTAAATTAAGAATCCCCCTATGACAATGTTGAAGTACACCAATGAACAATAGAATGAGCATCAAGGAGTTTTGAACCTGAAATAATTAGTTTCTCCTTAACTAGAGCTTTCTTTACGCATGTACCAGTTCCATCATGCTTCCCTTTTCCATGACCGACCTCAAAAAATCTCCAAATATGAGGTACACCTCTCTCTTCATGCATTCTACATAACCAATAAAACATATTGTATTGTCAAAAAATGGAAGCACTTCCATTTAGGATTGGTTTATCCCTCTTAGTAAGTGGTTTTGGGCCATGTCAAATGCTATGAATGGGTCTTTGACTTGGATCTAGATTTTTCCCTTGTCCTTCCCTATTTTCCACTTCTTTCCTACCTATTTCTGGTATCTAGCTCTAAGATTTTGAGGTTCTTTCTCTTAGGGTCAAGGTCAACCTTCTAGGTCAAGGTCAACCTCAACCTTGACCTAGGGTTCAAATTTCAAATTTCGAAGGTTTCCAGATGTCAGGTTTCAGAAAAATTTATTTCCCACTTTTGGGTTGTCTATTTCAAGCTTCGAAATAGTAAACTCTTAAATGATATTTAATTTAGGTCAAATTCTAAGGGTATAGGCTTAATGTGAATATATTTCTCCTATGTCAGCCTCTCTAGAATTTTGTGCCCTAGAATAGTATATAATGAAGCCTTCTCTCATTTCATCTCAAGAGAATCAAGCAATCAAGAAAGCAAACAAGAAGGAGAAAGAAATTATTCAAGCATTAATCTATTATCAAGCATTAGTAGCCATTAAAGGATTCAAGCTCTATGGATCCCTCTTGTTGAAGATTTCTCCATCCATATTCATTCAAGCTTCTTCCTATTCCAAGATCCATTCAAGATTGGTGTTGGAGATCTAAGGGCAATTGATTTGAGACATCCTACATCCTGCAAGTCTACATTCATTTGGAGCATCCATACTTGTGAATTCAAGGATTCAAATCCTCCATGAGGTTTTCAACATAGGCGAGGTGAATTATTCTATTTACTTTGTTTATTACTGTAATTTTAATTATATTTCAAGGTTAATTCCAAAATTGGGGTTTGACCAAGGCAAACCCCTCATCCAAAAAACAAAACCATTTTTCTTGCAGGTGCAGGTGTGGAACAACAAATTACAAAGAAGATTCAGATACCCTTTACGAAAAATTTTGGGATTCTCGAATAAATTTTTTGTCTAAGTAGTGCAGGTCAAGGTCGACATAAAGGGGTCAAGGTCAACCTTTATTTGGGTCAAGGTTGACTTGACACAGAAAAGAAAAATATTTTTGGGTTTTCTTCATCATGTGTTTCTGTCCCAGATCTAGTTGTAGAATTTCCAAAAACTCGGCACAAACACTAGAAAATAGCAATTTCTAGATCTTTTATACTTTGAGGTCAGTATTTGTCTTCAATTAATTTCAATTAAGATTTTAATACTCTCTTCCAAAAGGGAATGTAAGGTTTTCCTATTTCTTCACATTACTAATCGATTCTTTCTTCATATTACTAATCGATTGATTCATTATGCATTGACCATTTCCTTGTGGTTAATCAATTTGGATCTTTCCTTTGGGAATTTGGGGCTAAGAAGAGAATCTTACCTTCCCCAACTCCACATATTCATAAACCCAAATCCATCCTTATATTTTATTCTTTACATTTTGGTGAACCCGCGATAGACAACCCTTTCTTTTATTGTGTTAGATCTTACATGCATATAAAAGTTGATTTCATTTATGCTCTTGCATTTACATTTCAAAAATAAAATTTAAAAATATATAAAGAAAAAATACAAAAACATCTATTTGTTCATGCCTTTCATTTTCCTAATTAGTTCATTTGCATTGCATTGTTATATGAGCTTTACTACCTCTAGTCCTACTTATAATATCTCTGTTAGAAGAAGTCATAGACTTATGGGTTTCTTTGATCACGAGTCTTCCTCTCCTCTCCTTAGGATCCTAGATGATAATTTGATCACTTGTGATTCTAGTCCTACTATGGAACATAACTCTTCTCACTCATCTCATGATGAGGATTATGCTTTAAGAGTTCTTCTTGAACAAGTCCAAAAAATTTCATTTGAACTTGATAAAATGGTAAATTGGCTTATTCAAGAAAACCATAATCAAAATTCTATTCAAGCCATAGAGGCTCTTAAAAAATTTCTTTGGGATAGAAATCAAGGTGTTAATCTCTGGTGTGGTATCACTCATCTTGTGCATTTAAATATTAAACCTTTAGCTCAAGAACTAGGATTCACTCCTATCACTAGTGTGGAACCTTCTTCCATTCCTTTACCTAGCATTCCTACTAATAATCCTCCTTTGGTGACTTCATCTCTTCCATCTATTCCAATGATTTTTCCATTGGTGTCTCTACCTATCTCACAAGCTTCTTACCATAGTTTTCCTTTTACCTATTCCAACCCTCTTCCAACTGTGGGTCCAAGTGTTCCACCGATTGTGTCTTCTATTCATGCTGCTTCCCACACTTTCCCTAGTGTTCCTAATGTTTCTATGCCTCCTATTTCTTCTAATGATTCCACAATCATTAGTTTGGCTCAAAATATGTCCTCTTTACAAAAATAACTTGCGTCCTTAACTCAATGCAAGTGTAGTATTCTTACATGTGACATGGGTAGTCCTTTATCCCTAGACATTATTCATGCTCCCGTTCCTCAGCAAGCCGATATGCCTCATCTTGAGAATTAGAATGGTAAGGGAGAACCTTTCACTCATGTTAAAACATTTAAAATCCTTTTTAGTGACTATGCTCATGACCATAGGATTTTAGCCAAGTTGTTTGCTAGAACTTTTTGTGATAAGGCCTTCCAATGGTATTGTTCTTTTCCTCCTTATTCTATCAATTCTTTTCCAAACTTGATAATGCCTTTATCCAAAATTTTCAAAATAACATTGGTCCACAAGTGTCTTTGACTGATTTGATGCATTGTAAGCAAAATACTAAAGAAAAATTTATAGATACTCTCCTAGGTGTGCTTGCACAAATCATTCTCTAGGACTTACTTGTCCTATCTTCTCAAAGATCCCAACCTCTCTTCTAGGATCTCAATAGTCTCTACTCTTCTAGCCTAAGACTATCCCAACTCAATTCAATGAGTTGATCTCCTTGTGCTTCACCTTGAAGGATAACTACCATTTAGATTGCTTTAATGTTTCACTCCTCCTTGGATGACTCCAAGTACTCATTCACCATGATCTCTTCAAAAGTGCTATAGGGGGTGCATTCTCCATTATAACATCCTTTTATAACCCTAATGATCCCATTTGAATAGGACACAATGACTTTTCTCATCAGGTTCAATATCTACCATGCCCTTGGCTTATTAGGCCCAACTGTTCTAGTAGCCCTAGACAAGGTACTTTTCTCAATTCTTCCTAAAAACCTCAAAATGACCTCAAAATATAACTTCACATTTGGATACCCTTTTGGGAGACCTTAGAGATTGTGTGGCTTTTAGGGTTCTAGGTCCTCCATACAATAGATTCCTAGATTATAGGGATAATAGGGCTATTTCCATGCAAGCTACTAATTTCTTCCTAGAAATATATGTTAATGGATTTGCCAATGCCTAATCTCATTAATAGGTAACAATATTTCTATTTTATATATGAAACCATACTTCATTCGATCCTTCACTCTTTCCCTTGCAATGTCATACTAAATCTTCGATGGCATGCACCTAGCCAGGTACTCTTGTCTCGCCTAGGGCATGATGTTAAAAGTGGCCATCTAGTTTTTCATAATTCCTCCTTACATATTTAGATTGTACAATGGCTCCCCTAACATATTCATCCAAACCCTAGTGATTCCCACATTTGGATTCTATGGGAGAGCCATTCTTCCCAAACTCACCCTGTGAACACCAACAACTATACTACTTGCAAAATAATTTAAAAGACTAACCTAATGAACTTAAAACCTATACACTTCTAAGAATAAAGTACTGATAATTTTCTCTACTACATATATCTAACACTAACTTTCAAACTTCAATCTATATAATCACTCATGCACACAAAACAAGTCGACTGTCACTATAAATCTGAACATTGTGTCTTCATTCAAACTCAAAAACTTATTGCACCATACTGCCTCGGGAAATGGGATCCAAAACTTAACTAAAAATATTCCCTCTCCTATTTTTTAGGCCACTAAGCATTAATTATAACCCTTAACTTGAAAGGGATCAAATTTGTCAATGTTGCATGCAACATTTGCCAAAAATGCAAATGTTGTCATGACAACATTATAGCAACTTTTCATCATTTCTTCCAAACTATCTTTAATGACCACTAACACCTCTTTAACAATGTAGGAACATCATTTAAGCCTTTTAAGGCATTTTCTTAATCCAAACTAAGTCTAGAAGACTTTTGGACTCATTTTCACCCATTTTCCCACTAAGGCCTAATCTAGCACTATCCACTAGAAAAGCATAAAAAACTAGGTTGGATTGAACCTAGTCTAATCCACCTAGGAACACACTTGCAAGACCTTATAAGGTTAAAAGAAAACCTACTAACTTGGCTAAGGTCAGTACAAGACAAAATGATAAACAAGCTTGGGAGTGAGCCTAGGTGCTCCTGCACCATCCTCTCCAAATAAAAAGACTTCAATCCATACTTGGATTGAGTAAGTTGGAATCAACTCCTAACTTCTTGAACTTTGATTCCTTGAGCCAAGTGGATTCTTCATCTCCTTGTCCATGCCATTTTACCAAATGCTCATAATATGTTCTCTATCTAGTCTTCTTGTAGGCACTAGAATCCATTATCTTTTCTGCCTTCTTAGGTGGTGTAGGGAACAAACTCAGGTCTTATACTTCTTTGATAACCTCAGTAACAATTTGGTCTAGATCTAGAGTGGGGCCTTTATACAGGACCAAATCTACAACATTGAAGAATGGGGACAAACCAATATCCTCTGGAAGCTCAACTTTATATGAATTATTGCCATATTTGGCCAGAATTGTGCATGTTTCCACTCTTCTCATTTGTAGCTTATGAGGGACTCCTTTCTGTAGTCTTTCTTTATTGAGATGGACTGTAACTAAGTCTCCTACCTGAAAGTGAACCTCCTTTTTCCTTGTATCCACCTTTTACTTGATCTTTGTGATATTCTCTTGTAGAGTCTTCCTCACTATTTCATGCACCTCTTTCATAGAGTGTGCAAAGTCCTCAGCATAACCACTACCCTTGGCTCCATCCTTGAGTTCTCTATGCTCAAATATACCTCTTGGGTGTAGGCCATATACTATCTCAAAAGAACTCTTACCAGTAGTCCTATTCACTATATCATTATATCCATACTCTGCCTATCCTAAGAGTTGATCCCGAGCTTGAACATACTCCTTCGTAAGACATATTAATAAGTTTCCTAGGATTCTATTGACCACCTCAGTTTGGCCATCTATCTAAGGGTGATATGTAGATCCAAAGGACATATTTGTGCCTAGATTATGCCATAGTATTTTCTAAAAGTGGCTCATGAATTTAGCATCTCTGTCAGAGACTATACTCAATGGTAATCCATGTATCCTTACTACTTCCTTGAAGAATAATTGTGCTATGTGGCTAGCATCATGCACTATCTTGCATGAGAAAAATTGTGTCATTTTGCTGAATCTATCCACAATGACATAAATGCTATCCATTCCTTGTTTGGTCTTTAGCAGTCCCACAACAAAATCCATGCTTAAACATTCCCATGGTCTGCTAGGAATGGGAAGAGGTTGGTAAAGGCTGGCATTGGAAGATGTAACCTTTTATTTTTGACACACCACACAACTCTCTACAAACTTCCTAATGTCCAATTCATTCTAGGGAAAAAATAAAACCTTTGCACTAACTCTTGGGTCTTATTGACACCAAAATACCCACTGAGTGCACTATTGTGCTTCTCTTGAATCCCCATACTCTGCAGATGTATTTCTTGTGCAATCATGGCTCTTCTACTTAGCACATTAGCTACTTTATTTTGTAGTCCCTTTCTATGCTTGATGTTGAAGGTGTGGGCCTACAAATACTCTACGCACTTCATATGCTTATGACTGAGTTTGTCTTGTGAATTTAAGAAACTTAGTGCTTGGTTGTCAGAAAAGACCACAAACCCCTTTGGAAGCAAGTAGTGCCTCCATTACCTTAGTGCTTGGACTAGAGCATACATCTCTAAGTCATAACAAGATTACTTCTTCTTAGCATCAATGAGTTTTTCACTATGGAATGCCACTAGTCTTCCCTCTTGGCTCAAGACAACACCTATGGCCACATTACTAGCATCACACTCAACTGTGAATAATTTCTCAAAACTTGGCAAGGTTAAGATTGGTTGAATGGAAATCTTTTTCTTCAACAATTCAAATCCATGGTTAGCTTTCTCATTCCAAATAAATTTAGTTTTCATCCCTCCTTTTATGGTATCAAGCATAGGAGAAAAAATTTCACTGAATTACTTTATAAAATTCCTATAATATTGAGCTAAACCATGAAAGCTTCTTACATCTATTGTTATCTTGGGAATTGGCCAATTTAGAATGGCTTCCACTTTGTTAGGGTCCATATTTAGATTACCTTGAGACAATACAAACCCAAGGTACACTAGCTCCTACCTCATGAACTCACATTTCTCTAAATTTATCATTAATCTCTCCTCATGTAGTTGCTTGAAAACAATCTCCAAATGCTTGAGATGTTCATCTTTGGTCTTACTATAGATTAGTATATCATCTAGATAGACTACCAAAAATTTACCAATGTAGTATTTAAGGACTTCATTCATGAGTCTCATGAATGTGGAGGGGGCATTAGAGAGACCAAATGGCATGACAAGCCATTCTTACAAACCCTCTATGGTTTTGAAGGTTGTCTTCCATTCATCTCCCTCATGGATTCTAATTTGGTGGTAACCACTCTTTAGGTCAATCTTAGTGAAGTATTTGGCTTCTCCTAGGCAGTCCATTAGGTCTTCTATCCTAGGGATAGGGATCCTATACCTAATGGTTATCCTATGTATTGCTCTTGAGTCAGTACATAGCTTCCAAGTTCCTCCCTTTTCAAGTGCTAAGACAGTGGGTATGACACAATGACTAATACTTTTCCTAATGAGACCTTGTCTTAGGAGTTCTTAGATTTTCTTAGCAATTTCCTCATTGTGTTGAGGGGTCATCTTATAGGCTGCCTTATTAGGAAGGGTAGCTCTAGGGATGAAGTCAATTATGTGACTTACAACTCTCTTAGGGGGTAGGGTTGATGGTTGTCTATCATTGACAATGCCCTCATATCTTTGCAACATATCTTCTACTTCTTTTGGCAATTCTGGCTTCTTGACTATCTTGTTAGTGCCTACTTCCTTTGGATTCAACATCAGCGCAAAGCCCACTCCCTCTCCTTGCTTTAAGGTTTCTATGAAATCCTTTTCACTAACCATTAACACATTTAGGCCTGATGACTTCACTTCTCCATCCTCTATTAGTGACTATATCTTGAAAGTCACATTGTCCTTCTTGAAAGAATAAGAATTCTTTGCTCCATCATGCATGGCTTGTCTATCAAATTTCCATGGCCTACCAAGGAGTAGGTGACATGCATCCATGGGTAGGATGTTTGTGTGTGTGAAAATTGTACCTGATCTGTAGACACAACACTCAGTAAAACATTAGAGGTTAGTGATAATCAAAATCGTGCAAAACTAAAATCTAATCTAACCATGCGATTTACTGCCTTCTAGTAGGTGCGAGATTGATGTTCTCAGATTGTAATCGAGATCAGTGACCTAGACGACACCTAAATGAAGTATTTGAATGCAAAAGATGGATATGAAATTGAATGCAATTAATCTATATTTTTGATATTTTCTATGCAATAAGAATGATAAACTGATATGCTATGGATGCTAAATGATCTAACAATGAAGATTCTAACAATGATATGAAAACTATGAAATTCTATGCTAAGATATAAAAACTATGCAATTGAAATTGATCTCACAAAGCTTTGAATTCGCAAGTTGATTCTTTCAAGCTCTAATTGTGTAAATTCTCCAAATCTGATATGCTATGATTCCTGTAGAGTAAGTTTGCAATTTGCGAGATGATTGAGAGAGATGAATTATGAAGAGATGAGCCTTGTTTTTATAGAAATCCAAGGCTTTGGAGGTGCATGAAAAAAAAGCCATAAATCACTCAAATAACTCAGGTTGATTTTTGAGTTATTTTTAAATAAAAGATAATTAACTCACAAAAACATGCAAAAGCTAAGTTTTAACTCAAAATAGAGTTTAGCTTTAATTGATAATTGATAGTTGTTTGCTTTTATGATTGTGCATATTTTATTTATGAATTAATTTAATAATAAAGTGATTTATTTCCAACTTAACTACTTTTAAAAATAAAACAATTGATTTATGGGTTAATCAATTATTTAATCAAACTTTTATTAAAAACTATATTATTAAATAATGACAACTTGCTTTAATTAATTAAATAAGAATTTAATCAATTATTCATATGATATTAGATTTATTGTCAAAATTAAATAATACAATTAATAATAGATATAATTAAATTTAATTACATAATTAAGTGGCAAATATTAAATCTAATTAATTAAATATGAAAATATTAATTAATCAAACTTTAGGATAAATGTGATTTATTGCCAAATAATTATAAAATTAAAGATAATTATGATGATTAGGAATATTACTAAGAATATTCCCCGATGCAGAATTTAAGATAATCAATTATGATTCGATGATGTTTAGATGTGCCTTAGATTAGGACTTTGATGTCGATTTCATTCGAATTGAAGATGTAGGAGATTAATGAACTTATAGCCCATTTTTGGGGTATTACATTTTGCCCCTCTTTGAATTACTGTGCGAAGCGCAGTGGTTCAAAGAAAGTCTGTGTTTGATAGAGATATGAAACTGATGCGAAATTGATAATTGATATGAGACAGAAGCTTATTGATATTGATTTGATATGAAGATAATAGGTCCTGAATGACCAAAGATAATGTTCACTATAGCAGCGATGAACCGCGGATTGTGAAAAAGTGTCAAAACACCTGATTCCAAACCTTAGGATTGCAAAGAAGTGAGTGACCCGTTCTAGACTCGATTGTCTTAGCAGAACTAGCAGGTATCACATCCGAATCCTTCAGTTGCCAAAGAACCAAGGGAAGAACACTGATGAACCGATGGGTGCAAAAACTGATATAGTTTACAAGATTAGGAGAATACCAGATTGATATGGATCTTGATGAATCTGATATGCCCCAAGTGATGATAGATTTGCCCCGAGTGATGAGGTCTTTTTTTTTTGATGAATCAGTAACTAGACGTGATTGTTTGTCTTGATTACTGATGAAAGATATTGATAGAAATTGATTTACAGACTTTGAATGATGTGCAATACCATGCCCCCTTCGGGATTAAAATTGAAATCTGACAAGAGAAGTCAGCGTTAAAAGTTCAGAAGCATGTTAATTGATTTGAGAAGTGGTTATACACGTTCAAGAATGCATTCTGCATCGTTGGAAGGTCCCAAAAAGACCAAGTTTGACTAGGTTAAACCATGAGTTGACCATAGTTGACCAAGTTGAAATTTTGATAGTTTGATGTAAGATAATCAATTAAGTTGAATTCTGGATTTCTGTTCATTTCTGTGATGAATGAAGGTTGATTATGCAAGTAGTTAATAATATGAATGATCTCAGATTTGAATTTTGATCCCGAAAAAGGATTCTACTTGCTATTTCATTGGAGGAACCTTCATGTGAGATTCAGCTCTTGTTAGACTGGAAGATGCGAGTGGAGAATCATTTAAGCTTCGAAGTTCATTTAATCATTGTGAGATCATGCAAAATGCAAAGAGACATGCAAAATGAAATGCAACCTAAGACCTAGGACCTACTCACTGATCATATGTCGATTTGTTATCATCATTGAACTTTTAGGTAACTGGATAAATCAATACAATGCCCACTAGCCATGAAACCATAGACATATGAATATCGATTTGTATGCGCAAGAATCAATACAACACCCACTGGTTATACAACCATGGACATATGAATATTGATTTGTTTTCGGAATGTTGGATTAGATATAAGAACCAAGGCACAAACGCCAGGATGACTTGAATATCATGTCCATTTTGATATAGCAATTTGTACAAGCATCAAAACATAAATGTCGTGATGACCTGAGTACACCTTGCATTTAACATGCACATCAAACAATCAAAAGATCATTCTAAATCTAGTGTGAATTACCTGTAGTGACCCTTTATCATTCACATCCTTAGGCAAGATCGCGTTTCACAGTAGGAGAAAGAATTCACTTCAAAAAGACAATAGTTAGATCAAACTTCCTTGAATTTTCCGGGTATCAATGGTCAAGGTACGCATGGCCATCCAATTCGAGATAGAGGCTCTTACAGTCGGACACCATTTCAATCCAGAATTTTCAAAGTTATTAGATTTCACATACACGTAGAAAACAAAGAAAAGATTATGCCCCCAGTCATCACTCTCTAAATCCTATAAAAGACATCATCGAAGAGCTCGAAGGGACACAATATGCAAAAATCTCAATGCGAATCAGTAAGCATACAAGGAGATAAAAGCATGAAGCACAGATTGTTTTCAATTTGAGTTTGATGTTTGATTGCGTTGTTATAGATGCAAAATCCTTTCTGGAGACAAGACTGACTAACTGACTCAAATGAAGCTTCAAAGGACTCTGACTGGATAGGAAATGTCTAAGATACATGGGAGACCAAAGGATATGACATTGATTGCCCCCAAATTTGAACATTGATAGGATACAAACGCTTGAGCTGATTGGTGTACAGACCGACTTATTGAAACCAGGATATGCAGAAACAAACCAGGAGATATGTATAAACTAAAGCAAGACTAAAAGCTGGGAAAGACCAAGATTGTGCTGATAGATGGAGCATTTTGGAACAAGTGGCACCCGTTTGCCAGGTTTTCACCATCTTGGCAGAGATTCTATTTTTGCTACCAAGGCGCATGTTTCCAGGTTTTCACCAAGGCACTTTTTTTTTTTTTCATTTTTTGTATTTTTCATTTTTTCAATTTTTTTGTATTTTTGATATTTTTTGATTTTTTTGTGAATCATCAAGGCGCCTATTGCTAGGTTTTCACCAAGATGTTCATTTTTTCAGGACTTTTTCTGATTTTTAAGATTTTTTCAGGACATTTACCAAGCACTGAATGCCTTAGGCATAGAATTTCTTCAGATGGAGAACGTTGATTGGTTCTCGGAGCTGTTCTACTTTAGTCATTGAGAGTTGATAGGCACCAGAGCCAAAAGTAGTAGTGATAAAAAAGGGACCCAGCCAATTGGGTTCGAACTTCCCCTTGCATTCTCGATGTGATTGATTTTTAGGATTTTCTCTCAACACTAGATCACCAACCTAAAATTCTCTGTGTCTAACTTTCTTGTTGTAGCCTCTAAACATTCTTTTCTGATACACTCTGAGATGATCATACACTGCTTGCCTGCGCTCATCTAGTAATTCAAGTTCTTGTAACCTAGACACTCTGTAGTCTTCATCAGTGACAAGTCCATGCATTCTGATTCTAAGTGATGGGATTTCAACCTCAATAGGCAGTACCGCTTCAGACCCATAAACTAAAGTGAAAGGTGTAGCCCCTGTAGGTGTTCAGATACTAGTTCTGTATGCCTAGAGAGCTGGATTGATCATGAGATGCCAGTCTCTTCCTGTTTTATTCACTGTTCTGTGCAAGATTTTCAAGAGATTTTTGTTTGAAGCTTCAGCTTGTCCATTCCCTTGAGGATAGTAGATAGATGACCAATGTTGAGTAATCTTGAATTTGGCACATAAGTCATCTAGGTCCTTATTTTTGAACTGTCCCCCATTATCTGTGATTATGGAACGAGGGATCCCATATCTACAAATGATGTAGTTCAGGATGAACATAGAGATCTATTTTCCTGTTGCTTGTGTTAGAGGAATTGCTTCTACCCATTTTGTAAAATAATCTATGGCTGTGATTATATGGGTATGTCCATTAGAAGAGTGTGGATGGATAGCACCTATGAGATCAAATGCCCATTGTTGAAAAGGCCATTGTGTAGTAAAGGGAATCAGATCTCTCCCTGGAGCATGAATCAAGTTTCCATGTACTTGACACTGTTGACAATTTTTAGCAAATTTAATAGCCTCTTTCTCCATTTCAGGCCAATAGTACCCAGCCCTAATAAGTTTTTGAGCTAACGTTAAACCATTTGAGTGTGACCCACATATACCCTCGTGGACTTCCTCTAATGCACATTGAGACTCTTCCCATTCTAAACGTCTAAGTAGTGTACCATCTAGACCTCGTTTGTAGAGATCATTACCAATGATGACATATCAAGATGCGGATCGGATAAGGTTTTGTTTCTCAAAATGGTTAAAGGACTCAGGGATGATTTGGTCATGGAGATAGGAGAACATATTTTTGTAGCGGGATGAATCATAACCTACAATGGTACAGATCATGCGGGTTTCAAGGGAGTCATATACAGGATAGGATAGGGCTTCCACCAGGAACTCATAGCATAGCTCATGTTCAGGCTACTGTAAGAGAGTAGATAGTGTCGCCATTGCATTGACAGCCTTATTCTCCATTCTGGGTATTTGCTCAAATGTGATAGAGATGAAGTATTTCTTTAAATCATCTACCATTCTCTTGTAAGGAATGAGCTTTTCATCTTTGGTTTGGTACACATCATTGACTTGATGGATAACCAATTGTGAGTCTCCATGGATGTGCATCTCTGTAACTCTCCACTGTATTGCCATTTTCATACCATTGAGAAGTGCCTCATATTCAGCAATATTGTTTGTGCAAGGAAATTTTAGTCTGAATGCTTTGGGTATCGAGTATCCTTGAGGAGTGATGAACAATATGCCTGCTCCAGATCCATTTTGTGTGTAGGAGCCATCAAAGAATAACTACCATTCTCTAGAAGAGAAGTGCATGACAGAGGAATCGGGAAATTCCATTTGCATGGGTGTATCATCAAACAGTGGTGCTTCAGCTAATTGATCAGCAATGACCTGTCCTTTGATAGATTTTCTTTCAACATATTCAATGTCAAATTCACTCAAGAGCATGACCCATTTAGCTAGTCTACCTGTGAGGGTAGCTTTGCTTAGTAGGTACTTCAGTGGATCAATCTTAGCTACCAAATGAGTGGTATGAGCTAACATGTAATGTCTCAGTTTCTATGATGTGAAGATCACGGTGAGACAAGCTTTCTCAATCATAGAATAGTTCTTTTCATACGCCACCAATGTTCTACTTATATAGTAGATGGCTCTTTCCTTTTTGTTCTCATCATGCTGTGCTAGCAATGCCCCCAGTGATGTATTTGTTGTGGAGACATATAATATTAATGGCTTCCCATGAATAGGAGGCATTAAGATAGGAGGATTCAAGAGATAATTCTTGATATGATCAAAATTCTTTGCACAGTCTTCATTCCATGCAAAGGTCACACCTTTATGTAATGTCTTTGTGAAAGGTTGTGATATGTCAACTAACTGTGATATGAATCTTCTGATGGACTATACTCTCCCTTGCAAAGTTCACATTTGACTGATATTCTTGGGAGGTTGCATCTCTATGATAGCTTTCACCTTAGCTGGATCGACCTCAATGCCTTTCTTTGAAACTATGTATCCTAGGAGCTTTCCAGAAGTGACTCCAAAAGCACACTTTTTAGGATTTAGTCGGAGACTAAACTGTTCCATTCTGTCTAGGATCATGCTCAAGTCTATTAGATGTTTAGTTCTAATCATGGATTTTTCCAAGGTATCATCCACGTAATCCTCCATTGTTCTATGCATCATATCATGAAAAATAGATGTCATTGCTCTTTGATATGTAGCTCCAGCATTTTTGAGTCCGAATGGCATAACATTCCAACAGAAGGTTCCCCATG
Source organism: Chamaecyparis obtusa (assembly GCA_027943335.1). Lineage (NCBI taxonomy): Eukaryota > Viridiplantae > Streptophyta > Pinopsida > Cupressales > Cupressaceae > Chamaecyparis > Chamaecyparis obtusa. Next base: position 535,417 of record BSBK01002409.1, read on the forward strand.
CACATGTGAATGCAGTTTTCTCTTGGTCTTCTGGAGCAATTTTGATTTGGTTGTATCCAGAAAAACCATCCATAAGGGAATACATTTCATATCCCGCAGTCATTTCCACTATCATATCAATGTTAGGTAGTGGAAAGTCATCCTTAGGGCATGCTCTGTTCACATCTCTAAAGTCCATGCACACTCTGATTGAACCATCTAGTTTTGAAATAGGTACAATGTTAGAGATCCACTCAGCATAGTCTATGACATGGATGAATCCAGCTTTTAGGAGTTTTTCTAGTTCTGCTTTGACTAAGAGTGCAACATAAGGATGCATCTTTCTCAGTTTTTGTTTGATTGGTTTTACTCCAAGAGCAATGGATAGATGGTGCATAATGAGATTGGAATCCAATCCTGGCATATCTGAATATTTCCATGCAAAGTTGATCTTTTTGTCTGATAAGAATGTAGTGAATTTCTGTTTCTCTTCTTCTGATAGAGATTGTGCTACATGTACCAATTGTGGTTCCTCTGTTGTACCCAAATTGATGGATTGAGTTGGCTCAATCAGAACTAGAGATCTATCCTGTAAATGACTCAAAAGGACATCAAATATCTCATCCTTAGGCACCTCAGAGAGGTTTTCACCTTCAGATACGTCTTTTCTTTTTACTTTTGTCGGTTCTGAGACTGCCACAAAGTGGTTTTCACCCTCAGAACTCTTTTTTTTTTTCTTTTTACTCTTGTTTTTCTGACTAAGATATTTGATGTCCGACTCGGTCATGCTGACGCTCGATTCACTGATGGAAGTCCTCATAGGGTTGACTGCATTGAGGTAGCAAGCAAGGGCATAGTCATTTGGAAAGGTGTAGATACCATGGCTCAGGTTCGTGGAAGTTCGGTCAATGAGATCAGGACATTGGATAGTTAAAGAAGGAAAGGCTTGGGATATGGTGTTCACGGATGTGGATATGTCATCATTGGTCCTGACCCAATGCTCAAGTTCAAAGGTGATATTACAGCTCAAAATGTTCAATTCGTGAATAGGCTCAACATCATCATGGGAGTCCTCTTCAGCCATAGGTGGATCAGACACGTTAAGTTCATTGTTTCGCTCTAGACCTACGTTGGGTTGAGATACATATTGGTGAATAACATCCATATGTTTCTCTATTATAAGCTCATCTTCTTCTGGAATGGCACCCCATTCATAGTCATTTGACTCAGCTTCTGATTCAGGATCTCTAGGAAATCTTAGAAAATGTGTGAAATTAGGATGAATACCCCAAGAAGGATTACCCTCAATTTTTGACTTGAATTCATATTCATGGGAATCAGTGTCAGAATAACTACCCCCTTCTTCTTGATCAGTTTGATCACCTTCGAGATTGGCTGGTTCTTGTGGTGCAACCATCTCTTGCGCTACAGTAGGTTCTTGTGTTTCTACTACATTAATTCTTTTGATAGGATCATCTGTATCATCAAGAAGATCTTTGATCTCTTTAGGCAATTTTTCATAGGGGATAAGCTCAGAGCTATCTGAATCATCATCAGAGGGTTCTGTTTCTTCTTTCTTAAGAAGGGGTTCTCCTGGTGCAATTTGTTCTATGACATGAGAACAACCACGTTTGAGATGATAGGGTTTCTTCTTAAACCCTAAGCCACCAGTATCTTTGTTGGCTCTACCAATATGTGAAATGGGTGTCACAAGACCCTTTCCGCTGATTCCTAAAAGTCCTTGACCGGAATATCCCATCTTGGCTATCAATTTGTTTCCTGAACCATATGAATTAGAAGGGATTGTAGGTGCTATAGATTCACTAGGTTGAACAATTTTGGATTCAGAATCATCTTTGTATAGCCATGCAAGCACAGCTTCATCTTCTTCAAATTCTTGTTTGGATACTTGCTCTGCCACAAAATTTCTTTTGTATGCTTCCATAGGTTCCTTAGGTTCTGATTTAGATTGCTTCAAAGATTGTCCATATGACTTGGGTGAGATAGGGAGAGATGTCAAAGACAAGACTAGCTCTATAGTGTATTCTCCCATCCCATTTTCTTTGATATTGATCTCTTTAGCATTGTCGTCCATCTTAGATGTGGAAGCAACATTTAGCTACTTGATGGAAGATTCTCTGTTATTGGGAACAAGCTTATCGACACTTTCCTTCAATGTATTGCAAGTTGTACTCAATCTACTGGGATAGTAACCTCCACTCCTTCATAGGGAAATTTCAAGCATTAATGGTACGTAGAAGGAATAGCTTGCATTTCATGTATCCAGGGTCTCCCTAGAAGGATATTGTAAGCCAATGGTAGATCAAGCACCTGACATGTGGTATCTTTGATGACCGGACCCACTCGGATGGGTAAGACAATGGTGCCTTTAGAATCTCTTTCTTGTTCATCATCGGCTTTTATGGTGATCTTCTTTCAAGGATCAATAGCCATCTCTGAGAATCCCAACTGTGTGATTAAGCTGTAAGAACAAATGTTGAGGCCTGCGCCCCCATCTATCAACACACGTTTGACTCGACGGTTCTGGATCAAGACTTCTATGTGCAAGGGCTGATTATGTGGGTGACTTAGGGAGTTGTCATCTTCCTCTGAAAAGGAGATATATTGCGGAGACATTAGATGACCAACCATAGTCTGGAACCTGTCTAGACCTAGATCATCAGGAACATTAGAGCCGAGCAAAGCTTTGTCTAGGATATCTTTGTGAGCTGGAGATATTCGAAGTAACTCAAACATAGAGATTTTGGCATTGGTATGCTGGAGTTGTTGGATGATGCTGTAAGATGTAGGTCTTGTATCCTTTGGATTGGAAGATTTCGAGGCAACCTTCTGTTTAGAAGCAGATGTGAGATTGAAAGGTATCTTAGGGACATTAGATGAACTTGGTGTTTGTCCTTTCAGATGAGCCTGAGCTTGTGATCTGGTAACCGCATTAGCTCAGGAATGATTTCTGTCTCTTTGTATAATCGTGATGACATTGCAGCTCTCAGAGAGATATGGTTCAACCATATTGATGACAGCATTATTTCCAGGGTAGGCATAGTTGACTTTTGCCCCCATGTTAGGCTGAGAAGTGGAAACTCCCTTGCCATGTTGTGGAAACAGTTTTGTAAATGCTGTGTGATCATTATTGCTAGTAGGATTATCGATCGTGATGTCCCCTTGATCTATCAAGTCTTGAATGGTATGCTTCAAGTGGAAGCATCCATTAGTTATGTGGCCTTTAGTCCGATGGAAAGCACAGAATGCATTATCTTTCCACCAATATGGTTTTGGATCCGGATCAGGGTTTCGGATTGGTGGTAAAGAGATCATGTTATCAGCTATCAGGGTTCTCAGGGCAGATTCCAAAGATTCTCCCAGGGGAGTAAACTTTTGTTTATTATCCCATCATTTGAATGGCTTCTTTGGAGATGGTTCAGCAGATTTTTGCTCTGAAGCTTCAATGGCTTTGGTGGCAAGGGTGAGATTGTAGGCCAATGCCTTTGATGGGGTGCGGATAGTGTCAACAACACCATTAGAGATGATACCTTTGTTTCTATTCCAGCTCTTATTTTTATCTTTTGAGCAAGATCCAGATTCAGACTTGTCCTTTTGAAGTGTGATTTCTCCTTTCTTAACAAGTACTTTCTCAATCTTGATTGCATTATCCACCATTTTATCAAAAGATACATGATCTTGCATTTGTAATGGATAATTGAGCTCTGGAACAAGGTTATTGATAAAGATTTCAAGTTTCTCCATTTCAGGAATTTGTCTAGCATATAGAGAGAACTTCTTTCTCCACCTCTTGAGGAAAGTTAGGAATGATTCCCCTGGATATTTCTTGAGGTTACAAATATCGATCATGGTGACCAGATGTTGAATATTGTAGGAATATTGTTGATAAAACAATTTAATCAATTCCTCAAAAGTTTTGATCGTAGAAGGTAATCTTGAAAACCACTGAATGGATGCTCCTCCCAAGGATCTAGGAAAAAGATGCATTAGATAAGTCGGTTCATGCATGAATTCCATGGATTGCGTATAGAACTCTCTGACATGATCTTGAGGATCAGAGTGTCCATCATATTTGTCATACTTTGGTATCTCCACTCTTTTTGGGAATGGTGGCATATACAAGTTTTTGTCAAACGGGAAAGGACATAGGGCCTCCATGGAGAACTCCTTGGGTTCCTTCTCCTTCTTAAGATTGTTAAATTTGATTTGTATAGCATGCATCTATTTTGTCATAGCTGTGAGTGGAGTTTCTTCCTCATGGGTGATTATATCATCAACGTTAAAGTTGGGAGGAAGCTTAGCCCCTTCTTGGGCTAATTGTAAAAAGTATGCTTCTCTATCCACTTTCAAGAAATGCCTCATCATTCTCTGGAATTTATCGTCATTCTGACATTGATGGATTTCAGAGGGGGTAGGTTGTTGGTCGGCATTATGTTGAGAATGGTGTCCTTGGGATCCTCCTCCTAGAGAACCGTGGTTTGTCCCTGCTTGAGACATGGTAGGAGTTTTTGGGCTCCCTGGAACAGATTGAGGAGGATTTTGTTGATTACCTCTGTGAGTTGATAGAGGAGGTATGTAACTAGTTTTCAATCGAAAGTTACCGAGACCATTGTCTTCATAGATACCTGACTTGATGATTTGTTCAAGAGTTGGACTTGGGGTATTGGTCAAAAGTAAGTGCTGAGATGTTTCTTCTGATTTCTTGTGTGAAGAAGCTCTGGTCTCCACCATTAACTTTGAATGAAACAGAAGAAAAGGACAAAGACAACCGAAGAACAATTTGATTCGAGAAAATCAGATTACGCAACCTTGTCAAGATTATGATAGTTTTGAAGATCTGATGAGATGTGGGTGAAGGAAACTGTGCCCTGGATGTATGGGATAGATCGCCCAAAAGATAGCGGACACAAGTTCTCAACACTTAGTCTATTTTTGAAGATTGATAGAAGATTGATAGTTATGACAAGGTTTTGACACGAGATAAAAAGGACTCAAATTGATCAAACAGAAGACTAGATCAGATTCAAAAGATCAAACTCGAAAAATGGTAGAATGCTCAATAGCTACTGCTCTGTTCCTAACACAATGATATTTTTGACAGATTCTAGAACTAGGCTGGAAACATTGGATATCTTGCAATTTGACAATTTCTGACAACTCTCTCAAATTTTTCCAAATGACACTCTATAGACTCGTACGACACTGGGTAGTCTATGAAACGACAATTGCTAAACTCGCACGACAGTTGGGTAGCAATGAAATGACAGTTGACAAAACTCGTACGACTATCTGACTTCCTGAAATGACTTTTGACCATAGAAAAGATTTTACGTCAATTTTTGCAAAATTTAAGGTCTTCAGTTTTGGATTGTTTGCAAATTGTACTGTCCAAATTTTGAAGGTTATACCAGATTTGATCATTTTTAATAGCCAGGTAGATAAACAAGCATGCAGAACAGCAAGCAAGTGATTCCAAGCACGTCTAAAAATAATAAACAAGGGCAAAAGCAACCTTGCGCATGAACAATCAAGTGACCAAATTGTGCTAATCCCTGAGAGTACTAATTGTGTATGTTTTGAAAAGTTTTGCAATAACACATATATACCTAAAAGTGAAAAATTGGCCTCTCTAGGGTTTTTAGTAATGGTTTGACTCTGCAACTTTTATGATTCAAAGGGGTGAACTCCAATCCCGGCGCACCAAGGTTTTGACACAGTCTGAGAATTTAATCTTCAAGACCTACTAGGGAGATCTGACAACCCAACAATGAACCATACCCATGGAGATTTCTTCCACAAGGACATTTATATAGCGGTTGTCACTACCATGGTGAAAATGGCTATTACCGCTTGAGGTTTCATCAACGTAGTTTTCCCTGTGAAGGGATTGTCTGCTACGGTTAACCCTCTCTAAAGGTGACTCATAGATTTATACCACAAGGGGACTTGGCTCCAGATTCAAGGTTTTGACACCTCTTCACTTTTAACCCAAACAAAGCAAGCAGATTAATCCAACACGCTAAGATAAAGTTTTGTTCCACCAAGGTCTGTGATATCAACTCCACGTGATCTATCAACCTCTCCGGGGAGAGAATGTATCAATCAATAAGAGAAGATGCACTAACCAATTTTGATTCACCAAAGCTCGTGATATCAACCCTACGTGATCTATCAACCTCTCCGAAGAGAGAATGTGTCGATCAATAAGAGAAGATGCACTAACCAAGTTGAATGTGAAACGCACTAAGTATCCTCCCTACCTACAAGGATTCTATCGTTAAGAAAGATTTCGCTAGGAATCCAATCTCTCAAGAATCATGAATAGTGTTCATAGGGCCTAATTACTATGTGAGCACATATATATTCCTGAAAGCAAATCTACCAAAAGCATCCAAAAAGTAGAAAGAGGAACACTTAACGCTTAAAGCAAATATGAGATGAGTCCACAAGGTGGAACACTTAACACCTTACACAAGCTGAAAATGAGTCCACAACTTAGAAAACAAGTGAGTTCCTAAAAGCACAAAAGGGTTGCCAAGTGGAACACTTAACGCTTCTGTCCTGTTGACCCCTCCCCTTTATGGCGTTGAGATTGCAACCACGGGGTGGAAATGAGGGGCCGGTGGATTAGCAAGTCCAATAACCCAAGATAGAAATCAAGATTAATCACAAGTATTCTAATACTACTTAATGAATCCTTAAGGGATCACAACCTAGTATCAAATTATGCAAGTGTGTAGAAATAGATCAAAAGCATGAAAAGATGCACACAAGCTTGACACATAAGAGATTTATTTTAAGTCCAAATCAAAATGTTTTCAGAAGAAGGAGAATACCTCATGATCCTCGCAATGCGCTTAGTAGATTCTACCTGATTTTTAGCAATTTTTGTTGAGCTTTTCCATGCAAGCAAGTGATGAACTCTCCAACAAGCAAACAAGCAAACAAAATATGCAAAATATATTCAACTTATGAAAACCATAGGGTTAGTTCTAAAAATCAATTGTTAGAAGCAATAATAACCATAAATTAATCCAAATGACAACTCATATCATGCATTGAATCATATGAAAAATAAGTGCATACCCATCATAAAATTTAAATTTTTTTGCACTACATTTGACCTAGTCAACAAGATCTGATTTTTTTGATATGATTTTGGCCACAAAAATAGAAATTAAGAATAGAGACCCCTACTAAAAAATAGAGAGCTTTCCAAAAATGCAAAAATTTTAGAAAAATCTCTTCATTTGTGCCCTAGAGACCTGTTTTATCAAAACAGACCAGTTTTTGCAAATTGACTATTTGAGCTATTAACTTGCATCCAAATTTAAAACATAAATAATAGACCCCCTGTATAATTTGAAGAGCTTTCCGAAAATGTAAAAATTTCCAAAAAAATATTTTGATTTGCGCCAAAAATTAATTTTTTATGAAAAATAACAAAAATTATTAAAAATTCAAAAAAATTTAGAAAATTCTGAATTTTTTATCAAAGCTTCCCCGATATGTCACCAACTTGAAAAAAAAAATTCATACCAAAAATCCAAGCCGTTTGGGAGATAAAATTAAATCTTTGAAACTTTGGGGTTTTAGCTCCCAAAAAAAGAATCAAAACCAGCATGCAAAAGTGGGTTGCCCCACGGTGGGTGCCAGAAATGTGTGTGTGAAAATTGTACCTGATCTATAGACACAACACTCAGTAAAACATTAGAGGTTAGTGATAATCAAAATCGTGCAAAATTGAAATCTAATCTAACCATGCAATTTACTGCCTTCTAGTAGGTGCGAGATTGATGTTCTCAGATTGTAATCGAGATCAGTGACCTAGACGACACCTAAATGAAGGATTTAAATGCAAAAGATGGATATGAAATTGAATGCAATTAATCTATATTTTTGATATTTTCTATGCAATAAGAATGATAAACTGATATGCTATGGATGCTAAATGATCTAACAATGAAGATTCTAACAATGATATGAAAACTATGAAATTCTATGCTAAGATATAAAAACTATGCAATTGAAATTGATCTCACAAAGCTTTGAATTTGCAAGTTGATTCTTTCAAGCTCCAATTGTGCAAATTCTCCAAATCTAATATGCTATGATTCCTGTAGAGTAAGTTTGCAATTTGCGAGATGATTGAGAGAGATGAATTATGAAGAGATGAGCCTTGTTTTTATAGAAATCCAAGGCTTTGGAGGTGCATGAAAAAAAAGCCATAAATCACTCAAATAACTCAGGTTGATTTTTGAGTTATTTTTAAATAAAGGATAATTAACTCACAAAAACATGCAAAAGCTAAGTTTTAACTCAAAATAGAGTTTAGCTTTAATTGATAATTGATAGTTGTTTGCTTTTATGATTGTGCATGTTTTATTTATGAATTAATTTAATAATAAAGTGATTTATTTCCAACTTAACTATTTTTAAAAATAAAACAATTGATTTATGGGTTAATCAATTATTTAATCAAACTTTTATTAAAAACTATATTATTAAATAATGACAACTTGCTTTAATTAATTAAATAAGAATTTAATCAATTATTCATATGATATTAGATTTATTGTCAAAATTAAATAATACAATTAATAATAGATATAATTAAATTTAATTACACAATTAAGTGGCAAATATTAAATCTAATTAATTAAATATGAAAATATTAATTAATCAAACTTTAGGATAAATGCGATTTATTGCCAAATAATTATAAAATTAAAGATAATTATGATGATTAGGAATATTACTAAGAATATTCCCCGATGCAGAATTTAAGATAATCAATTATGATTCAATGATGTTTAGATGTGCCTTAGATTAGGACTTTGATGTCGATTTCGTTCGAATTGAAGATGTAGGAGATTAATGAACTTATAGCCCATTTTTGGGGTATTACAATTAATGACTTGCATATCATTGTTAGATAGATCAATTCATAGCATATCAATTTCATCTAGCATAGATTCATATCAGTTTTTATCATTCTTATTGCATAGAAAATATCAAAAATATAGATTAATTGCATTCAATTTCATATCCATCATGCATGGCTTGTCTGTCAAATTTCCATGGCCTACCAAGGAGTAGGTGACATGCATCCATGGGTAGGATGTCAACAATACCTTGTCCTTATATTTCCCAATTGAAAATTCCACCCATTCTTATTCAGGGACAATGACATGATGTCCTTTGTTCATCCAAGTGACCTTGTATGGGTTGCTATGTGGTATCCTTTTCATCTTTATTTTGTTGGCTGCCTCCTCTGACACTATATTGTCAATAGACCTTGAGTCTATGATGACTCTAAAAACTTTTCCCATCATTTTCCACTTCACTCTAAACAATGACCTCCTCTGACTTGGCTCCTCCTTTATTGGCTCCTTTATCAATGTCCTTCTCATCATTAGGTTCTCACCTTCCTCTGACTCCATAAGTACCTTAGGGTTTTTACTTCCACTACTAGGCTCCTTTTGAACATATGTTACCCTCTTGTCTCCTCCATGAGAAGTAGAACCTTTCTCTGGACACCGGTATGCAAGGTGTCCCATTTAATTACAGTGATAATACTTTATAGTGGAAAAGTAAGAACCTCTGACTTGGCTATTGCTTCTTCCTCTCTAATTTCTATTGGAGCTTCTTCCTCTACTAAAATTCCTTCTACTTGAACTCCCCTCTTGTTGCTCAATAAGTTTGGTTTCTCCTTGTGACTTGTTCTCTAAATTTCTTCCACCATATCCAACTCTCTTTCCTCTATTGTCTCTTCCTTTTCCTCTACCTCTGGTAGTGCTAGAGTCTTGTTTCTTTCTTAACTTCTCCTCTACCTTCATTGCTATTTGGTGGCATTTCTGAACAGTGTTAGGGGTTAGTAGACTCATTTAATCTTGTATAGTCCACTTGAGACCTTCAAGGTACATAGCTACCTTCACCTTCTCATCTTCCACAACTCTTAACCTCATGCATAGCCTTTGGAACTCTTCAGTATAGAATTTCACATGCAAGTCTTTTTTTCTAAGACTTTGTCTTCTCTTATGAAATTGGATTTCATAATCCTCAAGCACATATGCATCTATGATTTTAGCTACCATTGTCTTCCATATAGTAATAGGATTATTACCTTCCTTACCTCTCTCATCTTGGATAAATTTCCACTAAGTGAGTGCAGGGCCTCTCAATCTAGCCTTAGTCACTTTGACCTTTTTGGGCTTCTTTGATACTATCACATTCAAAATGGTTTTCTAGTCCTTCAATCCAGTCTAGGACTACCTCTGGTTCCATCTTTCCATTAAAGATTGTAATTCCTTCTAATGCCTTTCTACTCAAGGCTTTCAATGCCCTCAAGAAGGGTTCTTCATCTAGGATTGGGTCTGGTTCAAGGACCTCATCCTCTAAGAGTATTTCTTTTTTCTTTTCATCTATCTTGTCTTTAACTTCTTCGACTTTCTCATCTACTTCATCCACTTTTTGTTCTAGTTGAGCCAGCCTATCTCAGAGAAATCTATTTTCTTCTTCTTTCTCTTCCACCTTCTTTGCCAAATAAACATTGGTCACCATTGTAGAGTCTCCTACTAACTCCTCTAGTTGGAACATTCACCACAAGCCTAATCTATAAGGCTCTGATACCAATCTGATAGATACTCTCCTACGTGTGCTTGCACAAATCCTTCTTTAGGACTTTACTTGTCCTATCTTCTCAAAGATCCCAACCTCTCTTCTAGGACCTCAATAGTCTTTTCTCTTTTAGCCTAAGACTATCCCAACTCAATTATATGAGTTAATCTCCTTGTGATTCACCTTGAAGGATAACTACCATTTAGATTTCTTCAATGTTTCACTCCTCCTTGGATGACTCCAAGTACTTATTCACCATGAACTCTTCACAAGTGTTGTAGGGGGTGCATTCTCCATTATAAAATCCTTTTTTAACTCTAATGATCCCATTTGAATAGGACAAAAAGACTTTTCTCATCAGGTTCAATATCTACCATGCCCTTGGCTTATTAGGCCTAATTGTTCTAGTAGCCCTAGACAAGGTACTTTTCTCAATTCTTCCTAAAAACTTCCAAATGACCTCAAAATATAACTTCACATTTGGATACCCTTTTGGGAGACCTTAGAGATTTTTTGGGTTTTAGGGTTCTAGGGCCTTCGTATAGTAGATTCCTAGATTATAGGGCTAATAGGACTAATAGGGTTATTTCCATGCAAGATACTGATTTCTTCCTAGAAATATATGTTAATGGATTGGCCAATGCCTAATCTCATTACCAGGTAAAAATATTTCTATGGTCTATATGAAACCATACTCCATTCGAGCCTTCACTCTTTCCCCTGCAATGTCACACTAAATCTTCACTGTCATACACCTAGCCAAGTACTCTGGTCTTGCCTAGGGCATGATGTTAAAAATGACCATCTAGTTCTTCATGATTCCTCCTTTCATATTTACATTGTACAAGGGATCCCCTAACATATTCATCCAAACCCTAGTGATTCCCATGGTTGGATTCTATGGGGGAGCCATTCTTCCCAAACTCACCCTGTGAACACCAGCAACTATACTACTTACAAAATAATTTAAAAGACTAACCCAATGAACATAAAACCTATACACTTCTTAGAAGAAAGTATGAATAATTTTATCTACTACACAAATCTAACACTAAATTTCACACTTCAATCCATATAATCACTCATGCACACAAAACAAGTCAATTGCCACTGCAAATTTGAACATTGTGTCTTCATTCAAACTCAAAAGCTTCTTACACCTATGTGCTAAAATGTTGTCACACTTCTATGAATCCTTACATGCAAGAAAACTCAAGAATGAGCCCTCACAAATCGATCCATAGCTCCCTAGGCATGGAGTGCAAGGGTTTTTAAGAATGCTCTCAGCTAGAGCTATTAAGCCTATAACCTTGCTAGTAAACCATGCAATGGGAGATTCAAGGAAGACAAGGGAAAGAATGCCAATATCTCCAATGAAGCCAAATGTATGCAATGCAAAGCAAATCTATATGACAATGCAAGTTAATCTATTGCATAAAAGGAAATCTAAGCTAAGAATGAAGCTATGAAAATGCAAATACTATGCATGAAAATGAAATCTAACTATGAAGCAAGAAAGCCATGATGATGCAAGAATGAAGACAAGAAGATAGAGTGTTGATGAAGATCCAAGATGAATGCCAACAATGCTCCAAATCTTCAAACCCTAGATGCAAGAATATCTCCAAAAGCTCCAAGATGACCTAGAAAACCTGTAGCATAACAATAGCATAAAAATTTGTGTGTGCAAATGAGGAAGAGAGCTCTTCTTTTATAGGAGGTGAAAAATCAATGGACCATGGAGATTAAGAGGCAAAAGATTTAATCAACAGTGGAGAAAAAAAGAAGCTTGATCCTTGTGCACAAATATCCTCCAATAGGAAAATTAGAAGCATTTACTTTATGTTGAGCATTTACTTTATGTCCATGTGAGACAAAAAGTGCTTTTCTTTTATTTTTTATTTTATTTTTCTTTATAAATAAGAATTAAATGCTTTATTTGTGCAACTTAGGATAAGAAAAAAAGTGGGGCTTTTTATTTAATAAAAAGGGAGGAAATATTTCTTTTAATAAATAAAGACTTAGGATAAGATGGTTAGCCCATAGAAAATAATCAAATAAATGATAGGACTAGGATTTGATCAAGAACAAGCAATTGATGATTTAGCAAATGGGGGCTAATAGTCTAAGTGACCATTTTTAGGTGTATACATTTGCCCCTCTTTGACAAATGTGAGATCGGTTTGGGATCACATGTAGTCAAAGAATATATCAGCAAGAGATAGCCAAGAGATAGCGATTTGACTCCAAAGAATGAAGTGCAGAGAGATAGCAAATCCTACATGGTCAGCCTGGTAGCGACAGTATTGAACACTTAGGAAAGAGATAGCCAATAAGATATGATGTGTCTGCCCCCTCGGGATCGAAAGCAAAATCCAGGTGGAGGGAATGCAGAAGCAAGAGCAACATGATCAAATCACTAGAAATCATAATTGAAGAAAGAGAATAGAATAACCATCAAGCAGTGAGGGTATGCCCCACACATGAGACACAGGGCATGAACCTATCGGTCTCTCAACCTGTAAACACCACGGAGGGGGATTTGAACTTGGGATTTGAAAGTGAATGAAAGAATAGAAGTTTGAAAGAGATGGGGATGAAGAGGTGAAGAATGCCCTAGTGAAGATCAAAGGATCAGGCCTCAAAAGGTCAGCCAACTACGCGAAAGAAGGAGAAAGATGATTTGGGTGATCAAGGTGAACTTGGATTTCGGTTTGGATCCTGAAATGAAAGGAAAATGATGTGATATGAAAGACAAGAAGTGAAAGACATGATCGGGAAGAAGCAAAAGGTGAGCGCAGTTGATTAACAAGTCCACGTAAGATGAAAGGAGAGCTCTCTCCATATGCAAGATGCAAAACTAACTAACATGAACTTAAGAATGCAAGCTACATGAAAAGTGGTTTACATGCAAGGTCACAAAGCCAATAGACATCTAATATTCATCATTGAGCGTTATTGGTAGCGTCGTAAGATCATACAATACACACTAGCATAACTATGTGGATCTGAATATGATCTATATCAGATAGAAATTTGGGAATCCCACCTAGGCATCAGAGACATGTAGGTCAAGATGACTAGTGCAGTGAGATTACCTAAGTTTGATATAGCAAGATTATGCTTGCATCGAGACACAAGAAAGTCAAGATGACTATAAGCATGCACTTCCAAAAAATAGTCAAGGATAATACCTTGTAGGTCCATAGTGTCAAGTAAGACCAGCAAAAATGCTCATGACAGTGAGGACCAACAAAATATACCCACAAGCAGATAAAGAAATAAAACATGTTCTCATATCCTCAGTCTTCTAGTTATGCATCATCGAAAACTTCTCAGGAAGAGACCACTTAGCAAAGAAATCATCATAGACAACACGCAAAGAAATAAAGTCAAACAAATCTTAGCGAGTCAAGTGCGTGTGTGTGGAGGTCATAGAGTCAAACTTTGAGTATCACATCTGCCAGTGAGAAATATTGCATCATCCAAGACGGCAGGAAGGATATCTGATAAGTGTTAAGAAACACTTGACGCTAGGGTAGTGTTGAAAAACACAGTTGAGGTGGTGTTGAAAAACACCATTTACAAGGTGCCTAAGAAACCCAGATGCACAAAGAGACCCAAGATAAGCTGAAAACAACGGATGCCCCCTAGACTAAGACAAGAGTCAATTCCAGGCTAAGAGAGGCAAAGAGAGAAGTGGAGCGAAGGAGCGCCACGTAAGACTGATAGACATAGGTGTAGAGGGTCTAAAGCAGCGCCTGTTTCCAAGTTTTCACCACTTGATAGATTTTTTTGCAATTTTTTCAGGACTTTTTATAATATTTTTGTATTTTTGCTACCAAGGAGCTTGTTTCCAGATTTTCACCAAGGCACTTTTTCAATTTTTTTTTTTTGATGTTTTGAATTTTTTGATTTTTTTGGTGAGACATCAAAGCGCCTATTGCTAGGTTTTCACTAGGATGCTCATTTTTTAGTACTTTTTATGATTTTTAGGATTTTTTCAGCATCATATATGAATTTTTTTGGTATTTTTTTTAGGATCATAAAATATGTACAAAGGATACCCCAGACAGAAATGGGCATCAAGAATTTGCTTCCTCTGATGTAGAGAACTGATAGGCCCCAGGCCCAAATGCTACAACTATGACAATAGGAGGTCTCAACCAGTTTGACCAATAATAACCAGCCCTAAGCAATGTCTGAGCTAGCGAAGGATCGTTAGAATGTGATCCACATATGCCATCATGGATTTCAGCTAGCACTTTTTCAGACTCCTTTATTTTTAGACACCTAAGGAGAGTTCCATCTAGACCCTTCCTATACAAGTCACCAGAGACAAAGGCAAAGTGTAAGGGATGGCGGAAGGAATGGCGTGGTGGATTGTCAGGAAGAATATGAGATTAAAGACATGAAAATATGGTAGGATTGTAAGATTTGTGAGCATGATAGCGTAATTCATCCACCAGGAACTTGAAGCAAGATTTATGCTTTTTCATTTGTAAGATGGATGTTGAAGTAACCAAGGCATTAGCAACTTTGTTCTTAGCTCTAGGAGTGGACTGAAGTATAACAGATATGAGATCATGCTTAAAGTAGTGCACCATTTTTTTTTGTAGAGAATCAGCTTGTCATCTTTTATTTGATAATCAATATTTTTGAGCAGATTTTTATTTTTACTTTTCTTAGGTTTGGATACCGCCACAATGTGGTTTTTTCCATCCGACCATTGCCCTTTTCTTTTGACTTGATAACTGTGATGTTTGATTGCTGATTCAATCTTTTTTGTTGCTAGTTTGTTGGTGGAAGAAGTAACAGGTGTTGATGCAAGAGGAAATGAAGTGATCGGTTCAATAGCATTTATGCAAGGGGTGTCATCTCTGGTAACAAGAGAGGTTGAGCCTATAGGGTAAGCTCCAAAAGTAGCTAGATCTAGACTTGTCATAGAAGAACCAGCGTGGTCCACTAAGGCAATACGAGGAACAAACTCATCAAACCCCACACAAGACCCATCAACCACGTCGGGATGGTTACTTCAAGAATGAACCATATCAACATCCATATCATCAGTAGATATACATTTTTCTCCCCAAAGAAGTGAAGTAGAGGGAAGATCATCTCCCATGTGAGCCATAGTGTGTATTGGTGACTCATCTGTATCTATGTCTGAATTACTAAGCATGGGAGTATTTCAGGCATCTTCTCTATAGATCCACTCGTGAACAGCCTGTTCTTCCCTTTCAGCTTCAAGGATCACCATAGCAGAAGTGGAAGATTTCCCATATGACCTAGGAGAAATAGGTATAGAAGCAAAGGAATCCAATTTATATTCACCCATACCAAGGCTCATCATCTTAAATGATTTCTCAGCAGCAACTAGAGATGTACTAGGATCATCAGTAGGTTCATTGTGAGGAACAAATTTTTCAGTAGCAGCAAGAGCATTAATAGCAATAGTATGGTCTCCAGGAATCACAATTTCAGTGCCATTGTATGGAAATTTGACGTACTGATGATAAGTGGAAGGAACAACCTGCATGTCATGGATCCAAGGATGACCCAAAAGAATGTTATATGCGAGTGGAACGTACAATACTTAGAAGTTAATATCTTTTGTGATAGGGCCCACTCGGACAGGCAACGTGACAAGACCTTTGGAAGATCTTTCCACTTCATCATAAGCTTTTATAGTAATCTTCTTCTTAGAATCCACAGTAAATTCTAACAAACCCAACTGTTGTATGACATTGAAAGAAACAATATTTAACCCTGCACCATTGTCTATCAGGACTCGGTGGACTCGAGTATTGTAGACTAGAACGTCAATGTGTAAAGCTAGATTATGCGGGTGAGAAATAGATATGTCATCTTCTGCAGAAAAGGAGAGAGATAGTGGAGATGAAATGTGGTTGACCATAGCCTGAAATTGATCTGGATCAATGTCATTAGGAACACATGTTGTACGTAGAGCCTTATCAAGAATCTCTCTATGCGAAGGGGATAACCAAAGCAACTCAAGGATTGATATCTGAGCTGGTGTCTTGTGCAAATGTTGGACAAGATCATAGCTAAGGGTGGTTGAAGGAGCCACTTGTTTGGAAGGTAAAGCTTGTTTGGGATTTTGCATAGTTTTAAGGATAATCTTGGCTTTCCCCCTAGTAACAGCATTCAATGTCTCACTTTGGGAAGATGAACTATCACGTGTTTGCAAGATCAACTTTGGCTTACCATGATTGGCTTTGTTATCATCTTGAGACCTCATCATTAGAACGCTCTCAACGGGCTCTACCATGTTGATCACAGGTGTATTAGAAGGATACGTGTAATTGATCTTAGCATCATGATTCTTCTTATGTGCTTGAGAGGTTTCCCCCTTATCATGCTTAGGTAGAGGATCTTTGAAAGCTATGTGATCAGAATTTTTAGTTAAGCCATCAATGGAGATTGTGTTGTTCTCAATAAGATCCTGAATATCATCCTTAAGCCTCAAAATAATTATTTTTTGGATGTCCCTTGTTTCTATGATAATGGCAGTAATGATCCTCTCTCCACCAATCAAGCTTATTTATCAGATCCCAGTTACCAGGTTTATCAGGAAGCGTAAGATATCCATTGTCAACCAAAGTCTTGAGGATTACATCGTAAGGTTCTGCCAACTTGGTATAGACTCGCTTTCGAAATGACTTCTTAGGTTTATCTGCATATTGAGGTTTAGGATCACTATGAGCGTTGGTAGCTTCTTGTTGTTTTGTTGCATAGATAGCATTGGAAAGATTGAAAGCAGGCTCTTTAACTTTAGGAGCGTCAACAACCCCATCATTAACAACATACTTGTTCTTATTCCAAGGTTTGTTCTTGTCTTTACCATTTCCTTTAGCATCTTTATTAATAACAATATCCCCTTTTCTTATAGCTACATCCTCAATCTGATATGCACTTTCAACCATGTCATGGAAGGAGGAGAATAGTTGCTTCCTTAGATCATAAAATAGCTCAAGCACAAGTGTGTTGACGAAAATGTCAATCTTTTCTCTTCCAGGTAGCTGATGAGGATATCAAGAATACAATGACCTCCAACGTTGTAAGTAAGTTTCAAATGGCTCACCTTGATGTTGTCTTAGATTACCGAGATCTATCACAGTGACAGGTTGTTGGATGTTGTAAGAGTACTACTGGGTAAATCACTGAGCCAACTCATCAAAAGTCTTAAGAGGTGGTGTCAATTTCACAAACCATTCTAAAGCTTGGCCTCTTAAGCTTCGAGGGAATAAGCATAGAAGACATGTGTCTTCATGAAGAAATTCCATACTAAGAGCATAAAAATGATGCACATGGTCATGAGGGTCACCATTTCCATCATACTTGTCATATTTAGGAACCTCAATATCCTTAGGAAATGGGACCATGTATAGATCTTTATCAAAAGGAAGAGCACAAATTGATTCTACAAAAGAGACCTTTGGAGGCTCTCTTTCTAATGCCATTTGGGTAAGGCATTGATTTGTCTGACGTAATTCTTCTTGAAGAACTTTCAACTCAGTTGGTACTCTTTGTTGGATAATTTGTCTAACATCATAGCTGGGAGGAAGCTTGTATCCTCTAGAAGTCATATATTGAAAGTACTTATCGCCATTACACTCTAAAAGCTTATGCATCATTCATTGAGAGACCACATCTTGTTCAAATCTCATAAGATCCTCACTAGAAATCTCATCATCAGCCTCTGCCTCATGTTGAGAGGGAGGAGGTCTAGGAGGTGAAGAAGGCATACCAAAAGTGGTTCTTGGAGGAGATCTTGGTGGCGTATTGTTGCTATTGTTGCCACTATTAAAAAGAGGTCTATGCTCATGATTACTAGTCTCAGGTTGCTCATGAAATGTCCCTCTATAAGCCATGCGCCTAGCAGCATCCATCCTTTGTTGATTGTGTTCTTTTTCTAAGCGTGCTTGGTTATCCTTACGCTCAAAGTGTTCTTGCAAGAGTTGAAACTTTTCTTGTTCAGTCAAAGTGAGTGAGACACTGTCTGTGTTTTTGGGGGTCTTGAATGTGGAAAAGAGGAAACCTCCTTTGTACCACGGGGTAGCCTTAGAATCCTCAGATTGGTCAGAACTAGAACTGTTGTTGCTAATGGGTGCTTTTAAGCATCTAGTTGGAGAAGGTAACTATGTATAATTGAATGGAGGATGACTCTTCTGCTCAAATTGAGACCGAGTTGTAACTGGCATGAAAAGAGATGTCAGTTGACTAATAGAATGAGACAAAGTTTCTCAAATTTGAGATAAGCAAAGCTAATAAAGATCACTTGTCAAAGTAGAACAATAGAGAGATGGCTCGTCAAAAGTTCTCAAGCACTTACAGCAATCAATTGACTAAAGCCGAGCAGTGAGCAAGAAGCTCAATAAGCAAGTAGCTAGAGAGGTAACCGTGATGCGACAAGTGATCAAGAGTAGCATTCGTTAAGCTCAAATCCAATAGTTTTAGCTCATTTGTTTCAGTCTAGAACAAGTCTAAGCATGTAGATAATAGACCAGCTTCAGGTAAGAATAGAAAAAGACACTCTACGACCGATTAAAATGCAAGTTTAGCAGCTCCAGATTACAATGGCAACAAGATAGTAAAAAAGGTTCTGGGTGACACTGTTGCAGAGTCATACGACTCTATGACCAATGAACCTAAAAATCTCATCTTTGAAGTGTTTTAAAAGATCAAGTAAGTATATCAATAGATTTTTATCATGGATCAAGCACATAAGATAGCAATCAAGGAGTTCAAGCAAGCAGTTGTCTTCAAACAATGAGTAAGGGGCAAAGCAACCTTGCACATGGACAATAATAGTGACTTAGTATTTCTACTCCTTAAAGATTCTACTTGTGTATGTTCTTGAAAATATTTTAGTAGGCACTTAGAACACAAAAACACCTTATCAAGCTATCTACAAGGATATACATAGCTTTGCTAAAGGGAGTCCTCAATATACATAAGGTACGTGAGGCCCAAATCTGTAGATGAGAAGAATCCAAAATCACACAACCGGGGGGAGACGGTAACCCAAATCTCCTGCTTCACTTCTCAAAGGTATAAAGTTCTTTGAGGCTTAGCCAAGAGTGATATCAAACTCAATTCCCAAGAGAGGTGTCTTTCAATTCACCACCTGCTATTTATACTCCATCAGAACACAGGAGTTAAGGTCGTCCCTTGAGGTGGTGTGTCCCCAAGGAGGCCTTCTAAAATAAAAGCTAAGTAATTCACTATCAAAAGTATTTATAGCACTAAAGGTGGAACACTTAACTCTTCAAGTAAATGCAAAGTGAGTCCAAAAGTGGGACACTTAACCCTTCAAGTGAATGTGAAGCGAGTCCAAAAGTGGAACATTTAACCCTTCAAGAGAATGTGAAGCGATTCCAAAAGTGGAACATTTAACTCTTCACACCAACTCAAAGTGAGTCCAAAAGTGAAACATTTAACTCCTCACATCAACTCAAAGTGAGCCCAAAAGTGGAACATTTAACTCCTCACATCAACTCAAAGTGAGTCCACACCTTAGAAAACAAGTGAGTTCCAAAAAGCACAAAAGGGTTGCCTAGTGGAACAATTAATGCTTCTTTCCTATAGACCCCTCCCCTTTAATGTAGTGATGATCTTACAACTATGGGGCAGAAATGAGGGGCCAGTGGATTAGCGAGTCCAATAACTCAAGATAGCAATCTAGATCAATCACAAGTAATCTAAAGTTGCTTATCAATACTACTCACAAATGACAAAGGGTTGAATCAATGGAATATTTAACTTTCCAAGAAAACATAGAGTGAGTCTACAAAGTGGTGCATTTAACTCCTTATGTAAACAAGGAATGAATCCATGCCCTCAATCACTCAATGAGATATTTGATATTGAAACCAAGAATTACTTAAGGTTTAAACACAAACATTCACTTACACAAACTTGTATGAAAGAAAATCTATGTTCATTCATTTCCCATTAAGAGCATCAATTGAAATGTGTTCTATGAAAGCATATAAACACTCAAGCCAAACATATGAGAGATTCAATTTTAATCTCAAGATCCAAATGTTGTAGAGTTGTAACAAAATACCTCAATTCCAACGCAACGCGCTTAGTAGATTTCACCCTTTTTTTGTTTGTTTTAAACATTTTTCATGAAAGCAAGTCATGCACCTTCAAATGAACAAGACAAGAAAACAAGCAAACAAGATATGCAATGTATATCCAACTTATGCAAACCCTAGGGTTAGATCTAAAAATCAATTGTTAGGAGCAATGATAACCAGCAAATAATCCAAATGATAACTCATATCATGCATTGAACAATGAAAAATAAGTGCATACCCATCAAAAAAATTTATTTTTTTTGCATTTGACCTAGTCAACAAGATCTAATTTTTACCACATGAATTTGGACCCTAAACCCAAAATGCAGAAAAGAGACCTCTATCAAAAAAATAGAGAGCTTTCAAAAAATGTAAAAATTTTAGAAAAATCTCTTCATTTGTGCCCTAGAGACCCATTTACTAAAATAGACTAGTTTTAATAAATTGACCAAATGAGCTATGATATGATTTCTAAATTAAAAACATAGTGAATGGACCCCCTGTAGAATTCCAAGACCTTTCGAGAAATATAAAAATTTCAAAAAAATATGCTGATTTGCGCCAAAAATTGATTTTTTATGAAAAATAAAGAAAAAATCATAAAAAATACAAATCACCTCAGAAAATTCTGAAAATTGTTTTGGAGCTTCTCTCATATGTCACCAACTTGAAAAAAAAATTTCAGACCAAAATACCAAGCCGTTTGGGAGATATGATCAAATCTTTCAAATCTAGGGTTTTTCATCTCCAAACAAATCTGCACAAAGGTTAGCTTCAAAAATAATAAAAAACCAGCATGTAAAAGTGGGTTGCCCCACGGTGGGCACCAAAAAAATGTGTGCTAAAATGTTTTCACACTTCTATGAATCCTTACATGCAAGAAAACTCAAGAATGAGCCCTCACAAATCGATCCATAGCTCCCTAAGCATGGAGTGCAAGGATTTTTAAGAATGCTCTCAGCTAGAGCTATTAAGCCTATAACCTTGCTAGTAAACTATGCAATGGGAGATTCAAGGAAGACAAGGGCAAGAATGTCAATATATCCAATGAATCCAAATGTATGCAATGCAAAGCAAATCTATATGACAATGCAAGTTAATCTATTGCATAAAAGGAAATCTAAGCTAAGAATGAAGCTATGAAAATGCAAATACTATGCATGAAAATGAAATCTAACTATGAAGCAAGAAAGTCATGATGATGCAAGAATGAAGACAAGAAGATAGAGTGTTGATGAAGATCCAAGATGAATGCCAACAATGCTCCAAATCTTCAAACCCTAGATGCAAGAATATCTCCAAAAGCTCCAAGATGACCTAGAAAACCTGTAGCATAACAATAGCATAAAAATTTGTGTGTGCAAATGAGGAAGAGAGCTCTTCTTTTATAGGAGGTGAAAAATCAATGGACCATGGAGATTAAGAGGCAAAAGATTTAATCAACGGTGGAGAAAAAAAGAAGTTTGATCCTTGTGCACAAATATCCTCCAATAGGAAAATTAGAAACATTTACTTTATGTTGAGCATTTACTTTATGTCCATGTGAGACAAAAAGTGCTTTTCTTTTATTTTTTATTTTATTTTTCTTTATAAATAAGAATTAAATGCTTTATTTGTGCAACTTAGGATAAGAAAAAAAGTGGGGCTTTTTATTTAATAAAAGGGGAGGAAATATTCCTTTTAATAAATAAAGACTTAGGATAAGATGGTTAGCCGATAGAAAATAATCAAATAAATGATAGGACTAGGATTTGATCAAAAACAAGCAATTGATGATTTAGCAAATGGGGGCTAATAGTCTAAGTGACCATTTTTAGGTGTATACAACACCATACTGCCTTAGGAAATAGGATCAAAAAATTAACTAAAAATATGCCCTCTCCTAGTTTTTAGGCTACTAAGCATTAATTGCAACCCTTAACTTGGAAGAGATCAGAGTTGTTGATGTTGCATGCAATATTTTCCAAAAATGCAAATGTTGTCATGACAACATTATAGCAACTTTTCATCATTTCTTCCAAACTATCATTAATGACCACTAACACCTCTTTAACGATGTAGGAACATCATTTAAGCCTTTTAAGGAATTTTATTAGTCCAAACTAAGTCTAGAAGACTTTTGGGCTCATTTTCACCCGTTTTCCCACTAAGGCCTAATCTAGCACTATCCATTAGAAAAGCATAAACAACTAGGTTGGATTGAACCTAGTCTAATCCACCTAGGAAAACACTTGCAAGACCTTCTAAGGTCAAAAGAAAACCTACTGACTTGGCTAAGGTTAGTACAAGCCAAAATGCTAAACAAGCTTGGGCGTGAGCCTAGGTGCTCCTGCACCAAAAATTGACTGAATTTATTGGTAGATTTAAGAATTTGTATGCTCAAATTTCTTATCATATTCCTGATATTGATATTCAGCGTATGTTTATTTCAAATTTACAAAAGGATATTAGAAATAAGATTCTGCTTACTGAATTTACCTCTTTTCAACAACTTTATGTAGGACTTCATCATTATCAATTACAAGTGAGTCAATTTGAGAGAAACACTCCAATGGCTCCTGTTCCATTTGATTACAGTGATGTTACTCCTAATCCCAACAATTTTCAAAATTCTAACGACTATGTCAAGATAAATAAGCAAGAAAATGCAGTTGATGACCAAGTTGTTGTTGCATCCAACAATGCCACTTCTACATCCACTGCTTTTTGTTTGAATCGTACGTTTACTCCTCTTGTTGAATCTTTACATTCTATTATGAGTAAATTGTTGAATGATAATATGATTACTTTACTTCCTATTCAACCTCTTTTAGCTACTAAGATGACATCCAAATCCTTTGATCCCAAAGTCTTTTGTCAATACCATCGTCAGAATGGCCATGATACTGAGAAGTGTTATTCTTTAAAACATAAGGTTCAAGACTTAATTTATTCTAATTCTTTATCTGTTGATAATTTTGATGGTAGTGGGAATAAATCTGTCTCTCCTCCTAATTAGAACCTCCAAATCTATACTAATCCTTTGCCTACACATGATACTAATACCATTGTTCAACAATCTTTTGTGAATATTTTTTATGATTCAAAGATGGATGATCTCAATCATATTGTTAACCATGTGGAGCATGTTTTTTTGTCTCAACCTGTATCTCCACCCTAGCCTCAATCTCAACCTCAACTTCAAATTCTACCTCAACCTAAGCCTAAACTGAAACCTCAACCTAAACCTTGAAAACAACCTAGGAATAAAAGACCTAGGGAACTCTTGATCACCTTTGATGATTCTGAGACTATTAAAGCTGCTAATGGTCCCCTCTACATATATGCTAAGATTTCTAAGATACCTATGTGTGGTTTTCTTGTTGATCCTACATCCTTAGTCAATGTCATTACTGAAGAAAAACTTTTTATGAAGAACATGCAACGTGATTGTTATGATACATCTAATGTGTGGATCCAAACTTGTAATGGTTTTCTTTGTCCATCATTTGGTTCTATTAATTTTCCTATTGAACTTTGTGGTAAATTTGTGGACACTACCTTCATTTTTGTCCCTACTTCTGATTAATTTCAATTTAAGCTTGGTTTTCCTTGGTTGAATGGCATGCATGTCATTTCTTCTCCTATCCATAGGTTTCTTAAATTCATTCATGGTGAAGAAGAGAAAATGATTAATCATAGTTTATATCAACCTTCTAGGCTGAGGGATTGTGCTACCCTTGACTTCTTTTGGCCTTCATTACCTAATTCATGTCCTTCTTGACCTCATAACCTTTTTTTATCGTATCAAACTTATAAGCACCGCAAGATTGTTGAGTTAAGCATGCCTCAGATGGATCTTAACCGTGGTCTTTTTCCTATGCCTTCCATACCTCCTTTATCCATTGCTTATATTTCTATTAATCAAGATCCTAGTGTTTCTTTTCAGTCTACTAAGAATCCTACTAATCCTCCTATAGAACCTGTGAAGGAATCGGTGGTTGTTCCTCCTAGTTCTCAACATATTTCAAACAAGATAAAACGTAAATGATCTAGCAATGAATGTCATAAGAAGCGTCAGGCTCAAGCTAAGGCTTGTGCCTCTGTTCTTCAAAGTTCTTTACCTTCTTTTGACCAGCCTATGCCTGATGTGTTGGAACAAGTTAATGTCAATAATGATGTTAAGATGAATGATTATGATGATTCTATCTTAGATTCTATTTAGATTAATCTTGATGAAGAGGATACTCTTGATGATCCTAATGATGCTAATGATGAATATGAGACTATTGAAATTGATATTCATTTACATAATATGATTTCAACACAATTGATAATTACACCTAGTATCGAACATCATGATTCTCAAGAGGATCCTTGTTTGGAACTAGCTATTATTCCCACTGTGTTGTATATAGTCCCTCTTGCAAGTTTCCCACCTTCCCCAAATGATATAGACTAAGATGGGGAGGGTAGGAGATGTGCTTGATTGGCTTCTCCTCCACGGTAGCTTTTTGTGTGTTTTCTTGTTGTATTGTACTTCTCATGTAATGTATTTTATAAATGTTTGTTAGATTCTTTTATATGACCCTTGTTACTTTTTTGGTGCAAGGTGATAAAGGAATCGAATATGTTGTACTATTCCTCTATATCTCTATTCTTCTATATGTTGTTTCCATGTTATGTTGTACCTATGCTATTGTTCATAAAAAATTTCCTTGTGTAGTTCGCTTGGATTTGCGACTTGGTAGCACTAAATCTTTTCGGTCTCCATGTTCTGGTCCAAAAAGACTCTTCTTCGTAACTCTTGCTTTTTCTTTCCTCCATTGTGATTTTAGTTCTACTTTATTTTGGGAATGATGTCAACTCATTTCCAATAATATCATATATATATATATATATATATATATATATATATATATATATATATATATATATATATATATATATAATCTTATGATCATACTGACCCCACGGTAGGTAGATCCCTTCTGTGTTCTCTGTATGTTTATGTGGTATTTCCCTTAATTTATCTTCACTTGAGGCATCTCGTAGTGGAAACGCAATCAATGGAGTTGTTAATGTTTTTGTTCAAGCCATTGCTCATGTTAAAGTGTTAGTAATGACTTTAACATGGGGGCATACACTCTTCTCACTTTTGCACACACACACTTTCAAAATATTTTTCAAAACTTTTCTCCCTTTATGGATTAGAGACCAATCCTTAAAGCATGGATTTTTACCTTATAGGATCTCTTGATCCCTCCAGTTTCAATTTGCAAAGTTTTGATCCCTTAAGGTCAAAATTTGTCCTTAACACTAGATCTCTCTTGTTTTGGCTTTTCTCTTTTGGAATAGAATATTCTTGAGGGTGAATCCTAAATGGGTTGACTAGTGAGTGGCCACATTCACTAGGTGGTTCAAATCCATCTTTCCAGTTGCATTGTTTCCTTGTGTGATTCATAATGGGACATAGGTTCTCATTGGGGGAGGCAATCACACCCTCTTTTCTCTGTGATGTCTCTCTTATCATAATCTTGGGGTTGAAAAAGACTTGAGTCCTTGGGGGCTTGACGATTTCTTTGTTCATTTGATTTTAATAAGATTTTATTTTTCATTGTGATCTCCTTTACCAAGAATTTGCATCGAGTCCATACTCTTGCTAAAGTGGGGCCTAAATGTATGATCATAAAATGGAAGCACTTCCATTTAGGACTAGTTTATCCTTCTGAGTAAGTGGTTTGGGGTCATGTCAAATGCCTTGAATGGGTCTTTGACTTGGATCTGGCTTTTTCCCCTATCCTGCCTTATTTTCCACTTCTTTCCTACTTATTTATGGTATTTGGCTCTGAGATATTGAGGTTCTTGACATTAGGGTCAAGGTCGACCTCGAATTTGACCCAAGGTCCAAATTACAAATTTTGAAGGTTTCCGGATGTTGGGTTTTGGAATGATTTATTTCCTACTTCCAGGTCAGCTATTTCGGGCTTTGAAATGGTAAACTCTTAAATGATATTTAATTTA
This sequence comes from Chamaecyparis obtusa, assembly GCA_027943335.1. NCBI lineage: Eukaryota > Viridiplantae > Streptophyta > Pinopsida > Cupressales > Cupressaceae > Chamaecyparis > Chamaecyparis obtusa. The sequence continues at coordinate 562,149 of BSBK01002409.1, forward strand.
GGTCCATTTATAAGGCTATAGGCTTAATGGGAATTTATTTCTCCTATGTCGACCTCTCTAGAAGTTTGTGCCCTAGACTAGTATAAAAGGAAGCCTTCTCCTCTCATTTCATCTCAAGAGAATCAAACAATCAAGAAAGCAAGCAAGAAGGAGAAAGAAAGCATTCAAGAATTCATATATCCTAAAGCATTCATGCATTCAAGATTCAATTCATCAAGTAGATCCATTAGTAGCCATTGAAGGATTCAAGCTCTATGTAGCCCTCTTGTTGAAAATTTCTCCGTCCATATCCATTCAAGCTTCTTCATATTCCAAGATCCATCCAAGATTGGTGTTGGAGATCTAAGGGAAATTTATTTGAGACATCCTACAATTCTATATTCATTTGGAACATCCATACTTGTGGATTCAAGGATTCAAATCCTCCATAAGGGTTTCAACTAGGCAAGGTGAATTCTTCTATTTACATTGTTTATTACTGCAATTTCAATTATATTTCAAGGTTAATTCTGAAACTGAGGTTTGACCAAAGAAAACCCCTCATCCAAACAAAAAAATCATTTTTCTTGAAGGTGTTGGTGCGGAACAACAAATTATAGAGCATATTTGGATACCCTTTTCGAAAAACTTTTGGGATCCATAAACAAAATTTCCATCAGAGCAACGCAGGTCAAGGTTGACATAAAGGGGTCAAGTTCAACCTTTATTTGGGTCAAGGTTGACCTAGCACAAAAAAGAAAAATATTTCTGGGTTTTCTCTGTCACTATGTTTCTATCCCAAATCCAATTGCAGAATTTTCAAAAACTCAGTACAGACAACAGAAAATAGCAATTTCCAGATTTGTTATAGTTTGAGGTTAGTATTTGTTTTCAATTCATTTCAATTAATACTTTAATACTCTCTTCCAAAAGGGAATGTAATTTTTTCCTCTTTCTTCTTATTACTAATCGATTGATTCATTTATGCATTGACCATTTCCTTGTGGTTAATCAATTTGGATCTTTCCTTTGGGAATTTAGGGCTAAGAAGAGAATCTTACCTTCCCCAACTCCACATATTCATAAACCCAAATCCATCATTATATTTTATTCTTTACACATACAAGCATTTTTGAATTGACCTGTGCAGTTATCTAACCAAATGAGATGTATATCCATAGCAATATTATTTTCCCGCACCCACTCAAATTAATTCTTAAATAAATGTTGGACATAATCATGAGAGTGAGATCTATCATCGCTCATATAAAATGGTACTCTTTGATTATCTTCTAGTCATCTTCTGTACTATCAAGGGAATGTCTATATGTTATTTGCACAAAAATAGCAACCTAAATAGAATTTTAATATTGAGCTTGCAACTCATTTTGGGGCTGCAATGTATAGTTCTCTACAATGTCAACAACCAATATAATAGTGTCAATCAAGAAAGTGTCCTTACGCATCCTAAATTGTTGATCCAACCACTGAGACCTATGAGTATGCCTTGCATACTTGTAAAAAATATTCTTCTTGAAAACTAAAATAAAATCAGCTACATTGCATTCTTTTGTAACCAACTCACATCTAGAACCTTCACATCCACTTTTAAATGTATATTTAATGGTTTCATATACCTTTTGTAGATAATTGTCTTTCCAAAATCATTTTCACAGCCCTGATGAAAACATTCAACAAACTTCACTAGCCCACCACACTCTGAGCACTTGTCATTTAAGCAATCTTTTCTATAAAAGAAACATCCATCATCTCTAGGACATCAAAAATGATCTAGCAAGTCTCTTGATGATTTTGGAAGAACACTTGCACCACACTCCTCCAACATTTCACTAGTATGCAAAGTATAATAAAGGGACCGTAATATTTCATGGTGCATTGAAAACTCCACATGATATTTGCAACAACAAGTATTTTGAATCTTAAGAGGCACACAAAAAAAGGCTTGAGGGATTCAAAAGCTCTTTGTGATATTTGCAATGTTGGATGTCTCACAAAAAATTTTGAACAACATTGTTTGACTCACCTCCAAATAATGTTTGTGATGCGGGGTGCGGTCTTGAATGCCAATTCTCAACTTCAAGATATCCTTCACATTTGGTGACACTCTTGAGCTAGATTACCAAAATAGTTGAATTTTATCCTTCACACCATCGGTAAGCTTCTTATCACAGTGTAAAATTCTCCCACCATAAGCCCATGTATCATGTTGAAGAGGATCATCAAGTCTTTCTCTTCTTGTAAGTGCTATATCCAAAGTTTTATAATTTAGGTTCAAGTCAACACAAGTTTGTCTCATCAAACGAGCCTTTCTCAAATGATGACTTACTAGAAGGAGGTTGTAATAACCCTCCTAATAGCTCTCTTATCTTTTTCCTTGGTAGTCTTCCCAATGGAATTGAGAGCACTAAAAATATTTCTCACAATAATAGCATTCCTCTCCTTTTTCTTGTTCACACTAATCTTCAATTTGACTAGTATAAGTCTCATCTTCTACATCTTTAACAATTTCACAAACACTTGAAATTGCTCAACCAACATCTTGTGGCTAAAACATTGATCAAAAAGTTTTGAAACCCACAACTAAATGGTTCTTTCTTATCTCTTTCCATCAAAATTGCTCATTATGTTTTCATCAATTTCAAGTAATCATTTAGTTGTTATTGATGGTCTCAATTTTGAAGTTTGTCTTTCTTCCTCCCAAGGGACTTCATTTCTCATATAATTTGGAGATATGTTACGTTGATTTGGTTCTTGTGTACCATTATCATTTTCACTTGCTTCATATTCAATCGGTGGATTTTCATTGTCAATGTCCACACTTCCATTGTCCACATCTACGTGTTCATTTTCAAAACCTACATTTTCATCTTCAATCTCTACATTCTCATTTTTAATATTATTGTCATAAATCATTTCAAATTCACATTCTTCTTCACTTGAAACCACATTTAAGGGTGGGCCTATGCCCACTCTTCATTAATATTTAACATGCCTTGTCTCTTATTCTGATGGGCAACCCTATCCATTTCTCTATACACTTCAATTTCTTCATTTGTGAGTTTCCTCTTCCGTTTATACTTTCGACAACTACTACTCCTCATAGTGAGACCAAAAAGGTGATGCAAAAACCTTTGGTAATAGAGAAATTCCAACCAAGAAGGGGGAAAAAGTAGATTTTAGTCTTCTACAACTGCAATCCCATGATTCTCTATAGAAAAAAGTGCTTCTCGATCTAAGGGACCCAGAGAATAAAATTTTTACTTTTCAATGCTAGTAAAAAGAATCGAATATCCAATATTATTAGATATCCAATATTATCAGATATCTGAAATCTCCCTCCCAAATTTTGTCGAAATCTCTCTCTCTCTCCCTTAGGTATTATTGAACATATAATATAAATATTTTAATAAATATTTAATACTAATATTATACAATAGAGAAATAAATAATAATATAATACAATACTAATATAAAAATTTATCTAATACTAATGCTATGCTATTATCATTTAATATTAATATTAAAAAAATAAAAATTTGTAATATATAAATTAAAATTGAAAAAAACACTCAACTCATTTAATATTAACATTAAAACAAAAATTAATATGTAACTTGAAATTGAAAAAACCAGTCAAAATGAAATGTTGAATTAGACGGGAAATTTTGGATATCCATTTTTTATTGGATATCTGATTAGGCTTGGTATTTGCCTTGGGCAATGCCAAACGTGAATGGTCAACCCATAAGGCATGTTCACCAAATTTGTTTTGATATCGAGACTTTGACCATGTAGCTGACGACCTTTTTTTCACCCAAAATTGATGAAACAAAAAGGGTTTCTTAATGACATTATCAGCTTTCTATCAATATAATTATTGTCAAATTTCAAGTTCAGTAAGTAATTATTACTTATTTTTTAATTGAGTTATCTTTAAAGTCCTAATTAACATACTGATTGAAAAACAACTATAACTTTCAAACTATTTAACCTTTTTGAAATCTAAAACATGTGTCACATTCTATGCTTTACCTACTATAAGAAAAAAAAAGTTTTCAATTTTGTAAAGTTTAGAATTAGTTAAGGTAGTCAGACATGAGAGTTTTTTATTCTGAATAAGTTGTAGAAGAAAATTCATAATTAATTATTTATTTGGGAAACAATTACACAAAAATATGTATCACATCTAGGCATGAGTCTACTACTTATATCTAGAATCTTGTGAAAATATATCATCATTTGATTGTGATTAAAGTGGTCAGACATACACGTACTTTTTCTCTTTTCCCTAAAATTTTCGTACTGCTGCATTGAAATCTAAAATTTTGAACAATTAGATTAATTTTTTTCAGACGAGGGCTAGTATTTTAGAAACTACATTTAATTTCCTACAAATTCTATTCTTACAACTTTTTCACATAAGGTTGATAAGATGTTCAACTTTTTACATCAAGTTAACTAACCCTGATTTTCTAATTTTTCATTGCCACTTAAGACCATAGTTTGGTATACATGATCCTGCACATACCCACATATCTCCCTTTGGATCCTTTAATGGATACACTTTTCTAAGGAAAAATCCTCCTTTTCTTTTTTATCCCTAAGGAAGCTTACCTTTCCGTTAGGACGGATCATTCTTTTGGATCCCTTATTGGATACATTTTCCTTAAAGATGTATCCTATTTTTCTTTTCAATACCTAAGGAAGCTTACCTTTCCCTTAGGATATATTTTCCTTTTCCGGATCCCTTATTGGATACAATTTCCTAAAGGACAAGTCCTTGATGGATTGTACTAGCATAGACCAACTTGCTAGAAATTTTATTTTCATCTTTTGTGGCACTTTCTTGGTGTGGTTCACAATAAGACAAATAATCTTAAGTTAGGATAAGGTAATCTCTCTCTCTCTCTCTCTCTCTCTCTCTCTCTCTCTCTCTCGGTGTTTTTTTCATCTTGGTTTTGGATTTGATGAGGACTTAAGTCACTTGGGGGCTTAACGTTTACTTGTCTCCTTGACCTTGATGAGATTATATTATTCATTAGATCCACTTTACCATGAGCATGACCTTGTCTCATGTCTATAATTTATTGGGTTTCTATTTGAGTAATACTTGAAGAAAAATCCCATATAATATATAATACTCTTAGCTTTGTCTAACTAAGGATTTGATTATTTCACAACCCTTTAACTTTAGGCAGCTTAAAGTTTCATATGAAGATTATTTGTTGAAACTATAGATGGCTACAATTTGTATGAATACTAAACCTTATATAATATATCCTTTCAGATCTTCTTATTTATATATTTATGGTTTGTATTATCTTCTAAAAAATTTCTTAAAGAGTTTGATTCTCTGTAAAAAAAACTATTTTAGGAAGAAACATAAAATTTAAAAGGTGAAGTTTACTTAGCTGGGAACAAGTTTGTCATCCCATATCCAATGGAGATCCTGGTTAAGGTAGTTTAGATTAAATTCCTAAGATTTTGATACTAAATTATATTGTAGGTCGTACAAAATTCCTATACATTTATTAGTTAAAATTCTCAATTTTTAAGTATTTGGGAGGTTTTACTCTAGCTCAGATGTTCTTAGAATGGATTTGAAGGTCCTATAAGATGGGAGACTATCAAGAGATGATATTTTATTATAACACATCCATCTTATTTTGGATTGTTAATAAATCTAATAGAGATCCTTTTGGAAGGACTCGTGGGACCTTAATCTCCCGCTCTTTTTAGTTTTATCCTAATCTCCTATTCTTACATGAATTTTTCCAAATAGTCGATTGAATTAAAGTCGAGGATTTGAAGGCATGCATTCAATTGGTAAGGTTTAAGATATATCATTAGAAGGATCTCACCCTTTGTTCTAGAGGTGAATCTTCTATTACTTGAGCTAATCATGTATCTATTATTCATAAAAAGACATTGTAATTCTCTAAAGAAGTTTGATTTTCTTTCTTGGGGTAAAGAATCCAAATCAACTTATTCAATGGCTCTTGGCTATTAGTATCTTGAGAAATAGAATGATATGATAGAATATTTTCCATGGTGGAAGAAATTTTTGACATAAACTTGTTTGGTCAAGAGTAATTTTTTAATTTAGTTTTTATGTCAAAATAAATTGCTAACTTGGGGTAATCTTTTAATGAGATGATTTATTATGACCTTCAAATATGTTTTCTAGGGTAGTAGTGTGAAAAATGCTCATCATCTATTTTTTAAAGATGTTTAGAATTTTGAAGATTGTTTTGAGGAATATAGAATAATCTTATAATTAATACTTTTTCATTAGTTGAATTTTAGGTTAGTATGGGATACCTTTGTACACATCTCTAATTTCATTGTGTAAGAATTTTCCAATATTAACAACCCAAGATCTAAAGGCCAATGAATAGCACAAAATAGAGAGAAAATTTGGACAAGAACAAACTGTATTATCATCAATATGAAAAGCACTTAATTAAATTGATTATATTACCACAATTGGTAGATATTTTTACAATGTAGATGTGCTTGCATAAATAAGCAAGACATGATAACTACAAGATAAGAAAGAGATACCTTATCTCCCATACAAGGTGGAATCACATGTCCACCAAAGGTAGATCATCCTCCATTGTGCAATGAAGTATGTGCAACATGTGAAGGATGATAATGTGTTAAGTGCACTAAAGGTGCAAACAATGCATAAAGTGGAATGTGGTAACAACTATCACCACCTAAAGTAGAATTTTCCCTACACCATGTAAAAATAAAAGTGCAAACTCCAAAGAGTCTCGTATGCAAGCTACTATTTAATGCATTGTCCTAAGTAAGCTTAACTAAAGTATAATTGGGTGAATAATTAATTACACTAACATGTTACTTGGGATTCTGGTTTTATTTTTACAATATAACAATTTTGGCTAGGGTCGGGAGAAAGCACAAGACTTTTCAAGATCATTAGTGCTTTATAATTGAGGCTTGGTAGAAGATAAATCTTTCAATTCAAGAAAGTGTCGCTACTAAATTTTTTTTTGAAGGTCTTTCCCCTTATGAATCTGAATGCTCTCATAAACCTCATTTTCCTTCTTCCACCACTTCCCTTATTCAAAACGTATAATTGAAGGCCCCTGTATGCACCCTAAAATGGTCGCCTAGACTTTGGGCCCCATTCATTCAATTTATCAATCCTGAATCATTTTTATCAATAATCAATATTTTCAATATTATCAATTTCTTGATCAAGTCTTAATTTCGATCATATATTGGATGTTTATCCTTGGGCTAACCATTTATTATAAGTCTTTATTTATTTAAAAGGAATATTTCCTCCCCTTTTAATAAATAAAAAGCTCCACCTTTTCCTCTTATCCTAAGTTGCACAAATAAAACATTATTCATATTTTATAAAAAAGGGAAAAAGCACTTTTTGTCTCACATGAGGCTCAAAAGTCAACACTTCACTCTCATTGGAGGATACTTGTGCACATGGATTGCTCCTTTTTCAAGCTCCACCACTGATTAAGTCTTTTGCCTCTTAATCTCAATGGTCCATTTTCATCTCATTCTTTATAAAAGGAGAGCTCTCTCCTCCATTTGCATATCCTTGTTTTATGCTATTGTTATGCTGCAGGTTTTCTAGGTACATTTGGAGCTTTTTGAAGACATTGAAGACTTGTTGCTCTCATCATTTTAGTTGCATTTCATAATAGTTTTGCTTTCATAGTTACATTCATGGCATCATAGATTAGATTTCCTTTTATGCAATAGAATAAGCTCACATAGTTTAAATAGGAGGCATTGTAATCCATTGCTATTTCTCTTCATAGCTTAGTTTGTACTTCCATTTTCATAGCATGGCTTGCACATTTGCATCTTCATCTTAGTTGCATTGCATTGCATTTCATATTGGATTCTTGGAGATATTGGCATTGTTGCCCTTGTCTTCACTTGAATCTCTCATTGTATGGTTGACTAGCAAGGTCACTTTCTTGTAGCTCTAGCTGAGAGCAAAACTCATAGTCCCTTGCAACTCCATGCATAGAGAGCTATGAGCCGCTTTGTGAGGCCTCATTCTTGAGCAACCTTGCATGCAATGGTTCATAGAAGTGCACCTATTTTAGTGTGTACATTTCTGGCGCCCACCGTGGGGCTGAGTAGATTAGCTTTGTCCCTTTAATTCTGCATTTTCCGTCAATATTTTCGTCAATTTTTAGCTTCATTTTCAGTCTCTGGTTTTTTTTCTCAGAGTATCGCACGATACTTCTCAGAAATATCGCGCGATATATCTCTGTATAGCGGTGCGATACTTCGCGCTTGCTAGAAATATCGCCTACTTTGAAGAGGAATATCGCGCGATAGTTCGCCCCTGACAGACTATCGCCCGGACTGCCTGGAGTATATCGCCCACCAGTACTGAGGTATATCGCCTGGCATAAGGCGAAATATCGCGCGGACTGAGAAGTATCGCCTGGTGTCGGGCGAAGTATCGCGCGATACTGTGTCTGTACCTGGCAGTGACCTATTTTTGAGTTATTTTATCTATCTTGCAAGTTTCGGGTTCTTAGCTATCTTTTTGAAATTTTTAGAAATTTCCAGCGTTTTCAAATCCGTGCCTCTGGAAAATGGGTGCCCATTTTTTTTGAAATTTTGCAAATGGTATCAAAATTTTAAGTGTGATATATTGTTGGAAAGGTCTTTTCGAGCCTAATCCAACTATGATGGTTTCATTTTCAGATTTTATCATTTGATTAGATATTTTTGCAGATTATCTAATTTTTCATGTACTAATCATTGGTAGATTTTGGATTTTGATTCTCCTAACTCTTGTTGGTCTAACAAGTTGTGGTTGTAGGTGCTCTCATTACTTGAAATTTGTCAAAAGAACGCATGTCAAAGAGGGCTACTAATGGTTTTTGTAGGGCTGCCCAAGCATAAAAACAAAAAAAAAAATTCTTGCTTGTTTATTTGCTTTCCTTTCAAGTGTGGCATTCACTAATTGTATTAGGAATCTTAATACCTTGTGAAAGGGATCTTGAGGTGGTAGGAGAAGTATGCTCTTCACCTTTAGGTGAATCAGAAAATCTTGACCCATCTTAAGGTTTTGGAAGCAAGGGGGTAATTGATCTCTTTGCTTGGTGTGTTTGGGAGAGATTCTTGAGATAGGGGAGTATGCTCTTCACCCTTGTGGTGAACCAAAAACCTTGAACCTCAAGAGTTAATCCACTTTTTGTTTAGTATAAAAATCCTTTAGCGGGCCTGCTCTTGAGCAATCAAGAGGAACGACCCAAGTGGGGACAACCTTGTCATCATTTTCCTTGGTGGCGAGTGATTCCAACTCACTATAATCTCAAGGCTATCGAGGACACAAAACCTTGGTAGACATAACACTTGTCTTCGCTTGATGTAAGTACTTGTGGGATTGTGACCATGAGGAAAATATTGAGCAAGAATGCTTAAGGTACTCTTGAGGCCGCGAGGTCCTAGTCCTTTATGAGGAGCAAGAGGGGTGTTGTGAACGGAAATCCTTATTAAGAACCATTAGATAGAAGCCACCCTCTTTTAGCCGCTTATCTTCTTAGTGCAAGGATTGATCCAAGTGGTTTACCCGGATCACCTTAAGATACTCACCATATGTGTCCCTTTGGTTGTGTTGTTTGACACTTCCATGACAAAGCCAATATCTCTTGTGGGCAACCACTTGGTGTGAGGCAAGGGGGCATCAAGTTGTGGGCTAAGTTGGTAAGTATTGAGCCTTGTCTTGTAGGAAGGTATTGCTTGAAGTGTTCTCGAATGTGCTAAACCAGTGTAAACGTTCTTACATACAAACAATCGGTAGCATTCATAGGGTGCAATTTTATTTTTGATATCATAAGTGTTTGTCTTGGCAAGGTTGTTTTTGCCCTTGTTTCAAGTGTTTGAAGACATGTTTGATCCTCTACTGTTTGCAAACCTGTCCAAATGCTGTTGAATTTGTGATTGAAATCAGACATTTTCACCCTCATATTTGAAAACTTGAAATCAGACCTTAAAAACTTAAAATTTTGCACAAATTGGTCAAAATCAACATCAGTATCACATTTGTCCATTCTTGGTGAGAAAGCCTATCTCTAGAATTGTTAGTCACATTCTTGGAGAATTTTAGTACTCTTATTGTCCAAATCACTTTCATTTATCTTAATTTCAATTATATTTTGGCCTAGTCCAACCTCCTGATTCAAAAGTGCAAGGATATTCATCCTTTGATTTGAAGCACTTCTTTGACAGTGTTGGTAAAGCCCCTTCTTCTATCTTTTCATTTCTCTTTGGACAATAGAGAACTTTGATTATCCTAGTTTGGTGTTGACATTTTGTGAGGTCATCCTATTATCAAGGGTCTTCTATTTTCAGTCTTCCTTGGTCAGTCCAGATCTTAGATCTTAGGTGTTGTCATGTTGCTCAACATCTCAATGAACGTTATGGTATCAATTGCACAAGATGACTCTTAGTCTTCTTCTTTCTTCTCCATTTCCCATGTTCTTCTAAAGTCTTCTACTCCCATGGGAAATTCTTCTTCTTCTTCTTGATTCTTTTCCTCTTATTATCTAGTCTACTTTCTTCTATTCATCTATTCATTTCTTCCATGCTTGATTCCTCCTCTTCTATAACCATGAATCTTGACTATCTGGTTTTGGAACCTTTATTAAGAATAGATGATCTTGAGCTCATTGACATATTTGAAAAGTGTTGTTCCTCCAAAATTTTCATGAGTGATGAATTTATAGCAAAAATAAAAGAAAAATCAATTAAATCAGATGCCTTTGCTAGAATCATACTCATGATCTCATCCAAATATTCTTCATCTTCTAAATCTTCTCATCATTCTTCATCTTCCAAGTCTTATCATGACTCTTCCAGACATTATTCACATTCTTCATATTCTAAGTCTTATCATGATTCTTCTAAACACTATTCACATTCTTCATCTTCCAAATCTTATCATGACTCTTCTAAACATCATTCGAATTCCTCATTATCCAAGTATTCTTTTTCCACTAAGTCTTCAATTTCCTCTTCTTCAAGATCTCATTCTTCTTCTACTTCTCCCAAGAGTCTTACTTCTCTTCAGAAGACATACCATAAAGAGCAACGTGATAGTCCTTGTGATGTCTCTTCCACAAAGAGTGACACACCTACCTTTGATGACTATGATGACTATGATGACTATGATGATGGACAATGTAGCAATACTTATGGCACCTCTATTCCTAAGAGTCCTCCTCGTCGTGTGCTTAGACTTACTAAAGGGTCATCCTATTGGGTAGATTGTGATGGGGATCCATATGATTCTGATTTTGAGAGAAATTATGATATTTGTTGTGAACAATATGATACATCTACTTCTATTGAGGAAGAGAAATCTTTCCGTGCTGATTATAAACGAAGATACTATGAGCATGTCTTGTCTAAAAACTCTCATGCTGAAAATAAATATTACACTCTCCAGCAAGATCATATTAATGTTGAACCTTTGTCTTGTGATGGTCCCCTTCCATCTGCCACTTCCTCCAATACCCACACACTTCCTAAAGCTTCTGAGTCATCCAAATCTTTCACAAATCCTTCATCCAACAAAGATCCTAAGACTTTCCATGCGGTTCCCTATAGTTATCTTCAAGGGCCACCTCTTAAAGATACTCAAGCTAACCTTCACTTGACTGCAAATACTTTCAATAATGCTAAACCTAAAGAGCCTAAGTGTTTATGCGCTATAATGCCTATTTCAGCTAGTCCTTCACCACCTCTTCCAAAGTCTTCCATACAAATCCAACCTACTTCCTTGTCCTTAGAAGTGGCTCCATGTCAAGAGGACTCTAAAAATGAAAAAGAAAAGAATATAAATAAAGATCAAGATCAGGAACCCTCCATATCACCCAATTCTCTTCATGATGTATCTCCTCCACTTTATGGTTCTTTTGATCCTCTACGCTCTTCCACATTCATTCCACCATCTCCTAAGCAAGATCAAGCTACTACTTACACCGTTGAGCTTATTGATAATCAAAATAACGTTACTACACTTGCACTTTCGAAAGATGATACTTCCATTAAGGTTATTAAAAATGGTGTTGTTACTTCCAATGTTGAGCCTATTGAAAATCTAGAAAGAGTTGATACACTTATGCTACCCAACAATCATTGTCAAGATCAAAGTCTCCCATCTTCCTATTCTACCACTCCATGTTCACTTCCACTTTCTGCTCTTCCTAAATCTTTGCAAGCTACGAATGATCCTATCAAAGAAACTGCTCCTATTCAAGATGTGCATGATCCTATTGAAAATCCTAATGCTCACTCTAAAGATGCTGATGTCCTTGGTTGTCATATAGATGTTGATGAACTTATTGATTATCCTTTTGCATCTTCCACTTCCATTCTTGGACCTCCTCCACCAATACTAAGGGCTTCATGTCTTCCTTCCATCTTGGGTCCTTATGTCCCTTCACTTTCCCCTCCTAATTATCCTAATTCATCATCCATTTTGGGTCCTTACGTCCCTCCATCTCCTATCTTTCCTCAAGATCAACATAGATACATACCCTTGAATCTTTTTCATCCACTCACCCATCTAAACCAGTCATATTGTCTTTCTTCTTCCACAAGTCCCAAGTCTTTTGGAAGTAACTTGAATGTTCAAAACAAGAAAAAGAAGCAATACAAGAATCCATCTAAAAAAGAAGATCACCATGTCCCCTCTAATCGACATGGATATATAAAGTCAAAAGAGATATCTAAGAAGAAAACTACAAGACAAGTATGGGTTCCAAAATCCATCATTCAAGATATTCTCTCTAACACATCAAAAGAAAATAAAAAGCTTAAAGCTATATGGATTCCAAAATCTCTCTTGAAAGAGTCTCATGTTGAACAAAAAGTGAAATTGACATTCAAGCTTCCAAAGACTTCCACTTCATCTTCTTCCAAAAACATTCTTCCATTCCATGTGCCTAAACCACAACCTCTGCTAAACATTTGCCATATTCCTTCTCGTATTCCTCCATTCACATTTGAGAATTATAACAAGCACACCAATCCTCTCTTTGAGGAGTCAGATAGCAATAATGAACTAGAATATGGTTCACATTTGGACCAGAATATGGTTTATGTTTCCTCCATTTTTCCCGCCACCCCTCAAGGTGTGTGTCGATGTTGATCTTGCCTTTCTTTCTAGCTATCCTTTTCACATTCCTTCCATTCATCATCCTTCTACCTTCTCTCATTTTTCCTCATTTGCCTATTCCTCATGCATCTTCCTTTCCCCTTCAGCATCTTTGAGCATTTCATTTTGGATCCTTGGTATATCAATGATTTATCCTTTCGAGGAGCATTATCTAAAAAGCTTGCCTTCTTCTAAAAAATAGAAAAAATATTCAAAAAAAAAAAAAAATTGAAAATGTGCCATGGTGAAAACCTGGAAACAGGCGCCTTGGTAGCAAAAGTAAAGAGAAATAAATTCATCCTATGGTGAAAACCACTCCCTTGTGGCACCTTGGATAAGTACCATGATGAAAACCTGGCAATCAGGCGTCATGCGTAGTTCTTCTACATATTTCATCCATTCCATCTTCTCTCTTTGATCTTGACAATGTTGATCTATACACGAACATTTGGCTATTTTGTGAGCTATCTTACGATGATCTTGCTTTCATTCCATTCATGTTTAGCCTTCATATTCATTTTCCTTCATTCATTCTAGCCTTTCGCTATCCTTTTCCCCTCTGGTAAAAAAAGAGTAAAACACAATGCTATGAAGTCTCTTGACATGTTTACTCCTTTGGACTGCATCATTTCCTTCTTTTGCATTACACTTTTGAGGCTTATCTTATGCTGGCTTTTCATTGCTTGTCCAAATGTGCTTTACATGACAAATTTTTCCTTAGCTTGGGTACTCTTGAGGAGTTTGATCTTGAGGATTTCTTCCCTTCACTCTCCTTCATTCTCATGTCTTCCATCTCATTCACCAGCTTGCTGATCCATCTTGTCCCTCACCTTCCTAGACATTGGGAATACACGATGTGATCTTGCTCATGAGTTTAACGCCCGTTCTGTCTGGGGGCATCCTTTGCATATCTTATTGATCCTGAAAAAAAAAAAATTCCAAAAAAAAATTGATATATGATGCTGAAAAAATCATAAAAAGCATAAAAAGTCCTGAAAAAATACAAAAAAATCAAAAAAATCAAAAAATTCAAAAAAAAAGAAAAAGTACCTTGGTGAAAACCTAGCAATAGGCGCCTTGGTAGCAAAAATACAAAAAAATCAAAAAAATGAAAAAATGAAAAAAGATTCCAAGTGGTGAAAACCTGGAAACAGGCGCTACTTGAGGCCTTTGCACCCCTATTTGTTAGCATGCGTCCTCGACACTTAACCACTTTCCATCATGCCTTGACCTTATTTGGCTTAGTCTGGAATTGGTCTTTGTCTTTGTCTAGGGGGCATAACTGTTCACATAGGTCTTTTTGGTGCGTTTGTCTCTTGGGGCATTTCACAACAGGTGTTTTTCAACACCACCCCAAATAGTGTTTTTCAACACTACCCTTGCGTCGAGTGTTTCTTAACACTTATCAGATGTCTTACCCTACAGTCTAGTATGATGCGATATTTCTCATTTGCAGATGTGATAACCAGAGTTTGACTCTATGACCAACACACATGCACTTAAACAATCAACTCGTTGAGATATGTTGACTTTATTTTTCTTTGTGTGCTATCTATGAAGATTTCTTTGATGAGTGGTCTCTCCCTAAGAAGTTTTTGATGATGCATCGCTAGAAGACTGAGGGAATAAGACCATGTTTTCTTTCTTTATCTGCTTGTGGGTATATTTTGTTGATCCTAACTATCATGAGCATTTATGCTAGTCTTACTTGACACTATGGGTTGACGAGGTATTATCCTTGACTGTTATGCGAGTGCATGCTTTTAGTTATCCTGACTTTCATGTGTCTTGATACAAGCATAATCTTGCCATATCAAAACTTAGGTAATCTCACTGCATTAGTCATCTTGACCTATATGTCTTTGATGCCTAGGTGAGATTTCCACATTTCTATCTGATAAAGATCATATTCATATACACATAGTTATGCTAGTGTGCATTGTATGATCTTACGACGCTACCAATAACGCTCGATGATGATAATTAGATGTCTATAAGCGTTGTGACCTTGCAAGTCAACCACTTTCATAGTAGCTTGCATTCTTAGGTTCATCATAGTTTAGTTTTTGCATCTTGCATATGAAGAGAGCTTTCTTTTTTATCAGCTATGGACTAGTTGGTCAGCTGTGCTCATTTTCTAATTCTTCTTGATCATATCTTTCATTTCTGGTCTTTTATATCACGTCATTTTCTATCCATTTTCGGACTCGAAATCGAAATCTGAGTCGCGTTTCCAAATTTTCTCATTCTTCTACGCAGTTGATTGACCTTTTGAGGCATAATTTGATTTTCGGTGGAATTTCTTCCTTCCATGTCTCTCAAATTTTCTAGTCTTTCATTCACTCTATTTCTAGTCTTCTATTTCTATTCTTCTATTTCCTCGCTGGGGCATGTTTCACCGCCTAATGGTTACCCTATTGACCAATACATTCGATTATGATTTCATTATGATTTGATCAACCTTATCAATTTTCTGTCTCTCCTCTACTTGATTTCGATTTCGATTCCGAGGGGGCAGTACCTATGGGATTCTCATCCCTGATTTATTTGATTCTCTTGATTCAGACATCTTTTGTGAGCTTTTGCTCAAATTTGAGATTCTTATCTCCCATTTTTAGACTTGATTATTGCCTAGCAGCGACGGTGATAGTTTTGTCTAAAGCTTGATTTGCACCTAGCAGCGACGGTGTTGGTCTAAGCTTTTGTTTATGTTTGTCTAGATGTGATCCCGAATCGACCTCATATCTGAGTTGTCTTGTGATCCCAAATCGATCTCACATTTCAACTTCATTCTTTGACTACATGTGTTCCCAAATCGATCACACATTAGTCAAAGAGGGGCAAATGTATGCACCCTAAAATGGTCGCCTAGACTTTGGGCCCCATTCATTCAATTTATCAATCCTGAATCATTTTTATCAATAATCAATATTTTCAATATTATCAATTTCTTGATCAAGTCTTAATTTTGATCATATATTGGATGTTTATCCTTGGGCTAACCATTTATTATAAGTCTTTATTTATTTAAAAGGAATATTTCCTCCCCTTTTAATAAATAAAAAGCCCCACCTTTTCCTCTTATCCTAAGTTGCACAAATAAAACATTATTCATATTTTATAAAAAAGGGAAAAAGCACTTTTTGTCTCACATGAGGCTCAAAAGTCAACACTTCACTCTCATTGGAGGATACTTGTGCACATGGATTGCTCCTTTTTCAAGCTCCACCGCTGATTAAGTCTTTTGCCTCTTAATCTCAATGGTCCATTTTCATCTCATTCTTTATAAAAGGAGAGCTCTCTCCTCCATTTGCATATCCTTGTTTTATGCTATTGTTATGCTGCAGGTTTTCTAGGTACATTTGGAGCTTTTTGAAGACATTGAAGACTTGTTGCTCTCATCATTTTAGTTGCATTTCATAATAGTTTTGCTTTCATAGTTACATTCATGGCATCATAGATTAGATTTCCTTTTATGCAATAGAATAAGCTCACATAGTTTAAATAGGAGGCATTGTAATCCATTGCTATTTCTCTTCATAGCTTAGTTTGTACTTCCATTTTCATAGCATAGCTTGCACATTTGCATCTTCATCTTAGTTGCATTGCATTGCATTTCATATTGGATTCTTGGAGATATTGGCATTGTTGCCCTTGTCTTCACTTGAATCTCTCATTGTATGGTTGACTAGCAAGGTCACTTTCTTGTAGCTCTAGCTGAGAGCAAAACTCATAGTCCCTTGCAACTCCATGCATAGAGAGCTATGAGCCGCTTTGTGAGGCCTCATTCTTGAGCAACCTTGCATGCAATGGTTCATAGAAGTGCACCTATTTTAGTGTGTACAACCCCCAAAAAGGTGAATAGGATTGGTAAGTGGTCTACTCCTCTTCTAATGTTTTGGGCAGTTATGAAAAATGTTGTGGGATCTGTTATGCACACAAGGTCAAAAGTTATCATTTTGAGTTGATGTTCCATACATGTTCCCTCTTGCCCTATTAATTGTTTGGTTTGACTGCCATAAAATTTGCACAATTGATCCAATACTAATGCACAAATGTCCTTGTAATTATGTGCTATTAGTGCTAATAAAATTTTCCCAATCAATTTAATTACTACCTTTTTATCCAGCCATTAAATACACCAATGGGAAGCTATTGGTCCACTAGATGATATTTTAGCACATGGACTTTTAATTAGCAGAATCAAATGAATGGTAATTGGAACATGGATAGTAATTAGACCATTTCCCCTACTTTGAGGTTTGTTTAGGTCCTAGAATGATTACAAATATATGAAAGAATGTAATATTAATAAACATGAAATAAGTTCAAAATAATGTGTTCAAATTGATGAATAAAATAAAAAGATAAGAGACTATAAAATAATAATATATTTAAAATAAAATAAAATGAGGAGACCATTTGAGATCTTAGAAGGTTATTCGTAGTATGCAATGGTCTCATGCTCATCAAGCCAAGTTTGAAGGTATATTTTTGATGTAGGGGCATCCAAGGTTGAGGTAGGGGCATTCGTGATCCTTAGTGAAACTGCATAGAGTGTTTGTATTTTGGCCAGTTTTTCTCGGTTGCAGCCTTGACTGACGGTCTTGATCATTGAAGGAAGCTCAGTCGCTCAAGGAACTTGGTAATCTCTAGTGCTTCATGAAAGTGTTACTCAGCATTCTTGTGGTGCTCAGTTGACATTGGTGCTCGATGATGCTTGGCTTGCTTAGTTATTTCACTGTTGCTCGGTAGTTCTGGTTTACCGACTAAAGTTTTGTGTGATTTGTTGGGCTGAAGTGGTGCATTTATTAATTGTATCTTTTGTTGGATTCTCTTAAGTGGATCTAGAGGCTGACATGCTAAATTAAATGTTTGAATATATTTTGTAAGCCAACTTGTATGGCATTTAATATTTGTTAGGAAGGGTTTAGGTTTCATCTTGCTAACTTGTGGTTGGTGATTAGTATTTAAGGGGAACTCGGGGTAGATGTTTAGGCACTAGAAAGTAGTGGAAAGTGGCAGAAGAAACATCAGTTCTTGGTGGCATGCACTTAGAGGAGCTACTGAAGCTGAAGTTGGTGAAATTGTAGAAAAGATCTTCCATGATCTTGCAGATCTAATTCTTATCAAATAGTTTGTGATAGCAGAGCTAGTGGTTGCATACTTGGAAACAAGGAGATTTCTTGGAGGCTTGTGAGCTTAAGTTTAGATCTTCCTTAGGGTTTCCATCAGCTTCTGATTATCTTCAGAGATGAACTAGCTATAGTTTGTATTGGATTTGTTGTGGATCTTGCAAAAAAATTTACTGATTGTAATTGGCCCTAACCCGGAAGGCCTTACAGTCGGGCATGTTAATGAAAATCTGAGTTAAACAATTGCTTTATGTTTCTTTGTTGAGTATTTCATTGTGTTGTTATGTTGGCTACAAGGTTTGGACTGTCCTTAATTAGATCAACCATCCTTGACTACGTCAGGTGGTATCAGAACCAAGGTTTGTTCCTGTTGGAGCAGAGTAGATATTGTGGATCAAAAGCTTGACCTAGCAAGGCTGATCTTGTGAAGTTGATCTTGTTGGTGGAAAGATCATGTTATCTTGATTGCAAATTTGTGGTATTGAACTTGTGAATTGTGCCCTAGTTATCTGGCAAGGTTTCAGGTTGAGATCTAACTTGCATACAACTTAGAAATTGTCACAAGGTGTTTGGTGAGGGTTTGTTACAAAGGGTTTATTTACATATCTTTAGGGATGCCTCTGAGAAGATTATACCCTAGAGTGATTCAAGACCTCTGTGATACTATGGAATCCAGGATTATAGAGAAAGTAAAATCAAATTTTAGATCTGAGATGGAATTGATAAAAAATGACATGGTCATCAAGATCATGAGAGCTGTTACTGGTATTCCTCAGAATGTTGGTACTGAGGATGGATATGAAGAAGCTGTCGAAGACTTTGAGCCTATTGGATCTAGTGGTGATGACTAGAGGGATAGATCTGGTGAAGGAAGAACTACTCAGTTACATAGATCTAAAGCTTGGTTTAGTAGTTACCGAATGGAAGTCTCTAATTTCTCTGGAACTTTGAAACCTGAGAATTTGATTGACTGGATCGGTGAAATTGAAGATTTCTTTGAGATGGAAGAAATTGAAGACCCTCTTTGAGTGAGATCAGCACAAACTAAGTTGAAAGGACATGCTTCTCTTTGGTGGAAAGAATTACAAAGAGAAAGGGAAGATGAAGGTGAAATGAAGATCAATCGATGGAGGTTGATGGTGACTAAATTGAAAGCTAAGTTCATACCAGTTGACTATGAGCTTGACTTGTTTATGAAGTTGCAGAATCTGAAGTAGAAGGATTTTTCTGTTGAAGATGATACCGAGGAGTTCTACAAACTTACTATTCGGTCTAGACACTGAGAGATTGGTAAGGAAAAGGTAGCTTGATATGTGAATGGTCTGAGATTCAATATTCAGGATGATCTTGGATTGTTGAAGCTTGATTCTGTTGAAGATGCTTATCGGTATGCACTGAAGGTAGAAGATAAGTTAAAAAGAAAACAACATAGTAACTCCCGAGGGAAGGAGAAAGTTGATCACTCGAAAAAGGATAAACCAACTGATGCAGAAGATGAACAGAAACTTGTGGAACCTAAGAAGAAGATAGGTAGAGTTATCTTTAAGGGTACTTGCTATAACTATGGAGAGGAAGGACATCGTCTGAAGAAGGTTGACTGATGGAATGTTGTGGTAAATGAAAACATTCAGAATGAACCTGAATCTAAGAACTTGTTGCTTCGGTGAACATTTCTCAATACAAAAGGATGAACCTTGTCAAAGGAGTAATTTTTTTTTAAGACTCGATGAAAGTCTAGAGGTAAACTCTATGATGTTATTGTTGATAGTGGTAGTATTGATAACCTTGTTGTTGAGGGCATGGTTTAGGAACTTGGTTTGAATAGAATGAAACATCCACGTCCTTATAGGATTGGTTGGTTGCAAGATGTCCATGCTTTGGAACTAAGAGAACAATGCTTCATTGATGTTCAGATTGGCTAGTATAAGGATCTTGTGTTATGTGACATTGTGGATATGAATAGTTGTGATATATTGCTCAGTAGACCTTGGCAGTATGATTGCAAACCTATGTATGATTGTGTGAAGAATGTATTTACTATTGAGAAGAATGACAGGAAGTTTTCACTAATGCCTTTGATGGATACAACGCTCGGTAGCAGAAGCCTGAGTATTGGTAGCCGAGTTGAGATTGTGGATCCAGAGAAAATGAATGATCGGTATGGAGAACCAACCTATGCATTGTCTAGAAAAGACTTGAAGAGACAGAGGAAACAAAAGTGAAAGAATTTGCAAGCAGAAAAGGTGGACTTGTATGTGAAGAACCAGTTCAGGATTTACGTGCTGAATCCTGGAAGATGTTCTTCCCACATATGAACATCTTTTGGAACCTAGGGTGTCTAATGTAGGGGCATCTAAGGTTGAGGCAGGGGCATTCTTGATCCTTGGTGAAACTGCATAAAGTGTTTGTATTTTGGCCAGTTTTTCTCGATTGCAGCCTTGACCGACGGTGTCAGTCATTAAAGGAAGCTCAGTCACTGAAGGAACTCAGTAATCTTTGGCACTCAGTGAAAGTGTTACTCGGTCATGCCTATGGTGCTCAGTCGACACTGGTGCTTGGCGATGCTTGGCTTGCTCGGTTATTTCATTGTTGCTCAGTAGTTTTGGTTTACTGACTAGAGTTCTATGTGATTTGTTGGGCAGACATGGTGCATTTATTAATTGTATCTTTTGATGGATTCTCCTAAGTGGATCTGGAGGTCGACATGCTGAATTAAATTTTTGTATACATTTTGTAAGATGACTTGTATGGCATTTAATATTTATTAGGAAGGGTTTAGGTTTCATCTTGCCGACTTGTGGCTGATGATTAGTATTTAAGGGGAACTTGGGGTAGATGTTTAGGCAGTGGGGAGTAGTGGAAAGTGGTAGAAGAAACATTAGTTCTTGGTGGCATGCACTTAGAAGAGCTACTAAAGCTGAAGTTGGTGAAGTTGTAGAAAAGATCTTCCATGATCTTGCAAATCTGATTCTTATCAAATAGTTTGTGATAGCAGAGCTAGTGGTTGCATACTTTCAAATAAGGAGATTGTTGGGAGGCTTGTGAGCTCAAGTTTAGATCTTCCTTAGGGTTTCCATCATCTTCTGATTGTCTTCAGAGATGAACTAGCTAGAGTTTGTATTGGATCTATTGTGGATCTTGCAGAATTATTTATTGATTGTAATTGGCCCTAACCCAGAAGGCCTTACAACTGAGCATGTTAATGAAAATCAAAGTTAAACAATTGCTTTGTGTTTCTTTTTTGAGTATTCTATTATGTTTTTATGTTGGCTGCAAGGTTTGGACTGCCCTTAATTGGATCCACCATCCTTGACTGCATCAATTTTTCATTTGCCTCTCCCAAACACTTCAAAATGTTAAACTTGAAGGAAGTTGACACTAGTTTAAAATTGGGCCACTAAAACAATGTGATCATTAGGTGATTTAAATTTGAGCCATGATTGGCAATACCATGGTTCCCAAGCTACATTTCTCTCTTCAATATAATATTAAATTGGGACCTAAGGTCTAAAATTGAATGAAGAATCCAAAATTAGATGCAAAATTGAGTTGGAATGAATGAGACCATAAGTGAGAGGCCATACATGCTAAAATGAGCCTTAGGGATGCAATTTATGATGCTACAACACCGGTGGAAAGGGTCAGTAAATAGAGGTGGGTGAGATTAAAGGAGGAGAGATAGAGGATATAGCATGCATAGGATGTTGAGCACCTATAGAGGGTGATTGACTAGCTATAGTCCATAGGTTAGCGAGCTCAACATAGGGGTCTAACAGGAGTAGTATATACATATGTTACATAGGAAACAATGTAATGGTTAAATTGAAAATTAAATGACATAGTGGCCATAGAGTGTAAATCAGTATCAGAGTAGGTGGTGATAGTAGAGGAGGAGAAGGACACCCTAATAGATAAGAGGAACATAGCTATATTAGAGAAATATGGGGTGACTAAAGAGAAAGACACTCTACAAATCGCAAAAGAAGCTTGGGACTTAGATCAAGGGAGACCTATATTAGATATAGATTGACTATAGAGTGAGAGGGATGAGGCCCGTAGGGGTGGAGATGGTGGATCAAAGATATAAATGTAAGTGTTAGGTGAACATGTTACTTAGTATTTAACCAAGACAATGTAGTACCAATGTTTGTATAAGGTGAAGGCACATTGAGGGTAGAAAAAAGTCTTCGTACCACCACCATCATCAAAATAAAGTGGATCCCGCACACAAAATGGATCCTCAACTAGGATTTGTGTGCTATAATTGTGTCACACTTCTAAGAATCATTACATTAAAAAACACTCAAGAATGAGGTCTCAAAAATTGATCCATAACTCCCTAGGCATGGAGTGCAAGGGTTTTTAAGAATGCTCTTAGCTAGAGCTATTAAGCCAATAACCTTGCTAGTAAACCATGCAATGGGAGATTTAATGAAGACAAGGGCAAGAATGCCAATATCCCCAAGAATCAAATAAATTCAATGCAATGCAAGCTAATCTATGAGAATGAAAGATGCAAGCTAGTCTATGGAAATGAAAGTACAAGCTATGCTATGAAAAGGAAAGAACAAGTATTACCAAGCCTTCCTAATTAAGCTAGATGAATTAATCTAAAGCATAAAGGAAAATAAGCTAAGTATGAAGCTATGAATGCCATGACAATGAAGCTACTATGCAAGAAATGAAACTAGAGTAGTATGTAGATGCAAAAGCCAAGAATGCTCCAAATCTTCAAAAAGCTCCAAATGTACCTAGAAAACCTACAGCATAACATTAGCATAAAAAGTTGGGATCTAGAATGAAGAAGAGAGCTCTCCTTTTATAAGAAATGAGAAGGAATGGACCATGGAGATTAAGAGGAAAAAGATTTAATCAACGGTGGAGCTTGAAAGAGGAGCAATCCATGTGCACAAATATCCTCCAATAGGAAAATAGGAGTTGACTTTTGTGTCCATATGAGACAACAAGTGCTTTTCTTTTTTTTATAAAATAAGAATAATGCTTTATTTGTGCAACTTCGGATAAGAGGAAAAGTGGGGGATTTTAATTTAATAAAAGGGGAGGAAATATTCCTTTTAATTAAATAAAGACTTAGGATAAGATGGTTAGCCCATAGAAAATAATCGAATAAATGATAGAACTAGGATTTGATCAAGAGCAAGCAATTGATGATTTAGCAAAAGGGGCTAATAGTCTAGATGACCATTTTTAGGTGTATACAAGATTTGGATTCTTTCATTCAACAATGGGTCATCCCACTATAGGATAAGATCAGTGATGGGTCCATACGAGATCAGGGGTTTCACTTAGTGAACTTGACTCATAGCACGTGTGTTCATTGCATACTAAAGAATCCCCCTATTTTCAAAAAATATTGCCCCAAACTCCTTTTTTGGTGTGCCCCCTCCAATACCCACCCAATATCTCCTATACCCATATTCCTATATAGACACGCGCCCACCCCCTCCCCCTATTTGAAGGCAATGCATTGCCCCCCTTTTTTTGCCTAATTTAAACCCCCCAATATGTACACACATTATATTATATTTCCCCTTCAATGAAGACCTCATGCATATGATGCTCAAGGGGAGGGGAACAGCCCTCAACATGTGGTAGATAGAGGAAAGACACCTCTAATAGCATATGTCATCCTATTTAGAGGAGATGTCATGAGGGAGCTCAAGGTGACCCCTAGTTAGATTTATTTTAGGAAACTTTTTGAGCTCATGTGTATATGTACCTAGGTGATTGATGTAAATGATTCTTTTTAAACATGATTCTTTTGGCATATGAGGTGATGATGTATTGTTATGACATGGACACAATATTTTTTTAGACCTTTTCAATATATATATGAAAGACTATTGATGATGTGTGATGATGTTTATGTGTATGATTGTAAGATGGATTATGATGGATGAATATAGATGCTATAATATAAAAATATTTGCGATGCATGATGGGATTTTATTTATATTCATTCCTATGATATATGCATGTGATATATAATATTACTGATGACTTGTGGTGTAGGAGGGATGTGAATATGGATGTTTATTATTGTCATGCATATATGGATGCTATAGTGCTTATGCATTTATGATTCAACATATGAATGGACACGGAAATGAGGGATAGATAATCAGATTAATATTGTATGTGTTCAGCTAAAATAATTGCATATGTATGAGGATATGATGATGATATGAGATGCACATGTAGAATTGTAGATAAAAAAATCATTACGTGCTCAAATGTTTGCATAATGAAATGAACCTAAAATGGATCCTAAAAGGCTAATGAACATAAATGAATAATTGAGATGAATGCAATTAGCTAAATAACACAAACTAACAAGTCTATATTACTTCTAATTGATAATGATATTTTGAATAAACTGAGAGAGTGGTAATTGAATGAATATAACTAATGATAGATAATTAATAAGCTAAAGTGATATGCCAATTTTCATCAAAAAAATTTCAAGGTACACAAGATTTAGATCTGAAGCTTTTTTTCTCTTCTTTTGATAAAGCATATCATTTTAGGCTTAGGGGTTCAATATTTGGATTGTGGGGGGGTGTTATTTTCTTTTTTCTATCAGTTAAACTAGATATTTATCAAAACAAAAACCCCTTCTAAAAAATATGGTCGAGACCTCTTCTTGTCTAGAACTTCTGACCCCACATAATTTTCACACATGGAAAACCCTGATGACACGACTTCTCTGTTAAAAAGGGCTCTGGTCTTGTCCCGATGCAGTGCAATCAGTATTATAGAGGCCCTTTGAGATCATGCATCATCAGAACAAGATGGATGAGGCTATGGGGTTGATTTCTTTATAGGTATCCGACAGCTGGTAGTTTCATCTTGATGGGTGAATACCCCTCTAGCTATGTGGACCAAGCTAAACACCTTGTTTGGTATAGTGAATGAGTTTAGAGCACTTCAGATTGAGGCAGAGATTACCTCTCTTGTACCTGATTCTTTTCCCTCTATTGAGGACTTTCTGATGAAGTTCAAACAACAGAGATCTTTGTTACATGGATGTGGAAAGAAAAAGAATAATAAAGAGTGCATTTATCTGATTCTATCTAAGCTTAGGGGAAACTTTCAGATCTTCTCTTCTACTTTTCATTCTACCATGGACGCTTTGGGACCTACATTCACCATGCCCACTTTTGAGGTGTTTTGTGATTGTTTGACTAGAAAGTAGGCCAAACTTACTCAGTTGGACTCTCTAATAGGATCAAAGAACCAAGCATTCTTTTTCCATCCATCCAACAGAAAGAAGAAGCTGAAGCTGAAGCAAATATCAGATTTCTCTTATCAGCACTCTACTAGCCCACCATCTTCTTCTAAGAAGGAGAAACAAAAGACTGAGAGACCTATATGTTCCTATTGTTAGAAGGGACCTCATGACAAGTCACATTGTTTTCAAAAGAGATTTGATGGCTATGAGAAACAAATTTTAGATTTGCAAGCTCTTCTTCAGAAGAGCACTATTTCCTCTCCATCCTCTTCTACCTCACAGGGGTTTTCTTTTTAGTCTTCTTCCACAACTTCGACATCTAGATAGGATTTTGGATAGGGTCATGCATTATAGGCATCCATTGCATCCCCTTCACAGGTCCCTTGGATACTGGATTCAGGTGCTTCTCACCATATGGAATCTTCTCAAGGGGTCTTCTCTATTATTGAGGCTTCTCCCATTCCTCATATTCTCATGGGGAATAACATTGTCCTAACAATCTGCAGGAAAGGTTTAGTAGGCATTTATGATGGCACATTCAATGATGTATTGTATGTTCCATCTCTATCTATAAACCTTCTCTCGATTTATCAGATTACACACAGTGGATCAAGGAAGATAGTTGAGTTCACTAGAGATTCAGTCTTCATTCGGGATAGTGCGACAAGAGGCATTGTTTCTAAAGGGACAGTTGATCATTCCACCCATCTCTACACCTTCTCACACTTTGGTCCACCATCTCCATTGTTGGAGCACAACTCTCCTCTTTCGCGAGAGCATCATGTGGTGCAATCAGGTCGCTTGAACCTTTGTATTGTTCTTGAGATCACTACTATGACTGCCACACCACATCCTATTGAGGTCTTCTCTCTTCAATAGGATTCTTCTTCAGCACTACCTAACCCTCCAGCTCCATTCATCGAGCCATCAGGTGCACTTGTTGAGGATTCTATAGAGAACATGCATCTCCTCTTTCATGATAGTGTCAGCACACCTATCACACCACCTACATTGGGGATTCCCTTTTAGGATCCTCATGTTTACTCCTTTGAGCATCAGCTCGACTTTCCAGTGACACCTCATCTTTCGAGGTTACCTCTTCAATGTCCACTGACTTTCACTCCTCTATATTGGAGTCACAGTGGTTTGTTCATTGATCCAAGGTTTCTTTCATTCTGGAGGGGCTTTGGAGCCTTGATCCTCTCTCACAGGGGGGTTGGTAGCACACATTGTACTTATGGCTTTGAGAGAGTATCTTGAAGTCATTTTTTTCTTTTCCTTGCCTTTATATCTCTTTTTGGAGTAGGGTTTTTTCCCACTGGGTTTTCTCTATTTCTCTATTTTACAGAGATTTGGTTGTGTTGGTTACCTCATCAAGCCATGTTGCCAGGACCCATTTTTATGCTTCCAATAGTGTAGTTTCCTTTGCTTTCTGCTTGCATTGTTTGTAGCTGCATTGTTGCTCATCTTAAGGGGGGGTGTTAGAGTAAAGTATTAAATTTATTAATTAACTTTACTCCTTTCTTAAGATGTCAACACTTTTATTTTTACTTGTTTATATTTAAACACACATGCACTAGTTGATTTAAAATTATGCACTTGTTGTTTTAAATATAAACTTGCATGCATTAGTCTTGTAATAATTTAACTAATTATTACATGCACTAGGGTTTTCCTTTCAAGGCTTTTGATCTCCTTTATATGGATGATCCATTGTACATTTAATTCATTCATTATTTGAGGATATTTTCTTCATATTTTTTATTCAAACCCTTGCCCTCTTCTTGTCTCTACTTCCTTGTAACAAGTTTTTGTATGCAGGCGATCTTTGGGTTTTGTGGATTTGCATTGCTCAAATCCTACAGTTTCCTAATTGTATAAGTCATCGTCATCTTTATTATCTATTGTAAAAAATACATCTGAAGCAGTAGTAGGTCTATTTGGAAATCAAAATTCAAAACCAAAGCCTCAAGATTGTTGTAGTGTTTGTGCAAAGGCTTGATACTTCCAAATATCAGCATCACTAACAATTTTTGGGCATATTTCATTTACTCCTCAAAATGAGCAGCCTTTATTTCAGCTACCTCATCACTATCATCCTCATCCATTGCCTCGAGGTTCTCACTTCTTTTTTGTAGCTATCAATTGAACTAGACTTTCTTTGTTGTAGAATTGATTTAGTATAGAAATGTAGGTGGAGGTGGTGGATCAAATATAGAAATGTAAGTGTTAGGCCAACATGTTACTTAGTATTCAACCAAGACAATGTATTACCAATGTTTGTATAAGGTGAAGGCACATTGAGGGTAGAAAAAAGTCTTTGTACTAGACCACCATCATCAAAATAAAGTGGATCTCGCACACAAAATGGATCCTCAACTAGGATTTGGATTCCTTCATTCAAGAATGGGTCATCCCACTATAGGATAAGATCAGTGATGGGTCCATACGAGATCAAGGGCTTCACTTAGTGAGCTTGAGTCATAGCATGTGTGTTCATTGCATACTAAAGAATCCCCCTATTATCAAAAAATATTTCCCCAAACTCCTTTTTTGTCGTGCCCCCTCCAATACACACCCAATATCTCCTATACCCATATCTCCTATATAGACACGCACTCACCCCCTCCCCCTATTTAAAGGCAATGCATTGCCCCCTTTTTTCACCCAATTTAAACCCCCCAATATGTACACACATGATATTATATTTCCCCTTTAGTGAAGACCTCATGCATACGATGTTCAAGGGGAGGGGACCAACCTTCAACATGTGGTAGATAGAGGAAAGACACCTCTAATAGGATATGTCATCCTAGTCAAAGGATATGTCATGAGGGAGCTCAAGGTGACCCCTAGTTAGATTTATTTTAGGAAACTTTTTGAGCTCATGTGTATATGTACCTAGGTGATTGATGTAAATGATTCTTTTTAAACATGATTCTTTTGGCATATGAGGTGATGATGTACTGTTATGACATGGACACAGTATTTTTTTAGACATTTTCAATATATATATATATATATATATATATATATATATATATATATATATATATATATATATATATATATATATATATATATATATATATATATATATATATATATATGAAAGACTATTAATGATGTGTGATGTGTGTATGATTATAAGATGGATTATGATGGATGAATATAGATGTTATAATATAAAAATATTTGTGATGAATGATGGGATTTTATTTATATGCATGCCTATGATATTTGCATGTGATCTATAATATTACTGATGACTTGTGATGTAGGAGGGATGTGAATATGGATGTTTATTATTTTCATGCTTATATGGATGTTATAGTGATTATGCATTTATGATTCAACATATGAATGCACATGGAAATGTGGGATAGATAATCAGATTAATATTGTATGTGTTTAGCTAAAATAATTGCATATGTATGAGGATATTATGATGATATGAGATGCACATGTAGAATGGTAGATAAAAAAATCGTTACATGCTCAAATGGATGCATAATGAAATGAACCTAAAATGGATCCTAAAAGGCTAATGAACATAAATGAATAATTGAGATGAATGTAATTAGCTAAATAACACAAACTAACAAGTCTATATTACTTCTAATTAATAATGATATTTTGAATAAACCAAGAGAGTGGTAATTGAATAAATATAACTAATGATAGATAATTAATAAGCTAAGGTGATATGCATGAGGATGATAATGAAAGACTAAAAAAGAATGACGAGTCTATATTAACCCTTTATTCAATGTAAATGACAATCCATAAATGAGTCTAATAAAATATTATAATGCACCTAACAAGTAATGTCAATATATGGATGCCTTCAAAAGATGAAGATGTCCTAACTAAAATGAAAAATCTCAAAAACATTGATAGTGAAAAACTCTAACTAGGTTAGATAAATGACATGAGACTAAAGTTTACATTCCTAATCTAGGGGATTAGGGAGAGGGATGGGAGAGAATGTAAAGGAAAGAGATGATTTAGGACAGTGCAGTTTTGTGCACATGGGGGAATTTGACTTTTTGAGTACCCTATGGGAGCTTCCATTTAGAGAGAACTTATTTTGATTTAGCATCTAATATTATGCACTAGGGTATGAAGATGCAAGGTGACATCATATCAAGGGAACAAGACTACCTCTGTTGGAATCATTTACCGTTGCGCCAAAAGCTCAAACTGTCGATGCTTGATACAAATGCTAGATTTAACTCGACCCATAGGAGGCGGTTAAGCCATGTCACAAATCTCCAAGAAGGTGCCGACCACTGAGTCAACAATCTCCTCCTCAGCACCAATTGAGCCCTCAACACCCACTAAAGAGAGACTCGAACCCATGACCCAAGGTTGTAATACCAATTGTTGGAATCATTTACCGTTGCACCAAAAGCTCAAACTATCAGTGCCCAATACAAATGCCAGATTTAACCTAACCCATAAGAGGCAGTTAAGTCATGTCACAAATCTCCAAGGAGGTGATGACCACCAAGTCAACATACCCAAGAAGCAAAATGGTTAGTCTAACATCCTACAAATTTCTAAGAAACTTGAGTTGACATGATACTAGAAAACTAAAAGCAAAGGATAGTGCTTAGCTTAACATGAGACCACATAGATTGCAAGTGGAAATAACAACGGATACATCCAGAAAACACATGCAAAAGGAAAATAAAGATTGTGTCCCTAGTTTCACCACTCACAACAAACCATGATATCAAGGATTGTGATGACCATAAGGAAGCAAAGTGAGTAATCTCAAAAGAAATATTAAAAAAAGCATCAATTTCATTACTACCTTTTTATCTAGCTATTAGGTATACCAATGGGCAGCTATTGGTCCACTAGATGATATTTTAGCAAATGGACTTTTAATTGGCAAAATCAAATGAATGGTAATTGGAACATGGATAGTAATTAGACCATTTCCCCTACTTTGAGGTTCGTCTAGATTCTAGAACGATTACAAATATACGAAAGAATATAATATTAATAAACATGAAATAAGTTCAAAAGAATGTGTGCAAATTGATGAATAAAATCAAAAGATAAGAGACTATATAATAATAATAATAATATTTAAAATAAAATAAAATGAGGAGACCATTTGAGATCTTAGGAGGTTATTCTTGGTATGCAATGGTCTCATGCTCATCAAGCCAAGTTTGATGATCATCGCGAGGCGATAGGGTGTTTTAATGACCTTGGCCTTCATGCATTCATTAGAATTTGACGGTCTGTTGCTTGAGGCTGAATAAATTGGATAAATACGAAGCCAAGGACATTGGTGCCGGTAACCTGGAAATCCCACGGCTGGAGCCGCCCACGTTGTCTTGAAATGACGTGTTTGGTCACCTGATTACGTCTGGAGGTCAACATCTATGACAATCATTTTGACAACAACTGTTTTGTAATAATGGTGAACACAGCTAAGCCAGCCGTATGAAAGAAACACGCTGTTCTGCTTCCTGGAATTCCGCGTGCCACAAAACCCAACCACCATAATATCTAAATACAAAGCGCGCTCCAACTCATCCACTTTAACAACTCACTGTGAAATTTCTCGCTACTTCCCATTCCTTACCTGACGACGCTAGCCATAGCCCTTTCAATAGTAGGGGATGGGGGGTGCGAGCTGCTGCCTATATATAGGAACACATATCCCATTCATTTTCCTCACACACAACCTTTCAACACTTCAATACCTAGTCTATCACTACTACGCTTTCTACTCTTGTCCCAACTTTCCAATGGAACTTTTACCCTGTTTCCTCCTCATAAGCCTTGCACTCTCTTTCTCCCACCTTGGTTCTGCTAATTTTTACAATGACTTCGATATCACATGGGGAAATGATCGTGCTAAGATTCTCGACAATGGCAAAGGCTTGCACCTCACTCTCGATCAGTCCTCAGGTGTATATTTCATCTCATTTTCTTACTGTATATAAATATGTGTGTTTTTTACAGTATGTTGAACCGATCCTTATCTCCTCCCCTGTCTCTGCTGTATTAAAACAGGTTCTGGGTTCCAATCCAAGAATGAATATCTCTTTGGCAAGATTGATATGCAAATCAAGCTGGTTACTGGTAACTCCGCCGGTACTGTTACTGCATACTATGTAAGTCTCTCCCTTCATTTCATTCTAGTTTCCTGATATTATGAGGTGTACTGGGCACTGAGCACTGAGAAGTAGTAGCATTGTTGTGGGAATTTGAGCGTGGCCTAATAAAATGGTTATGTTCTGCTGCAGCTGTCCTCACAAGGGACTACACACGATGAAATAGACTTCGAGTTCCTGGGAAATCTGTCTGGAGATCCGTACATAATGCACACCAATGTTTTCTCTCAAGGCAAAGGCAACCGCGAGCAGCAATTCTACCTCTGGTTCGACCCCACCGCAGACTTCCACACTTACTCCGTCACATGGAATCCCCAACAAATCATGTAAGTTAACATTGTCCCCGCAAATTCAAATCAACTACTGAATAATCGTCCTCTTTTGCCTGGCCCTCTACTTTTAACATCCTTAATATTCTACTTATAATGCGTATTTATGGTACTCTGCAGGTTTTCTGTGGATGGGACTCCCGTGAGAGTTTTCAAGAACAGCGAGGATTTGGGCGTTGCATATCCGAAGAATCAAGCGATGAGAATATATTCGAGCCTGTGGAACGCAGACGATTGGGCAACCAGAGGTGGGCTTGTAAAGACCGACTGGAGCAAAGCTCCATTTGTGGCGTCCTATGGGAATTTCAAAGCAGAGACATGCGCCGCCTCCTCCGATTGCTCTGTGAATTCGTGGTACGCTGCAGCTGCCTTGGAGTCCAGCGAGCAGCAGAAACTTGAATGGGTGAGGAAGAACTACATGATTTACGATTACTGTTCAGACAATAAAAGGTTTCCACAGGGATTCCCCGCTGAATGCACTCGCCAGGCATAGGCATCAAACAGCTGAGTTCAGAGGATCAACGTACACTATGTTTCACCAAATTTGTTAATTCAAATTCTTTTGTTCCTTCACTTTTTGCTGTAGCGGTTTTCAAGGCCAAGAGGCTATGCTGCTTGACAGCTTGTAACTATATAATTTACAAGCCATCGCAGCCAAGTAATTATATATTTTAGAAAGACTTTTGTGTTCATCTGTTAGCATTGAATGAGCTTCAATTTCATCCAATTGTGGGCCGCCACACGTGAGATTCTAATACCAAAATTGTCATCTAGACATGGATCTCTAAAGGGATGCAGGTTACAAATATAGCTTCAACACATTCAGTGGAACTCAGCACCATGTCACGTAATGTCGGAGGTGAAGGAATAGTCTTTAGTCATAAAAGAGAGATTTCCAAATAAATTGTAGCAATACTTGGATGATTAAACAACTTATTAATAATAAAACCTGTTTTCTACTTTGACACAATATTGAGTGATATTATATTTATTATTTTTTACAATTTGCCTCATTAAAACCTTATTTTCATTGAAGTGTAAAAGCACAAACAATGAAGAGGGTGTTAGTACACAAGAATAGATTACTTACTTCTTCATAAAGTTCAAAAAGAAAACTCTATTTATCTATATTCATAGTTGAGAGTAGCAACAATTCTTATTATGCAATGGTATTCCAGATTGCATACAAGGTATCTTGATGATAATAATAGTTATGAAAGCAAGGTTGTAATATCCATGAGCTAGCTCTTATCGTTTTCTTCTCACAAAGATATATGCATCATTTTACATATAGATAATACTTTTGAACTTGTATAATGCTAGGGAGATTTGTAGATCCACAAAGAGTTGAATTTATAAGATTACGATAAGAGCCAAGGCCTAATAATTAGAAGGCCTTAATGTCTATCGACACCTTGTCAACTTTAAGGCTTTAGACTTTATGGATCACCAAAGACCATGATTCCATATGGAGGGGAGTTGGACAATAGCTCCATAAGTAATAAGAGAAACTAACACAAAGCACGGTTCATATGATTTCTACGGTCTAGTTTGAGATACTGATCAAAATTTACATCACAAATATTGACAAATTAGGAGGTTTTCTAGCACTTTTATAAGACAATAACTTCAACAACTCCTAATACCCCATTGATAAGTCCAACATCAACCCAAGAATTTGAAGTGAACATCACCTTCTAGCCATGCACAAAATAATTATGGAAGGAAGTTACTTGCTCTCAAAATTTGTAGTGAACTTCTCCTTTATTTGTTTTACATTACACTATGGACCTAGTAGCCCCAAGGAGTTTTAAATATATTTATATGTAGATCAAACAAGTCATTTATCAAGATAAATGTATAGAGGATTTGAATGCAATAAGATTAACATTGACTAAAGGATTAATGTGCAACGTAAGCATCTCCCAACTAGAAATACTTGTCTCTACTTTTTAAATATTTTATAGAAGTTCCAAAAACTGTAGTCGTGTTTGGTTACCACCTTGTTGATGAAAGATATCATTTACTACAACAACTGTGTGAAAGTCATATCAAAATTTCACAAGTTGTATGAAGTGCTATCATACACATGAATATTTTTAAGAAGTGACCTTCTTGGATTGAATAACCAATAAGGATTACATTGCGACTGCAAAAAGGAAATTGAATAGACATGGATAATTTTGCACATTCAAGGAACCATCAATGTACTTGAACAAAAATAAAAGATGAATGAAACTCATTTTTGAATTTGAATGCATTGAAAAAAATTAATTCTCAATCCTAAAATAATGTTAGTGCTTGCCCCTCAAGAGGATTTGTCTCTTTTATGGTATGCAATGGGTGACATGGATTGTGGATGCACTAATGTTGATTGATACAACACCAATTGGAGAAAGAAATAATGGTGATTGAGATGGTGTAATCTATTGAGAGATTGAATATTCTATTATATGAATCAACTATCACTTTATACTACTAGTAGTTCCCTTTATATCCATCCTAATGGAATATTCTATTCTTGTTCCTTGAACATGGGACCTATAAGAACAAATAAAGGAAAACCTATAGTTGAATTGGATTCAAATGGATTTATTCTTTTTAAATCCTAAGATAAAAGAAAGTCTATATTAACCAAATAAAAAATCCTCCTGAGACACTTTAGCAGTAGGTTTCATATTCGAGTGAATTTTAAAGAAATATAAAAAGACTCAAGGAACTATTTATGCTAAAAGAAGATCATCTTGATAAAGATGTGGAATCTCAAAACTTTATCTAACCCAATCGTCATTCTATGATCTTTAAGAAAATAAATGATATCTAATAGTGTTGATTTACTAAATTCTATTCATAATAGAGGAATAATTAAAAACCAATAGGTTGTTGAAGTAGTTTCTTCTATAGCTAATAATGTGGTTTCTAGACTTTGTTGAAAATTGTCCTTCATTGAAAGAGATACTTTGGTCAGTCTTGGTGATCTAATATTATGCTAAATTCTCCTCTCATGATGAAAGTAAGAAAAAATATCCTTTTTGGGGCCCACAGTAAAATTCTCTAAAAAATGGAGTAATGGACAACACTTCTTAGGTATGAAGGGAGCAAGATCAACTAAAGATAAAGATTGTTGGGGTGACATTGGTGGAATTTGGTGTTATCAAGACCTTAAATTCTCACTTTCAAACTCTTATAAGTGATTGTCATTTCTTGGAATGATAGGGATTTGAGTAGCACCCATCATCAAAAGGCTCCCCAATCTCTTAGTCAAGATCAAAATATTGATCTTATATATTTTTTGAAGAAACCGAAATTTCTATAGAAGATATGGTCTCTCTTTCTTCAATAAAATGGAAGAGGGGTCAATGTCAATGTGTGAGAGGATCTATTGGAGAATTGAATTGTTTGTAGGGATCCTTGGAGGCTTACTCCTTGTTGGATAGCTCGTAGAATTTTTTTATTTAGTGGCAACTACTTGGTTTGAGTTTGGATCTTATTGTTTATTTTCAAGGAAATACATTGATTTTCTCTCACATTAAATTTGTTTGTTCTATTTGTTATTCTCTTGCTTGGATATATAGTTAGGCATTTTATGATATCCTAAGCCTTAATAAGAAATTGGATGCATTGAGTTGGTTGGATCCTTCTTCACCTTTATTTTGAGATAATTTATCAAGTTTCTAAGTTTTCATGAATGTCAAACCCAATAACAACATGTTTACTTAGGGAAATAGAATATATGGATTTGATTTAATTAATGGAATGCAAGGTCAATTTCTAGTTACAAATTATTGGGTAGGCGATAATAGGGCCTCTTCTTCTAAGATAGTTGGGTGGAAAGAGTTAGATTTTTCCTCACCTTTCTTTTCTTTTCCTAAAACTATCACCATTAAATTTTATCTTATTTTGGCTTCAAGATACTAATATTTGTGATCTTGTGTAAGCTTGGTGCTTGGAATATTTTTTCTTATTTTCCATAGCCATATATATACTTACTTTTCAAAAGGGCCTAATCCATAAAATTTAATCTTATAAAATAAAATTTATATTATTTTGCAAATTATTTTAATAAAAATAATTACATGTAGGATATATAAGATGCAATCACATTTCAAATTGAGGAGTTTAGAATGATTGTCTAGCTTTTATATGCAAAAGTCTTTTTGCATGGCTCTTCAGAAATGAGAATTAAGAGTAGAGATTTTTTGGAAACAAAGCTCATGAATACATTGGCTTTAGGAAGGAGATAAAAACTCATCATTCTTTCATAATTTTGTTAGAGGCATGAGGAGTGGAAATGTTATTGATCTTTGATATTATTTCTTCTCAAGGGCCCAAGGTTTCTTCTTTCCATGATAGCTCAAGGGACTTTGTTTTACATTTTCATCTAGGTTGAAAAATGTGGTCCCGAGGCTTTAAAGGAAGAATAATTATATACTTCTCAACACTAAAATTTTAATTTGTATAGATTTTAAGATAATTTTTTGTATCTATCTTTAGTACTCAATTGTTGCACTAGTTAATGACATGTGTCTCAATGCTACGACATTTACCACTTTGTACCTTAGAGGTAATATTATCCATTGATGTTCCTTGCATAGTATCCTAAATATATTTAACATTGTTTGGCGCACCCAAATTCAATATTGGTAGAATTTGATAAGGAAGTCATCTCGAATTAGGGATTTCACATCTTAAATATCATGAGTGTAATTCCTTCACCGAATTCTATAATGCATAAGTTAATGAAAGAGATAAATATCATAATAAACAAAGCAATGGAAGTTACTCTCTATGTTGAATTTATAAAGAAAATAAAAATAACTTGGGTTCCTCCTTTCACCTATAAAATATATGATATTTGTTAATTATTCAAAGAAATAGTCCATATGAAATTAAAAAATGGAATCTAATCCTTAATTTTTTTGTATATTAAATCAAAGCCAAAGTAATACAAATTATCAATTTAGAGAAAAAGTAAACTTCATCAAAAGAATATATAACATATCATTCCTCACTTAAGAAAAATCAAGCCATATTGTAGAGAGAGAAATATCATCACCCCTCTCTATTTATTAATACTAATACTTCTATATTTATAACTAAATATTAATATATTGTTTCTTAAAGTATTATTATAACTATGATATTATTAGTCCCTGCCCTTAAGGCATGACACTTATGTTTTAACCTTCATTTGTCTAGTAATCCAAGTTTTGGGCAACGTGCATTAATTGGTTAACATTAGCTACTTCCCAATTATTATATTAAAGTTGATTTTCTCCTAATTAATAGCTATTTTTTGAGTGGTAGTTGTGAGTTTTTTTAATGAATAGAGGCCTTTTCTATTAAAAATATTAAAGTACAATATTCACAAAAAAGAGTCGGGGGAAAGAATCACCCTGCAAGTCACTCGGCACCAAAAGTTGGAAACAAACAACTATTCATCAAAAAACTATATAAAACAAGAAACCCTCAAGCTGCAAGAGCAGTAGCAGAAGAGGGAGGAGGATCTTTATCATTAGGATTGCCCCAAACATTGGGCTCAGGAATCTGATCAGGAAGGGCCGAGCCATCTTCTAGATCATCCTTTTTCAATTCTCCTTCCTCTCACCTGGGTGAAATAGCTAGCGCCAGGCGAGGGAAATTATCTTGATTTGCTAGAACAAAGGCCAAAGGCCAAGCAAAAGTAGCAGCAGTGGAAGCAAGCACAGGAGGCCAACCAGAACCTGCATCCCTCTGAGGAGGAGGAGAGGTAGAGCGGCGAGGCCATGATGCAGAGCCTAGAGTGTCTGGTAGAGGAACTTCGGCTACGATGTCGGCCCCTGGGTGGCATACGGTCAGCTAAGAGAGAATCTGGGGGCACCCGAGCAACAGTACAAGGGGCATTACCCCAGTGCTGAAGCAACTCCTACAAATGGGCAACCTCAAGGGCCACTTTATCAGCTTGCACCTGAATCTGCATCATGACATTATTACAAATACATGCCTTAGCATAAAGAGAGACATGGGAATCCAGAAAACTATGAGAAAAAAGAACAGTGTTTCAATCTTTCCACAAAGTAAACAAAATTTCCAGCCTGAAAGTATGCCATATTTGGGTGTACTGGGAAGCATTTTGGGGGAGTCACCAAAAAGAGACGTGCCAATAAAAAGGTTCAAGCCTAAAAGGAGCAAAAAAGTCATGGATCTAACCCCAGTAATTTTGGGCATGATGACAGAACCAAAAAATGTGCATGAGCATCTCAAAGTGACCACAAAAAGGGCATTTAGGGTTAGGAACCCCCATATTTCGGGGCCTAGCTCCCAAAGGTAAGCCTTGGTATAACAAGCACTATGCAAAATGAGCAATTTTAGGCTCAGTGACAGAATCCCAAATAGTACAAAATCTCCAACCCCAAGTCTTCTTAGAAGAAGAGAGATGCCAATGTTGGTTGAGAGAATCTGTCATGGGTAAATGAGGCATAAGCCAGGAATACCCAAGCTTAGGCTTGTAACAAGTGAATGGTGTGGCAGGATACCATTTTTAGTCTTTCCACCACGGTCTAACAGATTGAATACCCAATTTATGTAGGAGGTGAGCTGGAATGACTGAGACCAGCAAGTCAAAAGTCTGACGATCTGAGTGAATGAGTTGAAATTGAACCCGGAGATCATTCCAAGATCAAAGACTCATAGTGACTCTGGAAAAAATGTCTTTCGGGGTTTGAATGCCACGCTTGTGAAACCGAAGAGCACGAACCCCCTGAACTCTGGCAAGAGGAGTACCATGTTGAGAAAAGAGAGGATACCACCAAATGTTCTATTTGTTGAAAGAGAGACCATCTCGGAATCCATTCCCAGCCCACCAAAGCCAAGGCTTAACAGACTCCCAAGCTTTCCAAATACTCTTGGCGAAAAAAGTACCCTAGATCTGGATGGGCTCCTTCATAACCAGAAGGGTTTGAAAGCCAATTCCCTTCCAGGCAGACTTGCGAAGAGGAAAGCCTGAGGAAATGCAGTGTCGAAGCAGAATCTTCCAAGCTTCACTGCCTATGAGACACCGCACAACCCATTTAGCACAAAGGGCATGCCCTTGCTTCTAGGTATCAACAAGACCAAGCCCACTAGAGGTTTTTGGGAGGCAACAAAAATCCCAGGCAACTCTGTGGAAGCTCTGGTGATCAATACCGGAAGCCCAGAGAAAATCTCGAAGAAGTTTCTCGAGCTTCTTGTAGGAGGCTTTAGAGGGAGCCTAACAAGAGGAGTAATAAACATGTGTGGCCACCAGAACTTTGGAGTAGATCTGGAATTTTCCTGCGAGAGAGAGTGGCTTTGTGATCCAATAGGTAAGCTTTTTTTCAATCTTAGCTAGAACTGCATTCCATAGATCAGTAGGATTTCCTTGAAATGCAAAAGGAATACCCAGAAAGCGAAAAATTTTCCCATGTTGAATCCTGGTCCAACCAAATTGAGAAAGCCAAGGAGGCTCGAGAAGAGCCGACTGTCTATAACAGAGGGTTTTGTGCCACTGAATGGCTGAGCCAGAAGCTAGGCAGAAGATGTCTAAACACTGCAAGGCTGCCTTGATATTCTCTTCATCCTCTGCCAGAGTGTGGAAGGAATCATCGAAAAAATGGCCATTAACCAGCTGTTGGGACGAATCTGACAAGTAGATTCCCCGAATAGTTCCCATGGAAATGGAGTGAGCAAGAAGGTAGCCAAAACCCTCAGCAGCCAACACATATAAAGCAGGAGCCAGAAGGTAGCCCTGTCGAATGGAGCGAAAGAGCCCAAAGGTGGAGGATTGACAACCATTGATTGTAATGCAGGTAGAGGCATTATTGAAGAGCATTTGCATAGATTGAAGAAATCTGGGGCCAAAACCCATAGCATGAAGCATCACAATGATAAAATGTCATTCAATACGATCATAAGCTTTAGCAAAATCAATCTTAAGAAAAAGTGCTTTCTGGTGTGACTTACGAGCCCATTCCATACCTTCCCACACAACAATGATGTTGTAAAGAATAAATCTTGACTTAATAAACCTTGTTTGCTCAAGCCGAACAATCTGCGGAAGCATGTGTCTGATTTTGAGAACCAGCGCTTTGGCAATGATCTTGTAGGAGACATTGAGCAAAGTGATGGGCTGCCAATTACAAATATCCTCTAGATCCCCAGACTTGGGAATGAACTTGATATTCCCCTGGTTAATGATATCCCCAAGAGATTGGATACGGAAAGCTTCCAGGTAAACCTAGTGGAGATCAAGACCAATGGCATCCCAGAGGGTTTTGTAGAACTCACAAGGGAAGCCATCACATCCAAGGGCTTTATCATCAGCCATGGCAAACACAGCTTCACAGAGATCCTGCAAGGAAATCAGTTGATCACAAAAGACCCACTGGGCAAGGGAGACACACTGAGGCACCACTGCAATGCATTTCGCAAGAGCTTGCTCACTGGTAGGAGAGCGGCCCTGAGTAGCAAAAACCTATTCATAGTGATGAACAAAGGCTTGCAAGACATCAAGAAGCTCCGTGAGAAGGGCGTGCCCTTCTCAGATTCTAGTTATGCCTGTACTGGTATGTCGAGGGCGGAGGGTAGTAAAAAATTCTTTCGAAACTTGATCTCCAACTTTTAACCAATATAAACGAGCTTTGATCTGGGCTCCTCTAGCAGCATGGTTGTCAGCCACCTGCTTCTAATGACGTAACTTAGCAAGATTGAATTGTAGCTCCTGGTTGAAGGGGTCTTGGGCTAAGGCTTCGATGGCAACATGCAAGGCTTTGGTGCAATTGTCTACCATAGATGCGCAAAAAATGAGCTGTACGCCTAATGGCATCATTCCACCATTGAATCAATCCTGTCAAGTGGATGGGTCTAGGCTCAAGGTTCCAAACCTGATAAATGTGGGCCACATTAGAAGGATGATGAAGGACAGAAGTATTAAAATAAAATTGTGTGGTGGGAGGCCTAGCCTTAGCTATCTTCCAAACAATATTAAATTGGATGGGAAAGTGGTCTGACAAGGTCACATCAACAAGTGGAGTGATCAGTAAGGCTTGCTTTTCGGAAAGAGAGAAAAAAGATTGAGCCGAGATCATAGCACGATCAAGCCTTTTATGAATTCTATTAGAGGAGGCCGGGTGAACCCACAATAGTGGGTTACACTTTTTCGGAGGAACGAATTCGGCGCAAAACACCTTACTCGCTTTTGATAGAAACTAAGATGTACTTTCGATCACAAGTACAAAACTTACGATCAAAAGTTCTTATGCAAGATACTTTCGATCGAAATTAACTTTCAATCAAAAGTCTTTTGTTACTTTCAATAGAAAGTAAATAAAGGACTTTTGATCAAAAGTCCTTAGTACTTGACTTTCGATCAAAAGTCCTAAGTTAGGTTTTTTTTGGCGTAAATAGTTTAGTAATGACTTTCTATCAAACGTGGTTTAGTTATGACTAGAATTTTCTTTTTTTGGGAAAGTACTTTCTATTGAAAGTACTTTCGATCGAAAGTCAAAAGTTTCGATCGAAAGTGCCTAGTTTAGGCCATGGTTGCAAGTTTTGAAGAAATTCTGAGAATTTCATGGCTTCAGACCTCTAGCACGCTGATCAAATGGAAGAATAAGAAGACATCCTTTTGCATACAACAAGTACTCGGAACTAGCTTTCTAAAAATTATATATTTGACTATTTTTAAATTTATTATGTGTATGATTTTTTACGTTAAACAAATGTGGGTTTTTTATCAAATATAAACCTCTGAGTTTGACGTTGAATGAAAAATAGTAAAAAAAAAAATTAAAAAATTAAAAAATAACAGTGCCCTCTGTATTCGAGTCTACTTTCTATTAAAAAAATAATAATTGAAATTCGATAAATACACAATAAGTTATAAGCTATGTAGTCAAGGTACGTCAAAATTATGATTTAGTCAACTTCAAACATTAATAAAATATGCAATAATAGTGATAATGTCGTCAAACCAATTTCATGCCCTCCGTATGGATGTTAAAAAACTAAATTCGAAAGAATCGCATTCATATCTATTTTACAAAAAAAGTTATGCTCTATGAAAATAGTGTTACTATTTGAAAATGATGTTTTCAGCACCATACCAGTTTTCATGGGAGAAAGAAAAAGTATTCAAATAAATTCAAATAAATACATTTAGAATCTAGACAGAAAATCCTAAAAGACTCTAATTTACATCATCCTCCAATTTTGAACGGTTCAATGACAATATGCATCCGAATTTGAAAGTTTTTTTCAAAATGTAGAGTTTAGTGTCCATTCAAGCAAAAAAGTGTAACCCACTATTGTGATTTCACCCGGCCCTGTAATTAGACCAAGTGTGCCAGACACCATCAAAACGGCAGCGGCCCACATTGGGATCAAAAAGCCCCAATTTATTGTGCATGTAGTACCAGGCTTCTCTTTCACCAGCTGTCCATCGAAAGGGCAAAAAGCCGTCCTTGTCAAACGTCATCTCCACCATATTAAAGTCCCCACAAACAATCTAGGTAGCAGGTGGTAGAGAATCCGCAAGCCAACGCCATAGGTAAGATCTCTCAACAGCATCATTGGAAGCATAAACATTAACTATGCCAAAAGAATGATTCTCAATAATGAAAGTGGCCCAAACAGATCTCTGCATGGGATCAAATCCATGGCTAACCAGAAAAGAATGCCAACGAGGAGAAAGGAGAGTAACAACTCCACCTCGGCCGGCCTCGTGCTAAGAATAAAGAGCAATGCTCTTAGGCCAAATAACTTTACAAGCAACATCAAGCATGAAACTTGAAATTTTAACTTCCTGGAGGCATAAAACATCCAGATGACAAAAATGCCGACGCAAATCCCTGACATAAAAATTTTTGTGTAAGTTTGTCAACCCACGAACATTCCATGAGATGTACTTCATGGAATAACAGTGTCGTCCATTCCATCCTCATCCCCAAGGGAATCAAAACTATTAGATAAATATCCTGGGGCAAAAGCATGCCCAGAAAAATCCAAAGAGATATTATGTCGTTTATCCTGCATGCCATCAAACTTGGTCTCAACACGCCCAGACAGGCTGCGAGAGCGACGAAAAGAACTGGAAGAAACAATCTCAGCGGCCGTCGGAGGCATGCAGGCTGGAGGAGCAACAACCTGGGCGTTGGAAACTTATTTCCCCTATAAGACAGGGTTTGAAACCTTGATAACAAGGGTTTCCAAAGAAACCGTGTTATCCAAAGGTGGCGGATGGGAAACAAAAGCCGAAACAAGCTACTTGTGGGGCTTGTTACGGCGACCAACAATAACCCATTCATCTTTTTTTCCTTCGTCCTTCTTCCCAACCTTAGTCGGCTGAGAACTAGAATCCTTGGGAGGAGACTTGGTACGGGGCACTGCCAAAGGGCAGTCCTTAATCTTATGCTCCGCAGATTGACAACGATAACAAGTGTTGGGAAGGTTGAGATAAAGCACCTTCTGGGTGAAGGTGGTATCACCAACCTGAATCTCAATGGATTCTTTGAGATCCCTAGAAAGGTCGACCTCAACACAGAGCCTCTTTTGAGGCCAAGGATTAAGAAAATAATCATGCTCGACACATATAACCCTACCGAGCTTCTGCGCTATGGCATGCATGAAAGGCCAACAAGGTAAGGGAGACCAGGGAACTCGATCCACACTAGGACTTTAAGCTTCTTGTCATCAGAGACAGAGAAGTCGCGAGACCAGCATTGAAAAATTAACAGCGAGGCCTTGAGGTTCCAGAGACCTTTAGCAAAAATAGCATCCACATGGGTGGGGTTAGAAAAGTGAAAAAGAAAAAAGCCTTTGGTGAGGCTTTAGATGCCTTCAAGGCGAATTCTTTGAGGAATCCAGTTCTTCGCAACCCATTCCTTGAGAACATGTTCAGGAGGGTTGCGACCCAGAAAATAGCCAATCAGGGTATGTGTTTCAAGCCAAGTGCAACATCATTGAATTCATTAACAAGTAAAACAATATTAGGTTGGGCCATACCTCGTGAAACACTTTGGGTACAAATTTGCGGGGACGTTTGCTTGGCGGCGCCATTGCTATCTGAAACCACAACAGCACTAGCATCAACTGCTTGGTGGGAAGTGGTCGGAGCCATATATATTAGGCTATTTCCCGTAATAACTGCGGTATGTGCGAAGGACAAGACTGCAAAAAATGAACGCAAGGCAAAAAATAGTAACAAAGCGCAGAGCGAGCATGAGCCGTCTATACGAGAGTTCCGTAGTTGTGAGTTTTGCTAGTAGTTTAGCCATTTTTGAGGAATTTCTTTTTGTCAATTTGGCCTTGTTTGGTAGTGGGAATTAGGAAATGTTGGATTTGATCAAATGCTCAAAATTGTCAAATTATGGATTTGATAATCCGGTTTTTCATTTCCGAATTATGTTTGGACCATTTGGTTCCACTTTTTGAAACTGGAATTGGAATTTAAGTATAATTTTTTTTTTAAAATATTTGAATTGTTTTAATGTTTTTGAATTTAATAATTTATTTTTATTAATAGAATTGAATTTAAAATGGAATTGCTGACTGTTTTAGGTAGCCAAAGTTGGTGGCAGGTAACTAAATTACAATCACTGATTGCAAACAAAATTCGAAAAAAAATTTGAAAAAAAAATTCAAAAAAATAAAA
The DNA here is from genome assembly GCA_027943335.1 of Chamaecyparis obtusa. Lineage (NCBI taxonomy): Eukaryota > Viridiplantae > Streptophyta > Pinopsida > Cupressales > Cupressaceae > Chamaecyparis > Chamaecyparis obtusa. Next base: position 606,834 of record BSBK01002409.1, read on the forward strand.
AATCAATTTTTAAAAAAAAATTTGAAAAAAAATTCAATAAAAAATTTGATTTTTTTTCAAAAAAATTCGAATAAATAACAAACTTACAAACCAACCAAACAAATAAAAAATAAATTAAATCTCTCTCCACGCAAATAAAAAAATTAAGTGTAGACATGAAAAATTTAAAAATTTGTTTTGCCCCCAAGTTCAATTCCAATTTCAAATTTCAATTCCACCTTTTCAGGTGAAAGATGTAAATGCTCATTTTGGGCAAAATGAGCATTTACATCTTCCTATTCTATTTTCATATTGCACTCCCAAACTGAAAATTTGACGAAATCGAAAATAGCAAATACCAATTTTAGGCTAATTCCCGCTACCAAACAGGCCCTTGATGACAACGTTTGCTAAGCGTCATAGGGACATATCAAAAATAAATAGTGTAGGTGGCATTGTTAAAAACAGCTTACGTGCCTAATTCGAATTTTGTTGTGTATTTATCGTTGACATCGCTCTTGCGCGAAAGCATTTTCCCCTTTTTCATAGCTTCCTGTGCTTTCTTTCTTTGATCCTACGTCTTGTACTATTCTCGTTTCCCTTTAAAGATTTTACTGGAAATCAAAGTTGATTAATCCCATTTTGTGCGACCCAGTTCATCTGTATGTGATGGTACTGAAGATTTTCTTCCTCTCTTTTCTCCCCCAAATTTGTTCGTGATATTGATGATGTTTCATATAAAGATGTACTCTTTTTCCCTTTTTTAATTCAATCGAGCTCCTCCTTTATCATCTCATTCCATTTTCAAAATTTCTTTTTTGATTTTTCTCAATTTTGTCTGAATGTATATACGAAATTCACATCCTTTCTTGAGAACATGATGTTTGTACTACTGGTATGTGACACCTAAAGTGTATAGGAATGATTATCACATTATGTGAATGGGTTGCTGAACTGTCTGTTTACCCGGATTGACTGCCGCTTGAGCTGCAGTTGAACACCACTCAGTAAATCTAATTAGGTCTCGTTATATAATTATAATCGTCAGACTTGTATGCCAATCAAAAAAACTATATCCATTTCAGTCGAGATTTGTAGATATTAAGCCATCGTGGGTCTAGGAAATGCAAATGCTAATGACATGAGCCGTGTTGTCTGAACATTGAGCTGAGGCAAAGGAATTTGGGCTTCTATCGCCCGATGTGGAAGATATCAGGAAAATGTAGCTGCAAACAATTATATGTAAGTAACATGTTTACCGTTTTCCACACGTTCAAATCCTGAGAATTAGTTGTTGCATTGGTGGCGAACTATTTGTTTCGCTTTCATGCAAACGAAAGAGTGGCGTAGTAAGGTAATCTGGCATTGTGCGGTTTTCAGATTCCCGTGTGATTAGTTTTTCACTAAATCTTGGAAATCGAAATATTTCCATACTACAATAAGGTGTTGTCAATTATATACTTCCTGACATTAGTGTAGAAATTGTTCAAAGATTCTTTCTGGACCTCCACTAGAAGCATTTCCTTCATTTAACTATTACACTGCTCACATGAGGAAGAAGCCACACCAGAGAGGCCAATCAAAAAGGGCCAGATTCACATGAGAAGCCAGGCCAAAGAGGCCAATCGATCTAACTATTGGAAATGTCAGCACCATTCCAACAAAAAGAGCTAATACGTGAACACCAAAATCCATATCAAAACTTGGTTCCCCATGGAGTGCATCAATTCTGCAGACTACAAGCCCATATGTCCCAGGAAAAAGTTCAAGTCCAGCCCCAAATTAAAAAATAGTAGAAATGCCAGATGAAAATTCATTTTTAGCTCGCATCGTCCTCTGACTAAAACAAAGATAAGTATTGAAAGGATCTCCTTTGAATGTATTTCTATGAATGCTTGGAAAGGATAAACATGGATGAGACAGAGGATACGTTCTACATTAGATTCTATTGGAAATACCATGGAGCGTATAGTTATTGTTCCTTCCTATGTAAAACAACGGAACTGGGAAGACACCTGAAAATAGTATTTAAAGTTTGCAACTTTTATTATGACACGATAACAATAGATAATAACAATGCCAACGAAGAGGTAGAAATCGATGACAAAAAAAATAATAACAATGAATGGTTGAGACGACTTCAATCGTTTTGCAGCGCTCTCTTACAATATCAACCATCGATTTCAAAGTTTAGCTTGTTCCTTTCATATATGAAACCCTTTGGTGTAAAAAGTGAAAAACCCCTTCGAAAAATATAGAAATGACCACACCTTCTAAGAAACTACAATTATGAACTCCAAGTTATATGAGACAAAAGGATAATTTGTATAAATACAATAAATTAAACACAAATATTTAAACCAAAATACAATATCTCTCTACCATTATCTCTTAATACGTACTCCTTTCCCATGATTAAAAAAATAATAATAATTTAATACCAAATACCCTTGAAATATGATTCACTACTAATTTTCGAACTTTTTTGTTGAAATGAATTAAGTAAAATATTTGAGGCCTGCAATCTTCTTCAATGCTCGTATTGTTCACTGTAACGGAAAAGCAAGCATACAAGTTGACTTTTTTTTTTCAAATATTTATTAGGAACAAATTTGACAGCCAATTTCCTTTCGCGTTAATTAAATGAGCTCAACTTGCCGGACATGTAAGACACGGATTTATTCCAGGTAATTTGGAGAGGATATGGAGTGTACCATACAAAACACTAACAGGAAATTTCAGCGTGTTTAGGCAGTTCTAATCTTAATGGAACGATGATTACGGGGCTCTTACAATGAGCAGAATTTATTATCGTAAACGGCTCATTAATCCGAGACTTCAGACGTGGATGTGAAAAAAATGCAAGGGATATTACGGAAGCTCACGCCACAGTTAAAAGAAATTTGAAACTATAATAACAAATCAAATTGAGATATATATTTAATTGAGTTGGAGATCGTATTGGTTACGAACTTACAAACATAGCCTCTTGGGCTTGGAAATCGCTACAAAAAACTGAAAGAATAAAAGAATTTGAATTAAGGAATTTGGTGAAACTTGGCGCATGTTCATCCTGTGAACTCTGTTAAAATCCTAGCGAGTGCATTCAGCCGGAAAACCCTGTGGGAACCTTTTACTGTCTGTACAGTAATTGTAAATCATGTACTTCTTCCTCACCCATTCAAGTTTCTGTTGCTCGCTCGATTCCAACGCCTCTGCGGCATACCATGAATTCACAGAGCAATCAGAGGAGGCAGAGCATGTCTCTGCTTTGAAGTTTCCATAAGACGCCACAAACGGGGATTTACTCCAATCGATCTTCACTGCTCCGCCTCTGGTTGCCCAATTGTCTGCGTTCCACAGGCTCGAATATATTCTCATCGCTTGATTTTTCGGATATGCAACTCCCAAATCTTCGCTGTTCTTGAAAACTCTCACGGGAGTCCCGTCCACAGAAAACCTGCACAATATCAGAAATGCATATTATAAGTACAAGAATGATGTTAAAGCCAGAGGGCCAGGCAAAAGAGGACATTCGCTAGTTGATATGAAGCTGCAGTGACAGTGTTAACTCACATAATTTGTTGGGGATTCCAGAGGAGGGAGTAAGTGTGGAAGTCTGCGGTGGGGTCGAACCAGAGATAGAATTGCTGCTCGCGATTGCCTTTGCCTTGAGAGAAAACATTGGTGTGCATAATATATGGATCTCCCGACAGATTTCCCAGGAACTCGAAGTCTATCTCGTCGTGCTTATCCCCTTGTGATGACATCTGCATCAGACCATTCACCATTTTATCAGACCATATTCAAGTTCCCACTACAATACTACCCATTACTCATTTCTTTCCACAGAATGAATTGAAGGGAGAGACTTACATAGTATGCAGTAACAGTACCGGCGGAGTTACCAGGAACCAGCTTGATTTGCATATCAATTTTGCCAAAAAGATATTCGTCCTTGGATTGGAACCCAGAACCTGTTTCAATACAACAGAAGCAGGGGATAAGATAACAATCGGTTCAACATACTGTAAAAAAAAACACACATATTTATATGCAATAAGAAAATGAGATAAAATATACCTGAGGACTGATCGAGAGTAAGCTGCAAGCGTTGGCCATTGTCGAGAATCTTACCACGATCATTTCCCCATGTGATGTCGAAGTCATTGTAAAAATTAGCAGAAACAAGGTGGGAGAAAGAGAGTGCAAGGCTTAAGGAGAGGAAACATTGTAAAAGGTCCATTGGGAACCGAAGACAAGAAAGTAAAATGTAGGAGTATTGATTGAGGCAGGGATGTTGTGAATGGTGATTCCAGAGTAAAAGCAATGGGATTTATAAAGAGGCTAGGCAGGGTCAGGAAAGTGGCAAGATATTTCCCCTAGAGATGAGATATTAAATGGATGAGTTGGAGCGCGCATTGTACTTACAGCGAGGTGAGGATGGTTGCAGCACGCGGAGTGCGAGGTGGAAGAGGGTAATGGTGCGTACAGCTGGCAAAGGTGGGCACACTCTGAAAGAGTTGTATTCCACAACTGTGGGTGCAGTTTGGAGGCTCTACTTAAAAGGCAGTGTGTTTGGATGTTGACAGCTCACCCTCACTGGAGCGGTAAAACTCACCCTCCACCGAGCGGTCAGATGACACATATAACAGACGGGACAGGTGGGGAGGGGGAGTATAACAGCTGGGCCCCCACACCAGCCAGTAGAAGCGGTGAAAGCTGGTTAAGACCAGCCGGAAAGTAGCGAGAAATTTCCCCAAAGTGTTGTTAAGTGGACGAGTTGGAGAGCGGAGTTCCGACGACGAGAGAGTATGTCTGAGTACAGCTGGCGAAGGTGTGCGCATGATGAAAGTCTACTCAACTGTCAAACGCGGCAGCGGCTATGCAGCCACGAAAATTGTTAACAATACGAAGGGGAAAAGTTTTTTTTTCTAAAAGTTTGCAAAAAGCTATATAAGAAAAAGGTTTTACTGGCTGGATAGCTGGATAGCCACTACCGCCAAACGTCAACAAGCATTTGTTTTTTAAAATTAAAACGAGTGATAGCTGGAGAGTGACCATTTGGTGGTCCCATTTGGTGGGCGGGTATAATTATGCGTTTATTATTAAAAGAAGAGACTTTGGCGGAATGGATACCCTTCAGACCTTGGCTCTAAGTTCAAGAGAAGTGATTTATAAATGATTCTCAATAAAAAATAAAAATAAAAAGAGCTAAAGAAGCTATTTATGCATTTGTTTAGCTTATTTAACATTTTCTGATACTGTTATTATATAATATATATAGTTTTTTTAGTCAAATTCATTGATCCATATTCATGAGTAGTTGTTCACAAAAATTCATCTTTCATGAAAGTGAATGAAACACTTGGCACTCATTGCATCTAGGTGATGTTCAAAGAGGTAATAGCCATGAGGTAGCTCTTATCATTTTCTTCTCACAAAGACATCTGCATCATTTTACATATAGATCATATTTTTGAAAGTATAACGCTACAAAGATTTGTAGATCCACGAAGAGTTGAATTTATGAGATTGCGATAAGCACCAAGGCCTAATAATTGGATGGCCTTTATGTCTATCGACACCTTGTCAACTTTAAGGCTTTAGACTTTATGGATTGCTAAAGACCATGCCATATCGAGGGGACTTGGATGAGAGCTCCATAACTAACAAGAGAAACTGACACAAAGCACAAGTCATGTGAATCCCACAGTCTAGTTTGAGATACTAATCAAAATTAACATAACAAATATTGACAAATTTTATTTATTTTTTCAAGAAACCGAAATTTCTATAGAAGATGTAGTTTCTCTTTCTTCAATAAAATGGAAGGGGCCAATGTCAATGTGTAAGAGGATCTATTGGATAATTGGCTTGTTTGTACCTAGATCATTGGAGGCTTACTCCTTCTTGTTGGATAGCTTGTAGAAATTATTTATTAGTGGAAGCTACTTGGTTTGAGTTTGGATCTTATTCTTCATTTTCAAGGAAAGGCAATGCTTCGCTCTCACATTAAATTTGTTTGTTCTATTTGCTATTCTCTTCCTTGGATTTTAGTTAAGCATTTTTATGATATCCTTAGCCTTAATAAGAAATTGGATGGATTGAGTCGGTTGGATCCTTCTTCACCTTTGTTTTCAGATAATTTATCAAGTTTCTAAGTTTTCATGAATGTCAAACCCAATAACAACATGTTTACTTGGGAAAATAGAATATTTGAATTTGATTTAATTAATGGAATGCAAGGTCAATTTCTAGTTACAAATATTGGGTAGGCGATAATAGGGTCTCTTCTTCTAAGATAGTTGGGTGGAAAGAGTTAGATTTTTCCTCACCTTTCGTTTCTTTTCCTAAAACTATCACCATTAAATTTTATCTTATTTGGCTTCAAGATATTAATATTTGTGATCTTGTGTAAGCTTAGTGCTTGGAATATTTTTTTCTTTTTTTTGCAGAGCCATATATACTTATTTTTCAAAAGGGCCTAATCCATAAAATTAAATCTTAAAAAATAGAATATATATTATTTTGAAAATTATTTTAATAAAAATAATTACATGTAGGATAGATAAGATGCAATCACATATCAAATTGAGGAGTTTAGAATGATTGATTAGCTTTTATATGCAAAAGTCTTTTTTCATGGGCTCTTCAGAAATGAGAGTTAAGAGTAGATATTTTTTGGAAACAAAGATCATGAATACAATGGCTTTGGAAAGGAGATAAAAATTCCTCATTCTTTCATAATTTTGTTAGAGGCATGAGGTGTGGAAATGTTATCAATCTTTCATATTATTTCTTCTCGAGGAGGCAAGGTTTCTTCTTTCTATGGTATCTCAAGGGAATTTGTTTTATAGTTTCATCTAGGCTGAAAAAATGTGGTCTTAGGGCTTCATAGGAAGAACAACATATTATACGGATATTCCTTCTCTTGTTTCAATAGATATGAATAATTTTACTATGAGACATATCTCTATAGGGATTGATCTTGATCTTCGTGTTTTCCAAATGAAGAAAAGAAAAGCTCCATTTTTTGATGATTTATTGATGGTTTCTTTCAAGAATTTTAGGATGTTTTTAAAGGTTGATTTACTTGGCGTGGTCTAAGAATATCAAGTGAATAAATAGATGCTTCAGGTTGACTTACTTTGATTTTAAAATTTGAAGGGCCTTCTTCTTTTGATATGTTTCATAAGTTATACCATTATATTATTTGACTTATAAAATAATTACTGAGACTATTGTTGACTATTTAAAAATAATGTTGGTTTCTCTAGTTTCTTACAAGATGGTGGATTTGTTAAAGGCCATCAAATCATGAATGGTGTAGCTTTTGTAGTTAAACCTTTTCAATGTATCGTCATTTCTATATAAAAATCTATATTTGTTACATTGGGTTGATCTAAGGAGTTATGTGGGTTATCATTAGCCATGCACGCCCCCTAATTTTCTTTCTTTCTCAAAGATTGATTGGGCTATGACTTGTATTTCATCTTATCATTTCTCTATCCTTATCAATGATAAACTTATCCTATATTTTTTTTATCTAAGGGGATCCTTTCTCTCCCTATCTATTCATTAATGGATGAAGGTTCAAAAAAAATTTATTAAGAGGCAAAGAACTAAGAGTATAATTTATAAGGTTGTTATTTGAATAATACTTTCAAAGAAAAATCATATAGAATATATAATACTCTTAGTACTGTCTAACAAAGGATTTCTTATAACTCTGCCTTTTGCTCATAAATTGCTTAGATATCGCTACAAAAAAATGAAAGAATAAAATATTTTTGGTGAAACTTGGCATGGGTTTGATCCTATGAACTCAATTGAAACCCTAGCAAGTGCATTCAATAGGGAATCCCTGAGGAAGCCTTTTATTGTCTGAACAATAATCATAAATCATGTAGTTTTTTTGGACCCATTCAAGTTTATGTTGCTCACTTGATTCCAACACTTGTACAACGTATCATGAATCCACATAGCAATCAGAGGAGGTAGAGCATGTCTCTACTTTGAAATTTCCTTAAGATGCCACAAATGGGGATTTTCTCCTATCCATCTTCACTATGTTGCCTCTTGTTGCCCAATCATTTTCATTCCATAGGCTCGAATACATTCTCATCACTTGATTTTTTGGATATGCCACTCCCAAATCCTATTTGTTCTTGAACACTCTCATAGGTGTTGTATCCACAGAAAGCATGCACGTCACGAATTATAATTATGAGCATGCTTGTAAGGGTCAACTAGAGTCGAGAAAGAGCAATATTGTGGCTACATACACAATTTGATGTAGGTTCCATATCAGAGAGTACTTTTGGAAGTCTATAGTGGGGTCAAACCAGAGGTAGAATTGTTGCTCATGATTAACTTTTCCTTGTGTATACACATTAGTTTTCCTTTTCCTTGTGTATATATATAGGGCTCTCTAGACATGTTTCACAAAAACTCAAACTGGGAGGCTATCAAGAGATGATCTTCTATTATAACACATGGCTTATTTTGGATTGTTAATAAATCTAATAGAGCTCTATTTGGAAGGACTCTTGGGACTTTAATCTCCCTCTCTTTTTAGCTTTTTCCTAATCTCCTATTCTTAAATGAATTTTTTCAAATACTCAATTGAGTTAAAGTCAAGGATTTGAAAACATGTATTCAATTGATAAGATTTAAGATGTATCATTAGAAGGATCTCACCCTTTTTTCTAGAGGTGAATCTTTTGTTACTTGGGCTAGTCGTGCATCTATTCTTCTTTAAAAAACTTTGTAGTTCTCTAAACAAGTCTAATTTTCTTACTTGGGGTAAAGATTCCAAAGAGACTTATTCAATAGCTTTTTTCTATTAGTATCTTGAGAGATAGAATGATATGATTCAATGGAAACTTATATGACCCACCCACATTGTCTTGAAACACGATTGAATGAAATGATGTGTTTGGTTACCTAATTACGCCTAGAGGTCAACATCCAAGACAATCAATTTGATAATAAAGAACATAGCTAAGCCCATCATATGAAAAGAAACAATGTGTTTCTTCTTCTGCTGGCTGGAATTCTATGTGCCAAAAAACCCAACCACCATAATATCTAAATACAAAGTGCACTCCAACTCATCCACTTTAACAACTCTCTATGAAATTTTTCACCACTTTCCATTCCTTACCTAACAACACTCATGTTGCCTATATATATGTACACATGTATATCCCATTCATTTTCCTCAGACATAACCTTTCAACATTTCAATATCTCTATCACTACTACAATTTCTATTCTTTTATTGTTTCATTTTTTGAACTGATTTTCAAGGCCAAGTGGCCATATTTGTAACTATTGCAATCCCACCCATGTAATTATATATTTTAGAAAGACATTTTATTCATTTGTCAACATTGAAAAAGCTTACAATGTTGTGGATAATATTATTGAAGACTCTGGTAAAGAGAGCATCAGGGCTATGTATGAGGATAAGCTGGATTCTATTAACTCTCCCAGCTCTGGTAACGAGGAAAAGAAGGATGTCGACGAGAGAAGTTCTGAAAGGAATAGGTTCTGCCCTCTTGAGGAAGATCTCAGATAGTTGGAATCTCATGTTAAAAGATCCATTGCTATGACTCCCCTTCAAATTGCTAAGACTAAGTCCATTTACAGCTACAATTTGGATAAATGGGTGCAGAATGACCTTGTTGAGTTGAAGAACAAGTGTATCAAGCTAGAAACTAAGAATATTGTGTTGGAGGAAACTGTGGACAACCTAAGGAAGAAGGTTGTTTCTAATGTTAATACTGATGTTTCTTATTACGGCTCAAACTATTCTTCCAAGCTTAAAGAAAAAATTAACAAAGTTGTAGAGATGGCCATGGTTCCCATTAAACATAAGACAAGCAAGAATGAAGACATGCTTAAGAACCTGCTCATAATGGCTAATGCTAGTATGAAGGCTACTTTGGAGATCTTGAAAATGCTGAGCAATGTGTAGGAAGGTAACAAAGATGGCTCTATGATTGATAAAATTGAGCTGATTGTTTCTAGTTAGCAAATGGGCCCAGGTACCAGAACTAGGTCGAATACTAAGAAGAAGGTCAAGGTTGAGGATCAAGATATCATGAAGCTGAAAGATTCAATCAAGACTATGTAGAGTCAACTGGAGGCCTCTGAGTGCTTCTTGAAGACTCAGACCTGATCTTGGTGCTGATGGACTTTTTGGATTCACCTTGTTGATGGCTTTTTGTTGCTCTATCTAGTATCTAGTTCTTCTTTTTGCTTTTTGGTGTATGTTCTTACTGAAAATCTGGGATGTGTCCCTTTAGTTGACGATTCCTATTTGGGATAGTTTGTTGTCTTCTTGGTTTATCTTGCCTATCTTTCTATATCTTTGTTAAAGGGTTTCAAGGCCCCTTCAAAACCTATTTTTTACCATAATCAAAAACATTGAAAAAGCTTCAATTTAATTTTGCTTTGGATTGTCACCTGTGAAATTCTCTGATACAAAGATTGTTATAGATTGGTAAAACAAGATGATTCATGATATAAGTATTCAATATTCTTAGAGGAGACAAAATGCTCATTCAAAACAGTGATTTGTATAACAAGTTTGGAACAAAAAATGTATATTAAAGTTTCTCATCCATTCATGGGGCCTATTTAAAGTACTAAGCAACATAATGTATAGAAAAGAATCTCTTACACTGGATACATGTTACAAATATAGCTTGCTCAGTGCAATTCACCGTGTGGTCACATAGCATAAAGAGAAGAAAGAACAAGGCTCGCCATGAAGAGCGATCTATTTTCCTATAATCAATAGGATACTTAAAGATGGTGGTTGTTCTAAAAGAGTGAATTTCCAAGTTATGTGGAAAATTATATGAGAAAATATGGATAATAAGATGTGAATTGTTTAATGGAAAAAGATAAATACAAGATGAAAAATTAAACTATATATAAAAAATTATATCATTTAGTGATATATAATTTCTAAACTAAAAACATGGATAAATAGAAAGCTCTTTTTGAACTTTACAAAGAAAGTAGTCTATTATTGTGCACTAAAAACCTATGCACTTCATATAATAATAATTATTAAATATAAATATAATATCATTCAATTTTGTAACTAAGTAGGTAAAATACTTTTAAAAAGTTTTTACACTATCCAAATGGCTAGTGGTTGAACTGAAGGCCACATGGTAGTCAACTATTAAAATAAATTGAAGCTTGTCTAATGTTAACAAATTGACAAAATGTATTTTTTTTAAATTATATATTGTGTTGGCTAGGATCATAATTGTTTATAAATATATCCCCTTGGGCATGAAAATTAGGGGAAGGAATGAAAAAGAAAAGAATTTGAATCAAGAATTTGGTGAAACATGGTTAATGTTTGATCCTTTGAACTTAGCTGGATGTTTAGCAAGTGCATTCAATAGGAAAACCCTATGAAATCTTTTAGTCAGTAAATAGTAGTCATGATCAAATACTTATTTTGCACCCATTTAAGTTTTTGCTACTCACTCAACTCCAATGCATCTGCACCATATCATGAATTCAAAGAGCAAAGTGGAGGTAGAGAATACATGAGAAGCCACAAATGGGGATTTAATCCAATAGGTTTGTATTGCACCACCTCTCGTTGCCTATTAAGTAGCATTCAATAGGCTCAAGTATATTCTCGTCACTTGATTCTTTGGATATGCCACTCCCAAATCCCCATTGTTCTTGAACACTCCCATTGGAGTTTGATCCATAGAAAACCTACACAATGTCATAAACATGAATATATTATAAATACAATGATGATGTCAAATATAATGTATTTGATGTTATAGGGATAATGTGAACATGGCTTACATAGTTCTTTTAGGATTCTAGAGCATCTAGAGTAAGAGTGGAAAGATGGTGTGCCCAATTCAACTAGAGGTAGATTTGTTGCTCGTGATTGTCTTTGCCTTGATATATTTACATTGGCACGTACATAATATAGCAATCTCTAGACATGTCTCCTAGGAACTCAAAGTCTATTTCACTCTTCTTATCATGTTATGAAGATGGTTGCACTAGACCATCAACATTTAATCAGGCTATAGACAATAAATACACAACTCCCTGTACTACTACCCACTATTAATTTGGGAATATAGATTATGTGGAAGGGAAAACTCACATAGTTAGAAATAACAATATTAGTCAAGTTACTTAAAGTGTCCAATTATTTATATGTATTCACATCTCAAGCATCCAATCAACCTGAGATCTATATATAATACCATCAAATGGGAATCATGAAACCATGATTTGAACCCAACCAAAATGTTAGTTGAATTATAAATCTAAGTATAATATAGAACCATTCATTATTATAGTATTTAAATATAATATAATTATATTAAATTATAAATTGACTATTCATATATAGCCCATTGCAAATTAATCATTCTTTTCTATTTCATATTTGTAGGTTCATGCATCTTAGAGTATAGACAAAGGAAATACTAAATAAAAAATATGGCATGGGGAAGCTAGTGGCTTTTCACTAGGTTATCCCTCTTGGGTTTTCATGGCTCTTGAGGGGATCTACAATACCTATAGGTACTATGAAGGGAGCATGGGAATCCCCCTCCCCAGCCCCATCGTCTTGGCTTGATGTTACTAAGGTCTCGATAATTCTAAATTCTGATGTTTTGGTTTAACTTTTTGTATGTTTTAATAGTTTGTGGGATTCTCCTTCCAACTAGATGTAAAATTTAATGTCCTAACTAGATATTTTCACATATATTTCACCTTTATTTTTCTACAAAATTTCCTTTTATTCTTTCTAACCAATGTCAAGTTTTTAAGATCATAACCCCTAATTAGATAATTTGTTATCTAGTGTCCAAGCTCATCTTCATCTCAAATTCTTGCAAAAATTATTTCCCACTCTTCCTTTTAGCTTTAGTCTTGATTTCTCCCTTGTGGGAATTTGAAATACAACCATATATACTCATTTATGATCCACTGTTCACTTCCTTCTCCTTTTTCTACATGATGATTCAATTGTACACCTTTACAAGGTTTTCATTTATATTAAAACTAATGAGCTTCATTTCCACATTCACTTGCACATGATGAAACCCTTACAAACCTTTTCTATGCCCCAAGTAATTAATTTTCACTCATCTGTATATCTCATCTTGCTAGTTTTAACCCTCCATCTGAACTTTAATTTTATTTGCATGTGCATCTCTCCTACACCCAATGTGGATGATTTTTCCTATAAACCCTTCATATTGACATTGTACTAAACCATCCTCCAAGTACCCTCCCCTTCTACATTGACATCATCATGATGTCATACTAGGATCATCCCCTTTTTCTACCTTGTAAAATATTACCCTCCATCTAAATGCCACTTTTTATCTATTTGCATTCCTAGTTAGAGTTCCACTTGCACTTTTTTCAACTTATTTGATTTTAGATTTCCTTCTCCAAATGGATATATCATTCTATCTAGATAAACCTCCATCTCTCATTTCTTATTGACCCAGGCTTCACTTTTACAAAATTCTTCAACTCAATTTTCCTTGTGCATTTCTATAGGATCTTTCCACTTACATATTCCCTTCATTCCTTTTTCCACTTCACTTATAGGAATTTTCCCTCCATCTATATTTCTAGCTATATCTTCAATTTTCATCTACATCCACATTCACTTGAATGTGAAATTTAAGAAAAATTTTCAAAACTTTTCTTACCTCTCCTAAACTACTCCAAGATTTTTATTAATATTTGATTTGACCCTAAACCCACTAGATCTAATATATTTATTCCTAGGACATTTATTTTAATAGAATAGGGATGGATTTAACTGGGAGTCAAATGATTAGTGATGAATTTTCATTAACTGAAAAATTTCTTTAGTCAACCCTATGTTGTTACACTTTAGATACATAGGTGTTACTAATATAGAAATAATTTGTGAATCCAAGTGAAATTCTTTGACAAGTTTAATTTTTTCAATATTTTTCCATAATATTTCATGAATTTCTCTTCTCCTCCATGTATGGTATATTGATCTTTTGATAGCCGAATTTTGATTACAAATATTTAAGCTTTGGATTCTACTAATTGATGGTGTGTTATTTAACTATGTGATGATATTTTTGGGTTTGATAATGTGGTGCATCACTTCAACGTCTTATTTTCCACTTACCCACCCTATTGGTCATGTTTTACATGACTTCATTACATATTTGTATAAGCAAAGTGAGTCTTACATTATAAGGGGTTAGGTTTTTCTTGTTTTTGCAGAGGAAAATCTCATCCATTTCAATTTGTAATTTTTTGGTATAAAATTCTTCTATGAATGAAACTCAAAATTTCAAGTTTTCTTTTGTGCTTGTAATGTTAATATAGATTTTGTTTAGAAATCAATACAAAAAACTACTTTCTTCTTGTCTTGCAATTTATCTCCACAAAAAAATAGAGTTTTAGGGGATTTAAAGAGATCATAAATATGCATTTGCTATATTGTTTATTAAGAACCTATCAATTTTCATGCAACTAGAACCCTTTTATCACATGCATTTAGTATGTTATGCGAAAATATTTCAAATCGCTATGTGAAGCTTTGAAATTATTCATGGATTGTTAAGATTTCATTAATGGGGATAAAGGAAATTTGAGGGTATGATCTTTGTAAGTTAGAGCCAAGTACATTAATGTTTAGTTGCATCAATGATCTAGCTAACCTTGAAAATATTCAGGGGAGGTGTGACCTAATCAATCTTTAGTTGGATAAGTGATCTAGCTACTTGAAAGAAGAGATATGTAAATGTAATGTAGTAGTTGTTGACAAAGAGCCATGATCATAACTAACATACAATGTTATAAATTGTAAGGATTCTTTAAAAGATCACTAGGACTACCCTCTTGCACTGTTAGGTCTCAAATTTTAAAAAAGTTTTGTAATCCTCTCATTTGTTGGCATTTTCCAATCTTTTGTGTCTTGTGCTAAATATAGTTGTTCTAATATTTGAAAATCAATACTTTGTATGCCATGGACTTTCGTGAATCTGCTAGATGTCAAAGTTATCCTTAAATGCTTAGAACCATGACTTAGATTCCAGAAAACATTAGAGAAACTTAGTAAGCTTTTCTGTAACTTGCGGATGGTTACGAGGTTTGGAATGTTTGAAATCGGTCCATGGGCTTTATTGGACCCTGTAGTCCAAAGTGGTGATATTGTTTTACTCGTGATGGCAAGGAAGTTCATGTCAGAGAAGCTCGCAGAAGACATCGATAAAGCTGTGAAAGACATTTCAGATAATGCATATGAGGTGGCTAAGAGTCAGAAATGGATAAGATTGTGGAGATCTTATTAGAAAAAGAGATATTTGGGGGGGATGAATTCAGGGCCATCCCATCTGAGTTTACAGAGATACCAGTCAGCATCAAGATTGTATAGGTTGCTTCAGAACTAGCATCAGCTTGATGCATTTGGCTAAAAGATTGTAAGATTATAGTGTAAAATTATACAGCGAAATGGGATGCAAGAACCCTTGCATTTTCTCAATATGTAAAGAGATTTTGTGTCTCTAGTTAGATGCACATGCCATTATTTATAGTATGTATAGAGTTTGTTACACTAAAAACTAAATTTTATTGTATATGATTTGCAGAGAGATTTGGTTCTATAATAAGGTACAAATATATTCCATGAAAAATTGTAGCATTCCAATCAAATATTACTATTGATTATGAAATTATTTGGTTGAAAATTAGATGTCCGGCTTCTTGTAAAAGCTGAACATAAACTACAAATTTTAAATTACAATTGTAATTACCCTCATAGGAGATTTCTACTGAATTTAATTCTAGCCAATACCTTATTGCAAGATCAGATCTAATACAACAAATGATTTTCAAAGAACATGTAGAAATAGATAATAATATTTTTGGACTACTTATTATTAGTACTTCTTGATAGGCTAAGCAAGTACTATTGCGCAATTTTATGGATTTCTTCCATTAACTAGTGATTAAAATTAATTTTTTCCACCAATTACAATTTAGAGTATTTTTAATTTTATAAAAAATAACATATTTTTTAGTCTAAATGTGAATTTTTTAAGTTTATAAATTATAAAAATTATTTTTTTATGATATGATTGGCTAATAGATTTGAGGCCTTATATACCTATTTTTAAGGAATGAAGAGCATGAATAACATTTGTAAGAGTTGTTTAGGGTTTTTAGTAAAAAAATTGTAAGAGTTTTTAAAAGATTTTTACTCAATTTTAAGATTTCACTTTATTTATTGTTATTTAATTATTGAATATTATACAGTTTTTTAAATTTTAATTGATTTTCTTCAAATTTTTAAAATATTTTTTTTACAAGCAAAAGTTTAATGTGTAATTTGTGTCATATTATATTAAGATAATATTAGCTATTTTTGTTATATTATAAAGTATTGAATTTATTTTTAATATATATTATATAGATTTAGATTTAATATAATAATATAATAATATTGGTATTATTATTTCAATTGTGTACTCTTTATGAAAAATATCTCATACATAAAAATAGTTACAACGATAATTATAATAATTTTATTATTATCTATAATTAAAAAATCACTTCACATAGAAATTAAAGTTAAAATTAAAGGCAAGTACTAGCCACTACGTGGCACTTGTTTCAATGTGGTTTCAGTTTGAAACCAATCCAGGGTTTACCATATCTGTGGGAATAATTGCAACAATTATTATTTTCAAAAAATGAAACGAGACAACAGTAATGTGCACTAAAGGAGTCGGCCACAAACTTACAAACCCTAGGCTCTAAGGGAGTCGCCTAACACTAGAAGAACAAATAGGTAATGTAGAATCCACCTATATAATATGTCTTTGAAGCTCGAGCACAATGGAATTGTTCAATGTTGGATAGGGTTTTCATCTAATTGTGGAAATCATGAGGTGTGCATCCTCCAATCTTCAATGACAAACGAAAGGGTGTTTAATCTATTTAAAGAAATCATTTCAAAAAACCTAAATATCCTCTCTAATCCTTGTCTTAGGCTTAGGCTTAAGAAGGCACTTGAGCACTCCCTATTCCTCTAAATTTAAACTCTTCATTTTGCTTTCAAAGAACCCTTCTTACAAACATTTTGATAACCACCTAAAGAAATAAAGCTTGATTATATATTGCAAAAGGTCCAATAATGTGGACGCTCACAAAATATGACATGCTATATTATTTTTTATTTTTTTAATCATTTAGGGGAATCCCTGTGACCCAACCAACCTTACCTTGAGCTTTCTTATTGCCAAGTTGGGGGGCTGGAGTGAGCTGAAGTGATACATGCCCAATTATCACAAAGTCATTTACCAAATCCCATGAGAAATAGAGAACAAGCTTAAGGAACATCTTAGAATCTTATGGAAAAGGACACATAAAATTCTTTTATCCCCGATATTTTGTCCTCAAAAAAATCAAGTTTGGATGCTTAAAGATTTCAACTTGATTCCCTATAGCATCTTCATCTAGCAAGTCCCTCCATCACACCATGTACTCGATAATGGTTCTAATCTCCAACATTCTTTCTTGAGTATCCAAAATGAATCATTTTCTTTCTTGAGTATCCAAAATGAGTCATTTTCTTTCTTGAGTATCCAAAATGAGTCATTCTTCATAATCCAAAGGTGTCAAGTCTGTAAGGTGTAGCATGTTATCCTAATGTATGTTTTAAGGCAAGAAACATGGAAGATGTTGTGAAGTTGTTATCAAGTAGCACTAACTTGTAGGCTGCTTCTCCCACCTTTACAGTCTTACAAGGCCATAAAGTTTGGGCTTCAAATTTTATGTTCCTTTCTTCTTCATAGATTTTCTATAGAGTTATAACCTCAAATAAAATGTCTCTGACATCACATACTCTTCAAAATGTTGTTAACCTACATAGATATTTTATTGGTTTTGAGCATGTTGAAGATGGTCCTTAAGAGATTTCACTATCTCTTGATTTTTCTTGATCACATCTATTGCTTCAATTATCATTTTTATTATGATTACAAGTTCCACAAAATTTAGAGCATTATATTCATTCAAATCCATAAAATTTGGCATACCCATAGACATGGTGTGAGGTGTTAGTAGTACTCTCTCAAATTTAGTCACTCGAATTATGTTGTTTGCTACCTAGAAACATAGTTTCTAAGGTACCCTTGATCCATTTGTTGACAAACTCATTTTGTGCATCTATTTGGTGGTGGAAAATTGTGCCACATATGAGTTCTAATCTTACCAAATGAAATAATGTTTGCTAAAAAATGAATAATCAACTTATTGTAACTATCACTAAAAATGTTCTTGGGAAAACCATGCAATTTTAATACCTCAAAGAATAAATTAACAATTTGGGAAGCCTCTAAATCAAAATATTTGACATATAAATGTGTATATTTAGTAAGTCTATTTATTACAACAAAAACGCAATCTTCATAATTTACTTTGAATAAACTAATGATAATACATAGATATATCTCTCATTTCTACTCAAAGTGTGGGCAATGGTTCAATTAGACACATAGGATATACTTGTTTCACCTTGTTTTTTTTGCAAGATGAACAATCCTTGATGTGCTTGAGCACATCCTCTTTCTTTCCTTTTCAAGAGAACAAGGAATAACAACCAAGGTAAAGTATGTAGCAGCAGCTATGAATTGTGCAAACATTCTATGGATCAAACAACTACTTGAAGGTATGCAAGAGGAGATTACTGATCCAGTTACTATTTACTGTGATAATACAAGTGTTATCAATATATCAAAGAACTTGGTGATGCATTCCAAGACAAAGCACATTTCTATCAAGTATCATTACTTGAGAGAACAAGTTCAAGACAAGCATGTGATATTGGAATATGTGAATTCAAAGGAGTAGATAGCAGATATATTCACCAAGCCACTACCAAAGGATTCTTTTAAGTATCTCAGAGGTAAATTAGGGTTTTTTCCCCTATCCAATATTCACTAAAGCAAGATGCATGTTGCATCAATTCAAGGATTCATTAGAATATCTATTTTGTGAGTTGATGCTAGTGTTCACTCTTTAGGTGATGCCTGAAGTTGTGAAAAATTATTATGTATGCAATGAGATATTAGTACATGCTAGCTATGATCCACTCCTTGAACAAAAATTTCAGGAGTATGTATCTTTGGCATTGTTGTCAAAAAGGGAGAATAAACTATTGATGAATACAAAGAAAGAGGGAGAATAAGCTATTGCTCATGAACACAAAGAAAGATGGTAAAGTTCAAAGGGAGCAAGAACATAACAGAGATATCATAGTATTGACATCATCAATTGACAGTGTTGTCATCAATGTTAAAGAGGGAGATTGTTAACCCCAACTGATGGTGATGATGATGAAGACTGAGATCAGAGGTATACAAGATTGTAGAAGGATTAGATCAATTGTTATTTTGTCATTGATGTCAAGAAATTGATTTCTAGTTTATATTGAGTTGACATATCATTAGGAGTATGATATAAGTTGATTTAAGGAAAAAGAGGAAGTGAAAAGTTGTGAAGTCAAATAACTTAATTGGGGAACTAATACAAATCAGACAATGATAAGGTTATATTGATTGAGTTGTTTTCTACTTTACATTTGATTATATCAAGTCGGTAAAGGGGATTGGACAAGTCGATAAAGAAAATAGTTTGGTTACTGAGCAAGAAGAAGACATTCAGTAAAGAGAAAGGAAGCCAAGACACTGAGTGTAGGGAGTTAGTTACCGAGTGAAGCAAACATAATTTCAGTTGAAGAATAATTGTTAGAGTAATAAAGTGTTTGCTTATTAATTGAATCGTATTGATTTAATTATTAAGTCACTTATTACCTCTTTCTACTTAAGCTAAACTTTAGGCATATAATAATTAATTGTTTTATTAATTATTATTATGCAACCTAGGGTTTTACCTTTTTAGGTTTTTTGATCTCTTTTTATAAGGATTGATCTCATAACACTTTGTAACCTTTTCTGACATTTCATTATTGATTGCAACTTTTGTTTTTGCATATCAAGGATTTCTCCTCTCTCGTGGATCCATATGTTCAGGTTTCCATAGCTGTTTGTTTTTCTCTCTCTTTTTGTGACAAGTGTTTGCATGCAGGTGTTCTTGGGAGTTGTGGGTTATTTTTCATCAACTCCAATATGGTATCAAAGCTTCAGATCTGCTTGCCCCTGTCCTCTTCCTAAGAGATTCGACCATGTTCATCAGATCTACATTTTTAGAGGGTTTCCTATCAAATCTAGGGGGACCTATTTTTCTAGTCATATTGGCTTCAAATGAACCTCATGATTGCATTCATAGCATCCAAGAACCCCAAAATCCATATAAAATTTATCCAATTTGGACAAAGTTGGAATCTGTGGCAAATTTTATTTGCAATTGGCCTCAGCACAGATCTCAAGGTGATCACTATTTTTTGGAGCACTTTTGGCCCAAACGAACCTCACGGTTGTGTCCGAAAGGTCTGAGATACCCAAAATCCATATAGGTACGTCCAATTCAGATGCCATTGCATTTTGAGGCAAATTTGTTTTGCTTTACAGGCAGTACGACCTTGGCATGTAATTTGAGATAGAATTCGTAAGACCATGGCACACAAATCAAGGTAAACATGTGTTAATTTGACATGCAAATTGAGGCACCAATTTTATTATTTGACACCCAAAATGAGGCAATAAAATTTGGCACCCAAATCGAGGCAAAAATTTGAAGAATCTAGCATGGATCCTGAGCTGCACATGCAATTTTGAAAATAAAATTGTTTTAAAATTGGGCGGCAGCGGCCATTTGGCCGTCAAAGTTAGGCCAGGCAAATGTAGTTTTAGCCCCTAGTCATATGGTGACCAGGGGCCCAAATTTTTAGCCCCAAGGGCCTTGTATGTTGCGACGGCCATTTGGCTGTCAATTTTAGGCTCGCATGTTGCTGATGTCAGCAGGGGTTTGCACATTTTTTAGCTTTTTTGGAGCTACTTATTTTTTGTCTATATCTCGAGCATCTGGAATCGAAATTGGGTGTGTGATATACCGTCGAAAAGTTGGTTCCAAGCCCGATCTGGATTTGCTAGTATAGTTTTGTGATTTAGCTATTTTGATACTTTTTTTTTCTATCAAAGTCAAATGTTTTCTGTGATCTTGGTGTTTCAGACCTCCTGCATTTCGAGATCTATTTCTCTTGCATCCGAGCTCCATTTTTGGTAAACAAGATATTGTCAGAAAGATTTTTCTGAGCTTTTATCAGATTTGATGGTTTCATATGTGATTTTGTCCTTTTTCTGACATCACCCATCTTCAGATCCTTCCAAACACTTTCTTTGGGCCCTCTAGTGTAGCTGTTGGTTTTTTGCTCATATCTTGTGCATACAGTGTCAAAATTTGGCAAACAAGATATCGTTGGAAAGATGATTCCGAGCTCTTTCCAGATTGGTAGGTTTAATTTTTTGTTTTTTGTTTTTTTATGGTGTTTTTCACTGTTAAAGCCAGATGTTCAGTTTTGCACTCCGGGAGCTCTATCTTGCGCATCTGAACTCCGTTTTCAGAAAATGATATATCGTTGCAAAGCTTGTTCAAAGATATTTTCAGTGTTGTGAGTCATTTTTCCAGATTCTTCTCCAAGTTCATTTTATTCATATTTTTGTATTTTTGCAGTCTAGTGGATATCTTGATTGTTACAGGTCCTAAAATCTCTTCCCTTTGAGAGATGACTCGTCTTAGGTTGTTCTTTTTTTTAGCAGCCTTTGCTCTTCTTTGAGCAGTGTATATGTCATTTTTGTAGCATTCTTTTATGCACACGCACTGAGATAAAGTGTCATTCTATTGTATGTATGGGATATTGCACATGTTTGTGCTTTATGTACTCGCACTCCATTATAAAGTGTCAGGGAGGTTTGATGTTTTCCTTTATTTTCCATCTAATTTTGTCATGTGAGTGTTCCTCCAACGACATTAGCCTTAGATATCTCTATATGTGTTTGTACTCTTTCTACACATTCGATGTTTCAAATTATTCTTCATCATGCAGTTCATATTGGATGATCTTTTCAGTGTACCTGTCATTACTCCCTTGTCAGCAGTATGGGGGGGTTTCTACTATTGGTTATACTGCTTCCTTGGTTTGATAGTGTGAGCTATGTATTCAGTATTTGATTCTATGTACTAGGCAGTTGCAGTGGTTGGGTACCTATGCATTCTGGTGAGATGGATCATTTACCATATGGACACTCTTTTCTTTCCTATTTTTGGATGCACTCTTCCAGCTTTGATTAATCAGCTCTTCAGACTTTTGGTGTTTATGTCATCTATATCTTCGAGTTCAGGTGTTTGTCTTTGTTTGCCTCTTGATTTGAGTAGTGTTATTTGAGGGCACTCATACATATTACAATCTTCTCTATCTGGTCATATTTCTATGGAGGATCTTCAGGTCATCATTTTCTTCTTGACAGAGTTTGCAGTTTCATGCTTCAATGATGTTGTACATGTTCATCATTGTTCTATTTTTTGGAACATTCCTAGTTTTGGAGGCTTCTTCAGTCTTTCAGACTAATCTTTGTCTCTTTTTGGAGTAGAGTTTTTCCCATGTGGTTTTCTCTATTTATCCGCTTTGTAGAGACTCTCTTTTGTACTTGGGTACCTGATCAGGGTTTTTGTTGCTGGGACCCATTTTCTTTCAATTTTTCTTTTTAGGTTTTTAGCTTCTTGCAAAGTTTATCTTAAGGGAGGGTGTTAGAGTAATAAAGTGTTTTCTTATTAATTGAATCATATTGATTTAATTATTAAGTCACTTATTACCTCTTTCTACTAAAGCTAAAATTTAGGCATATAATAATTAATTACTTTATTAATTATTATTATGCAACCTAGGGTTTTACCTTTTTAGGTTTTCTAATCTCCTTTTATAAGGATTGATCTCATAACATTTTGTAACCTTTTCTGACATTTCATTATTGATTGCAACTTTTATTTTTGCACATCAAGGATTTCTCCTCTCTCATGGATCCATACATTCAGGTCTCCATAGTTGTTTGCTTCTCTCTCTCTTTCTGTGACAGGTGTTTGCGTGCAAGTGTTCTTGGGAGTTGTGGGTTATTTTTCATCAACTCTAGTAATAATGGAGGACACTAAATAAGGAACAAAAATTAAACATAAGGATCATAACAACATTTAATGAAGAGCCACAATGATCTGAAGATTATAAGGATGGAGGAGAGTTAGTTAAAGAGATCTACGATTAGGAAAATTCAAGGTGATAATCTATGGTAAAGATCTAAGCAGCAAAAGTGAAGGTACATGTTCCAAGAAAAGTTAAAATTCTGAGGTGATAATAAAATGTTTTAGTGAGTGCAAAATTGACGCAGGAGCATCATGGGTGTAAGAGCAATCTTGCATCACCCAAAAATATTTCTGGTTTCTTTTCAATATGGGCTATCTTGTGCAGAGCTGTTATTTATGGAAATTTGCTATTTTTAGTAAGTTAGTCAAACAAGCTCGGAATGTTCTGATTTCACAAGTGGAGGTTCATCTTAGCCATATCAGCCTACTAGTTGAGTTTCATTGCCATATCATGTGTATTAGTGAAGTTATTGAGGTTTTTGGGTACAAAATCTTTGAGGTCAATTTTGAAGGCCTTAAAGGCTCCAGATCACGATCGACCCCCGGCTAACTAGAGCTTGCGCAATTAGCTACTGTAGATCGGGTCTTATCATTTCTGAAAAGTGGTTATAACAAAAAAATGGAGCTAGGGTTAAAAAGTTATGGCCTCTGAAAGTTGGGCTACCTGAAAACATATTTTGTAATTATTTTGAGCTGACCCTATTGTAATAATTATGAAAAAAATAAAATAATTCTAAGGATAGTCGGCCTTAATGGCTAAATTTTTGGAACCTTCTTGGGTGGTAGAAAATTGCCTATATATGGAAGGCTAGTAGTGTTGTCTGGACAGTTCAGAGTAGTTCTCGGTAATATTTCGAGGCTTTGTCCTACAGAATATTGTAAACAAAATATCCATGTGGCTTTGCATATTGTAATTCTGAAATTTGTAATTCCACATTTGTGGAGATAATAAGAAGCTCATTTTATGTTCTTGCAAATTGTTCATCCAAAAAGGAAGAAAGGTTTTTTCAGGCCATTTCCAAGATCGAGAAAAGATATAAGATTGAGGTTCCTACATTTTCAAGAAATATTAACCCAAACAAGTTGATCGACTGGATCAATGAATTAGAAAAATATTTTGAGCATGAAGATATTGAGGATCTTGATCAGATCAAGTTTGCAAAAGCCAAACTGAAGGGTCATGTGAAGATCTGGTGGCAAGAGATTCAATTGGAGTGAAATAGAAGAGGAAAGGATAAAATCACAAGATGAGATTAGATGGTGGATAAATTGAAGTGACAGCTCATTCTTGTTGATTATGAGCTTGACCTACTGAAGAAAATGCAAGGTCTGAAGCAAGCATGAAGATTTGTTCAGGAGTATACTTAAGACTTCTATCGAATCCTCATCAAAATAGGTCATGCGGAAGCTAATAAAGAGAAATTTGTCCACTACCTTAATAGGTTAAGGCCAAGCATTCAGGAGGAGTTGAATTTAGTTCGAATGAATAGTATTGAAGAGGCGTACCAATTTGCCCTAAAAGTGGAGGAAAAGATGAATAAGAAGTTTGAAAGCAAACAAAGCGAAAGAGGTCGTGGTGGAAGATCTGGTGGACGAGCATATGGAGGCCAAAATGAAGATCCAAAAAAGAAGGATGAGGCCAGTAGTAGTCAAAATCAGAGAGGAAACAATTTCAATCGTTTCCATGATCAGAATAATAGAGATTAGAGAGGAAGAGGAATAAGACAAGGATCAGGAAGAGGAGGCTTCTGTGAAACATGTTTTCACTGTAGAAAAGGTCATAGGGCATATGAATGTCCTCAAGGCCAAAAAATGACAGATAGGAGAACTAAAGGCCAGGCTAGAGTTGCACATGTAGATGAAGATGTCAGATCATCACATTCTGAAGATGTTGAAAGAGAAGAAACGTTAATTAATAGAAGAGTCTTGCTGAGTGGTGAGAATGAACCTGAGCAAAGGAGGAGCTTGTTTCACACCAAGTGCAAGTTTGAGGATAAGTGTTGTGATGTGATTATCAATAGTGGAAGCACTGACAATTTGGTGTCACAAGAGATGGTCACAAAGTTGAAGCTCAAGAGATAGAAACACCCACATCCATACCGAATCACCTAGGTGCAAGATGACCACAAGGTCATGGTCAGTGAACAGTGCTTAGTAAAGTTCAAGATTGGTAGATACCATGATGAGGTACTATGTGATATCATACCTATGGATGTATGTCATATGTTATTGGGTAGACTGTGGTAGTTTGACAGGTGTGTTGTACATGATGATCATGTGAATACCTATTCCCTGACGAAGAATGGAGTGTGACATAAGCTAAAACCATTAAAGGACATAGAAGAAAAAGTATTTGGTACTGCAAGAATAAGTTTTATTGATGGAAGAAAATTCTTAGAAGGTATGAGGCATGAGCATATGTGTTTTTCCTTAATTCCAAAAGTTGGTAAAGAGAAAGTAGAAGATGTACATGTAGAAGTTGTAGATCTGTTGAATGAGTTTCAGGATATTGTATCTGATAATGTTCCTGATAGATTACCACCAGTAAGGAAGACTAGTCATCAGATGAACTTGACTCTAGGAGTTAGTTTTCCAAATAAGGCAGCACACAGAATGACACCAACAGAAAATGAAGAGTTGAATAGACAAATATATGAGCTATTACAGAAGGGGTTGATTCGGGAGAGCCTGAGTCTGTGTGTTGTACCAACATTGTTAGCACCAAAGAAGAATGGAGAATGGAGGATGTGTACAGATTCTAAGGAAATAAACAAAATCACAATCAAGTACAGGTTTCCATTGCCACAAATAGATGATATTATGGATTGTTTAAGTGGAGCTATGTATTTTTCAAAGATAGATCTAAAGAGTGGATATCATCATATTTAGATTAGAGAAGGAGATGAATAGAAGACTGCTTTCAAGACAAAGGAAAGTTTGTATGAGTGGTTAGTCATGTCTTTTGGGCTAACCTATGCACTAAGCACTTTCATGTGGCTCATGAATGAGATTTTGAAAGAATTTTTGGGTAAGTTTGTCATTATTTACCTAGATAATATTTTGATATTTAGTGAGACATTGGAGGAGCATATAATGCATATTCGTAGGGTGTTTGAGAAGTTAAGAGAAGAGAAATTGTTGATTAATTTGAAAAAGTGTAATTTTGTGGAGTTAGTGTATCTAGGATTTGTAGTTTTAGTCGAAGGTTTAAAAATAGATCCACAGAAAGTGTAAGCTATCCTTGAATGACCTACTCTAAGGAGTGCTACTGAGGTAAGATATTTTCATGGTTTGGCTAACTTTTACAGAAAGTTTATCAGAAGTTTTAGCAATATTTGTGGACCCTTGACTGAAGCAATGAGAAGAGATAGAAAAGATAAGAGTTTTAAACTGTTGAAACAAAAAATGATAGAACAACCTATTTTAGCACTTCCAGATTTTAATAAGGTGTTTCAAGTAGACTATGATGCTAGTGATACTACAATAGGAGTTGTTATGAGCCAAGAAGGTAAACCTGCTGCTTATTTTAGTGAGAAGTTAAATGATGTCAAGAGAAAATATTTTGTTTATGATCAAAAATTTTATGCTATAGTTCAAGCATTGAAAAAGTGGAGACACTATCTTCTTCCCAAGGAGTTTGTTTTGTATACTGATCATCAAGCTTTGCAATATTTGAATAGTCAAGGAAAGTTGAATCAAAGACATTTGAAATGGGTTGAGTTTTTGTAGAGTTATATATTTGTTTTGAAACACAGGAGTAGAAAGTCTAACAGGGTTGCAGATACACTTAGCAGAATAAAACTATTGTTGATAGAGATGTAGATTGAGGTGGTGGGTTCAAAGAATTTAAGAGTTTGTGTCTAAAGGATCCTGATTTTAGTGAAGCTTGAAAAGCTTGCACAGAACTTGTTACTCTAGATAGAACGAAGTGGTTGGATTTCATCATCCAAGATGATATGCTATTTAGAGTAAGCCACATGTGCATTCCACGAAGCTCTATGAGGGATAATCTCATCAAGGAGAAGCATAGTGGAGGATTGGCTAAATATTTTGTTCGAGATAAAACCATTGCTTTGATTAGTGAGAATTATCACTGGCCACAGTTGCAGCAATATGTGAATAAGTTTGTACAAAGTTGCAGAGTATGTCAAATGGTAAAAAAAGTAAAGCAGAATACAAAGTTATATTAGCCATTACCTATACCAAAGAATCCATGGGAGGATATCAGTATGGACTTTGTTTTTGGTTTACCAAGGACTCAGTGGGGACATGACTCAATTTTTGTGGTGGTTGATAGATTTTCAAAAATGACACATTTTATCCCTGTAAGAAGACTAATGATGTTGTTCATGTAGCAAAATTATTTTTCAAAGAAGTGGTGAGACTACATGGTTTGCCAAAGAATATAGTTTTAGATTGGGACACTAAGTTTGTTGGATATTTTTGGCGTACATTGTGGAAGAAGTTAAAGACAAATTTGAAGTTTAGTTCATCACATCATCCACAAACTGATGGACAAATAAAGGTGGTGAATAGGAGTTTGGAGAATTTTCTTAGATGTTTGGTTAGAGATAAGCCAATAGGATGGGATTTGATTTTACCACAAGCAAAATTTGCATATAATAATTCTGTCAATGGGAGCACTGGTAAATCACCATTCTAGATTGTATATGGAAGCAGAAATGCATCTAAGTTGAGAAAGATATATAAAGGAGAAATAAGTAGTGTTGAAGCTGAGGAGTTTATAGAATATTTGAAGAACATTCATGAGGAGGTGAGGAAGCACATTACCAAGATAAATACACAGTATAAGGCTAAGGTAGATGAGAAAAGGAGGCATAAGAAATTTCAAGTTGGAGATGAAGTCATGGTTCATTTGCGGAAGGAGCGATTTCTAGTTGGTACATACAAGTTTAAAATGAAGAAGTTTGGGCCATGTAAGATACTGAAGAAGCATGATTCAGGAAATGTATATGAAGTAGAATTGCCTACTAAGCTGAATATTTCACTAGTATTTAACATTTCAAATCTGATAGAGTATCATGAAGGAGGTGTTGAAGATGAGATCACAGAAGCATAGTGGAGTATTCCAGCAACTACTTTAGCTATCAAGGAGATTGAAGATATACTGGATAGTCGTGTTGGCAGACGCACAAGGAACATGACATGTGAAAAATATCTGGTCAAATGGAAAGGATGACATGTTGAAGATTCATCATAGCTGACAAGAGAGGAGGGTAACCATCTTGGTTTTCCTCTACACACTTGAGACGTGATAGGGTCACTTCTCAAATTACCCCAGGTGTCTGATGTAGGAGCATCCTGGGTGTAAGCACAATCTTGCATCACCCAAAAATATTTATGATTTCTTTTCAATAAGGACTATCTTGTGCAGAGCTGTTATTTATGGAAACTTACTATTTTTAGTAAGTTAGTCAGATGAGTTCAAAATATTTTGATTTCATAGGTGGAAGTTGATCTTAGTCATATCATCCTACTAATTGAGTTTCATTGCCTACTAGTTGAGTTTCATTGTCATATCATCTGTATCAGTAAAGTTATTGAGGTTTTTGGGTACAAAATCTTTGAGCTCAATTTTGAAGGTCATAAAAGCTCCAGATTGTGATTGACCCTCGGCTGACTAGAGCTTGCGCGAGTCAAGTACTGTAGATCGGGTCCTGTCATTTCTGAAAAGTGGTTATAAAAGAAAAACGGAGCTACAGTTAAAAAATTATGGCCTCCGGAAGTTGGGCTACCTAAAAACATATTTTGTAATTATTTTGAGCTAACCCTATTGTAATAATTATGAAAAAAATAAAATAATTCTAAGGATAATTGGCCTTAATGACTAAATTTTTAGAACCTTCTCGAGGGGTAGAAAATTGTCTATATAATGAAGGCTCGTAGTGTTGTCTAGGCAATTCAAATTAGTTCTAGGTAATATTTCGAACCTTTTTCCTACATACACTACAACATTTGGGGTCAAATTTTGATGCCAATTTAGACGACAGTACCATTTGTGTGTTTTTTTTGTAAGTGCGTCTGACGGTGTCGTAATAGCAACAGTGTCATCATAATTTCAACACCAATGTGGTTATAAACAGAAAAAATAAATTAAAAAATGTTCATTTGTAATTTTCGTAAGCTGCGAAGAGAGCTTGATGATTTGGAAGTGCAAAGAGGGCTTGTGTATGGCAGCCATGACTTGAGGTAGGCATTTGATTTTTGTCTTCTCATTAACTCAATTTCATTTTCATGAAATTTGTTGATTTAATGACACAATATGAATGTTAATACTGGTATTGTTTACATATTTTCATTTGGAATGCTCGATGACCCGCAAGCTTTGAGAGCTAGGGCATCATTGCTATTACCTTCAAGGCATTGTGTAAAGTATTTGATCTCTCTTTATTTGTTTTGTTGTTGATATTCACTATGTGGTACTCCTTGTTTATGATCATTTCATGAAGAAATGTCTTGATAGTTCACAGGCTATAAGCTAGGGCAGCATACATTGTTTATGAGCTCACTATTGAATACTAACATTGTTTACATCTTTTCATTTGGAATGCTTGATGACCCACGAGGTTTGAGAGCTAGGGCATCATTCCTATTACCTTCAAGACATTGTGTGAAGTGTTTGATCTTTCTTTACTTGTTTTGCTATTGATATTCACTATATGGTACTCCCCGTTTATGATCATTTCACGAGGAAATGTCTTGATGGCTCACGAGCTGCAAGCTAGGGCATCATACATTATTCATGAGCTCACTATTTAATACTGGCATTGTTTACATCTTTTCATTTAAAATGCTTGATGACTTGTGAGCTTTGAGAGCTAGGGCATTGTTTCTATTACCTTCAAGATATTGTGTGAAGTGTTTGATCTCTCTTTATTTGTTTTGTTGTGATATTCACTATGTGGTACTCCCTGTTTATGATCATTTCATGAGGAAATGTCTTAATGGCTCGCGGGCTGCAAGCTAGG
Source organism: Chamaecyparis obtusa (assembly GCA_027943335.1). Lineage (NCBI taxonomy): Eukaryota > Viridiplantae > Streptophyta > Pinopsida > Cupressales > Cupressaceae > Chamaecyparis > Chamaecyparis obtusa. Next base: position 636,974 of record BSBK01002409.1, read on the forward strand.
GCATCATACATTGTTCATGAGCTCACTGTTTAATACTGACATTGTTTACATCTTTTCATTTCGAATGCTTGATGACCCGCAAGCTTTGAGAGCTAGTGCATTGTTTCTATTACCTTCAAGGCATTGTGTGAAGTGTTTGATCTCTCTTTATTTGTTTTGTTGTTGATATTCACTATGTGGTACTCCCCATTTATGATCATTTCATGAGGAAATGTCTTGATGGCTCGCGGACTGCAAGCTAAGGCATCATTAGTCCAATAATAATCCAATAATAGGAAATACATTACAAATGTCAAGCTCACAGTCTCAATGAAATAAATGGTGTATAAAATAATATATGATGCCCAAGCTCAAATTCAAAACAGTAAGTGTATTAATGTATGATCTAATAGTAGCAACTTCATTGATCATTACCTTTGACTCTTCCATCATTATAGAAGAGATAACGACCTAAAATTATATTTCATAATTCCTCCTTCGAAGTCATGGGTTAGTTTAAAATGGAAAAACTATACAAACTCACCAATTTAATCCCAAAATATCATGATGACTCGGGCTATAAGCTAAATGTCTTGACGGCTTGTAGGTTGCAAGCTAGGGCATCATGCATTGTTTATGAGCTCATTGTTTCAACACCTCATGTCCCTATTTGATTGGTCAGTGCTCTGTTTGTTATATTGATGCTATTAGATCAAATAGGGACATCAATAATAAAATAATACACTTACTATTTTGAATTTGAGCTCAGACATCATGCAATGTTATTGTTGTCAAAATAGTAAATGTATTAATGTATGATCTAATAGCAGCAACCTTATTTATCATTACATTTGACTCCTCCATCATTATAGAAGAGATAACTACCTACAACCATATTTCATAATTCCTTCTTTGAAGTCATAGGTTAGTTTAAAATGGAGAAACTATACAAACTCACCAATTTAATCCCAAAACATCATATAACTAGAATTAATCACATCTCACAAATGTATAGATTATACTACATACCATTGTATTATATATATCAAGTATAATTATGAGTTTACATCATATATTTAGTCTTAATAAAATCTTATAAAATAACATAAGACTAACCCAAAATAGTCTTAGTAAAATTTTAATAAAATAATATATTAAGTAATAAAATCTTATAAAACAACATATATTGTGTGAAGTGTTTGATCTCTCTTTATTTGTTTTGTTGTTGATATTCACTATGTGGTACTCCCATTTATGATCATTTCATGAGGAAATGTCTTGATGGCTCACGGGCTGCAAGCTAGGGCATCATGCATTGTTTATGAACTCATTGTTTGAGCACCTAATGTCCCTATTTGATTGGTCAGTGCTATGTTTGTTATATTGATACAATTAAATCAAATAGAGACATCAGTAATAAAATAATACACTTACTATTTTGAATTTGAGCTCAAGTATCATGCAATGTTATTGTTGTCATTGCATGATTGCTACTGTTGTGCGCCATAATAGCAACAAGAATGTAATGTTATGAAATTTTGGGATTAAATTGGTGAGTTTGTATACTTTCTCCATTTTAAACTAACCTATGACTTCAAAGGAGAAATTATGAAATATAGTTATAGGTAGTTATCTCTTCTATAATGATGGAGGAGTCAAAGGTAATGATCAATAAGGTTTTTGCTATTAGATCATACATTAATACACTTACTATTTTGAATTTGAGCTTGAGCATCATATATTGTTTTATACACTGTTTATTTCATTGAGACTACGAGCTTGGCATTTGTTATGTATTTCCTGTTATTGGATTAATATTGTCATGTTGTTGAGGTTGTAGATGTCCTTTTACTGATCTTGTATAAACAACAAATATACCATGTTGACTCACAACTCATGAGGTGTTGCTTGATAACACATTTGACATCATACTTTTTGCTCCATTTTGGTCTTGATTTACTCATTGCATGCATATGTTTCTTGGGTGCACATGTTATGTGGCATAGTTCATTTTAGAAGTGTATGGCTTGACTATGGGTGGTCCCACAATAGTGTGTCCCACTTTTTGGCCAACTTTGACACATAGATCAACATTCTGAAGAAAAAATTCACTTTCGAATACTTCTTGTCGTAAAACTATTAGGAAATTGAAGATGATGTAAACTAGAATATTTTAGAATTTTCTTTCTAGTTTTTAAATATTTTTTTTTAAAAATTAAAATTTATTTTTCCTTCTCTTTCGAAAAGTGGTTTGTGTGAAAAACTATGTTTCTAAAGAGTTATTGTCACTTGGATCAACATAATATTTTTTTAAACTATGATAACGATCTAATTCTTTCAAGATTATATTTTTAACTTCAATATCTAAAGGATGCAATTGGTTTCATTCATTTTGGGTCAATATTTCATAGTTTATTAAGTTCTAAAGTGACAGTAACTTTAATTTAAACATAAGGTCACTTGGATCACTCTAACTTGATCTGCGTATATCGAAATTCATTTTTTATTTTTTTATAAAAAGGTAACACAAATACTCTTTTCCTACATATTTTTCATAATTTTTTTTTGTAATTTATTATTTTTCTTAAAGTCTTGAAGAGACAGGTCGTTGAATGACCAAACAACCTATGTTTAGTTAAAGTAATATTTAAAAATGAAAATAAACTCAATATGTATTAAAATTATATTCATTAAAAAGCTTGTTCCGAATAGCATCATACTACATAGATAGGTTTTTCAAATGGATTCATTTGATCTACTAAAACATAAAGTCAAAGTGATTTTTTGTCAGCATTTTAACAAGTGCGAAGGAGACTCCATTGTAGGTATGAATGAGGAGTATAGATGTTATATCAATATTTTTTTAATCTAAGAGCCTTTGAGCTAACCATTTTTAATTAATTCCTTCAAATGGAACCTCTCAAGATTTAAATCATCATATTTTATTAAATATGTGTTATTTTAACAAAAATCAGCGTGTCTAAATAAGTGGGACACACTATTATGGGACCACCCCTATGCGCATGCATAATTGTAGATGAGGATCAGTAATAGGGTGTCAAACATTGCTTAGATCATTTGGATCTAACCCCATCTTTTCCTTCCTTACAGATTTTGGATCATACAAGAGCATACTGGATTGAACACTGGGTCAACACTTCATTACTTCATGCAACATTTGGTACCTTCATTATTTATGTTCATCCACTTATGTATGTTTGCATTCATTCATATTCTTCTGAAAGTTGGCTATTAGCGAGCATATAGGACCATTCTTGATGTTTTTGGGTCATTTGATGAAAAGATGTAAATGGGTACATCAGTAATAAAATAGGGATATCTTAATCTTTATGAACTCAAATTCAAAATAGTAAGTGTATTATTTTATTACTGATGTCCTTATTTTATTGATGATGTCCCTATTTGATCTAATAGCATCAATATAACAAACAAAGTACTGATCAATCAAATAGGGACATGAGGTGCTCAAACAATGAGCTCATAAAACAATATATTTAGTCTTAATAAAATCTTATAAAGTAACATATATTGTGTGAAGTGTTTGATCTCTCTTTATTTATTTTGGTGTTGATATTCACTATGTGGTACTCCCCGTTTATGATCATTTCATGAGGAAATATCTTGATGGCTCGCGGGATGCAAGCTAGGGTATCATACATTATTCATGAGTTCACTGTTTAATACTGGCATTGTTTACATCTTTTCATTTGGAATGCTTGATGACCCGCAAGCTTTGAGAACTAGGGCATCATTTCTATTACCTTCAAGGCATTGTGTGAAGTGTTTGATCTCTCTTTATTTATTTTGTTGTTGATATTCACTATGTGGTACTCTTCGTTTATGATCATTTCATAAGGAAATGTCTTGATGGCTTGCGGGCTGCAAGCTAGGGCATCATGCATTATTTATGAGCTCACTGTTTGAGCACCTCATGTCCCTATTTGATTGGTTGGTGATCAAACAATGAGCTCATAAACAATGCATGATGCTCTATCTTGCAACCCATGAGCCATCAAGACATTTCCTCACGAAATGATCATAAACGGGGAGTACCACATAGTGAATATCAATAGCAAAACAAATAAAGAGATATCAAACACTTCACACAATGTATGTTGTTTTATAAGATTTTATTAAGACTAAATATATGATGTAAACTCATAATTATACTTGATATATATAATACAATGGTATGTAGTATAATCTATACATTTGTGAGATGTGCTTAATTCCAGTTATATGATGTTTTGGGATTAAATTGGTGAGTTTGCATACTTTCTCCATTTTAAACTAACCTATGACTTCAAAGGAGGAATTATGAAATATAGTTGTAGGTAGTTATCTCTTCTATAATGATGGAAGAGTCAAAGGTAATGATCAATGAGGTTTCTGCTATTAGATCATACATTAGTACACTTACTATTTTGACAGCAATAACATTGCATGATGCCTGAGCTCAAATTCAAAACAGTAAGTGTATTATTTTATTAAGACTAAATATATTGTTTTATTAAAATTTTACTAAGACAGTATTTTGGGTTAGTTTTATGTTATTTTATATGATTTTATTAAGACTAAATATATGATGTAAACTCATAATTATACTTGATATATATATACTTCAAAGGAGAAATTATGAAATATAGTTGTAGGTAGTTATCTCTTCTATAATGATGGAGGGGTGGAAGGTAACGATCAATGAGGTTGCTGCTATTAGATCATACATTAATACACTTACTGTTTTGAATTTGAGCTCGGGCATTATGCAATTTTATTGTTGTCATTGCATGCTTGCTGTTGTTGTGCACCATATATTATTTTATACACGGTTTATTTCATTGAGACCGTGAGCTTGGCATTTGTAATATATTTTATGTTATTGGATCGATGTCGCCATGTTGTTGAGACTGTAGATGCATTGAATCACCACTGCCATTCTATTTTGATAGCAGCAATATAACAAACAAAGCACCGTCCAATCAAATATAGACATCGGTAAGACATTTAATGCATTATTACTTCATCATGATGATAAAAATTTTATTGGCTTAAAGCACATAGAATGTGGGTAACTTCATTACTTCATTAGATCTGTACCTTTGTTAATTTCACTAGCATCATGCAGCTTTCTTACTTATCCTTTAAAATGCAGATTCAAATATACTTCATGCCATAGCATTAATGTATAGATGATGCAAATTTGTGCACCTCTCTGTTTTGATGTAGCTTACTCACTGCATGCATTGGGGCCTCCTTGGGGTTGCCAACCATGTTGTGATGTTATGATCTTTTACTTGAAATCCATGATATACTCCTCCCTTAATATGTAGATTTGATGCTTTTCTCCTCTGATTTGATGATGATGTATGCCCCTTCCATTGCTTACTCATGCTTGCTCATGACTACCTTGTGCTGATGGGCATGGTGTGTGACTGTTGTGGGTGCATCATTTGGAAATGATGTCACAATAACACTAGATGAAACAGCAACATTTGGTGTTGCTATTGCACTATTTGAATGATGTAGTCACAATAGTGACTCACCAGGTGTTCATGTAGACATAAATGCAGCCATTTACTTTCTGCAACATTCTTCTAAGTGCACATGTCCTCTAGCATGGTTTTTCTTTCAGAAGTGTATGGCTTGACTATCCACATGCATAATTGTAGATGAGGATCAGTAATAGGATGTCATTCATTGCTTAGATATTTTTTATCTAACCCCCATCTCTCTTTTCTTTGGAGGTTTTGGATCACACCAGGGCACAATAGATTCATACCCGAGTCAAAAATTCATCACTTTAGGCAATGTTTGGCACCCTTATTATTTATACACAACTATCACTCATTCGGTTCCAAGTTGACACTGTGGGATCCAAAAATGATAGATAAGGAATAAATTTAGAGAGCGGAAGAGGGTCGTAATGACCAAAATAATACAAGGTCCCTATATTATTTCAGTCATTATGGCCCTCCTCCTTCACTCTCTAAATTTATTGCTTATCTATGGGTTTTGGATCCTGTAGTGTCGACTTGGAACTAGAGGAATAGTGGTTGTGTTGCATCGTCTAGGTATACCACTCAATTATGTTGTGTTTCCAAACAATTGTGACCATGATGCTATATTTATGTTTCTCAATTGTTGTGTCCCAGGACCCCTTATGACCCTTTATGACCCTTTACGATCCCTAAGAATACATATTAGAGGTCTTAAAGTGTCGTAAAGGGTCATAAGAGGAGCCAAATGAGCTTCCACCTTCACATGGTTGGCCTTGTTAAGCAGAGAATGTTAAACTATTCTCAAAATAAAGAGATGATCAATAATTTAAGATCTCAATCCACGTATGACAAATATATATTTCTTTTTAAAAAATAGTGTGAGTCGTCGCAATTACGACAAAAACCATAGAATAACTGATGGAAAAACTAAAAGCGACGGCTATCTGTCAAAAACATCAATCACTTCAAGGAGCAATGATCACTTCAGCTCGCCTCAAGAAGTCTTGACCCAAGATCAAGTCATATCGATCCATCTCAATGGCTACCAAATCAACATATCTCTACCAAGAACCTAGTCGCAAAGAAACACAACAGACCGCACCGTGAACCCGCTATGAAGAGGCATCCAATGTCTCATAAGTCGCATCAAATGACCCACTTTCTATAATCCAAGTCTCTCAGCTCGGTTCACCAAGAAGAAGACTTCTCCCAAGTCATCACGGACACCATAGTGATCTACGAATATCCAATGTGCAAGTTCTGCAAGTTTCTCTCTCGACATCACATCTAACTCATTCAAAACTATGGAAAAAGTGGTAGATGATCCTAGCAATCCGTCACAACCTGATCTCAACAACAACGCAAAGAGTAACTCGATTTTGTCTTTAAGCCAATCAATGCACAGTCTACTCAAACTCCAACTCAAGTCACTACTACACTCTGTAGGAACAAAGCACATCCAATTCGGACCAAAGAAGTCAGGAAGTCACTCAAATCAGATCTAAATGCAATTAGGTTTGCATATATCCCATGAACACATCAGGAAGAATGCATCTCTGACCACCGCACTAGCTTCTTGTGTTGGAGCAGTTGTTGTCACAAATCTTGATCCATTCGGATCCATTCCAAATCCAAGTCTCTAGACTCGACTCAATAATCCACAAGCCGCTACTGAATCTACTACAAAGTCATCTCCGAATGACATAACCAAATCACGAGTAAGAATAAAAGACCTCGACTCACCAAACCACCTTGCAAGTTGATCGAGATCCAAAAGTAATGCAACTAGCTCGAACCAAATCTACAAGAACACCGTTTTGAATCAATACCAACTCGATCAACAAATATTTTTTTTAATACTGATTTCCATCACAACTATGACAGCCAAACAAAAGTGATGGCTATCTGTCAGAAACATCCGACAGCCAACCATCGCATGTATAGCACCGTCGTCGACAAAACCTAAAAGGAACGGATATATGTCGAACACTTCCGACAGCTAGCCATTGCACATGTACAGCATCGCCATCGCCAAAAAACTACAAATGACGGCTATACATTGGAAGATTATGATGGGTAACTGTCGCATGTACAACATCACTGTCAGCAAAAAAACTACAAACGATGGCTATCTGTCGTAAACTTCTAACAGGTATTCATGGCATGTATAGCATCAATGTCGGTAAAAAAACTACAAACGATGGCTATCTGTCGTAAAATTCTGACGGGTATCTATCACATGAACAGCATCTCCGTCAACAAATAAACTACAAATGACGGGTAGCAACTACAAACGACGGCTACCCATCGGAAGATTCTGACGGGTAAGATTCTGACGGGTAGCCGTCATTTGTAGTTTTTTGCGATGGCCACAAATAGGCCAGATGGTATGTTCGCCATGTTGGCACCCCCTTTTTGCGATGGCCATAGTCGTCGTAATTATGATGACAATCGTAGTCATTTTTTTCGACTGCAAAACTGTGACAGTGGGTGGCATCTTTTGATCAATGGTATACTGTCGGAAAAAGGTCTCAAATGTACTAGTGATAATATTGTAAAGAAAATGCCCATGTGGCTTTGCACATTGTAATTTTGAAATTTTTAATTCCACATTTGTGGAGATAATAAGAAGCCCATTTTCTGTTCTTGCAAATTATTGGTGTTTCTCTGTTTATGTTCTATGTTTGTGGTACTAAGGGGGGTATCCTTCATCAAAAAATCATTCAATCAGTTAATTAGGATGATCTGACAGTTTAGAATAAACAAAGGAAAACATAATAAAGGACACTAAGAGGCAAAACAAAGTCTATATAAAGGATGAAATTGAATATAAAACAAGCTGGCAAGTTGAAGTGTGGATGTGTAATGGAGTGATGTAGTGAAGAAGAAAAAGATTGAAATCAGAAGGTAAAGAAGACTCCCATGGGCTATCTTTAGCCTCGCAGACATTAAAACTAATTTATTTATTTCTTTATCTTATGTCCTAGCCTAACACTTTATTGTTTATATGGAAGGTGCTTTAAGTTGTTCTTAAAGTACTTATCGCACCCTTGTGGAGGTTAAGACAGATGACACCTAGCAGTTGTGAGGTTGCGTGGCGGTGATAAAAGTATTGTTGCATCTTCACAGGCCTAAATTGAAGTTAAGAAAAATGGTTGCGAGCTTGTGATGAAATGAACTAATAACCCATATTAATTAATCAATGAATAACGCAGCTTGGTAATGCGGGGAGATGAGAAATATTATACTACACCATTGTGCAGGACCCACAACCTCTTAACTAATGAATTATGCATGTGCATTTATAAATGGGTTAAGTTGTCACGTCCTTGCAGGCCTAAATTGTAGTGAAGGAAAATGGTTGCGAGCTTGCGATGAAATGAATTGATAACCATATTAATTAATCAATAAATAATGCAGCTCAGTAACATGGGGATGTTGGAAAGTTTTAGGTAGGGTACTGAGAGGGGGAGTGAATCAATACCACAGGGATTTCACACTTATTCAACTTTCTGAACATAAACTGATAGCTAGTAAATTACTTATATTGATAACTATTTTTCTTTTACCGATAGATGTTGTAATGTTTAACTGATAACTAATAATATGAAAATTAAACATACAAAACATAAACATTCAAACACTTAACACAATATTTTGGTGTCGCGAAAAACCCTTGGTTAGAAGGAAAAACTGCGGTGGGGATGGTACCCACAAATCATTACTGCAGTAATAAGGTGCCTAGTTAGGAGCTTACATAAATGTCATCTTCTGAATGACTTCACCCTATTAGGAGTGTCTAATACCAAGTTAGAAGTATTGAAAGTCTTGTTAAAAACTACTCTATTAAGATATTTTATCCCACTTATATAGTGTTCACCATGTTAAAGGATTTACAATAAGTTCCTAAATGGAACTTCTAAGCCCGGTTAGAGAATACCTGGTTAAGGGATTTCACAATCTTGTTGCTAAATTGTTAGGAATAAATCAACAATAAATTTGACCTATAGATGCTTTCTCCAAAATCTTGTCAGATCCCATTTCGCTCTTCTTCTGCTCTGATCTTCTTTTGATCTCTGATCCTTTGATCTTTTTCAATAACATCAGTCTACACTTCTCTTCACTTCTATCAATGTCCTCTCATCTATATCTTGCTTACCTTTTCCTTTGATCTCCTCTTATAGTTGCTTGCCATGATTAGGGTTTCTCGAACTTCCATAAACTATTTTTCTAATTGGATGTCGTCCTTATTTGTAACCTTTTCTTTTCTTTTTCGTCACTAACAATTTCTGATTAACTTTTCCAATAACCCTTCATTTATGCCAATAACACTTTCCGATAGTGTCTATGCTGATATGTCTTTCCTATTATTTCTGCTAGTTTATCTTCTCTTCTGTCAATATGTGAATTCTATTATATCTTTGCTTTTAGTTATGTCTTTACTTTCTGATCATTTCTATTAAGAATAACAATCCACAATACAATTGAGAGGGGGGATGAATTAGTTGTATAACATAATATTAAACTTTAAACTTTAAGCTCCACAATATCCGATCCAATGAATGCCAACATAATAAAACAATATTTTGGTTTCGGGGAAACTCTGTTAAAGGTAAAAACCCCAGTGGGAATTAGCACCCACAAATGATGTACTGAGAGTATAGTAATCCTTGTTAGAAGATATGGCCCTGTTAGGAGCTTATTGAAACATTAAAGTACATAGTCCTTGTTAGAGGACAAACCCTGTTAGGAGTCAAGAACAAAAGAGAGGGCTTACTGCCCAAGGCTCACTACCCAAAGAAGGTTAAATCCACCTTCAGAACTCACTAGTTCACAACAGGTGTATATAAAGAAATACACAATCTTTTGAACTGTTTGTCAGTAACTGTCTTTGCTTGATCAGTTCCAATGAAGTCCACCAGTAAACCTCTACTCTACATACAGCAGACACAAGCTCACAACTTTTCCAACTTCTTTATATCATCTATATTCCATCCATATCTTTTCCAAAGAAAAGACCTTTTATTTATACCTTATTACAATTTACCATGATCAGGTTGGCCCATGAGGCTTTCCTAATTATAGACAATTACATAAACCCTTGCTAAGATACACATGGTATTTAGAACAAGTCTAAAATGATTACATTACAACAATTAAGGACCGACATCCTTAATTTATGCTTGCCAAACAAAACACATGTTTCATTCCCTTAGTCGGCTTCAGAATAAACCATCGCCAGAACACACACCACAGATGATGTCACCAATCATTCTGTACCTTGCGCTAACCAATGAACATCTTTCAGTACCCTATCCATCATCCTTCAAGCTCACATACCTTGAATCCAAATCCTCTAAAAGATATACCAGAAACCCAAAGACTAACTTTGTCAATTCTCACTGTCACAGTCCAATGACCAGTCTTTACCAAAATAGTTGTAACTCTCTTAATATGAAACTTCTAATGATGTGATCTCAAATATAAGATCACAACATCCACTTGAACTCTCATCTGACTTCGTAGCATCTAAAACATCTGTACAATATTCGTACACTATGATTACCAATTTGTTTTCTTCATAGAAACATATGTTGACATCAGTGACAAAACACAAATGACAACAGTATGAGTGCTCATTCAGTAACGTAGTGATTAAATATATTAAATGTCTTAATCACCTCCCATGCATTAGCAATATCCAACAATCTCCCTCTTTGGCATTGATGTCAACATGTCGAAAAATATTATCCCAAAGTTATATCAATCCAAAGTCCTGCAACCAAACAATATTTTCATACAGTAAGGATTTTCTCATAGCAACACTCCCTCTTTGACAACAATGGAAAGGGTTCCATGAGGCTTTGGCTTCCTTCACAAATAAACTTTCTTCCACGATCACTCTCCCTGAGGAGTAGATCCTTACACCCAGTCCAGATAGTGATAAGGCTCTGAATACCTCTAGATGGATGCATCTCTGCATCATTTAGTTCTGACTAGGAGAGGCCTGAACCCCCAGCATACCTCTAAGATATTCAAAGGTATCTTTCGGCAGTGGCTTTGTAAAGATGTCTGCAATCTGCTCTTTTGTACTGATATATTCTAATTTGATTTCTTTTTCTACCACCTTGTCTCTCAAGAAGTGATACTTGATAGAAATATGTTTAGTTTTGGAATGCATCATCAGATTCTTTGACATATTCATTGTACTGGTGTTGTCACAATGAATAACCACAGACTTGTCAAAATTTATTCCAATGTCTGTCAGCATTTGTTTCATCCAAACAATCTGAGTGTTGTTTATAGTAGTAGCAACATACTCTTATTCAGCAGTAGATTGTGTTATACAATCTTGTTTCTTACTTATCCAAGAAACCAACTTTTTCCCAAGGAAAAATGCACTACCACTAGTACTTTTTATCTCATCAATATTCCATGCCCAATCAGCATCAGTATAGGCATGAAGTTCAAATCCATCATTTATGTCATACCATAAGCCATAATCTATGGTTCCTCTTAGATACCTCAGTATCCTTTTCACAGCAGCTAGATGTGTTTCTTTGGGTTTTGCCTGATATCTAGCCACAATTCCAACAACATTAGCAATATCCGGTCTGGTGTGAGTTAGATATTGTAGTCCTCCAACCATATATCTATACAAAGTTTGAAAAACATACTTTGATTCATCATCAATTGTTAGCTTGTTGCCAGTCACCATAGGTGTTCCTACTGGTTTACAATCTCTCATTCCAAATTTCTTAAGCAATTCTTTGAGATACTTGGTCTGAGAAATGAAAATACCATTCTCATTCTGAGTTATTTGCAATCCAAGAAAGAATTTCATTTCACCTATCATGGACATCTCAAATTCACTTTCCATTTCTTTAGCAAATTTCTTACATAGATTATCATTACCTCCAAAGATAATGTCATCCACAAATACTTCTACTATCAGGATTCCATCTTCAGTAGTTCTTAAAATACAAATTAATGTCTGCATTACCTTTTCTAAATCCAAGCCCAAGTAGATACTTATCTAACCTTGCATACCAAGCCCTAGGAGCTTGCTTCAACCCATATAGATCTTTCTTCAATTTGCACTCCATGTCTTTATCTTCGCATAAAGGAAATCCATCTGGTTGTTCTATATAGACTTCTTCTTTAAGATCTTCATTCAAGAATGTAGATTTAGCATCCATCTGATACACTTTGAAGTTTTTATGTGTAGCATAAGATAAGAACAATCTTACTGCCTCTATTCTAGAAACAGGAGAAAATGTTTCTTCAAAGTCTATGCCTTCTTGTTGTGAGTATCTCTTACATAGTAGTCTTGCTTTGTTCCTTACAACAGTTCCTTCTTCATCCATTTTGTTTCTAAAAACTCATTTTGTTCCTATTACATTTTTATTTTTAGGTCTAGGAACCAATTCTCAAGTATTATTCTTATTTATCTGATCCAATTCTTCTTTCATAGCATTTATCCAAGATTCATCTTTAAAGGCTTCATCTGTAGTTTTTGGCTCAACTTGAGAAATCAAACAATTTTCTTCTCTAACTTTTGATCTAATTAGCACTCCCTGACTAGTATTGGGAATAATTTGATTTTCAGGATGGTTATTTTTTACATACCTTGGAGTTTTAGGACTCTCAGTAGTCTTTCTTGTACCAGCATCACAAGCCTCTTTTTCACTTTCTTCCTCAACAAGTTCTTCTTCTGTAGCAGTAGTAGTTTCTTTCATCTCTGAAATCTAATTACTGTCATACATTCTTTCTTATATCTGAAACTTCTCATCTATTCTCACATTGTTACTTTCAATCATCTTCCTCAATCTCAGATTGAAACATTTGTAAGCCTTACTTTTAATAGAGTAACCAAGGAAGATCCCTTCATCACTTCTAGCATCAAACTTCCCTATCTCATCATCCCTTTTGATATAACATTTACTACCAAATATTCTGAAATATTTTATAGTAGGAGTATGATCAAACCATAGTTCATAGGGAGTCTTACTTGTACCTTCTCTGATTTGAATTATGTTCAATGTGTATATTGTTGTTCCAAAAACCTCTCTCCAATGTACATGAGATACATTTCCTTCAATCAGCATTGTCCTAGCAGCATCAAGTATAGTCTTGTTTCTTCGCTCTGCTATCTCATTCTATTGTGGTCCTAGGAGCATATGTTTGTCTCTTTATCCCATGCTCTTTGCAATATAAATTGAATAAGTCTGAAGTAAATTCTCCACCTCTGTCTGATCTTAAACACTTGATCTTTAAACCTGATTTATTTTCTACTTTTGCTTTGAACAACTTGAATTTATCAAATGCTTCTGATTTTTCTCTTAAATAAGTAACCCACATCATTCTAGAAAAGTCATCAACAAAGAGTATGAAATACCTTTCACCATAGTATGATTTTGTTCTTGTAGGTCCACATAGATCTGTATGTACCAGATCCAACTTCCCTTTTGATGTATATGATTTTCTTTTATGACTGCTTCTAGTCTGTTTTCCCATAACACATTCTTTGCATACAGTGTTAGATGGTTTCACAATCTTCGGTAGATCTCTTACTGCATTAGCCATACTTTCCTTCACAATGTTATCAAAATTAACATGACAAAATCTCCTATGCCATAATCAACTGTCATCTACCTTCGTAACAAAACAAAGGCTCCAGATGTGTTCAGTTCAAATACATTACCTCTAGATTTTGAACCAGTAGCAATCAGTTTTCATTCCTTGCTTCTGATAAAACATTTACCATTAACAAAAGTTAACTGAAAATCTTTATCCATTAACTGTCTGACACTCAACAAATTATGTTTCATACCTTCAACTAGTAATACATTGTCTGTATTAGTCTTTCCATCCAAAGTAACGGATCCTACTCCTATGATGGATTTAGGGAGATTGTCCCCAAACCTCACAACACCTCCATCATAATTTACTAATTTAACAAACTTGTTCTTATCACCAGTCATATGATGAGAACATCCACTATCAATTATCCATTCAGTTTTCTTGTCAACATGAGATACAAAAGTTGATCTTTAATAGCAACAAATCCAATCTCTTCATAATCTAAATCATCATCATCAGAGATTCTTTCACTAGCATAATAACATTCTTTGTCTCTCTTAATCTTTGCATAATCAAGTTTGTACTTAGAAACTCTTGTAGGACATCTAGATGCAAAATGACCTCCCTTATTGCATGAAAAACATTTCAAGGGTAACTTGCCTTCAAACTTGCCCTTACCTCGAATTTCTCTTCTAGAAATTAGTGCAACAAGTTCATCCATCTTTCTTTCTTCTGCCATTATCTTTTCCCATTCCTCAGCATACTCACCAAGCTCTTCTTTTAGGTCTTCTTTGCTTGTTCTTGGAAGTGCAGAAAATTTCTTGTGTGTGGATGCCTTAAATGCAGATTCAACTTTAGGTGTAGCTTCTCCCAATTCCGCAACTTCAAAAGTAGTTAGCTTTGCAATCAACATCTCTTTGCTAAAGTTCGGAGTTAGAGGTATAGTTTCTTCAATAGACATAGCCTTGAACTTGTAAGCAGGAGTTAGAGATTTGAGAATCTTCCCAACAACTTCATCTTCATCATAAGTGCCTCCACAATTCTTGATTCCAACTATAGCTTCTGTAACCCTTTGAACATAGGCCCTGATGCTTTCATCTTTATCCATTTGTAGCTTCTCCATCTTTGTCTTCCAGTTTTGTAACTTCGCTTGTTTGGTATACTTGTCTCCTTCATAAAGTGCCTCTAATCTATTCCAAATTTCATGTGCCAAATCCAAATCTTTAATTTCAGTAAACTTACCCTCGGATAGTGCGTTGATCAATGCTTCTCTTGTGACCATGTTGCAAGAGAATAACTTCTTTTCATCATCAGTGGCTGTCTCCAAATCATTCTCAGCCTTCAGAGATTCCTTCTTTACAATCGTCTAGTAGTCTATGCCCAAACATAGCAAATGTGTTCGCATCTTATTTTCCAACTGTTGAATTTTTCAGGATCAAATTTAGGACTATCCTTCCTATAGAATGTCATCTCCAAGATCACCTCAAGCTGTTAAGCTTTCTCTCTAAGGACCACAAGCTCTGATACCAATTGTTAAGAATAACAGTCCACAATACAACTAAGAGGGGGGGGGTGAATCAGTTGTATAACAGAATATTAAACTTTAAACTTTAAGCTCCACAATATCAGATCCAATGAACACAATGAATACCAACACAATAACACAATATTTTGGTTTCGGGGAAACCTTGTTAAAGGTAAAAACCCCAATGGGAATTAGCACCCACAAATGATGTGTTGAGAATATAGTAATCCTTGTTAGAAGATATAGTCATGTTAGGAGCTTATTGAAACATTATAGTACATAGTCCTTATTAGAGGACATACCCTGTTAGGATTCAAGAACAAAAGAGAGGGCTCGCTGCCCAAGGCTCACTGCCCAAAGAAGGTTAAATCCACCTTCAAAACTCACTAGTTTGCAACAGGTGTTTATAAAGAAATACACAATCTTTTGAACTGTTTGCCAGCAACTGTCTTTGCTTGATCAGTTCCAATGAAGTCCACCAGTAAACCTATGCTCTACATATAGCAAACACAAGCTCACAACTTTTCCAATTTCTTTATATCATCTATATTCCATCCATATATTTTCCAAAGAAAAGACCTTTTATTATACCTTATTACAATTTACCATGATCAAGTTAGCCGATGAGGCTTTCCTAATTATAGACAATTACATAAACCCTTGCTAAGATACACACGGTATTTCGAACAAGTATACAATGATTACATTACAACAATTAAGGACTGACATCCTTAATTTATGCTTGCCAAACAAAACACACGCTTCATTCCCTGAGTCAGCTTCAAAATAAACCATCGCCAGAACACACGCCACAAATGATGTCACCAATCATTACGTACCTTGCACTGACCAATGAACATCCTTCAGTACCCTATCCATCATCCTTCAAGCTCGCATACCTTGAATCCAAATCCTCTGAAAAATATACTAGAAACCAGAGACTAACTCTGTCAATTCTCATTGTCACAGTCCAGTGACCAGTCTTTACCAAAATAGTTGTAACTCTCTTAATATGAAACATCTAATGATGAGATCTCATATATAAGATCACAACATCCACCTGAACTCTCATCTGACTTCGCAACATCTGAAACATCCGTACAGTATCTGTACATTGTGATTACCAGTCTGTTTTCTTCATAGAAACATATGTTAACATCAGTGAAAAAACACAAATGACAACAGTATGAGTGCCCATTCAGTAAAGTAGTGATTAAACATATTAAATGTCTTAATCACCTCCCATGCATTAGCAATATCCAACAATTTCTTGTTATATCCACATATGTTTTCAACTATTTCATACTTGATTCTTCTTCATCCACTGTAATTTCTGATAGTAAGCTTGAAATTGTTTGAACTATCTTCTTCATAATCTTTTTGCTTTGTTTGTCCTTTAGCTGTCTTTCAGTGATTGTTCTCTCTTTGACATTTTTTGCATACAATATTTGTTCCTCATAATGCATCTTTGTAGGATCTCTCTTCAAAATTTCAAACTCAGGTCTTTCATCAAAGTCTTCTTCTTCTTCATCAGATTCCAAATCTTTTTTCCTCTTTTGTTGTGTTGTTGTAATCAATGTCATATTTTGTAATGTCCTTGCAACTTGTACATCCTCAAATTCTCCTATTTGTTCCTTGTCCTTTTATAAATTTATTAGTTGTTTCTCAATTATTTCTTCTTCTATTATCCAACCGATAGTAGGTGTCATATCAATAGCATGTGTTACCTATTATGTTTTAGTGTATGCAACTATAACTTTTGGTGTGTCTTGATCCTCAAACTGTTCATCTTCCTCATTACTCGTATCGTCATTAGATTCATCTTGTATGTCAATAGCTTGACTCTCTTGTCCTTCATCAAACCATATCGAGTTGTTTTCTCTTGTCAAATCTATGTCCTCTTTTTGTTCTAAATGTGCATTCAATTCATACATTTTACCAATTTCTGATTCTTGCTCTTCTAGCATTTCTGAATTAAAGATTATTTTCTACATTTTCAGTCCTTCTTCTACTTCTTCCTATAATCATGTTAGTATCTTAGTTCTATTCATTTTAGAAAATCTAATTTCATTCTTCTTCATTAGTTGATCAATTTCTTCAACATTTTGTTCTTGGCTTTGCAAGTATCAAGGTTCTTTCTCTGCTTTGTCTCTCATGTTCGGCAGCTTCATCCCATATTATGTTGATTTTGTCAAGTAGTTCCTCAAGAATAATCTGTCTTAAGTTGCTCAGAAATCTTATGAACTCATGAAAGTGAAATACTATTGCATCTTTTGTTGGAAAGTTCTAGGTAGGGTACTGAGAGGGGGGGTGCATCAGTACCACAAAGTTTTCACACTTATTCAACTTTTTGAACATAAACAGACAGTCAGTAAATTACTTATACCAATAACTATTTTTTCTTTTATCGATAGTTGATGTAATTTGTTTAACCGATAACTGATTAAATGCAAATTAAACATACAACACAAACATTCCAACACTTTACACAATATTTTGGTATCGCAGAAAACCCTGGGTCAGAGGGAAAAATTGTGGTGGGGATGATACCCACAACTCATCACTACAGTAATAAGGTGTCAGATTAGGATCTTACATAAATGTCATCTTCTGAATGACTTCACCCTATTAGGAGTGTCTAATACCCTGTTAGGAGTATTGAAAGTTCTATTAAAGAATACTTTGTTAAGATATTTTATCCCACTTATACAGTATTCACCATGTTAAAGGACTTACAATAAGTTCCTAAATAGAACTTCTAAGTCTGGTTAGAGACTACCCAGTTAAGGGATTTCACAATCTGGCTACTAAACTATTAGAAATAAATCAACAAGAAATTTGACCTGTAGATACTTTGTCCAAAAGCTTGTCAGATTGCATTCCACTCTTCTTCTTCTTCTTTGATCCTTGTTTAATCTCTGATCATTTGACGTTTACCGATAACACAGCTCTTCACTTCTATCTGTGTCCTTTGATATGTATCTTTGAATCTGTATTTCTTTTCTTTTCCTTAGATCTCCTCTTATAGTTTCTTGCCCAGATTAGGGTTTTTTTAATCTTCCATAAACCATTTTTCTAATTTGATGTCATCCTTGTTTGTAACCTTTTATTTCTTTTTATTGCTAATGCTATCTGATAACCTTTTCTGATAACCCTTCCTTTATGTTGATAACACTCCCTATTTCCGATAACACTTCCTGATAGTGTCTAGTTGATATAGCTTTCCTTTCTTCATCTCTATGCTTAATGTTATTTTCTAGCAATGATAATCTTATCAAAATCATCATTGATTGTCTATTAATTGTCTATAGAGGATTTTTTCAAGTAACAATCTCCCTCTTTGGCATTGATGGAAAAACCTTTCGTCTTGATCTTGATGAAAAAACCTTTCTTTGATATTTTTTACTGTACGTCTCTCGATCTCCCTTTGATTGTATCTCCCCCTTTTCAATACTTATCTTCTTGCAATCCTTCTCCCCCTTTGACAATAATGCAAAGGTGAAAACAAAATTGTTTCCTTTGGGTGTCAATTGGTTTATGCCTCTACTTGAATAGTTCTATGATTTTTCCTAATGTCCATCAACACTGTGTTCCATTGCTTCTTCATATTATCTATAGCACTGATATGTCCTTTGAATCTTATTATTTTGTCAATAAAGTCTTCATCATCATTCTTTTCTGATGTATCTAGCAGATCAATTGTAGCTTGTATATGTTTCTAAATTAAGTCCATATTGATAGTTTTGATTACGTAAAATCAAGTTTTGAAAGGACCCAAAACCTTGTACAAGAGCATTAAAAAGATATGGCAATACAAGACCAATACAACTGTGGTGCCCCACCAAACAAATCAAAGGAACAAACCATAGTTCCTACCAAGTGAGATAGAAAAACAAAAGAAAGGGCAATCAAGATTTATATTTTTGCCCATCCTTATGAGAACGTAAATTCATATCAAAAGAAGGCATGGAAGATTTAAATCTCTTTCCCTTAACTGTTGTCCATCCATCCTCCACCATTCCAACAGCCTTCTACCAAGCCATAGAATCCACAGTAGGGACAGGAATAGCACCACTACCATTCCCCTGAACGCTCCTAGGACAAGCCTGGACAAGAGATTGCACAGCCCCAGCAGTCAGGACAGCATCAGAACTAGAGACAGCAAGAGCAGCATCAGAACTAGAGACACCAAAAATAGTCCAGTCAGGAACAGCACCAGAAGGGACAACAGCCACAATCTGTACCAAATCTTCAACGGGGACAGCACCAGTATCACCATCCAAGGCATTATCAATCTGAGAATGGCAAGCAACCACGACCTCATCCATGGAGGCTTTATGAACCGTATAATGGTGGGCAGAAGCCCCCACCCACCAAGAAGACGGTTTCTTAGTTTTAGCCTTATGAGAAGAACACTGAGCAGCCAAATGGCCAGTCTTATGGCATAATCTGCAATGGAATGGAATTCCCTCATAGTCAAGATTCTAGGTCCAAGAGCCCAAAGAAGAAGCCAAAGTGATCTTCTCAGGGAGCCCCTTGGACACATCAATATCCACAAGAATACGAGTGTACGTCGAATGAAGAATATCAGAGGAGTCTAAATCCACCATCTGAAAAACCCCAAGAGCCCTCCCCACATATTCAAAAATAGAATCTAGCCAAAGATGGAGGGGAAGATTCGGTAGTCTCACCCATAAGGGAACAACATTAAACGACTCAGTAAGAGGATCAAACCCCTGATGCCAGGGTTTGGCCAGCAGGGGGTAGCGATCCCAAATGAAACATCGATCACACATAATGGCATTTCTATCTACAACATTTTCAAATTTTACAATAAAGAAACCTTTTGCCATAGGGTAAATCTGGACAGTGTCAATTAAAATGGGTTCCCAATTTTGGGAAATCCAAGTATGCAAATCTGAGAGAGAGGGCCAAAAACCCCTAAATCTAAAGATTGTAGCCTTGGATGAGAACTCCTCCACATTTTTAAAAATCTCATCAGCAATATCAGAATCAAGATTAGCTACGACAGGATCACTTACAGAAAAGGGCAACACAAAAGGGGAAGATCGAGAGCCCCCACACCCAATAGGGGAAGCTCCACAGAGACCAGCTTCAAGAGCTGCCACATCTGCATAAGAAATAGCAGAGGACCTAACCGAAAGAGCACCACCAAGCGTCGAAATAGGAAGCCCCGAACGAGCAGCCCTACCTGAAGCAAGACCACCAGGCATGATAGACCCCAAACGAGCAGCAACCACAGCTACAGGGTGAGCACTAGGCATGAAAGACCCTGAGCAAGAAACAATAGCTAATGCAGAGGAACCGCACCAGAAGTGGAAGACCCCGACCCAGCTGCGGCAACAACAAATCCTACGATTTCAAAAAATAGGGCAAAAGTGGGAACGGGCAACATGATTTTCCACATCTCTAAGACAACCCCAATTGTTGGTCCCATATTGATAGTTATTATGCATGATTCCTCAATTACTATATTTCCTTTCTCAAATAGTTGCTTGAAAATTTATGTTCCTTCAGTCAACGATTCTTTCAGATTGTCAAGTTTCTCCGATAGTATCCCTGTTATATCTGCTAACTTATCTTCTCTTTTGTCAGTTTGTGAATTCTGTTGTATCTTTTCTTGTAGCTTTGACTTCACTATGTCATCATTTTCTA
This sequence comes from Chamaecyparis obtusa, assembly GCA_027943335.1. NCBI lineage: Eukaryota > Viridiplantae > Streptophyta > Pinopsida > Cupressales > Cupressaceae > Chamaecyparis > Chamaecyparis obtusa. Next base: position 658,256 of record BSBK01002409.1, read on the forward strand.
TTATATCCACATATGTTTTCAACTATTTCATACTTGCTTCTTCTTTATCCACTGTAATATCTGATAGTAAGTTTGAAAATGTCTGAACTATTTTCTTCATAATCTTTTTCATTTGTTTTTCCTTCATATGTCTTTCAGCTTCTGTTCTCTCTTTGAGTTTTTCTGCATATAAAATTTGTTTCTCATGATGCATCTTTGTAAAATCTCTCTTCAAAATTTCAAACTCGGGTCTTTCATCAAGGTCTTCTTCTTCAAATTTTGAATCTATTTTCCTCTTTTGTTGTGTTGTTATCATTGTCATATTTTGTAGTGTTCTTGCAACTGGTTATTCCTTAGATTTTGCTATTTGTTCATTGTCCTTTGCCAAATTCATTATTTGTTTCTCAATTGTTTATGCTTCTGGTATTTCACCAATAGTAGGTGTCATATCGGTAGCATGTGTTACCTATTCTTGTTTTGTTTCAGTGTCTGCAACTGCAATTGTTGTTGTGTATCGTTCCTCAAAATGTTCACAGTCCTCATTACTCAAGTCATCATCAGGTTCATCTTGTATTTCAATAGGTTGAATCGCTTGTCCTCCATCAAACCTTATCGGGCTGTCTTCACTTGTCAAATCTACATCCTCTTCTTGTTCATACATTTTACTGATTTTTTATGCTTTCTCTTCTGCCATTTCTGTGTTAAAGATTATTTTCCACATTTTCAATCCGTCAACTTCTTCCTGTAATCCTGCAAGTATTCTTGTTGTTTTGTTCCTTTTAGAAAATCTATTTTTAGTTTTCTTCTAGCTTTGTAAGTATCGAGGTTCTTTATCTTCTTTGTCTCTCATGTTCGGTAGCTTCATCTCATCCTGTGTTGATTTTGTCAAGTAGTTCCTCAGGAATAATCCTTCTTAAGTCACTCGAAAATCTTATATACTTATGAAAGTGAAACACTATTGCTCCTTCGAGTTCACGGTTTTTAGTGTTGGGGGAGATGAAACAGTGGTCTTAATCCCACAAGTGAATGCAGAATTCTGGTATGTGGGTTAGTGTTCAAGTTTTGTGTGCTTCATGGACTATGGTTTGCGACATTCAAGGCAATTTTTTGCTGACATTGCAATATCAACTAACTTCGAATTAGTACCGAGTGATGGGTACAATATCAGTTCATTGCAAGATTTTAACCCCGATGCAATTGTCTTCGAAAGATGAATGGACACGAGCCGTTCGGTCTTAAGGCTAATGTTTGATCATAGCCAATTTAGTTTGGGGCGTTGATTCAAAGATGTTATTTCCTTTTGTTGACTAGGTCTATAGAGTATATTGTAATGACATTATGTAATGGGAAAGGATTTCGGGTTTTCTTTTTGGTTCTTTTCTAGATGAGCCTTTGAATCAATTTATAATTTATAGATAATATATACAGTGGCCAATCCACTTTTTCTTAAAAAAATAAAAAATTCCTAAATATCTCCGGTCTACCGTAGCATTTAAACCCTACTAACAACTATTAAAATGTAATTATTTTTTTTTCCACTCTACTTACTTTCTACACCACGTTTGACCCACTTTAATTTGCTTGAATCATGATTACTTACGTTAAGTAAAAATTTACTTTTTAGAACTCTAAATAAATAATTTTTTAACCACTAAAATTTTAACTCTTTTTTCTCTACAATAGCAAATTTGTCAGAAAGCAGAGGTCGATAAATTTTTACGTTTCTCACTTTGTTTCTAACTTCCTTGGCATAATTTCAATAACTCTGTATAAACTCCATAGTTCTCTAAAATTTGTTGGCTCTGTCTGCACTAATATTATAATGTTGTCAAAATACCACTTGCGTGTAGAGGGAAAACTATAATTTTTTTGATTATCACAAAAGTTTTAATTGTTTCTTTTTTCATCATATGTGCTACTTCTGCGCTCATAATGGAGTGCATTTCTAAAAAAAATCTTTTCCCTCAATTACCACCTTAATCTTTTTGTTTTATGGGCAAAATAGCTGCTTGGATTGGTGATGACAGTCAAATCAAGACAACAAGGCAACACCGTAAAGATCCCAAAACCGTCAACCACAATCAATAAACTGATCAGTAAACTATTTCAGGCGTGAGACAATAAATCCGACATGAGAAATAAATGCAGGCATCTATACACGAGCACGCTCGAAGGGGAAGCCTATTGGCTTAATTATGGTTTAGACTATATAACACTTCAAAAATTAGGGCCATTGGATGTAAAATTTATTTGGAGGGACTCTTCTTTTTCCTCTAATGAGCATGACAAAGGAAAAGTGGTACTACTATCATTCTATCCCAAACTTTGGCTTCACGTGTTGTCAATTCAAGATAGTCTCCTTATAATAAAGTGGTTTGGGTGGTGATCAATAAACTTCATGTTCAATTTTGTATATTCTCCCTTTATTCTTCAAATAACTATAAACATGGATGCAACGTGTTGATTCAACTCTTTGCTAGTATCCCTAAGGTTTCTTGTATAATTGGGGATATTTTAACATGATTCAAAATAAAGAAGATATTATTGAGGCTAATGATATTGCACAAAAATGTAATGACCTATATTTCTAGTCTAAATCTAAAATAAATATGAATTTGCAACCCTAAATGGAAAATATAAATTCAAATAGTATAGGTATTTGATTCATGTGGTGCAATACTAGTAGGCTAAAAAAAAGGTATACTCTAGGATCAATAGATTTTATGCCCATAATATTTTTTCTATTTTATTGACGTCTAAGCTAATTACTGTGCTTATGTCATTCCATCCACCATCTCTAACCACTCAACCATTGAATGATCATCTAGGATAGTATGTCAATTGTAAGGAAGCTAGGGTTGTGAAACAACTTCCTACACTAACCTGAAGAGAAGGGTTATGAAAAAACTTTCTCAAATATTTAGAATAACTATAGAAACTTAACATAAATAACATGAAACCACAACACAATGATTTATGTGAGGGAAATCCTTTTGGGAGAAAACTCTGTTAAGATATTATAGCTTAAGTCGGTTAACTACTATTAAGATTAGTATATAATTATAATTATTTATTAATTATAATATATAAATATTTATTGTTATTTAATATAAATAATTATATCTATGAAATATAAAATAATTGATTATGTTATATATAAATAATTATATCTATGAAATATAAAATAATTGATTATGTTATATATATATATATATATATATATATATATATATATATATATATATATATATATATATATATATATATATATAACTAATTAAATATTATATGTTCAAATATTATTTACTGTCCTTACATAGTCCACACATTTGAAGGTGCCCGCGTGGAGGCATGTCCACGAAGGGACGTGACTCCACGGGAGTGAAGTCACGTCCATTCATGGATGTGTCTCCTCCGTGGGATATAAGTGTATGCACGGTGATAGTGCAGAGAACACGCATAGCATTAAACAGTAACGAACAAAGGAAAACAACAGGCTTAGTCACGTACAGTGAATGCAACCCGCAGTACAGGTTTTAGTTTAATATATATATTCTATGACATCTCATTCAATGAAATACGGTGAACAAACAAATATATAAATGTAGTAGTAGATTGATAATCTCTGTCAATATTGTATATCAATACTTGTCCATCAACATATTCATACTTGGAGAACTTATACATAAAATCTGATCAAAACTTAACATGGTATCAGAGCCAAGTTCCTTCGTTGAAGTCTAACCGCTTGAAGGAAGTTCCGATTAGATTGAAGAAAAATCAAGATCAGATTTCTGGAAATCTCACGATGGCAAACGGAATCAGACTTGAAGACAGACTTGAAGGTGCTTCAAATTTTGATTCTTGGAAACTACGAATGATTCTTATACTAACTAAGAATGAGTTGAATACCATTGTTCAAAATCCTCCTAAATCTATCGAGAATAAGAAGAAGAGCAAATGGGAAAAGGAAAATGCCAGAGCAATGGAACTATTGGTAGACGGAGTGAAAGATCATCTACTACCTATTATAACAAAATTAGACTCTGCATACGAAATGTTCAAAGCCCTAGAAAACATGTATGAGATCAATAACACTAGCAGGATCCTTACTCTTAAAAATCAACTCTCTAATATTAGAATGAAACAAGGAGAGACTATCACCTCATATTTTATGAGGATAACGGAATTAAGAAATCAATTATCAACGATTGGTCATATCTATGATAGTAAAGAATTAACTATGGTGACTTTGAATGGACTTCCTAAGTCTTGGGAAAATTTTAGACAAGGAATAAGTGCTCGCTCCAAACTTCCTAAATTTGATCGACTAAAAGCTGACTGCATTCAGGAAGAGTATAATCTAATATCTAGAGGAACCAGTATAGAATCCTCAAATGAAGATAATCAGGCTCTCACAACTCAAGTTGATAAAAGGAAGAAACCAAAATTCAAAAGGAAAAGAAAATATATGGACTACTCTAAAATGCAATGCTACAGATGTGATGAATATGGTCACTCAGCAGCAAAGTGCCCAGATAGACTCAAACATCAAGCATCTTTTGCAAAAGTCCGCACTAAGGAACTTCTACTTTAATTAGATTAAGAGGGAGTTCCTTCATTTCACTAATGTAGAACATCTTTAAGAAAATATCAAATTACTGTACTGTATTTTATTGTATAAATAAAATCTTTTATGAAATATTTACCTTGATCTTTTCTGAGGATACTCTTGCAGGGAAATTAAAGCATCATTAATGAGGAGCTCAGATGATTGACATTCAAAGGGAGTTCAAAAGTTCATATGTGTGTGACTATATGATTTCAATGGGCCTACCTCCTGTGTAAATCATGAGGAAGTGACGACTTCCAAATGATTATCACTTGTATCTGTAGAAGTTATTGGAAGGTGACGATCTTACAATAACTTAAATCATGATATACATAATTTATAATGTTGAAACAGATCATGATGATTGCAGCAACTAAGTGTTAGATGTCATTAAGTTGACGGTCTATAAGTTGTTTGCATAAATATATCTTGTAAAGCAACAACTAAGTGTTAGATGTCAAATTGACGGTCTATAAGTTGCTTGTATAGATACATCTTGTAGAAGCAACAACTAAGTGTTAGATGTCATTAAGTTGACGGTCTATAAGTTGTTTGCTTAGATATCTTGTAAATCAACAACTAAGTGTTAGATGTCATTGACGGTCTATGAGTTGTTTGTATAGATATATTATAGGTATTTGGTGAATATCAGGTGTTGATATTTTGTAGGCCAGTACCTTATTGAGTACTTGGTGAATACCCTATGTTGGTGTTTTGATAGGCCAATACTCTTAGTGTTTGGTATGTGTTTTGATAGGCTAATACTTTAGATATCAAATGTGATATTAAATGATGAAATGTTCTAATATTGCTATATCTATTCTTATGTTTATCCTCCTTAGCTAAGAGGGAGTGTTAAGATATTATAGCTTCAGTCGGTTAACTACTATTAAGATTAGTATATAATTATAATTATTTATTAATTATAATATATAAATATTTATTGTTATTTAATATAAATAATTATATCTATGAAATATAAAATAATTGATTATGTTATATATATATATATATATATATATATATATATATATATATATATATATATATATATATATATATATATATATATATATATATATATATATATATATATATATAATTAAATATTATATGTTCAAATATTATTTACTGTCCTTACATAGTCCACACATTTGAAGGTGCCCGCGTGGAGGCATGTCCACGAAGGGACGTGACTCCACGGGAGTGAAGTCACATCCATTCATGGATGTGTCTCCTTCGTGGGATATAAGTGTATGCACGATGATAGTGCAGAGAACATGCATAGCATTAAACAGTAACGAACAAAGGAAAACAACAGGCTTAGTCACATACAGTGAATGCAACCCGCAGTACAGGTTTTAGTTTAATATATATATATTCTATGACATCTCATTCAATGAAATACGGTGAACAAACAAATATATAAATGTAGTAGTAGATTGATAATCTCTGTCAATATTGTATATCAATACTTGTCCATCAACATATTCATACTTGGAGAACTTATACATAAAATCTGATCAAAACTTAACAAACTCCACATTCTAAATGTCATACAATATATTGTTTAGAAATCAATAACATATTACTATATACTTGCATAGCAGGCTTCTCACAAAATATCACGAACAGAGATGCAAAGACAACTCAATAGCTATCACTCTTAGAATACATAATCATTCTCAGTTGTGATACAATACCCTTCTAAGGCAAACAAATCCCTCAAAATATCCATTGTTTGATCTATGACCTAATGATAAATGGCCAAGATTCACAATGAAAAATTATGAATTAAATTTGGTTTTGGAGGGCACTACCCCCGAAAACCATCGTCAGGGCATGCTACTTTTGGCCCCTAGCTAGTCGGCGGACTAGATCCAACAAGGGGGGTACCCTACCCTGCAGCCCCTCATGCTCATGTATCAACAATAACCTTTTATTGATAATACATTTTGATTATTGCAAGGCTGAGAGACTAGTTTTCCTAACACCGCTTATCATGATATTGTAATGAAGTTAAGGTAGAGGAACAACTTCCTACACTAACCTTGAGAGGAGGATTATGCAAAAAAATTCAGATCCTTGCAATAGTGGAGGAAACTTAACATAAATAAACATAAATAGAATGTGTATCACAACATAGTGATTTATGTGGTGAAAACCCTTTCGGGAAAAAATAACCCATAGTGCAAAAGCTACTCAATATATTATTTTGAAATAAAAAATTAAATATAATATACTTGTAGAGAAAGTTTCTCATAAGAGTATCACCAAGTAGGGATCTGAAGGTAACTTAATAGGTATAAGACTCTTACACACAACCTCCTTCTCAAGCACCTAATATGTAGGAGGTACACTACATGAAGTCATCAAACAGTAGTACAAAACCATGGGCTAAAACCACCCAAAAAGTGGCACCCAGCTTACCTTGAATCCAAGATGCTCTACGTGTTTAAAAACATGCACCAACACATGGAGCTCCCTTTTACAACTCATTTATGTGTCCAACATGTTTTTATATTTCCTATTTCAGGAGACCTAATTTTTTAAGGCCATAACTTTTGAACTAGCTGCCTAATTGGCAAACCATTTGAAGTGCCAAAAATTTCATGATGTGCTCCATCAAGATACAACCATGTCATTTATGAACACTTATAGGCCATCTTAGAGCCTCTAAGGCCTTCAAAATTGACGTTGAAAATTTTGTGCACAACTTTAAAAAATTAAAACTTATAAATCTTTGAATCTTGACATGGTCCTTCAATAAAAAATTATTGGCATGCTTATCTAAATTCATAGCTTTGGGGAAAAATTTGGACCAATTCATGCTCAAATGTAGAATTACTATAAAGAGTTACCTTATGTAAATGCAAGGTTAAGACACCATTTTTAGGGGTATAGGAAGCCTTCTCAAATTGAATGTCAACTTACTAGTTGAAAAATACTACAGCAATAGGTTCATAATTGTCATAGACATTAATACAAATATTATATTTTATATATCTACCATTGCATTCTAGAATATGCTAACCGGTAGATAGAAAAGGTTTGTAGGTATTTTGGGGAGAGAGAGAGCCTTAGATAGAATAAGAAGTGAAAATATTATTGATGAGGATTTGATTAATTTTTAGGGCATATTTCCATTCCCACCACATTTATCCCACCCCTCTCCCTATTCCTCGTCTTCTTTAAAGGATGTTATTGGGACCCTACCTAGCGCACACTAGGTTAATGATGTTTATCTTGAACCATTATAAAAACTCATCCCCCACGAAGAAGGAAATTTATTCAAAGAAAAAAAAATTTAAAAAAAATTATTCTTCCTAAAAGGCGGATGAAGAAATTAGTGAGGATAGATTTATTTGTAGTGATTTTGAGAAAGCCAATACTAATCAATATTTTGAGGAGGAAAAAATAAAAGATGACATGGATAAAGATACTAAGGATAACAACGAGGAGGTAAATCTTAGAAATAGCAACAAAAAATCCAAAATGTGGGAGGAATTAGTCCTAGGAGGTATTAGATTTAGCTATGAAGCCACCCAATACTAGTACAAAAACAACAATATATGACTAAATAAACTACTAAAAACTGTAGATAAATGACTAATTTTAATCATGTGACAATTAGTAATTTATTGTTGGTCATTTATCTCACGACCAAATTTATGACTAAACTATTTTAGTCATTGATTTGGTCATTTATTTAGTCGTTTATTTGATCTTTTATTTGGTCATTGATTTAGTCATTTATTTGGTCATTGATTTGGTCATTTATTTAGTCATATATTTAATCATTTATTTAATTATTTATTTAGTCATTTAATCATATATTTAGTCATTAATTTAGTCATATATTTAATCATATTAGGGCACGATGGAATCGAACCACCATCTTTCTACTTGTAAAGTAGGTGTTCTTCCATTGAGCTAGTACCTTTTAAAGAATAATCATACTATGTATACTAGTACTTTTCATTAAACATGATTTCAAATTTTTCCATCTATAATTCAAGGGTTATGATAATAAATAATCATCCCACTGCTGTTCTATTTGTGTATCTTGTGAAATAATGTTGCCTCCACTTTTTATCCATAACTTATAGTGTCAAGACTGATTCTTATGTTGTACACAACGTTCAAATTGATCACCCTTGAATCATAGAAAGCACATAGTACTTCTAGAATAGCTCAAAATTCATCTGGTGTTTAATTTGATGTGTAAATGGAGATGTATAAATTGAACCTTCTCTGAATTCTTTCTCTTTGTTTTCAAAAAATTTCAGATTAAACAAAATAAAACAATAGATATGTGTGATGTATGCAGTAATTCTGAGTAAGCGGTACAGGTAATTCTTTTAGGTCACCATCCAACAAAACATCAAATCGATGTGAGGAAACCCTTAAGTAAGCATTCCATTCAGGGGCTATCTTTTCTATTTAATTTACATATTGTTCACACAGATATTGTATATATAATATAAAAAATTGTCTCTATATGTTTGTCTGTGTGTGAGAGAGAACAATTCCCTTTCACTTAGTACATGACAAAGTCGAGGCCTATTTTCAATTTCGATGCAAAGGTCAAAACAAAATATATTTAGAGGTCAATAATATACACCCTGAGAGTCACCCATTATTAGCATAAATGAGGAATTCCATAATCATTTCATGGATGCAGAAGCCAATTAGGTTCGACAACTCTTTATATTTGACAACACAATGAATAGTCACTAGCAAATAACGGCAGAAACTTATATTATTTAAAAAGAGAAGCAATACATATAAAGAAATGATTATTATGTTTGTAAAAAGCTAGCCATTAAGGATGGCCAATCTCATACTATATTTGGAAACACCGATTATTATGTTTTGTTTATGAACAAAAACATTTATATGCTGGCCGACCTGCAATTTATGGTATCTACATTGGGATTTAAAATAGAAAATTATTACCTTTTTTCTATGGCCCTACCTCCCCCAAATGTGGCACCCATTTTCTTGTGGCTTTTAAAATAAAATAAACACATTAACAAGATTGCAGACCTCCTTGATATGAGCGCCCATCTTGTGCAAGCAAATAAAATAAATTATTGCTACCTTGGACAACCTCCTCGGAGGAGTTTCCTCATTTGGTGAAGAGGTTTTATTTCAAGGTATATAGAGAAGATTTTTTGAGGATTAAAATGTAAAGAATATATTTCAAAATTCATAGCAGATATGAGAGCAGAAAAAATCAAGCTCCAGGAGCAGATTTTAAATAAGTTAACAGGCAGAGATTAATAAAATAAATAAATAAATTGTTGTTGCCTTGGCCAACCTCCTCTGAGGAGTTGCCTCATTTGGTGAAGAGGTTTTATTTCAAGGTATATATATAGAAGATGTTTTGAGAATTAAAATGTAAAGAATATCTTTCAAATTTCATAGCGGACTTTAGAGCAGGAAAAATCAGGTTTTAGGAGCAGATTTTAAATAAGTTAATAGGCAGAGATTAAGATCATTATTAGATACTTTAAAACTGATATATAAATTGAAATTCATGTTTGATAGAAACCTATATTAAACATAAAATAGATTTAGATCAATAGAATAAGCTTTAAAATAAGAGAGTAAGTTAACTAACCTGCTCCACTACAAGGGATACCTAAGATGATGTTAGCTCTTCCTTAAGGGTTAGTGTTTTCTGTAGTAGTAATTGCTTCTCAAGACCCCTAGGGATCCCAGTTGTAGGAAGTAGACCAGCGACAACATGCACAATTTTTGATGAAGACACCCTTCTTGCAATACAAGCATGTTTTTCCTAGACAACAATTAATAATCTTATCATAGCAATATATATAATATTAAAAGTAGTATGAGGAGGGGAATATGGCTCTCAAGGAGAAAAATAAGCTGATTCTGAGTAAACTTGATAATTGGGGCGTTAGGCTTCTTGGGTTCTTGAATATTCTGTACATGTTGGCTGTCGGATCTGAAGCCAGCTTTATTATTTTCAACAACCCTATTACAACTTCCTGCAATCATACAGCTATCTTGTAGTTCCACTCCACTATGAAGCTACAATAAATCAATGTTAATGCTTATGCTTCTTAAACAAACCTATAGGTTTCTTCTCAATGGTATGCAACTAATCAATATAAATCACAAGTCCCTCATAGAAACATAAGAAGAATTCCCCTTCAAATTAAATATCATCAGCACTAGATATGTATAAAGTAATGAATGGTATTGAACATTCTTGTTTTGGTTTATGTATATCAGACTGCCATTCTCAAGCGTATCCAATATTATCGATTTATGAAACCCTCAATAATAAAAATATTTTAAGAAATCAAATGTATTGTTATATGCACTAATCAATTTACATTATAAGAGTTTTGTACTACAAACTAGCCAAGATACAAAAAATGAAGTTATGAAATACAAGCATACCTTCTTCAAATCTTTTAGTATAAAATTCTCAAGGCTTCTACACCTCACCTGTTGTGTACCTTGAATAAGACATAGAGCTAAATTCAATCTTTTTAAACATATGCCCTCAATTTGCCAGCTCCTGGTGTAGTAATCAAACCTAAAACATTCTTTAGTAGATCTATTTTCTTGTCACATCGCCTACAATAATACTTGATGAAGGGTGCTCCCCTTAATACCACAAACACATAACAGAAATAGAGAAACAACAACAATATGCAAGAACAGAAAATTGGCTTCTTATTATCTCCACAAATGTGGAATTAAAAACTTTCAGAATTACAATATGCAAAGCCACATGGGCATTCTCTTACAATATTCTGTAGTACAAAGCCTCGAACTATTACCCAGATCTACTACCCAGAACTATTCTGAACTATTCCCAACTGCCTAAGACAATAATACAGCCTTCCTTATATAGGCAATTTTCCACCGCCTGGGAAGGTTCCAGAATTTTAGCCAATAAGGCCGACCAAACTTAGAATTATTTTATTTTACATTTTATTACATCATAGTCGGCTCAAGATAACCTTTGAAACCCGAACAGAAATTTTGAAGAAAATTATTTTTCGCCATTTCAGGTGGCCCAACTTTCGAAGACCATAAGTCATCACCAGTTGACCCGCTCGGCTATTATAACTCCATTTCGGAAACGCCACGAAGCGCTCTACAGGATTGACCAGCGCAAGTGCCCGTCACCCAAATTTTTGACCTCATCCGGGGCCTCTAAAGCCTTCAAAATTGAGTTCAAAGTTTCTGTACCCTGCTGCCAATACCGAAAATCTTCAATATCTTCCAATATACACTTGATCTGGCAATGAAACTTTACTGGCAGACTTATATGACCAAAATGAACCTCCAAGAAAGAAATTAGATCATTCTGAGCACAGACGAAAATTATCAAAAATAGTAACTTTCCATACATAGCAGCTCTGCACAGGATAGCCCTTATTGAATTCAAAAACATAAATATTTTTGGGTGATGCAAGATTGCTCTTACACCCAGGATGCTCCTGCATCAGACACCCAGGGTAATTTGAGAAGTGACCCTGTCACGACTCAGGTGTGCAGAGGAAAACCAAGATGGCTAACCTCCTCCTTTGTCAGCCATGATGAATCTTCAACAGGCCGTCCTTTCCACTTGACCAGATATTCTTCATATGTCCTGTTCCTTGTGCTTCTGCCAACACGACTGTCCAGTATAACTTCGATCTCCTTAGTGTCTGAACTAGTTACTGGAATACTCCACTGTGCTGCTGCAACCTCATCTTCAACACCTCCTTCGTGATACTCTGTCAAATCTGAAATGTTAAACACTGGTGAAATATTCAGCTCACTAGGCAATTCTACCTCATATGCATTTCCTGAATCATGCTTCTTCAGTATCTTACATGGCCCAAACTTCTTCATTTTCAGCTTGTTATATGTACCAACTGGAAACCGCTCCTTTCGCAAATGAACCATGACTTCATCACCAACCTGAAATTCCTTATACCTCCTTTTCTCATCTACCTTAGCCTTATACTGTGCATTCATCTTAGTAATATGCTTCCTCACCTCCTCATGGATGTTCTTCAAGTGTTCTGCAAAATCCTCAGCTTCAGCACTACTTATTTCTCCTTTATCTATCTTTCTCAATTCAGATGCATTTCTTGGACTAATTTCATATACAATCTGGAATGGTGATTTACCAGTGCTCCTATTGACAAAATTATTGTATGCAAATTCTGCCTGTGGTAAAATCAAATCCCATCCTGTTGGCTTATCTCCAACCAAACATCTCAGCAAATTTCCCAAACTCCTATTCACCACCTCTGTCTGTCCATCAGTCTGTGGATGATGTGATGAACTAAACTTCAAATCTGTCTTCAACTTTTTCCACAATGTACGCCAGAAATACCCAACAAACTTAGTGTCCCGATCTGAAACTATGGTCTTTGGAAAACCATGAAGTCTCACTACTTCTTTGAAAAATAATTCTGCTATATGAACAGCATCATTAGTCTTCTTGCAGGGAATGAAATGTGTCATCTTTGAAAATCGGTCAACTACTACAAAAATTGAATCATGTCCCCGCTGTGTCCTCGGTAAACCAAGAACAAAGTCCATACTGATATCCTCCCAAGGCTTCTCTGGTATAGGCAATGGCTGATACAACCCTGTATTCTGCTTCACTCCTTTCGCCATCTGACATGCTCTGCAACTCTGTACAAACTTCTTCACATCTTGCTGCAATTGTGGCCAATAATAATTCTCACCAACCAAAGCAAGGGTTTTATCACGACCAAAATGTCCAGCCAATCCTCCACTATGCTTCTCCTTGACGAGATTCTCCCTCATAGAACTTCGTGGAATGCACAACTGACTCCCTCTGAATAGCATATCATCCTGGATGATGAAATCCAACCATTTTGTCCTGTCTAGAGTAACAGGTTCTGTACAAGCTTTCCAAGCTTCACCAAAATCGGGATCCTCTGGATACAAATTCTTGAGTTCCTTGAACCCAACCACTTCAATCCGCATTTCTGTCAGCAATAGTTGCCTTCTGCTAAGAGCATCTGCAACCCTATTAGACTTTCCACTCCTGTGTTTCAAAATAAATGTATAACTCTGCAAAAACTCAACCCATTTCAAATGCCTTTGATTCAATTTTCCTTGACTATTCAAATATTGCAAAGCTTGATGATCAGTATACAAAAAAAACTCCTTAGGAAGCAGATAATGTCTCCACTTCTTTAATGCCTGAACTATAGCATAAAATTCCTGATCATAAACAGAATATTTTCTCTTGGCATCATTTAACTTCTCACTAAAATACGCAACAGGTTTACCTTCTTGGCTCATAACAGCTCCTATTGCAGTACCACTAGCATCACAATCTACTTGAAACACCTTATTAAAATCTGGAAGTGCTAAAACAGGTTGTTCTGTAACTTTTTATTTCAACAATTGAAAACTCTTTTCTGCCCCATTAGTCCACTTAAACTCTTTTCTATCCCCTCTCATTGTTTCAGTCAAGGGACCACAAATACTGCTAAAATTTTTGATAAACTTTCTGTAAAAGCTAGCCAAACCATGAAAAGATCTTACCTCGGTAGCACTCCTTGGAGTAGGCCATTCAAGGATAGCCTGTACCTTTTCTGGGTCCATTTTTAGACCTTCTGCTGAAACTACAAATCCCAAATACACTAACTCTTTCTTTACAAAACTGCACTTCTTCAAATTAATCAACAATTTCTCTTCTCTCAGCTTCTCAAATACCATACGAATATGCATCATATGCTCTTTCAATGTCTTACTAAAGATCAAAATATCATCTAGGTAAACAATGACAAACTTACTCAAAAATTCTTTCAGAACCTCATTCATGAGCCGCATGAAAGTGCTCGGTGCATTGGTTAGCCCAAAAGGCATGACTAACCACTCATATAGTCCTTCCTTTATTTTGAAGGCAGTCTTCCATTCATCTCCTTCTCTGATCCGAATCTGGTGATATCCACTCTTCAGATCTATCTTTGAGAAATACACAGCTCCACTCAAACAGTCCATAATATCATCCATTCGTGGCAATGGAAACCTGTACTTGATTGTGATCTTGTTTATTGCTCTGGAATCTGTACACATCCTCCACTCTCCATTCTTCTTTGGTGCTAATACCGCTGGTACAGCACAGGGACTCAGACTCTCACGGATCAATCCTTTCTATAACAGTTCATGTACTTGTTTGTTCAACTCCTCACTTTCTGCAGGTGTCATTCTGTGTGCTGCCTTATTCGGCAAACTCGCTCCTGGGATCAAGTTCATCTGATGACTGATCTTCCTGACTGGTGGTAATCCATCAGGCACGTTATCGGATACAATATCCTGAAACTCATTCAACAAATCTGCAACTTCTACAGGAACATCTTCTACTTCCTCTTTACCAGCTTTTGGAATTAAAGCAAAACATACATGCTCATGCCTCATACCATCTAGGAAATTTCTTCCATCAACAAAAGTTATCCTTGCATTACCACATACCTTTTCTTCAGTCTCCTTCAATGGTTTTAGCTTATGTCGCACTCCATCCTTTGTCAGGGAATAGGTATTCGCACGACCATCATGTACAGCACATCTGTCAAACTGCCATGGTCTACCCAACAACATATGACATGCATCCATAGATATGATATCACACAATACCTCATCTTGGTATCCGCCAATCTTGAACTTCACCAGGCATTGTTCATTGACCATGACCTTGTGGTCATCCTGTACCTAGGCAATCCGATATGGATGTGGGTGTTTCTGTCTCTTGAGATTCAACTTTGTCACCATCTCTTCTGACACCAAATTGTCAGTGCTTCCACTATCGATAATCACATCACAGCATTTACCTTCGCACTTGCACCTGGTGCGAAACAGGCTCCTTCTTTGCTCAGGTTCATTCTCACCACTCAACAGGACTCTTCTGTTAATCAACGTTTCTCCTCTTTCAGCATCTTCAGAATTTGATGATCTGGCATCTTCATCTACATGTGCAACTCTGGCTTGGCCTTCATTTCTCCTATCTGTTCTGCCTTGGCACTGAGGACATTCAAATGCCCTGTGACCTTCTTCTCCACAGTGAAAACATGTTCCACGGAAGCCACCTCTTCCAGATCCTTGTCCTCTTCCTCTTCCTCTCTGATCTCTATTATTCTGATCCTGGAAACGATTAGAATTATTTCCTCGCTGATTCTGACTGCTACTGGCCTCATCCTTCTTTTTCGGATCTTCATTTCGGCCACCGTATGACTGTCCACCAGATCGTCCACCGCGACCTCTTCCGTTTTGTCTACTCTCAAACTTCTTATTCAGCTTTTCCTCTACTTTTAGGGCAAACTGGTATGCCTCTTCAATACTGTTCATTCGAACCAGATTCAGCTCCTCCTGAATGCTTGGCCTTAACCCATTAAGGTATCGGGCAACTTTCTCCTTATCAGCTTCTGCATGGCCTGTTCTGATGAGAAGTCGATAGAACTCCTTTGTATACTCCTGAACAGATCTTCCTGCTTGCTTCAAACTCTGCATTTTCTTCAGTAGGTCAAGCTCATAATCAACAGGAATGAACTGTCGCTTCAATTTATCCACCATCCGATCCCATCTTGTGATTTTATCTTTCCCTCTTCTATTTCGCTCCAACTGAATTTCTTGCCACCAGATCTTCACATGACCTTTCAATCTGGCCTTCGCAAATTTGACCCTATCAGGATCGTCAACATCTTCGTACTCAAAATATTCCTCACATTCATTGATCCAGTCAATCAATTCCTCTGGGTTAAGATTTCCAGAAAATGTATGAACCTCAATCTTAGGTCTTTTCCCAATTTTGGAAATCGCCCGAAAAAGTCTTTCTTCCTCCTGGTTCACAATTTCAACTTCTCCTTGATATTCTTCTTCGGCTTCATCCTCGCTTTCGTCTCTGACATTGAGATTCATTCCTCTGCGAATCTCTTCTTGCAATGCTCGCACTTGTCTATGCAGCTCTCTAACCTCAAGTGTCACAGCACCAACTCTTCCGCCACGTTCTCTTTGTGGAGGCATTTTCGCGATGCGCGCTGAAACCCTACCACGGTCCTGGTGCAAACTGCCTCACAGTCGGTGATCTGTTTACACACTCAAGAAAACCTGCTCTGATACCACTTGATGAAGGGTGCTCCCCTTAATACCACAAACACATAACAGAAATAGAGAAACAACAACAATATGCAAGAACAGAAAATTGGCTTCTTATTATCTCCACAAATGTGGAATTACAAACTTTCAGAATTACAATATGCAAAGCCACATGGGCATTCTCTTACAATATTCTGTAGTACAAAGCCTCGAACTATTACTCAGATCTACTACCCAGAACTATTCTGAATTATTCCCAACTGCCTAAGACAATAATCCAGCCTTCCTTATATAGGCAATTTTCCACCGCCTGGGAAGGTTCCAGAATTTTAGCCAATAAGGCCGACCAAACTTAGAATTATTTTATTTTACATTTTATTACATCATAGTCGGCTCAAGATAACCTTTGAAACCCGAACAGAAATTTTGAAGAAAATTATTTTTCGCCATTTCAGGTGGCCCAACTTCCGAAGACCATAAGTCATCACCAGTTGACCCGCTCGGCTATTATAACCCCATTTCGGAAATGCCATGAAGCGCTCTACAGGCTTGACCTGCGCAAGCGCCCGTCACCCAAATTTTCGACCTCATCCGGGGCCTCTAAAGCCTTCAAAACTGAGTTCAAAGTTTCTATACCCTGCTGCCAATACCGAAAATCTTCAATATCTTCCAATATACACTTGATCTGGCAATGAAACTTTACTGGCAGACTTATATGACCAAAATGAACCTCCAAGAAAGAAATTAGATCATTCTGAGCACAGACGAAAATTACCAAAAATAGTAACTTTCCATATATAGCAGCTCTGCACAGGATAGCCCTTATTGAATTCAAAAACATAAATATTTTTGGGTGATGCAAGATTGCTCTTACACCCAGGATGCTCCTGCATCAATACTCCTTTTGTCAAGTCAAATTTACTGAACACATTGCATCCTTGAATTTGCTGCCATATATAATCTTTGCTAGGTAATGGATGCTGGTTACTTCCTGTCATGTCTCTGACAGTTCCAGGCTTTACTTTTCTATGTTATGTTATGTTATGTTAGACTTCTTTGAGTTTGAACTCTGACTGCGTTCATTTGAACTTTGTTATTTGGATTAAATATGTTTATCTCTGTAATTCTGCCAGACGCTCAGAGAATTATGTCTATTTCTGTTGCTTAATGAGTCTTTTTCTGATGACAGAATTGGCTTAGACTGAATTTTGAATATTGGTTTGATTATGAAATAAGGACAATTTAAATGGTTAGTCAATTGTCAGATTATTGGTTCATTATTATTTTTATGGTTAATTGTATCTTAATGACTATAGACAGTATATAGAGAATTATTGTTATTTAATGTTAATCAAATTCTGAATTCAAAAATAAATAAACTTGTATATATGTATTTTTATACATATAAATATGAGCAATTGTTTTAGTAATTATGTTATTTATCTTTTACTAAAACTATATGAATTATCTAAGTTAGTATATCCTATTTTGTATGTTAGTAGGAGGTTAGTGTGATGAAGTGTTAGTTATTTGGCATTGTCATGCGCTGTTATCTTAGATGTTTAAGTTAGTAAAATGACTAATGTTATTAACAAAGATATGTATTAATCTATCCCTAAGTCTTCTTATTATAATCTGGCTCCAAGACATGACTTATCGGCAGGGTTTTAATGCACTATCATCGCATTGAGGTGTTAGTGGGGTTTAAGCTGTTTTCAAGTTATGGGAATTGTACTTTGTTGGACATTTGGAAGGTAATGTGTTGTGTTTACTGCAAGAGATAAGTTTGCATTGAATGAACTTATCGATGAAAATTCATTGTTGTGTTTGATGACCGCCATTAGCTCTGGTGAAGAGTTGCAGTTGGATTTTGACTCCATTTTTCACCATGTTATTCTGCGAGAGTTTGGGTAAACAATTAGTTATGGACTTGTTTCCCTGTTGTATCTTACATGATAAGTGGCTTGGAATGGAAAGGGGTTTTCACGGCAAGTTAAACCCTTCTGTTCATGGTCATTTAGGAAGTTGGGTGTTTCATACCGTTATCTCTGCATTTTGGGCTCTCTTGCACGGTATTTTGGCAGTCTGTGAAGCTCACTAGGCAGGGGCTAGCTTTGGCATTTCGGCTTTGGATATCTCCTCACATGAATACCAGGTAGGGGCATTCTCTCACCTTATCCTCTGTTTCCATTTTATGTTCTGCAAATGAAAATTAATGGAATGTTGAATACCACTGTTTATTAGTCGATGAATGTGAGGTTTTGTGTTTGAATACTTTGTGAGTTCGGTCATGAATCAGTCTTTTTCTTTCTTGGATAGATTAAGAAGTCATTTTAGTTAATAAATGTTGTGATTAGTGGAGAAATTTGGAAACGAACAACTGTTTAGTAAGAGATTGGTTTTAGTGTGGTATTAAACACAAGTTTTTTTTTAATATGCTGTTTTCGAGCATAATGTGTTGGGGGGTTTTCTCTGTACTGAGTATGACTTTGGCAATGTTTTAGTTAAGTTGTGCTGAACTATGGGAATATAGTTATTGCAGATGATATATGGTTATTTCCTAGTGTGTTTTGGTGTCGATGTATACTTTATCTTTGGTCAGTATAAAGGGAGTTAATCGGGAATGAGAACCAGTTTGGAATACAGGATGAGTGTTAAAAAACTTCTTTAATAGTGTTCTCGCACTGTACTTGTTGTTAGGAACACTGTAGCAGCATAATGTATTCAGTTTGTAAAAGTCTTGGTTATAAGGTGGAATCGGGTTTTTCTACCACTGTCATTAACCGAAGTTGGTATCGATGTTTTCTTTTGAGCTGTATTGTGGAAATAGGGATTAGTGGTATTTCATAGTGTTATTAGATACCTGTCGTATTTTGTATTTACACTTGCAACATAAGTGTGGATTAAAGTATTTTTTTGGGTGTACTCCTTTAGTTATCTGGTGTCGATGTTTTGTCAAATGGGTGTTTGTCACTGTATGTATCAGTCAATAGAGGAATGTGGATATCTTTGGTTATGTCAAAACTTGATTGCGAGCTTTATGATTCTTCAGTAATTATCACCAGTGTGTAATATAGTTTGTAACGACATTAGGAAATGTTAGGAATTTATAGGAAAGTCAATTACTATCTTGTTCAGACAGTAAGGAAAAAAAAAGAAAAAAAACACTTTGGTATTTTGTTTAGAGGTAGAAGTCGGTTATTATTATTATTCTGTCATTATTTTATGTATTCGAAAGATTTAGTAGTATATTAAGGTAGATGTATTCTGTGACAGAACTGAGATGATTAGTATGTTTTGTTTTCTATTGCATATTTATGGACTTAAACTATTAATTACAAGTTTATGCAATTAGAAATATATATATATATATATATATATATATATATATATATATATATATATATATACCTGCTGGGATATGTATATGTATACACAAGCCGTGGTGTATACATGTACATACGCCAGCATGTATATCTAGATGTTATGATTGTCATTTTGATCTATTAATTACAAGCTTATATAATTATATATACATATATATATACCTGCTGGGATATGTATATGTATACACAAGCTGTGGTGTATACATGTACATACGCCAACATGTATATAGAGGTATAAACTTGTAATTAATAGAGCAGGATGTATGGTCAATTAGTTTAATAATTCGGTTATGCCAAGCTTGTATGTTTGTTATAAGCGATGGGTGTTGTGTTGATTCAATTGATATATGATTATGTTAGTTCTTTTCTATTCAATGGAATCATGAATTTAATATGGACATTTTATTGTACAGTTTCAGATTTAATGTTAAGTTAATGTGGAGATTATTATTATTATTTTGGATTTGTGATAGAGAAAGAATTGTGATCTTTTCATCTTTTGAGAAACATCATGTTTATGAATGTATGTTAAGGAATATGGAAACATGGTTTTATAATGGATCTCTAATTGTTGTTTCAATTTTGTAAATTGATGCAATAGAACGGAGTGTTAGTGAAATTGTGTAATGTAGTTTGTTTCACTGCTTTCATTAATTGCTAGATCAAGTGTTTTTGAGATAATGCAAGTATGATCCTTAGATTGGGGACTGACACTAGTCTAGTACCTTGTGATGATAAAATTTCTGTCAGTTGTGACTGACACTAGTCTATATCTTTATGGGAAAGAATTTCTGTCAGTTGTTTAATTAAGTGATAATTATAAATTCAAGGGTTATGGGTTTCAATTAACAAGATAAAACATTATGGTTTCATCAGACATAATGGATTACTACGAGGTTTCCTTATGGATACATAGCGTAGGTCCTTATGTGGACACCCATGAACTATTGGATCATTACTTTGTCATTTTCTTTGCGAGTTTATTTTTGTTAGAAAGAAATTTAGTGCTTGATGATTTTGGTGTAAAAGAATGGAATTATGTTATTTAGTTTTCAATTACATCTGTATTTAATCTGCATAAATGTTATATTATACTGACTTTTATGATTGCAGATAATTGGAGATGATTCATTTTCTTTATCATTGTAACTAAGCCCTGTTTGCTGTTTGCGTTTGTGTTCTTTTTTATTTTCAGGTTTTTAGATGGATAAATCAATGAGTATGGGACAGTGGATAGCAGTTGTTAAGATTTATGGGAAACAGATCATTTCTTGGTTTTTAGTTATCAGAACTATTCGTAGAATGTAAAGGATTGGTTTAAAAGGAAATTTTGTTTTGAGACTAAGTCTTTGAAAAAGAGTATTCTTCTTACTCTGATGTAATTCAGTTGAAAACTATAAAGCTATTAGAAGCAATTGCTATGATTTTATGTATCAGTTTGTAATTTTTAAGAAAAAAAATTTTACTATGGTTCTATGTGGTTTTGTTTATGGTTGTATCTTCTTTAGTATCATCTTTTATCTTTAAGTTTAGATACGGGTGTTACATTTGGTATCAGAGCTTGAGTTTAAACACTCAGGGCTTGAGGGTTTTTAAAAGGGTTTTATCATTATGCTTCCGTTAGTGATTTTATTGAACTTTTCCATAGGATTTCAAGCATGCCTCCTGTTACACGAGGAGCACAAAGGTGTGGTGACCCAGTTGATGCCGATTTAGGCAGAGGTAGGGGTGGACGACGCGGTCGTGGTTGTGGCCTAGGTAGAGGACGAGGTCGCCAAGGAATACATGGTGATGAACAAGTTGATCCTTTAATAGGAATGGATCAGGAAGATCGAGAGGTACCTCAGGTTGAAGTTCTCCAACGGATCCTTGATAGGTTGGATAACATTGAAGCAAGGAACAATGTTCCAGATGGTGTAGCAAATGCTCATGTTATGCGAGTCCCAGTAGCAGAAGATCCTGTTATCAGGACTCAGTTAAAAGACCTTTCTAAGCTCAAAGGACCATATTTCAATGGAACAGAGGGTGGTGCTGAAGCTGAAGCATGGCTCTTGAACATTGAAAGGTGTTTTATTCTCCATGATTATCACGGTAATGTGAAGGTTCGTTGGACCGTAATGCAACTAAGATCCTTTGCTTCCATATGGTGGAATATGGAACTAGAGCAACTTGGAATTCTTATCTCTCAGGTTACATGGGAGCTTTTCATAGAAAGATTCCGCGAGAGATTCATGTCGGATTATTGGCAGCAAACTAGATCCAAAGAATTCTTCAGTATTTCACAAGGCAGCTCAATAGTGGAAATGTATGAGAGGAGGTTTTTCCAACTGAAGAAATATTATGGTTGGTTAGAGAATGATAAGCCTTTGGTACAACACTTCATTAGGGGTTTGAACCCTAAAATTGGAGAAGAAGTGAGAACTTTCAAACCTAAGACAGTGAAAGAAGCTGCTGATCAAGCCAAGCTCACAGAATTGAAGTTAGGATTTTCAGCCAAGGGATCTGTGAATCCACCAGCTCAAAGCAGTGGGAAGAATCAGAAACCTTATCAAGATAATATCAAGGCATTTTCCAGTGGATCGAGTGGTAAATTTCAGAAGAGGAAGTTTGAAAAATTTTCCAAATCAAACAAGAGTTTCAAGGTTCCTGAGCAACCTAAGTCCTTTAAACCAACTCAGAGTGTACAACAGAGTTATGCATCACCTCCAGTGAACTCATCATAGGATAAAAGTACCAAGAGAGGGGCAGAGTGTTGGCAATGTGGGCAATTGGGGCATTTGCAATGGAATTGTCCCCTTCGAGGCAATAGTCAGGTCAGGTCTAAAGCCACAGGTTATGAGGCTACTGTTGGTGATTCTAGAAGGAATCATCGCATCTTTGCTACTATGGATCAGAAACAAGCAGACCATCAGAACACTATGATTGAAGCTAGAGGTAATTACCAAGGTAAGAAGATCTCTATTTTATTTGACTCTGGTGCCACTGGCTCTTTTATTTCTTCCAATTTGGTTAAGCAATGTGGAATTCCTGTGAGTAAAGCTGAATTGGCATGGCAAGTCGAGTTAGCATCAGGGACAAAGGTTGAATCGGGGTTTATAGCTGAAAATTGTAAGGTTCAAATTAAGGCTTTTACTACTACAGTTAACCTTAGGGTTATTCCTTTAGGTTCTTATGACATTATTCTGGGTATGGATTGGTTAGAGCAACACCAAGCTGTCATCGATTGTAGAGAAAAGACCGTTAGGTGTATCGATGATTATAGAAACATCAAGATTATTATAGGTGTTAAGAGGCCTATGTCAATCAGAACTATTTCTGCTAAGCAACTTCAGAGATGTTTTCAAAAGGGATGCAAATTGTTTGCTATTTATATCAATGATTTTGATGAACCAGTTGCTTGGAACACCAACTTAGATCATCCAATTTTGAAGGAATTCTCAGATGTATTTATTACAGAGAGTCCGGGAATCCCACCTAAAAGAGAAATTGATTTTAGGATTGATCTTTTGCCGGGAACCGAATCGATTTCCAAGACTCCTTATCGTATGACCGCTCAAGAATTAGTGGAACTCAAGGTTCAACTTGGAGAACTCCTTGAGAAGGGACTTATTAGACCTAGTGTTTCACCTTGGGGAGCACCTGTTATCTTCGTCAAGAAGAAGGATGGATCTTTGAGGCTTTGTATCAACTATAGACAACTGAACAAAGCTACCATCAAAAATAGATATCCTTTGCCTCGCATCGATGATTTGTTTGATCAAGTGAAGGGTGTCAAGGTGTTTTCCAAGACTGATCTCAAATCTAGATACCATCAGTTAAGGATTCAAGAAGCTGACATTCATAAAACGGCTTTTCGCACAAGGTATGGGCATTATGAATTCATGGTAGTGCCATTTGGGTTGACTAATGCACCATTAGTATTCATGAGTTTGATGCAGGGAGTATTCAGGACTTTCTTAGACAAGTTTGTGGTAGTGTTCCTTGATGACATTTTGGTATATTCTAACTCCTTGGAGGAGCATGAGCAGCATTTGAGGCAAGTCTTTGAATGTCTCCGCAGGAACAAGCTATATGCCAATCCTTAAAAATGTGAATTTTTCAAAACTGAAATAAGTTATTTGGGTCACATTATTACAGGAGATGGAATAGCTGTTGATTCTACTAAGATCGGGGCAATTGTAGAGTGGCCAACTCCAACCAATGTATTTGAAGTACGAAGTTTTATGGGTCTAGCTAGCTACTACAGAAGATTTGTGGCTAATTTTTCAAAGATAGCCCATTCCATTACTTCTCTCCAGAGAAAGGGTAAGAAATTCATTTGGTCAGATAAATGTGAAGAAGCGTTCCAACATCTAAAGGAACGTTTGACTAGTGCACCAATTTTAGCGGTACCTGATCCTTCTAAGGAATTTGTTGTGTGCACCGATGCCTCATTGGATGGTTTAGGGGCTGTCTTGATGCAGGACGGCAGGGTCATTGCTTATGAATCCAGGAAACTAAAGGATCATGAAATTAATTATCCTACTCATGATTTGGAACTCGCAGCAGTGATCCATGCTTTGACCAAATGGCGGCATTTTCTTCTTGGTCAACATTTTGAGCTTCATACCGATCACAGAAGTCTACAATATTTGTTCATGCAACCCAATCTTAATGCACGTCAGCGCAGATGGATGGAGTTTTTGTGTGAGTATGACTTCGAAATGAAGTATATTCAGGGTAAAGAGAACAAAGTAGCGGATGCTCTTAGCAGAAGGCGTCATGAACTCTCTTCTTTGACCCTCACAATTGACTTGAAAGAGAGAATACTTCTGAATTTGGCTACTGATCCTTGGTATTTAGATGTCAAAGCAGTGATTGATAGTGGCAGTGTATTAGAAGGCAGATTTGAGGGTTACTCTATCAACACTGAAGGATTAATGACTTACCGAGGCAACATATATGTGTCGGAAGTCGGGGATCTTCGGAACCTAGTTATGACTGAAGCACATAAGGCACCTTATTCAGCACATCCTAGTGTGAAGAAGATGCATGCTGATCTTAAGCAGCATCACTACTGGCCGGGTATGAAGAGGGATATTACTGATTTTGTGGCTAGATGCTTGGAGTGTCAGAGAGTAAAAGCTGAACATCAACATCCAGCTGGTTTACTTCAATCTCAGAGCGTGCTTGAATGGAAATGGGATACCATATCCATAGATTTCATAGTGGGGTTACCATTTTCAGCTAGGCGACATGATGCCATTATGGTTGTTGTTGACCGGTTAACCAAAGTTGCCCATTTTATTCCTATAAGATCCACTTATAATGCTGCATCTGTGGCACGGATTTATATGGAATAGGTTGTTAAGCTGCATGGGATTCCTAAGAAGATCATATCTGATAGGGATTCAATTTTTACTTCATCTCTGTGGAGGTCTTTGCAGTGTGAATTAGGTACTCAGCTGAACTTTAGTTCAGCATATCATCCTGAAACTGACGGACAGACTAAGCGTGTCAATCAGATTTTGGAAGACATGCTTAGAATGTATGTGATGGACAGGCAAAATAGATGGGAAGAGTACTTGCATCTGGTTGAATTTGCTTACAACAATGGATACCATAATTCTATAGGTATGGCTCCTTTCCAGGCTTTGTATGGAAGACCGTGTAGAACACCTTTAAGCTGGGACAATCTTGAAGATAGAATTCTTTTGGGTCCCGAGATGCTTCAGGATTTAGAACAGTAGGTTAAGCGCATCAGAGAACACCTGTCTACAGCTTAGGACAGGCAGAAAAAGTATGTAGACCTACATAGGATTGAACGTCAATTTGAGGTTGGGAATAAGGTATTTCTTCGGGTTAGACCCCGAAAAAGTCCTATTTAGTATGGTAAAGGGTCAAAATTGTCTCCAAAGTTTGTGGGACCATTTGAGATCCTAGAACGTGTGGGTCCAGTTGCCTACAGACTTGCTTTGCCTCCCAGTCTTTCACGAATTCATGATGTATTTCACATTTCTGTCTTAAGGAAATATATATCTGACATTGCACACGTGTTAAATTGGAAAAATTTACAGGTGGTAGATGGTCAATTGATGCTGGAACCAGTACAGATCATCCAGCAAAGAGAGCTAAATCTCAGAGGACGCAAGGTGGAGCAGGTAAAGGTGTTATGGGATCTTGATGATGTAGCTTCTGCAACTTGGGAAGATACAGGGTCTATGAGAGCTGCACATCCTCATTTGTTTACAGGCTTCCAAGACTAAGCCTAGTCTGGTGGGGAAGGGTGTCATGCCCCTAACAGTTCCAGGCTTTACTTTTCTATGTTATGTTATGTTATGTTAGACTTATTTGAGTTTGAACTCTGACTGCGTTCATTTGAACTTTGTTAATTGGATTAAATATGTTTATCTCTGTAATTCTGCCAGACACTCAGAGAATTATGTCTATTTCTATTGCTTAATGAGTCTTTTTCTGATGACAGAATTGGCTTAGACTGAATTTTGAATATTGGTTTGATTATGAAATAAGGACAATTTAAATGGTTAGTCAATTGTCAGATTATTGGTTCATTATTATTTTTATGGTTAATTGTATCTTAATGACTATAGACAATATATAGAGAATTATTGTTATTTAATGTTAATCAAATTCTGAATTCAAAAATAAATAAACTTGTATATATGTATTTTTATACATATAAATATGAGCAATTGTTTTAGTAATTATGTTATTTATCTTTTACTAAAACTATATGAATTATCTAAGTTAGTATATCCTGTTTTGCATGTTAGTAGGAGGTTAGTGTGATGAAGTGTTAGTTATTTGGCATTGTCACGTGCTGTTATCTTAGATGTTTAAGTTAGTAAAATGACTAATGTTATTAACAAAGATATGTATTAATCTATCCCTAAGTCTTCTTATTATAATCTGGCACCAAGACATGACTTATCGGCAGGGTTTTAATGCACTATCATCGCATTGAGGTGTTAGTGGGGTTTAAGCTGTTTTCGGGTTATGGGAATTGTACTTTGTTGGACATTTGGCAGGTAATGTGTTGTGTTTACTGCAAGAGATAAGTTTGCATTGAATGAACTTATCGATGAAAATTCATTGTTGTGTTTGATGACCGCCATTAGCTCTGGTGAAGAGTTGCAGTTGGATTTTGACTCCATTTTTCACTATGTTATTCTGCGAGAGTTTGGGTAAACAATTAGTTATGGACTTGTTTTCCTGTTGTATCTTACATGATAAGTGGCTTGGAATGGAAAGGGGTTTTCACAGCAAGTTAAACCCTTCTGTTCATGGTCATTTAGGAAGTTGGGTGTTTCATACCGTTATCTCTGCATTTCAGTCTCTCTTGCACGGTATTTTGGCAGTCTGTGAAGCTCACCAGGCAGGGGCTAGCTTTGGCATTTCGGCTTTCGATATCTCCTCACACGAATACCAAGTAGGGGCATTCTCTCACCTTATCCTCTGTTTCCATTTTATGTTCTGCAAATGAAAATTAATGGAATGTTGAATACCACTGTTTATTAGTCGATGAATGTGAGGTTTTGTGTTTGAATACTTTGTGAGTTCGGTCATGAATCAGTCTTTTTCTTTCTTGGATAGATTAAGAAGTCATTTTAGTTAATAAATGCTGTGATTAGTGGAGAAATTTGGAAACAAACGACTGTTTAGTAAGAGATTGGTTTTAGTGTGGTATTAAACACAAGTTTTTTTTTAATATGTTGTTTTCGAGCATAATGTGTTGGGGGGTTTTCTCTGTACTGAGTATGACTTTGGCAATGTTTTAGTTAAGTTGTGCTGAACTATGGGAATATAGTTATTGCAGATGATAGATGGTTATTTCCTAGTGTGTTTTGCTGTCGATGTATACTTTATCTTTGGTCAGTATAAAGGGAGTTAATCGGGAATGAGAACTAGTTTGGAATACAGGATGAGTGTTTGTTAAAAAACTTCTTTAACGGTGTTCTCCCACTGTACCTGTTGTTAGGAACACTGTAGCAGCATAATGTATTCAGTTTGTAAAAGTCTTGGTTATAAGGTGGAATCAGGTTTTTCTACCACTGTCATTAACCGAAGTTAGTATCGATGTTTTCTTTTGAGCTGTATTGTGGAAATAGGGATTAGTGGTATTTCATAGTGTTATTAGATACCTGTCGTATTTTGTATTTACACTTGCAACATAAGTGTGGATTAAAGTATTTTTTTGGGTGTACTCCTTTAGTTATCTGGTGTCGATGTTTTGTCAAATGGGTGTTTGTCACTGTATGTATCACTCAATAGAGGAATGTGGATATCTTTGGTTATGTCAAAACTTGATTGCGAGCTTTATGATTCTTCAGTAATTATCACCAGTGTGTAATATAGTTTGTAACGACATTAGGAAATGTTAGGAATTTATAGGAAAGTCAATTACTATCTTGTTTAGACAGTAAGGGAAAAAAAAAATACTTTGGTATTTTGTTTAGAGGTAGAAGTCGGTTATTATTATTATTCTATCATTATTTTATGTATTCGGCAAATTTAGTAGTATATTAAGGTAGATGTATTCTGTGACAGAACTGAGATGATTAGTATGTTTTGTTTTCTATTGCATATTTATGGACTTAAACTATTAATTACAAGTTTATGCAATTAGAAATATATATATATATATATATATATATATATATATATATATATATATATATATATATATATATATATATATATATATATACCTGCTGGGATATGTATATGTATACACAAGCCGTGGTGTATACATGTACATACCCCAGCATGTATATAATAGATGTTATGATTGTCATTCTTATCTATTAATTACAAGCTTATATAATTATATATACATATATATATACCTGCTGGGATATGTATATGTATACACAAGCCGTGGTGTATATATGTACATACGCCAACATGTATATAGAGGTATAAACTTGTAATTAATAGAGCAAGATGTATGGTCAATTAGTTTAATAATTCGGTTATGGCAAGCGTGTATGTTTGTTATAATCGATGGGTGTTGTGTTGATTCAGTTGATATATGATTATGTTAGTTCTTTTCTATTCAATGGAATCATGAATTTAATATGGACATTTTATTGTACAGTTTCAAATTTAATGTTAAGTTAATGTGGGGATTATTATTATTATTTTGGATTTGTGATGGAGAAAGAATTGTGATCTTTTCATCTTTTGAGAAACATCATGTTTATGAATGTATGTTAAGGAATATGGAAACATGGTTTTATAATGGATCTCTGATTGCTGTTTCAATTTTGTAAATTGATGCAATAGAATGGAGTGTTAGTGAAATTGTGTAATGTAGTTCATTTCACTGCTTTCATTAATTGCTAGATCAAGTGTTTTTGAGATAATGCAAGTATGATCCTTAGATTGGGGGCTGACACTAGTCTAGTACCTTGTGATGATAGAATTTCTGTCAGTTGTGACTGACACTAGTCTATATCTTTATGGGAAAGAATTTCTGTTAGTTGTTTAATTAAGTGATAATTATAAATTCAAGGGTTATGGGTTTCAATTAACAAGATAAAACATTATGGTTTCATCAGACATAATGGATTACTACAAGGTTTCCTTACGGATACATAGCGTAGGTCCTTATGTGGACACCCATGAACTATTGGATCATTACTTTGTCATTTTCTTTGTGAGTTTATTTCTGTTAGAAAGAAATTTAGTGCTTGATGATTTTGGCGTAAAAGAATGGAATTATGTTATTTAGTTTTCAATTACATCTGTATTTAATCTGCATAAATGTTATATTATACTGACTTTTATGATTGCAGATAATTGGAGATGATTCGTTTTCTTTATCATTGTAACTGAGCCCTGTTTGTTGTTTGCGTTTGTGTTCTTTTTGATTTTCAGGTTTTTAGATGGATAAATCAATGAGTATGGGACAGTGGATAGCAGTTGTTAAGATTTATGGGAAACAGATCATTTCTTGGTTTTTAGTTATCAGAACTATTCGTAGAATGTAAAGGATTGGTTTAAAAGGAAATTTTGTTTTGAGACTAAGTCTTTGAAAAGAGTATTCTTATTACTCTGACGTAATTCAGTTGAAAACTATAAAGCTATTAGAAGCAATTGCTATGATTTTATGTACATCAGTTTGTAATTTTTAAGAAAAAAAATTTTACTATGGTTCTATGTGGTTTTGTTTATGGTTGTATCTTCTTTAGTATCATCTTTTATCTTTAAGTTTAGATACGGGTGTTACACTTCCAAGACATGCATTAAGGGGTTTATAATTGACAACCAGTCTTCTTTCTACTATTTCATTACCATGTTCATCTTTTTTAGGAACATACATCACATGGCAAGAAAATGGACTCGTACTGGGTCTTATTAATCCTTTGGCTAGAAGATAAGCAATTTCCTTTTCACACAATTCTTCATCTGATTTAGAAAGAATCAGATAGTTAGCTTTCCACACTAGAATCATTTCATTTCCATTTTGATCTTTCTTGAGTTTCACAGAGCAATCAAACACTCTTTGATATTTATGGAGATCTTTGGTGAGTACAGTATCTGTTAACTCCTTCTGGAGTTGTTCAAGATCTAGCTTTGTTTGTTCTGCTTGTTGGGTGAACCAGACACGCTGTCCTGGTTGAACAACCTTATCCCTTTTATCAAATGAGAGCTTTGGAGAATAAGCTCCGGCTTCATTGATCTGAGTAACAGTACCAAATCTAAAATAAATAATTGTTCCAAATGTTCCCACTGTGTATGGACTCCACTGTTGCAAGGTGGCATTTCCTATAATACAATCATAGTATTCCACTAGGAATTCAAAGAATTTTGTTTGATGGATGGCACTATCAAACTGTAAGAATTAGTGCCTTATATTTTATAGGATTTCCTTTGTCAGTGATTGAACTGATTGTAGTTTTTGTATGGATCCAACAATCTCTGGGAAAACTATAAACACGAGCTAAACTCCTGGAAAGCTCATATTCTTTTTGAAGAACCAAATTCATCATTTAGCCCCAGAACATCTTTCATCTCTAGCTCAAGAAGCTTACAATGTACCGAGTCTACTCTAACTATACAACCACCTACTCAATGTCATCATATGAATTGTCTTCCTGATCCTCAAGGATCTTTGTATTGCACAAATTGTAAACATCATTTTAGAGAGCTTAATCTATATCTAATCCTCTCACTCAAACCACCAGTCATTGTGAACACCCTCAATTCAATGAACTTGATGATGGTAGTCTGTAGTGTGATAATTTTAAATATGTCAAAAGTCCTTTCCATGTAAGGATGATTTTATCAGGACAAAATACACCCTTTTTCTAAGCAAGATATCATAAAGTCTGAGCAAGCATCTCCTAGCACACCTGCAGCCATACCCACATACCCAAAGGTATACCACCTTTTCATGATTTCATGCTTAGCTCTTCTAAAGATAAATTTTCAATTCCATACTGGCCCCAATATATTATTTCCCAAGGTTAACCTGATACTACAACACTGTCCAAAATGCTTAATTATGCCAATCTTTGTCTCCGCAAAGCATTGTTCTTTCAACAAGACATGCATCAGCATCTTTTGCAAGCTGAACTCCAGCGTCAAAAACTTGAAGCCAGTCAAAATTCCAATTTCCATGAAGTTTTAGCCTCTTTGAAAGCATTGGAGAGTTGTCTTTCTAGTGTCATGTCTCTTACTATTTCCCAGGATATCGCATCTCTACGACGCGATTATCATGATTTCAAAGCTTCAATAGAAGCCCGGTGGGTTGAACAAGCTAAACAAACTCTAAATTTACAGAAAATTCAGAAAACCACTTCTCAAGTCTAAAGACTTGTTGAACAAGTCAGCTCACAACAATATGTGGATAATCAGAATGCTACTCATAATGTGTCCATTATAACTTAGAAGCTTGAGCAAGTTGTAATTCATCAGTCTAATGAATTAAAAGCAGTTTTACATAAGCCACACTTTAAGGAATGGACCTTCCCTAATGCCACAAAAGATTTAAAAAGGTTAAAAGGTCAACATACAGGAAAGCCATTATTGTTAGATGTTCCAAAACCAAAGCCTCAAGAATTTGATAAGCAGACAGGAAAATAGCATTCTGTAAATATGGTAAAGCAAGAAAATCCTAGTGGTCCTTTTGATAGAATTCATAATTTCTCATATATATCTCCACCTTTAACTAATTTTTATGATTATGATCCGATCAAGAACAAAGCCACTATTGATATTCTGAGAACATGGATTGATAATGTTGTAAATATTGTTCATGGTGTAACTAGAGAACAAGCTATTAGGCAAGCCTTAAATGTCATGATAGGCATTGCCAAAACCACATGGGATTCCTTAGAGCCACAATATAAAGATGATTTGATTCTTTTAGGAACAGTCCCTGTGTGTGAAGCGTTGTATAGAATGTTTGTTAGACAACATGAGAATGAGAAAAGAACAACCTACAAAAGGTTTAAGAAGAACATAATTTGTGACATGAAATTCTTTGAAGAATATTGTAAAGAGCAATATGTGAATTTCTATGTCTGACAAAACAACAATAATGCTTCGATGTATAATACTTTCTTACAAGGTTTTCCCTCACAATTGCAGTCATATTATAGGGAAATAATACTTAATAGCATCCTCAATACTCCAAACATGACAATCAATAATGTCACATTTCCACAATTGGTTCAGTTAATTAGAGAAATTAATGAATAACTTTGTTCTGAAGAGAAAAATAGGAAACAAAAGAAGGTTGTTTTTCCATATCTCAAACATGGTGTATGCCAGTGCTTGCAGAATAGTTATGGTTGTCAAAAGCATGAGAAAAGACATTTCTCATGCTGCAAGCATCGATCAAAATACTCTGAATACAGACATCAAGATAATAAGAATTTCAAAAGAAAAAATAAATATAAAAGGACTTACTTAAGAAATAAGAATTGTATAAAAATGAAGGACTTTAAGCCATAGTGTTATATATGTAAAGGTCCTCACTATGCAAATAAATGTGATCAACATCATAAGTGTGAACATTCAAGGAAAGTCCACACTTTGAGAAAGGCAGGACTAGATTATTTGCCCTTGATTGAAGTTCTTAGTCCATTATCTTTTGATTCTGAAGATTACTGTCTTTAAATATCTGATCGATTCAAATATCTTAGTTGAACAAGAGCCCCTTGTTCGTCATTTTGGTCTATATTCAGAATCTAATCCTGATATCTTTCATTCTACATCTGATGATTCTGAAGTTTATAAAATATCTTTCATGTGTTGTATGTTTAGAAGAGATTGGTCTCGTGTAAATTATCCCACGACGAGGATGAGGAGGACGAAATTATTCCTCCCTTTGAATTTGAAATTTCTCAGATTTCCAGTATTCAAGAAAAATTGGACAGAATTGAAGATAGAATTCAACAACTAAAAAATCAAAAGACAAGTTTTGTTACTCCTTATCAACATCAAAAGATTACCCAGGAATTAGTTAAAATGGAAAAAGAAAAGGAAGATATCCTAAGTCAACATCCTGATATGCAATGGGTAAATGAGGAAACAACAGACTTGTGATCTACATCAGAATATGTTTCAAATCCAATTGCTCAGAAAGCGTTCCAAAAATCCTCCAGGAATGAATGGTTAGAAAATCGTTTAGTTTTCTTATACACTGTTAAGGCTGATGTAGAAAAATAAACTCAATCTGTTCAAAAGGAACTAAGGGATAATCATGCATCTTCAAGTTCTCTTAGTTCGTTAGACAAATATTTGTTAGAACTTGAACAGTTAAAATGTGAAGAATCTTCCTTCACACCTGTGATAGAACTGGTTCCAAAAATGGAAGAAGAAAAACCAGTAGAAGAACAAAATAGTGATTCTAAAGTTTATCCCTATCTGAAAGGATTCTCAAATCCTTGCCCAACTTTTCTAATTACAGTTAAAAAGTCTAGAATTAAAGCTTATACTCTGTGTGCTCTATTGGATTCTGGAGCAGATTGCAATTTAGCTCGTTCTTATTGTTTTCCCAGAGATTATTGGATCCATACAAAAACTACAATTAGTTCAATCACTGACAAAGGAAATCCTATAAAATATAAGGCACTAATTCCATTACAGTTTGATAGTGCCATCCATTAAACAAAATTCTTTGAATTCCCAGTGGAATACTATGATTGTATTATAGGAAGTGTCACCTTACAACAGTGGAGTCCATACACAGCGGGAACGTTTGGAACAAGTATTTCTTTTAGATTTGGTACTGTTACTCAAATAAATGAAGCTAGAGCTTATTCTCCAAAGCTATCATTTGATAAAAAGGATAAGGATTTTCAACTAGGACAGTGTGTTTGGTTCACCCAACAAGCAAAACAAACAAAGCTAGATCTTGAACAAATCCAGGAGTTCGCAGGTACTGTACTCACCAAAGATCTCCATAAATATCAAAGAGTGTTTGATTGTTCTCTGAAACTCAAGAAAGATCAAAATCAAATCTTTTGTGCCCAATGAAATTCAGAGAGAATCCAGAAGCATTTAATTACTAGCGATTTCAAAGTCAAATCTATTATGTGCCCTATGAAATTCTTTTAGCGGAGGAGGGCAGTTTTCTGATAGAGGCGGCAGCAATAACCCGGTTATTAAGTTATTTAAAGAAAATTGAAAGTATGGATAACTAACGCTGGCCCAAAATTGTGATGAAGGAGGAATTAGTCTGTAGAAAGAAAACTTGGATGAAACAAAACATAAAATGGTTGAGTAGGTGGAACATTAAGTTTCAAGATTGTCCTAATACTAATGTGGAAATAAAAAAGTTTGTCTTAGGTAAATTTCAGACTACCATGTGGACTAATCACATGGGACGGAAAATGGAGCACTATATTAAGATGTTCAACCCCAGCCGGGAACATGATGATAAAGCTTACCTGAGGGCAGCTATTAAAGGGAAAGCTAGGATATTATTGGCTCGGTTAAGGACAGGTTCACATAATCTCAGATGCAAGACTGGTAGATGGAAAAGGCCCAAAGAGGAATGGGAAGAGAGGACTTGCAGGTTCTGCAAGACGGGGGTGATTGAGACTGAATGGCACTTTCTCATTGATTGCACAGCATATGATTACATCCGGGCACAGTACACTAACATATCGAAGGCCGGCGACATGCAAAGTTTATTTGAGGTGGATAGGGTCAATCGGACTACCAGTTTGATTGTTAAGATCCACAGCAGGAGAGTAGACATGGAAAAGAAGATGGATTTAGCTTAGGGCTGTGTTCTGTGGTCCCTTAGGCCATTTGGTCTCGTGGACGTTAGTAAAACTCTTCATTCATTCATTCAAATGGAAATGAAATGATTCCAGTGCGGAAATCTAACTATCTGATTCTTTCTAAATCAGATCAAGAGTTGTGTGAAAAGGAAATTGCCAATCTTCTAGCCAAAGGATTAATAAGACCTAATACGAGTCCATTTTCTTGCCATGTGATGTATGTTCCTAAAAATTATGAACATGGTAATGAAATAGCAGAAAGAAGACTGGTTGTCAATTATAAACCCCTTAATGCATGTCTTGAAAGTAACCAACATCCATTACCTAGCAAATATTATATATGGCAGTGAATTCATGGATGCAATGTGTTCAGTAAATTTTACTTGACAAATAGATTTTGGCAGGTAAAAATTAAGAAGACCGATATAAGACAACTTTCTCAGTACCACAAGGTTTATATGAATGGACAGTTTTACCATTCGGGATCAAAACTACTCCCTTAATATTCCAAGGTATAATGGACAAGATCTTTTCTCCATACGCAAAATTTCTTCAGCCTTACATTGATGATATTTTGATTTTTAGCCAAGATCACAAATCTCATCTAGAACATCTTAAGAAATTCTTGTCTATTTTTCAGACTAATGGAATTTGTCTTAACCCTTCCAAAATTAGCTGGTGCACTGAAATTTTAATCTTTATTGGCACAAGAATTGAACCAAATGGAAGGATTTATCTGCAAAAACACCTGCTTGAAACAATCCAAAAGGTTGAGGTCAAGGATAATAAATCATTGCAGAGATTTCTTGGTTTAATCAATTACATTGCAGGATACTTCCAGAATATTGCAGAAGCCCGGAAGGAACTTAACAAGTTGTTAAAAAAGAATGCACCTCCCTGATCTGGTATACATGACCAAGCTATTTAGAAAATCAAGAAGCAATGTCAGAATAAAATGGTGCATCACATCTGGAAAATTCTCTGGTGTTGAAAGCTTAATTAGATTAAAATCCTGCTACAATATTTTGTTATTTGTAGGTTGGCTGTAATTAATGTCAACAAAAGTGGCTTGTGTAGTTCACTGATTAATCTGTGAAACCAAATAATGACATTTAAGTATGAAACATGGAGAGCGAATGTTTCCTATTTTGCTGGGAAGTAAAACTAAATTTGAAGGCTAGAAGAAGTTATAGTATCATTTTGTTGCATCCAAGTAGTTCTGTTAATTTGAAGGGTTGGCATCCAACTTTCAACAAGGGAAAGCTCTTTGAGTAAAACTCCAATTAGCATTAAATTTCCTGTGTAAATTTTTTTTGGAAAGCAATATAAACAAGAGGTTGTAAAGAAAACTCAAAAAGACGTGTAAAGGGAAATCATAACCTATTTCACAACTCACAATACCTACATAGATCAAAATAAATTAGCCTAATTCAACTTAGGTCGACCCCATCTAGTTGTCAAATTCTATTTTTGGGAAGCACCTCTATTGTCTTTGGCATAAAGTTCCAGACATAAATACTATAGACTTTGCTAATTATTTATAAATTTCAGGGTAGGAACACCATCTGTTCCAATAAGTTCCTTCCCCTTACACCAGGTGCAAGTTCTGTGAGTAAAATCCCAGTAAAAGGCAATTTCACCTAATTCATCAATTTAGAAAACCTTCAACAGTGCAAAATAAATTATACCTACTTGACTAGATTTGCATCTTCAATACTTGGAATTAATGTCTTTCTGAAGGCCCAAAAACAAAAAAAGTGATAGAGCTACTTCCTGATCCAGCAAAGGAAATTGATATAATATATTTGAGGAGCTTCTGGGGATGGTGGAGCCATATCACATTGTTATAAGAGTCTTGTTCAATTTGATAGAAAAGAATCATCCCGCTCCTTCAGTATAAGAAACTTCCACCTGTCATAGGACATACAAAACTTAGTAAGCCAGTAAACCGTTTAGTTTCATTACTTTAACACTCGTCCACCTTTGACAATGTCCAAATTTCTATTGTTGTCCACTGGGCATTGACAAAATGATTTCATATTCATTTTTATAATAGATGATGGGGTAGTGGATGAATATATTAGTCTATTTGGTCTCCCTTGTTTTCTTTTATGACTGAAAAAATTAAAAAATCTTCATACAAGATTCTAAAAAATGACTATTTGTATATCATATACAACCACAATGATCCTTCCAACAAATATCTACCAATATAATTCTCATAAGAGTATTCTAGTTTAATCGAAATTAACCCAAAACTGTAGGTTATAAAAAATGTGAACATATGAAGATCTACTTTACATACTGGTGACTTTGATAAGAGACAAAATTAACATCTCAATTATATAGAAAGGATGTATTGGATATGCTTGGGTACCTTCTGTCATATGTTCTGATGGTAGAAACACATCTGGATTTTGAACTAGTTGTAGATGTCCCTTCCTTTTTGTATCCCTGTTGCTCTCAGCACTATCTTCAAAGATGAGTTTCTTGATGGGATCATAAAGTAGTATATTTTTCAAGAGTTTTGACTCAGTTATATAGAAATTATAAGATCTTATATTAACTATTAAATACATTCAAGTTGTTACAATTGAAGAGAGAAAGACTTACCTAGCATTTGACACCAATTAGGGTATCCGTACCATTATAATATACTAAAATCTATTCTATGTATTGTTTAACTATGAAAAACAAATTCTAGGTTTTTGTTCAGTCCAAGTGTGAGTCAAAATTTTAGCCTGGTGGCTTTTTCTTGTGTCCTAGTCTTCAAATTCTTACTATCTTTTCCCAGCTGCAACTGATAATAATACTACATTTTTTTTAGTTTACCAAGAATAGGAACATAAAAATAACAACTTCATCTCGATCTAATTGATATCATTTTTAAAGATTCACAATTAGCATCACATGTGTATAATGAAACCCACCACGTGCTCATCTCATACAGTACGACTGTTTCTTGCTCCATTGCATGTCTATACAAATGTCAAGTACATGACCTGATTATGTTATTTGGCATGATGGTTTCTTCAGTTAGTCAACTTGACACACAGAAACATGACATGTAAGATAAATGAGACATTTCCAGGAAGCCAGTATTTTATGATAGTGGAGAGAATTAATGTAAGTAATCCATGGGATCAACTTGTATGTAAGAAATCCATGAGATCAACTTCTATGGTAATAGATATATAATGAAATTGAAAACACTATAGGAATTGTTATAGAATATACAAAGGATACCATGCAATTATAGCAATTATGGTGAAGATCAATGTTCATTTTCAACCAATCAAGTTGTATGGTAATGGATATATAATAAAATTACAAACAATATAGGCACTGTTATAGCATATAAAAAGGATACCATGCACTTATAGCAGTTATCGTGAAGATCAATGTTCATTTTAAACCAAGTAAAAAGTGATAAATCATGTTACAATGACAATTTTTTATAACAAAAAGACATCGTTGTGTCTTTAGGAGCAGCAGTTACATAAGAAGACTTCCAGTAAAGGGATAATGAGACAAAATGAAGCCACTACTGTGACTGGTGGAAGTATGGTTGAAAACAAAGAGTTAGTTCTTTTCTATTTTTCCCAAGAACTGACCAAGAGAAATGATTTTATAATGGAATCAATGAATATTTGAGTACATGATAGTGTTGTTATACAAAGGGCATGTAAAAACAATGATCATCGGTTAAATAAAAGTGATTTTCAACCTTTTACTGAAATAGGGACATCATATGTTACAATGAGTTGAAAGAAATAAAGACAGTGATTTAAAGATAAGAACCAATAAGAGAGTGTAGTCATGATAAGTAGAAGTGGCAGTGAGCTATAATAAGGTCAATGCAGTAAATATACTTTTGTTTGGATGTACTCGGTTCTATGTTGTAAGTGCTACTTTCTATTTTCCTCTAGATATGGTTCTGATCATGGCATCTTTTGCCTACATGTAATGCACTGGCTCTAGTAATTGATTGTGTGAATGGTAATAAGATGCTCTAAGGGGCTGCTGTTCCCTGATTAAAGGTAGTAAGGTCTCCAAGTATATTTGTTGGTTAATGGATATTCTGTAATCTCCATGAAGACCTTCGCTCAGATCCATATCCAAAACCGCCAGTCTTCCTAGCTTCCCTCCTACCAAGGGTAGGGGGGAAAGCGCTTCGTTGACCTTGTTGACTCGGAACGCGCAAAGACAGGTTTAGTTGAAGAACCTGTGGGCTCACCTACACCATAAGCACCAGGACAGGCAACAGGCCAAATAGTCAAGGTGGAACCAAAGAGAGCAGCAAATCCTATTGCAGTTGAATCTACATAGATAGAGGCGGTGGAGGAAATAGTTTACCCCTCGGGTTACTCCAAATTGAAAGCAATATTCTCTTGCATCCACAACAAAGCCAAGAGCTAGAGCAGCAGAGGCCCCCTTTGGCACTATTATTCTTCAGGAAAAGCAATAGAAGAATAAGAACCAGCTGATCCATTTACAGATCGTTCTCTTGCATTCGTAGCACCCCCTTGTCTGGTTCCATATTCCCTTCCCTTTTGAAGCATCACTATAGGCATAGGTAGTGGGAGCAGCCCCCCTACTATGGCAAAGGGGAAGGGTGCTGAAGGGCAGTTTGGATGATTCTTTCTTGATGTTACTATATTTAATGCAACAATTTTTATTGGCCATCTTGAAAAAGGTTCCCTGACCCTAAAATGTTTGAGATTTGAAAGTGACTCTAATTAGATAAAGGTCAAAACTAAAAGGTGTAGTGTTACAGAGCATGTTTGAGCCACGATGCAAGAAAATATCAGGTCAAGCATCAAAAACCAAATATATAGAAGTATTAACAATGATTAGTATTTATCTGTGTTCCACAGGGATGCGTCCCCTAGCCTTTTGGCCTTGTCCCCGTACCGGGTACAAAATGGGGATGCCGGTACAGTTTTTTCCCGTCCCCGGAGAAGTCCTGAAATGAAAAAAAGAGGACGTGTTCCGGAAACTTTTTGCCAAAAAAAAGCGGTACAGCAGTACAGAAATCCATACTGGGGATGGCAAATCCGTACCTTGATCGTACCCGATACGGAAATCCATCCCTGATTCTCCAGATTTTCGGCACATTAAAAAATGGAAAAAAAAACATTTTTTTTTATTGTTTGACTTCCGCGCGGGCCCCACATGCGATTTTAGGTTGTAATAAAATATGGAAACCCTAGTTTGTAATAGATATAAAAGTAAGGCTTACTATTTGGCTCATTTCATTTCAACTTGGAGTATTTTCAGTTTGCAAGAGGAAAGACACAGCAGCATTTTGGAGGTTCAAGAGGAGGGTTTTGGCATCATTTCTTCTTCATTCTAGGTATGTATTTTATCTTCCTATTGTTTGATTCAAACTTTATTGTTATTTGTTGCCATTTTTCAATTTTTTTCATCACATAGAGAGGGCATGTTGAATGAAACTTTGAAAAAAAAAAATTTCAATAACTTGCAGTAGCATAATACTTTACAAAATCAAAAAACATGAGCAACAGTGAGGGTGAGGGAAGTAGTGATAGCATGGAAGTTGCCATGCAAGCAACTCATATGTCACAAAGACATAGAAAAAGACATAGGGCTGACAGTGATTCTTCAAATGATGATATAGATGTTCGACATGTGGGTATGGAAGATGCAACAATGTCACAATCTAATCCTTTTCATGCCCTTCCACAATCCTCAAAAAATATGCCAAAGGCCCATTCAATTCAAAGAAACCTCTCCTACAATTTGCCTCAAAAGTAGACAACAATAAGAAAAAAAATTCAGGGGGTAGTAGGGAATGGGAGTGCCATATATGTAAGAAACACTATTTTGGGAGTTACACAAGAGTGTATTGTCATCTTTTATGGATAGGTTGGCAAGGGGTGGAAGGCTGCAAAAAAATTACAGCTGTAGAAAAAGAAGAGGCCAATAGGTTGCATGTGGAGGGGGAGACATTGAAAGCAGGGGGTCCAATAGGTACCACACCCACACCCACTTACACCACCACTAGTAGTAAAGGGAAGGGAATGGCCAAGAGAGATACCAATGTGGCTGAATTGTTTAACATACAAGCAAAGGAGAGAGCTAAAGAGTCAATTGGCAGATTTCTTAATGCTCATGGTATACCATTCAATGTTTGTCGTTCCTCATATTTTAAACAAATGTGCAAAGATATATATGCTGCTGGTTCCTCATTTATACCACCAGGAGAGACTAAATTACGCACCACTATCCTTGATAAAGAGTACTCAAAAGTGAGCATTTTGATGGAGGACATGAGACAAACATGGATGAGTGATGGATGCTCTATCATCATGGATGGGTGGACCAATATCAAACATCGGCCACTCATCACTCTTATTGTCACTAGTACAGCAGGGGCCTATTTTCTTAGAGCCGTTGATTGTTCAGATAAAAGGAAACATGCATCCTTCCAATTTGAGATTTTGAAGGATGCTATAGAAGAGGTAGGGGCTTCAAATGTTGTGTAAGTAGTCACTGATTCATCCCGGGTGTGTAAATCAGCTAGATTGATAGTAGAGAGTGCCTATAAACACATTTTTTGGACCTCGTGTTGTGTACATGCATTGAATAACACCTTGAAGGACATAGGCAAAATTGATTGGATAAAGGCTATGGTGTCCGAGGCTAGAGATGTGCAAATGTTTATTTGCAATCATCACACATCTCTTGCATTATTTAGGACATTTTCCAAGAAAGAATTTCTCAAGCCCGTGGAGACTAGATATGCTAGCTATTTCATTTTGATGGAGAGGATGCTTGAGGTCCAAGAGGCCTTACAATCCATGGTGGTCAATGTAGAGTGGAATAGATGGCATGAATCAAGCACCCCGGATGGAAGAAGTGTGAGACAAAGAATCCTGGATGATAACTGGTGGACCACAATGAGGTAAGAAACTTAAATAATATTATAATTGTTATTGCTGATTTTAGCATTTGCCATTTGCTGATTTTTAATTTTTAAAATTATAAATGATTATGATGTTTCTCACTTGTAATTTGCTTTCATTTGCAGATACATTTGCTCCTTCATTGACTCTATTGTGCAAGTCATTAGATATGCTGATACTGACTCTCCTAGCCTTGGAGAGATTTATGAGACTTTTGATAGCATGCTTGGGCAAGTCAAGCAAGCTATTAAAAACAAGGAACCTACTTTGGAGTTCTATGAGGAGCATATTAAGCCCATTGTGATGAAAAGGTGGAACACTATGAACACCCCACTTCATATGGCAGCCTATGCAATCAATCCTAAATGGTATGCACCAAGGCCTGGGAGAGTGCCTCCATCTGCTGATGAGGAGGTGAGTGTAATTTATGTTTGTTTGTAAATTATGTTTGTAATTTGAATTTCTGATTTCTAAATTCTAACTTCTAAATTTTAAATTTTTTGCTTGTTCAATATAGGTGGAGGGCTTCTTCAACGCCCTTTTAAAAATGTATAATGCAGAGGATGGTGCAAAAATTCGGGGGCAATGGCCTGACTTTTCCAATCTTTGTGGTCCAACTTTTGGTAGACCAGAGGCGAGGACTGATAGAGCTACATTAGCTCAAAAGGACCCGATTGGATGGTGGACATGGCATGGTAGAGATGCACCTGAGCTGAAAGCTCTTGCCATTCATCTTCTTTCACAAGTTGCGAGTTCCTCTTCTACAGAGAGGAATTGGTCTACATATAGCTTTATCCAATCAGTCAAGAGGAACAAGCTTACCTCTAGATGATCGGAGAAGCTTGTGGCTGTTCACAATGTATTGCGACTACAGGAGTGGCAGAGTCTTGAGTATCGGCAGACTCCAGCACTACATTGGGATGTTAATCCCGAGGATGCATTGCAAATTGATGAGGATGACACACCTCCAGGGCTGCTTGGTGTTCCATTGGATGATGACCCTCTGCCTACCACTGCCAGTTATTCAGACTCTGATTTTGATTTAGATAGAGATTTAGATTTCTAGAGGACAGCCATATATTTGGCTTTGCAGATACTCAGATACATTATTGCTTTTGATTATTATGAAGTTGGATACTTTGTCATTTTGATAATTTGATTTCATGCATGATACATTGATACTTGGAGCCTTTGGGCATTTTTGCTATATGTATGTGATATTCGGATATAATCATATATGTATTCTTATTATGATCATATTGGCATTTCAATCTTGAATCCTTGATAGCTAAGTTTTCAATTTCCAAGTATGTTTATGACTCTGCTGAATTTTGTCTCTATATATAAAAATTCCCTATGTTTTTAGTTGTCGTCCCCTAAGGTCCCATCCCCTAAATTTTGGCTTCGACCCGTACCTGTACCAAAAACACGTCCCCATCCCCTAAAATGTCCCCGTCCCAGAAACTCCGTGGAACATAGGTATTTATGTATGATATAGAGTCACAGCTTGTAGAGAGGGATGAAACCCTTAAATTATTTCTAACAAACAACTATTCATGAGAGTTTAAAATAATGAGACACAAGGAAATCATGAACAAGAATAGCCAAACAATTGTGCACGAGATTTTAAAATAATGAGACACAAGGAGGGCCATTTTATCCCTGTCTAATGAATAGCTAGTTGCTTGTTGATCAAGCTCTTCATTTAACTTTTCCAGCTAACTTTCAACGGTGCTAATATTATATAAAGAAGCTCTCTTCTCATCTCTTATATTTTCCAACTGTTCGTGTGGTTGTTTCTCTGAGTTTCCTTAATATGACGTGTTCCTCAAGTTTTCATATCAAAGCCTCACTATTTAGGGTTGATTTTTTCCATGTTTCACCACCTAATTTGTATTGTGTTGGATTTACATGAAGAAGACTTTGTTCAATATTAAAATCTAATTATTTAGTTTAGCATGATTGTAGGTACACTTTGTCTTGTCTGGCTTGCTATGATATTGGTGGCTTCACATTACCCATCAACAACAGTCCTTACACAACAAATTACAAAAGTACAAGTGTCGATGGGCTTTTAGGATCTAGGTCAAAGTTTTGGTAAAAGAGTGCTGGATCAGAATCTGTTCTTCCACACAACTCATGAGCACTATACTTGACTATAGCTACTTGGAGCTAAGTAATGAATATTGGTTTCCTTAGTAGGAGTTTCAATTAAATATTACATATCTGTGTGTAAAAACTT
Source organism: Chamaecyparis obtusa (assembly GCA_027943335.1). NCBI lineage: Eukaryota > Viridiplantae > Streptophyta > Pinopsida > Cupressales > Cupressaceae > Chamaecyparis > Chamaecyparis obtusa. The sequence continues at coordinate 702,757 of BSBK01002409.1, forward strand.
TTAGAATTAAATTCTATACCAATTCGTTAACTATGTTTAGTCGACCCTGCTACTTAATTTTGGAGGACATCTTGCTGACATGAACATCCATATGCACTGAAAAAATAATTAGCTAAAACTAAGAAGAGAAACTCTTTCCATATGACACTACTGTGTTATTATCATTTATCATTTTTTTACCATATTTTAAGCTTTCATTTTTTTTTATCCATATTTTGCAACTGAAAACAACAATAGGTATTAATGGCCAAGAGTTACAGAGACACCAAATCTTCAAAGGAAATATAAATAAGGATATTCAAGCCATGATTTCATGAGAGGCACATAGATACGTAGAGAGATTATCTTTTTCCTACACAAACATGGTTCTTAGCATAAATATACAGAGTTTCAAATATCCAAAGAGCCTTGAGATTTCAGTTGCATTCACGGTTTTAAAGTTACCAGATGTGCAAATCCCTAGTGTTTCAAATGCCCACATCAAAAGAGCCATGGGTTTGAATACCAAGCCAAAAGTGTGGCTGACATCTCTAGTCGGAGAATTTAGGGTTTGTAGAAGGAATTCTATGATCTGGGTTTTCATATAGTTCTCCAACGATCTCCATCCCTAAACCAGTTCAGATTTTCTATGGGCTTCCTTAGCATCCAAACAATTCTTCAAAATCAGCCCCGTAAGCCTCCATCTTTCTAGAGGCTTTTCATTGTTTCTAAGCTCATAATACAAGGATATTAAAAAAGTTGGAAGATGTTGTTCTTAAAATTATTTTTTCCTCTGAAGTTTTTGAATTCCATCATCTACAAATTGTGCATTCAACAGAATTCAGGTGACCACCAAAGAAATTCTACCTTCTATTTTTTAATCCCTTTGAAGCCCCTTTGTTACAGTTGTATGTAGGCCTGTGCTATAAATTGTAGAATAAACGAGCCGAAGAAAAGAAAACACTTATGAGAGTATTAGCTTCTTACCGCTATTCAACCCTAATGTTCTGTCGATGTCGATGCTGATGCCATTGTCGTTTCCACTACCACTTCTATTGATACAAAAAGCTTCAGTCAAAATAATTCTTACTTAATGTGGAGTTCACACTCACAGACTTGAGATGTGTCATGATGCATTATTCGTTTGCCTCGAGGAAACCAATTCAATTTGATTGAATTTATTCTTCAATAATAGGGGAGAGGACCCAATACTTGAACACGTTCCAATGGTTGTGATAGCAGTTCTTAACTTAATACCCATAGTTGCTGATTTAATATCCAATATTTTTGACAACATTGTACCAATAGTTGTGACTTTAAAGTTGTTTTTGCTAATGATGACTACCCATAATTGAATGAAATGTGCCATTTGTTCTAAAAAACAGTCAATCGTGTGATGCCACATCAGCTGCACAAGTATTGGGATCCCTAATTCACTATGATTGGTCTCACTTTTTTTTTGGGTTGTTTTGGACACCTTGGCAAAAAGCATGCTGAAATGGCATCATATTTGATGATGGTGTTCTGAAACCTTAGTTATAAGCAGGAGAATCGCCAAGTAAGCTACTGTAAAAAAATGGGACTGATTTGAAATTTCCACGTAAGATTTTGAGAAGCGCGAAGTTAGGGTGCTCAACTACTAGGTCCTCTCCCCTAATTCTGAGGTGTCACCCTTTGTCATCCACCCTCTCAATAATAGATAAGGTACCACCCCACAACACCTAGGGAAAATGGCTATGTAATCAATGATCTTGATAAAAAAATTGTATCCTGAGATCGAGACACATTATTTTGTATAAATGTGTTACAAATTGATTATCATATTACAATTCAACTAATATGTGTTTGTTTTAATTATTTATTATCAACTATGACCAAAGTAATCAATGTATGAAGTTATTTCACAAACCGATCACTTGTCATCAATATTTAACAAAAGAAGAAAAAAATTAATTCAAAATATCAAACTTAAAATCAACCATTAAATATACAAAATATTACAAGTCATTGTCTTAAGTTTTAATTTAAGATAATTAAAATTGTTTTAATTTTTAAATTAATTCAAAATATCAAACTTAAAATCAACCATTCAATATACAAAATATTATTAGTCATTGTCCTAATTTTTAATTTAAGACAATTAAAATAGTTATAATTTTTAATTTAAGATAATAAAAATAATGATTCAATTGTTTAAGGTCAAATATTAATTTCATCCTAAAAAAAATTCTAAGCACCAATATAATAATATCTCTAAATGGTGTTTTCAATCATCAATTTGAAATCACCTGAAAGCCATATTTCTAGCCTAAGATAGGTGTAGATGAATTTCTCATATTGGCGAACAAGCATTTTTGGTGAAATAGAGCTTCTAAGTTATCTATTAGTCTATGATTATATTATCAAGTGTTATTGTAAAGGATTAATAATAATTTATTTAGTCATTTTTGTTTGGGTGATTGATTATTAATAGTGACAACTATTTAATCATTTATTTGGTCCTTTATTTAGTCATTTTTGTTTAGGTGGCTAAATATTAGTGACTAATTATTTGGTTATTTATTTAGTTATTTTTATTTGGTTGACCTTGTGATTTTACCCGATGACCAAATTAGTCATTTATACTTGTGAATTGTAAAAAAATAGTAGAATTTGATCAATTTTAGTCAAGTGACTAAAAGTTTTAGTAATGTGACTAAATTTTTTAGTCATGTAGTCATATATTTGCCAAAATGTACTAGTGCAAGAACAAAATAACTAAAGGAAAGAAAGAATAAATCCAGAGATGAAAAAACTCAACACTCCCTTAGCACTGATCTAATACTCATGAATGTAATTTATCTCACCCACTCTCGCTAAGGATGTCATCCTCGTCCACTGCCGCTTCGAATGGCTCTCCCCACTCTTCATTTTCAAATGTGCCCGAACCTGAGCATCCAACATCTGCGGCTGGGGGAGATGCATCTCCACAGTTTGGTTCTATTGTGGGAGGTATTGTTGTAGGGCTCCCTTTGTCTGCGGATGTCTTGTCGTCTACCCCTTTGTCTTTCGTCGCTTCTAGGTTTCCCTCTACCACTATGGTTTCTGTTGGTGGTGGTGTGACAACTATTTTTATGCGGCCTGGAAAGGGAGATCTGGTTAATGATGGTCTTTCTCGTGATGCTTCAAGGGTTTCTCGTGTGCATACTGGTGAGGATTTGTGGGTAGGAAAACAACAAGGCTTGAAGTGACGACATTTTGACAGAGGGTTTATTCCATTATCAAGTGCCATTTCTATTAAGGTGAATGCAGAAACAAAGGAGGAAATAGATCATAATGTTTCTATTTTCTCCACTCATGGTGTGATATGTTGATTCAGGCGTTTTTGGCCTAGCCTCCCTAAGCTTCATACTTGGATCTCACAATGGTAGGAGCCTCTCCTTTTGGGTACAATTCATATTTACCCTATGGAAAAGGGTTTTTTATTGCAAAATTTGAGAATGCTCAGGACAGAAATAAAATCTTGTGTGATTATTTCTTTAGTTGGGAGGATAGATTTTTGTTAATTGTAATACCATGGCACTCTGATTTCAATCCTTCCTTTGAAATGTTTAATAGGATTTTGATTTGGGTTCGGGTTCCTTATCCCCTCCTTCGTCTATGGGATGATTCTCTTTTAGAGGAAGTGTGAGATGCACTTGGGATTTTATGATGGTGGATGTTGAATTGTCTGATATTCTTCATTCCATTTTTGCCCGTATTCTAGTTGAAATGGATGTTTCTAAAGGGCTTCCTGTTGAGATCTTAATCAAATATTCTAAGGGTAGCTAGGTTCAAATGTTGGCCTATGAAGGGATTCCCTTCAGGTGTAGAAGATATTTTAGAAATGGTCATGTGGCTGCTCAATGTGGATTAGAGAAAAAGAAAATGACGGTTTTATGGTGGAAAGGTGTTTTAGATCAGCATTATACGGTTGAGAAGAAATCTGAAATTCAAAGCAGTTTTTCCTAGGTGGTTGTGAATTATACTTAGTGTCTTGTGGCTTCCTTTAAGGTTGATCTAGTTACTGATAGCAGGAGTGCTGAGGCTAGAGAGAAAATACATGATCCCCCTGTTGTCTCCCCAAATGTGGGTGGGAATGTGGCTCAGGGTTCTATTTGCAGTGATAGTGTTATTGCTATCAATTCTAGTGACATCTACAATAATGCTTTTCCTATAGGGAGGATTTCTAATATTGCCCCTAAGATGGGGGTCATTCTCTCTACAGGCAATCTCTTTCAAGATGATGGTGGTCCAATGATTTATTCGTTGGCTTGGCATGATGAGGCGACGAAAGTGGAAGAGGGTTGGATAATTGTTAAGGGTAAGAAGGCTAAGACGTCTAAGCTCTCTTTTGACATGAATCTTCGGTCCCACAAGCATAGTGTTAAAGGTAAGTCTTGATGGATCCTGGTTGGGGGTTCTTGGGCTAGAGTTTTTTTTGGTCTTTTCATTGGTTTTTGGCTGCTTGATGGTGGTTTCCTTGCATCTTATGTTTTAGGTTGTGGGTTCCAAATCCATTCAAAATCTGATTGCAAAGGGTTTTGGGTCCCTTCAAAACCTGTTTTATCCTTAATAAAAAACACTCATGTATAGATGAGCTAGTTAAATTATCATAGGGAGAGATGAGGGTTATTTTTATAACAAAATATGGGCATGTAATTCCAAGAGGAATAATAACTCCCAACATCCCAAAATAGGTGGGATTTATACCTACTTGGTAAATGCCAAATACATGGTTATTCCAACTCAGATAAAGACAAATAAAGGTTATGGGTGGTGGAAAATAATTACAAAAGAGGGTGAGACATTCAACTAACCAAAGGTGGGTATAGATGACAAGTTTTTAATTATATGATTATGAAATGTTTCCTCCTCCAATCCATTCTAATATAACCTAGAATCAAGTTTAATAATATGTGTAGAAAAAATAAATGTTCCCTATTAACATAAGGAAAATAAAATCCTATACTAACACCCCCCTTTAAGTGTAGCTTAGGTGGGTGAAAATACACACAAATGAGTCCCAACTACAAGGTCATGTTAGGTGCCCATGTGCAAAAAAACCCTCACAAATAGATAAAAGGAGAAAACCAAGTGGGACAAAACTCCTTCCCAAAAGAGAGAAAAGAAAACAAGTTTTCCAAGACAAAAAATAATCTCATCCAAGGAAGAAATTCCCCCCAAAATAGAAAGGATAAGAAGGATTGTCTATGTAATGTCCCCTTTTTAGCGTGACCATGACTATGGATGGATTAGCCTATCATGTGACCCTTGTAGGCTAACGAGGATGGACAGAGGGTCTCTTCATGTGGGCATCTACTTCAAGATTCAGTATGCTTTGGTTTGGCTTTCGTTTGGTGTCATTTGGACTTCATTTGCTATACTTTGTCGTGTTTACTATTTATAGTAAGCTTGATGTCGTTTGAGAAGGACCCTTTCTATTTTTGGAAAGTGCATTTGGTCACATGAGGAAATAATAGGTGTGACTCCTGTTTCAGACGACATATTAAAAGGATAAATATTTTGGGAGTTATTATTGTTTTGGTGGCTAAATTATTATTAAATCATTAAATGGCTTATTATAAAGTTATAATTTAACTTTATAATTTCACTTAAGTTGAGTGATGAGTCATCATGGGAAGGGGTAATTTATTTAATTAATTCATGGAAGTTTAAGCCAAGGTATTAATTAAAGTTTTGGAGTAAATGAATTATTAAAAGAAAAAAAAGTATATCTTTTATCCCACATTGTTAAGGAATGTGTTTGAGCTCTCACAAGAAAGAATAAAAAGGGACTTAAGAGCTCATTCTCATATATGGAATGGATCATTTTTGTGCTTTGATACTTGGTGAATTTTACGAGTTTCTCCAGCAAGGGTTTCAAGGAGCCATTGCAAGTTTGGAAGCCATTATTACTCAGCTTTGAGATGCTGAAAGATTGCACTAAGATTGTTGGTTGTGCTAGTCATTGTTCTACATCAGCCTTTCAGAAGTTTGTGCATTAACAAGGGTCTTATCTGATCATTTGGGGATCAATTTGAAGACATTTATTTGCAGATTGAAGTGAGCCATTTCCTAGAGGCTGCGATTCACATCCAGGCAGTTGCGTTTGATTAAGAGGTGCTACTTTGCATTAGTTTTATGTATCACTTAATGAACTTTGCAAGTAATTGAATTAGTTAGTTTGGTGAGCCTTTGGAGTTAGAAATTTAATTGTTGTAAATTGCCCTCCATGCATTGTTATTAAACTTTATGCATTGGTAAATGATTTTAAATTACAAACTATTCAATTACAAAACAAACTTTTGCATACACATTTAGAAAATCATAACTTAAACATTGCATGCCAACCATTTGACGCAATGTCAAAAGGTTTGAAATTGGGTTTCAGAAGTTAGAACCGGCAGGGTTCTTACAGTGGTATCAGAGCATGTATCATGCCATCCTGTGGGGTTTGAAAATTTTGAGTTCCCACGTTTGATTTGTGAGTGATCAACACTCTAGTTTTATTTCAGTCATGGATAAATATAGAAAACCAGGTAAATATAGGAACCAGTCTAGCAGTGTGTCATGCTACAGGAAACAATCAAGTGCCTTGGAAAATGAAATAGAGAAGTTGAGGCAAACACAAGAAAGGCTAAAAGCCCAACTTGCAGATCTGGCTACTGTTGACAGGGAAGCTAGTTTCATGGTTTCCTTCTTCAGGAAGTCTTCCCCATGAAGACTGCAGGAAAAGAAACGGGACGTTCTCACAGGTGAGATATCTAGAAATCTTCACGATGATTTTTCAGCAGCCACTAATCACTGCGGAGATGGTCTTGTTCTTAGTAGGACAGCCATTAGTCCTATTTGCACACATGATGTTGGAGACTTCTTACAGGGACATGTGGATGTGCCTATCTTGTTGATAGATAGTGGTACTGAGTATCGGCATCCTGAGCCTATTGTTGATGTTGTGGATAGGGTGAGAGTGGAGGATGTTGTAGATACCACTAGGGATTTTGACACCATAGATGATGGTGTTATCTTTAAGGACTGCGAGGAGTATATGAGCTCTGATAGCTCTGATGTTTATGACAGCAGTCGCAGTGTGGAGTCAGTGCTGGAGACGACAGTCTTTTCTTATATTGAGGATGTGAGCATGGAGTTACCCAGTGATGACACTCATGATGGGACTGTTACAGATGATTCAACTGACATAGATTTATGCCATAGTGTAGGTGATTTGAGCGATGACATTGAGTCATGTATGCAGCCAGAGATAGCAGAGGGGTTTCAGATAGATGATGTTGACACTAGCATCGCGGATACCTCTGATGTTGAGAGTGAGGATGACGGGTGCTACAATGTTTCCAATTTTTTATATCATACCTTGGGTGTGGACTCAGCGTTGTCATCTGGTGGTGGTGGGTCCCAGGATCTTTTTCTATAGGGACTCACGGATGAGGATAGGGAAGCATATAAGTGGCAGGAGTTTGTTTCAGCTAGGGCTTCCATTCCTTCGGTTTAGCTGTTAGTAGAGGTACCCAGTGGTGATACCTCGTTGGTGGACGTGTGAGGTTGATAGCACACATGAGGAGAGGGATTATGAGGATGCTTCTTTGGTGACTCATGAGGATGACTCTACCTGCAGTGAGTCATGCTTGATTTATCAGACCCTGGGGGACAACTCTAAGTTGTTCGTGAGTGAGGATGGGTCCCAAGATCTAGATTGTCATGTGGTTGCAGAGGACAAGGTAGTTGAGGATTGTGATGAGACAGATTCAACAGTAGCTTCCTCGAGGGTAGATGAGGATGAGTCTGATGTCAGTACTCAATTTGTAGATGTATGTTCGGATGATAGTACACAAAGATATGATGATCTTGAGGGGAGTTTGTTGGAAAAGCTTCCTTCCATAGTGTGGATAGTGTAGTTGAGATTTTGCATAGGAGTCCTGTTGTGCAGAGTCATCATGTGACTAGCCAGTTGAGAGTTGGTGAGAGAGATATTACTTCTACTCTTGAGCATTTTGATGCCACTCGTCAGCTATTGGTTGTTTATGGTTGGGGTGCTCCTATGACAGATGAGCACAATGGTGGTTACCTTTCCATGACAGAGACTCATTCCTTGCATGAGGCTGTCAGGATTTTGAGACATGATTATTTACAGTTGGTAGCCGACCGAGATCACTTAGTTGAGTGGGGGAGTACGACATATGAGGCACTGATGGACAGAGAGGAGGAGGTGAGTGAGCTTACTCAGGAGCTCACAATGACTTCTGAGGCTTTAGAGGGCACTCAGTAGGCTCTTCAAGAGTCACAGTTGCAGTTGGGAGAGGTGACTATGGAGTTGGAGCGGATTCAATCTTTGTCAACCATAGACACAGTTCAATTGCATATAGCAGTGGTTGGTGGTGAGTCAACTTCCACAGTTAGCAGTGATGGATGTGTTGGGGACACGGTTACATCCATCCTTGATACAGTTGCAGTAGTTACAGATGAGATGAGTACATCAGTGGACGACTATAGAGAGCTTCTTGTTGTATCAAGTCCTCTAGTAGTTAGCACATTGACATATGATGCGGAACAGGTTATTGAGAGTCCTGATGTGATAGTAGTGGATTCTTTAGAGAGTTGTGTGTCAGTTTCTGACACTACTCTCTCCTCTTCACATGACTTGGGCATGGTATCATTTGATTTGGAGACGAGCTTTCATGGGGATTTGTTTCCTTCTACCAGAAGCAAATCTATTACTTCATCTCATACAACTGATAACGATAGACAGTTGGTAGTGCCACAGTTTCAGAGGGATCACTTGTGGGTTACAGGGGAGCAAGTTGATGCTTCTTCATATAATTTCATCTGCACATAGTCATTTATGAAGTATCTGCTTGAGAGTCTGGAATTGCAGGAGGGACCATTGGAGCTTTTGAGGGTACTCTCATCCGAGGTTCTCGCAATATTCAGCTGTTAGTGGGAAAGATTGTACATACCTTGACTACAATGCTTCCCCACAAGGATTTTGTGGTTGGGTTTGCTGAGAAGGTTTCCCAGGATCCTACCCAATTAGTTGTTCAGAGTCAGAGATTGGAGTCATCTCGTGATTCTCAGATTGTTGTTGATGAGCCTCTATTAGAGATTGGAGCATTTCACTATGATTACATAATGAGGAGCGTTCATCATTTCTCTTTTGACCCATCGGTTGAGGATTTAGTTGCATGTCGATGTGGGTTGGCTCCTAGGTTGTATCATCCTTTATGGGATGGGTTTACTCCATCTGCAGTTGATGGGTTAGTTACTGCAAGTTTGCAGAGGGCCACTTCCAGGATCAGCATATCCATGACGGTTTTGTAGAGTATGGATATCTGAGTTCCGGTACAGTTGTTTTTGAAAGTTCTTGTACCTGTTGCATGGATGGGCTTCATCATCAGAGCAGATTGGCAAGGTGTGTAGGTAGCTCTGGTTTATCAAATGGTTTTGGACATCCAATTTTCTTTGTTTTGGATGGTTGTGAGTTTCATCTCTACTGGGATCCAGGTAGTGACAGGTTCGGCACTACGGGATGTGTGGGTCACTATGGTTGGCATGGTGATAGTATGTTTAAGATAACATTGTGGATAGAGTTATCATCACTGGAGTTTGCAGGTGACGCCAGGTACATTATGCATATTTATCCTTGGGATCCGAGTGGATCATTGTGTTTCTTTGATTCCTATGATTGCTTGAGGACAAGCAATCTTGGGGAGGGAGGACTGTAATGTCCCCTTTTTAGTGTGACCATGACTATGGATGGATTAGCCTATCATGTGACTCTTGTAGGCTAATGAGGATGGATAGAGGGTCTCTTTCAGTGGGCATCTACTTCAAGATTCAGTATGCTTTGGTTTGGCTTTTATTTGGTGTCATTTGGACTTCACTTGCTATACTTTTGCCATGTTTACTATTTATAGTAAGCTTGATGTCGTTCGAGAAGGACCCTTTCTATTTTTGGAAAGTGCATTTGGTCACATGGAGAAATAATAGGTGTGAGTCATGTTCCAGACGACATATTAAAAGGATAAGTATTTTGGGAGTTATTATTATTTTGGTGGCCAAATTATTCTTAAATCATTAAATAGCTTATTATAAAGTTATAATTTAACTTTATAATTTCACTTAAGTTGAGGGTTGAGTCATCATGAGAAGGGGCCATTTATTTAATTAATTCATAGAAGTTTAAGCCAATGTATTAATTAAAGTTTTGGAGTAAATGAATTATTAAAAGGAAAAAAAAAGTATATCTTTTATCCCACATTGTTAAGGAATGTGTTTGAGCTCTCACAAGAAAGAATAAAAAAGGACTTAAGAGCTCATTCTCATATATGGAATGAATCATTTTTGTTCTTTGATACTTGGTGAATTTTATGAGTTTCTCTAGCAAGGGTTTCAAGAAGCCATTGCAAGTTTGGAAGCCATTATTACTCAGCTTTGAGGTGCTGAAAGATTGCACTGAGATTGTTGGTTGTGCTAGTCATTGTTCTACATCAGCCTTTCAGAGGTTTGTGCATTAACAAAGGTCTTATCTGATCATTTGGGGATCAATTTGAAGACATTTATTTGCAGATTGAAGCGAGCCATTTCCTAGAGGCTGCGGTTCATATGCAGGCAGCTGCGTTTGATTAAGAGTTGCTACTTTGCATTAGTTTTATGTATCACTTAATGAAGTTCGCAAGTAATTGAATTAGCTAGATTGGTGAGCCTTTGGAGTTAGAAATTTAATTGTTGTTGTAAATTGCCCTCCATGCATTGTTATTAAACTTTATGCATTGGTAAATGATTTTAAATTGCAAACTATTCAATTACAAAACAAACTTTTGCATACACATTCAGAAAATCAGAACTTAAATATTGCATGCCCACTGTTTGACGCAATGTCAAAAGGTTTGAAATTGAGTTTCAGAAGTTAGAATTAACATAAGGAAAATAAAATCCTATACTAACACCCCCCTTTAAGTGTAGCTTAGGTGGGTGAAAATACACACAAATGGGTCCCAACTACAAGGTCATGTTAGGTGCCCATGTACAAAAAAAACCCTCACAAATGGATAGAAGGAGAAAACCAAGTGGGACAAAACTCCTTCCCAAAAGAGAGAAAAGAAAACAAGTTTTCCAAGACAACAAATAATCTCATGCAAGGAAGAAATTCCCCCCAAAATAGAAAGGATAAGAAGGATTGTATATCCTTCCCACAAGTAATCAACTATGCCAATGGTTGATGCTCACACTGGACTGGATGTAGAAGATGACCCACAATTGTTGAACAACATTCCTCCCTTTAGGAAGAAACAAAACCAAAGGTGTGTAGACTATCTTCCCATTCATGTAAGGAATATGAAGGAAGAAAGTGAAAAATGTATGAATTCTCTTAATACTGCTAATATGTTTTCATGTCAATGCCAAAATTTGTCACATTCAAATTATGTGTTCCTGATCAAATTAATGAAGATGGCAATCCATAACCTAGTACAAATGTATGTAGAATCAGCTCCAAAGATTCAACTATCTCCTCTGAAGATAAAGATCAAAAGAGAATCCAAAGATTCAACTATCTCCTCTGATGGATAACTAAGTATGATTGACTATACTAATAAAAAAAACATACATAATTGTACTCAAATAGTGATTTTCACAGAAGCTAGAGGCATGTCAATGTTTTTTGGAATCTAAGTCATGATTCTAAGCATAGAAGGATGACTTCGACATCTAGCAGATTCACCAAAGTCCATGGCATACAAAGTACTGATTTTCAAATATCAGAACAACTATATTTAGCACAAGACTCCAAAAAATTGAAGTAAAAACTATTTTAACAATAAGGTTCTAATTTTGAGGCCTTTTTTGCAAATATGGTAGTAAAAGTACCTGTCTGTCGAACCTGCCAGGACAAAGCAAAGCTGCATTGAGCACATCATCTCTATTGGTGGCTATCATGTCCCCGATTTGGCTGACATCATTTGGCGTGCGGGATCAGTCTATCACGGGCTCTCATAGACTGATAGCGATGAGGAGAGAGTCATCTCGTGATCTTTTGGAGATTAGTTGATTGCATATTGCTGACAGAGCCTACATTCGGTGAGCCTACGTTCAGTCGTAGTTGGGCCTACATTCAGTTATGAGACATTTGGGTCTACATTGTTATAATTTTGAGTTGAGAAATGTACTTTATTATTATAATGTTATTTTATTATAAAATACATTATAATTGGATGTTTCTAGAAGTTCTAGCAACTTCTCAAAGAAAAGAATAAATAGAGAGCTTGGGCTTTCATTTAGACATGCTTGGATTTGGGATTTCTTCTACTTCTTCCATTGTGGAGCAATTTGTAGTCTTTTGGTCTGCAAATTCTATTCGATCTTTGAGAACGATAACTCCCTTAGATTGGCATAACTAAGGTAGTGAAATATCTACTGAAGGGTTGCATTATTGGAGTTGGTACTCAGCCAATTCATGTTGAGCTTCATTTGTGTATTCAGATTTGGTCTGAGATCTAAATATTTTGGAGTCAAATTGTGAAGGAGATTGCATTGTTTTTCCTTTGGAGGATTTATCAATAAGCTGGGCAATATTTTATTGCAAAACTGATACCCTACTGGATAACTTCGAAGGTCTACCTGGAAGCATATTTTGATGTCTTAGGGTCCTCAAATCTGGTTGTAAAATCATGCTGTTGGCACCAAAACATTTCCTTGGCCTAGGCGATCATGTTCATAGCATTTTCGGCATTTGTTAGTGCAGACAAAAATTAATATAAAAATCGCACCAGACAGTACAGTACGGCCTGTACTTGCAGCAGTGTACGGACAGCAATCAGGGCAGTGTACGGACAGTTTTCTGGGCACAACATACAGTTCGGGTTTCATCATTGTCAACAGCAAAATTCATGTGGGGTCCTGACTTCATCAACAGCAACAATACATCCATTGTCTTCAGCGGCATAGTCCAGGTTCCTCTTCTTTAATTGTCATTGCTTGGTACAAGTTTGTAAGACACATTTTTGCTATAAGGGTTTGGGTTTACAGTCACTGCTGTACCAATCATTTGCATATCTAATGAACTATGCCATTTGATGTCCATATGTCTTATTTTGTTATAAGGGTTTATATTTTCAGTCATTGAGTTTGTACCTAGCTGTATAAGTGATTCAAGGGAAGGGTTCTATTTGTATCCGCATATCTATAGTAGAGTTTTCATTATGTGCCAAGACTTTGTATTCAGTCCCTAATAAGAAAGGATTGTTGTTACATCTAGTTGTATTGTGAATGCCAAGTAATCTTGCTAAAATATGAAAGTTGCAATCTGTTGTAAAAGAATCTATACTTTCATTGAATGAATATATATTGGCACTGATTTTGCATCAATTGAGTTGAGTGGATTTGTTACTCATCAACTTCATATTCAGTCTTCACCTTCAGCAGTATAGTTTGATTGCTTGCCAACTGTTTGACGAAATTCCTTAGTACCATATCCGTGTTTTTAGTGATCCTACTAGTAAGGGTCATTACATGGCAGCAATGACAATAACTCCAGTGTTCCCTTCAAATCCATCCATTTCAGTAAGCAGCTGATTCAAGGTTTGCTCCCTCTCATCATTTCCTCCACCAATTCCAGTTTCTCTCTGTCTTCCCACAGAATCAAACTCATCAATAAATATAATACGAGGGACATTCTCCTTGGCCTTCTTGAACAGATCACGGACCCTAGAAGCCCCCACTCCTACAAACATCTCTATAAACTCTAACCCAAAAATTGACAAGAAGGGAACTCCTGCTTCACCGGCTATAGCCTTTGCCAGTAGGGTTTTACCAGTTCCAGGAGGACCAACTAGCAAAACCCCCTTGGGAATCCTTGCCCCCACTGCAGTAAACTTCTCAGGCCTTTTCAAAAATTCCACAATCTCCTTAAAATCCTGCTTGGCCTCATCAACAACCCAGTAAACTTCTCAGGAAAACCCAGTCCGCCAGGGCCACCTAGACCACTTTGAGACCTTCTAGAGAATATCAACAAAGTACCAATTAAAATTAAAGGAAAGGATAAGTTACCCAGTAGATTAAGGATGACATCCCGCATGTCTTCCTGTAATGGATGGGTGGCAAAATTAATATTTTTTCCTTTAGTTTTCTGATTAATTCAGGGCTCGTCCCAGGCAATTGCACTCGGACTCTCTATATCCAATTCCCCAGCTCACAAGACACTAATTCCATGATACCCAACATTCCATTCTCGGAAATGTCCATTTTTCTCACTTGATCTTTGTCTAGATACTCCAGAAATCCCGAGTATGATATTGTAGAAGACTCCTCTGCCTTGGCTTTTTGGCCAGCAGATAATCCCAGTCCCAAAGAGCCCACTGCCAGTTTCAGGAAATTCCTCTTGCTGTTGTTGACCTCAGGTGGCCTCTTTTCTTGGAGAGCTTGCACTGTACAATGTTTGCATTTTGGAAGATTGGGGGCGAATTTTGACCCCAAGGTCTCCTTGGGAAAAATTAAGCCTGTCTGAGATGTGGTCATTGACATTGTGGAAGCCATGAATGTGTTGTACTTGGTGATCATGAGGGCAGCCATTACTATTTATATTGGGTATATAGAAAAGAATATCCATTGGATTGGTAATCCAGTAGCTTCCCGTAATCTGTAATTGTCCAGATTGCAAAGAACAGTCGAGAGCAAAAAGACTTCCTGAAATGGCAGCCATGAAAAAGATTTTCATTATCCATATATATAATGTTTCTGATTTCTTGTGGTAATAACCATATGTGCACTTTGTGGCTGTCCAATCGCAGGTTGATATCTAGCCATATCAGTAATTTATGTATATCAAACTATTTTGTTCTTTTAAAATACCAAACGTGCATAAATCTACATATGAATAGGTGGGTATATGTATGTATGTATATAAATAGTTTTGAAATAGTAATTTTATATATTCAAGCAAGGTATGAATATTATACTCCTGCGCACTAATTTTTTAAATTGCAGATGAATCAATTGACATGGAAGTTCATGTTACATTGTAGTTCCCAAACTATCTATTGAGAGTTTTCTCCATCTACTTGATCTGCAAACCCATCGCAGCACAGAACTGAACACTTGAATTTTGAAATAAATGTTCTTACATAGATTACAAACTTAATGTTACATTTTAACATTTGGTTATTGCACTTTGAAATCACCATTACCAATAATCCCCACAAGAACAATGCCCATCCTTGAAATGATGGAAACGGTTTGTATCCCTAACAATGATTTCTCTCCCAACTACGATTGAAATGAACTTTATCGCAATATGACAATCACAACACACCCGAAGGTTTTTGGCTATCCTAATAGTTGTCCCAGGGCAAGTTTTGATAAGTCCAAACACAATAGCCAGCTTCTCACTGTGGTTGGTGAGGGCACATTCCTTTTCTTCCTCTCCTAGATCGTGCAAAACAGATTGAATATGAGGGGTGTATCCTATGTCTTTAATCTTCTTTGATAAGCTTTCTAATACTGCATAGATCATTTCAGACTCAGGGTGTGATCGATCTGCGGCAATAAATGTGTGGACATTGTTCTTAATTGCAATCCAGCTGCGTCCAGGGCTTTTTTTAATCCCACTTTCTTTCATTAGTATTCTCACCTTTGCAACATCATCCCATCTGCCAGCCTTGGCATATATATGAGAAAGCAAAACATAGAAGCCAGAATTTATTGGCATTAATTCAATAACCTGTTCTGCTGCTACCCTTCCTAGTTCTGTATTGCAATAGACTGTACAGGCACCAAGCAAGGCTCCCCACACTGCAGCATCAGGTGCCATAGGCATATTTTTTATAATGTCGTATGCCTCGTCCAGTCGTCCAGCACGGCCAAGAAGATCAACCATGCATGCATAGTGCTCAACTACGGGTACAATCTTATAATCACAGCTCATGGATCCAAAGTACTGTTGGCCTTTATCTACTAAACCTGCATGACTGCAAGCAGATAAAACTGCAACAAAGGTAATATGGTTTGGCTCTAGCCCAATTTGTTGCATTGTATCGAAGAGTTTAATAGCATCTTTTCCTTGCCCATGCAAACCATAGCCAGCAATAATTGCAGTCCATGAGATCACATTTCTTTCAGCCATTTCATCAAAAACATTTCGTGCATAATCTATACTACCACATTTGGAATACATATCTATCAGGGCATTCCCCACAGAAACACTTGAACCAAACCCCTTCTTTATGGCATAGTTATGAATTTCCTTACCCTGTTCTAGAGCTGTCAAACAAGCACATGCACGGAGCATACTTGTGATAGTGACTGAATCACATTCCACGTCCTCTAAAGGCATTTGATGGAAAATCATCAAGGTTTTATAAGCACACCCATTCTGCACATATCCTGCAACCATTGCATTATACGTAACGACATTTCTTTGCGACATTTTGTCAAACACACGGCTTGCACATTTTATACTCCCACATTTAGCATACATGTCCAAAAGAGCATTTGACACATTAAGCTGTGAGTCAAACACTTTCCTAATTACATAACCATGGATCTCCCTACCCTTTTGTAGAGCCCCTATTCCAGACACAGCGACTGCAGGAAGAACACTCACAATTGTGACTGGATTGGTTTCCACACCCTCTATCTGCATCTTCCTAAACAAACTCAAAGCCTCCTCGCACTGTTCATCCTGCGCATACCCAGATATCATAGCAGTCCATGATACAACATTTCTGTCAGACATTTTGTCAAACACATGGCGTGCACATTCTATATTCCCACTTTTAGCATACATATCCAAAAGAGCATTTGACACAAAAAGCTGTGAGTTAAACTCGTTTCTAATTACATAACCATGGATCTCCCTACCTTGTTGCAAAATCCCAATTCCAAACACTGCGGCTGCAGGAAGAACACTCACAATTGTGACTGAATTCGTTTCCACACGCGCTGCCTGCATTTCCCGAAACAAACTCAAAGCCTCCTCGCCATGTTCATTCTGTGCATACCCAGAAATCACAGCAGTCCAGGACACAACGTTTCTTTCAGACATTTTATCAAATACTTGGCGTGCGTCTTCCAAACTCTGACATTTTGCATACATGTCTACCAAAGCACTACCTACATAAACATTATAATCTAAAGCAATTTTGATTATATTGCTGTGAACTTCCTTACCTCGTTTTAAATCAAATAGGCTACCGCACGCCTTGAGAACAAAAGGAAAAGTAAACTTGTCAGGCTGCAAACCCATACTCTTCATTTCATCGTACAATGCAAAACCCTCTTCACAAAAATCCTGCAAAATGTATCCTTTAATCATGGAATTCCACAAAATGGGATTCCTTTTTTTTTTTAATTTATCAAAAACCAGACGAGCATCCATGAAAGCACCGCAGTTGGCATAAAGGTTTACGAGTTTCGTACCCAAATATGAATTAATCACAACGCCGCTTACAAGCATGTGACCATGGGTTTGCTTTCCCTGAGAGATGGACTTCGCATTAATGCATGAATCCAGTTTATATCCATAGGCTTTAACTCTGGAAGAAACGGATTCCTGGTTTATAGCGTGAAAATTTGTATCCATGGAAGTTGTACAAGTATCGTGAAATCTGGAGGTCAGATGTAAAGAAGGGAGAATCATAGCTGTAACTAGAAACTTTAGAGACAGATAGGTTTTGCTGGCTTGAGATGATGCCAATAACATGCTTGCAGATATAGAGAAGATTCGAGAAGCCCAATATGTAATGCAAATTGATAGTTATGGAAGGCATATTCATTGAGGTTATGAGATTCAAAATGAGCAGAGGTTTGGGATCACTAGCGGCATTATCTTATGGTTTTGAAGACAGGAACAGTGATTGCATTCAAGGAACAAGAAGATATTCCAACATCTACAATGATTTTCTTTACCCCGGAAGTTTTCGCAGCCCGGAACTGGATTGAGATGAGTTTTCTCTCTTTTTATTATTATTTTTCATTTAGTTTTAGATTTTGTTTAGGGAGAATGTTTCTCGAATTTACATTTTGTTTTATTTTTAATAAAAAAAGGTAATATTTAAGTTTGATTATTTTCATATTTATTTGTCTTTATTACGCCGAAAGTGTTTCTTATTATGCTGTAGGCATTTCCCTATGAAAGGGTTCAAGTAAAAAATTTCATCTGACGGTTGTGAATCCTATAGACAGAATGACTACCATTGAAGTCATCTAAACCGTTCTATTTTTGCCACTTTACACGTAAGTCAATTTTAGATATTTTGTCTACACAATTGAGTTTGCAGTGCAACAAGTCCAAAAGATAACTCGTGACACCCCCAGAATTTGCGCCACGTGTGTCGTGCAAGAGATATAATTGTCTGACACAATGTAAGTGATGGGTGGAACGGAAGTATCTGCTACAATTAACAGACTTTCTAAAGCAGGGCCCAATTTTTGCAAAGCAAGGAAGAGCTCACCAAGCTTGGTAGTTCGGCCATGATCAGGTGGTAAGCCATCTGGAATGGAGAGAAAGCGAAATTTGGAACCCCTCTCTTTGGCCTAGTAGTCACGCGTCGCTACATCTGGTGGTAAGCCTATCAGTTGATGGGGAAGCTAGCAACCATCCTCCATCATTCAATATAATCAAGCATCAAAAGCAAAGGATGTTTTTCTACTGCCTAAAGCCAAAATATAATCTTCCTTTAAAATATAATCTTCCTTTATTACCTACTATTGGAAAGAAGTCTGTTAGAAGGTTAAATTATTAATTCTTTATCTTAATATCAGTCCAAATGTCTGTAATGTCATGGTCAAGAAATCATGGGAAAAAAGCTATCTTAGAAGAAACCATGTCCTCTTAACTCTAATTTTGCTTATTCCATCAGAATATGATTATGAAACCCAATTTACAAATTAACACTCTGACATTTTTCCTCTGTATACATGATATCAAAATGAATCTGCTAAAGAAAATACACAGCAATAGACGTGAACTTACCTGCAATTGTCGCCTAGCATATATGATATCTGGCAGTTTGGAGAGTAAATAAATCAAAAGGATGTTCAAGTGGCCATCATACAGTAGTGAACTTCAAAATAGACATCTACCATTAAGCTCTCAGTACTTTCATTTTTCGTTCATCTCTACCATGAATTGCATAGCCGAACTGAAGATGGGTGGAAGTTTGTTGCAGTGGAGGCTCTGAGAGAGGCACTGGATGGGCTTCATGAAGTTGATGAGAAGCGTGAAATCTATGTCAAGTTTTTTAAGATTGTGGAGTATTGGGATAAATTGAAACAGCTTCAGTTTCTTGCAAAGTCATCGGAAGAGACTTCTCAGATGCAAGCAAATTGTTTGACAGAATGCTTACCCAGCTGAATTGGCAAAAGTAGTGCAAAAGATTTAATTTTGAGATCTTCAAAGGCATTGTGGATGATGCAGACACAACAACAGTCTCAGTATTCGAATGATGAAATCAGGATGTTGTGGAATGGGGATTTGCAGTATTGGGTCGATGAAGGTTATCTTCACACCTACTTTACACACACTAGTGAACGAAAAGCAGTCCTCTGACATAAGATCTTCAGCAGCGAAAGTCTGAATCATCAATTCTTCGTATTTTCTCCAACCCTGTCTTAGATGCCACCATGAAGACAATCTCCATTCATCTACAAGTGAAAAATAAAAATACAAATTAGGACTTAAGCAACTAGGTAGCACTTGTGGGATGTGCCTAACTACCAAGTGTGATCTACAAGTGCAGCACTGTAAGTATGCAAATAGCAGGTTGTTTAGTGGTTGCACGGGTGTCAATTTGTATGAAAGGAGTGTCTATTCCAACTATTTTTTGCACTCTTGCAATGCATGCAAGAGACCTTGAGAAAAGTGTGATCTCTTGCCTCGTAATTTGTAATTTTTCTGATGACCATCTTTTGCCACCAATTTCAGCCAATAAAATCATGGTTAAACATTTTTCATGTAGTTTTTCAATAAGAATCAAGATCAATTGGAGGATGGTATGATTAAAGTCATGTGTGAAGAAGTACATGTCCTTAGTTGTCCAATAGGCACCATAATGTATTTTTATTTCCATTGGGATTGATGGAAAGTAATTAAACACATGGTTGAGTCTCGCCACAAAGGAGTGTTGGAGGCAGTAAAAGGTTATACTCTTCAATGTTTTGAATATGATAGCTATTCTTGCTCAATTTAATGGTTTGGAGGCATTTGCAATGTCTATGCCAGTGCAAGTCAGGGTAATTCCAATTTATAGGAATGGAGTCCCAAATAGTCCTTATGATAGGTGTCATGCAATCCATGTTAGTGCGGGTGTTGCCCAATGGGGAATTTCAAAGCTATAATGAGATGGTGGTGTTGTTTGTTAGTCGTGATTTGAATCATAGTGCTTCTTGGTGGTGCCTAATTTAATGTATCTTGTTCCTAACTATAAACAAAGCGGCCTAAAATATTAATAAAATTTAATATAATTGTGTTATTTGATGAAAATAACATAATATTTGTAATTTAGAATTTAATTATTAGTTTGTTAATACATTATTGTATAATAATTTAAATAAAAGGGTTCGTTTGGTTGCTGGAAATAAATAATGTTGGAATTGTCAAATTTCAGTATTTGACAATTCTCGAAGTTGTAAATTCAGAAAATGGTTTTTGGAATATGGCTAGAACTATCTGGTTCACCTGGAATTCATAACGAGAAGATGGAAAATGTTGTTTGCATATGGATTTTAAAATATTATAAATTTTGTTTTAACCCCCAATTCCCTACATGGAATTGGAATTGATTTTCCAATTCTACCTATTTAGTTGGAAGATTCAAACATTGGGTTTGGGGGCCTGAATGAGAATTAAGAAATCCCTATTCTAGTTTCATGTTTTGAACACAAACATCGAAAATGTCAATTCCAAAATTTGAAAATCCCAATTCTAGTCGGCGAGTTAAATATTTTCCATTGAATGATTGAGATTTAACTATTATTTTTTGTCATTTGATTATCTTGCAAGTCTTCGTATGCTTCACGTCATGTTTGAAAAGCCTGCCAGCAACAATTTAAAATTTTGGTTTGTTGTAAATTGTGAGTTGCCCTATAAAAAAATATGGTAGTTTGTATATGACAGTTGGAGTTCCTGATGTATCGAAAATTGTGTTTACTACAATTGCTGTGTTTATTTGCGAGTTAATCTTGTATGGAAGGTTTTTATAACATCATAAGATATTTAGCATATTGTTTTGAAATATTTTATAAATTTTGTTAGTATATTTATAATTTAAAATTTATCATAAGTTTTCTTAGTTTTATAATGTGATTTGTATTTATATTAATGAATATAATTAATTTATAATAGATTAATTAAATATATTATTTTAAAAAAATAGTTTATTCAATTATTTTTTAATATTTACATGACAAAATGTTGTTGTTGAATAGGCTTTAGAAACTTTCAAGCAATTGCAATTGGCAGGTGTGAAGCTAGTTTCTACAACCTTCGCCAACATCATGTCTGTGTACGCCAAAGAGCTTTGAAATAGACATACATCCAAGATAATGCATCGATTTCTCTTTTGTATTTGCAATTGTCCACGTAGACATGTTTGCAAAATTTAAAAGTATAGACAAGGTGCAATCAATTGTTTGACAAAATATCTGCACAAAGATGTCACCTAATGAGATGTTATGATTGTATGATATTCACAAAATGGATGACTGCAAACCCTCGATGACCTCCATGTTCATGTCAATCGATCTCTTTGAGAACAATGTTCATGTTAATCGATCTCTCTGAGAACAACCTCACAAGAGAAATCGATGAGATCTTCACAAATATGTCACAACTAGAGAGAGTTTTTTTGTCCAAAAATTACCCGAAATCAAACCTTTCAAAAATTTCATTTCCTCAGGTCATTGTATCATCGATCTCCACTCCAATCAACTATACAACTCCTTCCTCAAAATTCTTGATGATATTATCGGTACCTGCTCATCTCTCAGGAGTTGCCTCGATTACTTAGATCTATCATACAACATATATTTGACATCATATCAAATCAGTCGAAGGAGAAAGAAGATTGAAGGAAACAATTGATTACTAAGAGTGGCAGCATTCCACCTTCAATTAACATGCTCAAGCCTGTGACTCGACTGAATTTCTCAAGAAATCTATTAAAGGGCAAAGTTCAAGCGAGTATTGGTGATCTAAGAGAGATCGTATGGTTAGATTTTTTTTTAAAAAGGCTTCAGTGGGAAGCTCCCTAGAAATTCTTGGCTTGAATAAACTCACACACTTTTGCCAAAAGTTCACAAGCTTAGCTATGAAATCTAAACTTTCTAGGGTATGAAGGAATAGCCTCCATCAATTTGAAGTAGTTGAGATGTATTTTTTAATGGTTAATAATAATAATGGTTATTTGGAAGGGGCAATTGTTTTTCCACCTTTTAATCAGTAATGAATAATTACACTTAAAATTAATTAATTGGATACAAACACTTTTGAAGAGGAATATAATGTAGTAATAATGCTAATTTTTTTTAAATTATATCTTTCACCTGAGAGTGTCATTTTATTTTAGATCACAAGACTTTGTGCTAATGTTGAAGATCTTGCAGGCCGAAGAAATGAAAGTGCCTCCACTTATAAACATTTTTTACCCACATATTTTAAGAATTGCAGTTAGCTAGCATCAAGACAATTCTCAAAATTGAGCAAACTCGGATAGTCATCATTCCGCAGAAACATACAAGCTGCTTCAAGGTGAGTGCACAAA
The DNA here is from genome assembly GCA_027943335.1 of Chamaecyparis obtusa. Classification (NCBI taxonomy): domain Eukaryota; kingdom Viridiplantae; phylum Streptophyta; class Pinopsida; order Cupressales; family Cupressaceae; genus Chamaecyparis; species Chamaecyparis obtusa. The sequence goes on from BSBK01002409.1 coordinate 725,523, forward strand.
GATGGGGGACCAAAAAGATGCCACTTTTCTTTTTGGTCCTCCATCACACATAGTGTGTACACACTAAACGGCATGCACCCTATGGCTTGGGCAATTCAAACTATAGCGCATGCACCCTATAGGGGGCACACACTTTGTAAAACCACAAAATTTCCACCCCCCGTGCGCCCTATGCAAAACCACAAAAGTGTAATCCATATTCTTACATAGCGCATGCGCCCTATGAAAAACTAGAGAGAGAGAGAGAGAGAGAGATGTTTGTGTGTGTGTGTGTGTGTGTGCAAGGATGGCATACTCACCCGTGTTTGCATAATATAGCCGCACGACCAAAAAAACTCATTTTCCACTTCAGGGGCTTTGATTTATTTAATTTCTTATACTTTAAGTTATATTTGTATAAATTATAAAATATAATACTTCCAGGATGTTTGGGATAGGTTCCAACTTCATAGGAGTTAAGATGCAGATTCTAGATTTTGTGGGTTTTCGAAAAATTCTAGACTTGGCCAAATTTTAGGATTCAGCAAGCCTTCAACAGGGTTACCTCCCACAATCCATCATGGATTTCTAAGGTCAAACTGAAGCTGGCAAAAGGATTCCTAAAGGGTTTTAACTCATTTTTATCACAAATCACTTGGTTTCAACCCCATCTCTCTCTCTCCACCTTCGTACCCAATATTTTCCCTTGTTACCCTCTTTCACCCCCTCTCTCTCTCTCACACACATGTATGCTCTCTGCCACCTTCCTACCCTTTCTCTCTCTCTCAAAAGGGGGAGAGAGAGAGAGAGGGTGATGAGAGAGAGAGAGAGAGAGACCAAGTGATTTGTGATAAAACGAGTTAAAATCCTTTGGGAATCCTTTTGCCAGCTTTAGTTTGACCTTAGAAATCCATGATGGATTTTGGGAGGTAACCTTGTTGAAGATGCACATTCTTAACTCCTATGAAGCTGGAACCTATCCCAAACATCCTGGAAGTATTATATTTTATAATTTATTCAAATATAACTTAAAGTATAAGAAATTAAATAAATCAAAGCCCCTAAAGTGGAAAATGAGTTTTTTTGGTCGTGCAGCTATATTATGCAAACATGGATGAGTATGCCATCCTTGCACACACAAACATCTCTCTCTCTCTCACTTTGACTATTTCTCATCACTATTTAAATCTATGACTTTCATAGGGCGTACGCCCTATGAAAGTCATAGATTTAAATAGTGCACTCACTCTATAGGGTATGCGCGCTCTCTAAAGCATTGGAATTTACCAATCCTAAGGCTTGGATTTGCCTTGGAGATCCAACCCAAAGGCTTGAACGATTGAAATAGGCCTGAGACGTGTTTTCCAGCAAACATACAAAAAAATGACATCTTTTTTTGTGTGCTCCTCGTCAAGTTTACTTGTGGCTCAAGAACATAAAAATTAGATGACATGATATTGCAGATCTCTAAGTTAGCTATCTAAGCATATAATTTATTTTGAATTATGATTATGTTAAGTTTTTCAACTCTAATTTCTTTTGTGTGTATGTCTATTTTTTGTAAAAAACCAACATGCAATATTTTGGGCATAGATTTTGGCTCGTTCATCGAATTTTGCAATAAGTTACATTTTTAGAAACTAGACTCCATTCTACACACTTTTAAAAAAAAAAAAATTTGATTTTTGATTAGTTTTAAATTATTTATAGGGGGAGCACACAGAAATTTCATGTTTTCAGGATGTGTGCACTTCGTAAATTCATCAAAAATTATACATTCATCAAAAAATTACCAAAAATTTTGGGATAAACTACGTGGTGTTAGCTAACTTCTCACTGGAGTGATTAAAAAAATTCAAAAAAAAAATTAGCATTTTAGGGGGAGCACACCAGCTGTTATGTTATGTTTTTTGACAAAAAAAATAGGACCACTTTTTGCGCTCCCCCTTTTTGAGGGCCTTAATCTGCACCATTTTCAAAATAAGTTAGTAGTTTAGGAACTAGATTCAGAGTATTACAACTCTTGTTTTTGTCACATCTTAAAATTTTGAGTTTAACTATCTTCAATTTCTTGTTGAAGTTCAAAGTTTGCTGATTTCAGGAAAAAAGTGGCATCTTATAGCCCCTTTTTGGTTGCCCATCTTTGTGCACTTACCCCTCAATGATTGTTTTAATGTTCATGCCTTCATGTTATAAGCATCTTGTATCTCATGTTCTTTCATATATGTGATTTCTCCAGTGTTTCCATCAATCCCAATCCGCACATTTTCTCCATTGGCCTTTTCTTGCAAATGATGCCATGGTTAGAAACAACATTCACACCACAATTTTAGGTCGAAGTTCAAAACCAGTAGTTGAAATTTGAATGAGAGAACATAATTAATTGTGGAAAGGCATCGTTTTACAATGATTAAAATTGAAAATGAGAGGGCTACTGTGAAGATGTATTGGAACAAAATTTACTTCCAAGTCTTGGAAATCTAATTGTGGATTTAGTCGTTGATTCAACTACAACTGTGAGTACTGACATCGAGAATGGTATGCATGAAGTTGATATCAATAAATATGTTAATGTTAAGAAGACATGTACCGCATGTTTTTGGGGTGTGAAATGGTGGAAGATATGTGTGTAATGAGGATCAATGTTGGAGGGGCGAGAGAATGGTGGAGCCAAGAAAATGTGGTATCAAAGAGAGGTTTTTGTACTTTCTTGAGATTTTGTGGAATCAAACCACTGACTAGGTGGGTAGTCTTGTGAAAATGTTGTTGAGAATGGATGGAGGGAGGCCACCCCACAAAGTAAGGTCCATATCAAGAGAAACACAATACTCTTTTTCCAATGCACAACTTATTATGCTTCTCTATTGTTGTTGCTTTTCTATATGAGATGGATGAGTTAAACTAAACAATCAATGGTTGATATCATCTATAGAGAGTCGATGAGCATCAAAATATCTTGGCCATCTATTTTCCCATTTGCATTCTTTCAATTTTTATCTTCACTTTTTAATCATTATTTTGTTCGACAACATGGGAAATAATTGTTGGACGTGTTTTGATCAGTGAGCATGGGTCCAAAGGGAAAGGCAAAAGGGTTCTAGAATGACAAATTGCAAAGCTCAATGACATGTTCTAGAGATTTGATTGCTTAAATTAGCTTCTTCTTCTCATATAGGAATTGCCTCTAGTAGCCCTATCGAGATCACCATTCTAGATTGTTTACCTTTTTTCTGTGCTTTGCTTATTTGTTCTCATTTTAGCAATGCAGTTGCGGCTACATCTAATAAAATTTCCTTCATTGTGTGGTGGATGTCCATACACCATTCCAAAGCTCTCATTTTGGAAAAGGCAGGGAGGACATTGGTAAAGTATTTTTAAAAGTTCCAACTATTTCCCATACATTTTTCTGCTAGAAAGACACTAAAAGACATGCCACATGTATACACCTAAAAATGGTCATCTAGACTATTAGCCCATTTTGCTAAATTATCAATTGCTTATTCTTGATCAAATCCTAGTTTTATCATTTATTCGATTATTTTCTATAGGCTAACCATCTTATCCTAAGTCTTTATTTAATTAAAAAGAATATTTCCTCCCCTTTTATTAAATAAAAAGCCCTCACTTTTCCTCTTATCCTAAGTTGCACAAATAAAACATTACTCTTATTTTATAAAAAGGAGAAAAACACTTTTTATCTCATATGGACACAAAAGTCAACTCCTATTTTCCTATTGGAGGATACTTGTGCACATGGATTGCTCCTCTTTCAAGCTCTACCGTTGATTAAATCTTTTGCCTCTTAATCTCCATAGTCCATTCCTTTGAAATTTCTATAAAAGGAGAGCTCTCTTCTTCATTCTAGATCCCCAACTTTTTATGCTAATGTTATGCTGCAGGTTTTCTAGGTACATTTAGAGCTTTTGAATATTTGGAGCATTCTTGGCTTTTGCATTTACATGTTATCATAGTTTCATTTCTTGCATTATCATGACATTCATAGCTTCATACTTAGCTTAGTTTCTTTTATGCTTTAGATTAATTCATCTAGCTTAATTAGGAAGGCTTGATAATACTTGTTCTTTCTTTTTCATAACATAGCTTGTACTTTCATTTCCATAGACTAGCTTGCATCTTTCATTCTCATAGATTAGCTTGCATTGCATTGCATTCATTTGATTCTTGGGGATGTTGGCATTCTTGCCCTTGTCTTCATTGAATCTCCCATTGCATGGTTTACTAGCAAGGTTATTGGCTAAATAGCTCTAGCTGAGAGCATTCTTAAAACCTTTGCACTCCATGCCTAGGGAGCTATGGATCAATTTTTGAGACCTCATTCTTGAGTGTTCTTGAATGTAATGATTCATAGAAGTGTGACACAATTATAGCACATATTTTTGGTGCCCACCGTGGGCCAGAATAGTTTTATTTTGTCCTTTTTTTGCATTTTCGCACTTTATTTTCGTCATTTTTAGCTTACTACTTTTGGCCTTTTTTTACAGTTTTCGGGTGATACTTTGATAGCGTCGCACGATAATTCTTTATATAGTGGCATGATACTTCGCCTGTCGGGAATATCACCTGGTGTAAGGTGAACTATCACCTGGTGTCAGGCAAAATATCACGTAGACTAATATTATCGCCCCAGTATACTGAGAAGTATCACGCGATAATTTTGGTGTTTGTAACTATCGCGTGTACCCGGCAGTGAGCTATTTTTGAGTTAATTTGTTTATCTTGCAAGTTTTGGGTTCTTTGCTATCTTTTTGAAAAATTTTAGCTTTTTCAAATCCGTGCCACTTTTGAAAATGGGTGCCCATTTTGAGAAATTTTTACAAATGGTATCGAAAATTGAAGTGTGATATATTGTTGGAAAGGTCTTTTCGAGCCTAATCCAACCATGCTAGTTTCATTTTCAGATTTTATCATTTGATTAGCTATTTTCCTTGCATATTATCTGATTTTTTATGTGCTAACCATTATGGAGCTAACAAGTTGTGGTTGTAGGTGCACTTGCTTGAGATATTTTGCCAAAAGAATGCATGTCAAAGAGGGCTACTAATGGTTTTTGCAGGGTTGCCCTAAGCATAAAAACCAAATCAAGTGCTTGTTTAATTTCTTTATTTATTGAGTGCGGCATATACTAGTTGTTTCATTTCATAGGTACTTAATACCTTGTAGGAATTTTGAGGTGGTAGGAGAGTATGCTCTTCACCCTTGTGGTGAAACAGAAATCTTGACCCATCTTGGGATTTTGAAAGCAAGGAGATAACTAAATCTTTGCTTGGTGTGTTTGGGTGAATTTTTTGAGATAGGGGAGTATGCTCTTCACCCTTGTGGTGAACCAAAAACCTTGAACCTCAAGAATTGATCCACTTTTTGTTTAGATTTAGAATCCTTTAGCAAGCCTACTCTTGAACAATCAAGAGGAACGACCCAAGTGGGGACAAGCTAACACCGAGCTATTCCAACCCACTATAATCTCAAGGCTATCGAGGACACAAAACCTTGGTAGACATAGTACTTATCTTCGCTTGATGTGAGTAACTTATGGGATTGTGACTATGAGGAAAGCATTGAGAAAGAATGCTTAAGGTATTCTTGAGGCCACGAGGTCCTAGTCATTTATGAGGAGCAAGAGGGGTGTTGTGAATGGAAGCCCTTACTACGAACCTTTAGATAGAGGCCACCTTATTTTAGCTGCTTAGCTTCTTATTGCAAGGATTGATCCAAGTGGACTTACCTAGATCACCCCAAGACACTCACCATATGTGTTCCTTTGGTTGTGTTTTTGACACCTCCATGACAACGCCAATATCTCTTGTGGGCAACCACTTGGTGTGAGGCAAGGGAGCATCAAGTTGTGAGCCACGTTGCTAATTAATGAGCCTTGTCCTTCTAGGTAGTAATTGTTTGAATTGTTTTTTATTGTGCTATGCCAGTGTAAACATTCTTAACATTCAAACAAATGGTAGCATTCATAAGATTTTCTATTTTGATATCACAAGTGCTTGTCTTGGCAAGGTTGCTTTTGCCCTTGTTCCAAGTGTTTTATGACATGTTTGATCACCTATTGTTTGCAAACTTGTCTTTTACTTGCTGTTACTGTCTATCAAATTGAGAAATTGCACTATCCTTGAAATCGATCAAAACACTTTAAAACTAAGATTTTTATGTTCACTGGTCAAAGAATCACCCAAATCTGCAACACTATTGTGCGCCTTACTGAGAAATATCATGCGATAGTTCGCGCCTGCTGTCTATCGCTTGCTTTTCCTAAAGTCTATTGCTCTGGTATATTAAGGTTTGTCGCCTGGTATAAGGTGAAGTATCACTCTGTCATAGGAGTATCACCCTGTTTGCCTGAGAACTATCGTCTGGGTCATTTCTGTTGTCCTGTCATTGCTGCAATCCAGAGTTGCTAAACTTGCACTTTAACCTGTTGTAGAGTGTCTTTTTCTATTCTTACCTAAAACTGTTCTATTATCTACATGCTTAGATTTGTTCTAGATTGAAAAAAATGAGCTAAAACTATTGGATTTGAGTTTAACGAATGCTACTCTTGATCACTTGTCGCACCTTGGTTACTTCTCTAGCCACTTGCTACTTGAGCTTCTTGCTCGTTGCTCGGCTTTAGTCAATTGATTGCCGTAAGTGCTTGAGAACCTTTGATGAGCCATCTCTCTATTGTTCTACTTTGACAAGTGATCTTTATTAGCTTTGCTTATCTCAAATCTGAGAAACTTGGTCTCATTCTATTAGTCAACCAACATCTCTTTTCATGCCGGTTACAACTCGGTCTCGATTTGAGTAGGAGAGTCATCCTTCGTTCAATTATACATAGTTACCTTCTCCAACTAAATGCTCATGAGCACCCATTAGCAACAACAGTTCTAGTTCTAACCAATCTGAGGATTCTAAAGCTACCCCGTGGTACAAAGGAGGTTTCCTCTTTTTCACATTCAAGACCCCCAAAAACATAGACAGTGCCTCACTCACTTTGACTGAACAAGAAAAATTTCAACGCTTGCAAGAACACTTTGAGCATAAGGATAACCAAGTGCGCTTAGACAAAGAACACAATCAACAAAGGATGGATGTTGCTAGGCGCATGGCTTATAGAGGAATGTCTTATGAGCAACCCGAGACTAGTAACTATGAGCATAGACCTCTTTTTAATGGCAACAATGGCAACAACACACCACCAAGATCATCTCCAAGATCCACTTTTGGTATGCCTTCTTCACCTCCTAGGCCTCCTCCCTCTCAACATGAGGTAGAGGCTGATGATGAGATTTCTAGTGAGGATCTTATGAGATTTGAACAAGATGTGGTCTCCCAATGAATGATGCATAAGCTTTTAGAGCGTAATGGCGATCAATATTTTCAATATATGACTTCTAGAGGATACAAGCTTCCTCCCGGCTATGATGTCAGACAAATTGTCCAACAAAGAGTACCAACTAAATTGGAAGTCCTTCAGGAAGAACTGCGTCAGACAAATCAACGCCTTACCCAAATGGCAATAGAAAGAGAGCCTCCAAAGGTCTCTTTTGTAGAATCAATTTGTGCTCTTCCTTTTGATAAAAGTCTATACATGGTCCCATTTCCTAGGGATATTGAGGTTCCCAAATACGACAAGTATGATGGAAATGGTGATCCCCATGACCATGTGCATCACTTTTATGCTCTTAGCATGGACTTTCTTCATGAAGACACATTTCTTCTACGATTATTCCCTTGAAGCTTAAGAGGCCAAGCTTTAGAATGGTTTGCGAAATTGACACCACCTCTTAAGACTTTTGATGAGTTGGCTCAGCAATTTACCCAACATTATTCTTACAACATCCAACAACCTGTCACCATGATAGATCTCGGTAATCTAAGACAACATCAAGGTGAGCCATTTGCAACTTACTTACAACGTTGGAGGTCATTGTATTCCAGGTATCCTCGTTTGTTACCTGAAAGAGAAAAGGTTGACATTTTTGTCAACACACTTGTGCCTGAGCTATTTTATGGTCTAAGGAAGCAACTGTTCTCCTCCTTCCATGACATGGTTGAAAGTGCATATCGAATTGAGGATGTAGCAATAAGAAAAGGGGATATTGTTATTAATAAAGATGCTAAAGGCAATGGCAAAGACAAGAAAAAACCTTGGAATAAGAATAAGTATGTTGTTACTGATGGGGTTGTTGATGCTCCTAAAGCTAAAGAGCCTGCTTTCAATCTCCAATGCTATCTATGCAGCAAAACAACAAGAAGCTGCCAACGCTCACAGTGCTCCTAAACCTCAATATGTAGATAAGCCTAAGAAGTCATTTCGAAAGCAAGTCTATACCAAGTTGGCAGAACCTTACGATGTGATCCTTAAGACTTTGGTTGACAATGGATATCTTACGCTTCCTGATAAACCTGGTAACTAGGATCCGATAAATAGGCCCGATTGGTGGAGAGAGGATCATTACTGCCATTATCACATAAATAAGGGACATCTGACAGACAATTGTTTTAAGCTTAAGGATGATATTCAAGACCTCATTGATAACAACACAATCTCCACTGATGGCTTAACTAAAAATTCTAATCACACAGCTTTCAAAGATCCTCTACCTAAGCATGACAAGGGGGAAACCTCTCAAGCACATAAGAAGAATCATGATGCTAAGGTCAACTATACATATACTTTTGATACGCCTATGATCAACATGATAGAGCCCATTGAGAGTGTTCTAATGCTGAGGTCTCAAGATGATAATAAAGCCAATCATGGTAAGCCAAAGTTGGTCTTGCAAACACGTGGTAGTTCATCTTCCCGAAGTGAGACACTGAATGCTGTTACTAGGGGGCAAGCCAAGATTGTCCTTAAAACTGCGCAAGATCCCAAGCAAGCTTTGCCTTCCAAACAAGTGGCTCCTTCAGCCACCCCTAGCTATGATCTTGTCCAACATTTGCAAAAGACACTAGCCCAGATATCTATCCTTGAGTTGCTTCGGTTATCCCCTTTGCATAGAGAGATTCTTGATGAGGCTCTACGTATAACACGTGTTCCCAATGACATTGATCCAGATCGATTTCAGGCTATGATCAACCACATTTCATCTCCGCTATCTCTCTCCTTTTCTACAGAAGATGACATATCTATTGCTCACCCTTATAATCTAGCTTTACACATCGAAGTTCTAGTATACCACACCCGCGTTCGTCGAGTCCTGATAGACAATGGTGCAGGGTTAAATATTGTTTCTTTCAATGTCATACAATAGTTGGGTTTGTCAGAATTTTCTGTGGATTCTAAGAAGCAGATTACTATAAAAGCTTATGATGAAGTGGAAAGATCTTCCAAAGGTCTTGTCACGCTACCTGTCCAAGTGGGCCCTGTCATGAAAGATATTAGCTTCCAAGTATTGGACATCCCACTCACATATAACATTCTTTTGGGTCATCCTTGGATCCATGACATGCAGGCTGTTCCTTCCACTTATCATCAATGTGTCAAATTTCCATACAATGGCACTGAAGTTGTGATTCCTAGAGACCATACTATTGTTATTAATGCTCTTGCTGTTGCTGAAAAATTTGTCCCTCACAATGAACCTTCTGTTGATCCTAGTATGTCTCTAGTTGCTGCTGAGAAAACACTTAAGATGATGAGCCTTGGTATGGGTGAATATACACTGGGTTCCTTTGCTTCTATACTTATTTCTCCTAGGTCATATGGGAAACCTTCTAATCAGATGAAGCCTTCCACTTCTCCTATGGTGATCTTTGATACTTTTTTTCCTTCATCCATTCCTTTAGAAGCAGAAAGAGAAGAACAAGTTGTTCAAGAGTGGATCTATAGAGAAGATGAGGGTAGTATGGAAAATGCCCTCCTTGATTATTCCAGAAATACTCCTATGCTCAGTAATTCAGACACAGATACAGATGAGTCACCACTACACACTATGGCTCAAATGGGAGATGATCTTCCTTCTACTTCACTTGTTTGGGGAGAAGAATGTATATCTATTGATGATATGGCTGAGGCCTCTATGTCTAGAACCTATGTGTCTAAAGAATCATTGAACTATAATAGACAATGTCGCAACATTGCACGGCTGCTACAAAGAGGTGATCTCTCACATAATGACATGAGTATCTCTACTTCTCGGCATCTTAAGCCTCTTCTAGAAGATTCTTCCATGACAGATATGGAAGTTGATGTAGTTCATACCTCTCATAACCCGCCTGACGTAGTTGATGAGTCTCGTGCAGGGTCTGATGAGTTTGTTCCCCGTATTGCCTTAGTTGACTACGTTGGTCCTTCTCTGATGAATCTAGATCTAGCTACTTTTGGAGCTTACCCTATAGGCTCAACTTCTCTTGTCACTAGAGATGACACCCCTCGCATAAATGTTGTTGAACCAATCACTTCATTTCATCTCGCATCAACACCTGTTACTTCTTCCACCAGTGAACTAGCAACAAAAAAGATTGAATCAGCAATCAAGCATCACAGCCATCACGTCAAAAGAAAAGAGCAATGGTCGGATGGCAAAAACCACATTGTGGTGGTATCTGCACCTAAGAAAAGTAAAAATAAAAATCTACTCAAACATAATGATTATCAAATACAAGATGATTATCAAACATATTGATTAGAAAGCCCCTTAAGCTCATCAACTGGTTCGTAAGGCACAACACTTGGTGAAGGTTTTGCAAATGAGAATGCAAGCAGAGTGGGTTTAACCATGGAGGAAACTCCCTAGTTAAGTGCGCTTGAGTTGGAGTAGTACTGGAATGGGTGACCTCTCGGGAAGTCCCGGTGCTTCACCTCTGTGAGCATCAGCTAGAGCCAATGAGTGCTAAGTGTTCCATTCATTCTCATGAGAGATGGGTTCGTGTGAACCACTACTCATGAATCACGGGTCAATGAGTTTGACTCAAAAAACTACACAGTTGAATCTTGATAGCAATATCATAATTTGACTTGCTGTGGAAAATATCTCCTACTTATTAATTGACGAGCTTAAGGGGCTTTCTAATGAATGGTTCATAAGGCATAACACTTGGTGAAGGTTTTGCAAATGAGGATGCAAGCAGAGTGGGTTTAACCATGGAGGAAACTCTGTAGTTAAGCATGCTCGAGCTGGAGTGGTACTGGGATGGATGACCTCCCAGGAAGTCCCAGTGCTTCACCTCTATAAGCATCACCTAGAGCCAATGAGTGCTAACTATTCCATTCATTCTCATGAGAGATCCATTTGATAAAGCTTGGTGAAATAACTTCAAACATTTTGAAGCATCTATTGGATTCTGTCACCCAAAAGGAAGATGGATTTCCCAATTCAGAAATTCCCAGCCACCATCTTTAATAAATTTATCTGGATCATCTGAAATGGTCTTCAAAATTGGCCGCTAGTTCAAGTTCATTCTGCTTTCATAATACTTTATATCCATTGAGTTTAGCCATTCTTTGATGCCATCAAGAGAAGATTGAGGAATAACATCAATGCTTGAAGTCTTTGAAAACAATAGCCATATCAAATGCCTTTTGCCCAAGTCCTACTCTCTCAAGGTTAACTATCTCAATCTCACTAATGGTTATTACTAAGAAAGGCAATTCCACCAACTCTACCAAACAGTTTATGGTAGGAATAATAAAAGTAGAGGCTTTGAAAGGAACTCCATGAAAACCTAGCTCTCTAAATGGTATATCAAACTCCAGTTCAAAATCTTTTAGATGAGGCTGCTCCCATAGCTCTGTTACTCGTTTAACAAACCCTTCAAACTCTCCATTGATTTGATTTTTCCTGTCCCTCTCTTACTGCTCTTCCTCAATTTCATCGGGATCATACATGGACCTTCTTGCCCCTCCTAAAGTTTGGACCACGTCCATTACTTCCACATAAAATTGGACATCCTTAGTCTTCTTAGTTCCCACCATAATATGGTTATGCAAATGAAAATGAAGCAAAGTAATCATCTCCTTCTCTGCTGGCTGGAAGAATGCGTGTTTACTATTTTGATACATGACATCAGCTCTCTCTTCTACTCTCATGGTTGAATACCAAAATCCATTATAGTGGGCCTCCAGAGTTCTAGTCATCTTTCTTCCTCTTCCACCAAATGTCGGCCCGATCCACAACTCTGCCAACCTAATTGGCTTTGTTTTTGAAAGCTGAAGTTTCTTCTGAGTCACCAGTGTAGGTCTCTCTACCTTTTTAGACTCTGTCATAGCTACAGACCATCTGTGGGATTTGATCATTTGTACCACTTGGTTGATGATGCAGGGGCATCCAGCAGGGCACCTGAGCCCAGGAGTGGAATGGCATTCAGAGATGTTCAATTGCAATGTTAGACTCAATATTCAAAGCAAAATTCATAATCAAGTCTAAAGGTCATTGTAATGTAATAAGGAATAATTCAGTATGTAAGCAAGATATGGACGTACAAAAAAAACTAGTGAGCTGTTTAACAAATCCCCAAAAGAAATCGATATCAAGAATGTAGCGAAAAAGATGTGAGTAGAATGGAAAAAGATGTGAGATGCATGAACATCAAAGATTAATATGGCTAGAAGATAGAAGCAATGAACTATTCATGGGTTCCAAGCACTTAAAAAATGTGGAGTTCAGTCAGCCTGTAGTAGCAAGCTAAAAAAATTCTTTCAAGTCATTGATTCAGTTTGCCATGTTTATTGACCTCAAATTTGGTCTTTTCATTAACCTGTGATTCATGAGTAGTGGTTTACATGAACCCATCTCTCATGAGAATGAATGGAATAGTTAGCACTCATTGGCTCTAGGTGATGCTTACGGAGGTGAAGCACCGAGACTTCCCGGGAGGTCATCCATCCCAGTACCACTCCAGCTCGAGCACGCTTAACTACAGAGTTTCCTCCATGGTTAAACCCACTCTGCTTGCATCCTCATTTGCAAAACCTTCACCAAGTGTTATGCCTTATGAACCATTCATTAGAAAGCCCCTTAAGCTCGTCAATTAATAAGTAGGAGATATTTTCCACAGCAAGTCAAATTGTGATATTGCTATCAAGATTCAACTGTGTAGTTTTTTGAGTCAAACTCATTGACCCGTGATTCATGAGTAGTGGTTCACACGAACCCATCTCTCATGAGAATGAATGGAACACTTAGCACTCATTGGTTCTAGCTGATGCTCACAAAGGTGAAGCACCGGGACTTCCCGAGAGGTCACCCATCCCAGTACTACTCCAACTCGAGCGCACTTAACTACGGAGTTTCCTCCGTGGTTAAACCCACTCTGCTTGCATTCTCATTTGCAAAACCTTCACCAAGTGTTGTGCCTTATGAACCATCGATTAGAAAGCCTCTTAAGCTCATCAACTGGTTCGTAAGGCGCAACACTTGGTGAAGGTTTTGCAAATGAGAATGCAAGCAGAGTGGGTTTAACCAGGGAGGAAACTTCATAGTTAAGTGTGCTCGAGTTGGAGTAGTACTGGAATGGGTGACCTCTCGGGAAGTCCCAGTGCTTCACCTCTGTGAGCATCACCTAGAGCCAATGAGTGCTAAGTGTTCCATTCATTCTCATGACAGATGGGTTCGTGTCAACCAGAGTATCAAAACCCGCGGTGAGTCAGGCGAGTTATCCTGACTCGCGGGTCGAGCCATGGCTCCCGGGTTTTGGTGACCCGACCGAGTCATGGGCCATAACTCACAGGTCTATGCCTCATGACCTACACCGCGGCAGGCCTGAGCCATAGACTTGTCAACAACAGTGATATACATGTTGTTGAAGGATGAGAAAAATTGTGACAATCACTTAGAACAAGACAATAATTTGTTGTTTCAAGAAGGAAGATTGTGCCAATGATGCAGTCATAGTAACAATGATGTGAGCAATAATCCATGAATGAAAGCAGCAAACAAAAGGATGTAGAAGATAGTATGCTGGAGGACAGTGGCTTTCATTTTTATGACAGTGATCAGAAATGGAGAAATGCAGAAGAATATCGGTGAAAATCATGACTGTTATGAGAGGACATGATAATTAACAAACAGTCACATCAATGTCTAAGGACATTGATCATCTTCATGAATCTCTAATGACAGTAGGCTTCATGAATTTCTGATGACAGTAGTCTTCAGTGAGTGTTCAAGGACAGTGTTCAAAGAAAGAAGATAGCAAACAGAAGAATGAATCCTAAAGCAGTCATTAGTCATGAAAAGTCACTAATAAAAGATGATTAAAAGTAGTGTTTTGCAATGTGATAGTAGTGAAAAGAAAATCGATCAGAGCAGTGATGTATAGCAGTGATTACATGATGAAATAATGACATATACTGTTAGAAACAGTGACATTCATTGTTAGAGCAGTCACAATAAGGATCAGAATAGTAAGTAAATGATAGGTCATGAAGAGCAGTCCAAGGAATGTCAAAAAAGTTAGCCAATGAATAAATAAGAAGAATCATAAAGAAATGAGAACAACTGACGATGTATCACAAGAATATCAGTTAGAACAGCCATGATTCACCAATGAGCATTCATGAGTTGTTAAAGGGAACAGTAGGACAAACGCCTTGGGACAATGAAGATTGAAATGCTAAGAATCAATGATCCACAAGATTCAAATTGGAGAGATGGAATGAAGACAGTGAATGTAATGGAAAAAATAGTGATCAAATTGCCTTAGTTATTGATTGAATCTACACATTTGAATATCTATATATATTGAACTAGCAAATAAGAAAAGACGTGACAGTTCACATTAGAAATGACATGTTAGTTCATAATGAAGTGACGTGACTGTTCATAACAATTACCATTCATTCCCTTCATTATCGATTATACTTTGTTCTCTTAACCATATCCTTTAGATGTTATTTGACCTTTAGATGTGATGTGATGTGTTTTTAAGCTTTATTCAATAATGGGTGCCTGAAACAAGTTTTAAATTTTAAGAAATCTCTATTTTTTTTTGTCGAGTCATAGCCGAGTCGTTGCTGAGTCATCGACGAGTCACGGGTCGAGTCGGCCTTGCCGAGTCCAAGTTTTGATTCTTTGGTGTGAACCACTACTCATGAATCATGGGTCAATGAGTTTGACTCAAAAAACTACACAGTTGAATCTTGATAGCAATATCACAATTTGACTTGCTGTGGAAAATATCTCCTACTTATTAATTGACGAGCTTAAGGGGCTTTCTAATGAATGGTTCATAAGGCATAACACTTGGTGAAGGTTTTGCAAATGAGGATGCAAGCAGAGTGGGTTTAACCATGGAGGAAACTCCATAGTTAAGCTTGCTCGAGCTGGAGTGGTACTGGGATGGATGACCTCCCGGGAAGTCTCGGTGCTTCACCTCCGTAAGCATTACCTAGAGCCAATGAGTGGTAACTGTTCCATTCATTCTCATGAGAGATGGGTTCATGTAAACCACTACTCATGAATCACAGGTTAATGAAAAGAACTCTGAATTTCTGAATTGGGAAATCCATCTTCCATTTGGGTGACAGAATCCAATAGATGCTTCAAAATGTTTGAAGTTCTTTCACCAAGCTTTATCAAATGGATCTCTCATGAGAATGAATGGAATAGTTAGCACTCATTGGCTCTAGGTGATGCTTACAGAGGTGAAGCACCGGGACTTCCTGGGAGGTCATCCATCCCAGTACCACTCCATCTCAAGCACGCTTAACTACGGAGTTTCCTCCATGGTTAAACCCACTCTACTTGCATCCTCATTTGCAAAACCTTCACCAAGTGTTATGCCTTATGAACCATTCATTAGAGAGCCCCTTAAGCTCGTCAATTAATAAGTAGGAGATATTTTCCACAACAAGTCAAATTGTGATATTGCTATCAAGATTCAACTGTGTAGTTTTTTGAGTCAAACTCATTGACCCGTGATTCATGAGTAGTGGTTCACACGAACCCATCTCTCATGAGAATGAATGGAACACTTAGCACCATTGGCTCTAGCTGATGCTCACAAAGGTGAAGCACCGAGACTTCCCGAGAGGTCACCCATCCCAGTACTACTCCAACTCGAGTGCACTTAACTACGGAGTTTCCTCCGTGGTTAAACCCACTCTGCTTGCATTCTCATTTGCAAAACCTTCACCAAGTGTTGTGCCTTATGAACCATCGATTAGAAAGCCCCTTAAGCTCATCAACTGGTTCGTAAGGCACAACACTTGGTGAAGGTTTTGCAAATGAGGATGCAAGCAGAGTGGGTTTAACCAGGGAGGAAACTCCGTAGTTAAGTGCGCTCGAGTTGGAGTAGTACTGGGATGGGTGACCTCTTGGGAAGTCCAGGTGCTTCACCTCTATGAGCATCAACTAGAGCCAATGAGTGCTAAGTGTTCCATTCATTCTCATGAGAGATGGGTTCGTGTGAACCACTACTCATGAATCACGGGTCAATGAGTTTGACTCAAAAAACTACACAGTTGAATCTTGATAGCAATATCACAATTTGACTTGCTGTGGAAAATATCTCCTACTTATTAATTGATGAGCTTAAGGGGCTTTCTAATGAATGGTTCATAAGGCATAACACTTGGTGAAGGTTTTGCAAATGAGGATGCAAGCAGAGTGGGTTTAACCATGGAGGAAACTTTGTAGTTAAGCGTGCTCGAGATGGAGTGGTACTGGGATGGATGACCTCCCAGGAAGTCCCGGTGCTTCACCTCCGTAAGCATCACCTAGAGCCAATGAGTGCTAACTGTTCCATTCATTCTCATGAGAGATCCATTTGATAAAGCTTGGTGAAAGAACTTCAAACATTTTGAAGCATCTATTGGATTCTGTCACCCAAATGGAAGATGGATTTCCCAATTCAGAAATTCAGAGTTCTTTTCATTAACCTGTGATTCATGAGTAGTGGTTTACATGAACCCATCTCTCATGAGAATGAATGGAACAGTTACCACTCATTGGCTCTAGGTGATGCTTACGGAGGTGAAGCACCAGGACTTCCCGGGAGGTCATCCATCCCAGTACCACTCCAGCTTGAGCACGCTTAACTACGGAGTTTCCTCCATGGTTAAACCCACTCTACTTGCATCCTCATTTGCAAAACCTTCACCAAGTGTTATGCCTTATGAACCATTCATTAGAAAGCCCCTTAAGCTCGTCAATTAATAAGTAGGAGATATTTTCCACAGCAAGTCAAATTGTGATATTGCTATCAAGATTCAAATGTGTAGTTTTTTGAGTCAAACTCATTGACCCGTGATTCATGAGTAGTGGTTCACACGAACCCATCTCTCATGAGAATGAATGGAACACTTAGCACTCATTGGCTCTAGCTGATGCTCACAGAGGTGAAGCACTGGGACTTCCCAAGAGATCATGTCTAATTGGATTAAATGTGTTAACTTTGTGTTAGCACTATAACATACCAAAAAAGAGGCGTTATGAAGAGAACATACCACAAAAATGTGTTAGCCCAGGGGCATCATGTATTGTCCATACAAGCATTGCATGGAATTGAAATTGTCTTTGTCCTATTGGTCTAGAGATGTCATACATAGTGACCCCATTCCATAACACCATCAACTCATCGATAAGGGGCTCAATATATACATTGATATCTTTAACTTGGTACTTACCTAGTTGAATGAACAAAAACATTACATAATTATTATGACCATTTTGATGGATTATTAATAATAAATTAATTTAGATGACCATTAAATCAAAAAATACCTGGAACAATCAGTGACAACATTATGTGCTCCCTCTTTATGGACAACCAAGGAGGAATGTTATTGTTGATAACAAAAACAGGCCACACCGAGTAAGTAGATCTCATCTCTCCAAATGGATTGACACCGTTCGCTGCCAATGAAAGCTTGAGATTACGAGGTTCTTCTTTAAAGTGTGGCCATTTTTCTTCTATTTCCTTAAATGCCGAGCCATCTGCAGA
Organism: Chamaecyparis obtusa; assembly: GCA_027943335.1. Classification (NCBI taxonomy): domain Eukaryota; kingdom Viridiplantae; phylum Streptophyta; class Pinopsida; order Cupressales; family Cupressaceae; genus Chamaecyparis; species Chamaecyparis obtusa. The sequence goes on from BSBK01002409.1 coordinate 743,400, forward strand.
CATTCGCATAATGCCATCTTGACTTCTATTGCGTGCATGGTAATCCATAAATTGTGCCAAGCTATTGCACTTGAATAATCGTTGCAGATGTGGAATAATGGGAATATGTTGAAGAACCTTGCGAGGCACCTTTTTTGTTATTCGATCTGATTGATATCTACTAATATGACAAATAGGGCATTCTGTTGCAAATTCATGCTGTTTATAATATATAATATGATCATTTGGACATGCATGTATTGTTTGATATTCCATTCCAATATCTTTCATAATGGCAGATAATTCTTGGTACGAGCGAGGTAGGATGTTTGATGGTGGTAACAAACACTCACCTACCAACCTACGACCAAAAATATAATTTGTTAATTTAAAGAATATTAATTGCTACACGATTCATCCAATATTAATTGCAAGGGAATTACGACTAAAATAATGAAAAAAGATGGCATACCTTAACATACGTGTCATTTCTATGTTGGATAAACCATTCATAACCTTCAGGTTCACCAACAACAATACAGCGGCAAGAAGAGTTATTTCGGAGCCTTCATATAGGGGCTCGTGTGCCTTCTCAAGTAAAGGTACATCAAGCTCTGCATCAACATCATCATCATCTTGATCATCGTGATCATATTGATCTTCTTCATCATCATGGTCTTCTTCCATGATATCATTACCTTCTACTTCTATGTTCACACCTCCATGTTCCCTTGTTTGGAAATCCACATTCTCTAGATCGTCATGGTCCATAACATGAAATTGAGGGACGTTGACCTATATGAAAATGATGACCTTATATTAACCATGATCATTTTTTCATCATCAAATCATGTCTTATGTATTTTATAAAATATTAAAATACATACCAATGGACGAAATTCGTTTCCCCCTTCAATGTGACCATGTTGCCTACAATGTTCCTTAGCTGTTTTGATTAGATATCTTCGAGTCTTTAAGCCCTTACAAAGTTTGCAAGGACAATAACATTTTCCATCACCCTTTCTTTTTAAGTTAGACCATAGTCTAGCAATTGTCTCCCTATTTGTTTGTGCGTTGATATCGTCAAACATGGTCTTTCTTGAATGGAATGACTCGTTGGTGGAAGAAGGATGATTTGTTTGCAACCTGCTGATAAAAATCGTTAGTGAACAACCATTTTCTCAACCATTTTAATATCGAAAACATCATATGAAATATCTTTATCATTTAGATTTTAATGCTATATTTTAACTTTTAATCAAAATTATGTGTAATATAAGGACCCTATATCACCATTTTACTGAGAGTCAAGCATCAAGTCATCGGTAAGTTAACACAACTTGATATGAAGATCTGAAGATATTTGATACTTCCATCATCACCCATGACATAACTCTCAAGCCTAACATAAAGTCATTCATACAAAAGTAGCAACCTGTTAATTTGTTGATAGAACCCTTAATCTTCAAGGAAGTTCAAAAGTTACTTGCTGCAACGATAATTTTTCCTATCCGCCACTCCACTTGGGTGGAAAATTTGGTGCATGTATAGAAGAAGCAAGAGGAGATTTGTGTTAATTTTTGTAAGCTTAAAAAGGTGTTAGATTGGACACCCTAAGCCTCTGCATCAATTTTATGAGTTCACCTTTCAATAATGTTGAAGTGAGGTATTGGGCTCTCGAGAAATAAGCTTTCAGCTTGGTTAGATAATTCAAGAAGTTTAGACAATATATCTTGAGAAGCAATATATATGCCATTATGCCTGACCAAGTGGTCAAGAGATTGGTTATGTAGTCAGATTTGGGAGAGCGTCACGAGAAATAGATGGCTATTTTGTAAGAGTTTGATTTAGAGATGCATCCTATGGGATTGATTTAGAGATGCATCCTATTTGATTTTTGAATTTAGCCACTAGCATTTCAAAATTTGAAATGTATGGGTCTTTGACCACTTGCATTCTTCAAAGGTGGCCACGACCTTCCGAATGTAACAAACTAATCAAATAGCGTTAAGGTTTTCTTTTAAACCTTTGTATATAAAGCGACGATGTCGAGTTTTCTTCCTGGTTCTTTCCTGATTGAGCTCTTTTTGAATCAGTTTTTATAAATATAAATATATATAGTGGTTCTTCCACTTTTGTCTAAACAAAATAAAATAAAACAAGATACCCTATAAGAAAAGATAATCATCTCCATCTTATCTACATTGATTCTTAGAAAATAACATACTACACAATAAAAAATAACCAATAAATGATAATCATCTCCTTCTTATCTATGTTGATTCTTATCTCTTTTATATATAATCAATTTTAGAGAATGAAATAGTATGCAATAAACGATAATCACCCCCCTTATGAAAAACAAGACAATCATCTAAGTTCAATATTCTAAAAAACAAGATGCCACTTGCAATAAAGTGACCATCTCCCTTCTATGTACGATGATTCTATAATTGAGTAAACTCTAATTCACAAGTAAAAAAATTCATACTATAATTTAGAAGGTCTAATTCACAAGTAAATAAATTCTTGGCAGCTCCTACATAACAAATTTTTAAAAATATATTGCACATTGAATCAATTTAAACCCAAGATGTATTTAAATTAAATTAAAAAATATATTCAAATTTAGATAAATCAACATGATAGATCATCAATATATCACTAAGTCTACAATAAGCAACATTTTGTTACTTAATTCTTCCTTTGTTAACCCCATCTTCTCTTCTGTGAAACATAATAAACAATCACTAACAAGCTTCTAACATCTTGTATGTTTCCATCTTCTGCAATGACTACAAAATATCTCCTACAAAAAATTCACACAAAAAACTCAAGTATAAAAATTAGAAGCACTTTGAACCTAGATATATATTAAATACTTTTGGAGGAGTTGTTTAAAGCTAACTACACATGTAAATGTGTGCACGATAAAAATGTGATATAAATAAACATACCTATTTTAGTGGATGTTGACATATAGTCATAATAATTAGAAATATTGAAAATGAATGTCTTCAAAGATTTTATCTTTGTTGTATACCTATGCAAAGATGGATGCAAAATATTGAAGCATATCGAGTATGCAATCTATTTGTCAAATGTTAAAAAAAATAATAGATCTTTTAATCTCAAATCTATAAAACATCACATATCCCAAATAATAACCAAATACAAATTATAATTTTTTTTCAAATATGGGACAATTTACTCTTAGCTTTTTTGGATAAGTATCTTGCTGATTTTTTGGTTCCTCATGCCTCTCTTCTTTTTAAATCCAAAGACCAAGAAGGTAAAAAAAAAGAGAAGAAAAACCTACATCATCTCCATTTTTATTTTCTCATTTAAATGAAAATGAGGACTTTAGTATTCTCACCCCACAATTTGGAAATTTCTAAGTAGGGAGTAAGTGACTACTCCACTAGACTAAGCAGGATAAATGGATGCAAACACATGAATCCTTCCATCAATTCATAGATACATTAATTGTTACAATATTTTCAACTTGAAACTAATTAAATAATTTAATATTTTATCTTTCATTTGTAATAGAGCTCTAGTCACCTCCATCAATATATTAATAATTAGAAATAAATTTTCACACATATACTTTGTGCTAGCTCTTCAAATGAGGACATTGATATGCTTGCAAAGATCATAAATATAGTCATTGCACATATGCTAACAAATACTAAGCAAGGTTCTTATAAATATGTCTGTAATCAAAGATTCTTGCCTCTATTATTTGATAGGTATATCTGCCTTTCTCATCATGCCCAGTGAAATGAGGACAGTCTCTCTAAAGACAACATGATAATGTACACTCATTGTAAGGATAGTCACAAATGAGGACAGTCACTGTAAAGACAACACGATAATGTACACTCACTGTAAGGACAATCACAAATGAGGACAATCACTCTAAAGACAACATGATAATGTACACTCACTGTAAGGACAGTCACAAATGAGGACAGTCACTCTAAAGACAACATGATAATGTACACTCACTTTAAGGATAGTCACAAATGAGGAAATCGATCTTATAGTGAGTGTACATTATCATGTTGTCTTCACAGTGACTGTCCTCATGTGTCATAATATTAGAAGTTCACAAAATTATTTTTGTGAACTGTAATATTATTTTTGTTTTGTAATTTTTGTGACCTTGTGTAATTTCACAAAATGAGAAGTTCTCACAGTGACTGTCCCTTGTGTAATTGCCACTTGAATGAGGACAGTCACTGTAAAGACAACATGATAATGTACACTTACAGTGAGTGTACATTATCATGTTGTCTTTAGAGTGACTATCCTCATTTGTTGAAGAAGAAAAGCATTAATGTGGTTGAATAGCAATACATTCAAGTGGCAATTACACAAGGGACAGTCACTGTGAAATGTCCTCATTTGTGACTGTCCTTATAGTGAGTGTACATTATCATGTTGTCTTTACAGTGACTGTCCTCATTTGTTGAAGGAAAAAAGCATTAATGTGGTTCAATAGAAATGCATTCAAGTGCAAATTACACAAGGGACAGTCACTGTGAGATGTCCTCATTTGTGACTATCCTTACAGTGAGTGTACATTATCATGTTGTCTTTACAATAACTATCCTCATTTGTTGAAGGAAAAAAGCATTAATGTGGTTCAATAGCAATGCATTCAAGTGGAAATTACACAAGGGATAGTCACTGTGAGATGTCCTCATTTGTGACTGTCCTTATAGTAAGTGTACATTATCATGTTGTCTTTAGAGTGACTGTCATCATTTGTTGAAGAAGAAAAGCATTAATGTGGTTCAATAGCAATACATTCGATCAAGTGGCAATTACACAAGGGAGAATCACTGTAAGATGTCCTCATGTGTGATTGTCCTTGTCACAAATGAGGACATCTCACAGTGACTGTCCCTTGTGTAATTTCACAAAATGAGAAGTTCTCACAGTGACTATCCCTTGTGTAATTGCCACTTCAATGAGGACTGTCACTATAAAGACAACATGATAATGTACACTTATAGTGAGTGTACATTATCATGACAACATGATAATGTACACATACAGTGAGTGTACATTATCATGTTTTCTTTAGAGTGACTATCCTCATTTGTTGAAGAAGAAAAGCATTAATGTGGCTGAATAGCAATACATTCAAGTGGCAATTACACAAGGGACAGTCACTGTGAGATGTCCTCATTTGTGACTGTCCTTACAGTGAGTGTACATTATCATGTTGTCTTTACAGTGACTATCCTCATTTTTTGAAGGAAAAAAGCATTAATGTGGTTCAATAGCAATGCATTCAAGTGGCAATTACACAAGGGATAGTCACTGTGAGATGTCCTCATTTGTGACTGTCCTTATAGTGAGTGTACATTATCATGTTGTCTTTAGAGTGACTATCATCATTTGTTGAAGAAGAAAAGCATTAATGTGGTTCAATAGCAATACATTCGATCAAGTGGCAATTACACAAGGGAGAATCACTATGAGATGTCCTCATGTGTGATTGTCCTTGTCACAAATGAGGACATCTCACAGTGACTGTCCCTTGTGTAATTTCACAAAATGAGAAGTTCTCACAGTGACTATCCCTTGTGTAATTGCCACTTCAATGAGGACTGTCACTATAAAGACAACATGATAATGTACACTTATAGTGAGTGTACATTATCATGACAACATGATAATGTACACTTACAGTGAGTGTACATTATCATGGTGTCTTTAGAGTGACTATCCTCATTTGTTGAAGAAGAAAAGCATTAATGTGGCTGAATAGCAATACATTCAAGTGGCAATTACACAAGGGACAATCACTGTGAGATGTCCTCATTTGTGACTGTCCTTACAGTGAGTGTACATTATCATGTTGTCTTTACAGTGACTATCCTCATTTGTTGAAGGAAAAAAGCATTAATGTGGTTCAATAGCAATGCATTCAAGCAGCAATTACACAAGGGACAGTCACTATGAGATGTCCTCATTTGTGACTATCCTTATAGTGAGTGTACATTATCATGTTGTCTTTACAGTGACTATCCTCATTTGTTGAAGGAAAAAAGCATTAATGTGGTTCAATAGCAATGCATTCAAGTGGCAATTACACAAGGGATAGTCACTGTGAGATGTCCTCATTTGTGACTGTCCTTATAGTGAGTGTACATTATCATGTTGTCTTTAGAGTGACTGTCCTCATTTGTTGAAGAAGAAAAGCATTAATGTGGTTCAATAGCAATACATTCAAGTGGCAATTACACAAGGGAGAATCACTGTGAGATGTCCTCATGTGTGACTATCCTTGTCACAAATGAGGACATCTCACAGTGACTGTCCCTTGTGTAATTGCCACTTGAATGCATTGCTATTGAACCACATTAATGCTTTTTTCCTTCAACAAATGAGGACAGTCACTCTAATAAACCTTGGGTATCGATTGGTCCCTTGGATGAAATTTTGTTATCTAGGTGTCTTTAGGTGTTTTAAGAGTGTTTGAAAGTCTAAAACATCAAATAAGGTCTTTTAGGTTTTAAGGCGTGATTATAAGCCTAAGAGCCCTTAGTCCATGAGGATCATTTCCATTTTTATGTTTTGGTTTCTTAGTTTTAAAAGCTTTCTTATTTTCAGCTGTTATAAAAAGTTACATTATGATGTTGCTGCGCTTTTGCAATAGCACAGTTATTATTGTAACATATTGACCATTCAGTTCTCCAACAGTCACCACTAGTGTGGCATCAGTTCGACCTATTAGGAAGCAATGGCAATCTATATATTTTGTCCAATCAAGGGATTGGAATAGAGGACTTTTGAAGAAAATTGGGAAATAAGAAAATAGTTGACATTTTTTAGTATGTTTTTTATCTTCGTTTCTTCTATATGTTGTCAAACATGTAAAGTACGAATAGATTTGTCATTTCAAGAATATCTATTCATGTATTCATGGCTTTGTGTAATTCAATAGATTAACTGTTCTTTCTAACACAGTCGGTCATGAAAGTCCAACTAAATTAACTGTTGCAGTGAGTCCAAGCATGTAAATATAATCACACATCTCAGGCAATTAGTTTTTCTGTTATTTGTTTTGTGTTCTCAAATAAGGAATTCTTCAACAAACCGGAATAAAATCTATTGTTCTTGGTCTGTCATGGAATTATGACCCTAACTTCAACTTCACCATGGAGTTCCAATGCCGATGGTTGAAAAACAATTTAGGGTAGTATGTTGTAATATAATCAACACTTGGACTTGCAGAAACTGTTAAAACTTGCTTCTTAGTCATTGCTCAAATTGGGTAAATGCAATATAAAGAAACAGTGAAGAAGATGAACATCACAATATTAGTTGGAAATGCTTGGATCTTGTTAAGCTCAAGTTTGTGAACACTAACGAAGCCCTAAAATCAGGCATGCAACTATATGCAACCTAAACAATAACATATGTTGAAATGATACAAAAAGAAAGATGGATAATGAATAGTAACCTATGATTGTGGAACGAAGAACATTTGTGGCAACCAACAGTCTCATTAACTCTACCAAGTACTTCTAGTTGAATCAATCCTAGCCTGATCAACTAGGGTTTTCATTCTTGTGACCATTCATAGAGGATAAAACTGTTAAGATCCGAACAATCCAACAAGAGGCCATATAGATAGAGGGGCCCCACATCTCAGGGGCGAAAGAAACCTCGGGACTTAATGAAATGAAGTATGGGCACACACATCCAATCACTTACTAAATTTGGTTTGTGTCTCATTTCACAAACCAAATTTAGTGAATCATCAACAGTCAAAAGCCTAAGATTGAATTGGTAAAATACTCTATTTCAAAAGATAACTTGTATAAAGGAATTCAAATTTTTGAAACACAGAGAAAATAGTTGTCAAGAAATTCATACACAGTTGTCCCCGCCTTCTCGCCCGCTCCCGCCCGCTGTCGCCCGCGCCGAAAAAGAAAGGGGTAAAGTAAAAATGAAATGCTCTTTCTTTTTTTTTTTACATTTTATCCCTGTATTGGTCGAAATTTTGACCATATATTTTTGGTCAAAATTTTGACCAACACGGGGATAAAAGGAAAAAAAAAGAAAATTTTAAGACCATTTCCACTTTGGTCGATAAATTTGGTCAAAATTTGACCTCAAATCTATCAGTGATTTGATTTGTCTACACATCTTTGTAGATCTTTGTTGTTGCATGTTATCTTTTGTATAGGTTAGGGTTCACATGAACCAACAATCCTCTCCATTTTCCTACAACATCTTCAGAAGCTTTCCCTACGAAGAAATCCCAAGTTATTATATTACTTGAAGAGCATTTTTTGCAGCATCAGTGGCACCCAATGACATTTGCTTCAAGATTCAACAATGTCCACAAATAGTCTAAGACGAGGAAAAATAGGGAGAGTTTGTAGGACACAAAAGGATCCTCTCCACATGTATCACTTTAATTTATTTGCAATATATCAAAAGTAAAAATGCAATAGAAGAGACTAGCTGGCACATGAACTGCTTTGCAGATGCCACCTACCTATGCACTCAGCTCTTCCATAATTCCCACCTTTGAACATGAAATCAAACCCTAAATGCCAAGTCTCTCCTTTTTTACAGCAATAGACTCACATATCTATGCCCTAAATAGATGCGTGGATGGGAAAAGTAACAACAAAATCCATTTCAAGAGAATCCCCTTTTGATAATTTAAACCTTGCTTTGACTTGAGTTTCATCAACGGAAGTGTAATAATCCAAGCATTTTTATCAAATAATAGATATTCAAATGCATGTTGCTGAGAAGACAAAAGAAAAATAATAATGATTTTCTATTAAAGTACTTCGATTGCAAGGTTTAAACCGGTATAAAATTTGAAGCTATCTTGAAGCTTATCCAATTTCCTGCTTTTAAATTAGTATCAGGATACACTTTACACACATCATTCTCATCTGGCTATATGCATTATCATAAAACCTATCATGTGTAAACCAATATGAGCACTCTGTAGAATGAAAGTAGAAAGAGAAAGTAAACTAATTATGCTCTGGAAACATCCCATGAGAATATAGCAAAGGCAAAGTTAATATGACACCATGGTACCAACATCCGGTTCGGTTGGTCTTGATAAGAATTACAGATTATTGACTTTGTGTTGTTTACCACAGATTCTTTCTGTCTCTGTGTAAATTATCAAAAAATAAATAAATAATTGTAGATAGGATAGTGCATTAGTGAAAGGAATGTGGTAGTTGTAATAGCTCAAAGTAATAATAGTAGGGATGAATGAGATTGTCTAGATGGTCATCAAAATAATAGTAAAAAAAAGAAAGATATATAATTATTTGATTAATATATATATAATTAATATATAAAAAAATTAAAATTAAAAAATAGATATAAAAATAGAAAAAGGTTGATATAGAAGGAGAAAGAGAGATGGAAAAAGGTAGATAGATATGGTAGAGATAAATATGTAAAGAGAAGACATAAGGAAAGAATGAGAGAGAGGTAGAAAGATATATATATATATATATATATATATATATATATATATATATATATATATATATATATATATATATATATATATGTGTGTGTGTGTGTGTGTGTGTGTGTGTGTGTGTGTGTGTGTGTGTGTGTGTGTGTGCCTCTTCATCATACCCATTGCACACTAAGGATATCTACGCAGTCTAAAAACCCAATAGCAAAAAGTGAATGCAAAAGAACAACTACATGAACAAAACACTAACCAAATTAAAAACCTAAATTGTTCAGAGCATAGACCTTTCAACCAACTCTACAGAGATCACAGTTAACAACTAAAATTTGCATGGTCCTCTGATACATTACCTACTAGGTACACTGCCTTGAAACTCTTCCCCAGGTAAACGAACTTCTACAAGCTTCTAGAGAATTATAAAACATCACTGAAGAACTAAAATGGTTTGGCCTGATAATAATAATATCATCTCTATTCCTTAAATTAGGCATGCAAATTTAAATTTTTCTAATCTATTCTCCTTGTGTTCCACCTGTCCATTGCATGCAAAAAAGACTTGTTGTTTGGAAAACACATGTAACAACATGCAAAGACATGTAGGGAAAGAGATTATATGTTTGTTCGACTAGGTATAAGGGGGAATTTAAATTGAAAAATTATTGCTTATTTGGTATTTTAAGCTTTGTTCTTTATTTGGTCATGAACGACAAGTCTGTTTGTCGGTTGCTTGTAATTGCGAGAAAGCAATTAGATGTGTTCTCATCCTTTCAACACATTAATTTTTGAACAATTATTTATCGGAAATGGTTTTTTGTTTTTTCCCTTTCATTAAAGTTGAATTTTATTGATCTAGAATTATAGAAAAGGCACATCAACTATTTGACAAAATGTCCAAAAGAGATGTCACCTAATAAAATATTATAATTGTTAGATATTCACAAAATGGATGTATTGCAAAGGTTTTAGAAGATTTAAAAAAATGCTAATAGAATATGTAATGACATAAGGTATAGATTGTTAGGTTCTTCACGATGGAAAATATAAATTCCCTACATATATTACATAACTCTACGGCATACCCATTGCACACCAAGGTGCGATTGCTAGTATGAGATTGAGAAGCTCATATTGTTCATCAACGGTAAAATGTACAGGGGAGACAGTGGACGACCATTACATAATCTTCAACCATTGATTCATTTTCTAATAGTGTATGTGGATTGATGTTGTCGTTCGTCATTAATGCTTATGTAAGCGATGGGACAATAATCTTAAAGTGATTTGATGGACAAGACAATACAGTGTCGACTTACATGCAAATCATATGAATGATATTACTTCCCTTTGCTCTGGTCAATATAAATATTTATTATTGATTCATCGGTGAATGATTTTAAAAAGAATCAAATAAGTAAAAATAATGCTAACAATTGCATGTACCAAGTAGTTTTGATATTTTAGGGCTATGCTTATAAGATTATGAGCGATGAAGCTACAAAGACTAAGTCACTTAGAAAAAATAAAAAATATTTATAATGACTTTTAGTTTTTAATCAATTTTCATTTATTAATAGACATTGCACATTGATTGTGTATTTTTAATATGAACAAGATCAATGTTTCTATCATTGGCACCATATAATTTAAATGTTCATATTAATCATGAACAGATGTGGACCTAGTAGTTAACTCATGTCGATGATGTGGTTAACCACATTGGAGTTAATTGTAAATATTAATTAAATAGAATTTTAATTAATAATTATTATTATATATTTACAATCAAACATACATCGATATGTTGGTCAGGTCGTATGTTTTGTTGTGGACCTTACATGGGTGAACCCACAATAGTGGGCTACACTTTTTTGCCTGAACGGACACTAAACTCTACATTTTGAAAAAAACTTTCAGATTCAGATGCATATTGACGTTAAACCATTTGAAATTGGAAAATGAATTAAATTAGAGTCTTTTAGGATTTTATGTCTAGATTATAAATATATTTTTTATTTTTATTTTTGAATTGATTTGAATAAAAAAAATTTTCTCCTACGAAAATTGGTATGTTCCTTAAAATGTCATTTTCAAAGAGTTACATTGTTCTCATAGAGCATAACTTTTTTTCTAAAATAGATATCAACATGCTTCTTTCAAATTTAGTTTTGTAACATCCATATGGAAGGCATGAAATTGGTTTGACGATATTATCACGATTATTACATATTTTATTAATGTTTGAAGTTGACTAAACCACAATTTTGACATAGCTTATAACTTGTCGTGTATTTGTCCAATTTCATTTTATTTTATTTTAATAGAAAGAGAACTTCAATACCTAGGGCATAGATATTTTTAAGAATTTTTTTTCTCTCATTTACTATTTCTCCATAAACATCAAACATAGAGGTAAAGATATAATGAAATATCTATGTTTAGTAAAACAAAAAATACAAAGTCATAATAAACTTAATATATATTAAAATTATATTCATTGGAAATATTTTTCTCTGTAGTACTTTACTACATAGATAGGTTTTTCAAATGGATTCATTTGTTTTGCCAAAAGATAAAGTCAAAGTGATTTTTCGTCAGCATTTTAATAGGTGCGAAGGAGACTCCATTGTAGGTATGAATGAGGAGTATAGATGTTATATCAATTTTTTTTTTTAAAATCTAAGAGGCTTTGAGATAATCATTTCTAATCAATTCCTTCAAATGGATCCTCTCAAGTCTTAAATCATCATATTTTATTAAAAATGTGCTATTTCAACAAAAATTAGCATGTCTAAAAAAGTGTTATTTTATATACATATATAACATATTTTATGTGTATATTTTATATACATGTAGTCTACTGCCTTGGAAGTTGTTAAGCTATGAGGATAAATGTGTGGCTACTTTTGCACAAGTTAAATCAGATTCCACAGAGGACAACCAGACATGGCATGGCATTTTTTCTGTACTTTTAGTATAATTGATGAGATGGATATCTTTGATACCCAAATCGATTCAGGTTCAATACTACTAAAGTTTCTTACAATTGATGGTCCACTAGTCGATCAGATATCCACGATTCCATAATATCATAACTAGATCTTCTAAGGGGTTAAGTTTAGGTGGTTAAAATGTTGAGTTGTTATTATAGAAAATCAATTTCAAAAGATATTTAATGTAGATTTTAGATTCTAATTTAGAATCTTCTATAATTGATTTTTAATGTAAAAACATGAATTTAATGTAATTATTTAAAAGAATTTAATCTTTCCATCATACTTATCAAAAATTTGTATTGATCTTATATTAATACTCTTAAATAAAATATTTATAATTAATTAACAAAATATAAAAGAAAGGACTTAAAGAACCACTGTTGTGATTAGGGCACCACTTGCTTAAGTGGAAATTTGATCCACATCACCATTTGTTCCTTGTGTTGTGAGCTTGTGATTCATGTTGATTTTCCTATCCCTAGCAAACCAAAATCTCTACTCTAATGTGTGGGAAAGTGCATTGTTTAATCTTGGTTCTCATTTATTAATGTGATTTAGATTCTTTCATGCTCTTCTTTATGGTAATCTAGCTATTGCAATTTACATCCCAATTCATTTGTTAAAAGTCTTTATTGAAATTTGATGTAAAACACGACGTGTTTAAGGTAATATCAAATTGAATAGATTGAATCAAATAATCACATATAATATAATTGTATGACAAAGACCTTGATGATATCCCAATATGCAATCAATTTTCCATATAGATATTTATGTCAAAGGCGTTCTTTATTTGAGAAATAAGAGATAACTTTTGAGATCGATGGTTTATAGCCTTTGAAAAACGTGCACGATCATTGAAAATAGGTTAGTCGCCATATTTTTCATTGCCATTTTACTCTCTCGTCTATTGTTGTTTTTCATTATCACTGACAAAAATATAAATTTTCTTTGATTCATGCGAGAAATAAATGGTCACATCTATGATGTCAATGGTATGTCATCATTGAATGTTCATCAAAGCTTAAACGGAAATAAGCTACAAAGAGATGAACGACTTGTGGCATGAATAATAGGAGAAGATGACTGCAACATGCTATGAAGAAACAAGAAAATGGCGAAGGTTGATGGAGAGTCATAGCTGCAATTTTCAAAAAAGGTTAAAGAAATGGAAGTGAAGTTTGCAGTTGCAATTAATATCTTACTATAGGAAGGAGAGAGAGACCTTTGGATAAAGAATAACTTAGCAAACAAACCATAGATATACACAATACCTGGCTTCCAGTCATTTTGTATTAAGAAATAAATGAATTTTTTGGTCCACACTTCTTAACAGACATGGAAGACCATTGAAATAGTTTTGGCCATCAGATTTTATGTTGTTTTACGCTAGTCATTTTTTCTCGCTAATTTTATTTTATTCCCATCTCTACCATTTATATTTTTGTCACATCAAAACATCTCCTTCCCTTTTGCATTATGTTTCTATCCACTTTCTTGGTCTTATGATTTAAAATTGAAATGGGCATGCATGCAATACATCAATTAAATAAATTTATTTGATTTAGTATTTAAATAAATATGTAGGAATTAAACAAGAGGGTTGAGAGTGTTTATCATTTCTTTTAACTATTTTGAAAAAGTTTTAATATATAATTATTATAAGATTCACCTTCAATTTAGTTATAGACATACAAGATTTACTAGTAGAAAAATTAAGTTAGTAGGTGTTTAAGTGTTCTAAACTTTTTTTTAAAAATTGATTTTCTATAGGTAGATCACTTCATGGTTAGAGTTGGAGACATACAATTTCCCTACATTATATGGACATGCATTTTGAATTCAATTTATTAGAAAATAAAATAATACATGTAAGAGGAACATGGATCTTATATTAGTAGACAAAGATCTACTATCAAAAATTTCTTTAAGAATTTTGAATATTCGTAAAAGCAAAAAAAAAAGCTCTTACAACAAAAGTACTTAAACATGTCTACCAAATATATATTTTCTCTTCTAATTAGTGATAGTGATTGTGTTAGAATTTATAATCTTTCTTTTGTTGTTTTATTTAAATAAGGATAAACCAAGGTATCCTACATGTATTTTATCTTCTAGTCCAAGTGAGGGGACCACACGATAAAGTACTGATAGCTCAGATAGGGGTACGATTGCTCTCAAATGACAGATAAGAACCAAGGATAAGACTAAGACAAGTTCTAGCCCAAGACAACACAAGGAAATAGAGAGCGGGATAGATGGAAGGAGACAAGAGGTCAGCCACACATTGATATAAGGAGTGTTGATTACAAGTGACACGTGTTTGCTTGGTTTTCACCACTTGGTATTATTTTATTTTTGCTACCAAGGCACCTATTTTCAGGTTTTCACCAAGGCACAATTTTTCTTTTTTCAAATTTTTAATTCTTTTTTATTTTTTATATTTTTTTTATTTAATTTTTTTGTGGATACATCTGTTAGGAATAGCAGTCCACCAATACAATTGAGAGGGGGGGTTGAATCAATTGTATGATAGATTATTAAACTTTAAACTTTGAATAGTAGCAATCTCAAATCAAATGAACATAATGAATGCCAACACAATAACACAATATTTTTTGTCGAGGAAACCTTGTTAAAGGTAAAGCCCCAGTGGGAATTAACACCCACTAATGATGTACTGAGAGTATAGTATCTTTGTTAGAAGATCTAGCCCTGTTAGGAGCTTATTAAAATATTACAGTACATAGTCCTTGTTAGAGGACAGACCCTATTAGGAGTCAAGAAAATAAGGTAGGCTCACTGCCCAATGAAGGTTATGTCCACTTTTAGAACTCACTATTCGTAGCACAAGTGTATATAAGGAAAATACACAATCCTTGTGAACTGTTTGGTAGCAACTGTCTTTGCTTGATCAATTTCAATGAAGTACATTCAATATTCTCTGCTCTACATACAACAGACACAAGCTCATAGCTTCCACATTCCTCTCTTACATCACATGCATTATGCCATTTCTTTTCAACAAAAAAGATCTTACATGTATACCTGATTACAAAATAAATGATCAGGTCAGCCAATTAGGCTTTCCTAATATAAAAACAATTATATAACTCCTTGCTAAGATACACACAGTATCTATAACAAATATACAACAATTATATTTCAATAATTAAAGACCAACATCCATAATTCATGCTCACCATCCATGATACACGCTATAACTATGAAGTCAGCTTCCAAATAGGTCATCTCCAGAACACACGCCACAAGTGATGTCATCCTTCTTTCTGTACCTTGCTAAGATCAGTGAACATTCTTCAGTACCCTATCTATCATCCCTTAAGCTTGCATACATTGAATCCTCATCGCCTGTAAGATATGCCCAAAACTTGGAGACTTACTCTATTAACTTCCACTGTCACAGTCCAGTAACTAGTCTTCACCAAATCTTTTGCAACTCAACCAATATGCAATATTATATCATGTGATCTTAGATATAAGATCACAACACCTTCATGTACACACAAATGACTTTGCACATTTTGAAACATCCGTACAGTATCTGTACACTGTAATAACCAGCATGTTCTCTTCATAGAAACATATGTTGATATTAGTGACAAAACATGAATGACAACAACAGTAATTCCAACATCACTCAATGTAGTGATTAAACATATTAAATGTATCCAACAAACTCCCCAATGCATTAGCAATGTCTAACAATCTCCCCCTTTCGCATTGATGGTAACATATGAGAAACTTTATCAACCCAAAAGTATTCTCTCAGTACCTTTACCACATAGTCTCTTTCCCGTAGGATTTTCACATAGTCTCTTTCCCCCTTTGACAACAATGGAAAAGGGTGCCATAAGTCATCAACTTTCTTCAGCATCTATCTTCAACAATCATTCCCCCTAAGGAGTAGATCCATAAATCAAGTCCAGAATATGATAAGGCTCTGAAAACCTTTGGACTGATGCATCCCTGCATCATTTAATTCTCACTAGGACATGGGCCTGCACCCCAAGCATACCTCTGAGATACTCAAAGGTGTATTTAGGCAAAAACTTTGTAAAGATATTTGCTATATATTCCTTTGTGCTAATTTATTGTTAGAAGTATGAAAAAATGAAAAGAAGTTAAGGAAACAACCCAAGAAAGTGTAATGCACGAAGGTATTTTACCATAACCACCAAAAGTGAGACATAGCTTTAAGATCAATTACCATATCCATGAGAATGCTCCAAAGATCCAAACAATGAGCCAAGAGATTTTGAAAGGGGAAAAGAAAAGAAAAACCCCTTGTGATATTATGAATGAGGCCATAGCCTAAAGAGATAAAAGGGAGAAAGAGAGCAATATGTTCAATATAATAACTTCATCATGAGAAATAAGAGAGAGGAGCATCTCTTAAATAGAGATGAGAGAGAGAAGTTGGAATGTAACTCCCAAGTCTATGAATGCAACCATTCATAAGTGTGTGCAACAAGTGTCCATATCTTCTTAAGGAGGAATAAACTAATTTCCTTATTAAAGGAATTACAAAATATGAGTTGTCCTCCCACTTGGACTAGAGGACAAAAATACATGAAGGATACCTTGGTTTATCCTTATTTAAATATTACAACCAAGAAAATTTATTATAAATTCTAACACCCCCCTTTAATCTTTACTTGGGGATTTTACAACAAGGGGTACATCAAACCCAATTTTCAAAAAATCTGCAACTTGTTCTTCAAGGTGAAGTAGTTTGATTGTCTTCAAGCCATATGGAACATTTGTAATCTTTCAAGAGAAGTACATGAATCCTTTGAATGTGATCAAGTGGAAGCATAGCTACATCTTCATAAGATATATGAAAATTTGAGAATGTACCTTGATGGATCACCCGAAAAAAAAGGCATAGAACAAAAAACAAGGCACCGATCCACAAGTAGATTTACATCGTATAGTCAAGTTAGTAAAATTTGATGTTATAATAATTATAAGAAATAATCATAGAGGAACCAAGAGAGATGAGGATAATTGTACTTGTTCACCAACATGCAATGGAGTTAACATGATATCTAACATAAATCATAAGCTCAAAATGAAAATGATAGGTATAATAAAATTCTCATAAAAGGAATATACTAAAGCACAAATGACCACAGACAAGGCCAACTAATGAAACCATCAATATTACGTCAATCACATGGGTATAGATAGTCCATTACTGAGTCATCTCACTACAAGTGAATGTGTGTCCAATCCACAACCTGCATGACTCACGATCTAAGCAATGAAGAATGCAGAGCATTATCACATTAGTATATTTAACAATGAAGTATAAGAGAGACAAAGATAGAACATGTGTCTTAAGCACTAGATCAATACAAGATTCTAACTTTCCTAGCATGATTATTGATGCAGATCAAGGAGAGGTTTATGAGGAGAAACAACATATTGCCTTGAAATAAGAAATCTATCATGGGTTAAAAGGTATTTCAATAGCAATATCCATGAGGAACAAGATCAAGATGGTTCATATCAAAATCATGAATACAAAATTTCAAATGTGGAACCAAATGGAAGACAAAGCTTCATAAAAATATCATACTTCATATGTAGAACCAAATGGAGGGGAAAGCTCCATAAAATATCATCCTCTCAATGAGGAAAAAAGTGGATCAAAATAGAACCAAATAAATACTTTCAAAGTGGAACAAACGTAAGTGCACACCAATTATAGGATGGAGGGATACTCCACGGGCCAGATAAGGCAACTATGAGCTAGTTAAAACTATCTAGTCCATCATAGTCTTGAAAAATTAGCTCCCGATGCAACTTACATAAGATCAAATAAAATTTATATAAACCAATGGTATGAAACCATAAACTACTACCATGCACATAAAGAGATGCTATAAAAGCATAAAACTGCAATTATGTGCAGATAGATCAATAGAACATAGTAAAATTGAATCAAATCACTGGATAATGAAGGCAATAGTGTAAGATAACTCATAAACCCAAATAATTTGAGATAAATAAGAAATATCTAGAAGAGCAATAAGCATAAATTATTTGATATCAGTTAAGATCTCCATGCAAGGTGAACACAAGTGTGAATATTGAAAGGATGGGCTCACCATGGAAATATTTGAAAGAATGAAATCAAGGATCCAAAAAAAAATAAAATTGAATAAATGAAGAAAGAGGTTAGAGAGATTTGAACAAGACAAGGATTGAGAAATCAATTAGCAATAGTGAAGTTAATTTAAAGTGTGAATCAGTTTAAAGACCAAAATCAATTTAACGAGCAACTGAATTTAACAGAATGTTAAACAAGGAATAAGCGAGAAGCTTATAAAAGGTTTGATACACCATAGTTCAAGGATACATATGACCTCGGGTGACATGGGGCCAACCTAATGCATGTAATCGCAACTCATAGCATCAACATCATAAAATATGTTTTACATATCATGCATGAAATCATATTGAGTTTTGAATCAATAAACACTATTCGTTTATAACTTATATAGGGTTTTAACCACATTGAAATACACTTGCAAAATTATAAGACAAAGCTATGATCAAGCTATATTGAACTTATACCAAGGAGTCACCTAAACTTTTCATAATACTCATAAAGACAATTTTGTTAGATAACTCACAATACTTGAACAATTAAGATTTAACCTTAGTAAAAACATTAGTTACATTGGATCAATCACATAACTCATATCTTGTGGGAAATTATTTCAAAAGCTTCAACAATAGGTTAGCTTAAAAAACAAAAAATTAACCCCTCTACTTAAGAAACATTGAAAATTTAAGAGAACAAATGAAATTAATACATCATCTTTAATCATATTAAAAAATAATAATAATTTAATTTAATAAATATTCTATTAAAAGGAAAAAAAATATAGAAAAGTCAAATTGCAAAATCTTAAACAAAAGATTAGCTTGGAATGAAAAATTTAACCCTTTGGAATCATGAAAAATAAACTCATTTACTTTAGAATAATAATCAAAATGAAATTTTTAGTTTTCCATGTTACAACTATTTAAATTTGATTTTCAGAATTAAAGGAAACATGATTACAACAATCTAAAAAAATGCCTCTCTTAAATGAGATGAAGTTATATTTTTTTAAAAAATAAACATCTGTAATTTTAAAACAATTAAAAATAGATTATTTTTCTTTTAAAAGAATCAATTTCTTAAAATAAATTTAAATTGACATAATAAAAGATCAATTTTACACTTTATTTAAAAATCTTAAATTAAAAAAAACACATTAGAATCTCAACATAAAATGATTTTAAATATATATTGTTTAAAAGAATTCCTTTATCCAAACTTAAATATTTTAAATATAGAGTTTGAGTTTGGTTTTTATTATTAAAAAAAACTATAAACAAAACTTTAATGAAGACAAGAATAGAATATAAATAAAGCTTATGTTAAATAGACTAGAATATATTTGATTAATTGAATTTTAAAGTTAATAATGTGATTTAAATGTGAATCAAATTAATTTTTAAATATATAAAACTAATTTAAAAACAAACTAACATTTTAAAAAGATAAGCTTTCAAATTTTCAACAAGCAAATTTTAAAATCAAATTAATAACAAACATAATATCAATGGATTTGACAAATTAAATTGAAATATAACAAAATGAATTTAAATTAGTATCAATTTATTAAACTAATTTAAAACCAAGCTAGCATTAAAATATAAAAATAATTTAACTTTCAGATTTAAGCAAATTTATTTACAAAACAATCATTTATAGATTTAAAAAATAGTCAAATAAGCTTAAATACTAAGCTAAGATTAGATTTAAAAAATAGTTAAATAAGCTTAAATACTAAGCTAAGAATAGCTGAAAGGACTGAATTAATACAGAGGAATCAACTAAATAGAGATCAAAGACCAAGACTAGTTAGCTAAGTTTAGATTTAATTAACCAAACTGCAGTAAAAATGCAGCCAAGGAATGATTTCTATGACGAATTTGCAAAAAACATCAGTAAAGAACCTTGTTTTTCTCTCAAATAAAGGATAAATTTGGCAAATTGTTCCGTGACAATTAAATTGGAGGGTTCTGCACAAAACCCAGATCACGGATTTTTTAGATTCTCTCTTATCGATCCATAAAAAAGAATTCAAAATGGCTATGTTGGAGTTTAGACTTTTTTTTTATAAAAGAGACAAGAATACAAAGAGTTGCAGCTAGATAATAAACAACACATAGATACATAGATAAATATATATGAACTTTATCAAAATAAAGAGCAGTTATTTAACAAGGAACAAAATAATGAGCAACAATGCAACAAAAAAAATATATTATATATTGAAAACAACAGTGGGAGAAATATTAGTTTTTAAATAATAAATACATTTTAGAGATAGATTTTAAACTAGAGAGTAAAAAAATTTGTTAAACAACAAAAAGAAACCATAGATATCACATAGAATACACCTGCAAGAGAAGAGATTAGATTAATGAAGAATTAAAAAACAAAATTATTGTATTGAAGCAATAACAGAATAAAATAAATTATAACAACATATGAATTATTTGAACAACAGATAGAATGAAATGAATAAGCAGTAGATTAAAATGAATTTGACAAGAAATGAAATATAAATTGAGAATAAAATAACAGAGATAAATATTATGAAATCGACATCAAAATTAGATTTAAACCAAGCTAAAGCAAATTTGCGAAATGCCTGCAAGAAAAAAGGTAAAATATAGCTCTCCCTAACAAGAGATTTAGTTTCCAGTTTAGTGTGCATTTTTCCATACTGCATTTATTACTATTGTAGAGTCTCCTTCCACCTTAATTTTATCAAGTTTCATCTCTTTAAACAGAATTAGTTCAAGGATCAATGTATTGAATTCAGAAAAATTGTTAGTATTGATATCGAGAGGAAATGTCAATGTACCAACAACTTCCCCATCCCAATTATTGATTATGCATCTGGCTTCTAGATTAGTCCAAGAGGCCCCATCAAAAAAATTCAACCTATACCAACCATACCAAGGAGGGAACCATCTAGCTTGATCTCTCATGTCAATTCCATCTTTTGAACTAAGACCAACAAAGGAGGGAATCCTTAAACCTGCCCATCTGAATCTCATCTTTCTATCCCACTCTATGAAGACCTCACTTTTAGAGGCAAAACTAAAGATTAACAATCTCAACTACAATTGCTTCCACCTTGTTTTGAAAGGAGCTAAGAAACATTTCCTTATCATAAAAAATTCTATGTTTGTGCTCTTTCCATATTTCCCAAATCAGCAAGGAGGGATATAGTGGGATATATTTTCTAGAGATATTTAAGCAAGCCCAAGTTGACCATTATTGGTCAACATTGAAAATGACTATGTCATTTGGCAGTGTAGTAATCCAGTCCAATTTGGCACACATCCATTACCAACACTCTTGAGAAAAATGGCAACTGATGATGATATGGTTCATAGTCTCATCCTGCCTTTTGCATAGAACACACCTCAAAGGACTCTCAAAGCCAAGTCTTTTAAATTTATCTATTATCAAGATATTCTTCTACAATGTTCATGCCCAAGAAAAAGTGTCAAATCTCTAGGGATACATTGTTTATCCCAACACAGAGATATTGGGATCTCAGTTTTAGGTAAATATTCACTCTTGGATATCCTATGGTAACCATCCTTTACATTGAATTCACCATTTTCTGAAGCTACCCAAACTATCTTGTATTTATCTTGCCTAAAATTAGTTTTTCTTTGAGAAAGGATTTTAGATAGAGTAAGTATTTCTTGTGTACAAAATATTATTTGCCACTTATAAATGAGTATGTATATCCATTTTCATCCTCCTAAAACCAAAATTGATATATCTTCCAAATAGCAAATTCTTAGAGTGTCCAACAAATTTTCATATTACATATCATGTGACTCTTTCAAGTGGCCATTTATTAAACTAAATATTTCAATCCTTTTGATTTTTATTTCCAATCTTCTTGTTTCCTACAATTTTCCATATCATAATATAGTCCAATGCAAAATCTTGAAACTCGAAGAGCTCATTTGCTATTTTTCCTAAGCCAAAACCAAAAGCAATTTTTGCATATCTGCCTTTTGCACATTAACAAAGTTACTCATGACACCACTTTGGAAAATTATATTTCTCAATTGGAAACATATCACGTCAAACTAATTATTCCTAGTTGTGCCAAATTGTAGAGCTCCATTGATTAATTTGACATGTTTTCAAAGACAAAAGAAAAGGTAGTTTTTCATCAGCTTCTTGGATCAACTTTCCAAAAACATTTGGAGGCCCCCTTTGACAGTAGAAATCTCAATTCCCTGGATGAATTTCTCATAATTTTTTGTGCGTTGCATTCTCTAGTAAGGTGTCTACAGGCATGTCAATTTTCAAGATTTTATGAGGAGATTATAATGCAAATTAATGCATACAATACTTTATAAAGTCATTGAAAAAATCATTGTTAACATTTCATTCAAAATGGTGGGACCATGCTATGGAAGGAAACCGAGACATGTTCAAGGAAATTTCTTTGGAAATATGTGAAAGTTGCAAAGTGATTTAAATCATTTAGAAATATGTTTATGACAAACTAATTTTAAAAAACTATAAAGACATGTTTAAAAGTGGCAAAATTTAGTGCCTTCCCATAGAACATGTTACGCCGATGTAAAAGATGAGAAGCCCTAAAACAATAAAACCTAAAACTTTGGAATAGATCATGAACATCTATTAGAAAATAATAGAAATTGAATTATTGTCAAGCAAATACAAAGCACGGTAGAGAATAGTTTTGGTAAAGCTACAACAGACTTGCATTTGGAATGTGAAGCCATAAATATGGCTCGCCTGAATTGTTTATCAAATTGAACAAATACATTGGATTTTCTTGAAACAAATTTATTGAAGGAACCTTTGAACAGAGAACAGTTATCCATCAAAACACTCAATGGACTATGACACCATGGATGCACAAAAATTAGCAGAAGCAGAATGCCAATAGACGTACATGTAAAATGCGGTAACATGGAAACCATATGAGTTGTTTCCTTATAGATTGAAGTTAATACAGGCACCAGTAATTGAGATTGTTGAAAGGCTTTAGAAGATTTAAAAACAAATAGATTGTGTTAATTTAAAATGTGTTGGTTAACAGTTTGTCCTCCCTTTAGATTTATAATCTTTGACTCTTCTTAACACCCAAGGTGAGAGAACAAAAGGATGTTCACCAACAAATGGGCCAGTGTAACTCATCTATCACTGCCCTCTAAATTGACAGGTACAGCTCCCTGATTGTGTTTAATCTTCAATGTATTTGTTTCATAATGATCATCAGATTATCTCCTATGATTTTTAACCAAATTGTTTGTAGGCACAAACAATTCAGGCAAGGATAAAGTGGATAACCTATAATCCCCAATGGAATGTTGATCACAGATTATCATAAAGACTATAATCAAAGATTATAAATCTAAAGGGAGGACAAACTGTTAACCAACAGTTTTTGGTGACTCTGCTGGGGAGAACTTTAGGGAAAAGAAGAAAATATTGAAGTTTTTCTCAGAATTTAGATCATTTCCCCTCTCAGCTTCAATTTATTCAGTCAGTAGAATACATGATTAGAAATTATGGCCGTTCCTTGGGGAAATGCTATTGGACCCTTGAATCTTGCAACAAGTCATGATTTACCAAAAGGTTTTAGAAAGAACTTTCCAAGATTCAATGGTGATGGCTCAATATTTGCAGAACAACATCTGAATGCTTTTCATAAGGCATGTAGTGTGGTGAATCCTCAGCATGAAGATGTTGCTGTTAGATTGTTTGTAGATAGCCTTTTCGGTGATGCTGTAGAGTGGTTTCAATATTTACCTACAGGATGCATTACCGGATGGCTTGATATGAAACAAAAGTTTGAAGAAAGGTATAAGACCGCTGAAGATGCTCAAGTCTTACTATTACAACTGGCTCAAATGAAGAAGGAACCATCTATCTCCATGAGAGATTTCAATGCCAGATTTAATAAATTAATCAGAAGAATACCTGCTGCTAATGCACCCACTGGAAATAATCTCAAGACATTTTACATTAGTTCCATGCCCCCTGAACTTGGTTACCAATTAAGAAGAGCCAATGTAATGGATTTGCAAGCTGTTCAAACACTAGATAAAGAAATGGAAGATGATATGTTAGCCTCCGGGAGATGGAAGAAGGAATTTCATGCTAGACCCATGAGCAATACAGTCAGTACTTCAAATAACACAGAAGCTATGTTGCAGAAGTTATCTAATGAGATAAATGCATTAAAAAGACAAATTACTACATCAGCTCATTCATTTTATCAGCCTCACCAAGAAGGATCAAAACATCAAGAAATGAGGATTCATAGAGATTGGCTATTGAAGCTCCTCCTAAAAGATATAATTCTCATGCCTTTCATCTCAGAGAAAATCATGAAGAAAAAGAGAAAAATGTTGAATATCCAGAAAATGAAGATTATCATGCTCCTCATGGTGACTCCATAAATTTTTATTATGAGTATGAGACAGATTCAGAAGATGGAGACAATTGTTTTGCTACTTTGGAGGAACCTAAGCTAACTGTGATGACTAGAGGACAGAAGGTTAATGATCAAACCTCTAATGTTGTTCCTGCTAAAGATTAAGTACTTTCTTACAAGGTGGATGAAAGTAATGATGGATTACCTTGGATGAGTCACCAGCAAAGAGAAAATTCCTAGCCTAAGGAGATTCTTAAAGATCAGGAAGAAAAGGTAAACATAATTGAAAAAGAAAATGTATCTATGTTTCCTTTTCCTTGTGTTGATGAAAGTTGTGAATTGGATGAAAAGAATGTGGGTGATGTTTCAAACTATTTTTCTGAAGATTATCCTAAGGCTGATAGGTTATTAAAAGATGAGATTCCTGATGTTATTAAAGAACATAATGAGTCTGAATCTTCTTTCATTATAGCTGATAAAGATCAGATACCAGAGATATCTTGTTTTGAAGATAATATAATGCTGAATGATCTTGATCAAAGATGTGTGAATGAAAAGGCTGAAATATTTTCTGTCAATTATCTTACTGAAAATATTGATAAAGA
Source organism: Chamaecyparis obtusa (assembly GCA_027943335.1). Taxonomy (NCBI): domain Eukaryota; kingdom Viridiplantae; phylum Streptophyta; class Pinopsida; order Cupressales; family Cupressaceae; genus Chamaecyparis; species Chamaecyparis obtusa. Next base: position 769,009 of record BSBK01002409.1, read on the forward strand.
AATTGATACAACAATAGATTTTGAACAAGAAGTTTTAGATATTGATGAAGTACTGCAGCAGCCTATAGAAGACAGAGAATTAGATGAAGATTTTTCTAGTCTTGAGATAAAACTTGATCAATTCATGGTGCAAGCCACATGCAAATCTTCTTCTATAGTTAATTCAAATATTAAAGTTCTAAATCCATATGAACATTTTGAAGGTTTGACAATTACAACATATGAAGAAGATTTTTTAGTCCCAGAAGAGACCGTGAGTAATGGGGATACTTTTTGTTTCAGTTCTGTTTTGAAATCAGAAGTGATTATTGACAGTGCTTGCAAATGGTATGATGCTATTTCACTTCTAAAGGATTTGCAATGTCCTAATTTTGTTAATCTTGATTTGAACATTAACATCTCTACTAAGGATGATGATAGAGCAAATAGAAATGATAATGCTGAAAGAGATGAATTGAATTATATTCCAGTAGTGCATTCAGAATATGGTGAATATCTTCTTCCATCATAAAAGGTTGAATGTATAAGGAAAGATGTATATGGAAGCATAGATGAACCATAGATTTATAATGAGGTATGGTTGTTTGGAAAGGTCCTGTGGGTCATCATGTTGCAGATAGCTCTTGGACTCAAGTTCAACAACAAAGGAGTAGCCAGAGGTTACCAATGCTTTTTCAAATTGGTGGAGCATCTTCCTCTATTCAGGAAAGGTTCATACTTCTCTCTCCCTGTAAATGGCCACATATGAATCTTTCTTTGCTCTTGGTCCTGCTAGTGAGGTCTCCTCACCTTTTTGTAAATAGGTTTTCTTTCCAATTTTGGTGTGTCTAGTGTAGCCTTTCCTTGCTTTGTTAGTGGTTGTTTTCTCTTGCTTTGTTTCAGTCTGCCCTGCTCCCCTCCGCCCTCCTTGTATGTAGCTGCTCATTGTTCTCTTTGGTCTAGACTCCGCAACCCAATGGATAAGGCACTTATCTCACCAGAGAAGCTGAATTCTTCATGCACCTTGCAGTACATGATCCCCCAGTCGGAGCCAGCTATTGTTTGACTTTCAGTCACCCATTTTTTTTGCAATATTGGAGTCATATGGTCATGTCAAGTCGGTCTAGTCATGTTAATGTCTAGGTCTAGATTTCCTCTAAGATAGGAAATCTTTGCCGGGTTTCCCTTCAATTTGCCTTCATGTTTTAGCTGGGTGGGTTGTTTTAAGGTCTCATTATTTGGGTAGGATGTAGCTCCCAATCCAGCAAAGATTATGGTGCTCCAATTGATGTTCTTTTCAAAGCAGAATGATGCTTGAAAGCTGTGATCTATAGATGTTTACAATATATCAGAGGAAAGATTCTTCATGTAATGGAAACAATAATAGAGCCAGTATTGAAATATCTGGATTCCATTCTCTTTAACAGGGTGCAACTCTGATCAGAAAGATCTGTTTTCTTTCTCGGTTGATCAAAAGGTTAACGTTCAGCATGGTTAATGATCGGTCAAAATCTACGGCTGTCGTTATTTTGCATAAAAAAAGTTACACGATGTTTATTTCATGCGAAATAACGACAAGGTGCCACCTGTCCCTACGAGCCCATTTTTTTGGTATCACTTTATAACTGAGGTGACGCACGTGACTAGTCAAATAAATTGATGTGGTTGTCGCGTGATCGCATAAACCAAATATGAGTTATGCGATAATGCAACAACGTAAGTCACTGAAGATGCTTGGTGGTAAAGTGGGATCCTTCCACATGTCCAGGTGGGGCCGCATGTTCTTGTATGTTTGCAAGCGTATTGGCAGATTCTTGATCTATGATCACCATTTTTCCTTGGTGTTGTTGAAGATTCTTACAGGCAATGCAGGATTACGCCATGTGTTCATGTGGGCCCATTTTATTAAAAAGAAATATTATATCATGCACCAATCATAGAGCGGTCGCATGATCGCATGGATTAAAATATTGCTATGCGATCATGCGACAATGGAGTTCAGGTAGGCGAATGCACTCTACTAGGACCCACGTATGCTAACAGCGCAGATGCGATAATGAAAAGTTATAAGTCCGAGCCTGACAAGGATAGTATTAAATATTATTTCATGCACCAATGATAAAGCGGTCGCATGATCACGTGAATAAAATAACACTCTTGCAATCATGCGACAATGGAGGACCAGGTGGGACCCGAGTCAATGGACTTACCTATGGTGGAATAAAGGAATGCATCCGACGGTCCTTGCAAAATCGTGACCCCTGCCAAATGCTTTTGCGAACTTGCGAGATTCATCCACATGTCAGGTGGGGCCAAGAAAAGTTCATCCGCCTGATAAGAAGCTGTTAGGTGGGACCCAAGACTTAAGGAAAATAAAGAAATTTAAAAGTCAATGTAATCCAATGGAGTTTGTATTCTCACTTTAAAAAAAAGATCAAAAGATAGGATTTTCAATTGTCGTAAATAAATAAGTCGAAGGTGACTAAGAACCGAAGGGGATATTGATGATAGATCTATCGACTGAGGTCACGGGTAGGAAAAGAATGAAGAATATAATCCTAACAATGTTGTAGCTTGTGGTCCAGAAGATGCAACATGAGTTGCCACAGGTGGTGGTAGTGATAAAAGCTATAAGATCGTGCCAGATATTTCTGAGACATTCAAAGAAGGTTGAGTATAGTTGCAGATTGGATTGACTATTGTTTGAAAGATAGTTCGACTCTGAGAAGCCTAATGGATTTGACTTGCCAGATGCTATTAAAAAAGAGATGAAGGAATCAGATTGAAGCATCACAATTATAATGTCTTTTCTTATTCTCATGTCAGTGATTGGCTTTTCAAATTCTATTATCGAGATGATCTCTCTTTCTACCTTGTCTTTTTGAATTCTGGAAGATGAATCATTTCTTGTAAGCATTGTATAAATACTGTGAAGAAAATGAATGAAGAGGTCGGAAAACTTGTAAGGGTAGCATAAGTGATTCCATTTACTTTGCTGGGTTTTCATGTTTGTTGAACCAATAGTTTTCATTTGCATGTCAATAGACAGGACAGTTATATATGAAGTTGTAATTGCTTGCTGGATTCCATTTCATGTAGTGATTGTAGTATAAGTGATTCTATTTACTTTTCATGTATGATTCTTCTCCTATTCATTCAGTAGTTTAGATACATGCACCTGAATAGAAAGTACAATTGTATATGGAACTGTGATTCTTGCTTGGATTCCATTTCATGTTAGTAATTGCAGCATAAGTAATTCCATTTACTGTCCATGTATAATTCTACTTCTATTCTCCTCAATAGATTATGCATTCTTAGAATAGATAGGTTTAGTTAGAAGATAGTCTTTATGATAATCTGTGATCAACATTCCATTGGGGATTATAGGTTATCCACTTTATCCTTGCCTGAATTGTTTGTGCCTACAAACAATTTGGTTAAAACTCATAGGAGATAATCTGATGATCATTAAGAAACAAATACATTGAAGATTAAACACAATCAGGGAGCTGTACCTGTTAATTCAGAGGGCAGTGATAGATGACTTACACTGACCCATTTGTTGGTGAACATCCTTTTGTTCTCTCACCTTGGGTGTTAAGAAGAGTCAAAGATTATAAATCTAAAGGGAGGACAAACTGTTAACCAAAAAAATGCCAACTTCATTGCCGTTGCTTGTACATACCTATGAATTCTAAGGATGGAATGGTAGTTTTTTTTATCAAAAGTCACATTCACAATTATCTAATGAACAAGTATTTTGTAAAGGCAAAATGTGTGGGGATAGTGACAAAGTTGTGTCAGAATGTGGAAGCCCGGTAAACTGTTGAACTCGATGCCTTAAAGAAATGGTCTCATAGAATATTGAGATTGCAGGATAAAACATCCATCAAAACATGGACGAATTTTCAAAATTGAGAACTTTGCCTGTACCCTCTCTATCTCTACGAAAAATGGGAAACATTGAAATTGTTTGCATCCGACCCATCAAATCCATAATACATACATCAAACTTACTTTCACAAGTCCAAAGATCTTCACATCATGGATTGCAATGACCATAGTAGAACACATTTGTGGAAAGGCTTAAACAAATGTTTTGAATGGTGTTTAGTTGGAAATGCTCAAACATCATGGATGCAAAACATTAAATCATGTACAAGGCACATTAACATTTTGGCAAGCTACTTGAAGGACTGTGACATCATGATCTACTATACACAATTAAACAAATATAATTGTCAGAATCTTCTTCACATTTAAAATTGTCTCATGGACTGCAACGTCTGAAATTAATTTATTAAAGAAGCTTTTTCCTACTAGCATTCTCGCTACCTGCACCCAAAACTATGGACATACATCTCTAAAAGCTTTCATCTCATGGAACATAATGATTGCAGCATGAATTGTGGCACACAGTGACTGGCTTGGTTATGAAGATATCGAAGGGATATGAGTGATGTCTCTTCAAAAATCATAATATCAATGTAACTAGAGTCATTGGGCAAGAAAGAAAAAGTTTCAATGAAATGCATGATTATATCAAAAATATCGTTATTGATAAGACAAACAAAAGTCCCATTGCTAAGAGTTGAGGAAGTTTATCGAAAAAATACTAATTTTCGAAGGAAGCCAAAAATGTTGCATAGAAATATGTAGTTTTATCGAAATAATGTCATTAGTAAGACAACAAATAATGGAGTGTTAGGTTGTAGGATGAGCCACATTGAAGTGTCCCTATGATCAAGTGTATGAGTTATCTCTTGAAGAGTATGTTCCAAGTCAAGAAGTGTACAACAAATAATGGAATGTTAGGTTGTAGGATGAGCCACATTGAAGTGTCCCAATGATCAAGTGTGTGAGTTATCTCTTGAAGAGCATGTTCCAAGTCAAGAAGTGTAGGATTGAATCAAGCCATGTGTTGTTTGTGTATGCTTGAATGTGACCTCTAAATCAGGCACAAACACAACATAGTCCTTACTCACATGATCGAATTACGAGAAAGAATATGAATTATTCAATCTGAAATCCATTGTGAAGCGACCTATTGCCTCCTATGCAGTCGGGGTGTTTAAAATTGCTCTCGGATTGAAAGCCAACAACTATAAGACTGATTCTACAATGGAGGATTTAAAAGAAAAGCATGAGCAAAAAAATGAAATTAAGCTAAGAATGAATGCAACTAATCTAGAAAGCTTTGAAAGAAATATGAAATGCAGATTTTTATTTGATTTTGAAAATAAGATGATATTAGACTAAGAACAAGTAAGCAAATTTAATCTAAATATGAAATGCAATTACGCTAATATGAGAAATTAAACTAGTTGCAAATGAAAGCTTGAAATTCAATCAAAAATTTGCTATAGTGCCTTTATTCCCAAAATTGCCATCCTAATGAAGAAAAAGAGCACAAATAAATAGAAGAGCCAAGAGGAGGAGGAAGAGTTTCTTGATTCGAAACTCCTGACCCTTCATATCCCTTTTTGGGACAAATAAGCATGAATTACTTTATTAAAAGAATGGAAAATGCCACATGAGGACCTTTCGAATATCTCAAATTATTAATTCAAGAAAAGGTGTCCATTCAAATAACAAGCAATTAATTAATTCCTTTTTATGTGTATTAGCCAAAGGGGTGGTTTGATTTAATTTAATTTAAAGCACATAGGACTTTACAATTAAATTAATGTATCATAGAGATAATTTAGCTAATAGAGTCAAAGAGACTTAGGAATTAATTTTAGTATTTGATTATTGCAAATTAGGGTTTTTGCAACTGACATCAAGTCAAGTAGAGCCAGGTAGGAGAGAAAATTGCCTAGTGAGATAGGACTTTGATGACATAGAAAATTGAAGAAATGCACCAAAATTGATTGAAATGATTAGGTGCCAATTTTGGGGTATTACATTGTTTAGATACTAGGCCATCAAAATCCTTGTGTCTAGGAGGGTAGGAGAGTGAGTTAGCTAACCAAACCATTGCTTCATCTACATCATCTACCCAACCATATATTTATCACACCATATGAAGGAGATGCTTAGCTTGTTTTCTTGAAAAATTCTTCATATGATATGCTAGAATATATGGTTGGATAGCCACCAGCGCTTCTATGATTGTAGAGGTTGAATGTTTGTAATTTGTAATTCCCACAAGGGTTTTTAATGAGCCAAATGGCAGCATCTTGTACAATGTTAATGGATTATAACTGTTCCCAGATAAAATTGGATGGAAGCATGAAAATTGTGCAATTTTTCTCATGGAAACCTAAGACTGTAGGTTGTGCATAAAATAAAGTTTTTGGAATACCTTATTGGATGGAAGCATAAACACTATGCAACTTTTTCTCTTTGAAACCTAAGATTGTAGGTTGTCCATAAAAGAAATTTGTTGGAAAATCTTTTGAAACTAGATAGCACTATCTTTGGAAACTAGATGGCACAAAGTATTGTGGAATATCTATATCATTACAAATGAGGAGTTAAATATGGTTTTCACCATTTATTATGTTTTCACTTAATAGTGAAAATTATTTTGCCAAAGTTATAAGGGAAACATTATTCACAAGAATACAAAAGAAAGACTATTTCAATAATATAAAATAAGATGGATTATTTTTCACATGAACAAAAATGGAAAATGTTATATATTGAATAAAAGAATGTTGGAACTTTATTGTGGAATAGGTGCAAATAGAAGGATTAAAGTGATTTAAAAATGAGTCAAGAATGAGTATTATATTTTACCCGGTAAGGAGAGTATCAACAATATGTGTATATATAAGTTAGAATTATTAAAGAGAAGGGGAAAATCACCTTTTGAGATGAAAAGATTTGTAAGCCACTTGATTTTCACTCAAATGAAGAACATTCAACAAACAGAATTATTATCTGTAAGAATTTGCAAATAGAAAAGATTGAACCAAGGATCTAGAGGTTAAAGTAGGGTAATCTTTAAGAAACCCCCCCTTCAAAAAAGGTGTAAAAAAGTGGCTAAAGTTAGAAAGAAGAAAAAAAAATTATTGGCGAAATTTTTTTCTTTTCAAAAAATAAAAAAAATCTCAATTGGCGAATCATTCACACTCCCTAAAACTATGTGGAAAATTTTGGCGAATCATTGATACTCCCTGAAACTATGTGAAACTATCTTGGCAAATTGTATTTTTATTTCATAACTACCAAAATATATATTGGTGAATATAAAACAATATTTATATTATAAAAAATATAAATTGACGGATATAAAATAGTATTTATATTATAAAAAATATAAATTGGTGAATATAAAATAGTATTTATATTATAAAAAATATAAATTGGTGAATATTCAAAACATAGTGATAGGACTACGTGTCAAGTTGGGTGCTATGTGTCATTTACTGATGACCAGTTTGTGAGGACATTTTGCATAGCTTCGGTAGGCTAAAAGGAGGGTCGATGGCTAACTGTTACAAAGATACGCAATGGTCATGTTGATGGTGTGCGTGACTTTGACTGTTATGTTGGTGGTTTAGAGTTGTAGGCCACGAAGATACGCAAAGTTCAAGTAAGTTTGTGGTTGACAATTTGGCATTTGCGTAGCTTCAGCACAGTTTGTGGTGACTGGTGACAGTGTGTGTAGTTTTGGAAGGCTAAAAGGAGGGTCGATGTTGACAGTTACAAAGATATGTAATGGTCAAGTTGACGACATGTGTGACTTCAGTGGTTATGTTGGCAGTTTGTAGTTGAAGGCCACAAAGATACGCAAAGGATAGGTTGACAGTGTGCGTGACTTCAGAAGTTATGATCGCGGGTAAGATATGGGGGTTTCGAGGCCACGTTGGCAGTTTGTGTAACTTAGCCATGAAGTTATAGTGACATTGAACATTGAAGTACAATTAATGAGACTTAATGACGACAAGATTTTGATTAGATGTTAAAAAAGGTTAATTTGTACAAGATCTCAACTATGAATCGTAAACATTCATTATCTTTCTTTTCAGAGCCAAGTAACATTACGCAAAACATTCCTTCATAATTTAATGCGGCTGCCAAGTTGTCAATTCAAAATTTAAAATCACAGCTAGGATATGGTGGTTCCGAGGCAACACTGGTAGTTTGCGTAACTTGAGTGGTACATAATCTAGGCCAGGATTTTGATTAGACATTAAAAAGGATAATTTTATGGAATATGTGTTGGGATTCATCAACATTAATTATTCTTCTTTTCAACTTTGGATCCAAGTTACGCAGGATACAATATTATAATGTCTGAAATTTTTCTTTACTGATATTTATTAATTTCCTTTTCCCAGGCAAGCCACCTTACGTGAAACATTCCTTCAAAATTTATTGTGGCTGGCAAGTTGGTGATTATTTTCTTTATATACTCCTCGGTAGTGGAATTGCAGAGCATGGGCGCTTTCTAAATTTCTAAATTTGGATGACAAGTTGGTGATTATTTGTATTTTTTGGGTGCTTTCACAGAATGGGTCTTCCAGTAGTTGAGGGATCATCAAATGAGAACTCAAAACCTATTATCCAACCAAATTTGGATATGGAGGAGGAGATTCAGTAGGATGTCCTTAGTCATCTAATGTCTGTAGCATGGGATCATGCTACCAGTTATGCCGATTACCAAAGTGACATGTACGAACTTGAAGTAGGACATGACAAGGCAGAGATGCACACCATTTTTTATGATCATGGCTTCAACCAGGAGGAGACGAATCAGATGATCCCGTTATTTTCTGGTCTATGCATCGACTAATCTTTTTTTCTTTGTGGATCTTACAAAAAATTTTGTTACATTTAAGTTGTAATTTGTAAATACAAAATAATCAAATGTACTTTTCATTTTTTTGGAAATGGTTGGAAGCTTGTCGCTTCTCCTTTTGGGGAAACCACAACCGTTCAGTGAAATTGTGAATCAGTGATTCAGTTTAACTTACCACTTACCAGTATTATGTACATTGTATATAATATATTGTATACTACTTTTTCAATTTCATAGTAATATTGTAGTCCATAAACTTGTAATACTGTATACAAATGAAACATTGAGAAGTCAGAAGACTCTTTTTCAAATAGTGTTACTATTTTTAGTAATACACGTTATTTGCTAATACTTTAAATTTCAATAGTCAATACACTAAATTCTAATATAGTAACATGTTACATGAATCGTGAAATTGAACAATAGTTTTATTATTTATAAATTAAAAATTATGTAAATTGTAATTACTAAATCAGAATACTAATTAAATTGGAACCCACTCCAAGCTCTGAAGTTACACCTAGTTGTTTCGTAACTTCTCAACATTTAATTTAATATGATGGTGATCTGTTCGGAAGTTATGCCTGGATGTTTCGTAACTTCTCAATGGTTAATTTATTATGATGGTTAGGGGTTCTGAAGTTACGCCTGGCTATTAGGTAACTTCTCAATGGTTAATTTAGTATGATGGTTAGGGGTTTTGAAGTCCCAACTAACTTCGTGCATAACTTCGTAAGGTGTTGAAAAGTGAGAGATGGAGAGTAAGTTGCATGTCACATGGAAAGTGCAAAGTACAAGTATCATGCGACATGTTAGGTTGTGTTGTAACATCTCAAGGTTTCATTTTTTCGGTCAGTTTAACAGTCCTGAAGTTTCGAAAGGTGTTGCGTGACTTCGCAAGTCTCAAAGTTTTTAGATTTCAAATTCAAATGCCCAAAGGCCAAGGCCCCTAATTTGCAGGTAGCAATTTAGAAAAGTTGAGATATGGACCTAGGGTTAGATGTACTGTTAGTGTCACTTTGGAAACATGCTAATTATTTTCTCTTGGATCGCCACCAAATCTATGCTGGAAGACTGGAAGTGACAATTGACAGTGACACTTTTCTGAAAAAGGTAATTACAAATTTCATGCATGTGTGCTTGATGAGATTTTAATTTTTAATAGAGTAGGTGGCCTGGTGGCTGGTAGCTTGGTTGTACTTGTGAGTTGCTTATTACTTGTTAGTTATTAAATACAGTTCACACTTCGGTGACTTCAGAGAGCATCCATAATTTCCAAAGTCAAAGAGCAACCAGAGATTTGAAACCTTTGGCTTTAAGTGCAGACAAAAAAGGAGCTTACTGCTTAGAGTTTAGTATACTTAAAAGAATGGCAGAACAAGGATCTCCTGATGTTGTTGTAGTACCGAAAAAGAGTGTCATTGTGCATTCAAGAACAAAGAGGCCAAACATATACGTTGAAGAATGGATGAAACTATTGCCTGGATCCTCAAATTTGCAATCAGCTAACGCTTATGAATGGAGGGACCCTTATGCATTCTACAGGGATGCTGACTGCCCAAACACAACTGGGTATGAGCTCTTCATGTTTTTCTATAACAATAGAATTAGAGGCCCTCTTATTTCAAACCCATGGGACAAGAACTTGGGAAAGTTGATAGTACCTGAGGTATTTTTGGATGTAGACCTCATGAAAGCACTAATTCAAGCATACAATCCAGTGACACAAGCTTTCCACAAGCATGACAAGTCTATACTCTACATGTTAGATAGAGCAACTTTTACTCAAGCTTTTGACCTTTAGGGACCTATGAGCGTGGATATTGACCTAGTAGAAGAGGAGGCCCTATTTAAAAGATAGAAAATTTACTACCATGGAAAGGTTATGAGGAGACATATTCCTAGAGAAAAGAAAGAGGCAGGGTTGTTACCAAAGAAGGTTGCAGATTCATTTGATATTGAGCTTTTCTTTCCTTATTTCCAGAATACCATCTATTATCTACACAAAGTTATTGGACTAGATGGAGGTTTGACAGTGACTCCTGACATTTTTGTCATGGCTATAAATGTTCAGGACCTGTACTCAAACAAGGAGTTTGATTACGTGGGGCACATAATCAATGTAATGCACACTGAGTTGATGAATGTGAAGATTGATTTGAAAAGCTTCAAGTTCAATCACTACTCCATGCTGATGCACCTGATCCTCTATTACAATATTGGCTACATCAACCTAGGGTTCATCGATGAGACCAAGAATGCAGGAGGAACTGTTTCAGTTTAGTTGTGGACTAGGTTATGGCACAAAACTTACCATTTCTCTAATTCCATTGCTTTCTATAGTGAGTTTGTGGATCTAGTAATGAACATGTTAGGTATTGTCAGGGATAGATTTCCTTTACTTGTTAGAAAATTGCTTGGACCCTTAGCATTTAAAATTGACAATGACATTAAGCACAATTGGGGTGATATGTTTTTTTTATAAAATTTTACTGTTATAAGAGTGTATGCTTTCCCTCAACCTCCACACATACTACCAAAATTTGTCCCAGAAAGATTGGCAATAGTAGAATTCATGTGGCAGCTTATCATGATGGATAGAGAGCACTTAGGCCCTAAAAGACATAAGGGAACCTTTATGGGAAGGAGGTTCCAAATAGGGGATTTCTCTATAGGTAAAGATGTTGTGGACCAAATCCATGAATTCCTGAGACAATTGAGATTTCCCTCTGGTAAAGCAAGGATGTATGACCCAGAAGACTTCGTTAGAGTAGCATTGAGAGAAATGAGGAATCACAATTTGGCTCTACATCAACCTATGGCAGAGGAGGATGTTATTAGAAATGTTTATAGTAAAGCTACATGTGAAGAGAGAACTTGTAAATAGAAAAATATTGTAAGGGTAGAGGAACAATTGAAAAAGGCAGACCCTACCTTCCTCAATTTCTTTCCTGATTTCAAATACATTCAGAGAATTGACGTGTATAGAGAATTACAAAGATATTATGTCTAAATTTTTAGACATCCCTGAGGATAAGGAGGAGGACAGAATAAACCAAAAGGAAGTTGAACCTGATGTGGTGTTTATGGTAGAAACAGAACAAGCTGAGCCATCCACATCTGAGTAGGGGCCATCAAAGAAACAAAAGTTGATGAATGTACCACAAAAGGCAAGGCAAAAGGCACTCCAAATCTTGCCAGGTAATAGCCATTACTTTGCTGACTTAAGACAACAATTTTTGACATCAATGGTAGATGAGGGAGAAAAGGCCCTAGATGAGTTAGAATTGGCTATAGCTAGATTGGATGATAGGATCATCCAAGCTAAAGAGTTTATAGATGATGACGAATTCATCAAGTTCGATGAGTTTAAAATTTTTCTCTTTAGAGTTAAGTAGAATGAATTAACATTGTCTTTGAAACCAGGGGAATCACAGGAAAAAACTATTGAAATGATTGAAAAATTATAGGTCTATGATCCCAATAGTTAAACGTTAACTATCGATGAGGCAAGAGATCTTGTAAAGAGAAGTGGCATGTTGTTGATCCCTAGATGGGACTTGGAGTCCTCATTCCTAATTGACCAAATCAAGAGGCAAGATAAAGTTGTAGCTTATGAATCTTTTGGCCCTGATGGACTACATAGGGGTTTTGGATTCAATATGGACAATAAGACACTAGCAGTATGGTGTGTGGCCCCAGAATCTAGTAAGCTCAGATTGGTTGACATCCAAGACACAACACATGGTAGCCAATTAATATGGAGGTTGCAAGAAACTACAAGATCAGAGATAGAAAATCTCCTAAATCATGCATCCTCTATGAATAAAGTAGTGGTTGAGGACTTGGAGAATAGGCTAGCCAAGACATTCAGAGATTATGCGGCAACTAGAAAAAAGTTTGAAGAGGAACTAAAGAAGAATTTTTTCCTAGATAAGACTATGAAGGAGCTAAAAGATGAAATAAATACTCTAAAAAATAAGTCCAGGGCATTTACAGAGGTTTGTGATGCAGGGGTCCAAACTAAGCATGAGGGGGGCCAGGGGTCTTAGCTCCAGAACTTGCAACAGAAAAGATAATAATGGACGTTGATCAGCCCGAGCCTACTGATACTAGAATTTTTGAAAAGGAGACTTTGAAGAAGGTGCTATTTCACAGAGTAAATATTTTAAAAGGGAAGTCTCAAATCCTTCATAGTACTTTCATTTCTTTGCAAGGGACAGAGTATCAATGTTCTAATGCCTTGTCTGTACTAGCCCCATTATTTAATACTTGGGGCCCATACTTGCAATTCTTTGATAGGTTAGTTTTACTAATGGGAAAAAAAATGGAGTTACCTGACAAAATAATTGATGTTAAGGAAATGGTGTTATTAGTAAAGGATTTGTATGCATTTTTCACTGGCAAGTTACAAAATGTTCAAGCAAAGCTTAAGGTTTTTGTTGAATAGTCTGAAGGATATATCCCTGCTATTGTGGACAAAGAGGGACACTTGAAGGAATGGTAAGAGTGGGTTGATTCTTTCAACCAAAATTTTGAATGTAGCAAGGTGGATTCTTATTTTTTTGGCGATGCTGACATTTCAAATTTTTATGAAGTTGTGGATGAATTTTACAAGCAAGAGATTGACATGAATAAGTTTGTTGCTAAATCTCAAGCCATAATGGATGCCAAGTTGATCTCAAGGAAAGTTGGCAAAGTTCCAAATCATCTGGTGACTCAGTGAATTAAGTGTTCACGCAATCTCATGATCAGTTAGTAAAGCCCTAATGCATTTAGTGATTTGGCAAACAAAGCAATGATAGAGGTGCATTTCCTTCAGTCACCTGATCTCGGAATGATATAATTAATGTTTCAAACTTTGGGAGATTCAGTGAATACAATGTTCGTTGAATCTCATAATTATATGATAAAGGTTTAAAACTTTTGGTGACTCAGCGACAACCTTTGATTACTCCCAAGATCTACGGTCGGTGCTTAATCTTTGAATAAAACTCAAGTTAAGGAAAATCATTCAGCAAATTGGCGAATACCTTTGGTCGTCCAATCTCATAATAAACCTAGGGTTAAGTATTTTATTCAGAGACTATGAGATTACCTTATTTGTTGAGTCTCATGACAAATCATGAGTTAAGCAAGGCATTCTGAGATTAAGGGATTACAATGGTCGTTGAATCTCTAGATTTGACTGTGGTAAAGGTTCCAAGTGCACAAGTTCAAGAAATTAAAATGCTATCTAATCAAATTTGAATGAGGGTTTCTATCAGTTAATGAGGGTTTTAAAGCTAAAAGTTGTAATCATTTCTTTTGTGCTTTATTTCAAAGTTTTTAAAATTAGCTTGTCAACATCCACACCACGGCTAGCCTTGATTTGAAGTTGGCAATATGCAGAATTGAATGCAGAAGTGATTGAAGATGGATTTGTAATGATTTTGGCATCATCACGCATTCAATTATCAATGATAAATAGGCAGAGCCACATTGTTTTTTGTGTCCAAAGCTTTCTGAAGAGAATTGTGATTTCAGAGCAATAGTGGAAAGTGTGAAGTGAGTAGAATTTTGTAGAGTTAAGAGATATTAATACTTTCAAGATGAGTCAACCAGAAGCAAGCATGTTGTCGACCAGTGGACAATCTAAGGAACACTGGTGAGGAGAAGGGGAAGCCCAATTACTTAGATGAGTTTATCAGACTTCTTCCGGGGTCCAACCAAAATAAGAAGGCATCTAATGAGGCCTTTGAAGATCTAATGGAGAATTGTAGAGACCCTGTCACTCCCTCAAGATCAGGTTACACCATTTTTACCTACTTTTATAACAATATGAGTAAGGCTATACCAATTTGCAATGTCTGGGCCTTAGGAATGGCTAAGTTAATTGTCCCTGATGTTTTTCTTGATGTTGACCTTGTCATTAAGCTGGCTAGATTGTACAACCCTATCTCAAAAATGATTAGAAAAGAGGACCATTCTGCCCTGGTAACTTTAGATAGGGGTTCTTTTATGAAAGCTTTTGATTTCTTCTTTTCCTCTTCTATTGAAATTGACTTGAAGAAAGAAAAACAAAAATACATGAGTAATGTGGGGTCTATGAAGAGTCAAATTAGCAGTCACATGCCTAAATAGGTTAAATATGTATCCCCTCTCCCTGCCAACATGAAGGCCCCTTATGAGTTGAAAAATGTCAATTTTTACATGAAATACTTGTGCCATGGATTGTGTAGGGTTCTAGTAATAAATGGAGATCTTGAGATGTTGCATGCTGACCTTTTAATGATTATCCTAGATATCCAAAATTCCCTTGCAAATATTGATTATGATTACATTCAATATGTAATTGATAGGATGCATGAGGGTTTGATGGTCGTTAAAGAAAGCAAGAGACCCACTAGGTTTATGCATTATTCTCTCCTGATGCATTTAATTATGTATTTCAATGTTAATTGTTTGGATGCAAGGGTTCTAAAGCTGAGCCTCTCATTTGAAGATCATCCCAATCTAGTGCAATACTAGCTTAGAGTGTGGAATTACACCTCTAATGAATGTGACTTTTGTGTGTTTCAAAACTATTTTGTTTCTCCAATTCTTGGGTTATTGGGGACAAATGTGGTAAGATTGTCAATTAAGGTCTTGAAGCTTTTAAGGCTAGTGCAGTTTGAAGATAATGGCCAAGAAACCATAATTGGGGTGATTTCTACCTTGGAGAAAAATTTACTAAGATCAAGGTTTATGGTTGCCTACAGCCCCCACATCTCCTTCCAAGATTTGTGCCTCCAAGGGTTGCCATGTTAGAATTCATCTGGCAATTGATATGGACTGATAGAGAACACTTGGCACCTCAGAAGAAGGGTACAGTTATGCCAAGGCAGTTCATAATTGGCAGTTTCCTTATTGGGAAGAGAGCATTGCCATAGCTCAGTGGGTGGCTCAATCACTTCAAAATAATTTTTGGTACTTGCAGGTATGTTGATCCTGAAGATTTTATAAAGACTGTAAGGATGACCTTAATTCCTAACATTTGCACAATTAGAGTACATGAGGGCTTGGATGAGGAGGATGTAATCAGGAACATCTTGGATCAAGATGAAGCTCAAAGGAGATGGATTAAGTATTTTGATTTGCTAAGACTGGAGACCCAACTAAAAAAGTCCAATATTGAATTTGATGGGTTTTTCCCTGATCTCCCTTATTTAAAAAGGATGGAAAGAATGATAGAAATGCATGGCACCTTGTCTAGCCAGATGGAGGGTATGATTGAGGCCAAGCTGGATGTGAAAAAGAATTATTCTTCCTCAGAGTATGAGGATTACACTGATGAATCACAAGAGGGTGATAGTCCACCTCAAGAAAGGTACTCCCCCATTATTGACTTGACTCAAGATCCACCAGAGGCGGAGGATACCTCAGAGACACCATTGAAGAAATAAAAGCTTGAGATTGGTGGACCTTCCCAAGAGAAGAGGCAAAATAAAGTTGTTGATAGGGCCTCTATTCTAGTACCTGGTGACCGGGTCTATCATCACCAATTGAGGAAGGCTATCAAGGAAGGTAAGAAGGTGATGTCCAAGGAAGATGAGGAATTGCCTCTATTGTTGGGAAAAGATGAAAGGGAATTATACCAAGAGGAATTCCTTAGTGATGATCAGTTTGTCAAAAGTGACGAGTTCAAAAACTTCCTCATTTGGAGGAAACAAAGAGAAGTTGCTCAAGCATTGCCAGAGGGTATAGAACCAAGCAAAGAGACCTTAAGGGCTCTAACATCTTATGACCCTAGCCTTGATAATATCACTGTTGATGAGGCTAGGGAGATGGTAAAATCAAGCGGGATGCTCTTGACTCCTGGATGGGATCTCACCTCTAGCTTTATTATTGATCAAATTAGAAAGCAACTAGAGGGTAGCCTATCATATGAGGTACATATTGGTGATATGATATGGAGTAGTGGCTATGACTCCAAATCTCAGGCTGTTGCAATGTGGTCACTTGCTCCTAGGACTCAGAAGCCTTCCTTGGTTAGCATTGAGGATAAGATGGAAGGAGATAAGATTATCTGGACTGTCCAGAATACTACTGATCTTGAGGTGTCCAAGGTGGTAACACACTTTTCCCACCTCAATGAAGCAAAGATAGCTCATTTTTCAGAGAGGTATACCAAGTTATTTGAGAATTCAATGAAGGTGGCTAAAGACAGGGATTTGAATTTGATGATGATCAAACAAATGGAGGATGAATTAAGTGATTTAAAGATCAAGCTTGAAGAAGCTTCAAAGTCAGTTCCTCCTCCTCCTTTACAAATTGAGGCCCTTCCCAGCCAAAGGCAAAAAATCAAAGGATCTAGAAAAGGTAAGGCTTGAGGTAACCTTGAAGACCATGTCAGTTGTTATGCAACACAGACTGGACAAAATAAAGGAGAAAATGGACTCAGTCCATCAGTCATTTGTCCTGTTGCATAAGGCAAATGAGAAAGTGAATGAGTCATTAGCTATTTTAGAGCCACTTTACAGTATCTGGTCTAGGAGGAGTATGTTGTTTGAGAAGCTTGATGCCTTGCAGCCACATAGGCCTGATATCCCTGAAGTGTATGAAAAGATAGGGTTGGTCAATGCTATTTCAATTTTTTTTAAAGGAAAATTAAACCAGATAAAGGCCAGGATGGCCATGTTTGATAAAGATTATAGTAAGTATTTGCCCTCTTTTTACAGTGATGATGGAAGCATTTTCCAGTGTGGATGAGTGGAAGTCAAGTATGGGCCTAATAATAATTAAGCAAGAGGCTTTCCTCAGAGGTGATAGTTCTTTGGACTTACAAGGATGTAATAACATAATAGACAACTTGATAAAAGTTAAGAATGATTGCACAAAGTTTGTTACAAATATTAAAGGCATCACTAACTCCAAGTGGGATTTGTAGATTAAATCATTGAAGGACTTGTAGGGTTATGATTGGCCCTCTGATGATGATGTAGCAGCCTGGGATAAAAGTACAAAGAAAAAGAAGAAAAAACTAGTTGTCTTGGAGCTAGAGGCAGAGGAAGAGGAGTAAAGTACACCTGGCACCAGATCCAAAATTCTAAGGAGAGCATGTATCAAACAAAGCATGATGTAAGTTAGCCTGTATTGGCAGTCATCATTCATATAACAAACTCAAGCAACTGCTCTGAAATATCCTCAGGTGAAGGTGCTAGCTGTAAAGTTCCATTTTTTTGGAAGTTGTTTTCTATTTCTCCAGCCTTTGTCATCATTTTTGTACTTTTTGTCTGTAGTGCAAGTCTCTTTCCTAGTTATCCAAATCTTGTTGTATCCTTTCTTTGAGGATTCCAAGATAGCTAGGGATATAAAAATAGCAATTTTGCTTCTTTTGTAAGGGTGGTCGATTATACTTCGTAAAGAAAGTTCTGAATATAGGATCTTATTTTCTTACAAGTCTCTGTTAAAGTGTATTGATACAGTTGATATTAATACAAAAGTACTGGCACTTCTTTTCTATTTCTGGTTGTCTTCACATATGGATGCTTTAGTTCTTTTATGTATTAAATTGTAAGGCTCTTCAATGCATTATTTACAAGGTAAATATGGGGGTTGAGCTTAAGTTCTTTCAAAGAAAGAATAATTCTTAAGGGAGGTCTCTGGGAATCAATTATCCATTTATGAATTTGATAGTAGCGTTAGAAATTGGGAGAATGGAGTGTCAAGAATTTCATTTGAGTTTTAGTATGTTTGTTTTAATAGGATTTTGTTGATGTAGGGTTTGAATCTGATGCCCAATGAATAAGGCATTGGTTATTGCTTGATTTGCATGTATTCACCACCAAAAAATTAAATAATTTGTTCAATTTACTTTTGTTGCACATTTTTGAATTGAATCATCTATGTCAAGCACATAGATCACTATTGTAATACTTTGTAGAAGTTGTTAAGAAAGGTAAATCTACCCGAGTTTCATACTTGAAGTGAAGATTCAAAGAAGGTTTTAAACCTTAATACCTTAGTATTTGAATTGTGTTAGATGCATCTGTTGGGAGAAAATGAGTTTTGATTTTAGGAGTATTTGAATCAGTTTAAAATCATCTACAAGTTTAAGTGCTAACACTCCCCAAGGCCTAAATTTTGATCAAAATGTTAAAACCCTAAGTGCTAGGTTGAGATATGATCTAAAAATCTAATAAACCCTAGAAAGGCTCAAATCGGTTCTATTTCATCGTTACTTTTTCAAGTCACTTAAAAGAACCTTTAAGCATGTGTGGCTGCATGTTACTAATAGACCACTGGCAATGTTTTGAAGTAACACTAGGTTGTTTTATAACTTCTCAACGGTTAAGTGGTTAGGATGCTAATGGGTTCCAAAATTCTGAGGGACTCCCGACTAACGACGTGCATAACTTTGGAAATAAAGAGACAATTAGTTAAAAGTGACATTACCTAATGGTGTTGAAAGTGATAGTTAGTTGCATGCCACGTGGAAAGCGCAGAGGAATGGATTGTGACATGTTTCAATGGATGGATTAATATTTGACACTTTGTCAGGAACAATTGGTTTACAAAGCTTCGCAAGGGTTTGTTGGCCATTAGTGTTGGTAGTTATGAAGTTGCAATGAAGCATTTGGTAGAAAGCTGTAACTTCGGAAAGGTTAATCAGTTACAAGATTAAACAGTAGAGAGGTTACGAAAGGCTTTGTGCGAGACTTGACAAGGTTATATGAGAATGGAGAATCAGAGATGTTAAGAAGAGCATCGGTCTGTCACTATAACTTCAGAAGGGTTCGAAAGGCCTTTAATTTTCATGTAGCGAAGTTGAGACAAGGTTAGATGAACTGTTTGCGTAACTTCACAACCAACCCAACTTATAAAGTTGAAACTTAAAATAACATGGCTACAGCCTGCATGACTATGAGGCATTGAGGGCCAAGGTGTTTACACTTTACAGTGATGAAAAAGGACATTAATAATTATATGAATTCAAAATTTCAAATTACAAATTTCTTGAACATTCTACATTACAAAAATCTTGAATTCAAATTACAAATTACAAAAATTGAAATTGAAATTACAAAAATCAAAATTCAAATTACAAAAATCATGAACAATACTTATTACTTGTAGCTTAATATAAGTCAAATTGTCAATAATAAATATTCAGAATCAAGTCCATTATCAATTTATCCAACAAGTACAGTAATAAGTATATAGTGTATAAAATTATAAATACCTATTAACCGAATGCTAATTCTAAATCACTTCACTCTTCACTTAGTGTCAGTGAGCAATCTGCCTCTTCTATATCCCACATGGAATCCAGCTCCTGAAATTGACTACTACTACTAGTAAGAGATTCTTCTTCATTCTGAGTTGGGTATTCAAAATTAAAAAATTCTTCATCTTCATTCTGAGTCTGGGACCAAGATTCATTGTTTGTCTCAAAACCACCATGTTTTGAACTAGTGTTCAAAAGCCCTCATCTTTCACGCAGACAATTCCAAATTGTCAATGCCCTATCATAAGGAAAGTCTCTAACATTGTACTGATTTACAAACAACCTCAAGAAATTTTCAAAATTTATGTCTAGTTTGTTTCTGATCTTTGATTTCAAAAACCCCAATGCACTGAAAACTCTTTCATCTTCCACCGACCCCAATTGACATAAATCAGCAAGTTTGAAATATTCTGATATTGAATCATGCAATACTTCACTCTGCTCTCTCCTTTTCCAAAGCCTAGATATTGCACCAAGTTCAAATGGATTCTCCAAGTTTTTTAATTGCAATTTCATACATGATGCAAATTGTCTACATTGTTTTTTAAGATTAGCTGAATCTATAATTCCATCAATTGGTTGTCCATTGCAATCTGCATGTTTTGAAAACTCTCTGATCAATTCATCAATTTTTTTATGAAACATATGAGCATCAAGTTGTCTATCTCCGATGATTTTCCAAAAATGAGGAAACATACAACCCATGGCTTCAAGAATTTCTTCTTGAGGGAATCTTTCATGAATCTCACTTGAAATTTGGTAGGAAATTGACTTCAAATTCTCACTAACAGATTTAACAAACCTGTCAAAATCAGCCCTTTTAATGAGAAGTAGTCTGCCTTGCTTTCTCGTCTTAGATTGGTGCATTGGTATTTCATATCCTTTCACAAACACACATAAATCATTTTTTGCATTGAATTGTTAAAAATTCTCAGCATGATTCAAATCTAAAATTATTTTCCACCTGAAAAAATTTGGGCTTTCAAGTGTTATCATATCTGAGTATAAATTATTCAGGGAAATACATGTCATTCTACGTAAATCTGAGTACTCATGGATATACATAGTCCTGTCTTGGGCTTTCTTAACAATTTTATTCATTAAATCCAGCATGGGGAGAAGACTGTCTAAAGTTAACAGAGTCTCTATATCACTTAACTTATGTAACAAATCAGGATCTTTTTCTACTGTGAGGCGTTGCTCATATATTACTCCGATCAAGGATTGATATTATGTTAGAATTCTTTCTACTAGTCCATGCAAAGAGATCCATCTAGTCTCAACATCCTTGAGAAGCTTGTTTCCTGGTGTTACTCCCTCTAAGAAAATCTTAAATTCTGCAAAAATTTTAGGACTTCTACAGAAGTAGGAGTATATGTTGTGAACTAGATCTTCAACTTTTAACATTGTAGGAAAATCGCTTACAATTTTATATGCTAAATTAATTCGATGGTCCATGCAATGTATGCCAAACATGTAAGGTGCAATACTAGTTTGTAATCTTTCACAGAGACCATTCCTTTGGCCTTGCATTATTGTAGCTCCATCAGCTCCAACACACACTAACTTATTTCCAATTGTCAAATCATCCATACTAGCAACTTCATTCAAAACATTCTTCACTTCAAAATATAAGTTTTCTGTTGTTGAATTTCCCCTTATTTTACAAATGTAGAGTAGATGAGCTTGGTGTACATGTTCTTTTACTATATACACATGCATATAGACCCAAGTAGTGTTATCTACTGCAGTAACTTTATCTATGGATAATGAAATGAATCTGGACTGTTTTACTTTCTCTTCTAAATTTTGCTTTTCCACCTCAGAAAGATAGTTTTTCATTTCCCATCCAACGTTTGTTGACCAATGTGACATAGGATAGGGAGGAAATTTCAAAAAAGATAATAAATTACCATATTCTAAGAAGTCTCTCATAGGACACCCTTTGGACATAATATGAAAAAAAACACTTATTTGAATGGTCTTTGCCAGGTTTGCTTCATTAGCTGCATGTTTAAACCTGGCCTTGATTGGATTTTCACTACTAGAAATTACTATCATTCTCTTGTTATGCTCTTCATATTCTATGGCATACTTAACATGAAGACATTCTTCCTTTGATTTCCATCTCACTACTAATATTTATTGTCTGTCTATGGTCTGTTTTTCATAAACCTTACCAATATGCTTTTCTATAGTGTCAAGCTTTAGCTGCAACTTCTTCTCTCTTTTAAGTTTCTAGGTACAAATCTTACACCTACATTCTATTGGTTTTTCATCATTGCTTAGGACTGGTTCAATGAATTAGTACTTTTCTACCCAATCAACCTTAAAATTTCTTGGCATTTCCCACTCCCGCCCAATTTTTACTTCCCTTTTTCTTTTCTTCCTACCAACATCATTATTATCTTCATTGCTAGCATTTTCTTCCAACTGGTTTTGTGTATCCCTTATAACATCTTCTCTCATGCCACCATTGTTATCCTCATTTGATGCATTTTGATTTTCATTTAACTCAATGACAACCTCGACTTGTGGTACTGGTACTGGTGAGCTACTGTGAATGGCTTTTGCACTGTCAATTATAGATGTTGATGGAGTAGAAACATTGCCAACTCCAAAGAAATCCTTTATGGTAGTATCTTTAAGTTTTGGGCATTTTGATGGCCTCCTAGGCCCTTCACTGCCCTGAGGAGTCTTACCCTTGTCTAGCTTTCCAATCTCTTCACTGCCCTAAGCACGGTGAGAAGTCTGAGTCTCAACCTCCCCTAATATCTGAATCCCTTTAGCAGTAGTAGCCTGAGGATACTCAATCTCAAGATAGTCACCCTTGTCTGACATCTTCACCCAATGACCTCTCACTAGTCACTAGGATTCTAGCCTCTAGGAATTAAAATTAATAGCAATACTGTGAAATGTGAATAAATAATTGTTTACCTTTGTCCCACGTCCTCTGAATTCTGACTCTCTAAAATGATGAATCCTCTGTTTACTATTGCAAGATTGTTATTTGTAAATTTGGCCCTCTGAATCCAAAAATTTGTAATGACGCACGATAAGACTACTTTTAAGTTTTCTAAATTTGATTTTGTTAGAGTAAAGTATTAATTATATTAATTGAATTTACTCCCTTCTTAAGATGTTAACTCTTTTGCTTTAGTTGTTTATATTTAAACACACATGCACAAGTTGTTTTAAACTCATGCACTAGTTGTTTAAATATAAACTTGCATGCATTAGTCTTGTAATAATTTAACTAATTATTACATGCACTAGGGTTTTCCTTTCAAGGCTTTCAATCTCCTTTATAAGGATGATCCATTGTACATTTAATTCATTCATTATTTGAGGATATTTTATTCTTCATATTTTTGAGTCAAACCCTTGCCCTCTTCTTGTCTCTACTTCTTTGTAACAGGTTTTTGTATGCAAGTGATCTTTGGGTTTTGTGGATTTTTATTACTCAAATCCTACAGATTTGAATTTATATCAATCCATGATTCCAAATTCCAAATTTCCAATTTTTATTTGTTTTAAATTCTGGGGCTTTTGGCGAAGATGTGCCGAGTGCCAACCTGATCAATGCTATTTTTGGCAAAAAATTTAAAATATGTGGTGGTTAATAAAAAAATTAATTAACAGGTTGGTGAAATACGTCATGGACCAATAAAACAATTAATTAACGAGTTGGTGAAATACGTCATGGATGAATAAAACAATTAATTGACAGGTGGTGAAATAGGTCGTGGTTAAGATAACAATATAAACCATTTGGCTATTTTAAATTTTTATATGCAATTCATAATTAATATCGTTGGCAAATAAGAGACCGTTAAAAGAACCACATCAGATTAGTTATAGGCGAATATGATGGTCAATAGCATCAAACAACAAATATAATTGGCGATTCTAATGAATATTTAGCAGTTACCATGTCAAGATTGGGTGAATATGGGCTAGCCTATACCTGCGTGATTCGCCAATTTCATGAAACATATTCCCTAGAATTCTCCAAAAGGTGAATATTCACCACTAAAAATTACACTGGGTTAAAGTATAACACAATTGCAAGAGAGATTATATGAACAAGAATAGACTTGTATTAATGATGCAATGATTGATGATTGAATTGATCCAATGAATTGATTTTAAAATGTACATAATAGGCCTCCTTATATAGGAAAGACAATAAGAGAATGATAAGGAGTTGATAAGCTATCACCTATGCAAGGTGTAATCACATGTCCACCAAATGTGGATCATCCTCCATTATGCAATAATATATTTGCAATAGGATGAGGATGATAATGTGATATGTGCACTAAAGGTGGATCTCACACCTAAAGTAGAATTTCTCCTACACCATGTGCTTAATTGAGGTGCAAACTCCTAGATGTCACAATGACAAACTACTATGTAATGCATTATCTTAAGAAATATTAAGTTAAGTGTACTTAGGAATATTTAATTACACCAACAACCCCCTTAAGTAAAACTTAGGGGAATGCACTTAAAATCACAATGCAAGATGGGTCCTAGCTACTAAGACATGTTAGGTACCCATGTACAATATGCAATGTAATACATGAAATGCATAACTCTCATAAAGTGGAGAAAGAGGGAAAACCTAATGGAAAAAACCCTCCCCCCAAAAAAGAGAGAAAAAAATACAAGATGCATGGATGGATGGAGTACTCAAGACCCCCCAATAACTACATACATCATGTATATACAAAGAATTATCCCCCCATAAGAAGGATAGTTGGAGACATGATATCCCCCCCATAATTAAGAATCTCCCATATTGATGAAGAGTACCTACAAACAAAAGATAAGATAATGCTTACAAGAAACATGTCTCCCCTTAGGAAGAAATAGATACATCAAATGATGAAGAAGCCAATCCATGTGAAAATGAAAGGAGGAAAAAGATGAAGGTCTCCATGGATGCATTTATGAAGACTGAATAGGTCTCTCCAAGCTCAAAGAATCTATCACATCATGTGACAAATCAAGTGAAGAAGAAGAATCGTGAATACCAATCTCCAAAGAAGGTGAAGAAGTATCTCCAGCTATGATGCTATCATCAAAGAGAAGAGAAACCCCCTCTTGTATGTCTACCAAATCTGCATCATGAGAATCAAAAACAAATGTTCAAAAGGCATCCAAGTAGTCATCACATTTTGCAAAATTTGAAGCACTATGATCATCATGCTTAATATTAGAGCCCATGTCTGAAGAAGCAGGAGGTGGAGGAGTAGGAAGCTCAACACTTGTCTCAACAAAAAAATGATTCAAGTGTCCAAGGTTCTCCTCACATACATAATTATCCCTTGGTAAAGGGATGTGAACATCATGAATATCATGATCATCAACAATAACAAAATGTGGAAAAGAATAAAAGCGTGATCTATGATCAACAACTCTCATAGCTATGACATCTCCAGTCTCCATGTCCCTAATGTAGAAATAATCAGGAGTGAACTCAATAATTTTACCTTGTGCTCCATGAGTAATTTTGTAAATAGAAAGGAAATTACTGGTTAAGGATGGTACATAAAGAACATCATTAATTATCCCCTCCCATAGGAATAGAACCTTTCCCACAAACCCTCATGTATGTGTTGTTACCCATCAAAATATTAAGAGAATTACAAGGCTCAATAGAACAAACCATATCCATAGAAGATGCCATATGATGTGATGCACCTAAATCAAGAAGTCATTTACCTTGTTTAAGATGTGTGGAAGCCAAAAGTGCTTTTCCCTAACCTTTATCTTTGAATGATGATGGAGATGTAGAAGTTGCCAAATGTGTAGAAGAAGGAATAGATACTGATGAGGGAAACTTAATATTGTTCTTTTGAATAATGTGAGTTAACTCATCAATCTTCTTGTGAAAACACTTATGCTCATCATGTCCTAGCTTTTTACAATATGCACATTTATCCCTCTTTCTAAACTAGATAATTCCTCTCTTGAAGAGGACTTAGATTCAGAAGTTTTGTGTGAAGGAGATTCATTACATTTGTCATGAGGCTTAGGATCCTTATGTTGCTTCTTTCCTTTTCCATTAGAAGCCTTTGAAGTGGATTCATTTGCAATCAATGCATGATTTGTTGAAGGCTTCAATTGACCGATATGTGCCAACTTTTCTTGTTCCCTTATGAGTTCAGCTACAAATTCATCAAGAGAATGAAATTTTTATGCACTACCAAAAGCATCCATAGTAGCATACAATGTAGAAATAAAGATAGAATATTCAAGACCTAGCTTGGAAAGAATAGAAAAAATCAATTGTTCATCCCCTTTAATAATGCCACATGTAGAAAGCTCCAATCTAATAGAATTGAACTTACAGAAAAAGTCTTGAATATTGTCAAAATCACTAGGATTTAGACCTATGAGCTCATTCTCTAATCTTAATTTCTTAATTCTATTAGATTTATGAAAGAGTCATTCCAATATGACCCAACCATCATGAGGATGTGTGCAAGATGCAATATGAAATAGAAAATTGTGAGAGATGGATGATCTAAGAGAGCCAAGTTCTTTATCCCTTCGATCAAACCATTTTCACCTTTCTGCAACACCTATAGTTGGTTCTTGATCCTTCCCAAGATTCATTCTAAGCAATCCAATACTCAACAAGTGATCACATAAATATTTTTTAAATTCATGGTAGTTATATGTAGTGAGGATTTTGACCTTTGAACTATCCATAATACATCCAAATAATGACTGATAATTATTGATAACTCCTTCAAATGACTAATGCAAATCAGAAAATTAAAATCCAAGGATTAACCAAGTGCAAATATAGCCCCAAAATGACCTATTTTTTAAAGTGATATCTCCACCCCAAATCACTGAAATATGATTGCAGATCTGGAAGGTGGACAAAAAATCATGCACTTTCAAAAATAAATTTACCTCAAACTGTTATCGTATGTGCCCAAATGAAGCCTTGGAAGTTGTAAAAATCAAGAATAGATAGGAACAGTCATGAAAATATTCAATTTTTATTACTCTAGTTACCAATTTGTAAAAATAATACCACCACTAGAATCTTCAGGAAATTCTACCCCAAATTAAAAAAAAAAAAGCTCAAAAAAAGGAGCTAAATTGAGCAAGATATTGCCCTTTGAAGTAAGACTGCAAATTCAAAAACTCCAATGGTGAAGGCAGAGAAATTTAAACCCCTGATAATGTCAAAAATTTACTATATTAAATTTGGTGTTCATCTAACCATCACTAAAATAGCCAATTTGCCCTATTTTGATGTCTAGACGGGTATCAAATTTAAACCCACAGAATAGATGACGAGGTAAAAAAATTGGACCAATCACTAACGTGGCCTGCTGACAGGGCTTTTGTATGGTGATGTGGCATTGTATGGTGGTGACATGGGAATATATGATGTGGCTGATAATGTCTATTGACTATACAGAGGTGACATGACAGAGTCTAGGTGGCAGGATTGCCACGTGTCACAACTTGATTATCTCATTGTTAGTCATTGACGTGGCCCTGCCTGTTGGTAGATGTGCTCCATGTGGTAGAGAGTTTGTAGAGGAGAGGTATGCATGGTAGTTGATACAACTATGTGTGTCCCACTATTTGTGTGTCATGTGGCATAGTGTCACAGGCGGAGGAGGCACAACGCCGCATGGATGGCGAGGAACGAGCGGAGGGGCCGAGTGGTGGAGTGTTGGTGGAGGGTCACTCGAGGTGGTAGGGACTTTTTAGTCCCACATTGATAGTGGGTGGGAATTGAGTCCCATTGATATATGAAAACTCATAGTGAGTAAAGAAAAAGTCAGGAAGGGAGCTTGATATAGGCACGGGCTCGGGCTCAGTCAGGACAGTGCTCTAAAGCTGACTTGTCATGTTCTCATGTTGTGATGACAATGTCACTTCTTGCAATGATGATGTCAAAGAATAAAGGGGTTGTACCAATCCTGAAACCAAATTTTGCAAGAAAAAATATTCCAAAAATAGCATTTTTTTTTTTTTCAAAAATCATACTACAGAGACACAGATCAGGTCATACAGCTCGATTTGCAAAAAAAATTTGCCTTTATTTTGACTTTTTTTGAATATGGGCAAGTTTATAGTTAATTTTAACCGAAACAACCTCTCAGACATAATGGTAAGGTCAGATCTATCCCAAAATTCTTCTACAACATGCTAGTCTTCATATCTAAGATGTGGACCTTTAATGCTTGTACCAAGATCTTGCCAAATAGGCTAATCAAAATGCTCCAATGGCTCTGATACCATATAAGAATTTATAAATAGAAAACATTGAACGAAGGATCTAGAGGTCAAAGAATAGCACAAATGTAAGAGCTCGATGATATGAACAAGAATAGACTTGTGTTAATAATGCAATGATTGATGATTGAATTGATCTAATGAATTGATTTTAAAATGTACAATGTACATAATAGGCCTACTTATATAGGAAAGGCGATAAGAGAGAATGATAAGGAGTAGATAAGCTATCACCTATGCAAGGTGTAATCACATGTCCACCAAATGTGGATCATCCTCCATTATGAAATAAAGTATGTGCAATAGGATGAGGATGATAATGTGATATGTGCACTAAAGGTGGATCTCACACCTAAAGTGGAATTTCTCCTACACCGTGTGCTTAATTGAGGTGCAAACTCCTAGGTGTCACAATGAAAAACTAGTATGCAATGCATCATCCTAAGATTAAGTTAAGTGTAATTAGGAATGTATAGTGTAAAAATGGATCCACACTCTATACAAAGGAGAGGAAGAATACCAAGATTTATCCTCCAATGAGACCCGATTAACACAAAGGTAAGTGTCAATTTATGATCTATACAAAGGACATAAATGGCTTGGGATAACTTCTCCCTCACCTCTAGAAAGAGATGGTTTAGGAAAGAGAAATTCAAAATATTTGAAAAGTAAATCTAGAAGACTACTATTGAAATGAAGAAATAAAAAGTACTTACCTCTGAAAAAGAATATGCTGGAAACCTTGTCAAATGGTCTCAAAAATTATTGATTTTTGCAATCCTAAACCAAAACTATGAGATCTACAAAACCCAAAAAAATTTATCTTTTCCGGTCCAAGTCGACCTTTACCCCTTTATGTTGACCTGACATAGCCAAGGGATGGTGTATCCAATTAAGGTCAGTCCAAACCTTGTAGCTTCAGAATTACATAGAAGAATACTTAACAACAACATAATAATTATTTAACTCTGATTTCCATTAACATGCTTGGCTATAAGGCCTTCCGGGTTAGGGCCAATTACAATCAGAAATAATTCTACAAGATCACAAGATCCAATACAACTCTAGCTAGTTCAATTCTAAAAACTATCAGCAACTGATGGAAACCCTAAGGAAGATCTAAACTTGAGCCCACAAGCCTCCAAGCAATCTCCTTGTCTCCAAGCCTCAACCACTAGCTCTGTTATTACAAACTATCAGAAATCAATCTGGTCTGCAAGATCACATAGGATCTTTTCCACAACTTCACCAACTCTAGTTTTCCCAGATCGACTACTCAATAATTCCAACTGATCCCCTAAACAACTACCCAAACACCCCTTTAAATACTGATCATCATCCACAAGTCGACTAGATGAAACCATTAACTCCTCCTAACAAATATTAAATGCAATACAAGTCAGCTCTCAAATAGCCTTACAAACATTTAATACAACATATCGGCCTCCAAATCCACATAGGAGAATCCAACAAAAGATACAAACAATAAATGCACCAAGTCGGCTCAACAAATCACACAGAACTCCATTCAGTAAGACCAACTACCGAGTGCCAAAGAAATAACTAAGCAATAGTGAAATGCCCGAGCATTCCAAGCATTGTCGAGCACCATGTCAACCAAGCACCACAAGCATCACTGAGTACCAGTTTCACCAAGCACCAGAGATTTCATCAATTTCCTTCAACAACCAAGCTTCCTTCAATGACTGAGACCATCAGTCAAAGCTGCAACTGAGTTCCACAGAACCAAAATACCACACCTCTATGCAGATTCACCGAGTACCCTAGAATGCCCCTAAATCAAATACCCCAGGTTCAAAAACATGTTCATATGTGAGAAGAACATCTTCCAGGATTCAAAACATAAATCCTAAACTAGTTCTTCACATACAAGTCCTCCAACTTTTTAGTTTGCATACTCTTCCACTTTAGTTTCCTCTATCTTTTCAAGTCTTTTCTTTACAACACACAGGTCTATTCTTCATGTTGATCATCCATACCTTCAGGATCTACCAACTCAACTCAGATACCAATACTCAGGCTTCTCCTATCAAGTTTTGTATCCATCAAAGGCAGCAAGGAAAACTTCCTGTCATCATTCTCAATAGTAAACACATTCTTCACACAATCATACATAGCTCTGCAATCAAATTGCCAAGGTCTACTGAGCAATATATGACAACTATTCATATCCACAATATCACATAGCACAAGATCCTTATACTGGCCAATCTGAACATCAATGAAGCAATTTTCTCTTACTTCCAAAGCATGATCATCTTGCAACCAACCAATTATATAAGGACGTGGATGTCTCATTCTATTCATACCAAGTTTCTGAACCATGCCCTCAGCAACAAGGTTATCAGTACTACCACTTTTAACAATAACATCACAAAGTTTACCTCTAGACTTGCATTGAGTCCTAAACAAATTACTCCTCTAACAAGGTTCATCCTTTGTACCAAGTAATGTTCGTCGAGCTATCAAGTTCCCAGATTTTGGTTCATTCTGAATGTTCTCATTCACCACAGCAGTTCATCGGTCACCAACCTTTTGTGTACACTCAAAAGAATGGTGTCCTTCTTCTCCATAGTTATAGCAAGTACCCTTAAAAATAACTCTACCTATCTTCTTCTTTAATTCCACAAGTTTCTATTCATCTTCTGCATCAATCAATTTATCCTTCACCGAGTGATCAATATTTTCCTTCCCTCAGGAGTTACTATGTTGTTTCCTCTTCAACTTATCTTCTACTTTTAGAGCATAATGATAAGCATCTTTGACATAATCAATCTTTAGCATACCAAGCTCATCTTGAATATTGAATCTCAGACCATTCACATACCGAGCTACCTTTTCCTTACCAAGCTCTCTATGTCCAGACCAAATAGTAAGTTTGTAGAACTCCTCGGTATAATCTTCAACAAACAACTCCTTCTACTTCAGATTATGCAATTTCTTAAACAATTCAAGATCATAGTTAGTAGGTATGAACTTAGCTTTCAACTTAGTCACCATCAACCTCTACCGATTGATCTTTAGTTCACCTTCATCTTCTCTATCTCTTTGTAGTTCTTTCCACCAAAGAGAAACATGTCCTTTCAACTTTGTTTGTGCCAATCTCACCCGAAGAGGATCTTCAATTTCTTCTAGCTCAAATAAATCTTCAAGTTCACTGATCCATTCAATCAAGTTCTCAGGTTTCAAAGTTCCAAAGAAATTAGAGACTTCCATTCGGTAACTACTACTTAACCAAGCTTCAGATCTATGCAACCGAGTAGTCCTGTCTTCACCAGATTTGTCTCTCCGATCATCACCACTAGATCCAACAGCTTCAAATTCATCATCATTTTCTTCATAACCATCTTTGGTAACAACATTTTCAGGTACACTAGCAATAGTTCTCATGATCTTAGTGACCATGTCATTCTTCATCAGTTCCATCTCAGATCTAAAATTAGATTTCACCTTCTTTGTAATCCTAGATTCCACAGTATCACAGAGATCCGCAATTACTCTAGGGTCCAATATTCTTAGAGGCATCCTTAAAGATAAGAGAAACCCTCTACAACAAACCCTACACTGATCACCTTGTGACAATCTCCAAGTTGTATGCAAGTCAGATCAATTTGCTACCTTGCATGAACAACTAGGGAAAGATTCCACAAGTTAGTGCCATGGATCAACAACTAAGATCATTTGATCTCTTCACCAACAAGATCAACTTTACAAGATCAGCTTTTCTAGGTCAACCTTTGCTTCCAAAAGATCTACTCTTCTCCATAAGATCTACTCTGCTCTGATACCACCTGACACAGCCAAGGGATGGTGGATCCAATTAAGGACAGTCCAAACCTTGCAACTTCAGTTTTACACAATGGAATACTCAACAACAACACAATAATTTTTTAACTCTGATTTTCATTAACATACCCAGCAGTAAGGCCTTCTAGGTTAGGGCCAATTACAATCAGAAATAATTCTGCAAGATCCAATACAACTCTAGCTAGTTCAGTTCTGAAAACTATCAACAACTGATGGAAACCCTAAGGTAGATATAAACTTGAGCCTGCAAGCCTCCAAGAAATCTCCTTGTCTCCAAGCCTCAACCACTAGCTCTGCTATTACAAACTATTAGAAATCAATCTGATCTGCAAAATCACATAGGATCTTTTCCACAACTTCACCAACTCTAGTTCTCCCAGATCAGCAACTCAATACTTCCAACTGATCCCCTAAACAACTACCCAAACACCCCTTTAAATACTAATCATCAGCCACAAGTCAGGTGGATAAAACCATTAACTCCTCCTAACAAATATTAAATGCAATACAAGTCAGCTCTCAAATAGCCTTACAAACATTTAATACAACATGTTGGCCTCTAGATCCACATAGGATAATCCAATAAAAGATACAAACAATAAATGCACCAAGTTGGCTCAACAAATCACATAGAACTATAGTCGGTAAGACCAACTATCAAGCGCTAGAGAATTAATCGAGCAATATTGAAATGACCAAGCATCATCGAGCACCATGTCGACTGAGCACCAAAAGCATCGCTGAGTACCAGTTTCACTGAGCGCCAGAGATTTCACCGAGTTCCTTCAGCGACTGAGATTCCTTCAATGACCAAGACCGTCAGTCAAAGATACAACCGAGTTCCACAGAACCAAAATACCACACCTTTATGCAAATTCACCAAGTACCCTAGAATGCCCTTGCATCATGACCTTAACCTGCACTGCTTTGACGAAAATTCTGTTCATAGATCCTGAAATTTTTCTGAAAAGGGTATCTAAATCTGCTTTGTAATTTGTTATTATGCACCTAATCCTGCAAGAAAATAAGGTTTTGTTTGTTTGGATGAGGGGTTTTCCTTAGTCAAACCCCAGTTTTGGAATTAACCTTGAAGTAGAATTGAAATTGTAGTAATAAACAAAGTAAATAGAATAATTTACCTTGCTTATGTTGAAACCCTTGTAGAGGATTCAAATCCTTAAATCCACAAGGATGAATTCTTGAAGTTGTTTGAACCTTGTAGAAGAGTATGAAGTTGATATACCATGCCAATTCATGGCTCCATTGAAGTAAATGTGCTCATGTACTTTAATTGAGAATGCAAGATGCAGAATGTAGAAATCTTGAATGCTTGAGAGATCTTGAGATTGCTTGATAACTTGTAGATAATAATGGATTGCCTTCCTCTCTTTTTTTTACTTTTCACTTGTAAGAATGAGAGAGGAAATCCCTTCTTTGATAGTGATCTTGGGCACCAAGTCTTAGAGAGGCCAACATA
The DNA here is from genome assembly GCA_027943335.1 of Chamaecyparis obtusa. Classification (NCBI taxonomy): domain Eukaryota; kingdom Viridiplantae; phylum Streptophyta; class Pinopsida; order Cupressales; family Cupressaceae; genus Chamaecyparis; species Chamaecyparis obtusa. The sequence continues at coordinate 802,573 of BSBK01002409.1, forward strand.
GAAAACAATAATTAAGGGTCCATGGCACAAAACTCTAGAAGGGGTCCACCCTTAAGGTAGAAATAAAAATAATTATTTAAGAGCCTTGTCACAAAATTTGAGGTAAGGCCAACCCCAAAGTTAATTTGAGCATTAGGCACAAAACTCAAGAAAGGATAATCTCAAATAATAAATTAGGAATCCTACACAGAGCTTGAGAAAGGTCTACCTCAAATATTAATTCGAGAATTTGACAATTAACTCAAGAAATAGTGGCCCAAAAGAGGGAAAAGATGAAATTTTGATGAAACCCCAAAATTGGGACCTAACCCCAAGGACCCTGGACCCTAGGGTCAAGGTCGAGGTCGACCTTGACCTAGGTCAGGATTGAGGTCGACCTTGACCTAGAGGGTCAGGACCTTAGGAAATGTGCCCAAGTCTCATAAATAGAGAGAAAAGGTTGAAAATAGGGGCAAAATAGACACATAAGCACATGAAACCCCACAGAAGCATGAAAGTGTTTGAATCAGGATCAAAATAACCTACTAGGGAGGGCTAAAAGGTCTCAACATGGAGTGCGTCCATTTTAAGAAGATACAAGGAATATTTAATTACACCAACGTTATAAGTGCAAAGTATTGGACATTTTCATCCTGAAGATTTTTTTATCTATGATTGGAAGATCTTGACAAAAGTGACTAAGCAGGAAATTATGAAGACATGTTATTTCCTCTAATATAAAGGGAAGAGTAAACAAGGAGTATTTGTCAGTGGAAAACTAAATATTATGATTATTTATTTTATCTGAATAATTTTATAATCAAACATTGTAATGGTTTGAATCCCTCCCTTAAAATGATAAAATCAAGACCAATAAAGGAATCAGCATTGTAATCACCTAAAATTTGTCTAGTAGAACCTAAGCCTCTAAATTCAATCAAATTGCCTCAAATAAAATCCTAAATCTCAAAGGCATATTTACTAGACATAATTGTGCAAAGTAACCTTGAAAATCCCCTTTGCATAATTAAATCAAAAATCTTATATCAAGCTTATACTATGGTCTAATTTCTAGAGCTTTCATATTTATTTAATTCCTATAATATTTATTTTAATATAAATTTTCTACACTTTTATTAAAAGAACACATTCGCATGTGTGCACATACTTAATCTTGATTAATTAGCAATTAAAGAGGATTTTTGCTTTCAAAATTATTATTTTGTCTTATCTTACATGACATCTCTTTTGCCTCTTAATCCTCACCACTCATTTCTAACTAACCTTGCATCTCTTTCACTCTCCTTTTGCCTCTCAATCTCAATCACACATTTGTTTGCCTCTTAATCTCCACCCTCCATTCTTGAGGCAATTTCTTTAAAAGGATGCTCTTCCTTGGCTAAAGGGTCCCAATCTTAGTCTTTTGCATCTTGCTTTCTTGCATTCTTAGAGTAAATCTTCCTTATTTTGAATTCTTAGTTCTTAGTTTCTTAGTAGCTCTCATTCATTCTTATTTTACTTCATTTCTTAGCATAATCTTGCATTTTTAATCTAGTTTTATTTCTTGCATTGTTTCATAGCATAGCTCTTACGTTCTCATTCTAGCATACTAGTTGTTTGCATCCAGTCTAGCTTAAATATCTCATTTTAGCTTTGTTAATCTTGCATTCTAGTTCATTCCTAGATTTTCATTACATTTGAATCTTCCATTTTGGAGTAGTCAAGTCACTATCTTTGTACCAATTTGATGAGCATCATGAGAAGGATTAAACTCGCTTCAACTAGGAAGCAATAAGTCACTTTTGGAAATTCAGTTTGTTCATATGATATGGCCTCCTATAGCTAAATTCTTGAGTTAATGACTTATTGAGTGTTGGTTGTTTCTCAAGTTTGAGTACCAATATTTGACCACACATTTTTGGCACCCACTGTGGGGAAAGAATTTAAAATTTGTCCCTTTACTTGCAGATTTTTTTGGCTTATTTTCTAAAACTGTGACAAACAGTGAGAATACTCATACGAGCAAATAGTATTTTGGGAGTTTACTCATACTACACTATGGGAATACTCGTACTATCATATGAGAACTCTCTTATTGAATAGCTATACAAGGATTTTACTTGTACTACACTGTGTGAATTCTCGTATGAGTGTGCATCTCAAGAAATTTTGTGTTTACTCATATCAGAAATAGAGAGCATTTTTAGGGTCCTAGATCTCATATTTTTTGGATTTTGATGCTTTTTTTGGCTTTGACCTTCTCTTTGTAGGTTCTAATAGGTTTTTGCAAGGTATTTGATAAGGAAATTGCTTGCAAAAGATATCAAAACTTGCCTATTTCAGGACTACTAATGCTTTGTGGATGTAGGACACTTTTCAAAGAATTATTTGGAGACTACTAAAGCTATTTTTTTTATAGGTTTCCTTGGAGATACAAATCAACATTATGTTTTAATAAGTTTGGTTTTCTAGGCATCTAGCTTAATTAGGTGGTTTCTTTTCTTTTGATTAGTTGAGTAGTAGGAGAGTATGCTCTTCACCTCCTAGATGATGAATCGAAAATCTTAACCTACTTGATTGGCTACTTGTAAAAGAAATTTTGGGTGAATGAACATGTTCTTGATGTATTTGGGAGAAACTATGGAGTAGGAGAGTATTCTCTTTTCCTTATAAAAAATAAAAAATCTTGACCTCCATTAGCTATCCATTTTACTTTCTTGCATTTACCTTTAGAGGGTCTGCCAATAGAGCAATCTTTTGGGAATGACCCAACTGGGGAACAAGCGAACTCGGCTTACTCTATCCCACTATATTCAAAATATTCTTTCAATATAAAGAGAGGGAAGACTTGGGTATTTTCTACTTCTAATACTTCTTCATGTGTAGGGATTACTTTCCTCAATCTTGTTTAGAAAGACTACGCTTGTTTAGGCACTTGTAGGGACATCTTAGTCTCAATCTTGTTTACAAGACTACAAGGGGAGTACATTAAACTTTTATAGGGCTGAGAGGTCTCAATCTTTCTTGCGAGACTACAAATTTTGAGTGTTTGTAGGGTTATAGGCCTCAATTTTGCTTGTGGAACTACAAGAGGTAGTCATGAACGGAGACCCTTACTAAACACCTTAGCATTTAGAGGCCAACCATTTTAGTCATGTGACTTCCTTTGTGCAAGGATTGATCCAAGTGGATTTACCCATATCACCCCAAGATTACTCACCATATATTCTCCCTTGGACAATAAATCTTGAATGTGGCAATATAGAAAGACATGCGTTGTGAGCGTTGATCTTGTCCAATTGATCCATAACTTACATAGTCCTAGGAAAGGCCATTCAACCACTTAATTGTGGGTCCAAGAGCATCAAGTTGTGGGAAAATTTTGGAACACTTCCCTTTTTGACCTTAGGTAGTTTTTGTTGATGTTCTTTAATGTGCTAAGACTCGTGAAGACTTTTGTGAACATACAATTGATATATTTGACACATTGCTACACCTCGCTAGACTTCACAAATGCTTGTATCCCCAAAGTTTCTTTGTCCTTTGTTTTATTGTTTGAAGACCTTGTTTGATCACAATCATTGCTTTCTTGAAACTTTTAGACTTGTTTAGAATACTCAGCCTTATCAATGTCCTTATGGCCTTTTATATGTTATCCTGATCAGTAAGATGCTTATCTATCACTGGTACTTTCAAACTAATTGACCTTCTATTAGTAGTTTGGTATCACTTCTCTTTTTCTCTAAAATCTTGTAAATTCTCTAGCTCTTATCTCCAAATACCTTATTTTAAATTCAATCTTGCAACTTTGTCACAAGTGCCACTCAGTGGGAATTCAGGCCTCATTCTTGGTACCTTGTACTTAGTTCCCTTGGCTATATCAACCTAGTCACAAGTATCACTTAGCAGGCATTCTAGCCTTATTATTGATATCATGTACCTCATTCTAGCCACATTATCACTTACTACTTACTTTCAAGACATATCTATCATTACCTAGATCTTCTAGCACTAGTTTAGTAACCTTGTTACTCTCAGTTTTTTAATCTCATCATCTATTCCAGTCAAAACTTGTAGTCATTCCTACAAGGCTGCAGTTGATCCTAGAGGGAAAGCCATTTACAATACTGTTGAACCTTCCTCTCATGAAGAGACTTTCCATCAAGGTTTTGATTATCAATCAATCCCCTTTATTGATGTTGAGAACTTTGTTAATGTCAACATGACGAGATTTGGTTGGGTATTCACAGAAAACCCAACTTTGATTCCTTTGATGATGAGGAACCTTCTCAAGAATAAATTTGAAAGTGCCAAGAAGATAAACACTTTCACAAAGTGATGGAAGCTATTATGAGCCAAGAAAAACATTGGTATTTCATGCATCTTGCATCCATGGGGGTGAAACTCCCTCTTGACTTTGATGTTAATGACTTCTTGGAAGAAGAGTCTCCTCTTATGGCAATCAATAAACAACTTCAGGATTTGCACTTTGAGATCTCCCAACTAAAAAGAGAAAAGGACCCACCACCTATAAGCACTCACTTGAGTCAATATGTCCTTTTCCTTTTGACAAGAATCTCTATATGACACCTTTTCCATCCAAGGTGGAGATCCCCAAATATGACAAATATGATGGCAACAAAGATCCCCAAGATCATGTGCGTGAATTTTGTGCTCACAACATGGAGTTTATGCATGAGAAGACTTATCTAATTAGACTTTTTCCTTGAAGTCTTAGTGGCCAAGATATGAGATGGTTCTCCTCACTTGTCCTAGGTATTAAAACTTTTGATGATCTTTTCCAATAGTTCATCCAACAATATTCCTACAATATTTCTCACACTATCACCATGCTTATTTTGTGCAACACTAGATAGCGTGAGGGAGAACTCTTTGCCACATTTCTTAAGAGATGGCAGTGATTGTTTACTTAGTATCCTCGACAAATTCCTAAGAAAGAAAAAATTGATATATTCATAAACACTTTGGTTCTTGAGATTAACTATATATTACAAATGAAAACACATATTTCATTTGACAAGCTGGTTGAATCATCTATACACATAGAAGATGTCCTTGTTCAGAAAGGAGAGATCACTCTTCAACATAAAGAACACAAGTCCTCTTCTAACATCCAACATAACAAGGATAAGTACAAGTTTTGGATCAAAGCCAAAGATCTAGTTAATGAAGGAGTCATGGGTGAGACCTCTTTATATATCTTTTCTAAACCCAAAGAACCATCTTTCAATCCTTTTGTAGGTATCCAAGCAGAAAAGGTTAACAAGAGCACTCAATCTGGCTCTATAACTAAGATCAAAAGAGATAGGCCATGGATCCCCAGGCCTGAGAGAGAGATACTTTACTCCTCTTGGATAATCCCTTGAGAATGCCTTGAAGATGCTTTTGATGAACAAAATCATCACTCTGTCAGATAATTCTAAACCCTATGATCCTGAGATATATCCTAAGTAGTGGAATGACAACCACTACTACGATTATCATCACAACAATGACCACAAGATAACTGAGTACATGAAGATCAAACATCTCATCCATGATCTCATCAATAATGAGACAATTATGATTGACCCCCCACAAACAAATATGAATCATAAGGATTTCAAGGAGCCTTTTCCTAGTACAAAAAATGGGACTCATCTAAGCCAAATGATAACAAGGTGAGTTACACATACTCTAATAATGACAATGTGATCAACATGATTGAGTCCTCCAACCATACTTTAAATCTTATCAAAATCAAGGACAAGGCTCAAGCTTAATCATCCAACATGGTAACCCGCTCTCAAGGAAAACTTTCTCTAAACGGAGAAGGTTCATCCTTCTCCTCTACTTCTAAACAAAAAACAACTCTAGCATCCAAACTAGCTACCTCATCAATAGCATGGGATTACAATCTGGTTGACCAACTTCAATGCACACCTCTTAGATCTCAATACTTGAGCTACTCAAAATCTCTCCTACACATAGAGATATTCTACAAAAAGCCCTCTTATTGGCTAACATGCCTAAGGAACTAGGCATAGCTAAGTTCCAGTCCATGGTTGGTCATCTCGTTTCTCCTCATTATTTGACTTTTTTTGAATAAGATGACAAATTTTTCAGTCATTCGTATAACTAACCTCTCCATATTAAATTCATTATCCATAAGAATAGAGTGAAATTCATTTTGATAGATGGAGGTGCATGTTTGAATATCTACACATTTAACCTAGTTAAAGCTCTCGGTTTCTTGGAACATGCTATTGATCCTCGATGCAAAATTAAAATCAAGGCATATGATGAAAAGGAAAGTTCCTCTAAAGGCATGGTAGTCTTTCCCATTCAGGTAGGTCTTGTTCAATGAGACATCATTTGTAATGTCTTGGACCTTCCTCTAGAATATAACATACTTATGGGTCGCCCATGGATCTATAAATATAAGCAGTCTATTTTACATACCATCAATGTATTAAGTTTCCTCACAATGGAATTGAGGTTATTATTCCTACATACTATGCATACACATGTAAAAATCTTAAACAGGTAGAGATAATGGTGGCTCACAACAAAGAATGGTCAAGTCCTAAAGAAGAAGAATAAAAGGGAAAAGAATCTTTATCCAATTATGGGAAAAGAATACTAGTCAAACCTAGTAGTATGGGAGAATATTGAGTGGACACTCTTCCAATTTCCCCAAGATCTTATGGTTGATCATCTCCCTCATTCCCTCCTACAGCTACAACAACACCTATCATACATGAAAGTACCAAAATGGTCAAGGCTAAAGTTCCTCTAGAACTATAAAAGGAGGAGAGTGTTGTGTTGCAATGGCTTTATAAGGGAGAATAAGTTGAATAGGAGGTAAAATATGTTGACATTTCACCTGAAAAGTATGGTGTAGCTTACCAGCTTATGCACAAAATGGGATATGATGGGAGAAGTCCTCTTAGAAAAGGAAAAGGCCTCCTTGAACCCCTAGATGCTAAATTCATAAATCCAAAGGACAAGATTGATGTCAGCTACCATGTACGTAAATTTGACAAACCTAGCCACAACACTCCCACATTTGACCAATATGAGGACTCGGACGATGAAGAAGTAGAAATTCAAACTATGACATATAAAAGACTATTGCATATTCAAACTCCTAATCTGGATTATCAAGGGGAACCTTACATACCATCTCAAGCACCTCAAGAACATGCCCCAGGAGAACTCATGGACCTAGTAGGAAATGGTCCTAATCAAGAAGACAACATTCAATCTCTTGAGCCAATCACTGATACTGCTAGTAATACTACTGCTATTACTATTGAAAATGTCGTTGATCCTAAGTTTATGCATCCTAATTGGGGGCAACTTGTTGATATTTCCCACATCTTGGATATGCCTAGATTCATGCCTATTCTAGACTACTCTACCATTTCTACTACTAAACAAGCTCCTACTACTAAAAGTACACCTCTTGAGATAGAATAAAGTGATGATGAAGATCTCCCTCCTATAATAAGCCTAGCTGACTACATCAGGCAATATTAGAATAGTGAAATAGATTTGCATGAATATGAGTGGGACTCACTATCAAATGCTACAGTGGAGATTTAGGATGATGTCATACATAGGTACACCACTGCTACATATTTTAAAAGAGGAGAAATCTCAAATTCTCAAGTCTAAACAAATGATGAAGATCACTTCAATCCTCCTATGGAGATCATCCTCATAACTTCTAGGTCATCTTCTTCTAACCAAGTCAACATCCCAACTAATTAGGAGAGTCATGGGTACATAATATCTCATCCTACAATAGCTACATGGAATTTAGGAAGGTCTACAATTGAGATGGTTCCTGCTCCTACATTTTTGGAACATACAAATCTTCAAGAATGAGAAGATGGACTTACTTCTAGGAATAGGATATCTCGGTGAGATTTACACAATACTCCTATAAAATCCTATGATTCTTCTAGGATAACTTGTGATCTATGATTCTCTATGGAGGATAAATTTCTTGATCTTTCAGAGACATTCATGAATAATGAGGATGATATCAATATCTTTACACTCATGCCCATTGAACCTTTATCCCTTATCCATCCTAAGTTAATTGATTGGACCCCTTCAAAATCTATCCAACTCATATTCTTTAACATTGACCATGAACTAGCATGTTATCTAAGTGTTGTTGAACCTTCCCCCTCTTACACCAGTGCAATGATCAGAGACATGATAGTAGAAGATATCTAGTATCTCAATTAAAAGAATATAAACAAAAATAATAAATGGTCTGATGGTGAAAATCACTTTGTGGCGATGTTATACCCAAAAATAGTAAAAATAAATGATGCATCCAATGGTGAAAACCTCTCTGGAGTGCCTATGAATGAGATACTTGATATCCTTCTAGAACACTTCTAAGAAATATCATCAGTGCTTATCAAGCCTACACAAAAGGTCAACTTGGGAATAACTGAGAATTCACAAATTATACATCTAACACAATCGTTATCTGAAGATGAAAGACAATAGTTTGTCTAGTTCTTCATAGAGAAGAAAATAAATTTTGCATGATCTTATTCTATATACCTGGCTTGGATACAAACCTATCGTGCATCATTTTTCTATTGCTCCAGGCATCAGCCAATTAAACAAAAACTGAGGAAAATGCAGCCATATATTGCATTACTAGTTAAAGCAGAACTTGAGAAGCTATTGAAATCCATGTTTATTCAAGCTATAGACTATGTTGATTGGATATCTAATATTGTGCATATATCCAAAGATGACAAGTCAATTCGCATATGCACATACTTTAGGAATCTAAACAAGGCATGCCCTAAGGATGATTTTCTATTGCCCAACATTGACATGATCGTAGATCTCACTATAGGGTTTCAAATTTATTCCTTAATGAATGGATTCTCAAGCTAAAATCAAATCCACATTGCACTAGAAGATCAAGAAAAGATAGCATTTACTTGTGCATGGGAAATCTTTTGTTGGAATTTCATGTCTTTCAGTCTAAAGAATTCTGGTGTAACATACCAATGTGCTATGATGACTATATTTCATGATATGATGCATAAAAACATGGAAGAATATGTGGATGACACACTAGCTAAATTTTTCACTAGAGATATGCATCTTTTTTATTTAGAAAAGATCTTCGCCAGAATAGAGCAGTTCAACCTGAGGATTAATCCAAAAAGGTATTCTTTTGGGGTCACTTCTGCTAAACTTCTTGGATACATAGTCTCAACACATGGAATTGAGGTGGACTCAGCCAAAGTCAAATCAATTATGGAAATGCAATCTCCATGTAACATTAGTCAAATGAAGACCTTGTAGGGAAAATTACAATCCATCAAGAGATTTATCTCTCATATAAATGACAAGGAACAACCCTTTACTAAGAATTTTCATAAAGGTGTCACCTTCAAGTGGAATGAGGATTGTGAAAATCATTTTCAACAAATCAAAGAATATTTGGCTAATCATCCATTGTTAATGGCTCCTACTCTGGGTAAGCCCTTATTGCTCAACATCTAAACTATTGCGACATCTTGGGGGCATTTCTCGCATAGCATGATGATCAAGGATATGAGAAATTTATCTATTATATTAGCAAAACACTAGTCTCTTATCAGCTCAACTATACAGTGATCAAGAAGGATTTCCTAGCGGTAGGTATTTGCTTCCCAAAAGTTCAGACATTACATGTTGTCTTACTCCACACAACTAATAGTAAAAATTGATCCTCTCAAGTACCTTCTGAAAAAGGAAACACTAACAAGATGGTTAGTTAAATGGGTAATGATACTCACTCAATTTGACATCACATATGCTGACCAGAAGGTAATCAAAGGGTAAGTTTTGGAAAATCATTTAGCATATGCGCCTCTACAAGATACATATCCCCTTGTCATTGAGTTTCCTAATGAATCTATCTTATATTTAATGCAACATCCTTGGAAGATTTACTTTGATGGCTCATTTACATAACAAGGTATTGGTGTCAGTGTTTTGTTCATCTCTCCATAGGGTTACAAAATCCCTAAGGCATACACGATGATTTTCCCATGCATGAATAATATGGCACAATATGAAGGACTAGCTAATGGACTCAAACTATCTATTGAATGGAAAATTAAGGAACTCCATGTATATGGTGATTCTCAGTTGGTGATTAACCAAGTCATTGATAAGTATCAAACTATAGATGAGAAGCTCTTGTCGTATAAATGTCTAGTTGATGATTTGAAGAAATAATTTATGTTTATCACTTTTTAGTAGTTACCACGTGCAGAAAATAGAGCAGCAGATGCCATGTCTAGCTTATCCTCCATGTTACAATTGTAAGAGCATCAATTATGCTATGATTTACTAGTGGAAGAACTCTCATTCATTTCCTATGACTCTCCTTATTCCCAAATTGTATGCACCGTCATTGCTACAAACTCCTCTCTCTATAACCAAATCTATCACTACCTTCAACACCAAACCATTCCTGAAGACCTATCTAAAAATTAAAAAAGGAACCTCATAAGAAGTTGTTCCTAGTATTTACTCATCGCTAATTACTTATTTAGGAGAGGTCTAGGCAGTACTCTTCTTAGGTGTCTCAAATGTGAGTAATCTGACAAAATGTTAAGAGAAGTCCATGATGGTGTTTGTGGATCTCACTCTAATGGTCTTTCTTTGGCTAAGAAACTCTTGAGAGAAGGATACTATTAGCCTACCATGGAGAAATATGCTATCCAGTTTGCTAAGACCTCTCAGAAATGTCAGTTCCATAGGAATCTAATCAATGCTCCTACTCAAGACTTGCTTCCTTTTATCACTCATTGGCCATTTCAACAATGGGATTTTGACCTTGTGGGACAAATATATCCTTCATCTTCTAACAACCACAAGTTCATCATAATAACTACTAAGTATTTTACCAAATGGGTTGAATTTATTCCCCTCATTAAAGAAACAAGAAATTATATAGCTATGTTTATCCTCAATTACATCATCTGCAGATACAAGATGCCCTCTTTGATTGTTACAGACAATGGAGCCTAGTTCAAAAATAGTGAAATTAACAAGATTTGTGAAATATTTCATATCACACACCATTCCTCCTCAATCTAATATCTTATGAGGAATAGAAAAGAAGAAGCCTTGAATAAGACAATCCTAAAAATCCTACATCGAACGGTTAATAAGTCAGGAAGATATTGGCATCTACAAATCAATCCAACTCTATGGACTTATAAAACAAGCATAAGAATAGCTATAGGGGCTACACCATTTTCCTTGGTTTATGGTTCTAAATAAATCCTACCAATCAAAGTTTAGATACCTTCACTTAGGGTATCACTATATGGACTTATCACGGATGATGACTATAGAATCTCCCGACTTCAAGAGGTAGAACTATTGGATGAACGTAGAAAATTAGCATTTGACCATCTGAGGGTTTATCAAAAATGAATGTTTAGAGGCTACAACAAGAAAGTTCACCATCAATAATTTTAGGTCGGTGATCTCATTCTAAGAAAAAATCCAAAGAATCAACAACATCGAGAATAGAAGGGAAAATTTGAACCTAATATGTTGGGTCCTTTTGTCATTACTACAACATTTGGTTTTATGGCTTATCATTTGGCTACTCAATAAGGTGATTTTCTCAGAGAGCCTCTCAATGCTTTGCACCTGAAATGATTCTACAACTAGACATTTTGAGTCCTATACAACATTCTATGATCCTAGAAAAATCCTAAAAACTATATAAAGTCCTGAAAAATGATCATCCTAGTGAAAACCTCAAAACAAGCACCTTGATGTATAAAAAAAAAATCAAATATTAAAAAAAAAATTAAAAAAAGAACAAAAATGAAAAGAATAAAAAAAGAATAAAAGAGGAAAAATGTGCCTTGGTGAAAGCCTGGAAATAGGCACCTTGGTAGCAAAAATAAAATAATTCCAAGTGGTTAAAACCTGGCAAATAGGCATCACTTGTGATCAACGCTCCATCTATCAATGCGTGGCTAAACTCTCATGCTTTCATCAGCCTGATATTCTTTTGTAATCTTGCCCTTTGTTTCCTTGTGACATCATGGACTTGAACTAGTCTTAGTATGGTCCTCAGTTCTTATATGTCATCTAGGGGAAATCGTATGCCTATCTGAGTTTTCTAAACTTTATCACTTGGTCGACCTCTTGAGCTTAACCTCTGTCAGTTTATTAGTCCTTCCCAAAGGACAATTTATCACTGACACTGCTTGGTGTTTCTCAACACCCTAATTCTACAATGTTTCTTAACACTACCAATCTGCACATCACTGTATTTCTCAACACATCGTATTTTGCACTATACATTGTGCACTTGCACTTTGACACTAGCACAAATGTGTTTCTTGAACACCAAGCACCAACTACATCCTAGAAAACTGAAAATGACTGAGATATGTTGAATTATTTTCTTGTGTGTTGTCTATTATCATTGACTTCCACTTTCTAATTCTTCTAAGGTTTCTCGACTATGTCTACTTGACTAGAGATTCACGACTAGGGGCATAACAATGTTTTCTTTGATTTCTTCTTGTGGTGTGCTTTCAATGATCCTACGTTGTCTAATAAACTAACTATCTATGGTAAGAGCCTCCATCATGATTGGAATGTCGCCCATACCTCGACCCTCTTTATTTGGACACTTAGGTGAGGTTGGAATTATCTCCTTGTATGTTGCTTGTGTGTAGCACATAAATAAATACTCATGGTTATCTTGGTTTCTTGTGCCTCAATATAGGTGTTATCTTACAACATCAACTTGGAAACCATATTTAGGTGATCTTGATGCTTACATGTATTTCCTTCATCTTATCTGATAAGTTCATATTCATATCGTCATAGTCGCTCTTACACCAATGAAGGTTGTACTGACCCCCAATGTCCCAAACGCTCAAATGATGAAAAATAAATGGCTACTAGATCAGTGACTTGACTCATTTCTTATGGTGAATTTCAATCTAGGGTTGCATGTAATTGTGCATTTCTTGGTCTCCCTTGAGTTGTGCTTTCTTTTTAACCTTCATTTTTCCCTATTGAGGCAGTCGACTGTGAATTATCATCTTTGACCTACAACTTTCTCTGATTAATGTGAAATTGCACCATCCTGAATTTATTTTTGGTATCAAAATAAAAAAATTCAAGATTATTTAATTATTGAATGCATTTTCCTGCTATTGCTATCACTTCCTTCTCACTTCCTCCTTTCCAATTTTGATCCCAAGGGGGCATGAAAACATAAAAAATATTCTTCATCGATCAAATCTCCTAATTTGTAAATCTAGGAAATGAACCAAATCTTTATCAATCAACTTAGTTAGTGACTAAAACATCATCACTTAGGTTATCTCAACTTGATATTCTATGCATCCTTTCTAGAAGAGTGTTCTCATCACTCCACATCAGTTCACTCAAACAAGTATCTATTTGATCTCTTGGGGCATATTAGGTTCATTAGGACCCATATCAATCTAACATCATTCTCGGGGCATATCAGGTTCATCACAACTCATATCAATCTTGTATTGTCTCTCAATTAGATGATTAGCTTCCTCAGAATCCTTGTCAAAGAAATTATCTCAAAAATATTTTGCAGATATTCAGTCTCATCACTTCATATCAGGTTGGATACTCTCATCTCGCTTATCAGTCTTTTCTCAATCAAGTTTGGAGATGATATGTTTTATCGATCTTCGTTCAATCAAGTTTGGAATCGGTTCCTTATCTACAATCTATTCTTTGAATCAACATGTTTCTCACACATCGATTCAAATAGGGGTAAATGTAATCACCTAAAAAAATTCTAGTAGAACCTAAGCCCCAAATTTCAATCAAATTGCCTCAAAAAAAATCATAAATCTCAAAGGCATATTTACTAGACATAATTGTGCAAAGTAACCCTGAAAATCCCATTTGCATAATAAAATAAAAAATCTTATATCAAGCTTATACTATGGTCTAATTTCTAGAGCTTGCATATTTATTTAATTTCTATAATATTGCTTTTAATATAAATTTTCTACACTTTTAATAAAAGAACACAATCACATGCGTGCACATACTTAATCTTGATTAATTAGCAATTAAAGGGGATTTGTGCTTTTAGAATTTCTATTTTGTCTTATCTTACCTAACATATCTTTTACCTCTTAATCATCACCACTCATTTCTACCTAACCTTGCATCTCCTTAACTCTCTTTTTTCCTCTTAATCTCAATCACACATTATTTTTCCTCTTAATCTCCACCCTCCATTCTTGAGGCAATTCATTTAAAAGGAAGCTCTTCTTTGACTAAAGGATCCCAATCTTAGTCTTTTGCATCTTGTTTTCTTGCATTCTTAGAGTAAATCTTCCTTATTTTGAATTCTTAGTTCTTAGTTGCTTAGTAGCTCTCTTGCATTCTTAGTTTACTTAATTTCTTAGCATAATCTTGCATTGTTAATCTAATTTTCTTTATTTCATTGTTTCATAGCATAGATTTTGTATTCTCATTCTAGCATACTAGTTGTTTTCATCCAATCTAGCTTAAATCTCTCATTTTAGCTTTGTTAATCTTGCATTCTAGTTCATTCCTAGATTTGCATTACATTTGAATCTTTCATTTTGGAGTAGTCAAGTCACTAATCCTTATGTCAATTTGATGAGCATCATGAGAAGGATTAAACTCACTTCAACTAGTAAGCACTAACCCACTTTTGGTAATTTAGTTGGTCCATTTGATATGACCTCCTATAGATAAATTCTTGAGTTAATGGCTTATTGAGTGTTTCTTATTCTTCAATTTTGAGTACCAATATTTCACCACACAATCACATTGTAATATTTTTTTTCATCATTTAATAAAAGATATCAATGCTCTTCTTTTTCAACTGTTTGGTGGAATATTATTTCATTCAAGATTAGTTCTATATGGTTTTATTTCAAGAAAAGTGAAGGTTGTCTTAAATCTTCTTAAGAAAGAATTATTTATTGTCGTAGCAATTTGATAAATTATATTCATTTGAGACTTCTTGATCCTTGTTATTCTTGTCTAATTGATCTTTTCAATTAATAGTTAAATTCAATTAGACTAATTTTTGTCATAAGCAATAGTTAAATAAGATTGAGGGTAAGATTAGTTGATACATTCATCCCATTGGTGGATTTTGAAACTATCTCACAGATTTATACATAGGATCTTGAAGGGCTTGACTTTATAGCCTAATGAATAGAAGACATTGATCAAATCAAAACATCAGATTCATGTTCATTCCAAAATTCACTTCACTTTTCAAAATTATGAATTTGTAAGAGATTGTAGAAAGAGTAGAAATAGTAGCAATCAGAAGTAGGAGATAAAGAAGTTTAGAGTAGGAGTAAAGTAGAAAAAGTATAGATCAATTTCAAATTATATGCCAAGTTGAATTGATCAAATGAGAAGTAATACAATTTAAATATGCCCTTACATTTTTAATTGATCAAAAGAATATATTGAAACATTAAGCAATCACGTGCACCTATCTTGGTGTAGTAGAGATAGAAGTGCGAGGGAATTGGATCATATTGATCATTCCCGTTCATTGGCCATAATTCATTATTGAACCTAAGTATAAGATTTTTCATACCTTTAGGGTTTGGCAATCTACAATTTTGGGAACCAACAAATCCTTCCATTTCTAACCAAAGGAAATTCCTAATTGCCAGGGTCTAATGTAATCTTTAACCTTACTACCCCATTGCTCTTTGAGATAATGTTTCATGATCCTAACATTGATTAATATAACTATACTTGGGAAATCATATGTCATAAATCTTGCCAAAAAAGGGCCTTATCACCATTGTGGATATCCCACAAAAGGTACCTCATAATAATGGGTCTGCAATTCATTATGAAGTTCCACACTTTAGGTCTATGAGGAGGATTTCTCACCTCTAAAATATTTCTTTTCTCATTTCTTTTAAGGTATTTTTATTCAAGAATTATGGCCCATTTAAACTAGGTTTGTCTAACCATTTTCCAAATCATCTTAGCACCCAAGGCCTCATTTTATCATAGAAGGTTTTGTAGTCCAAAACCCTTGCATTATTTTGGTTTACATATCTTATCCCAGGAGATAAGGGCCATTTTATGTTTATCAGAGAGACCCTACCAAAAGAGCCTCCTCATCTTTTGGATGAGTTTTTTCCCCTTGTCCATGAGAGATAGAAATGATAAAAGATAAATGAGAATGGAGGAAATCTGTAATCTCAGCATGACAAACCTACCATCCCATGATAGCTACTTCCCCTTCCAAGATCCTAAGTGCTTATCTATAAGAGGGTACAAAGTTTGGTGTTCCTAAGTCCTTTATCCATTGAAAGGCCCAAGTATGATCATGGGAGACAACCCTTTATGTATCATATCACATTCAAAATTTCAATCTCTTTCCTTGGTTGTCTATTAATAAAGAACACTTCTAATTTATTATGATTTACCTCTTCACATGAGTCATTTGTATATTGTGACAAGATTTTGATGAATTTTCTAGCTTTGTCCTTTTTGGAGATGCTAAATAACATCGTGTCATCGACAAATTATTTTTTGTATTAGATATAAAAGGTTCAAAAATACATTGTCAGATATCTTATAAGTTGATCATAGCATACTATAATAGTTTACATCATATGATAAAATCAAAATAACCCCCTATCTAAGTGATCAACACCTAGAATATCTAATACAAAAAAGTATAGAGTTGTATATGTATAACATGTTGTTGTACTAGCAAACCATTAACTATATTGTGTGAAGGTATAGACATCATATACAAATATGTGGGATAACTCATATTGCTACTCATTATCATCTCTATCCACCCATGCCACCCAACCAAACTAACCATCCATCCACCTAATAACTTTATCATCCTGAATCTGTTGAGCATATGGATGGATCACTCTCTTAACCACTATAATATTTTATGGGACTAATGGAATGATAGTAAGGGGAATAGAAGCTACTAGAACTATATCTACTCTCTCTCTCTCTCTCTCTCTCTTTGTCTCTCTGTCTCTCTGTCTCTCTCTCTTTGTGTGTGTGTGTGTTTGTTCATCTTGGCCATGAAGTTCTCAAGTGCAATCTCAAACTATGATATTTCTTTAGTACACCCAACCCATGTATGACCATGAGCAATTTTCCATTGTCCCAGCCTAACAATTCCAAATTTTAGTAGGTTCTCTAACCTTTTCCTATTAAATCTAATGGTAACAAAGACTTTCATTTCAATGTTATATAAAGAGAGTCTCCTTTGAGACTCGGTAAGATCTCTAACTCTGTTGTTAACATGTTATCATTCCTATATTTCTAAATGATCTGAAGTATTTTAATTCAAAGATAAGTTAATAAGAAATTACAACACTTCCTAAGGATCAAGACACTACCAGAACCCAACTCAAAAAAATTGATACTACCATTGATCACAAATCAAAATAGATTCTATATCTCCTTTGCAAAAACATAATAAAAAAAAAGATGCTTCATGGTCTCGAGAACCTTGTAGATAGAACAAGAATTAAATTTTCCATTGGGTTATTTAAGGGGGTATCTGTACAGAAGAAGAAGTCTCCATAAAAACACTTTTTCTTGGCCTCTATAGGTCTCCATCACAACATATCAAAGAGTCTTTTCCAAGAAGAAAGATCCATGTTATTATCCTAGAAATAGTTTAAGTGTTCAATGTGTAGACACCTAAATTTGATTACATAATTTGGTAATTTTATTTAGTCTTCCCCTAAGGCATTTTATTAATTAAATATTATTATTTGATTAATTTATGTCATCCCCTATTAAATTAATTTAATTAATTAAATATAGTCCAATTAATTATCTAAATGACAAACCCATAGTCCGATAATTAATTAAATCCCTATTCCTCTATTAATTTAAATGGATACATTTATCCAAATAAATTAATTCATAAGCCCCCTTTTCCTCCTAGTTATAATTAAATAAAATATTTAATTCTAAAAATCTTAATTCTCCCCCATTAGCTAATAATCCATGCTTAGCTAATAATCCTCCACTCATTCTCTCTCCTCCCATCACATCCTCCTAATCCCCCACTTACTCTCTAAACCAAGCCTAATCATCCCTTAAACATTTGCACAATTATAATCCAAGATTAAGAAATGCTAATCCATCACAAGTCAACCCACTTGTCAACACCTCCACATCCACCAATGGAAAATCATAAAGCCTCTTACACCTCTTACACACTTGTCCCCTCTCACACCTTCCAAAGTGGACACATCCCTCAAGAATTTGGCCTCTCCTCTCATCCTCCCTCATTGTGACACTTGTCACAATGCTATGCATTTGAGAAAGCACAATCCATGTGCTCTCTCTTGGATGCATCTCCACCGTTGCTCACTCATCTTTTACCTCTTAATCTTGGCCGTCCATTTCACCCTCCTTTCTATAAAAGAGAAGCTCTCCTCCTTCCTTTCCATCCATCTTTTATGAAAAGTTATCATGCTAGTTTGAGAGCCTAAAAACTACCAAGCTACCATTATAATGCCAAAATCTCCATTGAAGCTTGAGCATAGCATTTGAGCACACATATCTCCATCATTTGGACAATATCTCTTTAACAAGGAAGGTTTGCATTGCTTTGGTGATTTAGTTTAAGCTTTCTTTGGTCTAATCTTAAATGTTTATTTAGATTGCTTTGTTGAATGCTAGCTTGCTTCATGTTCTTAGACATTTCATTTTAGGTACTTACATTTTGGCACACTCAATGGGACCCACTTCAAGGGTCATTTATCTCTATCTTTCTTGTTTTTCCTTGCAAAACTAACCCAAACACTAAGTTTTCTTGTTGTTTGAGTGTGTTGAAAGGAAGTTTTGGGTATTTTGCAAGTTTAGGGCCGAAGAAGACCTATTTCCGTAGACATTCCCACCGTCAAATTTTACACAGCAGCAACTTCCAAAAAATCCTTAGTTTTGTGGGAACACTTGTACGGACACAAGAACATTGATTTCTATGTGGGAACACTTGTACGGCCTTGTGGGAACGCATTCCCACAACAAAAATATCTATTTTGCATCTTTTTCTGCTCTTTGTCTAGATTCTGCCAGTGACTGACTATACCCTCTTTGCGAGATCGCATTCTCACAACGCGAGAATTCATGTTGACCAGGTAGGATGGCCTATGTATCTTTTGTAAGCTGAAAGGAATCTTCTATTACTTTTTATTTTCTACCTTCATTCCTACAACGTGAGATCACAGTTTGATGATTATAGGAACGGTGTTGACCTGCGAGTTTGATTTGTTGACCATCTGTAAGTCGTATGGCCTTGCCATTTTTTGAGTTTTCTGCCTTCATTCCCACAGTGCGGGATTGACAATTGACCTGCTTGAACACTCTTTGACTCATGGGATTGCGGCTATAGGTATCGAGATTGTGTTTTTATCTTTTATTCTGTCATTTTAGTTTTCTGATAGTCTTGCGGGAATGCCTATATGGCTCTGCGAGAACACTATTTTTCTACTACAGGTTTTCAGGTATCTGCAGGAATGCGGGTTAATATTTTAAAATAGAATTAACTCACTTTATTTTTGGTGCATTAAAAAGAATAGTGTATGCCAAACAGCACCTCATCATTTCAATTTGGGTTTAAAAATGAACAAAGGTTAAAATTGAACGAGGTAAATATCACACTTCTTTTGGTGCTTAAAATCAATGAAATTCAATCTTGAATGCATAAGGGACAAAGAATCAATGTGATGAACACTTCTTTTGGTGCTTAAAAATTGATCAAACACAATCTTGAATGCTAAAGGGAGTAACACTTTCTTTGTTTTTTGCAACCAATCTCTATTCTTCAAGCATTGTCATTTTATCTTTCAAAAAGAACCTTGCATGCTAAAAATGAGTGTTTGATGTTCTAGAATAGAAAACACTTAGTCTTAAATATGTTCAATTTGGAATGAACACTTCTTGGTGCATTTGAAGGAGTGTTTTTCAACACTTAGAGCTTTTCATTTTTTGCATAAACCTTGTTAAAGTAAGCGATGTGGAAGCAATCCACTTGTATCCGTATCCTCTCCCCTTGCCTTCATGGATCTTGGGTGAAGAGAAAGATCAAGTCTGATTGACAACACTTCTAGTGAGGCCTGTCTAGAGAGAAGTGCTTCCTCTTTAGAGAATGACCTCAAACTGGTAATTCCCCAGCCAATATAGAAATAAGTTGTTGAGCAAACTCTCGCCTGATCCCTGCAAGCTCAGGTGAGGCATGTTGATGGTAGCCCAAGGTAGGTGAATATCCCTATGATTTTGGCATGGTCAACTAGGCTCTTAAGTGAGTCACGCATGTACAAACTGATTAGGGGGACACCATGAACCTTACTAGAAGCCATTAAATCAGAAGCCTACCTGATCTATTCCTAAAAGTATCATAATCTTTGTGCAAGGACCAACCCAAGTGGTTTCCCAGGTCGCCTAAAGATTACTCACCATATGTATTCCTCTTTTGGAATATCAAGTTGTGGGCAAAGGTTGTGATACTCGCCTGTCTTATAGGTAGGAACTATAATACCCCAAAAATGGGCTATAAGTTCATTAACCTCCTACATCGACAAATCGGACAAAATCGATATCAAAGTCCTAACCTAAGGCACATCTAAACATCATCAAATCTAATTGATTATCTTAAATTCTGCATTGGGAAATATTCCTAGCAATATTCTTAATTATCTTAATTATCCTTAATTTTATAATTATTTGGCAATAAATCACATTTATCCTAAGTTTGATTAATTGAATATTTTCATATTTAATTATTTAGATTTAATATTTGCCACTTAATTGTTTAATTAAATTTAATTCTATCTATTATTAATTGTATTATTTAATTTTGACAATAAATCAAAATTCCTATCTTTAATTGATTAAATTCTTATTTAATTAATTAAAGCATGTTGTCATTATTTAATAATATAGTTTTTAATAAAAGTTTGAATAAATAGTTAATCAACCCATAAATTAATTATTTATTTTCAAAAATCAGTTGAGTTGATGATAAATCACTTTATTTAATTATTTAATTCTTAATTATTATGCATATTCAAAAGAAATAGTTAAACTCCAAATCAGAAAATCAATGCAAGTTATTAACTTTTTGGAACTCAACATCCTTTTAGAGTTCAAAAAAGCTGATCTAAACTCTAATTTGAGTTAAAAAGCTATTTTTGCATGATTTTGAGAATTAACTATCTTTCATGATCAAATAACTCAAAAATCAAGCTAGTTTATTTGAGTGATTTATGGCTTTTATCCATGCACCTCCAAAGCCCTAGATTTCTATAAATTAAAGGCTTCAGCTCTTCATATCTCATCTCATATTTTGCACAATCACGCTGGAGAATTGGAATTGAAGAATCAAAGCTCTTGCGAATCAACATCTTTGTGAGATCAATCTTATTTTTGCATTCATATTTCATATCATTGTTAGATTAGCACAGCATATCAGTTTTTATATAGATTAATTTCATATCAGTTTTTCATTCATTCTTATTGCATAGAAAAATCTAAAAAAAATAGAATAATTACATTCAATCTCATATCTAGATCAATTGCATTCAAATCCTTCATTTAGGTGTCGTCTAGGTCACTGATCTCGATTACAATCTGAGAACATTAATCTCGCACCTACTAGAAGGCAGTAAATCACTTGGTTAGTTTAGCTTTCAATTTTGCACGATTTTGATTATCACTAACCTCTAATGTTTTACTGAGTGTTGTGTCTACAAATTAGGTACAATTTTCACACACACATTTCTGGCACCCACCGTGGGGCCCTGAAATGGGTTTCCAATTCAATTCTATCAATTTCTATCTTTTTCTCCTCGGGATCTGTGCAAAACTGCGATTTTTAATTTTTGTCCGTACATCTGTCGTACGAGTTTCTGACAAATGTCGTATGAGAGCATACCCACTATTGTATGATACTGGACCCACTGTCGTATGATAGTCTATCGGATCGAGGCTCATTTCATCACAAACCCACAGTCGTTTGGGAGCTCAACTGTCGTATGGTAGCATACCCAGTGTCGTACGAGTTTCTAGACTATCGTCTAAGAGCATACCCACTGTCGTACAAGTTTCCATACCAATTTTTGACTGTCGTTTCATTTTTTCACAGCAAAGTATCAGATTTGATTTTTATATTTCTGCTAACTGCTAATTTTGATAATTGAAATTCTCTATTTTTTATTGCTCTCTGTTGGTTTTGATTGGGAAAAGTGCAAGAATTGCTAAAAAATCAGGTAAAATCTACTAAGCATGTTGCGAGGATCACCAGGTATTCTCCTTCATCTAATAACATTTTGATTTGGGCTTAAAATAAATCTCTCATGTGTCTAGCTTGTGTGCGTCTTCTCATGCTTTCATTTTACACACTTGCATAATTTGATACTAGGTTGTAATCCCATAAGAATTCATTAAGTAGTCTTAGAATACTTGTGACTGATCTTGATTTCTATCTTGGGTTATTGGACTCGCTAATCCACCGGCCCCTCATTTTCGCCCCGTGGTTGCAATCTCAGCACCATAAAGGGGAGGGGTCAACAGGACAGAAGCGTTAAATGTTCCACTTGGAAACCCTTTTGTGCTTTTAGGAACTCACTTGTTTTCTAAGTTATGGACTCATTTTTAGCTTGTGTGAGGTGTTAAGTGTTCCACCTTATGGACTCATCTCATATTTGCTTTAAGTGTTAAGTGTTCCTCTTTCTACTTTTTGGATGCTTTTGGTAGATTTACTTTCGAAACATATATCTGTGTTCACATAGTAATTAGGCCCTATGAACACTATTCGAGATTCTTGAGAGATTGGATTCCTAGCGAAATCTTTCTTGACGATAGAATCCTTGTAGGTAGGGAGGATACTTAGTGCATTTCACATTCAACTTGGTTAGTGAGTCTTCTCTTATTGATCGACACATTCTCTCTTCAGAGAGGTTGATAGATCACGTGGGGTTGATATCATGAGCTTTGGTGAATCAAAATTGGTTAGTGCATCTTCTCTTATTGATTGATACATTCTCTCCCCGGAGAGGTTGATAGATCACGTGGAGTTGATATCACAAACCTTGGTGGAACAAAATTTTATCTTAGCGTGTCGGATTAATCTGCTTATTTTGTTTGGGTTAAAAGTGAAGAGGTGTCAAAACCTTGAATTTGGAGCCAAGTCCCCTTGTGGTATAAATCTATGAGTCATCTTTAGAGAGGGTTAACCATAGCAGACAATCCCTTCACAGGGAAAACTGCGTTGACAGAACCTCAAGCGGTCATAGCCATTTTTGCCGTGGTAGTGATAGCCGCTATATAAATGTCCTTGTGGAAGAAATCTCCACGGGTATGGTTCATTGTTGGGTTGTCAGATCTCCCTAGCAGCTCTTGAAGATTAAGTTCTCAGACTGTGTCAAAACCCTGGTGCGCTGGGATTGGAGTTCACCCCTTTGAATCATAAAAGTTGCAGAGTCAAACCATTACTAAAAACCCTAGAGAGGCCAATTTTTCACTTTCAGGTATATGTGTGTTATTGCAAAACTTTTCAGAACATACACAATTAGTACTCTCAGGGATTAGCACAATTTGGTCACTTGATTGTTCATGCGCAAGGTTGCTTTTTCCCTTGTTCATTGTTTTCAGACGTGCTTGGAATCACTTGCTTGCTATTCTGCGTGCTTGTTTATCTACTTGGCTCTTAAAAATGATCAAATCTGGTATAACCTTCAAAATTTGGATAGTACAATTTGCAAACAATCCAGAACTGAAAACCTTAAATTTTGCAAAAATTGACGTAAAGTTCTTTCTGGAGTCAAAAATCGTATGACTTTTTGTCAAATGTCATTTCAGTATCGCCCATATGTCGTATGATTGAGAACCCAGTGTCGTATGAGTTTTCAAACCAGCAAAATTCAAGAAGCCAAAAATCTGTTAGCAACTATCGTACGAGTTTTGTCAATTGTCGTTTCATTGCTACCCAACTGTCGTACGAGTTTTGCAACTGTCATTTCATAGACTACCCAGTGTCGTACGAGTCTACAGAGTGTCGTTTGGAAAAATTTGAGAGAGTTGTCAGAAATTGTCAATTTGCGAGATATCCAATGTTTCCAGCCTAGTTCCAGAATCTGTCAAAAATATCAGTGTCAGGAAAAGAGCAGTAGCTATTGAGCATTCTACCATTTTTTGAGTTTGATCTTTTGAATCCGATCTAGTCTTCTGTTTGATCAATTTGAGTCCTTTTTATCTCGTGTCAAAACCTTGTCATAACTATCAATCTTCAATCAATCTTCGAAAACAAACTAAGTGTTGAGAACTCGTGTCCGCTATCTTTTGGGCGATCTATCCCATACATCCAAGGCACAGTTTCCTTCACCCACATCCCATCAGATCTTCAAAACTATCACAATCTTGACAAGGTTGCATCATTCAATTTTCTCGAATCAAATTATTCTTCAGTTGTCTTCGTCCTTTTCTTCTATTTCATTCAAAGTTAATGGTGGAGACCAGAGCTTCTTCACACAAGAAATCAGAAGAAACATCTCAAAACTTACTTTTGACCAATACCCCGGGTCCAACTCTTGAACAACTCATCAAGTCAGGTATTTACGAAGATGACGGTCTCGGTAACTTTTGATTGAAAACTGGTTACATACCTCCTCTATCAACTCACAGAGGTAATCAGCAAACTCCTCCTCAATCTATTCCAGGGAGCCCAAAAACTCCTACCATGTCTCAAGCAGGGACAAACCATGGTTCTCCAGGAGGAGGATCCCAGGGACACCATTCTCAACATAATGCCGACCAAGACCCTACACCCTCTGAAATCCATCGGTGTCAGAATGATGATGAATTCAAAAGAATGATGAGGCATTTCTTGAAAATGTATAGAGAGGCATACTTTTTGCAATTAGCCCAGGAAGGAGCTAAACTTCCTCCTCACTTCAATGTCGAAGATATCATCACGCATGAGGAAGAAACTCCGATGATGGCCATAATGAACCAGCTGCACGCTATGCAGGTCAAAATGAATAAAATTGAGAAAGAGAAGGAACCCAAGGAATTCTCCATGGAGGCCCTTTGTCCTTTCCCTTTTGACAAAGACTTGTATATGCCTCCATTCCCAAAAAGAGTGGAGATACCAAATTATGAAAAATATGATGGATACTCTGATCCTCAAGATCATGTCAGAGAGTTCTATACGTAATCCATGGAATTCATGCATGAACTGACTTATCTAATGCATCTTTTTCCTAGATCCTTGGGAGGGGCATCCATTCAGTGGTTTTAAAGATTACCTTCTACGATCAAAAATTTTGAGGAATTGATTAAATTGTTTTATCAACAATATTCCTACAATATTCAACATCCAATTACCATGATCGATATCTGTAACCTCAAGCAATATCCAGGGGAATCATTCCTAACTTTTCTCAAGAGGTGGCGAAAGAAGTTTTCTCTATATGCTAGACCAATTCCCGAAATGGAGAAACTTGAAATCTTTATCAATAACCTTGTTCCAGAGCTCAACTATCCATTACAAATGCAAGATCATGTATCTTTTGATAAAATGGTGGATAATGCAGTCAAGATTGAGAAAGTACTTGTCAAGAAAGGAGAAATCACACTTCAAAAGGACAAGTCTGAATCTGGATCTAGCTCAAAAGATAAAAACAAGAGCTGGAATAGAAACAAAGGTATCATCTCTAATGGTGTTGTTGACACTATCCACACCCCATCAAAGGCATCAGCCTACAATCTCACCCTTGCCACCAAAGCCATTGAAGCTTCAGAGCAAAAATCTGCTGAACCATCTCCAAAGAAGCCATTCAAACGATGGGATAATAAATGAAAGTTTACTCCCCTGGGAGAATCTTTGGAATCTGCCCTGAGAACCCTGATAACATGATCTCTTTACCACCAATCCGAAAACCTGATCTAGATCCAAAACCATATTGGTGGAAAGATAATGAATACTGTGCTTTCCATCAGACTAAAGGCCATAGAACTAATGGATGCTTCCACTTGAAGCATACCATTCAAGACTTGATAGATCAAGGGGACATCATGATCGATAATCCTACCAGCAATAATGATCACACAGCATTTATAGAACCATTTCCATAACATGGCAAAGGAGTTTCCACTTCCCAGCCTAACATGGGGGCAAAAGTCAACTATGCCTACCCTAGAAACGATGCTGTCATCAATATGGTTGAACCATGTATCTCTGAGAACTGCAATGTCATCACAATTGTACAAAGGGATAGAAATCATTCCTAAGCTAATGCGGTTACCAGATCACAAGCTCAGACTCATTTGAAAGGATAAACACCAAGTTCATCTAATGTCCCTAAGATACCTTTCAATCTCACATCTGCTTCTAGACAGAAGGTTGCCTCAAAATCTTCCAATCCAAAGGATACAAGACCTACATCTTACAACATCGTCCAACAACTCCAGCATACCAATGCCAAAATCTCTATGTTTGAGTTACTTCGAATATCTCCAGCTCACAGAGATATCCTAGACAAAGCTTTGCTCGGCTCTAATGTTCCTGATGATCTAGATCTAGATAGGTTCCAGACTATGGTTGGTCATCTAACGTCTCTGAAATATATCTCCTTTTCAGAAGAGGATGAAAACTCCCTAAGTCACCCACATAATCAACCCTTGCACATAGAAGTCTTGATCCAGAACCGTCGAGTCAAACGTGTGTTGATAGATGGGGGCGCAGGCCTCAACATTTGTTCTTACAACTTAATCACATAGTTGGGATTCTCAGAGATGGCTATTGATCCTCGAAAGAAGATCACCATAAAAGCCTATGATGAACAAGAAAGAGCTTCTAAAGGCACTATTGTCTTACCCATCTGAGTGGGTCCGGTCATCAAAGATACCACATGTCAGGTGCTTGATCTACCATTGGCTTACAATATCCTTCTAGGGAGACCCTGGATACATGAAATGCAAGCTATTCCTTCTACGTACCATCAATGCTTGAAATTTCCCTATGAAGGAGTGGAGGTTACTATCCCAGTAGATCTGAGTACAACTTGCAATACATTGAAGGAAAGTGCCGATAAGCTTGTTCCCAATAACAGAGAATCTTCCATCAAGCAGCTAAATGTTGCTTCCACATCTAAGATGGACGACATTGCTAAAGAGATCAATATCAAAGAAAATGGGATGGGAGAATACACTATAGAGCTAGTCTTGTCTCTGACATCTCTCCCTATCTCGCCCAAGTCATATGGAAAATCTTTGAAGAAATCTAAATTAGAACCTAAAGAACCTATGGAAGCATACAAAAGAAATTTTGTGGCGGAGCAAGTATCCAAACAAGAATTTGAAGAAGATGAAGCTGTGCTTGCATGGCTATACAAAGATGATTCTGAATCCAAAATTGTTCAACCTAGTGAATCTATAGCACCTACAATCCCTTCTAATTCATATGGTCCAGGAAACAAATTGATAGCCAAGATGGGATATTCTGGTCAGGGACCTCTAGGAATCAGGGGAAAGGGTCTTGTGACACCCATTTCACATATTGGTAGAGACAAAAAAGATACTGGTGGCATAGGGTTTAAGAAGAAACCCTATCATCTCAAAGGTGGTTTTTCTCATGTCATAGAACAAATTGCACCAGGAGAACCCCTTCTTAAGAAAGAAGAAACAGAGCCCTCTGATGATGATTCAGATAGCTCTGAGCTTATCCCCTATGAAAAATTGCCTAAAGAGATCAAAGATCTTCTTGATGATAAAGATGATCCTATCAAAAGAATTAATGTAGTAGACACACAAGAACCTACTATAGCGCAAGAGATGGTTGCACCACAAGAACTAGCTAATCTCGAAGGCAATCAAACTGATCAAGAAGAAGGGGGTAGTTATTCTGACACTGATTCCCATGAATATGAATTCAAGTCAGAGACTGAGGGTAATCCTTCTTGGGGTATTCATCCTGATTTCACACATTTTTAAGATTTCCTAGAGATCTTGAATCAGAAGCTGAGTCAAATGACTATGAATGGGGTGCCATTCCAGAAGAAGATGAGCTTATAACGGAGAAATATATAGATGTTATTCACCAATATGTATCTCAACCCGACATAGGTCTAGAGCGAAACAATGAACTTAACGTGTCTGATCCACCTATGGCTAAAAAGGACTCCCATGATGATGTTGAGCCTATTCACGAATTGAAAATTTTGAGCTGTAATATCACCTTTGAACTTGAGCATCAGGTTAGGACCAATGATGACATATCCACATCCGTGAACACCATATCCCAAGCCTTTCCCGCTTTGACTATCCAATGCCCTGATCTTATCGACCAAACTTCCACCAACCCAAACCATGGTATGTATACCTTCCCAAATGACTATGCCCTTGCCTGCTACCTCAATGCAGTTGAGCCTATGAGTACTTCCATTAGTGAACCAAGCGTCAGCATGACTGAGTCAGACATCAAATATCTTAGTCAGAAAAACAAGAGTAAAAAGAAAAAGAAAAAGAGTTCTGAGGGTGAAAACCACTTTGTGGCAGTCTCAAAACTGACAAAAGTAAAAAGAAAAGACGTATCTGAAGGTGAAAACCTCTTTGAGGCACCTAAGGATGAGATATTTGATGTCCTTCTGAGTCATTTATAGGATAGATCTCCAGTTCTGATTGAGCCAACTCAATCCATCAATTTGGGTACGACAGAGGCACCACAATTGGTACATGTAGCACAATCTCTATCAGACGAAGAGAAACAGAACTTCACTACCTTCTTATCAGAGAAAAAGATCAACTTTGCATGGAAATATTCAGATATGCCAGGATTGGATCCCAATCTCATTATGCACCATCTATCCATTGCTCCCAGAGTAAAACCAATCAAACAAAAATTGAGAAAGATGCATCCTCATGTTGCACTCTTAGTCAAAGTAGAACTAGAAAAACTCCTAAAAGCTAGATTCATCTGTGTCATAGACTATGCTGAGTGGATTTCCAACATTGTACCTATTTCCAAACTAGATGGCTCAATCAAAGTGTGCACGGACTTTAGAGATGTGAACAGAGCATGCCCTAAGGATGACTTTGCACTACCTAACATTGATATGATAGTGGACATGACTACAGGCTATGAAATGTATTCCTTAATGGATGGCTTTTCTGGATACAACCAAATCAAAATTTCTCTAGAAGATCAAGAGAAAACAACTTTCACATGTGCATGGGGAACTTTATGTTGGAATGTTATGCCATTCGGACTCAAAAATGCTGGAGCTACATATCAAAGAGCAATGACATCTATTTTTCATGATATGATGCATAGAACAATGAAGGATTACGTAGATGATACCTTGGAAAAATCCATGATTAGAACTGAACATCTAACAGACTTGAGCATGATCCTCAACAGAATGGAAAAATTTAGTCTTCGACTAAATCCTAAAAAGTGTGCTTTTGGAGTCACTTCTGGAAAGCTCCTAGGATACATCGTCTCCAAGAAAGGCATTGAAGTTGATCCAGCTAAGGTCAAGGCTATAATAGAGATGCAACCTCCCACAAATATCAGTCAAATGAGGACATTGCAAGGTAGAGTTCAATCTATCAGAAGATTCATATCACAGCTAGCGGACATCTCACAGCCTTTTACAAAAACATTACATAAAGGTGTGACCTTTGCATGGAATGAAGAATGCGAGAACAACTTTAAACATATCAAGAAGTATCTATCAAATCCGCCTATATTGATGCCTCCTATTCATGGGAAGCCATTAATATTATATGTCTCCGCAATAGATACATCACTGGGGGCATTGCTAGCACAACATGATGAGAACAAGAAAGAAAGAGCCATCTACTATATCAGCCGAACTTTAGTGGCCTATGAGAAGAACTACTCAATGATAGAGAAGGCATGTCTAGCTGTGATCTTTGCATCACAGAAATTGAGACACTACATGTTATCTCATACCACTCATTTGGTAGCTAAAATTGATCCACTGAAATATCTCCTAAGCAAGGCTGCCCTCACAGGTAGACTAGCTAAATGGGTCATGCTCTTGAGCGAATTTGACATTGAATATGTTGAAAGAAAAGCTATCAAAGGACAGGTCATTGCTGATCAATTAGCTGAAGCACCACTATTTGATGATACACCCATGCAAATGGAATTTCCTGATTCTTCTATCATGCATCTCTCTTCTAGAACATGGCGGTTATTCTTTGATGGCTCCTACACA
Source organism: Chamaecyparis obtusa (assembly GCA_027943335.1). Taxonomy (NCBI): domain Eukaryota; kingdom Viridiplantae; phylum Streptophyta; class Pinopsida; order Cupressales; family Cupressaceae; genus Chamaecyparis; species Chamaecyparis obtusa. The sequence continues at coordinate 832,872 of BSBK01002409.1, forward strand.
CAGAATGGATCAGGAGCAGGCATATTGTTCATCACTCCTCAAGGATACTCGATACCCAAAGCATTCAGATTAAAGTTTCCTTGCACAAACAATATTGCTGAATATGAGGCACTTCTCAATGGTATGAAAATGGCAATATAGTGGAGAGTTACTGAGATGCACATCCACGGAGACTCACAATTGGTCATCCACCAGGTCAATGATGTGTACCAAACCAAAGATGAAAAGCTCATTCCTTACAAAAGAATGGTAGATGATTTAAAGAAATACTTCATCTCTATCACATTTGAGCAAATACCCAAAATGGAGAATAAGGCTGCCGATGCAATGGCAACATTATCTACTCTTTTACAGCAGCCCGAACATGAACTACGCTACGAGTTCCTGGTGGAAACCCTATCCTATCCTGCATATGACTCCCCTGAAACCCGCATGATTTGCACTGTTGTAGGTTATGACTCATCTCGCTACAAAAATCTATTCTCCTATCTCCATGACCAAATCATCCCTAAGTCCTTTACGAAACCTTATCCGATCCACATCCTGATATTTCGTCATTGGTAATGATCTATACAATCAAGGTCTAGATGGTACACTGCTTAGATGTTTAGAATGAGAAAAGTCTCAACGTGCATTAGAGGAAGTCCATGAGGGTATATGTGGGTCACACTCAAATGGTTTAACATTAGCTCGAAAACTTATTAGGGCTGGGTATTATTAGCCTGAAATGGAAAAAGAAGCTATTAAATTTGCTAAAAATTGTCAACAGTGTCAAGTACATGGAAACTTGATTCATGCTCAAGGGAGAGATCTGATTCCCTTTACTACACAATGGCCTTTTCAACAATGGGCATTTGATCTCATAGGTGCTATCCATCCGCACTCTTCTAATGGACATACCCATATAATCACAGCTACAAATTATTTTACAAAATGGGTAGAAGTAGTTCCTCTAACACAAGCAACGGGGAAACAGATCTCTATGTTCATCCTAAACTACATCATTTGTAGATATGGGGTCCCTCACTCTATAATCACGGATAACGGGGGACAATTCAAAAACAAGGACCTAGATGACTTATGTGCTAAGTTCAAGATTACTCAACATTGGTCTTCTATCTACTATCCTCAAGGCAATGGGCAAGCTGAAGCTTCAAACAAAAATCTCTTGAAAATCTTGCACAGAACAGTGAATAAAACAGGAAGAGACTAGCATCTCATGATCAATTCAGCTCTCTAGGCCTATAGAACTAGTATCAGAACACCTACAGGGGCTACACCTTTCGCTTTAGTTTATGGGTCTGAAGTGGTACTGCCTATTGAGGTTGAAATCCCATCACTCAAAATCAGAATGCATGGACTTGTCACTGATGAAGACTACAGAGTGTCTAGGTTACAAGAACTTGAATTACTAGATGAGCGCAGGCAAGCAGCGTATGATCATCTCAGAGTGTATCAGAAAATAATGTCTAGAGGCTACAACAAGAAAGTCAGACATAGAGAATTTCAGGTTGGTGATCTAGTGTTGAGAGAAAATCCTAAAACTCAATCCCATTGCGAATGCAAGGGGAAGTTCGAACCCAATTGGCTGGGTCCCTTTGTAATCACTGCTACTATTGGCTCTGGTGCTTATCAACTCTCAACGAGTGAAGGAGAACAGTTCCGAGAACCAATCAACGTTCTCCATCTGAAGAAATTCTATGCCTAAGGCATTCAGTGCTTGGTAAATATCCTAAAAAAATCTTAAAAATCAGAAAAGTCCTGAAAAAATGAACATCTTGGTAAAAACCTAGCAATAGGCACCTTGATGATTCACAAAAAAAAATGAAAAATATCAAAAATTGAAAAAATTAAAAAAATGAAAAATACAAAAAAAATGAGAAAAAAGAAAAAGTGCCTTGGTGAAAACTTGGAAACAGGCGCCTTGGTAGCAAAAATAGAATCTCTACCAAGATGGTGAAAACTCGGCAAATGGGTGCCACTTGTTCCAAATGCTCCATCTATCAGCACAATCTTGGTCTTTCCTAGCTTTCAGTCTTGCTTTAGTTTGTACATATCTCCCGGTTTGTTTTTGCATATCCTGGTTTCAATAAGTCAGTCTGTACACCAACCAGCTCAAGCATCTGTATCCTATCAATGTTCAAATTTGGGGGCAATCAATGTCATATCCTATGGTCTCCAGTGTATCTTAGACGGATCATATCTAGTCAGAATCCTTTAAAGCTTCATGTGAGTCAGTCAGTCAGTCTTGTCTCCAAAAAGGATTTTGCATCTACAACAACACAATCAAACATCAAACTCAAACTGAAAACAATCTGTGCTTCATGCTTTTATCTCCTTGTATGCTTACTAATTCACATTGAGATTTTTGCATATTGTGTCCCTTCGAGCTCTTCGATGATGTCCTTTATAGGATTTAGAGAGTGATGACTGGGGGCATAATCTTTTCTTTGTTTTCTGCTCGTATGTAAAATCTAATAACTTTGGAAATTCTGGATTGAAATGGTGTCCGACTATAAGAGCCTCTATCTCGAATTGGATGGCCATGCGTACCTTGACCATTGATACCCAGACAATTCAAGGAAGTTTGATCTAACTATTGTCTTTTTGAGTAAGTTCTTTCTCCTACCGTGGAATGCAATCTTGCCTAGAAAGTGAACAATAAAGGGTCACTACGGGTAATTCACATTGGATTTAGAATGATCTCTTGACTGTTTGATGTGTTTGCAATGCAAGGCGTACTCAGGTCATCATGACGTTTATGTTTTGATGCTTGTACAAATTGCTATATCAAAATGGACATGATATTCAAGTCATCCTGGCATTTATGCTTTGATGCTTATATCTAATCCGGCATTCCGAAAACAAAATCAATATTCATATATCCATGGTTGTTGACCAATGGGTGTTGTATTGATTCTTGTGCATACAAATCGATATTCATATGTCTATAGTTTCATAGCTAGTGGGCATTGTATTGATTTATCCGGTTACCTAAAAGTTCAATGATAACAAATCGACATATGATCAGTGACTAGGTCCTAGGTCTTAGGTTGCATTTCATTTTGCATGTCTCATTGCATTTTGAATGTTTGCATGATCTCACAATGATTAAACGAACTTCAATGCGTAAATGATTAATCAATCACATCTTCAAATCTAACAAGAGCTGAACCTAACTCGAAGGTCTCTTCACAGAATCGCAAGCAATGATCCTCCTGGGTTAACCATCTTTTTGACATAAGACTGAGTACTTGTCTTCATCAACCTGCGAAACATATCATGTGTATCATTGCATTTACATATCATATCATAAACATTTATTACATTACATTTACATCCATTGCATAAACATACATATTTCCATAATCATTACATCTGCATAACATTCATACATATGAAAGAAATCATTGCATTGCATTGATCTATACATACATTCTACACTACTCATAGCATTAACATCACATGATATCATCATACATAACAAGAATGACAAGTACACATGATGTCACAACCAAAAATATTGATCTCATATATATATCAAAAATCTCAAATAGTCAGGGGTGCACTACTGGCACAGGGTACAAAAGAATGAACTCATAGAGCTATCAGACACAACAATGTATCAGTGAGAAAGTAACAGATGAGAAGGGAAATCAACTGTCAGCATGCTCCTCTACACGTGGTGGAGGAGGAGGTGGTGCATCTGGTATCTTCTCCACTCGTGGTGCCCTAGCTCCCTCTGATGCTGCCATATACTAAGAATAGGTAGGCACTCTCTATGCCATAGGGACTACTGCATAGTATGCAGATACATAATATGAGGCCCGCGTAGTCTGATGAATCACCTCTACCTATAATCTTTGTATCTCTATGCGCTGCTCTGTACGCTGTCTATCTGCCTCTCGATGCCTCTCCTCTAATCTGGCCTGCTCTATCTTCAGGTCCCGGACCTGAACTCTAAGCCGTCTGATAATCTCAGCTGAAGTAAGAGGAACTGCAGGCTTTGCATCAGCTGATGGCATATATGTGTCCTATGCTGGCTGTGCTGGCTGATTTGCATGTGAAGGAATGCTCACCTTGTGCGCCTTACGGCGTCTAACCTTAGCACCCAAATCAAATGTGTCATCCCCACTGGTCCCACCTGGAAACTGCTCAGCTCCTAGAACATCATCTGCAGATCCTACTCTACCCAGTGTGCCACTCTCACCTCTACTCCGTCTTTGTGTGCCGAAAGATGTGCCCGCTGTAGATGTAGAAGGACGTGGAGGCCTCCCATGCCCTGGTGCTCTCTGTAAAGGAGCCATAGCTCTCTGTCTCGAAGGAGTAGGGTGTACCGCCTGTGGTCTCGGTCCTGCTCTCATAGGAGCCCCTGTAACATCCATAGCCTCCTCCATGGAGGGTATCAGCTCTGTCGGATCAAAAAATTGATGAATCCGGTGATCAGCAAGCCATGCCACATATGCATCTGTCACACCTGCATCAACCACCTATGGAAGGTAGTCCCAATCCCTACCAATAATCTGGCTATACTCCTCAACACATACAGTATAACTCAGACATGGTGCCCAACCAAGCCCTATCTCACGCACAATGCGGGCATAAGCAGTATAATCCTGTGGGACATCTTGAATGCGTCCATACTGACGCTAGACTCTGGTAATCAAAAATCTCTCCAAGACGGTGGAGGTCCGTCCTATCAATATCCTACTTTGAAAAATGAATGAAAACTGCTCTCTTGCAGTAGGCCAGGCCTCTATCTATACATATGGTCTCCAAATCACGAAGGTCATGTCATCCAAGCATCGACAGAAATACTCGGTGTGACCCATGCGAACCTGAGTAACATAACCAGCATACGTATATATAACCGGCTCCTGTGGCTGTCGCTGACTCTGGAAAACTGGGATATGCTCCCAAGCCCATATCTGTAGTACCACCACTCCTGAAGCAAATGTCTTGCAGTCCTGATACACGACCTCGTGCATCTCAGAATACAAGTGTGCCAACAGACACTGACCCCAAGCAAGCTCAGTAGGTGTAGCCATCAAGAGTGCTACCATAGGTGCCCATCCCATCAAGAAGCCATTCTGCTGACAGCTAGGCATAATCAACTCTCTGATCATCCCTGCAATGATACACTTTAGGCAATGTGTCTGACCATATCTCTGCACAAGTGTCTCCTAGGATATAGACCCAATCAGCTGGGTCTCATCACTGAACAGTCATCTGAACGCATGCAATCCCCTCGATCCTCCACTGACATACTCGGGACACCGCGAAGCATGAAAAGGAATGCGAAGAATCCTATACACATCCTCAGGGGTCACAATGATCTCCCCAGTCGGAAGGTGGAAAGTTTGGGTCTCAGAATGAAACCTCTTAATCAGGGCAGTCAATAAACCATGATTTACCCTAATATCAGGTAAATGAATCAGGTGCTCAAATCCACAGGCAGCGAGATGAACCCTCATCGGGTCTGGCAAAGTGACACACAATCTCTGGGTGGCCGGATAAGAATGGCGAACATGTACATCAGGATAGGTGACCTAAATCATAGAGAAACAGGGTGTTTTGTCAGAAATTTAGTTCAAAATCAGGCCAAGAGTATCAGAATACACAGTTTTGAAGTTTCAGGAGGTGGGGCAAAGTATCCAAATCAGGCAAAAGGGTCAGAAAAGTTTGAATTTTGACCTAAAAATGAGTTTTTCACACTCTATTTTTCAAACGACATTCCAGACTGGCGTGAAATGTCGTACGACATTCCACAACATACCAAACAACAATGCATAGTCGTACGACACTTCACCCGGATTCATACGAGTTTTAAGGGACCCGATGAAATGTCGTACGACACAAGGGTCCCTATCATATGACACTTGGGCATGGATGAAACGACATTCTAAACTGAAATGAAATATCGTACGAGTCTGGGCTGAGACTCGTATGAGTTTCTACACATGCGAAATTTAAAAACTAAAAATGCATATGGAAAAAATTAAAAATGCTATAAATCATCAAAAACATGCATTTTCAGGGGGGAACAGAGGTCCACCTACCGGATGTCCATACTGTCGAGGTCTGTCATTTCTCCGGCTGCACTCAAAATGGTGCGAACTCACAGGTACCTTCAGTTCTCGCTAGTCTGCCATTTTTCTCGCTCAAAGGGCTCCACAGAATCTCTAAAGTCAAAGGGTTGAAATGAATTGAAAATGACCCTTCCGGCCTTTATATAGCTTTTGACCTAATTTTTAAAAGTGCTCCGTTTTTCATGAAAATTGCACCCCTGGCTAATTTCGACGTTCTGAATCCATTTTCGGGATCAAAATTGAAATCTGAGATCATTTATTATGTCAAAATCACGATTTAAAATTTTTGGACCCAGGACGGTCTACTGCTTGCATAATCGACCTTCAATCATCACAAGAAATCTAGTATTCAACTCAACTGATTATCTTTCATCAAACTATCAAAATTTCCACTTGGTCAACCATGGTCAACTCATGGTCAAACTTGGTCAACCTTGGTCTCCAGGACCTTCCAGACGATGCAGAATGCGTTCTCGGACATATATAACCACTTCTCAAATCAATTAACATGCTTCTAAACAATCAACGCTAACTTTTTCTTGTCAGATTTCAATTTTAATCCCGAAGGGGGCATGGTATTGCACATCATTCAAAGTCTGTAAATCAAATTCTATCGATCAAATCTATCAATATCTTTCATCAGTGATCAAGACAAACAATCACATCTAGTTGCTGATTCATCAAAAGTCCTCATCGCTCGGGGCAAATCTATCATCACTTGGGGCATATCAGATTCATCGATCCATATCAATCTGGTATTCTCCTAATCTTGTAAACTGTATCAGTTTTTGCAACCATCGGATCATAGTGTTCTTTCCTTGGTTCTTCGACAACTAAAGGGTTTGGATGTGATACTTGCTAGTTCTGCTAAGACAATCGAGTCTAAAACGGGTCACTCACTTCTTATCAATCCTAAGGTTCAGAATCAGGCGTTTTGGACACTTTTTCGCAATCATAGGTTCATTGCTGCTATAGTGAACATTATCTTTGGTCATTCAGGACCTATTATCTCTATATCAATTCAATATCAATCAACTTCTATCTCATATCAATTATCAATTTCAAACATCAGTTTCATATCTCTATCAAACACAGACTATCTTTGAACCACTGCGCTTCGCACAGTAATTCAAAGAGGGGCAAAATGTAATACCCCAAAAATGGGCTATAAGTTCATTAACCTCCTACATCGACAAATCGGACAAAATCGATATCAAAGTCCTAACCTAAGGCACATCTAAACATCATCAAATCTAATTGATTATCTTAAATTCTGCATCGGGGAATATTCCTAGCAATATTCTTAATTATCTTAATTATCCTTAATTTTATAATTATTTGGCAATAAATCACATTTATCCTAAGTTTGATTAATTGAATATTTTCATATTTAATTATTTAGATTTAATATTTGCCACTTAATTGTTTAATTAAATTTAATTCTATCTATTATTAATTGTATTATTTAATTTTGACAATAAATCAAAATTCCTATCTTTAATTGATTAAATTCTTATTTAATTAATTAAAGCATGTTGTCATTATTTAATAATATAGTTTTTAATAAAAGTTTGAATAAATAGTTAATCAACCCATAAATTAATTATTTATTTTCAAAAATCAGTTGAGTTGAGGATAAATCACTTTATTTATTTATTTAATTCTTAATTATTATGCATATTCAAAAGAAATAGTTAAACTCCAAATCAGAAAATCAATGCAAGTTATTAACTTTTTGGAACTCAACATCCTTTTGGAGTTCAAAAAAGCTGATCTAAACTCTAATTTGAGTTAAAAAGCTATTTTTGCATGATTTTGAGAATTAACTATCTTTCATGATCAGATAACTCAAAAATCAAGCAGAGTTTATTTGAGTGATTTATGGCTTTTATCCATGCACCCCCAAAGCCCTGGATTTCTATAAATTAAAGGCTTCAGCTCTTCATATCTCATCTCATATTTTGCACAATCACGCTAGAGAATTGGAATTGAAGAATCAAAGCTCTTGCGAATCAACATCTTTGTGAGATCAATCTTATTTTTGCATTCATATTTCATATCATTGTTAGATTAGCATAGCATATCAGTTTTCATATAGATTAATTTCATATCAGTTTTTCATTCATTCTTATTGCATAGAAAAATCTAAAAAAAATAGAATAATTGCATTCAATCTCATATCTAGATCAATTGCATTCAAATCCTTCATTTAGGTGTCGTCTAGGTCACTGATCTCGATTACAATCTGAGAACATTAATCTCGCACCTACTAGAAGGCAGTAAATCACTTGGTTAGTTTAGCTTTCAATTTTGCACGATTTTGATTATCACTAACCTCTAATGTTTTACTGAGTGTTGTGTCTACAAATCAGGTACAATTTTCACACACACAGGAACTGCTTGTATGTGTTCTCGAAAGTGACTTGACCCAGTGAAAACATCTGTTGAACATACACAATCAAAAAGTTCTACAAACAAATCATTTGCCATGTCAGTCTAATCCTCCAGTCTAGAAGTCACCCAAGCCTCCAAATTCATGTCATCCTAGTCTCCTAATCATAGTCATCTTGGTCATCCCTCATCCCCTTTCCATCCTCTTTAGAGTCATTCTTTCCTCCTATCCTGAGCTTGATCTAAATCTCAATCTGAGTTTATCAACCATCCTAATATGAGCTTTAGCTTTCCTTCCATCCTCATCCTTCATCCCCATTCAACTCATCCACAAATCGTCATGTCCCAATTCCTTTATGATGAGTTCGGTCATCCCACATTTTCTCCCACTTTATCCTATTCCAATGATGATGATAGTCTTGTTGATCATGATGAATACCTTGGAAACTTAGCAAGCTTTCTCCAAGCATCCCTCCAAATCCAATCATTCCTCCAAACTACCCCATCAGTTCTCCATACATACCCACTAGTACCCCTTATCATACCTTTGACAAAGGAAATCCATTATCCATACCTTCTTCCTATATTGTACCCACTTATCCCCCACATCCTAATCCAAATCTTCCATCTCCTTATCCTCCAACCCATTTTCAAAATAAAGTTTGTAGTCTTTCAATCCAACACCATAATCCCCACGCTACTACTAATCCTCCATCCTATCTCTATCCACCATCTTCCATCCCTACCTACATTACCACAAATCCCCTTCCACAAGAAACCTTCATCCCTCAATCCACCATCCCTACTCCACTAGTTAGTCAATCCAATTCACAAGCTTCCTCTGTACCCACTTATGTGAACTATCTAGTTTTTCCATCCTCCACCTCCTTTTTTACATAGCCATTCCCTCGACTAAGTTCACAATCAACTATCCCACCTGTATGTGTGGACTATCCTAGTTGTCCATCTTCTACACACTCCAATCCTTCACCTCAACCTCCATCACGAAAGTCTCCAAGGAGTTTCACAAGGAAGCCGATGAAAAATCCATCTCCTAAAGCTGAAGAGTCATGTCATTCCAATCCTTCATATGAATCCATCATTGATGAGGCCCATCCACCTCTCCCATCAACTATCATTCCTCCATATAACCCACTTATTGATCCTCTTCCATCTGCTGACATCATTGAGTCATACATTGATTCCACCTAGTCCCCATCCACTTCTTCTCCTCCCAGCATTATCCAAGCCACGTCCAATGAGCATCATGATTTCACCCCTCTTCATGTCATCACAATTGTAGAATCTCCCACCCTTTCATCCATACCATCTGAAGAGTTCACCCTTCTTCCTGCCATCACAATTGGAGAATCTCCCATCCTTTCATCCATCCGATCTGAAGAGTCCATCCATACATCCCCCGCCACTCTACCCATACCCATCCAATCCAATGAAGATCTTGTCCAAAAGTATGTTGAATCATCCATTGAACTAAGTCAAGATCCAATCCCTTCACTCCCTCTAGTGCCTATTCTACCGCTTCCATCACCCCCAATCCAAGATCCCATCATCCCAATTCTTTTGATCCAAGAGCTTATAATCCAATTTCCTCCAACTTAAGATCCTACCATCCCACTTCCTCCATTACATGATCCATTTCTCCCATCCACTCATCCATCTCAAGATCCATTACCATCCCCCAATGCTAGTTAAGATCATCTCATCCTATCCCTTCAACTTCATGATCCTCTAACAACTATCCCACCACCATTACTCTATCTTCTTGGTCCACATATGTTTGTCAATGGCGACCCACTTGAAGCAGAAGAAATAAGTTTCATATCTTCCACCATGACACCTAATACTAGATGTTTATATTATTCCCCAAGTTAGAAATATCCTTGCTTGGATAAAATGCTCAAGAAATGGAATTATCAAGGTAAAGGCCTAGGTGCTCATGAACAAGGAAATCTAGAGCCCATATAGGACAAGAAACATCCAAAAGCATGTGGTATTGGGCATACATCTGAAGAAGGCACTTCCTCTAGAAATGTTGGTACAGCTACACCCAAATTCAAACATCCTTCCAAAAGCACCACTGCATCTTCCCATCGTCCCTCCAAAGCATATAGCACCATCCCTCCTCCTCCCTCATTGCATCCCAAGACAACCTATCATATTCCTCCTTCATCCTCCAAATCCATTTTGGGTCCCTATATCCCAAAATCTACCATTGCATATTCCTCTCATACCAAATCTATTTTGGGGCCTTACATCCCAAAATATCATCCCCCATCTTATCCTATCCAATCCATCATCCAGAATCCAAAAATTCCTAATCAGGATCAACAAAGGCAAATTCCCACACCTCCTATCTTCCAATCTCCTTCCATCTCTCTATCCATATTTCCTCCATCTCACACATCTCCACATGCTCCTCACAATTTGGATGCCATATAAAAAATGCATAAAGGCAACTATCCAAAAAGATCTAATGATTGCCATGTCCACTCTAAAAGACATGCTCAAGAAAAGCATAATCTAATCAAGAAATCCAATACATCCCAATGGACACAAAGGCCCACCAAAGTAAAAGCAAAATCTACTACATGGCCACAAAGGTCCACCAAAGAAAAGGAAAATACTATGTGGATCCCAAAGAAAGAAGATGCAATAAAAGAAATATCCACAATGGCATCCAAAGTTGCTAATCCATCAGCCACTCATTCCTCTTCTCCATCTCCTAAATCTATTTTGGGTCCTTCCGTCCCAAAATCTCCTATCATAACTCCTACTTCATATCTACATATTCCCTTCATGTCCCATTCACTTCATCCACCTACCTCACAACATGTGCCAATGTTGATCCTGACAACATCCCTGTATTATGATAACTTTTCATTAGTCCATCCAAACACCTTCTACCAACATATCTCTCATCCCATGCATATCCCCCATCTCACCAATCTCATCCATACCTTTTTATAATCCCCTAATCCCAATAAATTTGTACCAACATCCAGATGAATCAAAAGGTTAGCAACAAATCAGAAAGTCAACACAAGTTAGCAGCAAATAAGAAAATCCATAAAAATAGGAAAAATCAAGAAAAATATCCAAAAAAAGAAAAGAAAAAAGAAAAGAAAAGAGAAAAACATTCATCCAATGGTGAAACTTTGGCAATTCAAGTGCCTTGGACAAGTACCATGATGAAAACCTGGCAAATAGGCATCATGTGTAATCCCTCCATCCAGATCCACTCCATGACTGGGGGCATTTTCCTTCTAGCACATCCTATCCAGCATCTACTTCATCCCATTTGTCTCCCACCTCTTCCATCCTCCTTCTGATCTTGATACGGAAACAAAGACCACCTAGTATACATGTTTTTGGCACACCCATCCTCTATCTATCCATCCTTCCTATCAACTGATCTTCCATCCATTCCCCTTATCCACATACTATTCCTAAGCTTCCATCTACCTTCCTTGTTGTCTTATTGTCTTATCTTCCATCCTATCATACCCCCTCCTAGTGCCTCTGAATACATGAACTATCCTAAGTAGGGGCATCTTATTTCTTCGTGAAATATTCCTTGGAGACCTTATCAGATATGTATTCCTTTCATCTCCCCATCCTTTCATATATTTCCATCTTTATCCTCCAAATCCATATCTTCCTCTAATACAAAATCCTTCTCTTCCTCCAATCCTCCCATCCAAATCCCTTAGCAGTCGCTGCAACATCAATCACTAAGAATTTTTCCTCCAATCCTTCCAAAACATACATCCCTTAGCAATTCCTCTAATCCACACCCCCCAGTGATACCTCCATCCAATCCCTCAGCAATTCCTCCATACATCATGTTAGGAATGAATGCTAAATGCTTGGCAGTCATTATGTAGCAGTTGTTGTTGCATTCATGACTATGATTGTCATTGATGTCAACACAGTGATCTTCTGGGGACTTGCAGAGAAGTAGATAGAGTTTGAATTAGGGCACATTGGTTATTGTAGTTGGAGCTATGTGATGTTGAGGATATACTCTTTGATATGTTATATGTCTATGGTTAAGAGTGCAGACAGTAATTCTTTTATTCATGGAAGTTATGAGCATTTTGGTGGAAGCAGTATTCAGGCAGTGTTCCTAAGTAGCGGTTTGTGGAAATTGGATGATATCTCTTAATTAGGATGAAATCTGGTTTTGCGCAATTAAAAAGAAGTTTAAGACACATTGATAGTGATGTGGATGACAATGCAAACTTTGAGGTCGCACGAGTGAAGATTTATTGTATTTGGAAGCTGACAGTTTTGTGTACTTTTGATGTAGTGTATGGAAACTTTTATTTTGTAATTGTATGCCCACTCATTTGTAATTATTTGAGTGTCGTATAAAGGAAGGAATGTGTCTCCTTGTTGTAATGTAGAAGAGGATAGTAGTGTAAGAACATGAAGTGAAGAAAAGATCTAAATGTGAAAGCGAATTGTGAAGGAAGACATGTGAAGTACAAAGATCTAAAATTGAGATCTGGTGTAATAGTGAGTGCGGTTTGGCACAGTTAGAGAAGAGGTAACATATTATTTTATTGAGTAATACAAAGATTATTTGGATATTATGTTCAGTGATCTTACCCTGAATTTGTTTGGGCAGTGGGTCCTTCTGTCTTCCATAACTCTTAACAGGGTTAGAATCTTTTAACAGGGATTGAAAATATGCTAACAGGGATTCATATGTACTGAATGTACTTCATAAGACTCCTAATAGAGTCCATCCCTTCACAAGAAATATTCATATTAGTGCATCTTTTGTGGGAATCATTCCCACCAGGGTTTACTCTTTGATCAAGAGGTTCCCTAGTCAACATATCTTGTGTCATTGTGTTATTGTGTATGAATATTTTTCTATGGTTGGTAATTATTTTGCTTACATGGTTTAATATTGTTGAAGTTGATAAAAGTTATAATTATCTAATAACTAATTAAACCCCCCCCCCCTCTCAGTTATCTTGGTGGACTTTACTTTCTAACAATTAGTATCAGAGTGGTAGGTCCTTGAAAAAGAAGTTTAACAACTTAAGGAGATCCATGGTGAATTTCAAGAAAGAAAGCCCTAAGTTTGATGGAGTAAATTTTGACAGCTGGAAAGAAAAGATGAAGACACACCTACTATCTTTAGGACCAGGTTATTGGTTGATTACAAAGAATGATAAGACTATCATTGAAGAGGATAATCTTGAAATATGTACTACTGATGAGAGAGATCTATTCATGTGTAACATACTTGAAAGAGAAGCACTTTTGACAGCCCTTCCGGAGAATGAGTACAGTCAGGTAAAATGTTTGAAAAAATCTCATGAAATTTGGAAAGATTTACACTCTACTTTTGAAGGTGATGAACATGAAAAAAGAGTTATATTACATAGTTGGATATGTGCATTTGAAGATATAAGAATGTCGAAAGATGAATCTGTTAGAAGCTATATTGGTAGAATGTCAGAAATTGTTACAAGTATAAAATCTTGTGGAGGAACGAAGATAGAGAATGAAGTGATATGGAAAATTCTAAGGACATTGACTCCTGTATTTAAGCAGACAACATAGATGATTGAACAATTTATACCTTGTACTACAAACTTTACAAGAGAGACTCTTCTTGGAAGATTGGAAGCAGCAGAGATGAACTTGAGGTTATCAGGAGACTTACCTAGAATGGAGATAGCATTCAATGCTCTTAGTGTTCACCCTACTTTATCAAGAAGCATCAGTGTGAGAGGAGATCATGCTGGCAGTAGTAGATCTAGAAATGAAGAAGACAAGAAGATTGAAGAAGGTATTGCCTTGCTTGTGAAGAGAGAACCAGATGGTAAGAAAATTTTTAAATGTTGGACTTGTCAAGAATATGGTCATTTTGCATCTAAATGTCCTAAGAGAGTTTAAAAGTACAGAAACAATTTCAAACCTAGAAGATCTAAGGAATGTTATTATGCTAATGATGAAGATCTTGAAGCTAGTATAGAGAGAACCTTAAGTGAAAGTGATAATAAGAATAATGATGACATAGGATTTGTAGCAATTAAAGAAGAAAATTTTGAAACTGATGTCAAGGAAGAAAAAGCCTTAGTTTCTCAAGTTGAAAAGAAGCTGATTGGATTATAGATAGTGGTTGTTCACATCATATGCCTAGAGACATGAAAAAGTTCATAAAGTTAAATGAATATGATGGAGGAGTTGTTAGAGTTGGAAACAATGCACCTTGTTTGATTAAAGGTATAGGATCTATTACTCTTGATGGAAAGACTAATACTGATGATGTTTATTTTGTGAATGGATTGAAACATAATTTTTTGAGTGTTGGACAGTTAGTTGATAAGGGATATCAAGTTTGGTTTACTGAGAAAACTTGTGTGATAAAGGATAAAGATGGAAATCTAATTGGAACTGGATCTAGAACATGAGGTAATATATTTTAGTTGAATCCTACTGAGATGACATGTTTGATTACTAAAATTGATGATAGTTGGTTATGGCATAGAAGGTTTTTTCATATAAACTTTGAAAACATTGTGAAAGTAAGTACTACACTTGTAGTAAGAGATTTGCCTAAAATTATGAAGCCTACTAACATGATTTGCAAAGAATGTGTGATGGCTAAATAGAAAAGAAGTTCTTTTCCCAGTAAGAAGTTTACATCTGCAGAAAAGCTAGAAATTGTTCATACAGATTTCAGCGGTCCTACCAGGACTAGAGGATTCTATGGAGATAGATATTTTATGATTCTTGTTGATGATTTTACAAGAATGATGTGGATTGCATTTCTTAAAGAAAAATCTGAAGCATTTGATAAGTTTAAGATTGTTAAGAATAAAGTTGGGAATGAATCTAGAATGAAAATTAAATGTTTGAGATCTAATAGAGGTGGAGAATTTACTTCTAGAGAGTTTAACACCTTTTGTGAAGAAAATGGCATTAAGAAATAATTCTTAGCCCCTAGAACACCTGAACAAAATGGTATTGCAGAAAGAAGGAACAGATCAGTGACTGAAGCAACAAGAGCTATGTTATTTGAGAATGATTTGGTGAAGATATTCTGGAGAGAAGTAGTGAACACAGTAGTGTATACAATGAACAGAGTACAAATCAGAGCAGACACAGACAAGACACCTTATGAATTATGGTTTGGACATGCACCCTCAGTTAAGTATTTTAGAATTTTTGGAAGCAAATGTTATATAAAAAGAGATGATGATATTGGAAAGTTTGATCCTAGAAGTGATGAAGGTATATTTCTTGGATATTCTTTGAAAAGAAAAGCCTATAGATGTTACAATAAAAGAACTAAGACTATTGTTGAAAGCGCAAATGTTAAGGTTGATGAAAAGTTCAAAATTTAGGAAAGAATGCTTGATTATGAATCAAATGAAGAAGATCATCCTAAACCTAACACTAGATCTACTACATTATTTTATGAAACTGACAGTGATTTGTTGAATGAAAGCCATAGTGAAGTCATTGAAGAACCTACACCTGAAGTGAGATCTAAGATAGTGACACCTAGCAAGTGTTTGTTAAAAAATCATCCTACTGGACAAATTATTGGAAGCATCAAAAGAGGAGTTCTAACTTGGAATAAGGTACAAGAATAGTTATGTTTGATTTCTCAAATTAAACCTAAAACTACTAGTGAAGCTTGTGAAGATGAAAGTTGCACTAATGCTATGAAAGAAGAACTAGATCAGATTGAAAAGAACAAGACATGGGAATTGGTCCCTAGACCTAAAGACAAGAATGTTATTTGAACTAAATGGGTATTTAGAAACAAGATGAATGAACAAGGAGAATTAGTAAGAAACAAAGCAAGATTGCTATGTAAAGGATACTCACAACAAGAAGGAATTGACTATGAAGAAACCTTTGCACCTGTTGCAAGAATTGAAGCAGTAAGAATATTTTTGGCTTATGCAACTTACAAGAAATTTAAAGTATATCATATGGATGTGAAGTCAGCATTTCTGAATGGAGAATTGGAAGAAAAAGTCTACATTGAGCAGCATGAAGGTTTTCCTTTGACTCAAGAAGGAGACATGGTATGTAAACTGAAGAAAGCTTTATATGGACTAAAACAAGCACCTAGAACTTGGTATGCAAGATTGGACAAGTATTTGTTAAAGTTGGGATTTACAAAAGGGACAGCTGATAGTAATCTAAACACAAAAGAAATTGAAAATGGTTTGTTGGTTATAGTTATTTTTGTTGATGACATAATTTTTGGAGGAGAAGATGAAGCTAGTGACAAATTTGTTGATGAAATGAAGACTGAATTTGAAATGAGTATGATTGGTGAAATGAAATAATTTTTGGGATTACATATAACACAAAACAATGATGGTATCTTTGTAAGTCAGACAAAGTACCTGAATGACTTGTTGAAAAGATTTGAAATGTTGAATTGTAAACTAGTTGGAACACCTATGGTAACTGGACATAAGTTATCTAGCACAGATGAGACTCCTGCAGTAGAACAGAAGAATTACAGATCCATGATTGGAGGACTGCAGTATTTGACACATACAAGACCTGATATAGCACATTCAATTGGAATTGTAGCAAGATTTCAAGTTGAACCTAGAGAATTGCATTATGCAGCAGTAAAGAGGATACTGAGATATTTAAGAGGCACAATGGACTATGGATTATGGTATGAAAAATCTAATGATTTTACCCTATGTGCATATACAGATGTTGATTGGGGAGGTAGTGTTGATGATAAGAAAAGCACCAGTGGTGGAGCATTTTTCCTTGGAGGAAGATTGGTTTCTTAGTTAAGCAAGAAGCAAAATTGTATCTCACAGAGCACAGAAGAAGCATAATATGTAGCAACAACAAACAATTGTAACTAGATAATTTGGATGAAGCAAATGTTGAAGGATATTGGAATAAAGTTTCTTGAACCTATTGTCATACATTATGACAACACCAGCACAATTAGTATGTTTAAGAATCCTATATTACACTCTAAGACAAAACATATAGAGTTCAAGTATCATGTTGTAAGAGAGAAAGTTGCTGAGAAGGAAGTGAGACTTGAGTACATAAGTACAAAGGAGCAGATAGCAGATATATTTACAAAGCCTTTGTTTAAGGATACATTTGATTATCTAAGAGGTATGCTTGGGGTTATGCCCTAGCCTACTTTTGAGAAGTGATGCAGTTGGTTGCATCCGTCCAGTGATAAATGAGCCTTATCTTTCTTTTAGATTGGATGTTGGTACTTCCTCTATGGGGGAGTATGTGTATCTGAGCTGAGTCATGAGGACTCTAGTGAATGTATTTTATGATTAATGTCTTTTGACATTGGAGTTGTTGACATAGTGATGAAATTTTTGTCATTGATGTCAATGGGGGAGAAGTGTACATGAAAAAAATCTATTTGTACTATCTGAATAGGAAAATGAAGCAAGATTTGATTGATGAAGAGGATTTGATGCAATAGTATTGTAGTATTGGATTTTTGGAACATTGGATATTTTTTCATCTATCTTGCCATCAATGCCAATGGGGGAGATTGTTAGGAATGAATGCTAAATGCTTGGTAGTCATTCTGTAGTAGTTTTTGTTGCATTCATGACTATGATTGTCATTGATGTCAACACAGTGATCTTCTGGAGACTTGTAGAGAAGCAGATAGAGTTTGAATTAGCGCACATGGGTTATTGTAGTTGGAGCTATGAAATTTTGGGGATATACTCTTTGATATGTTATATGTCTATGGTTAAGAGCGCAGACAATAATTCTTTTATTCATGGAAGTTATGAGCATTTTGGTGGAAGTAGTATTCAGGCAGTGTTCTTGAGTAGCAGTTTGTGGAAATCAGATGATATCTCCTAATCAAGATGGAATCTATTTTTGCATAGTTAAAGGGAAGTCAAAGACACATTGATAGTGATGTGGATGATAGTGCAAACTTTGAGGTCACATGAGTGAAGATTTATTATATTTGGAAGCTAACAGTTTTGTGTAATTTTGATGTAGTGTATGGAAACTTTTATTTTGTAATTGTATGCCCACTCATTTGTAATTATTTGAGTGTGGTATAAAGGAAGGAATGTGTTTCCTTATTGTAATGTAGAAGAGGATAGTAGTGTATGAATATGAAGTGAAGAAAAGATCTAAATGTGAAAGCGAATTGTGAAGGAAGACATGCGAAGTACAAAGATCTAAAATTGAGATCTAGTGTAACAGTGAGTGTGGTTTGGCATAGTCAGAGAAGAGGTAACATATTATTCTATTGAGTAATACAAAGATTATTTGGACAGTGTGTTCAGTGATCTTACCTTGAAGTTGTTTGGGCAGTGGGTCCTTCTATCTTCCATAACTCTTAACAGGGTTAGAATCTTTTAATAGGGATTCAAAATATCCTAACAGGGATTCATATGTACTGAATGTATTTCATAAGACTCCTAATAGAGTCCATCCTTTCACAAGGAATATTCATATTAGATCATCTTTTGTGGGCATCATTCCCACCGGGGTTTACTCTTTGATCAAGAGGTTCCCTAGTCAACATATCTTGTGTCATTGTGTTATTGTGTATGAATATCTTTCTATGGTTGGTAATTATATTGATTACATGGTTTAATGTTGTTGAAGTTGATAAAAGTTATAATTATCTGATAATTGATTCACCCCCCCCCTCGCAATTATCTTGGTGGACTTTACTTTCTAGCACATCCATCAGCAATTCCTCTATCCACATCCCCAAGCAGTCCTCTATACCAAATCCCTCAACAATTCCTCCATCAATATCCCTCAACATTTCCTCCATCTTTCCATCACCCGGTACTTCCCTTGTCATTGGTATCTAGCTCTAGGCTACCCCCATGCAATCCAATGCCATCCATTCATATCCTAATGCTAGTAGCAATCTACCATCATATGCAAATCCTATCCATATCCTCTAAGCTATCCAAACCCAAACATAAATCAAACCATCCAATCACATCCTTATTTCTTATTGCAAGCCTTGATCTCAATCCGATCATCATCATTGGGATTCATCCTTCCCAATCCATCATCACCCTACCCACCATCAGTCCATCTTATCTTCCTAGCCCATATGGAGCATCATCTCACATATCTCTGCAACATCAGCTTCATCCCCAGATCCCTTGTACATCCTATTCTGGTGTCTTAGTGTCAGTTGTGTCCCCACCTAGGCTCATTTGTACATATGTGTCTTTAGGTCCCATCCTTTGTGTCGGTCATTCCTTGCATCATCATGACCTATGTCCCTATCTAGCTAGTACTTCAGCAACCATCCCCTAGTCCCTTTGAGGTTTGAGTTTCTCAATTGTCTCTTGCCATAAGAATCCTAGCCTATGAATCCATCATCAATCTTCATAGGATGTATCCTTCCTTATATCAGACCAATCAAATCAGTCATCATCCATCATCCTCCCTATGGAAAAAGGTTTTGTGAGATACTTTTTATTTCTTTGGTACTTTTGGATCTTTTTTTATCTTTTATCTTGAGCTTTCTTGGTCCACCTCCTCATGGTCACCATGATCCTTTATATCATGGTGCACTCTGAATGGTGGAACTTGGGGCAAGGTCTTGAGATTTTTCTGTCTGAGAGTCAGTTGGACATGACCCTTGCATAATTCACTTGTGATCTTTTGGATTACTTGGTGCACTTGGAAAATGTTGTTTTTTTATGGGTTCCATCACATCATTTCCACCGTGCATCCTTCAAGGTGCACATGTGATGCTGGGGAAACCCTTGCATGTCTTTTTCACGTTAGTCTCATGCAACACTAGCAACATGACCTCAAGTTCCTAGTAACTTTGGTTAGTCCCTTTTGTTGCTATATCAAAATAAGTGCTCAAACTACATGGTGGTATTCCCCTTCAAAATACCACGTTCTCAAGCTTCACTAAACATCCTCCCTCCTATCAATCATCTAAACTAAATCTAACATCCTCCATATCCATTCCCAACAATAATCCTAAGCCAAAATCCCCAAAAGCATCTTCCTCACATCTCCTTCCACCCATCTTTTCCCATAAGCACCTCATCATGATGCAAAGCTATCCACCTCCTTCACCTCATGTTCTTAACTCATGGATTTTGATCGTGCAAATACCCCCTTGGTCGTCATCCCCTCCAGCACCAACCCCCTTCCCCCATTACCTTTTTCAACCCCATTTTCCTCGTTCATCTCCCTTCCTAGCCTAAAACATGCCTTTTTTACCTTTTTTCTTTCGAGCCACCACCCGGGCCCTTTTTTCTTGCCCTGTCATCCTCTTGATGGGGCATCACCTAGTCTAACCATCCCAACCCATAACTAAGGCATCTCTGCTACTGATTCCATTCTTTGTGTCATCTCTTATTGCTAAAAATATCTTCGAAACAGTGTCATTCTAACACTATGTCGAAGATGGGAAAAATGTAGACACCTAAATTTGATTACATAATTTAGTAATTTTATTTGGTCTTCCCCTAAGGCATTTTATTAATTAAATATTATTATTTGATTAATTTATGTCATCCCCTATTTAATTAATTTAATTAATTAAATATAGTCCAATTAATTATCTAAATGACGAACCCATAGTCCGATAATTAATTAAATCCCTATTCCTCTATTAATTTAAATGAATACATTTATCCAAATAAATTAATTCATAAACCCCCTTTTCCTCCCACTTATAATTAAATAAAATATTTAATTCTAAAAATCTTAATTCTCCCCCATTAGCTAATAATCCATGCTTAGCTAATAATCCTCCACTCATTCTCTCCTCCCATCACATCCTCCTAATCCCCCACTTACCCTCTAAACCAAGCCTAATCATCCCTTAAACATTTGCACAATCATAATCCAAGATTAAGAAATGCTAATCTATCACAAGTCAACCCACTTGTCAACACCTCCACATCCACCAATGGAAAATTATAAAGCCTCATACACCTCTTACACACTTGTCACCTCTCACACCTTCCAAAGTGGACACATCCCTCAAGAATTTGGCCTCTCCTCTCATCCTCCCTCATTGTGACACTTGTCACAATGCTATGCATTTGAGAAAGCACAATCCATGTGCTCTCTCTTGGATGCATCTCCACTGTTTCTCACTCCTCTTTTGCCTCTTAATCTTGGCCATCCATTTCACCCTCCTTTTTATAAAAGAGAAGCTCTCCTCCTTCCTTTCCATCCATCTTTTATGCAAAGTTATCATGCTAGTTTGAGAGCCTAAAAACTACCAAGCTACCATTATAATGCCAAAATCTCCATTGAAGCTTGAGCATAGCATTTGAGCACACATATCTCTATCATTTGGACAATATCTCTTCAACAAGGAAGGTTTGCATTGCTTTGGTGATTTAGTTTAAGCTTTCTTTGGTCTAATCTTAAGTGTTTATTTAGATTGCTTTGTTGAATGCTAGCTTGCTTCATGTTCTTAGACATTGCATTTTAGGTACTTACAGAATGATACCCTCATTATTATTTGGGAGGGAGTAAATGTATTTATCCTTCACATTGGATAAAGGAGAGATATCAAGGCCAAGTTTAGGAAAGAAGGTCACCAGAATAAACTCGATCCACTATTTGGAGAGGGAAAGATGAGTGCAAGCATTTTTAAGGTTGGAAAATGTTATCTATTGAGATTGTGGAAGACCTACCTACAAAGAAATATCTTACCATTCAATTAATTGACCATTGCATGTAATGTCTGTTATTTTAGAGATCCCCTTAGTTGCACACCTTTAGGAGAGCAAAAGTGAAGTAAAGTAATTGGTTTTACTTTATGTGTAAGGTTCCACAAAATAGATCTTCTTCCATAAATTGTGTTGCAATTTGAGACCACCTTGTTATGTGAAATGAATTCTCTAACCTATTCTTACCCTTTCCAGGGTAAGTGCACAAAGATGGGGGACCAAAAAGATGCCACTTTTCTTTTTGGCCCCCCATCGCACATAGTGTGCACACACTAAAGGGCGTGCACCCTATAGGGTGCACACCCTATGGCTTGGGTTACCCAAGCCTTAGGCTTGGGAAATCCAAGCCAAAGTGCTTTGGAAAACACTTGGAAAACACTTAGTGTTTTCCAAAGCGTGTGCGCCCTATAGGGCACACTCCCTTTCAAAAAACTATTATAAAGTTTGTTGCACGCGGGTTTGGAAGCTCATTTTGCTTTCTCAAACCCACATTTTTAGTTAAGAGGAGATTCTAAAGTGCACACACCCTCTTATATTTGCTTGTGAATTGATTATTTTTGTTCATCCATCGATCAAATGGCTCCATGACATCATCAAGTTCGATCCGGAAGAAGAGGTAAGTGTTTTTACAGCTTATCATGCCTCTTATTTGTTTTAAAATTTCAATTTTGTTGCAATTTGTTTTGTTCAAATTTGTTTTTGCTTAAATTTATTTTGTTCAAATTTGTTTTTGTTTAAATTTGTTGTGTTATGAAGATTTTAAAATATAGTTTTTATAATTGCCAAGAAGAAATAATCTCCCTCCACCAAACCCTCCGTCTCCTCATGAAGAACCAAATGAAGAAAAAAATGAAGAAAATGAACCTCAATTGCCTCCACCAATCGAGAAACCTCCTCCTAGAACACAACAAAATTTGATGAACCAAATTGAAAGAGGGAAAAAAGAATTATAATCTTTAATTAATAGCTTAAAAGATTCTAGTGGTACAAATCCTGGAAGGGAAAGACTTGCAAAATCATTGGAAGCAATCTTGACCCACGTAAGCTTAGTTAGTGGGAAAATTAATTTATGGCAGGATAAAAGAGAAGAACAAAAACAATATTATGCAAATAAATTATCTTATGCGGACGTAAAAAAGAAAAAAATCACAAAAGATGACATTTGCCAGCTATTTAAAAAACCAGGGGATGCAAATACTCTTAGAACTACAACAAGGAGGTTCCCAATTCATTGGTGCATAAATGAAGACATTAAAAACAATTTTTGGGAGAGATGGTGGATGGTCTTTGATTTGCCTCCTTGTAACAATCATGAGGTTCCTATATATTTCTTGAGGAAACTCTATTGCGAGTTTGTACTCAAGGAGGTGCCAAATTATTTTGACATTCTGGATTCTCAGGGTAGAGGATGGGGCTCATCATTTGATCGAGCAGGGGCACATCGTGACCCTAACGCACCTAGGGCTGATATTGGCAAGCCATAATTGGATCATGTTAGTATTCCTTCCGTTGTGAAGGAACATGTAGAGGCAGACACACTAGGCACAATTAGTGCTCTGACACATACTCTCATTCAGTGTGCCACTCCTTTAGTTGAGGGTGACTATGG
Organism: Chamaecyparis obtusa; assembly: GCA_027943335.1. Lineage (NCBI taxonomy): Eukaryota > Viridiplantae > Streptophyta > Pinopsida > Cupressales > Cupressaceae > Chamaecyparis > Chamaecyparis obtusa. The sequence continues at coordinate 856,679 of BSBK01002409.1, forward strand.
TCAATCCTCAAGGGGGCATATTTTTCGGTCATGTGGATGCTTGTGCACATTTGGTACTGGCAAGAGAGAGGAAGAGGATTCTGGATTGATGACTGATAGCTTTCTAAATACGACATTTGGCATTGACACACAGGTAAATATTTCCAAGTTCATTAAATTGCTTTGATCCTATTTCATTTATAAAAGAATAACCATTTAATTTAGTAGCTATTGTTTATGATGAAAATTCAAGGCAAGAGTGTCAGTGGCGGTGGCAGTGGCTGTGGAAGTGGCAATGATCTCAATGTCCCCTTTTACACATCGTCATCAATTCCACAAGTATGTATCGAATAAAACATTTAATTAACATATTTGATTATTATGTAATTATATGAATAATTGTATCTATATACACTTAAAAATGGCTTCATTAATTAATTAAATATTTATTATTCAATTGATATTGACTTGATAAATTAATTAAATATTTATTATTTAATTAATAGTTATTTCCTTTATTTGTTAAATAAATTATTCAATTTATTTACTAAATTCACTATAGTCTATTCCTCTATCCTAAGTCTTCAAATTAGTCTTATTAAAATGATTTAATTAAATACACAATCACCTAAATATGACTAAGTTCTCTAGTCCACCTCACCTACCTAGTCACCTGACACATCACTTTGGCTAAAATAAATAATAATTATTAATTATTTATTAGTAATTATCCTCACCCACACATGTCCTATTCTTAAGGGCTATGTGGTCTCATAGAACTTAGTCTCATGACCACATGTCCTCTCAACAACCAAGTCAAGAGACATTCCCTATTCCTAAGGTGCTTCTCAAGCCACCTCTAAGGGTCAAAGGTGACTCATGGGACACTTGTACAAAGAGTCCTCATGAGGAAAGGGTCTCTCCCTCTTTCTCTCTTTGGTCTTTGTGAGACACTTGACATCTGTCTTTCCCTTCCACCTTGTTCTTCTCCATGTCAATGTGAGAGGAACATCATCCCTATTCTCCCTCTCACATTCCAACTACATCCCCCTTTCTCTCAACTCCTTCAACCAAGTCAATCCTAGCCCTAGGATCTTCCACCTTTCATTCTCAACCGTAGGATTGTGCCACCTAGGCCTAGATCCTCCAAAACTCTATAAAAGGAGCCTCATTTCCCCTTTGTAGGCTAATAGCTAATAGGTATTTTTGTAATAGGCATTCAAGCATTCAAGCAATCAATCAATCAAGCATCCAAGCATCCAAGCATTCTAAGAGCAATCAATCCATATAATCATCATTTTAATTTGCATTTCCATCCATTAGATTGCATAAGCTATTATGCACTCATTTCATAAAATCTCCACACTTTGGTAGCATCTTGGGAGAAGGCTTCATTTGGAAATCTAAGAGCTCAACCTCTTCAAGAAATCAAGGTTAAGAGGACAATGGAGACAAGCTGCATGGTAGGTGAAGGTAATTGATTTAGTTTCATCATTTTATAGTTACTTTGTATTCTTCATTGTGTTGCATTAGATTTATTTATTGGCTTTTAATAGTTGATTTATCATCTCTAGTTATTAAACATCTAATTTGCATACAGTATCCTAACTTATTGTGCATGTGCATTAGATGTGCATTGGTGGACCATCGACGTTCACAACAGATAGCGAAGGGCATCGTGCAACTTTCCTTGAGGTATCTTTATTTGCATATTAATTCGATTTACTTGATCATATTTAATTAATGAATGAATGACTAAATTACTAGACAAATTATGATCAAAATCCAGAGGCACGATGATTAAATTCTTTCACCTGGGTTTGTGAGGTCACCATTGAGTCCATAGATATACATGTAATAATGCATTATAATTAACATGTCAGTAGTATGTTCTTATATGAATGGTTATCTTATAATTTTCCATGTACATGTGCACTAGTTGAATGTTGGAGCTTCGACTTCAACATCGCACACCGGAGGATGCGGTGGAACCTTCATGGAGGTATCATTTACTCATTAGTAGGGTTGTAAAAAATATATGTAATCTTGATAACTACATAATTAACTTTTTTTATTTCATTTAAAAATTTTGACATCAGAGACTCCTCCTTCTGTCCGTGATACTTTGGATCATGGAGTAGCTGCAGCAGTAGCTAGTTCTGAAGCATTGACTAATGTATGAAAGAGATCACTTAACTTTAATTGTTATTTTAATAGTTTGTATTGAATTTTATAATGATATCCATGTATGTATTTTAATTATTATTTTGATCATTGTTGTAGGGACTTATGACTCTAGATCGCTAGCATACGCCTTCAATGGATGAATATAGTGACTATTTGCTAGCGGTAAGCCAATATTCAATTTTATGTCATTGTATAATTCAATTTTGACGTATATTAGTTATCTCTATCTAATTTTATTTTTTTATTAGGTCGAGCTATAGAAGATTCTAGATAGGAGGATGAGTGAGCGCACTCAAAAGACTACGGCATCCACTGCATCTCCATCAATGTGACGATCGAAGACAACTCAGGATTTGTTTTCTTCCCCTAGCGGGAAAGGACTAGATTAGGGATATGGATTGTATGCCTATATGGCATTAGTGGACATATTTTTTGTATATTGTATTAGTGATACGTTGTACATCCATTTGGCTTTGAGGAAGCCAGTTTTACTGTATTGAATATATTCAATGTATGACATTATTGGACATATATATTTGACTTCATGCCCTACGAATATTTTTTTTTTATATTTTAGGTATGCAATTCATGTGTTTGGTGTATTGATGTATACTAAATTATGTTTATGTTCATGTCTTTGATTTGTAAATTTCCCATGCTTTATACTTATGCTTGTATGTTTATCGATGTATGTTTAACTTGTTGACTGTGCTACAAATGCCAATCATTGTCCTCAATAACAATCAATTCCTTAACTGTAATAATAACAAAAGTAATGAAATGAATGCATAAATGTATAAATATAATATAAGGATTCTTGGGGTACCCTAATGTTGGCAAGAGTTCTTTTATTAAAAAGATTACTATGGTAGATGTGGATGTGCAACCTTATGCTTTTACAAACTAACTTCTAATTGTCCCCTAACTGACTGATTGTTAATGACAAACACTAGAATACATATTTGCACTCATCCTACTGCTCACCCCGGAGTCGTCAGTGTCATTTGAATGACTGTGTGTGCCAAAAAAGGTTGTCAGTAGCATTTATCTGACCATTCAAAGTTGTTGGAACAAACGGTTCGATGCTACGACCGACGGTTTGAAAGATACGCAACGTTGGTCATTTGAACTGAGGAACACTTCGAGTTTTGACACCGACCGAGAATGTGTTGCCGAATTTAAAAGAAGTTGAATCTCTAAAAATTGAGATAGGCTTTTTTAGGCCCCAGAAACATGGTCCCATAGCACCTAACGGATCGATTCTACCTCACATGAGCTCTAAGATATGACCCCGCAAAGATCACTAATTTCATGCTTAAGAGACCTTGAGGGACACTTCAGCCCGAAGTCATCGGTGGGGTTCGAACAACTGTGCATGGTGAATGAGGTTTCCCTTAGCGTTTACCTGACCATTCAAAGCTATTGGAACTGACGGTTTGATGCTACGACTGACAGTTTGAAAGATACGCAACATTGGCCGTTTGAACTAAGGAACACTTCAAGTTCTAACACCGACCGAGAATGTGTTGCCAAATTTAAAAGAAGTTGAATCTCTAAAAATTGAGATAGGATTTTGTAGGCCCCGACAACATGGTCTTGTAGCACTTGATGGATCAATTCTACCTTGCATGAGCTCCAAGATATGACCCCACAAAGATCACTGATTTCATGCTTAAGAGACCTTGAGGGACACTTCAGCCTGGAGTCATCGGCGGGGTTTGAATGACTGTGCATGGTGAATGAGGTTGCCCCTAGCATTTACCTAACCATTTAGAGCTATTGGAACTAATGGTTCAATGCTACGACCGACGGTTTGAAAGATACGCAACGTTGGCCATTTGAATTGAGGAACACTTCAATTTCTGACACTGATCGAGAATGTGTTGCTGAATTTTAAAAATTTGAATCTCTAAAAACTGAGATAGGCTTTTGTAGGCTCTGGCAACACAGTCCTGTAGCACCTAACGGATCGATTCTACCTCGCACGAGCTCTAAGATATGACTCCGCAAAGATTGCTGATTTCATGCTTAAGAGACCTTGAGGGACACTTCGGCTCGGAGTCGTCAGTGGGATTTGAATGACTGTGTGTGGTGAATGAGGTTTCCCCAAGTGTTTACCCAACCATTCAGAGCTTTTGGAACTAACAGTTTGATGCTACGACTGACGGTTTGAAAGATACACAACGTTGGCCGTTTGAACTGAGGAATAGTTCAAGTTCTGACACCAAGCAAGAATGTGTTGCTGAATTTAAAAGAAGTTAAATCTCTAAAAACTGAGATAGGCTTTTGTAGGCCCCGAAAACATAGTCTCGTAGCACTTGATGGATTGATTCTACCTTGTATGAGCTCCAAGATATGACCCCGCAAAGATCACTGATTTCATGCTTAAGAGACCTTGAGGGACACTTCAGACCAGAGTCATCGGCGGGGTTCAAATGATTGTGCATGGTGAACGAGGTTGCCCCTAGCATTTACCCAACCATAAAAAGTTGTTGGAACTGACGGTTTGATGCTACGACCGCTGGTTTGAAAGATACACAACATTGGCCATTTGAACTGAGGAACACTTCCAGTTTTGACACCGACCGAGAATGTGTTGCCGAATTTAAAAGAAGTTGAATATCTAAAAACTAAGATAGGCTTTTGCAATCCCTAGTAACATAGTCGCGTAGCACCTGACAGATCTATTCTACCTTGAACAAGCTCCGAGATATGACCTCGCAAAGATTTCTAATTTCATGCTTAAGAGACCTTAAGGGACACTTCAGCCCGGAGTCATCGGCGGGGTTCAAATGACTGTGTGTGGTGAACAAGGTTTCCCTTAGCATTTACCTGACCATTTGGAGCTGTTGGAACTGACAGTTCGATGTTACAACTGACGGTTTGAAAGATACGCAACGTTGGCTGTTTGAACTAAAGAACACTTTGAGTTCTGACACCGACCGAGAATGTGTTGTCAAATTTAAAAGAAGTTGAATCTCTAAAAACTGAGATAGGCTTTTGTAGGCCCTAGTAACACAGTCTTGTAGCACCTAACGGATTTATTCTACCTCGAACGAGCTCTCAGATATGACCCCACAAAGATCATCGATTTCATGCTTAAGAGACCTTGAGGCACACTTCAACACGGAGTCATTGGCGGGGTTCGAATGACTATGGGTACCGAATGAGGTTGTCAATAGTGTTTACTCGACCATTCAGAGCTATTGGAACTAACGGTTCGATGCTACGACCGATGGTTGGAAAGATACGCAACGTTGGCCATTTCAGCTGAGGAACACTTTGAGTTCTGACACCGACCGAGAATGTGTTGCCAAATTTAAATGAAGTTGAATCTCTAAAAACCGAGATAGGCTTTTGTAGGCCCCAGCAAAATGGTGCTGTAGAAACTAACAGATCAATTCTAGCTCACATGAGCTCCAAGATATGACCCCACAAATATCACTAATTCCATGCTTAAGGGACCTTGAGGGACACTTTAGCACAGAGTCGTCGGCAGGGATCGAATGACTGTGTGTGGAAAACAAGGTTGCCACTAGCATTTACCTAGCCATCTAGAGCTATTTGAATAGATGGTTCAATGCTATGACCAACGGTTGGAAAGATACACAATGTTGGCCGTTTCATCTGAGGAACACTTTAAGTTTTGACACCGACCGAGAATGTGTTGCCGATTTTAAATGAAGTTGAATCTCCAAAAATTGAGATAGGCTTTTGTAGGCCTCGACAACATAGTCCCATAGCATCTAACAAATCCATTCTACCTTGCATGAGCTCTGAGATACAACCCCAAAAAGATCACTGATTCCATGCTTAAGGGACCTTGAGGGACACTTCAACACAGAGTCGTCGGCAGGGATCGAAGGACTGTGTGTGGTGAATGAGGTTGCCACTAATGTTTACCCGACCATCTGAAGCTATTGGAATAGATGGTTCAATGCTATGACTAATGATTGGAAAGATACACAGCGTTGGTCATTTCAGCTGAGGAACACTTTGAGTTCTGACACCGACCGAGAATGTGTTGTCAATTTTAAACGAAGTTGAATCTCCAAAAACTGAGATAGGCTTTTGTAGGTCCTAGCAACATAGTCCCGTAGCAACTGATGGATCCATTCTACCTTGCATGAGCTCTAAGATATGACCCCACAAAGATCATTGATTCCATGCTTAAGAGACCTTGAGGGACACTTCAGCACGGAGTCATCGGCGGGGATTGAATGACTGTGCATGGTGAATGAGGTTGCCACTAGCGTTACCGAGCCATCTAGAGTTTTTGGAACATATGGTTTGATGCTACGACTGATGGTTGGAAAGATACACAACGTTGGTCATTTTAGCTGAGGAACATTTTGAGTTCTGACACCAACCGAGAATGTGTTGCCGATTTTAAATGAAGTTGAATCTCTAAAAACTGAGATAGGCTTTTGTAGGCCCCGAAAACACATTCCCATAGCAATTAACAGATCCATTCTACCTCACACGAGCTCTAAGATACAACCCCGCAAAGATAATCAATTCCATGCTTAAGGGACCTTGAGGGACACTTCAGCATGAGTTCGTCGGTAGGGATCAAAGGACTGTGCGTGGTGAACCAGGTTGCCACTAGTGTTTACCTGGCCATCCAGAGCTATTGGAATAGGTGGTTCAATTCTATGATCGACGGTTCAAAAGATACACAACATTTTCCATTTCAACTAAGGAACACCTTGAGTTTTGACACCGACCGAGAATGTGTTGCCAAATTTAAATGAAGTTGAATCTCCAAAAACTGAGATAGGCTTTTGTAGGCCCCGGTAACATGGTCTCGTAGCAACTAATGGATCAATTATACCTTGAATGAGCTCTGAGATATGACCCCACAAAGATTGTTGATTCCATGCTTAAGGGACCTTGAGGGACACTTCAGCATGGAGTCATCAGTGGGGATCGAATGACTGTGCATGGTGAACGAGGTTGCCACTAGTGTTTACCTGGTCATCCAGAGTTGTTGGAACAGGCAGTTTGATTCTACGACCGACGGTTGGAAAGATGTGCAATATTTTCCATTTCAGCTAAGGAACACCTTGAGTTCTGACACCGACCGAGAATGTGTTGCCAAATTTAAATGAAATTGAATCTCCAAAAATCAAGACAAAATTTTGTAGCCCCCGACAACACGGTCCTGTAGCAACTGAAAGATTGATTCTACCTCACATGAGCTCCAAGATAGGACCCCGCAAAGATCACCGATTTCATGCTTAGGGGACCTTGAGGGACACTTCAACACAGAGTCATCGATGGGGATCAAATGACTATGCGTAGTGATTGAGGTTGCCACTAGCGTCTACCCAGCCATCCAGAGCTATTGGAATAGATGGTTTGATGCTATGATTGATAGTTGGAAAGATATGCAATGTTGGCCGTTTCAGCTGAGGAACACCTTGAGTTCTGACACCGACCGAGAATGTGTTGCCGATTTTAAAAAAAGTTGAATCTCTAAAAATTGAGACAGGCTTTTGTAGGCCTCGGCAACATGGTCTTGTAGAAATTAATGGATCCATGCCACCTCACATGAGCTCCGAGATATGACCCCACAAAGATCACTGATTCCATGCTTAAGGGACCTTGAGGGACACTTCAGCATGGAATTGTTGGTGGCAATCGAACGACTGTGCATGGTGATCAAGGTTGCCACTAGCATTTACCCAACCATCCATAGCTATTGGAATAGATGGTTTGATGCTACAAATGATGGTTGGAAAGATATGCAACATTGGCCATTTCAATTGAGGACCACTTTGAATTTTGACACTGACCGAGAATGTGTTGCCGATTTTAAACGAAGTTGAATCTCCAAAAACCAAGATAGGCTTTTGTAGACCCTAACAACATGGTCCCATAGCAATTAACAGATCCATGCTACCTCACATGAGCTCTGAGATATGACCCCAAAAGGATCATCGATTTCATACTTAAGGGACCTTGAGGGACACTTCAGCATGGAGTCATCGGTGGCGATCGAACGACTGTGCATGGTGAATGAGGTTGCCACTAGTGTTTACCTAGCCATTTAGAGCTATTGGAATAGATGGTTCGATGCTACGATCGATGATTGGAAAGATATTCAACATTGGCCTTTTTAGCTAAGGAACACCTTGAGTTCTGACACTGCCTGAGAATGTGTTGCCGATTTTAAACAAAGTTGAATCTCCAAAAAATGAGATAGGCTTTTGTAGGCCCCGACAACATGATCCCGTAGCAATTGATAGATCCATGCTACCTTGCATGAACTCTGAGATACAACCCCATAAAGATTGCTAATTTCATTCTTAAGGGACCTTGAGGGACACTTTAGCATAGAGTCATCGGCAGCGATTGAATGACTGTGTGTTAATTGTTCTTGCATGAGGACATTATATATTATAGAAATCCCACACAGAAGTAGTTGGAAAGCTACTCAAAAAGTAGTAACTGATAGCAAGTGGGATAATGTAGATGCTTTAATAAACCACTATCTTCTTTACTCAAGCAACATCTGGTTCATCTGCTCGACTGGGGCATGTTTGGGAACAAACAATCTCCATTTAAACTCAACTCTCTGGAAGTAGTTATATTTGTCAGTGGAGGAGATACACCCATTGGATCTGCAATAACTTCATGCTCACTAGAATTTCCATTACTCTTCAATTGGGATACTCTTTCCAAAATTGCATCTACGCTTTTACCAATTTGGGAAATTAATGGGTCTATCTATTGTAAAATGAGGAGTGAGACTACCTTGCCAAAGGTGGCAATGAAGTTACATTTCAAGGATAATGCCCAAGTCCCGTAAATGCAAGGCCATTGACAAATAGTCATTTGTAATAGAAATATTTGTGGTGCTAGAATGAAGTGCATGACCAAATTCTTTGCTTGCTAACGAACCAATTTGGGAAATTAATGGGTCTATTTGTGGACCTCGAAGGAGTTGGTCACCTAAAAGAGAATCTTGAGATGAAGCAAGAACTTCTCTACAAAAGAGATCAATACCTTGAGAAGCTCTCCACTTGTCAGCTAAATTAAAACCTTGGACCATAGATGGCTTCCCTTTGTTGTAAAATGAGGAGTGAGACTACCTTGCCAAAGGTGGCAATGAAGTTACATTTCAAGGATAATGCCCAAGTCCTGTAAATGCAAGGCCATTGACGAATAGTCATTTCTAATAGAAATATTTGTGGTCCTAGAATGAAGTGCATGACCAAATTCTTTGCTTGCTAATGAACCAATTTGGGAAATTAATGGGTCTATTTGTGGACCTTGAAGGAGTTGGTCACCTAAATGAGAACCTTGAGATGAAGTAGGAACTTCTCTACGAAAGAGATCAGTACCTTGAGAAGCTCTCCACTTGTCAGCTGAATTAAAACCTTGGACCATAGATGGCTGCCCTTTGTTGTAAAATGAGGAGTGAGACTGCCTTGCCAAAGGTGGCAATGAAGTTACATTTCAAGGATAATGCCCAAGTCCCATAAATGCAAGGCCATTGACGAATAGTCATTTGTAATAGAAATATTTGTGGTGCTAGAATGAAGTGCATGACCAAATTCTTTGCCTGCTAACAAACCAATTTAGGAAATTAATGGGTCTATTTGTGGACCTCGAAGGAGTTGACCACCTAAATGAGAACCTTGAGATGAAGCAGGAACTTCTCTACGAAAGAGATCAGTACCTTGAGAAGCTCTCCACTTGTCAGTTGAATTAAAACCTTGGACCATAGATGGATGCCCTTTGTTGTAAAATGAGGAGTGAGACTGCCTTGCCAAAGGTGGCACTAAAGTTACATTTCAAGGATAATGCCCAAGTCCCGTAAATGCAAGGCCATTGACGAATAGTCATTTCTACTAGAAATATTTGTGGTGCTAGAATGAAGTGCATGAACAAATTATTTTCCTACTAAAGAACCAATTTGGGAAATTAATGGGTCTATTTGTGGACCTCGAAGGAGTTGGTCACCTAAACGAGAACCTTGAGATGAAGCAGGAACTTCTCTACGAAAGAGATTAGTACCTTGAGAAGCTCTCCACTTGTTAGCTGAATTAAAACCTTGGACCATAGATGGCTGCCCTTTTTTGTAAAATGAGGAGACTGCCTTGCCAAAGGTGGCAATGAAGTTACATTTCAAGGATAATGCCCAAGTCCCATTCTAATGAACCAATTTGAGGCTTCATTTCACATTGCTCTGTGGATAATTCCACAACACTTGTTACTTGTCTATCTGAATTTTTTGTGTTTGTGTACATGTGAACTAAAGAGCTTCTGTCACTACTTGAGCTACTAGTAGATGGTGAGTACTCATCATCATCATCTGACATAGGCTCACATGCATATCTTACTTCTTTCCTTTGCCACTTTCCCCTTCCTATCTCTTCCTCCTTATCTGTAACTTCTATCATGGGTCCAAGAAGCTCTTCCCACTCTTTCCCATTAACTGTGGGCTTTGTCTCTTTGTCCTAAGTAATTGGCATACCTTGGATGGCACCAAGATAACCATTTTCTTTTGAAATGTCCTTTTCTCTCACATTAATATCTCTATTAAGAATATTTTCTATATCTTCCTCTGTATATTGAATAGATGTACCTGTAATCCCATGTTCATTAAGAATATTCCTTGCACCGTTGAGTAATATATCATGCAATTCCTTAATAGTTTCATTCTTAACAAAATTCATAACTAGATTTTCCATAGCCAATTTTCTTCTTGATCGTTGCAATATTTTCTCCTCAAATGAACATTTTGTAATCAGTTGATATACAATCATAGTTTTCTCTTGGCCAATCCTGTGGGCTCGCGATTGAGCCTATAGATCCACAAAAGGGTTGAAATCTGGATAATCATAAAATGCTTTGTAAAATACAGAGTACATATAATATATAGCAGTACATTATAATCTTCCTCCCAGAGCAGAAATTAATTTGAAGGGTGCATAAGGGTCATGAAATTGGTGCAAGGGTACAACAGTAGATGTTCTAGCCATTAGAGGGGGGTATTTTATGCATGAATCCATCATAGGAGAGAAAGGTTGTCATTAAATGTTACAAACTTCCTGTTATACATACGGGGTAATGCATGAGCAATTTACTGTCCACCCAATTTACAGTGCTATATAAATTTGACATGTTATGATATTTTGTATCTCCATTTAGTCCAATGAACCAATTGGGTCTGCCCTACCCTTGATTGTCTCAAGTATTGCCTCGTGGTCTGACTCATGAACCTTCCAAAGAGTTTTATTATTTGGTCTTCCCCCATATCTGATCAAGTGGACATTTGATGCAATGACGAGGTTTGAATAATGAAGAATCTTTTTGTGTGTCTCCCAATCCTCAAACAACCATAACCTAGGGTTCTTCATAGCATACCGTCTAAGCCATGTACCAGTTACAACCACTGCTCCTATAGGGTATTCTAATTCTTCACCATCGATAACCAAGTGATCCAATTTATTTTTTACCTCTACACAATGACACAAATAATAATATGTCCCTTCTTCATTGTCTTCAGGTGCAATAACAACAAAAACATGGCCTGTAATGATATAAACATAATGAGGACATTAGTTTACTAAATATTTATGATAAAGTACTAAATTTGAGATTATTTGTATGTAGAAAATATAGACTTGGTTGTACTAGATCAGATAAGTGATCAAAGTCAATGGATGATTCCATTTCTGTCAGTTGTAGTGATTCATGGGGATGATAGGAGGCAAGTGGACTCAAAATACATGTATACCATTCATCAACCCATTCCTTTGACTCACACCCATCCCAATCTTCATCTACACATGATGAACAAAAGCACACCATATGTCGTGTGTGGATACTCCATGAACTTGCATTACAACTTCTAAAAGAGTGTAGCTCACTCAATCCTATCAATGTACAACAATCCTCATATGGTGCAATGTTAGTTTCATCCATCAACCAAAAAAGTCTATGAACCATAGACTCACCTTCATTACCTGGACCCATTGTAGCATTACACCACTAGATAATACATCCTGCATCTAACAATGTTGCTTTCTCTTTGTACTTTAATTCTTCACGTGCTAAGGCTCTTTTAATACATGCACCTGCACCATCATGCTCTCCCTTTCCATGACCGGCCTCTATGAAATTCCACATATATTGAATTCCAGTAATCTTATGCATCCTGCACAACCAATAAAACATCTGTGAATTCTTGAATTGGGATGCACAATTATCTGACCAAATGATATGTCGATGATATTTTATGCCCCTGCTTGCCAAATGACCATAAAATAGTTGAAAGCACCCATGTACAAACTTTGTAGAATGTGAGTGATCATCATTGATATAAAAATGATACACCCTCAATATCTTCCTATTCTCCTCTGTACTTTCCAGTGCATGCATGAATGCTATATGAACAAATATAGCAACCTATTGAGAGCTGTAATACTTTGCTTGCACCTCATTCTGTGGTTGTAGTGTGTAGTTCTCTACAAATTCCACAACTGAAACAATGGTATCAAGTGGGAATGTGTCATTGCACAACTTGAATTGCATATCCAACCATCGCGCTCTATGTGTATGCCTTGCATACTCATAAATAATTTTTTTACAAAAAATGTCCATGAAATGATACACTAGAATTTTTTCAATTACTAAATCACATCTTTTAGCCTCTTTTCCATCTTTTAGATTGTATGTCATGGTCTTATATTTTCCAAATTCCACTATTTCGTTACCGATTTCATGCATACTCTCCATATGTTGACAAATTGGCAAACGTCGCAAACCTCCACAATCTATGCATGTACCATTCAAGCATGAGAGCTTGTAAAATTGTTGACCATCCACTCTTTCACATAAAATGGTAGATATTAATTCCCTTGAAGATCTAGGTGGGACATTTATGTTACAATCCTGCAAAACATTGTTAGAGTGCAAACCTACACATATATTCCTATAAACTTCAAAATGGTTAGAAAATTCAATATGTACCCTACAACAACAAGTTGTGTGTGTGTGATTTATCTTGACATAAAAAGGTTTACACATTTCAAAATATCTCTAACTAATTTTAATTTGAGGATACGTATGCATAAATTTTGCAAAGAATTGTGTCTTAGTTGAATCCAAAAAATGTTTTGGATGTGGAACATGAATTCGACTACCAATCCTCCTTACAACATCTCTTTGATTAGGAGATACCCGTGTATTATTCTTCCAAAATTCTTCAATCAAGGATTTCAAAGCTTCAACAATTGCTTTATCTTTTCACGGTAGTCTACTGGAAAATTCCCATAACTCACTGCTATTTGGATCTTCCACTTTTTTACGCCTTCCCAGGGCTCTCATTAGAGACTTTCTACTTATTTTCAATGTTTTTCTTGTCTTTCTAATGAGTCAAGATTTCTTCATTTGAGTGCTTACTATCATTGATGTAAGTACACATTGTGTGACATTACTATCTTTCATGCATGATGTAGAACCCACACTCTCATATGCAGTCATTAGATTCTTTACAATAGATTTTTCACTTGACTCATCCATCGTTCTTAGCCCAAGAATCTTCATGATGGGCTTAAATTTCATATTTCTCATCATTTCAACAAATAGTTGACATCTTCCTGTCATGTTTAAATTCTCAAAAAAAGATCTCCAAATACAATTAACATTTCTTTGACAAGTACACTTGGGAATCTTGTCAGGCATTGCTTGCAAAATGTTAGTATCAATATCACTCAAATATTTTGGTTTTCTATATTTAATAATTCTAGGAGCATCAAAAACATTATTTGTGAATTGCATACCATCTTGAGTGCCTTCAACATGAGACAATGTTGTGCCTACACCTTGGGATGTAGATAATGGTGTGCCTTCAACATGATAGAAGAGTGTGCCCACACCTTCGAAAGTAGACAATGGTGTGCCTTCAACATGATACATCGGTGTGCCTCCACCTTCGGAAGTAGACAATGGTGTGCCTTCAACATGATACATTGGTGTGCCTCGAACATTGGATGATGATATCTCTTGAACTTGGGAACTCGTAGATGATGTCCCCGCATCTTCATAATTCAATTGTCTCGTTGTATGCAAGTTTCTCATTCGTTGTCTTTTTTATTCCAATTCCAATTCTCTCTTACTTTGTATTGATGCTTCATGTTCCTCATCCAAAGAAAAATCTTCTTCTATGGTATCTAATTTTTTTTGTTCATGAAGTTGTCTCATTCTTTCCCTTTTCTTCTCCGTCTCTTTCATGCTCTTTCGGTGTTAAATTCTTTGCTCATTTTCTTGGCATGATGATGATTTCTACATATCAATTGATTATAATTTTAAAAATATAATATAAATGTAAACCAATAAGTCAAATTATAATATAAACCTCTTACAATATGACAAATTATAATATAAATTTATTACACTTATATCAAATTATGTATTGAACAAGTCTATATCATACCAATTACAAACCAAAACACTCTTTATTCACATTTGACATGTAAAAAAATAAAAAACTTACCTCAATCTCTTTTTGTCTTTTTGATTCCAATAATTGACTTTCACGATGGTGCAAAATGATGTTGATTTGTCACTATCAACACCATGAAAAGTGAAAACTTGTCGGAGAAAATGCAGAATTCAGATAGCATCAGAAAAAGTGGGCCTCTTTCATGAGATCCTTGGAAAATAAGGTTGTTTCTTCTAGTTTTACATAGCGTGAGTGGGCTATAGGGTGTACGCCCTATAATAAACAAAAAAGATGTTATGCATAGTCTTAAATAGGGTGTGCACCCTATAGCGCGCACGCCCTATAGGGTGTACGCCCTATGTAAAACAAGAAAAAGGGAGAAGGGTAAGGAGAGAAGGGTAAGGAGAGAGAGAAGGGGAGAGGGAGAGAGAATAGAGATAGGAAAGAAGGGTAAGGAGAGAGAAGGGGAGAGGGAGAGACAATGGAGAGAGAGAGAGAGAGTAGGAGAGAAGGGGAAGGAGAGATAGAGAAGTGGAAAGGGAGAGAGAGAGAGAGAGAGAGAGAGAGAGAGAGAGAGAGAGAGAGAGAGAGAGAGAGAGAGAGAGAGAGAGAGAGAGAGAGAGAGAGAGAGAGAGAGAGAGAGTATGGGGGAGGGAGAGAGAGAGAGAGAGAGTAGGGGAAGGAGATATAGAGAAGGGGAAAGGGAGAGAGTAGGAGAGAGAGAGATAAGGATAAGGGGAGAGAGAGAGAATGGGGGAGGGAGGGAGAGAGAGAGAGTATGGGGGAGAGAGGGAGAGAGAGAGAGGGTGATGAGAGAGAGAGGAGAGAAGGGAGAGAGAGAGAGAGATACAGAAGGTCAAAGTGAGAAGGTGAGAGAGAGCATGATAAGGGGGAAAGAGGGAGAGAGAGAGAGAGTGATAGGGGGAGAGAGGGAGAGAGACAAAGAGAGAGCACTCTATCTCTCTCTTCCTCCCACTTTGAATATTTCTCATCACTATGTGAATCTATATCTTACATAGGGCGCACGCCCTATGTAAATTTATGATTTTCATAGCGCGTGCGCGCTATGGAAATCATAAATTTACATAGTCTGCATGCCCTATAGGTCATGCGCACTTTGTAAAGTATTTGAATTTACCAATCCAAAGGCTTGGATTTGCCTTGGAGATCCAACCCAAAGGCTTGGATGACTGAAATAGGCCTGAGACGTGTTTTCCAGTAGACATACAAAAAAATGACATCTTTTTTTTGTGTGCTCCTCGTCAGGTTTACTTGTGGCTCAAGAACATACAAATCAGATGATGTGATATTGCAGATCTCTCTGTTAGCTATCTAAGCATATAATTTATTTTGAATTTGGATTATGTTAAATTATTCAACTCTAATTTCTTTTGTGTGTATGTCCATTTTTGTAAAAAACCAACATGCAGTATTTTGGGCATAGATTTTGGCTCATTCATCGAATTTTGCAATAAGTTACATTTTTAGAAACTAGACTCCATTCTACACACTTTAAAAAAAAGAAAATTTAATTTTTGATTAGTTTTAAATTATTTCTGGGGGGAGCACACAGAAATTTCATGTTTTCAGGATGTGTGCACTTCGTAAATTCATCAAAAATTATACGTTCATTAAAAAATTACCAAAAAAATTTGGGATAAACTACGTGGTGTTAGCTAACTTCTCACTAGAGCGATTAAAAAAATTCAAAAAAAAAGTTAACATTTTAGGGGGAGCACACTAGACGCTATGTTATGTTTTTGGACAAAAAATAGGACCACTTTTTGTGCTCCCCCTTTTTGAGGGCCTTAATCTGCACCATTTTCAAAAGAAGTTAGTAGTTTAGAAACTAGATTTAGAGTATTACAACTCTTGTTTTTGTTGCATCTTAAAATTTTGAGTCTAACTATCTTCAATTTCTTGTTGAAGTTCAGAGTTTTCTGATTTCAAAAAAAAAGTGGCATCTTATACCCCCTTTTTGGTCCCCCATCGTTGTGCACTTACCCTCCATAAAGATTTAAAAACATTTTATCCAAGTAATTTGATAGGGAAAGGGTTGACCACTAGGTCAAATAACTATGGACCTTGCCAAGATGATCCTTTGTAGGGATGTCCCCATGTAATAATGTGTCTAATTAGTATTTTCTAAGGTTCTTGACCCTGGAGGGCCTTAACCACCCACTTTGAGGCCAAAGATATCCCTTCAATTCTAAGCTCTTTAAGACCTAGTCTCCCATGATGCTTTCTCATTCAGCACTATTTCCATATGATAGCAAGCTTCTTTTTTTTCCCTCTACCATCTTACCAAAGCCAATATCTAATATTCTTCTATGGAAGGTTAAATTATACTAAGTGAATAGACAAGTAGAAGTATAGTAAATATTGTAGGCATGTAGTATTTTTTGACAGACCTGCTATCTCCCTACCAGAGAGAGATAAAATTTATCCCATTTGTTTAGTTTTTAATTAGTTTTGCATCTTATTCCTTCCCACATATTCCTTAAGTCTATACTAAAAATGGAATGCCTAGGTACCTAACTTGATGGTTAGGACCCCCCTAGGAAATTCCATATCTTTCAAGCCAATTTGGGGGAGATTCCTTCCATCCCAACATAACTAATTTGGAGATAGAAATTTACTTCTAGAATCTTTGTATAAAATATCAAGTTTAAACATGAAAATGTCAACATTTCTTTTGGTGAACTCTACCATTATAGTTGTGTCATCAACAAATTGTACATTAGTGAGGTCCTCTCTATTTGGGAGGGTGATGTTAAGCATGAATGTTGAATATGTCCTATGGGGGAGTATTCTAGTATTGTTAGAGCAGTAATATGTTGCATTCATGACTGTGTTTGTCATTGATGCCAACAAATTTGATTTTACTAGAAATTAGGAGAGAAGCAGACAATCTTTGAATTAGCGCACATGGAGAAATTTAGATGAGGTTATGCGGCATTGAGGACATGTTCCTTATGGTGTCTTGATATTATGGTTAAGAGTGCGTACAAAATTTTAGTTATTAATTTCAGTTATGAGTAATCTAGTGGAAACTATATTCTGTCAGTGTTCCTGTGAAGCGTCTTGTAATAATCAGATTATATCTCCTAAAAGGGATAAAATCTGGACATGCAAAGTTATACAGAGGTTGAAGACATTGTAGAGGTGACATGGATGAGACAACATAGTCAGAGGTTGCATGTGTGAATATTTATTAAGTTTGTGAGTTGATAGTTTTATGTGGTTATGAGAATATTATGTAACGTGTAATGTTTTATATTTTGTAATTGGTTAAGCTTAATTGGTTGACTCAATTATGAAATATTGTGCATGGTATAAAGGAAGAATTGTTTTCCTTGATTGATATGAAAAATGTAAGATGTGAAGAGGAGATAATGTGAATTAGTGATGCGAAGTGAGCAGATCAGGTACTGAGATCTGGTAAAGCATTTGGTGTGGTAGTGGCACACACAAAGGAGAGAAGATAAGTTGTTGAGATCATTAATTGTTGGTATTATTCTATTTGAATAATACATAGATCAGTTGGATAGTATGTTCAGTCATCTTGCCCCTGAAGTTGTTTGGATAGTGGGTCTTTCTACCTTCCTTAAACTCCTAACAAGGTTAGAATCTTTTAAGAGAGATTAAAAGTCTCCTAATAGGGACTAATATGTATTGAATGTATTTCATAAGGCTCTTAACAAAGTCCATCATCTCATAAGGAATTTTCATATTAGTACATCTTTTGTGGGTACCATCCCCATTGGTGATTACTCTCTGATCAAGAGGTTCCATAGTTAACATATCTTATGTCATTGTGTATGATTATATTTCTATGGTTGTTGTTTATGTTGATTACATATTTTAGATCTAATAAGGTTATTAAAAGTTGTTTTTATCAGATAATTGATTCACCCCCCCCCTCTTAGTTATCTTGGTGGACTTTACTTTCTAACAATTGGTATCAGAGTAGCAGGTCCTTGAAAGAAAAGTTTAATAGCTTAAGGAGATCTATGGTGAGTCATTTCAAAAAAGAAAGTCCTAAGTTTGATGGAGTTAATTATGACAGTTGGAAAGAAAAGATGAAGACGCATATACTATGTCTAGGACCAGGATATTGGTTGATTACAAAGAATGACAAGACTATCATTAAAGAAGAAAAAATTGAAGACTAGACTGATAAATAAAGAGATATATTTATGTGTAACATACTTGCCAAAGAACTTTTGTCAGCCCTTCCTAAAAATGAATACAGTGAGGTAAAAAATCTAAAGACATCTCATGAAATTTGGTTAGCTTTAGAATCTACTTTTGAAGGTAATAAACATGCTAAGAGAATCATATTACAAAATTGGATATGTTTATTTCAAGAAGCAAAGATGATGGAAGATGAATATGTTAGAAGTTATATTGGTAGAATATCAGAGATTGTTGCAGGTATCAAGGCTTGTGAAGGAAACAAAACTAAAGATGAAATCATATGGAAGATCTTAAAAAATTTGACCCTAGTGTTTAAGCAGATAGTGCAGATGATTGAACAAGTCATACCTTGTATTGAAAAATTCACCAAAGAAACTCTTCTTGGAAGATTAGAAGCAGGGGAGATAGGTTTGAGACAATCTGGAGATTTGCCTAGAATTGAAACTATACTCAGCGCACTTAGTGTTCTCCCTACTTTGTCAAGAAGTACAATTTTCAATGGAGATTATGGCAGTAGTAGGAGATCTAAGGAAGAAGATAGAAAGATTGAAGAAACAATTACCTTTCTTGTAAAAAGAGAACTAGAAGGTAAGAAAATCTTTAAATGTTGGACATGTCAAGAATATGATCATTTTGCATCTAAATGTCCTAAGAGAGTGAAGAAATATAAGAATAACTTTAAGCCTAGAAGACCTAATTAATTAATATGCTAATGATAAAGAATTTAAAGCTAGCGTTGAGAAATTTATAAGCGAAAGTGATAAAAAAAAGGTGATGATATAGGATTTGTTGCAATAAAAGAAGAAAATTATGAAACTGAAGTTAGAGAAGAAAAAGCTTTAGCATCTCAAGTTTGAAAAGAAAATTGATTGGATCATAGACATCAGTTGTTCACATCATATGACTGGTGATATGAAAATTTTTATAAATTTTAACAATTATGATGGAGGAATTGTTAGAGTTAGGAACAATGCACCTTGCCAAATAAAAGGAATAGGATCTATCACTCTTGATGGAAAGACTAACACTGATGATGTTTACTTTTTGGATGGATTGAAACATAATATTTTAAGTGTTGGATAGTTAGTTGATCTCAAGTTTGGTTTACTGAGAAGACTTGTATGATCAAGGATAAGAATGGTAAGATGATTGGAATAGGAGAAATAAAAAGAGGTAATGTATTTTAGTTGAATCCTACTAAGATGAAATGTTTGATTACTAAAATTGATGACAATTGGTTATGGCACAAAAGGTTTTGTCACATGAACTTTGATAACATTGTGAAAGCAAGTACCATGTTTGCAGTAAGAGATTTTCCTAAAATTATGAAATCTACTAACATGGCATGCAAAGAATGTGTTATGGCAGAGCATAAAAGAATCTCTTTTCCCAGTAAGAAGTTCACCACAACAGAAAAATTGGATATTGTTCATACATATCTAAGTGGTCCCATAAGGACTAGAAGATTCTATGGTGAAAGGTATTTTATGATTCTTGTTGATGATTTTACTAGAATGATGTGGATAGCATTTCTTAAAAAAAAATTAGAATCATTTGATAAGTTTAGATTGCTTAAGAACAAAGTTGAGAATGAATCTGAAATGAAGATTAAATGTTTTAGATTTGATAGAGGTGGAGAATTTACTTTTAAAGAATTTAATAATTTTGTAAAGTGAATGGTATTAAGATACAACTCTCAGCCCCTAGAACACCTGAGAAGAATGGTATTGTTGAAAGAAGAAACAAGTCAGTAACTGAGGCAGCAAGAGCTATGTTGTTTGAGAATGTTATAGCGAAGACATTCTGGAGAGAAGCAGTAAATACAATATTATATACAATGAATAGAGTACAAATTAGAACATATATAGACAAGACTCCTTATGAACTATGGTTTCGACATGCACCATTAGTAAAATATTTCAAATCTTTGGAAGTGTTATATTAAGAGAGATGATGACATTGGTAAGTTTGATCTGAGAAGTGATGAAGGTATATTTTTTGGTTATTCATTGAAAAGAAAAGCTTATAGATGTTATAACAAGAGAACTAAGACTATTGTTGAAAGTGAAAATGTTAAAGTAGATGAGAAGTTTAGAATTCAGAAAAGAATACTTCATTATTATTTAGATGAAGAAGTTGAATTGTTTTATGAAATTGATAATGATTTGCATAGTGAGATTCATGTTAAGGAACCTAGAGAAGAACTAAGACCAGAACCTAGAATTGAAGCAAGAATTGAGACAATAACACCTAATAAAAAATTGATAAGGAATCATCCTACTGATCAGATTATTGGGAGCAAAGAAAAGGAAGTTATGAAAAGAAATAAGGTACAAGAAGAACTATGTTTGATTTCTCAGATTGAACATAAGACTACTAATGAAGCTTGTAAAGATAACAATTGGATTCAAGCAATGAAGGAAGAATTAGATCAGATTGAAAAGAACAATACTTGGGAATTGGTCCCTAGACCTAAGGATAAAAATGTTATAGGAACTAAATGGGTTTTCAGAAACAAGATGAATGAATAAGGTGAAGTTGTAAGAAACAAAGCAAGATTGGTATGTAAAGGATACTCACAGCAAGAATGAATTGATTATGAAGAAACATTTGCATCTATTGCAAGAATTGAAGTAGTAAGAATGTTTTTAGCCTATGCAGCTTATAAGAAATTCAAAGTATATTAGATGGATGTGAAGTTAGCATTTCTGAATGGAGAATTGGAAGAAGAAGTCTACATTGAGTATCCTGAAGGTTTTCCTTTGACTCAAGAAGGATACATGGTATGTAAACTAAACAAAGCTTTATATGGACTAAAACAAGCACCTAGAACCTGGTATGCAAGATTGGACAAATATTTGGTAAAATTGGGATTCGCTAAAGGCACCGTAGATAGTAATTTGTATCTAAAAGAAATTAAGATTGGTTTATTGATTGTAGTTATTTTTGTTGATGATATAATCTTTAGAGGCGAAGATGAAGCAAGTGATAAATTTTTTGATGAAATGAAGACAAAATTTGAGATGAGCATGATTGGAGAAATGAAATTTTTTCTAGGATTACAGATTGTGGAAAATAGTGATGGCATTTTCTTATCTTGGACTAAGTATCTGAAAGACTTATTGCAGATATTTGGTTTGGAAAATTGTAATTTTGTTGGTACACCTATGGTAACTGGCCATAAGCTATCTAGCATAGATGAGACCCTTGGAATTGAACAAAGAAAGTACAGATCTATGATTGGAGGTTTGCAATATTTAATTCATACAAGACCAGATATATCACATGCAATTGGGATTGTTGAAAGATTTCAAGATGATCCTAAAGAATCATGCTATGCAATAGTAAAATCAATATTTTGGTATTTGAAAGGCACAACTGACTATGGGTTGTGGTATGATAAATCAAATGATTTTACCCTATGTGCATATATATATGCAGATTGGGGAGGTAGTTTGGATGACAAAAAGAGTACAAGTGGTGGAGCATTTTTTTGTGGAGGGAGATTGGTTTTTTAGCTAAGCAAGAAATAGAATTGTATCTCACAGAGTATAGAAGAAGTAGAATATGTAGTAGCAGCAAATAATTGTAACCAGATAATATGGATGAAACAAATGTTGAAGGATATTGGAATAAAATTCAATGATCC
This sequence comes from Chamaecyparis obtusa, assembly GCA_027943335.1. Lineage (NCBI taxonomy): Eukaryota > Viridiplantae > Streptophyta > Pinopsida > Cupressales > Cupressaceae > Chamaecyparis > Chamaecyparis obtusa. The sequence goes on from BSBK01002409.1 coordinate 879,154, forward strand.
TATTATCATACACTGTGATAACACCAGTACAGTAAGTATGTCTAAAAATCTTGTGTTACATTCTAAAACAAAACATATAGAGATCAAATATCATATTGTAAGAGAGAAAATTGTAGACAAAGAAGTCAGACTTGAGTATGTTAGTACAAAGGAGCAGATAGAAGATATATTTACAAAACCCTTACCTAAAGATACATTTGAGTATTTGAGAGGTATGCTTGGGGTTATACCCCATCCTACTTTTGAGTAATGATGTAAAAAGTTGCATCAGTCCAGTGGTATAAGAGAACTATTTTTCTGGACTATATGTTGATGCTTCCTCTATGGGGGAGTATCTATGTTTTTTACCTGATTCATGAAGGACTCTTTTGATAAAAGGTATCTTCAAACAATGTCTTTGGACATTCGAGCTTATATTGGATTGAATTAGTGATGTTTACTTTGTTATTGATGTCAATGGGGGAGAAGGATACATGAAAAATATTTGATGATTGATGAAGAGGATTTGAAAAAGTAAAGTATTGAGGAGAAGGATACATCTGATGATTGATTTCATGATTGATGAATAGGGTTTGAAAAGATAATACAGAATAGTAGAGTTGCACTTTGGTATTCATGGAGCTTGGATATTTTTCATCTATGTTTCCATCAATACCAATGGGGGAGATTGTTAATGATGAATGTTGAATATGTCCAATGGGGGATTATTATAGCATTGTTAGAGTAGTAACATGCTGCATTCATGATTGTGTTTGTCATTGATGTCAACACATTGATTTTACTAGAAATTAGTTGAGAAGCAGGCAGTGTTTGAATTAGCACACATGGAGAAATTCATATGGGATTATATGGCATTGAGGACATGTCAATAATGGTGTCCTAATATTATGGTTAAGAGCACGTACAAAAATTTAAATATTTATGTTAGATATGAGTAATCTAGTGGAAACTATATTCTATCAGTGTTCATGTGAAGCAGCTTGTAATAATTGGATTATATCTCCTAAGGGGAATAGAATCTAGACATGTGAAGTTATACAAAGGTTGAAGACATTGTGGAGGTGACCTGGATGAGACAGCATAGTCAAAGGTTGCACATTTGAATATTTATTAAGTTTGTGAGACGACAATTTTATGTGATTAGGAAAATATTATGTAACGTGTAATGTTTTATATTTTGTAATTGATTAAGCTTAATTGGTCAACTCAATTATAAAATATTGTCTGTGGTATAAAGGAAGAATTTTTTTCCTTGATTGATATGAAAATTGTAAGATGTGAAGAGGAGATAATGTGAATTAGTGATGTGAAGTGAGTAGATCTGGTACTGAGATTTGGTAAGGCATTTGGTGTGGTAGTGGCACAGATAGAGGAGAGACTTCTAGATAAGTTGTTGAGATCATTAATTGTTGGTATTATTTTGTTCGGATAATATAGAGATCAATTGGAGAGTGTGTTAAGTGATCTTTCCCCTGAAGCTATTTGGACAGTGGGTCCTTATGCCTTCCTTAAACTCCTAACGGGGTTAGAATATTTTAACAAAGATTCAAAGTCTCTTAACATGGACTGATATGTACTAAATATATTTCATAAGGCTCCTAACAGATTCCATCCTCTCATAAGGAATTTTCATATTAGTACATCTTTTGTGGGTACCATCCCCATCGGGGTTTACTCTTTGATTATCTTTCTATGGTTGTTGTTTATGTTGATTACATGTTTCAAATCTAATAAGGTTATTAAAAGTTGTTTTTATTAGATAACTGATTCACCCCCCCCCCCCCCCCTCTCAGTTATCTTAGTGGACTTTACTTTCTAATAGGTGATACCTTTTACCATTGGGGATATGGAACAATCTCTTAGTAAGTAGTATAGATCATATGTAGCTATTACAAACAAGGTAGGGGTGAGAGAAAATCCCCATCTAATGGAGAGAGATAAAATGATATCCTCTAATTAGAAACCATTTACTTTTATTCTTGCATTGGAATAAAACGTAAGTTTCTTAATCACCTATTGGAAATGGGAGGGAAAACCAAGGAATTCTAGCATAAACCAAACAAAACCCCATTCAATCTTATCATATACATTTTCATAATTTATCAGAAGCATACTCACCTCCTTCATGATTCCTTGGCCCAATTCATTGACTCTCAAAAAGTAAGAAGATTTTCAATAATGTATATCCCCTTTACAAACCCAATCTATGTAGGATTAATGATCTTAGGAAGGATGTTTTCAAGTCTTTTGGAAAGAGTTTTTGCCAAGATCTTAGATGAAGCATTGAGAAGGGTAATCAGTCTCCAATTTTTTATTGAAGTTTCCTCCCCTTCTATAGGAATAAGTTTAATAATTCCATCATTGATCTCTTTCCCTAAAGACCTTCTCAATATTGCTTCCCCATATACCTATAGAATCTCTTTTCCAATTGTATCATCTTAAAATGGAAGCACTTCCATGATAAGAGTGTTTAGCCCTTTGAGTAGGTGTTTTGGGGTCATGTCAAGCACCTTGAATGGCCTCCAGCTTTGATCTAATATTTTCTCTGATTCTGCCCCCTATTTCCACTTCTTTTTTGCATAATTATGGCATCCTGAACTGAAATTTTGAGATTCTTGAATTTTGGGTCAAAGGTGACATTTTTGGGTCAAAGGTGACATTTTGGGTCAAAGGTGAGATTTTTGGGTCAAAGGTGATATTTTTGGGTCAACGGTGACATTTTTTGGGTCAAGGGTGACATTTTTGGGTCAAGGGTGACATTTTTGGGTCAAGGATGACATTTTTGGGTCAAGGGTGACATTTTTGGGTCAAAGACTACCTCATCTCTAACCTCGGTCAGGGATGACCTTGACCCTGACCTAGGGTGGGGACTACCTCATCTTTGACCCTGGGTCCAAATTTTAGGATTTTCTAATTTCTAGATATCAAGTTTCAGAAAGATTCTTTTTCCCACCTCCGGGTTGGCCATTTCAAGTTTCAGGATGGTAAATCCTAAATTGCATTTAATATAGATATATATCTAAAGGTTAGGACCTAATTGGGATTTAATTCCCAAAGGTGGCCCCTCTAGAGGATTGTGCCCTAGATCACTATAAAAGGAAGCCTTCCTCTCTCATTTTCTCATCCATTATTCACCAAGCAATGTCATGATCAAGAGAAAGATCTCATTCCATCATGCTCAAGCACTCTCAAGGAGACATTGGTGATCAAGAAAGCATTCATTCAAGCAATATTCCATTCAAGCATTCAAGTCCTCTTCTCCACTCAAGTTCTCCATTGAAGATCAAGGATTCAAGCATTCAAGCCTTTGGAGGAATTTGGTTCAAGCATGCAAGATTCATCATTCAAACCCTAGATCTAGCCATCATGATGATGTGATCTTCCTTCAAGATTATTTTGATCATCTTCAAGATCCATTCATTCTTCCCTCATAGTGGATTCCAAGCATACAATCATGGGGATTTGATTTACATTTGTTGATATTATGTTCAAGCTTTCATATAAACATAATTGTTTACATTTCAAATACAATTGCATATCTATTGAATATCATAGCTTCATTGTTAAATTACTTCTACTACTTGCTAGCATTCTCTATTTCAATCCCATTATTAAGGTTGATTCCAAACCAGGGTTTGACTAAGGAAAATCCCCCAAACAAACAACAAAACCATTTTTCTTGTAGGTACAAGTGCGGAGTTATGGATCTGAGCTTAGATTTGGATACCCTTTTCGGAGAACTTCTGAGATCTGCGAACAAAGTCAAGGTCGACCTTCAAAATATTAATGTAGCCTTTGACCTTTTATCAGGGTCAAAGACTACCTGCTGTCAAAAAGATAAAAGTTTTTTGGGTTTTCTTTGTCTTAGCATTTCCAGCCTGAGACAGGTTGCAAAATTCCTTGAACTGTACAAAGGCACTAGAAAATAGGTATTTCCAAATTAATTTCATCATGAGGTATGTATCTTATTTTATCTGATTTCAAGTATTTCCTTTACAATTAAAATTTGTGTAAAATATTGGCTTTAGAGTCTCTTTTATGTGCAAACCATTGTTCTAGGACCTCATCCACATTTTATATCATACACCAACCTAGCTACTATTAACTTTATAAAATTTTGTAGGAAGCCCATCAGGCCTTTGGGCCTATTCCTTGGCTAGGGTCTTAATAGCATAGTTTATTTCCTCAAGTGTAACATATCTATTAAGTAGGCTAGCATCTTCCCCACTAATTTTTTTGGGTATAATGTTCCTGATTTTACTCCTAGAACTATCCATGTCAGTTCCCCCTTCTTATGAGGAGAATAGTTGTCTATAGAATTGGAAAAAGGAATGGATAATATCATCTTGATTGGTAAGGTTGACTCCCCCCTCCCTCATTTTTCCAACTCTTTCTTTAGCCTCTTTACTTATAAGAATTTGAAAGAAGAATTTTGAACCTTTGTCACTATGGCTCACCCAGTTCACTTGATCCCTGATTTTTTACCCTTGAACCTTTATTTTTTGTAGGCTTGTTAATGAGTCTCTTGATAATGCAATGACTTCTAATGTAATTTGGCTATGAGGATCATTTTGAATGAAATCTTCCACTTCCACTAGATTATTATGAATCTCATTCTCCCTAGCCCTTGCATCCTTTTCTTCCCACAGCCTAAAATAGATTTCTCCAAGTAGTAATATTTTGATTCCACTTATGAATAGACCTATCATGTTTACAAGAAAAATTATTGAAGTGGTTGACTGTTTGGACAACATTTCTAATAGCCTCATCCTCCAAAATATTGGTGTCCAATGCAAAAGAGGATTTTTTAGTTCAGACCTTATCCATATATGGTTCTATAATAATTACTACCATTATAGGATGATGATCAGACAAGGTGTAAGGAGTAACTCTTATAATAGCTCCTTCATAATCCTTATTAAAATTGAAGAACTCCTTGCAAGCATAAAACCTATCCAATCCACTATAAATCCTCTTGCCACTTCTCTAAAAATTGCACCAAGTATACCAAATTCCCTGATTTTCCCCTTTGCCTCTAGAAAGAGGGTCAAAGATATTAAGTTTATTAATCATCTTATACTAGAAGAATTTTTCATCACCTTTCCATTCAAATGTATTACCCCCAAATTTTTCTTGAGGTATTTCAACCATGTTGAGGTCTCCTCCCAAGATCCAAGGCACATTATCAAGGTGACACTACCATTTCTAGACCTCCACTCTTTCTCTATAATAATTTGGGGCATCTATTGAAGATATCCCTATCTCCTTCCCTTCAAAGTTGAAAATAATCCAAACCACCTTATTACAAGGAAAGTGCCCCCATCCATAAAATGCCTTCTTCCACTTGCCTCCCACCAAAATAAAAAATCCACCTTTCCCTTTACAATTTTTGTCATGAAGAAGTCAACATCTCTCCAAATGCACCTCAAGTTAATTTCTAGATTAAATTGAGTAGCCTTAACTTCTTGCAACAAGAGAATGTCAATAGTCTTGTTCATGTTCAGGAGTCTCTTTATGATGTACTTTCTGTCTGGGGGTTCCAATCCCCTGACTTTCCAAAAAGCCAATTTTAAATCCATGAAAACTATGGGGTTGTATCCATGGGGACCTTAAAGCTTGTATAGCATTTATGCAACTAATAATTCTTATTCTTTATAAATTTATTTTTTGTTGGTGGATCGAAGGCATCAACATATTTTCCTCTTAACTTTAAAATCAAGGGATTGTTTAGTCCCTAGAGAAGGCTTAGGGATATTCTTGTCACTTGTACCTTTCTTTGATTTGCATTTCTTACTATTTTTAATAGAGCAAGGCCTTTTCTATAGTATCATCATCATTTTTCTTTGCATATGGCATAATAGCCTAGTTATACTAACTAGCCATAGCCCAAGAATTGTTACTCAATAACATGGACCTCCCATCTTCATTAGGGGATATATCATTAAAAAGTGTGATCCCATACTCATTGGAAAAAATCAAGTAGGAATTTAATGGGGGGACCATCTGATGGTATAACAATAAGAGAATAGTGTGGTTTATTATCATTAGAGTCATAAGCATCTTGGATGGCCTCAAGGGCTTGAATTTATTATGAAGTAACACCTTCATTTTCTAATTGGGGGGTAGGTTTTTCCTCCCCCACCATTATACCCTCTTGGTCTTTGTCAATGGTGTTGGACCCGAACTCACCAGTGAGACATCCCCCAAGTAAGGGAGGGGTAGGGTGATAGGCCTCAAAAGATATTCTAGGAAGAAATCTAGATGCATGATCAATTTTAGGGACAAATAATTTCCTAAGCTTGGAAATGGTTAACCATTGGGTATTGAGGGTCCTAAGTTTGGGTCTGGGATCAGAGAGGCTAGAAGGAAAGGGTGGATTAGGTCTTATGGAAACAATGGCCTCATCATATTTAGTATAATTTCTAAGAGACTCTTTCAAAAATTCAATCTTCTTGGTTAAAGATCTAGAATGAGTGTCATCCACCGAGGGAAGATTGGGTCTAGAAGGCTTATCTAGTGGTTTATTCGAGGGATTTTTATTTTTACTCATATATTTCCCATTGGTTTCATTGAAAAATAGTTTATGTGTTGCATAGATATTTATGGAAATATTTATACTATGATCCTTCCATTCTTAGCTAAATGATTGACTACCCTCCCAAGATCTTCTACCATTATAATAAACAAGAATGGGGAGAGAGGCTCCCCTTACCTAAAACTTCTTGATATTTGGAAAAAACTCTTTAGGAGATCTATTCACTAGTACTGGGATTCTTGGGGTAGATATGCATTCAAAAATTTAATTAATAATCTAAAAACTAAAACCAAAGGCATCTATTATTTTACAAAGAAATCTCCAATCACCCCTATCGTAATATTTATTGATATCCAACTTGATTAGGATTCCTAGTATTTTATTTCACCAGAGAGAATGGATTACTTCTTGTGCTATGATAACTTCGTCCATGATATATCTACCAAGAACAAAGGCATTCTTCTCTTTAGAAATTATATAAGGGATAATTTTCTTTATTCTATTTTCCATCACTTTGGACATGATCTTATATATTGTATTATAGAGGGAGATTGGATAGAAATCTTCCAACTTAGTTACCTTTTTTTTTGGATAGTATCTAGGAAGGTGTTATTCGCCTCTCTCAAAAATTAGCCAAAATTCCTAGCAACCTCAACACCTTCCACTAACTCCCTTATAATAAAATGTTAGCACTTATGAAAGAAAGCTATCATAAATCCATCAAGCCATGAATCCTTATCTAAGTGTAAATTAAAAATATCAATTTTAACTTCATTGTAAGTGAATTTATCATTCTAAATTTGTTCTAATCCAGATTGATGAGCTGAGGAATGTGTTTCAATATTTCTATCTATTCCTTGATATTAGCCCCAACTTCTAATTTCAATAGATTGTCATAAAGTTGGCTTCTCTATTTTTTATTTCCTTGGGGTCTTCTATGACTACTCTATTTTCCAATTCTATATTTTTTAATTTAGATCCCTTTTGTGCTTAGTGATATTATGAAAGTATTTGGTGTTTTTATCACCTGCTTCTAGCTAGACTTCTCTCAACTTGTATCTCTAGAACATTTCCTCTTTAGCTAAAATGTTCTTATATTCCTTCAGAAAAAATTTCTCTCTCAGAAAACAATCATTATCCATACCTTCTTTTAAAACTTCTTCATTAAGTCCCTTCAAAGCATTTTCAATTTTAGATTTTGATTCGAATATGTCTCTAAAATGCTCCTTGTTATAATCTAGCAATTTATTGTTTATGTCTTTTAACTTGTCCATAAAGAAAAAGAGATTAGACCCTATATGTTCTCCTTCCTTCCTCTTTCCCTCTACCGTTTCTAGAAAAAAATCATCCTTGAACCACATATAATTTTGAATGGGGCCCCGGGGGTCTAGAATCCATTATCATGTTAAGTTGGATGGCATAATGATTTGAACTTGATTAGGGTAAATGGAAACTTATAAGGTTGTAGGAAAGGAATAAAAATCATCATTCAAAAAGAATCTATCCAAATTCTCTAAAATGTTTCTAAATCCCAACCTTCTATTTTTCTATGTATAATTCTCATGTTTAAGATTGTTTCTAAAGACCCAATCCTCGAAATCTTTCAGAGATTGACACAATTTTGCAATACCTCCCCTCTTGTCATGTCCATGTAAAATTTCATTGAAGTATCCTCTCACAATAATGTGTTTCTCTTATGAATCACCAAAGAAGGTTTCTAGCTCATTCTATAGGGCCCTTTTGTTCATGCAAGAGACTAGTCTATAGACATTAATAATCACAAACTAAAGGTTGGATAGAAGGCTCTTAACTTTCCCACTTAACCATTGCCTACCCTTAGTCATAGGCTTTAAGTGGATATTATTTGTGTCCCAAAACACTACAAGGCCTCTAGAGGTCCTATAAACTTGGATGGTTTCAACCTTCCAATGTTTTAGGTTTCTGAAAATAGACTCAACGTATTCTTATGTTTTCTCAATTTCTTGGATTAGTATAATGTCATCTCTAATCGAGCTAATCTTTTTCTTAACTAGACACTCTTTATTAGGGTTGTTTAGGTCCATAACATTCCATGAGATGAGAATCATGACTCCTAAAGAAGGGGGTTTCCTTCCTTGAATCCAATAGATTTGTAATTTTAATTTGACATGTTGCTTCTCCATCTTTAGTCCTTAACTTAGTCAAATATTTCCTCTTAGACCCTTTCTTGTTTGAATCATTTCTATAATTTGTCTTTGACTTGTTTGATGGGATTTGTTGAATACAAATCTTGTCTATATTTTGCATTGGTTCTCCCTCTTCTTCCCCATAAATAAGAACATTGTGTTATATTTCTAAATCATATAGTTCCATAATCTTTTAAATAAGATCCATCTTTTCTTTTTGGGTCTCCTCATCTACCTACAAGGCATGGAAATCCCTATAAATTCACTCAATGCTTCTATTTTAGAATTCAATCCATTGTCCTCTATAAATTCCTCATCATTTATCTCCTCTAAATGATCTATTTTTTTAATTTTAACTAATTTTGGAGGAGGTGGGGAAGGTTTTCAATTAGATCTCTATTTGAAACTATCAGTTTGTCTTGCCATGCCTTCGGATCCTACCCCTTTTTCCCTCTAACCTATGAAGTAAAAATATTGAGTTTCTCATTAATTTGTTTGCACCGGGCCTCTATTTCCTCCACCATATTTGATAAAAAAATATTTATTACCTATACATCCTTGTTCTTTAGATTATTCGATACCCATGATCATCTATTGTTTTACTATCTTATTCTGAAAGGGAACTAGATTACTTTCTTCTCCTATGATTTATATTCTTCGAGATCAAAGGTATTATTTAATTTTAGAATTCTTATGTTATGTTTTTTCTTGAAGGTTTTATCTTCTGTATGGATCCCAATTTGACTTTCTACTCCGATAGGTTCCTTATTTGTATTTCTAAAATATCAAGCCTAATCATGTCTCCAAGGGAAAGATAGATTGTTTTATCTACTCCTTTTGATTAAATCTCTATAAAACCCTTTCTAATAATACACCTACCCCCTTCAGTATGGATTTCAATCTTTTGAAACCATTTTCCTTTATCTGTGAGAATTTATAAATTATCTAGAAATCTCATATTTGTACCTAGGTCAACCAAGATTTTAACTATCTTTGATTTTTGAAAAGAGAATCCCTCTTCAAATATAATGAAGGTTCCTAGGGTTTCTCCAATTCTCTTAGAATTTCTTCACTCCAATACTCAAGGGGCATGTTGGCCAGACTTATCGAGTGAGGAAATCTTTTGGTCTTATGCAACTTAGGATTAAAGTTCAATTCCCAATCAATTTTATAAAAATAAAAATCTTCAAAAAAGAGGGACTCCCTAGATAAAATCATCTTTTTAATGCTCTGATCACACATTCTAAGAGAAAAAATAATTAGAGATAGCTTTTGCACTTACCCAATCTTAAAATAATTTTGCAAACCACTATATGATTCTTTGTTTTGGAGCTTCATTTCCCATCAATTTGACAAATAGCCCACAATCCTTTAAATGCTCCCACCAAAATTGTATACATTTTTTGGGATTGACATAAATTTGCTTCTTCTATTGGGAGAAGAATAGGATTTTTCCTCTTGTGAGGTTGCTTTTGGTATCTGAATTTTGTTAGTTCCATCACTACTTCAGTTTCCTCTAATCTTTCAATTTTTATTTTACCCAAAGCCCTAGAAAAACCTTTTCCTACCTTTGATTGAAATGGAGGTTTTACATTTGGTCGATTTCATGACCATCTATTCTTATGTTGAATTTGTTTTACAAGACTATCAACTATAACTATTGGTGGGCGGTGGTGGTTTGGGTGGTCTATGGTTTGGAAGATAGGGTGGTTCCATATTTCAAGTGTGAATTGCCACTTTGGGTGGTGTTGATGGAGTATTTTGGGTGGTGGGTGGGTGGGATTTGAATGATATTATAAGGTTTACTCTGTGGAATTATTTTAATTGATGTACTTTATAAATTTATTATTAATAATAAAAATACTATTATTATCGACCACACAAAATAAGAGTTGTGTCCATGATTGAAGTCACCATTAAATTCCTTCAAGAGAGTTTTTAAACACAAGAGTGAAATCCTAATATTCTTGCGAAACCAACCAGTTTGAACTTGAAAGTTTTTAGATAATAAAATAGTTTAAACAAAACTACAAAATTGGGTAGCCCAACTTGGTGGAGCCATAACTTTCGAAATGAAGCTCAAAATTTGAAACTGATTGATTCTCTGGAAAGGTATTGAAGAGATGTACTTTTAGATCCTTAGAAAAATGACTTCAACAATCATTTTAAGGAGTGACCAACACTTTTGACCCCCAATTATGCTCTAGAGACCTTCAAAAATGTGATTTACTAAAACATAGAAAATACCAAAAAATATATTTTTGGATTTTTGGGTGTTTCATACTCTTTTAATCTCCAAACTGCTTTGAAGCTTTCCCAGCATGGCCTAGATCATCCCTATATTGTTTTGGATAGTTTTTATCATGTTTTGGATCAACTCCATACAACTCCTAATCACTCCCAATATGAGTTGAATCACCCTCATACACTAGATCAAAAAGCTTATGAAAATTATTATGATGATAATTTAATTTAAATAGAATCCTAACCCAATAACTAAACCAAATTTTAACCATAATTATAATAATAAACCCTAATGATAATTTAACATTAAACCAAATTGAACCCTAACCATAAACTGATATATAACAAAGTATTAATGCTAGAAATGAAAACTAAACCCTTATATCAAATCTAATTAAGCCCTAAACCATAATTGCAAGCTTCAACTCCAACCCTAACCCTAGAAATAAACTAAATTGAACCCTCATCATAAACATTATAAACTTGAACCCTAAACCTCAGTGGAGATTGAATCCATATGTTAAACCAAATGGAACCCTAATACTAAAATTAAACCAAATTGAACCCTAACACGAAACTAAATTGGGCCCTAACCTTAAACTGAATTAAATATTAAACCAAACTAAACTCTTTAATTCAACTAAATTTAATCCAAGTCTAAAATCAACTTGGACCCTACCTATAATACTAAACCAAATTGAATCATAACCCTAAAATTAATTGAAGAATAAATCAAATTGAACCATAATTCTAAACCTAATTAAACATCAAACCAAATTGAACCCTAATCCTAAACCAAATTATACCCTAACCCTAATCAAAATTGAACCCAAACCTTAAACATAATTAAAAATTTCACAAAATTGAACCATTTAACTAAATTAAATTTAACCCAACTCCAAAACCAACTTGAACCCTAACTATAACACTAAAAAAATTAAACTATAACCCTAAAACTAATTGAACACTAAACCAAATTAAACCATGACCCTAAACTATATTGAATATTATATCAAACTGAACCCTAGTCTTAAACTAAATTATACCCTAATACTAACACTAAACTAAATTGAACCATATAACCCTAAATATAATAAAACCCTAAACCTAACACTAAACTAAATTAACTTGTAGCCCTAAACCTAATTGAATATAAAACCAAATTGAAACCTAAACCTAACACTAAACCAAATTGAACCTAATCACGAATCTAAATAAAAAATAACCCTAACACTAAGCCAAGTTAAATCAAAACCTTAAACCTAATTTAACCCAACTATAACATTAAACCAAACTGAACCATAATCCTAAACCTAATTCAACAATAAACCAAATTATAGCCTAACACTAACACTAAACCAAATTGAAAAACAAACCTACACATTATTGAACATTAAACCAAATTAGAGCCTAAATCAAGACTAAAATAAATCAATCCTTAATCCTAAGACTAGCTCAATTTATATTATTAAAATATACAAATTAATGTTTAATTTTTTAAATAAGATTATTTTTATTATTAAATAAAATTATATATTTAATTTTTTTGGAATTACGTGTGTGTGTGTGTGTATGTTTCTATATATATATATATATATATATATATATATATATATATATATATATATATATATATATATCAGAAATATCGAGGCTTTAATTTTTCCACTTATTATATATTTGATTAATATAACTATATAAATTTTGAAAAAATTACAGTCTCGATATCTCTTGACTTACTTTATATATATTATTTAATATATATAAAAATATATTATATGTGTGTTATTGTATTGAAGATGAGATCCACCCAAGTTTTTAAAATATTAAATTAATTAAACTTAATATGACAGATACCTATTATATTTATATATAAGAGACCATACTAGATAAATTTATAAAATTTTAAAATAATATATATTTCAAAATTAAAGTCTCGATATCTCTTGACTTAATTTATATATATTATTTAATATATATGAAAATATATTATATATGTGTTATTGTATTAAAAATGAGATCCACCCAAGTTTTTAAATATTAAATTAATTAAACTTAATATGACAGATACCTATTATATTTGTATATAAGAGACCATAATAGATAAATTTACAAAATTTTAAAATAATATATATTTCATTGTCTAAATTTAATTAAAATATCTTATTTTATTTTATATAATTAGATTTTTCAACGTTTAATTATAAATTCTAAAAATTTACTCATAATTTACTTTTTTATCCCAAATAAATTATAATGAAATATTTTTATGATAATTTATAAATCATTATAAAAATATTTTATATTTAATTAATAATTTGATTACAAATTAATACTTAATTAATGTATAGATTGTTATATATTAAATTAATTTAATTAATATTTATTACTAATTAATAATTAAAATATAACACAATTAAAAATAATTAATAGTTATATATTAATAATTATTTAACTATAACATACCACCCAAAAAGAGCGGACAAATGAGAGGTGCAAGGGTTTGAATAGGTAGGGTCAAATGGTAGGGTTTCTGGCCAGCCTCAAGCTAGCAGTGCCTTGAAGGTGTTGTTGGGAGGAGACAACATACAATCGAGGGCCCTGGTTGATGGGTCAGGTGACAGTCAAAAAAATGTAGATCCTAAGGAAGGGAATGTTGACAATAGTCTGGTAGATTAGGTGGATTTAGGGAGAACCTTGATTTTTGGCAATTCCAATAAAGGAGTCAGTTTGGTAAAAGCTAACAAGAATATCTTGGGCCCTTCATAGGTGTATAGTAAAAAAATCAAATGGTGGGTTGGAGTTGGAATTGAGGGCTCAAAATAGTGATGAGAGTAACTTTGTTGATGGGGTTGGAAAGGTACACCCCACGATGGAGATACTAACAATTTTCTAGTAGATTAGGTGGATCTGGTGGGGACCTTGATTTCTAGCAATTCCTAAAAATAAGTCAGTTTGGAAAAAGCTAACAAGAATATCTTATGTCCTTCAAAGGTGCATAGTAAAAAATTAAATGGTCTGTCAAACTTGGAACTAAGGGCTCAAAATGATCATGAGATTACCTCTATTAATGGGACTAGAAAGGTACACCCCATGAGGGAGTGGGGACCAAAAGTGAGAGTCAAACAATATTTTGGAAAATTAGGTGGATTTGGGAGGAACCTCGATTTCTAGTGATTCCCAAAAAGGAGTCGATATGGAAAAAGCTAACAAGAATATCTTGAGTCCTTTAGGAAAGCATACTTAAAAATCAAATGGAGGGTCACACTTGGAACCGAGGGTTCAAAACATTGATGAGTGTATTTATGTTGATGTGGTTAGAAAGGTATGTACCACATGAAGGAGGGAGCCCTAGAAGGGATATTCAAGGAGTATCAAAAAATTTGGGCAACTCTTTTTGGTGTTGAACCTTCTTGTAAATATTCTTTAACCTCAGTAGATAATCTTTCTAATCCTAAGACTGATAAGTTTTCTATTTCTATTGGAGATGTTGTGATTAACCATAATATTTATTTAATGGCTTTCTCTTTAGTGGGAAAAACCATGGGCCCAAGACCTAATATAAAGATTGTGACATCTTTTGTCTAGAGAAATGATGCAGGAGCATCCTAGGATTCTTGGCAATCCTGTATCAACCAAAAATATGCTTTTCTTTGAAGGTAGATTTCTAGTTTTGATCCTTGTTTGGTGGATTTCTGCTTGGTTTGAGAGACTGGTTTCTTAGTTTCTATGGTTACCGGGGTGCTCGGTCTCTAAAGAATGCTTGATAACTGAAGGCGTCAGTTTTCCCTAGCACTCGATAATAACTATGTTTCACGGTCATGCTTGGCATGGTCGGTTGACTGGCACTCAATTATTTCCTCTATTGCTCAGTGTTCTTGCTTACCGACTAGTTTGTTTGGTTGGATCGGCTTGGCCGATGGGTGCATTTGATTTGGGTCGCACTCCTCAAGTTATGGATTGACCATTGGACATGTGGTGACCTAGATCTGGCATTTTGCATTCTTCTAGGTGGATCTGGTGACCATTGGGGCCATCTTGGTTATTCTTATTTATCGTAAGGCTATTTGAGAGCCGACTGATGTTTTTGCATTTAATATTTCTATATCCTATTGAGCCGACTTGTGGCTGGGATTTAGTATTTAAGTAGATGTTTGGGTATATGTTTAGGCATCAATTGGAAGATCAGGGAGATCATAGAAGGTTGATAGAAGAGTTAGTAGCCTACGAGCTTGGGAATAGGAAGATTGTTGGAAGTTGGAGTACAAGTTCAGATCTTTCCTAGGTGCCTACCAGTGTGTTGTGTGCTACAGACCTGGACTAGCTGAGTGTTTATGTTGTGGAAAAGATCTGGATCCTACGAGATCTTGTAGACTGTTACTTTCTTTGTAATTGGCCATAACCAGGAAGGCCTTACAGCCCGGCACATTGCATGTAATCAGTATTTTGTTGAATGAAATATCTGTTTGTATCATATCTTGTGTTTATGATTGTGTAATTCCATTGTGTTAGTGTTGGTTGCAAGTTTGGACTATCCTTCATTGGATTCTCCTAGCTTGAATGCATTAAGTGGTATCAGAGTGAGGTTTGTTCCTATTGGAGCTGAGTTTGATCTTGTTGGAGAAAATTTTTGTTCCTATTGGAGCCAAGTGGATCTTATGTGTGTGTGTCTAGATCTTGATTTGAAGATGCCTCCAAGGAGAAATCATGAGATCTCAGAGGAAGAGGCTGCTGGTGAATTCAGTCTTGATGATTTTAGGGCTTTGCAGAAACAAGTGCAAGACCTACAAGATGAATTAAGGAAGAAGAAGATTACCTTGAAGGAGGATAGTGATGATGAATCTAAGGAAGAAGATCATTTTGAAGAAGTTGTAGGAGAAGCTAGAGATCCTGAGGAAAGTAGAATCCTGAAGGCTATGTCTAAGATTGGAAAGAGACCTAAGATTGAAGTTTATGCATTTTTTGGAAGCCTTAGGAAGAAGAATTGATTGATTGGATCAATGAGATTGATGAATACTTTGAGTATGAAGAAATAGAAGACCCTGACAGAGTCAGATTTGCAAAGACTAAGTTGAAAGGTCATGCAAATATTTGGTGGAAGGAAGTTCAGTTGGAAAGAGGTAGAAGAGGAAAAGAAAAGATTACTAAGTGGAACCGAATGGTTGATAAGTTGAAGAAGCAATTCATTCCAGTGGATTATGAATTGGTTATGTTTAAGAAGATGCAAGCCTTAAGGTAGACTAACAAATTGGTGCAGGAGTATACCGAGGAGTTTTATAGAATCCTGATTAGGACTGGTCATTCTGAAGATGATAAAGAGAAGGTTGCTAGGTATGTCTATGGTTTGAGACCTAGTATTCAAGAAGAATTACTTACTATTCGGATGACAACAATAGGTGATTCTTATCAAATGACATTGAAGATTAAAGAGAAGCTTAATAAGAAATTTGAGGGTAGACAGAATAGTAGGAACTGAGCGGGTAAGATTGGTGAGACAATTTCTTAAGGTAATGTGGTAGAGAATTCTAAACCTGATGTGGGATCTAGTAGTAGTCAAGGTACTAAGAACTTCAATAGTGGGCAGAAAGGAAGATGGAAGAATGAGTTCACTGGTGTATGCACCCCAAAATGGTCGCCTAGACTTTGGGCCTCCATTCAACAATTTATCAAATCCCTGAATCAATATCTTCAAATATCAACAATATTAATTATATCAATTTCCTTGATCAAATCATAATCAATTCAATATTTCCTAAGGTTTGAGCCTTATTTAATTTAAAAGAGAAAAAAATAAAAATCTTATTTAATTAAGAGAACATGCTCTCTTTTAATTAATTAAAAATCTCTTTTAATTAAATAATAAAATCATTTTATCCTAAGTCTTTATTTAATTAAAAGGAATATTTCCTCCCCTTTTATTTAAATAAAAAATCCTCACTTTTTCTATTATCCTAAGTTGCACAAATAAAGTATTATTTTTATTTTATAAAAAGGGAAAAAACACTTTTTGTCTCATATGGACACAAAAGTCAACTCCTATTTTCTCATTGGAGGATATTTGTGCACAAGGATCAAGCTTCCATTTTTCTCCATCATTGATTAAGTCTTTTGCCTCTTAATCTCGATCATCCATTGATTTTTCATTTCCTATAAAAGAAGAGCTCTCTTCTTCATTTTCATCCATTCTCTTTTATGCTAATGTTATGTTGTAGGTTTTCTAGGTCATTTAGAGCTCTTTGAAGACATTCTTGCATCTAAGCTTTGAAGACATTGTTGTTGCACCACATTTACATGCTTTCATAGCTTCCTTTCTTGCATTCTCATAGCATTCATGGCTTCATTCTTAGCTTAGATTTCCTTTTATGCAATAGATTAGCTTCACATAGCCTAATTAGAAAGGTTGTAATCCTTTGTACTTTCCTTCATAGTATAATTTGTACTTGCACTTTCATAGAGTAATTTGCATACTCATATAGGTTGCATTGCATTGCATTCATATTGATTTCATTGGGGATATTGGCATTGTTTCCCTTGTCTCTCATTGTGTGGTTGACTAGCAAGGTCATGAGTTTATAGCTCTAACTGAGAGCAATTTTACAAATCTTGCAACTCCATGCATAGAGAGCTATGGATCAATTTGTGAGGGCTCATTCTTGAGTTTCCTTGCATGTAAGGATTCATAGAAGTGTGGTCACATTTTCACCATATATTTTTGGCACCCACCATGGGGAAACCCACCTCTTGTATGTTGGTTTTGATTATTTTTGGAGCTAACCCTTGTGCAGATTTGTTTGGAGATGAAAAACCCTAGATTTGAAAGCTTTGATCATATCTCCCAAATGGCTTGGTATTTTGGTCTAAAAAAAAAATTTCAAGTTGGCGACATATCAAAAAAGCTCTTAAAAATTTTTTAAAATTTTCGAAGGTAATTTGTATTTTTTATGATTTTTTCTTTGTTTTTCATAAAAAATTGATTTTTGACCCAAATCAGCATATTTTTTGGAAATTTTTACATTTCTAGAAAGGTCTTGAAATTATATAGGGGGTCCATTCATTGTATTTTTAATTTAGAGGTCATATCATAGCTCATTTGGTTGATTTATAAAAACTAGTCTATTTTGGGAAAATGGCTCTCTAGGGCACAAATGAAAAGATCTTGTTAAAATTTTGACATTTTTGGAAAGCTCTCTATTTTTGGATAGAGGTCTCTTTTTTGTATTTTTGGTTTAGGGTTTGAATTCATATGGTATAAGTCTAATCTTGTTGACAAGGTCAAAAATCAAAATTAAAAAAAAAAGGTATTTGATGATTAGTATGCATTTATTTTTCACATGGTTCAATGCATGATGTGAGTTATCATTTGGATTATTTTCTGGTTATTATTTCTCATAACAATTGATTTTCAGATCTAACCACCTTAGGGTTTGCATAAGTTGAATATACATTGCATATCGTGTTTGCTTGTTTGCTTGTCTTGTTCATTTGAAGGTGCATGGCTTGCTTTCATGGAAAATGCTTAAAACAAACAAAAAAAAGGTGAAATCTACTAAGCGCATTGCATTTGACTTGAAACATTTTGTTATATCTCTACAACATTTCGATCTTGGGATTAAAATTGAACCTCTCATGTGTTTGGCTTGAGTGTTTACATGCTTTCATAAGAACACATTTCAATCGATGCTCTTAATGGGAAATGAAAGAACATAGATTTATTTTTACAAGTTTGTGTAAGTGAATGTTTGTGTTTAAACCTTAAGTAATTCTTAGTTCCAATATCAAATATCTCATTGAGTGATTGAGGGCATGGGTTCATTCCTTGTTTACATGGGGAGTTAAATGCACCACTTTGTGGACTCACTCTATGTTTGCTTGGAAAGTTAAATATTCCATTGATTCAACCCTTTTTCATTTGTGAGTAGTATTGATAAGCAACTTTAGAGTACTTTTGATTGATCTTGTTGGCTAAATTGGGTTGTTGGACTTGCTTATTTCTAATCACCCCTCGTTTCCACCCTTTGAATGCAATATCAACATTCATACATAGGGGAGGGGTCTACTTGAAAAGAGCATTAAGTGTTCCACAAATTTTCCCCCTTTTTATGCTTTCTTGATCTCATTAGTTTTCTAAGGTGTGGACTCACTTTGAGTTTGTGTGAAGAGTTAAATATTCCACTTTTGGACTCACTTTGAGTTTGTGTGAGGAGTTAAATGTTCCACTTTTAGACTCACTTTGAGTTTGTGTGAGGAGTTAAATGTTCCACCTTGTGGACACACTTCACATTCACTTGAAGGGTTAAATGTTCCACTTTTGGACTCACTTCACATTCACTTGAAGAGTTAAATGTTTCACTTTTGGACTCACTTCACTTTTACTTGAAGAGTTAAGTGTTCCACCTTTAGTGCTTTAAATATTTTTGATAGTGAATTACTTACTTTTTATTTCTAGAAGGCCTACTTGGGGACACACCACCTCAAGGGACAACTTTAACTCCTGTGTTCCGATGGAGTATAAATAGTGGGAGGTGAATCGATAGACACCTCTCTTGGGAATTGAGTTTGATATCACTCTTGGCTAAGCCTCAAAGAACTTTATACGTTTGAGAAGTGAAGGAGGAGATTTGGGTTACCGTCTCCCCCCGACTGTGTGATTTTAGATTCTTCTCATCTACGGATTTGGGCCTCACGTACCTTGCGTATATCAAGGACTCCTTAGAAAAGCCATGTATATCCTTGTAGACAGCTTGATAAGGTGTTGTTTTGTTCTAAGTGCCTGCTAAAACATCTTCAAGAACATACACAAGTAGGACCTTTAAGGAGTAGGAATACTAAGTCACTATCTCCGTTCATGCGCAAGGTTGCTTTGTCCCTTGCCCATTGTTTGAAGACTGTTTGCTTGAACTCCTTGATTGTTGTCTTATGTGCCTGTTCAATGATGAAAATTTGTTGATGTACTTACTTGATCTTTTAAAACAAACTGAGTTCCTAAGTTGAAACACCAACTTTTCACAACTTGCTTGATTTCCTACCTTGTCATTAGAGACTTGTAATGACTACAAATTTCTGATTTTAGCCTTCTAGGGATCATCTCAATTGATTTATAAGGTTACCTTGAAAATAATTTGTCAAGTTACAGAGATATTCCTAGTGAACAGTTTGTCTTTAGAATTGTTGATTACACCCTTGGAGAATTCTGATCCTGCTATTGTCCAAATCATTTTCATATATCTCAATTTTGATTTGAGTTTTGGCTAAGTCCAACCCCCTGATTCAAAAGTGCAAGGGTATTCACCCTTTGATTTGAAGCACCTCTTTGACAGTGTTGGTGATGCCTTTTATTTTCTATCTTTTCATTTTCTCTTTGGACAATAGAGAATCTTAATTATCCTAGGTTGGCATTGGCACTTTGAGAGATTGACTTATCACCTAGAGTTTCTTTCTTTCATATCAATTACAACAAGATACCAAGTTAGTCAAAGGAAACAACCTCTAGTTGTCAAATCCTAGGTGTTATCATGTTGCTCAACATCTCAATGAACGTTATGGTATTAATTGCATAAGGTGACTCTTAGTCTTCTTCTTTCCTTCTCCATTTCCTATATTCTTCTAAAGTCTTCTATTCTCATGGGAAATCCTTCTTCTTCTTCTTGATTCTTTTCCTCTTATCTTCTAGTCTACCTTCACCTATTCATCTATTAATTTCTTCTACACTTGATTCCTCCTCTTCTAGAACCATGAATTTCAACTATCTTGCTAAGGAACCTCTCCTGAGAATAGATGATCTTGAACTCATTGCTCAATTTGAAGAGTATCTTTATTCCTCCAATAGTCCTTCCAAATATCTCATGGGTGATAAACTTATGGCAAAAATAAAAGAAAAGATGATTAAATCGGATGCCTTTGCTAGGATCATAGACATTATCATATCAAAACCTCCTTCTTCTAAACGTTCTTCATCATCTAAGTTTTCTCATTCTTCCTCATCTTCCAAATCTTACCATGACTCTTCTAAACATTATTCGCATTCTTCATTATCCAAGTATTCTTCTTCCACTAAGTCTTCAATTTCCTCTTCTTCACGATCTCGTTCTTCTTCTACTTCTCCCAAGAGTCTTACTTCTCTTCAGAAGAAATACCATAAAGAGCAATGTGATAGTCCTTGTGATGTCTCTTCTACAAAGAGTTATACACCCACCTTTGATGACTTTGATGACTATGATGATAGATAATGTAGTGATGCCCATGAAACTTCTATTCCTAAGCATCATCCTCATGGTACACTTGTGATTTCTAAGGGGGAGTCGTATTGGGTAGACTGTGATGGTGATCCATATGACTCTAAATTTGAAGAATTCTTTGATGATTTTTGCGAACAATACAATATTCCTACTGAGGAAGAGAAAATCTATCGCGCTGATTTCAAACATCAAAAGAATCTCTCCTCTAAAAGTTCTCATGCTGAAAATAAAGGTTGCGCTCTCAAGCAAGATCATATTAATTTTGAACCTTTGTCTTGTGATGGTTCCCTTCCATCCTCTACTTCCTCCAATACCCACACACTTCCTAAAGCTTCTGAGTCTTCCAAATCTTTCATAAATCTTTCATCCAACAAAGATCCTAAGGCTTTCCATGCGGTTCCCTATAGTTATTCTCAAGGGCCACCTCTTAAAGATACTCAAGAAAACCTTCACTTGGCTGCAAATACTTTCAATAATGCTAAACCTAAAGATCCTAAGCCTTTAAATGCTATAATGTCTATTTCAACTAGTCTTTCAGCATCTCTTCCAAAGTCTTCCATACAATTCCAACATGCTTCCTTGTCCTTAGAAGTGGCTCCATGTCAAGAGGACTCTAAAAATGATAAAGAAAATAACATAAAGAAAGATCAAGATCAAGAACCCGCCATGTCATCCAATTCTTTTCATGATGTCTCTTATCCATTTAATGGTTCTTTTGATCCTTTACACCCTTCCTCATTCATTCCACCATGTCTTAATTCTTCCTCTAAGCAAGATCAAGTAACTACTTACACCATTGAGCTTATTGATAATCAAAATAACCTTACCACACTTGCGCTTTCCAAAGATGATACTTCCATTAAGTTTATTAAAAATAGTGTTGTTACTTTTGATGTAAAGCCTATTAAAAATCAAAAGAAAGTTGATACGCTTATGCTACCCAATGATCCTTGTCAAGATCAAAGTCTTCCATCTTTTTGTTCTACCACTCCATGTTCACTTCCACTTTCTTCTCTTCCTAAATATTTGCAAGCTATGAATGATCCTGTCAAAGAACGTGCTCCTATTCAAGATGTGCATGATCTTGTTGAAAACTCTAATGCTCACTCTAAAGATTTTGATGTCCTTGGTTGTCATATAGATGCTGATGAACTTATTGATTATCCTTTTGTGTCTTCCACGTCCATCCTTGGACCTCCTCCACCAATACTAAGGGCTTCACGTCTTCCTTCCATCTTGGGCCCTTATGTCCCTTCACTTTCCCCTCCTAATTCTCCTAATTCATCATCTATTTTGGGTCCTTACGTCCCTCCATCTCCTATCTTCCCTCAAGATCAACATAGATGCATACCCTTGAATCATTTTCATCCATCCACCCATCTAAACTAGTCATATTTTCCTTCTTCTTCCACAAGTCTCAAGTCTTTTGGAAGTAACTTGAATGTTCAATACAAGAAAAAGAAGCAATACAAGAATCCATCAAAAAAAGAAGATCACCATGTCTCCTCTAATTGACATGGAGGCATAAATTCAAAAGAGATATCTAAGAAGAAAAATACAAGACAAGTATGGGTTCCAAAATCCATCATTGAAGATATTCTCTCTAACACATCAAAAGAAAATAAAAAGCTTAAAGCTATATGGATTCCAAAGTCTCTCTTGAAAGAGTCTTATGTTGAGCAAAAAGTGAAGTTGACATTCAAGCTTCCAAAGGCTTCCACTTCATCCTTTTCCAAAAATATTCTTTTATTCCATTAGCCCGAACCACAACCTCTACTACACATTTTCCATATTCCTTCTCGTATTCCTCCATCCACATTTGAGAATTATAACAAGTACACCAATCCTCTCTTCGAGGAGTCAGATAGCAATAATGAACCAGAATATGGTTCGCATTTGGACTAGAATATGATTTACGTTTCCTCCATTTTTCCCGCCACCCTTCAAGGTGTGTATTGACGTTGATCTTACCTTTCTTTTCATCTACCTTTTCACAATCCTTCCATTCATTATCCTTCTACCTTCTATCATTTTTCCTCATTTGTCTATTCCTACTATCTTCCAACCTCACTCGCTTTACATAAAACCTTATCCTCCATTTTTCTCTTCCATTTTTCTTTCCCTATCAACATCTTTGAGCATATCATTTTGAATCATTGGCATATCATGGTTTATCCTTTCAAGGAGCATTATCTAAAAATCTTGCCTTCTTCCAAAAAATATAAAATTCAAAAAAATAGAAAAAAATATTCAAAAATGAAAATAAAAAATGAAAAAATTGAAAATGTGCCATGGTGAAAACCTGGAAACAGGTACCTTGGTAGAAAAAGTAAAGAGAAATAAATTCATCCTATGGTGAAAACCACTCCCTTATAGCGCCTTGGATAAGT
This sequence comes from Chamaecyparis obtusa, assembly GCA_027943335.1. Classification (NCBI taxonomy): domain Eukaryota; kingdom Viridiplantae; phylum Streptophyta; class Pinopsida; order Cupressales; family Cupressaceae; genus Chamaecyparis; species Chamaecyparis obtusa. The sequence continues at coordinate 902,723 of BSBK01002409.1, forward strand.
ACCATGATGAAAACCTGGTAATCAGGCATCATGCGTAGTTCTTCTACATATTGCATCCATTCCATCTTCTCTCTTTGATCTTGACAATGTTGACCTATACACGAACATTTGGCTATCTTGTGAGCTATCTTATGATGATCTTGCTTTAATTTCATTCATGTTTTCCTCCATTCAATCTAGCCTTTTGTTATCCTTTTCTCCTTTGGTCTTGATCTAATAAAAAAAAGAGTAAAACATGATGTTATGAAGCCTCTTGACATGTCTACTCCTTTGGACTGCATCCTTTCCTTCTTTTGCAGTGCACTTTTGTGACTTATCCTATGTTGGCCTTTCATTGCTTGTCCAAATGTGCTTTACATGAAATTTTTTTCCCTAGCTTGGGTACTCTTAAGGAGTTTGACCTTGAGGATTTCTTCCCTTCATTCTCTTGTCTTCCACCAGCTTGCTAATCCCTCTTGTCCCTCACCTTGCTTGACATTGAGACTGCATGATGTGATCTTGCTTAAAGAGCTTGATGCCTGTTCTGTCTGGGGCATCCTTTGTACATATTTTATGATCCTGAAAAAATACCAAAAAAATTCATATATGATCCTAAAAAAATCCCCAAAAAATGATATATTGTCAAAAATCATAAAAATCATAAAAAGTCCTGAAAAAATACAAAAAAATAAAAAAATGCAAAAAGTTCAAAAAAATAGAAAAAGTGCCTTGGTGAAAACTTGGAAACAGGCACCTTGGTAGTAAAAATACAAAAAAAAAAAAAATTGCAATAAATCCAAGTGGTGAAAACTTGGAAACGGGCGCTACTTGAGGCCTTTGCACTCCTATTTGTTAAGCATACGTCCTCGACACTGAACCTTTCTCCATCATGTCTTGACTTTATTTGGCGTAGTCTGGAATTGGTCTTTATCTTTGTCTAAGGGGCATAACTATTAGCATTGGTCTTTTAGGTGCGTGTGTCTCTTGGGGCATTCCACAATAGGTGTTTTTCAACACCACCCCAAACAATGTTTTTCAACACTACCCTTGCATCGAGTGTTTTTTTAACACTTATCAGATGTCCTACCCACCAGTCTAGTATGATGCGATATTTCTCGTTGATAGATGCGATGATCAGAGTCTGACTCATGACCAACACACACGCACTTAAACAATCAACTTGTTGAGATATGTTGACTTTATTTTTCTTTGTGTGCTGTCTATGAGGATTTCTTTGATGAGTGGTCTCTCCCTAAGAAGTTTTCGATGATGCACATCTAGAAGACTGATGGTATGAGAACATGTTTTATTTCTTTATTTGCTTGTGGGTATATTTTGTTGGTCCTAATTGTCATGAGCATTTTATGCTGGTCTTACTTGACAAGGTATTATCCTTGACTGTTTTGCGAGTGCATGCTTCTAGCTATCCTGACTTTCATATGTCTTGATACAAGCATAATCTTGCCATATCAAAATTTAGGTGATCTCACTGCATTAGTCATCTGGACCTACATATCTTTGGTGCCTAGGTGAGATTCCCACATTTCTATCTGATAAAGATCATATTCATATCCACATAGTTATGCTAGTGTGCATTGTATGATCTTACAATGCTACCAATAACACTCGATGATGATAATTAGATGTCTATAAGCATTATGACCTTGCAAGTCAACCACTTTTCATAGTAGCTTGCATTTTTAGGTTCATGTTAGTTTAGTTTTGCATTTTTGCACTTGAAGAGAGCTCTCCTTTTCATCATTCACGAACTGGTCAGTCAACTATGTTCACCTTTTGCTTCTTCTCGATCATACCTTTCACTTCTTGTCTTTCACATCACATCCTTTTCTATTCCTATAGCATTTTGAATTTTTGACCTAATTTTCAAAACACCTTGGAATTGCGTGAAAATTGCACCCTTGGCTAATTTCGACGTCTTGGATTCATTTTCGGACTCAAAATTGAAATCCGCATCGCGTTTCCAAATTTTTTCATTCTTCTACACAGTTGACTGACCTTTTGAGGCATAATTTTTTGATCTTTGATGGAATTTCTTCCTTTTCATGTCTTTCAAACTTCTAGTATTTTATTCACCCCACTTCTTTTCTTCTAATTCATCACTGGGGCATGTTTTCACTGCCTAATGGTTAATCTATTTGACCTTTATTCTTGATTGTGATTCATTATGATTTGATCAAATCTTTATCAGTTTGTTGTTCCTCTCTACCTAATTTTGATTTTGATTCCAAGGGGGCAGTACCTATAGGATTTTAATCCTTGATTTTCTTGATTCAGCTATTTTTCTATGAGCTTTTTCTCAAGCCTAAGATTCTTATCTCTTATTTTGGATATGATCCTAAATCGACCTCATGTCCAGAATTCTTTGTCTATGTTTGTCCAGATGTGATCCCAAATCGATCTCACATTGCAACTTCATTCTTTGACTACATGTGTTCCTAGATCGATCACACATTAGTCAAAGATGGGCAAATGTACGCACCCTAAAATGGTCACCTAGACTTTGGGCCCCCATTCAACAATTTATCAAATCCCTGAATCAATATCTTCAAATATCAACAATATTAATTATATCAATTTCCTTGATCAAATCATAATCAATTCAATATTTTTTAAAGTTTGAGCCTTATTTAATTTAAAAGAGAAAAAGAAAAAAATCTTATTTAATTAAGAGAACATGCTCTCTTTTAATTAATTAAAAATCTCTTTTAATTAAATAATAAAATCACTTTATCCTAAGCCTTTATTTAATTAAAAGGAATTTCCTCCCCTTTTATTTAAATAAAAAATCTCCACTTTTCCTCTTATCCTAAGTTGCACAAATAAAGTATTATTTTTATTTTATAAAAAGGGAAAAAGCACTTTTTGTCTCATATGGACTCAAAAGTCAACTCCTATTTTCTCATTGGAGGATATTTGTGCACAAGGATCAAGCTTCCATTTTTCTCCATCGTTGATTAAGTCTTTTGCCTCTTAATCTCGATCGTCCATTGATTTTTCATTTCCTATAAAAGAAGAGCTCTCTTCTTCATTTTCATCCATTCTCTTTTATGCTAATGTTATGTTGCAAGTTTTCTAGGTCATTTGGAGCTCTTTGAAGACATTCTTGCATCCAAGCTTTGAAGACATTGTTGTTGCACTACATTTACATGCTTTCATAACTTCCTTTCTTGCATTCTCATAGCATTCATGGCTTCATTCTTAGCTTAGATTTCCTTTTATGCAATAGATTAGCTTCACATAGCCTAATTAGAAAGGTTGTAATCCTTTGTACTTTCCTTCATAGCATAATTTATACTTGCATGCTCATCTTAGCATAATTTGCATTGCATTGCATTCATATTGATTTCATTGGAGATATTGGCATTGTTGTCCTTGTCTTTGATTTGGAATCTCTCATTGTGTGGTTGACTAGCAAGGTCATGAGTTTATAGCTCTAGTTGAGAGCAATTTTACAAATCTTGCAACTCCATGCATAGAGAGCTATGGATCGATTTGTGAGAGCTCATTCTTGAGTTTTCTTGCATGTAAGGATTCATAGAAGTGTGGTCACATTTTCACCATACAACTGGTACTATTTATAACTATGGTAAAGCTGGTCATAGAAGTTGGCAGTGTTCTAAGAAAAGAGTTTCATTAGTTGTTGAAGAAGACATTGAGAATGTTCCAGAGAAAGGTGAATGTCTTGTCACTAGAAGGTTAGCTGCATGTGTCTCTGAACCGGTACAAAGAAGGAATTTGTTCAGAACCATATGTAAGTGCAAAAATAAGGTATGTAATGTCATAGTTGATGGTGGCAATTCTGAGAACTTTGTTTCAGAAGAGATGGTTAGTAAATTAAATTTGGAAAGGAGGAAGCATCCTAATCCTTATCATATTAGTTGGATACAAGATGTTTCTAAGGTTAAAGTGGAAGAGCAATTCTTGGTTAATTTCTAGATTGGATCTTACCAGGATGAGATATTGTGTGATGTGTTGCCTATGGATGCCTGTCATCTATTGCTTGGTAGACCTTGGCAGTTTAATAGAATTGTTTTATTTGATGGTCATGCTAATACCTATGTGGTTAGGAATGAAGGAGTTCACCATAAATTGATACCTTTACAAGAGGTTGGGGCTAAGGGATGTGGAGTCATCAAGTGTTGTCCATGTGACGATGACAAACCTCAGGAGCAAAAGGTTGAGGAACTTGTGTCTACAAAGTCTAGTTTGAAGGAGAAGGAGAATGATATATCTAAAGAGTTTGTTGAAATAAAAAGGCAGATGGTCTTTCTAATAAGATAGTACAATAGATGATGTCATTTATGACATAGAGAGATGCAGAGGATACTAAGTTGATTAAGGAGGAGGAATCTTACTGAGGCACTACTGTGGTCGGTAGTGGTCAGCATCGGTTACTATCAGTTGTCGACCGGGAAGATAAGAAAAGTGGAAAATAGAAGAACTTATTGTAGGGAGGAATGAATGATGTGAAGACTACTTGGGATGAAGGAAACAAGGAGATATGGGTGAAGAGTAGATTTGGTATACCTGTTCTGATTCTCTTGAGGTGTTCCTGATTTCCATATAAGAAAATCTTTCTTACCTGGGGTGTCTGATGCAAGAGAATCCTAGGATTCTTTGCAATCCTTTATCAACCAAAAATATGTTTGTCTTTGAAGGTAGATTTCTAGTTTTGATCCTTGTTTGGTGGAGTTCTACTTGGTTTGAGAGACTGGTTGCTCAGTTTCTATGGTTACTGGGGTGCTTGATTTCTAAAGAATGCTCGGTAACTGAAGGCATTGGTTTTTCATAGCACTTGGTAATAACTATGTTTCTCGGTCATGCTTGGCATGGTCGGTTGACTGGCGCTCGGTTATTTCCTCTATTGATTGGTGTTCTTTCTTATTGACTATTTTGTTTGGTTGGATCAACTTGGCCGACAGGTGCATTTGATTTGGGTCGCGCTCCTCGAGTTATGGATTGACCGTTGGACATGTGGCGACCTAGATCTGGCATGTTGCATTTTTCCAGGTGGATCTGGTGACCATTGGGGCCATCTTGGTTATTCTTATTTATTGTAAGGCTATTTGAGAGTCGACTGATGTTTTTGCATTTAATATTTGTATATCTTATTGAGCCAACTTGTGGCTGGGATTTAGTATTTAAGTAGATGTTTGGGTAGATGTTTAGGCATCAATTGGAAGATCAGGGAGATCACAGAAGGTTGATAGAAGAGTTAGTAGCCTGCGAGCTTGGGAACAGGAAGATTGCTAGAAGTTGGAGTACAAGTTCATATCTTTCCTGGGTACCTACCAGTGTGTTGTGTGATGTAGACCTGGCCTAGCTGAGTGTTGATGTTGTGGAAAAGATTTGGATCCTGTGAGATCTTGTAGACTATTACTTGCTTTGTAATTGGTCGTAATCGGGAAGGCCTTACAGCCTGACACATTACATGTAATCAGTATTTTGTTGAATGAAATATTTGTTTGTATCAGATCTAGTGTTTATGATTGTGTAATTCTATTGTGTTAGTGTTGGCTGCAAGTTTGGACTATCCTTCATTGGATTCTCCTAGCTTGACTACATTAAGAAAATGGAGGCTCAAAGGTCAAGTTGAAGTTTCTTATCTTCCTAAAGGCATATTTTCCTTTTCCTTTTCTTATGAAGAGGATATTTTTTCTATTTTATGTAGGGGGCATGGTTTATTGGCAAATCCTCCTTGGCCCTAAAGAAATGGACTCCAAATTTGAATCTTTCTAATACTTATTTAGAGGCAATCCTAATATGGTTTCACCTCCCAAGGTTACCTTTATAGTTTTGGAATGATGATACATTTAAAGTCATTGCAAGTTCCTTTCATGAGCTTCTTTTCATCAATCCTATGATGATGGCTAGGAAAAGGTTGGCATTAATTTGTGTTGATGTTGTCAATCTATGGATCTCCCATCTTCTATTGATATCTCATCTAAGTTGGGCTTTGGGGCTCAACCTATTGAGTTTTAATCTCTACACTTTGTGAGATTCCATTCGTTGGGTAAGGAAGTTACTCTCTAAAATCCATAAGATGGTTGAGAAGATTGTTAAAGTTTGGCAGGTCAAATCTAAGGAAGGGGCTAAAAATATCCAAGAGAAATCCAAGTCAACAAAGAATGGTGGTTCTAATACTTTTGGGGACCATTGTCCCAATGTAAAGAAACATGACCCCTTGGTTGAAGGGGATAAAGGTGTTGGCATTGATATTCTTGGGTAGAGGTATTCTAAGGGTGTTGAGCAGCTAGTTTCCCATTTTCCCTTTGAAGAAGGCTCAAATGTTGTTAGTAGCAAGGCAATCAGATTACCTTGAACACAAGTGGTATAACTTGATTTGTTCTCTCCTTAGGTTATTGTGTCTACATTTCAAGATATAGGGGATGGGAATGAGATTTTATATATTGAGATTTTTCTCGTCTGTAACGATAATGTCCTAAACATGAGCTTGTCCTTAGGTTCTTTGTAGGAGGACTCTTCTAATTAGGAGATATATATTGGCAAAGAGAACTTAAGTTGGGAGGAAACCAATATGGATGAATATATTCCTTTTGTCAAGGTTGACAATAAGAAGGGAAGAAAAAAGGATTCCTCAATGGGGGTTTCTAGTAGAAATAGAATAAAGGTGAATTGTGGGGTTACTCAAAGTTTTCATAGGAATCCTACCAAGTGGTATAGGTGTCGAGGATGTGTTCCTCAAACTTACTAGTTAAATCCCTAAAATTTTCATTTCAATGATACTTCCTTGATGTATTATTGATGAGAAGTTAATTGTGAAGGATCAATAGTAACCTATTTTTTATGAGACTTTGTCAGGTCTCTTAGATCACAAAATGTAGAGCAGTATTAATGAAACACTAGGTCAATTTTGATGATGAATACTTATCAATGTAGCTGAGGTGATTTGCATAATGGTTTAAGGGTCTTTTCAAAATCACTACTTTCATCAATAGATTCAATATCGATCTAATAGGTGTTCATTCTTTGCAATGAGTTATTTTTGGTATAGCCTAGGTAGTCTAGGAAATGACTTAAGGGTCTTGTAAAAGTCATGACCTTCTTTGATAAATTGATATCAATGTGATGGTTGGTTGGTCCAGGTGATGAGGAAGTTTTATGTATAATTTTGGAGATCTATGGAAAGGCTTATGGGTCTTGGTGAAGTGCATATCTTCTATGATAGATCCAATGTTGATGAGACAATCGTCAGTCTTCTAAATGCAATGTTTTTGGAGTACTTTCACTTATCTATGGGATGACTTATTTCTCTTGATAAATTTGCTACCTTATTTTATGAATACATCGATGAGATGTAGTACAGTCTTGGAAACAATGCCATCAATGTAGCATAAGTGTTTGGTGATTTGTAAAAAGTATCTTATCAAAATCAAACATTCTTTGATGAGTCATTAAGTGGAATGTGGAGACCATGGATTTGAACTCATGTTGGCTTTTCTAAGTTGTCTATAAAGATTGGTACAAGTATGATCCTTTGGGAATTTAATGGGATTTCTCTTGATCACTTTGAAGGCCTAATACAAAAGACTATTTTGATAGTTAAGGAAGTTGAATTAAATTATTCTAGGCAGAGACATAAAAGTTTGGAGAAACATTTGTAGCATGATTGATTTGGATAAATTAGTAGGATTTTTTTTTTATGATTAGAGTAGTTATAGAGAGTCTTTGATTGTAATCTATAGGAACTATTTGATTGAGTGTAAAGTGTTCTTTGTGTGTGAGGATGGTGAAACATTTTTGAGATTGAATCTAGTGAAGTTGTAGAGTCAAAATATTATTATCGATGGAGACTTATTGTTCGGGTATAATGTGTTGTCATGAATAGAGATTGAAAATGTACACCTAAGAAATCATTTGTTTGAACTTGTATGTAAACACTATTTACTATAATACAAGAGACTTGGCTTTGGTGTATGGTTTTTTTTACTCGTAAGGGTTTTCCCATGTAAAATTTGTGTTTGTTCTATGATTGTTGATTCTTTTGGTTTACTTTGTTATCCATAATTGTGCATCTTAATGAATAGAATTGGAATTGAAAGTCGCCCTTGCTTCTCTCCCCTAGAATGTAAAATTTTGGAAGTTTTTCCACACTCTACTTTCCTAACAATAGGGAACAAGAAATCCTTTATAATATAGTGGATAGGTTTCAAAAAACTATCTCTGAGATCTACCTGAGTAGTACTTCTATCAAGAAATGAAGGTAATGTCATGGAACATCAGAGGGATAAATAACTCTTATAAGAAAGACATTTTGTCAAATTTTGTTAGAGATATGTATATGTCTATACAAACAACCGGAGTCACATAACATATTTACCCTTGTTCGAGCTTCATCTATATAGAGATCAGGTAGAGAACCCTTCTGGTGAATCTTTCTTCCCTCTTGTTTGTAGACTTTCTCACCCACGGGATATGTGTTGTGTTTGTAGAACTTTGAAGGTTACAGAAGGGAGGTTTCTTGTTAGAAATCCTATTGTTGTGACATGTGTTGGGAGTAGTGTTTGAGACAAGGTTTTTATTGTTCATTCAACAGACGGCGTATGGCCAAGTGATTCTCTTTTATCCTAAGAAATTTCTACGATGCACAATGTTTCCTTTTTCCAACTTCATCATGGTAGTTATTTTCTAATTATTAAAATCATGATCAACCAAGGTGACATCTTCTAGAATGCATGCATTATGATTGGATAATATTTTATGTTTAGAGGATTATCTATAAAGGGGGAATTGGTTATGTTTTTAATGTTGGTTGGATCATAGAGAATAGATAACTATGCTATCAAAGAGAGTAAAATTTTTCAATACTATTTGAGAAAACTATCTATAGACTTTATTTCTATGTTATTTTATGTTAATCTAGAAGATTGGTTGTGCTTAGCTAAACCTTTTGAGTTTTGAATGAATATTAAATATCTTGGAGGTCTATGTCATTTCAAGATATAGTTATCATGTTTGGAATCTAGAATTTTCATTTGTGGAACCATCTTTAGTTTTGGACCATGTTTGATACTCTTACTATTAAATTTGATTTAGTATCTTGAATTATTCCATTTCTATGAGAGTACTGAAAGTTAATAGATTAATAAGATTACTTTGAAAGTATCTAATGTTTTCTAGCTTCTACAGATGTATCGATGAAATAATATGAAAAGTATAACTTGTGTCTTAGATCTGGTTATTTGGTTCTCATCTTGATAATGAAGGAATTGTGGTATATTATTCTAAAATACAAGACATTACATGCTTTGTAATATTTATGATCAAGCTTGTTTTATTGGTTAGTTTTCTGAGTTATTGTGAAAAATATTTGGTGTATATCCTTAGAGTAGCTTTGCTTCAGTTCTCTTCCCTATTCCAAAATCCCCCAAGTGGTATCATTTTGGTCCCACACCATTCAAACTTCCCATAAGGTCTATTACCTTTTTGAGTTACAAAATCTAGGATCAACAATTCCTTTTTCTAGCATGCCTGTTGGGACCAACCACCCTTGAGCCTAATCTAAAATATGTCAATAAGCCATAAGCCTATCACAAGATCCTAATTTTTCTGCTATCTAAGATTATCAATCCCTCCCCTTGTTACTATAACTAAATCTAGAAGTGCAGCCTCCTTATTAAGTGCATCAACAACACCACCATCCACAACACAAATGGTAGCATGCAAATTTGTTACCTAGGATAGTGTAAGTCCCCTCATTCCACTAGTCATTGGTGTGGTTTTGGATATCATTCCTAATAGTTCCCTAAAATCCTTATCAGAGTTCACTGGTGAGGATGAAAATACCCTTGTTGAGCACATCACAAATGTATAAAAAACACGCACTATGCATCATATTAAACAACAAAACATAGCCTTGAGGCTTCTAGTTGCATATTTTAAGGGAAAGGCATCGCAATGGTATATATATTTGGTGCAAAACAACATAGGAACTTGGGATGATCTAGGTAACCTATTCTATATCTGCTTTTGTGAGAAAGGTGATTTTTCTTCTCTACTTCAGTAGTTGATTAAAATTAAAAGAGATCCTTAGGAAGTTGTCACTGATTTTAACAATAGGTTCCATAAAATATGGCATAGAATTTCTATGGATGCATGTCTATTGGCACTTATGGATTTTGTGTTCTATTTAAAAGCTTTTAATTCAAATATTGCATGGACCATATAGTCAGTGTGAGGTATTGATCTACCAGTTACTTATGAAGTTTCTATTAGAGCTAAAAATAACTTGATAGATCCAGGAAACTTGTCATCTAGACCACCATTTCTAGTGTTTCCTAAATTCTCCTTGCAAACCCCAGAGCATACCCAAGGAGAAACTTCTACCAACTCTACCTTTACCACTCAATCTAAGTATATCTATCCAAATTTTTAGACACTATTGTAGACACTAAAAAATAGTCAATGCCTATGGCCCCCCTTTTTCAACATGTCTTATATATTATGTGTTTCATCTTTATCATTCAACAATATTATGTCATTCCTAATTAATTAGACATTGAGATTTATTCAATTACTTACTAATTTTCATCCCTAATTCACACCATATTCTATCAATTTGACCTAATTAATCATGTATGGATAAATGATTTCTATAAAAATGAAACTTTGTCATATTAATTTCATCAAAATTGATTAATTTTCCTTCTTTAGGGGTAAACAACCATTACTAAGTCCTAGATTTGATGCATAAATCTCATTTAGTTATCCCTTTTCCTAGGTTCCAGAATTATTTAATTTCACATTAATTAATTGACTAATTTTGAATTTTGGAATTTTATAATTCCTAATTCCTAATTTCTAATTTGTGAGAATAATAAATTTTGCATTCAAATAATTCTCTCATTTTCCTAATGGGATTTAATTCCTACTAATTAGCCTCTTTTTTGTGTGCCATCCAGAACCTGATAGTTGCCATATTTGGTCTGATTTGATTATTGGAATTAGTAGTCTCTATTACAAAGAGTAGGATCGTAGAATCAAAATGGTCATCGGACATTCTAGGTATTTTTGTATCTTGATCTGAAAGTGCCCTTTCAATATTAAATTGTTGATCTTTGTACTTCACCAAAATTTTAGTATTTTATTGCTTTTGGGAATTTTGAGCCTTCCTCATGTTCTAATGAGATGATTGATGGATTTCATGGGAATCTATTCTCTTGGAAAAGTGTTTGATCAAATGACTTGATATTTGGCTTGGTTTTTCCTTTACTTAGTTTCTTGCCTTGAGTGACTTTGGAGTTGAATTATCCTCTTGTTATTGCTTGGGTTGCTTTTATGTTGCCGATTGTATTGGAACCTTCCATGCTTGAGGTTGAGCTGGCATGTGATATGTGGATGTAGGGTATTTGAGACCGCATCCAAGAATGTAGTTGAGATATGCTCCTATGCTGAGGTCCAAGTGACCTATGCTCCCGGTAAAGATAAATTGAGTCCCTTATGTATTTGGGTTTTATGGCTTGTTCCCTATTGCATTATTTGTGCTTTTATTTATGCTTTATGCCTCGTATTTGTAATGAGATGAACATGTTTTTTGTTTGGTTAATAGAGTGGAGTCACTCCTTACTTGGATTCCAGCCTGTAAGTGGTTGGTATAGGCCACGTAAAGTTATTAATAAAGAGAAAATTAATAAATGAATTTGGGTTTCAGTAGGAGTCTTGATACTGTCTCCAATGAGATAAAGTTGGGTAGAAGGTGCAAGGAGAGTAACCACTCAGAGAAGGGCGGGAAGCATCTTCCAAAATCTTGTGTGGGTAAGATGGCAGTATGGTGGTGGTGTGAAGCAGCAGCATGAAGAGTGGTAGACAACAACCAGCATACACTCCATTGATGGGAGTCATGTGAAAGCAATAAAGGACACAGCGGAAGCATTGACCCACTGATGTAGCCAAAGAGGTGAAAACATTATTTGCAGCACTCTCACAATGCATTTCCATGGGACATGGAAATCTTTTAAGCCAGGGAGTATGGTGCATAGGCACCTTGATTTTTTAACACCGTGACAAGTTTCATAATAGTAATTTGTTTAAGTCATTTAGGTTTCATGGAACCATGTCAAGAGATGGTCTAATTTCTTAATATTGTATTGTAATGTATTTAAAAATGCATCATATGACATTTGTAACCACAAAGTCAAAATGGGAATATCATGTGTCATAGAGTAGATAGATAGTTTTTGTAACTGTCATGTCCAAAATTATCTATTATTAGACAGCATCATGTAATCGTGGGTAGGTGGATGATTTTCCTAACTACCCCAAGAATCTCGATAAATAAATATATATAGAGAGGGATGTAACCGAATAGGCAAGAGATACAAGAGCTAGTGGAAAAGAGAGAGAACAAAAGAGTGGGAAAAGAGTTAGCTCTCTGGCCTTTTAGCCAGAGAGCCATGCATGTTATGTATGAAATTACATTTTAATGTATTTTGGTTGCTTCATTAAAAATTTTGGTGTTGATGAAGCTTGTCGCCTCTCTCTTTATTGTTTATGTTTTGCAAATCAATTATGCAATTCTCTATTTGAACTTAGCATTAGTTATGTTCTTGTTTTCAGTTTTGTTAATGGAATAATGTAACAACAAAATGAATCATATTGTTAAGTGTTGTCAACTGATATTAAATAATGCATTATTGTTTATGAGTTAGGTTTTAATGGCAGTCCTGAATGAAATGGGGAATGATTATACTTCAGTTATAACCGTCCCGAGTGGACAATGGTGATTTTCTAGAGTGACGGAGAAGTTGAGTATTAGATTTGTGAATGGTTTTAAGTTCATAATGAAGTACCAGTTTGGGTACACCCTGCGTGTTCCCTTGAGAGTCATTTTATTCTTATCCATTTTTGCAAATTTGTGTGAATGGGTCGATGCTGCATTACATCAGAATGGTATCAAACCTCAAAAGATTCTGAGTGTGTAGAAGGCAATCTATACCAGGCACAAGCATTGTGGGTTCTTGTGACAAAATTCATGGTTGCAAGTTGATCCATCCAAGCTGTAGAAGAATAAAGATGTTCTTCATGTGTGAAGATCTTAGCAGGGGTCTTGATACTGTCTCCAACAAGATAAATTTGGGTAGAAGGTGCAAAGAGAGCAACCACTCAGAGAAGGGTGGGAAGCATCTTCTAGAATCTTGTGTGGGTAAGATGGAAGTATGGTGGTGGTGTGAAGCAGCAGCGTGAAGAGTGGTGGATAGCAACCAGCATACACTCCATTGATGGGAGTCATGTGAAAGCAACAAAGGATGCCACAAAATCATTGACCCACTGATGTAGCCAAAGAGGTGAAAAAATTGTTTGCAGCACTCTCACAACGCATTTCCATGGGACATGGAAATATTTTAAGCTCGGGAGTATGGTGCGGAGGCACCTCAATTTTTGAACACCATGCCAAGTTTCATAATAGTGATTTGTTTAAGTCATTTAGGTTTCATGGAACCATGTCAAGAGATGGTCTAATTGCTTAATATTGTATTGTAATGTATTTAAAAATGCATCATATGACATTTGTAACCATGAAGTCAGAATGGGAATATCATGTGTCATTGAGTAGATAGACGCTTTTTGTAATTGTCATGTCCAAAATTGTCTATTATTAGACATCATCATGTAATTGTGGGTAGGTGGATGATTTTTCTAACTACCTTAAGAATCTCTATAAATAAATATATAGAGAGAGGGATGTAACCGAATAGGCAAGAGTTATGAGAGCTAGTGGAAGAGAGAGAGAGATGTTGGAAATTTGGCTAAGTTAGATATGTAGATGTTGTCATTATGGAAACATATGATCTACATGAAGATCACATAGGACAGAGAGCAAGTATGACAGAGCGCAAAGCAAAATTGTCTAAGTGTGAGATAGTGTTTTTGCCAGTGTACCCGAAGATAGTTTTGATTAGCAATGTTGATTGGAGTAATTTCAATGTTTGTGCACTTGAACATAGATACTATGGTGACTATAGAAGACTCACCTGAGAGTGAAAGTCAGTATGGCATGTACAGAAGAAGTTATGATAGTTCTTCTAAACACAGTGTTGAGCCGACAGGACAGAATATAAAGACAGAATTCGTAAAGAGTTAAGGGATTATTTTGTTTATCAAAATAATGTCTTAACAATATAAAGGGATGACATCCTAGATGTTAACCCTTCAGTAAAGATATACTTTGTATATTGCTTATGTCAAGCCGACTGTAAAAGTTAATAGTCTTAATAACTTGTATAAAGAGATGTAATGATGTAATAATGTAAAGTGTAAGATATAGCAAATGTAATAGAAAAAGAAGCATATGAAAGAGAAAAGAAAGCAAAGAGATATTGATGCAAAGTTGTAAGCAGTATAAGGTTATGTACCTTGACTTATTTTTTAATTTTTAACTATTGTACATTACTTGTTTGGGTAGTGTGCTCATCTTGTAATCCTATTTTGTACTACCAACTCCTAGAAGGGTTGAGGCTTCTAACAAGGCCTAAAGTCCCTTAATCAAGATTGAGACACTATATGCATGTAATAGGCTTCTAATAGGGTCAACATCCTTAACAGGATACTTTTGATTAGTGGATCTTTGTGGGTATCATCCCTGCCGGGGTTTTCCCTTGGCCAGGGTTTCCTCGAGAACAAATAATGTGTTATGAGTTCATTTGTTTTATTGCTATGCATGTTCTTTAGTTTTCTATGTTATGCATGCATTAAGATAATCTATTATATCCATATTTGGGCAAAAGAAAAAGTTTGTAGAATACTGATTCACCCCCCCCCCTCCTCAGTATTCCCTATTTCTAACAAGAGAGAGAGAGAGAGAGTGGGAAAAGAGTCAACTCTCTAGTCTTCATCCAAAGGGCCATGCATGTTATGTATGAAATTAGATTTTAATGTATTTTGGTTGCTTCATCAAAAAATTTGGTTTTGATGAAGCTCGTCACCTCTCACTTTATTGTCTATGTTTTACAAATCAGTTCTGCAGTTCTCTGTTTGAACTTAGCATTAGTTATTTTCTTGTTTTCAGTTTTGTTGATGGGAAAACATAACAGAGAAATGAGTTAGGTTGTTAAGTGATGTCAACTAATATTAAATAATGCATTATTGTTTATGAGTTGGGTTTTTATGGCAGTCCCAAATGAAATGGGGGAATGCTTATACTTCGGTTATAACAGTCCTAAGTGGACACTAGTGATTGTCTAGAGTGACAGAGAAGATAAGTATTAGATTCATGAATGATTTTAAGTTCATAATGAAATGGCAATTTGGGTACACCCCGTGAGTTCCCTTGAGAGTCATTTTATTGTTATCAAATTTTGCAAATTTGTGTGAATGGGTTGATGCTGCATTAAATCACATAAATTAGAGTAATTGACTACCTGGGTGTCGATCAAAGGTAAGTCAATGTCTAACCACCTGTGGGTGTTGATCGAAGGTACATTTTGAGCCTAGCCATTTAAGAATTTTGATCGAAGACTTGATGATACTTGGGATACTAGGAGCCAAGTAATGACATTCCACTAGAGTCCCTACATTATAGCCTTGTCAGTACTGGGTAGTACCCTAATTTATATTGTGATGACCTGGACTTATGTATTCATGTACTACTTTGGATCACATGTTGAGTGTTCTCCATGTATGATTTCATCATGTACTTGTATTAAATTGGATCTTTGTGATGTCCTATGAGATTATGCATTGATTGGCATGTGTGAGAGCCATTCCTTTCTTACGTGTATGCCTTGTGTTTGTGGTCGGGTTACTATCTCTATGAGCATTGTGGGGTGGGCCTAAAAGTTCCACATGGTAGGGTAGATTTGTAAATCTATACCACTACTAGGGACTGATGTACAAAGATAGACTTCCTCCAACCGTGAGACTCGTAGATTGAGAAACTTTTGCACCAGTAGAAAGAATCGAAGTAGTAAGAATGTTTTTGGCCTATACAACTTACAAGAAATTCAAAGCATATCAGATGGATGTAATGTCAGCATTTTTGAATGGAGAGTTGGAAGAAGAAGTCTACATTGAGTAGCTTGAAGGTTTTCCTTTGACTCAAGAAGGAGACATGGTATGTAAACTAAAGAAAGCTTTATATGGACTAAAGCAAGCACCTAGAACATGGTATGCAAGATTGGACAAGTATTTGATAAAATTGGAATTTAGGAAAGGAACAGATGATAGCAACCTATATACAAAAGAAATTGAAAATGGTTTATTGATTGTAGTTATTTTTTTTGATGATATTATTTTTGGAGTAGAAAATGAAGACAGTGATAAATTTGTAGATGAAATGAAGACTGAATTTGAAATGAGTATGATTGGTGAAATGAAATATTTTTTGGAATTGTAGATAACATAGAACAGTGATGATATCTTTTTTAGTCAGATAAAGTACTTGAATGATTTTTTGAAAAGATTTGGAATGGATAATTTTAAACCAATTAGAAAACCTATGGTAACTGGACATAAATTATCTAGCACAAATGAGACTCCTACAGTTGAACAGAAGAAGTAAAGATCTATGATTGGAGGATTACAGTACTTGACACATACAAGACCTGATATAGCACATTTAGTTGGAATTGTAGCAAGATTTCAAGCTGAACCTAGAGAATCACATTATGTAGCAATAAAGAGGATACTGAGATATTTAAGAGGCACAATGGACTATGGATTGTGGTATGAAAAATCTGATGATTTTACCCTATGTGCATATACAGATGCTGATTGGGGAGGCAGTATTGATGATAAAAAGAGCACTAGTGGTGGAGCATTTTTCCTTGGAGGAAGATTAGTTTCTTGGTTAAGCAAGAAGAAGAATTGTATTTCACAAAGAATAGTAGAAGTAGAGTATGTAGCAGCAACAAACAATTGTAACCAGATAATTTGGATGAAGCAGATGCTGAAGGATATTGGAATAAATTTTGTTGAGCCTGTTGTTATACATTATGATAACACCAACACAATTAGTATGTTTAAGAACCCTATATTACATTCTAAGACAAAGCATATAGAGATAAAGTATCATGTAGTAAGAGAGAAAGTTGTTGAGAAAGAAGTAAGACTTGAATACATAAGCACAAAGGAGAAGATTGTAGACATATTTACAAAACCTTTGCCGAAGGATACATTTAAGTATCTAAGAGGTATGCTTGGGGTTATGCCCCAGCCTACTTTTGAGAAGTGATGCAGATTGTTGCATCTGTCCAATGGTATATGAGCCTTATCTTTCTTCTGGACTGGATGTTGGTACTTCCTCTATGGGGGAGTATGTGAATTTGAGCTGAGTCATGAGGACTATAGTGAATGTATTTTCTGAACATTGTCTTTTGACATTAGAGTTGTTGTTGACATAATGATGAAACTTCTATCATTGATGTCAATGGGGGAGAAGTGTACATGAAAAACCTTTTGTACCATTTGTTGAAATAATTGAATGGGAAAACAAAGCAAGATTTGATTGATGAAGAGGACTTGAAAATATTTTTAGAGCAACAGTGTTATAGTATTAGATTCATGGAACATTGGATGTTTTTCATCTATGTTTCCATCAATTCCAATGGGGGAGATTTTTAGGAATGAATGTTGAATATATCCTATGGGAGTATTAGTAGCCATTCTATAGCAGTTGTTGTTCCATTCATGACTGTGATTGTCATTGATGTCAACATAGTGATCTACTGAAGATTAGCAAAGGAGCAGACAGTGTTTGGACTAGCGCATGTGGGATATTGAAGATCAAGCTATGTGATGTTGAGGATTTACTCTATGATATGTTATATGTTTGTGGTTAAGAGTGCAGATAGTAATTCTTTTATTCATGGAAGTTATGAGCATTTTAGTTGAAGCAATATTCAGGCAGTGTTCCTGAGTAGCAGTTTTTGGAAATTGGATGATATCTCCTAATTGGGATGAAATCTAGTTATGTGCAGTTAGAGGGAAGTTGAAGACATGTTGATAGTGATGTGGATAATAGTGCAAACTTTGAGGTCACACGAGTGAATAGTTATTCTAATTGGAAGCTGATAGTTTTGTGTAATTTTGATGTAACGTGTGGAAACTTTTATTTTATAATTTGGATGCCAACTCATTTGTAATTACTTGAGTATGGTATAAAGAAACAAATTTTTTCCTTATTGTAATGTGTGTAATGAAGTGAAGAAAAGAGTGAATGAAATTGTGAAAGAAAATTTGTGGAAAGAAGGTATGCGAGGTACAGAGATCTGAATCTAAGATCTAGTGTAGCAGTGAGTGCGGTTTGGCACAATTAGAGAAGAGATAACATGTTGTTGAGATCAGTAATAGTTTGATATTATTCTATTGAATAATCTAGAGATTAGTTGGATAGTGTGTTCAGTGATCTTTCCATTGAAGTTGTTTGGGCAGTGGGTCCTTCTATCTTCCATAACTCCTAACAGAGTTAGAATCTTTTAGCAGGGATTCAAAATCTCCTATCAGGGATTCATATGTACTGAATGTATTTTATAAGACTCCTAACAAATTCCATCCTTTCACAAGGAATATTCATATTAGTGCATCTTTTGTGGGCATCATTCCCACCAGAGTTTACTCTTTGATCAAGAGGTTCCCTAGTCAACATATCTTGTGTCATTGTGTTATTGTGTATGAACATCTTTCTATGGTTAAATGATGTTGAAGTTGATAAAGGTTATAATTATCTAATAACTGATTCACCCCCCCCCCCCCCCCCTCTCAGTTATCTTGGTGGACTTTACTTTCTAGCAATTGGTATTAGACAGCAGCAACAATCAGAGATATAGGACAAAAAATATTTTTGTCTGTTCCACCTCTATCATCAGTTGCAGAGCAGCCAGACATTCAGATTAAAGTAAAAGTGGAGGAAGTAGAGAAAGATCAAGAAGTCAGAAAATCCACTAGATCATCCTCCTCTACACCTGGTAAAAGAATAAAAGAAACTACTATTGGACCTGGAAAAAGATAGAAAACTTTAGTGCCTCCAGTACAAAGGAAGATTGCAGAGATAAAAGATGATGAAATGACCCTAGAAAAGAAGAAAACTTGGAAACCTAAGATAGAAAAATTGAATTAACAGATCATACAAGATGGAGACTTTTCAAAGATGAATAAGTATTATGACCTCTATGATTATTTAGAGAGATTGAACCTTGAAAATGCAGTTGTGAAACAATTGATATTGTCTAATAAGAAATTTGACACAATTTAGGGCAAGATACCTAATGTTTTGTATGAAACTTTAATGAACAGAAAGAAAAGAGCAACAGAAGAAGACAACAATATCAAAGAAAACTTTGTAAGAAAGCTATGTGATGTGAAAGATGAAGAACACTTCAAGCATATCATGAAATATATAAACACCCATTTGAGGACAAAGAGAAGAACAATTCTAATTGTGGGAGGTAACTATGAGGAAATCAATAAGGAAATAGAACAAGCAATAATTAAAGTAATGACAGAAAGTGTTGGAAAACAATCAGATGCAACGAAACCTACAGAGCAAGTTAAGGAAGCAGAACATCAAAGAATTCCTTCTCCACTAGCTATTAACATTGTGAGACAATGAATGTGGAAGGAACCAAAATCACTTTAGATAGTGATGATAATATTTTTAAGAACCTAGAGAACATTGTTGACAATTCATCTTTTGAAGAGCAGGATAGTGCTAGACAAGAAGAATAGAGAGACACAAGAATTGAAGAGACAGAGAAGCTAGAAGCAGCCCCTAGTCAAGAAGAAATTAGTCTAACACCTGAGACTGGTAAGAAAACTCAAATTGGATCTATATTTGAAAGGTTGGGAAAAGAAGTAGATGATGATGATCAGATGGAATTGATCACATCTTTGAATAAGATTATTGGGAAGAATAAGAAGGTAAAAAGCCTTGAAGGATCCCTAAAGGAATTAACAGAGAAGTTACAAAGTATTGTGACTACACAGATTGCAGAGACAAACCCACTTGAAAGAGAAAAGAAAGATGAATACATTTTATGATGAGTTTAACAACTTATCAGATATAGCTAAGGTGAAGGCACAAGTAGCCTATGAGGCCAAACTACTT
Organism: Chamaecyparis obtusa; assembly: GCA_027943335.1. NCBI lineage: Eukaryota > Viridiplantae > Streptophyta > Pinopsida > Cupressales > Cupressaceae > Chamaecyparis > Chamaecyparis obtusa. The sequence goes on from BSBK01002409.1 coordinate 922,782, forward strand.
CTGGACATAAGTTATAATATCAGGAATGATATGAACAGTCTTGATATCTGGATAAAAGGTTTAAGAAGGAACTTGGACAGAGGTAAAACATTGTACATTCAGTGTACAAAATCTGAGAACCTTATATCAGAAGAAACTCAGAAGATTAAGATCAAAGAAGCAGAAATTCAAACAGAGGTAAATCTTCTTGCCAGCCCCAATGTGAAGATACTGGACATTGAGAAGAAAATTTGTAGAATTCATGATGAAATAAGGATTCTACATAATGACAAGGATGGGAAGCTAAAAAGATTCTCTCTTCTAAGAGAGCATATTTCTATTAAATTGAGCATTGTTGAAGGACAACTCGAATAATGTCTTTCATCAAAGACATCTTTTTAGAAATTCAGTTTTGCAAACCTCCAAGCCTGTGAAATTGCATCTTATGGATTGTGTGCACTACTCAGTGTTGCAGATTCCATTAAGAAGGCATGGGAGAAAGAGATAGAGACCATGAAGATAAAATTTGCAAATCATGTTGCAAGCCTACTGGCTTTGCAATATTGAATCCAGGTAGAACATTTTTTGAACACAATTTTGACACCCTCCTTACCTTATTTTTGTCATTGTTGTCAAAGGGGGAGAGATATATAGCAGAAAATTGATAAATATGATAAGGATGTATACTATTAGGGGATCACAGTATATAGATAAGATATATGGATTCATAAGGATAGTATATACATATTTTTTGATATGGCCACAATTTTGAGATTTTTGAAGTCTTTTGACTTAGCCAATTTTCTCATATGTTGCCACCAATGACAAAGGGGGAGATTGTTGGAAATTTGGCTGAGTTAGATACTTAGATGTTGTCATTATGGAAACATATGATCTACATGAAGATTGCATAGGACAGAGAGCAAGTATGATAGAGCGCAAAGCAAAATTGTCTAAGTGTGAGACAGTGTTTTTGCCAGTGTACCTAGAGATAGTTTTGATTAGCGATGTTGATTAGAGTAAGTTCAGTGCTTTCACACTTGAACGTAGATACTATGGTGACTATAGAAGACTCACCTAAGAGTGCAAGTCAATATGGCATGTATGGAAGAAGTTATGACAATTTTTCTAAAGACAGTGTTGAGCCGACAGGACAGAATATAAAGACATAATTGGTAAAGAGTTAAGGGATTATTTTGTTTATCAAAATAATGTCTTAACAACATAAAGAGATGAAATCCTAGATGTTAACCCTTCAATAAATATATACTTTGTATATTGCTTATGTCAAGCCGACTATAAAAGTTAATAGTCTTAATAACTTGTATAAAGAGATGTAATGATGTAATAATGTAAAGTGTAAGATATAGCGAATGTAATAGAAAAAGAAGCATATGAAAGTGAAAAGAAAGTGAAGGGATATTGATGTGAATTTTTAAGCAATATAAGGTTATGTACCTTGACTTATTTTATAATCTGTAACTATTGTACATTACTTGTTTGGGCAATGGGCTCATCTTGTAATCCTATTTTGTACTACCAACTCCTAGCAGGGTTGAGGCTTCTACCAAGGCCTAAAGTCCCTTAATTGGGACTAAGACACTATATGCATGTAATAGGCTCCTAACAGGGTTAACATCCTTAAGAGGATACTTTTGATTAGTGGATCTTTGTGGGTATCATCCCCACCGGGGTTTTCCCTTGGCGAGGGTTTCCTCGAGAACAAATAATGTGTTATGAGTTCATTTGTTTTATTGCTATGAATGTTCTTTAGTTTTCTATGTTATGCATACATTAAGATAATCTATTATATCCATATTTGGGAAAAAGAAAAAGTTTGTAGAATATTGATTCACCCCCCCCCCCCTCTCAGTATTCCCTATTTCTAACAAGAGAGAGAGAGAGAGAGAGAGAGAGAGAGAGTGTGTGGGAAAAGAGTCAACTATCTGGCCTTCATCCAGAGAGCCATGCATGTTATGTATGAAATTAGATTTTAATGTATTTTGGTTGCTTCATCAAAAAATTTGGTGTTGATGAAGCTCGTTGCCTCTCTCTTTATTGTCTATGTTTTACAAATTGGTTTCGCAGTTCTCTATTTGAACTTAGCCTTGTTTTCAGTTTTGTCGATGGAAGAACATAACAGCGAAATGAGTCAGGTTGTTAAGTGTTGTCAACTAATATTAAATAATGCATTATTGTTTATGAGTTGGGTTTTTATGGCAGTCCCAAATGAAATGGGGGAATGCTTATACTTCAGTTATAACAGTCCCGAGTGAACACTAGTGATTGTCTAGAGTGACAGAGAAGCTGAGTATTAGATTCATGAATGATTTTAAGTTCATAATGAAATGGAAGTTTGGGTACACCCCATGAGTTCCCTTGAGAGTCATTTTATTGTTATCAAATTTTGCAAATTTGTGTGAATGGGTCGATGCTGCATTAAATCACATAAATTAGAGTAATTTACTACCTGGCCACCCAAGGGTGTTGATCAAAGGTAATTCAATGTCTAACCACCTATGGGTGTTGATCGAAGGTACATTATGAGCCTAGCCATTTAAGAATTTTGATCGAAGACTTGATGATACTTGAGATACTGTGAGCCAAGTAATGACATTCCACCAGAGTCCCTACATTATAGCCTTGTCAGTACTGGGTAGTACCCTAATTTATATTGTGATGACATGGACTTATGTATTCATGTACTAATTTGGATCACATGTTGAGTGTTATCCATGTATGATTGCATTATGTACTTGTATTAAATTGGATCTTTTATATGTCCTATGAGATTATGCATTGATTGGCATGTGTGAGAGCCATTCCTTTCTTGTGTGTATGCCTTGTGTTTGTGGTCGGGTTACTATCTCTATGAGCATGGTGGGGTGGGCCTGAAAGTTCCACATGGTAGGGTAGATTTATAAATCTATACCACTACTAGGGATGGGTGTACAAAGATAGACTTCCTCCAGATGTAGGACTCATAGATTGAGAACTCATTCCACCTTATTGTATCATTATATTCTCATGTATTACTTGAATTTCTCAGGTTTAGCCTAGTTTTCTTTGTGTATCTTAGTTATGTATTTTGATGTAATCAAGAGACCATGACCTCAATATCAGTGTGTCTAGTACTCCCCATTGTTGAACTAGTTTTCTTTAAGTCATACATTGGAGTTGATATAGATTTAATTATGTATTCTTCAATCTTTGGGTCAAGTTCCAAGATTGATGTATGTGTCTAATTACTGACATCTCCGCGGATCAACATATTCATTTGAGGATTGACGTCTCTTCCCTCATTGGATTGGGACTTTTATTTTGGGATTTTACTAGCCATGGATCGACATCTCTACTGATCAGTCTCTCTTCTTCCCTAACCAACATCTTTGTCTAACCATCAATGTCTCTGTCAAGTGTTGTTTTGCAAGTAGTTTTGGGAGATGGGTATTTTGTGGGTGGTTTCGGATTGAATTTTCAAGGGTCCATGATTTCCTTGTGGACCTTATTGATGCTTTTATATGGTTTTATGATTACTTTTTAATTTTTACTATAGATATAAAGGTAAATAAACTTGTATGGCTAATCATAGTAGGAATCTCTATTTGGGCTTTAAAAGAACATCAATGTTAAGGGATTGATATTTTTAGTTGCCTTTCTTCTTGTTAGCCATGATTTTTTTTTGGCTTAGCCTCTTGTGGTTCAATGACAATGTCCAAATCCTTGAAGGGTAATCTTGGGAGCATGTGTTCTCCATTTCAAGTATGAGTTTGTGGCTTGGGATCCTTTGGAAGTATTGTAAGACTTCTCTTGTGTATGAACATTCTATATATGTGTGCTTATCTTTGAGATGTTTATATGTTTCACTCGAATACATGGTGCTCTTTTTATGTTATCTTTTTTTTTTGAAATGTTAAGTGCATATTTTACCCATTGGTTTCCAAGGGTTCCTAAGTGGGGCATGACAAATACAATCATTTGAACTTCTCTCATATATCCATTGCATTCTTTCATTTCATTTTCATCATTGTATATTTCAAAACAATAAAAATTACAAAAATATTTCATTCATGCATTATTGTATGTATGTATGTGCACTTGCATTCTATGAATGGAGTTGTTATCATTATTTATTAGTTCAATTTCAAGTCTATTTCAATATTTTCAAGATGTTTCCTTTCATATATATGATGATAGTTTAGTTCTTAATTTCATTCATAATAAATATATTCCCTCCCCCAAAATTTATCCCACCCATGAGAGAATTTTAGCACAAGAAGAGCTTATTAAAATTTCTTCAAATAATCTCTCTCCTAAGGATGAGATTTTGAAGCATTGTTTTTATCCTTCTCCTAAAATATATCTCGCTCATGAACATATTTTGTTGCAAGAGAAGGATATTTTACCCAACTTTCTTTCACATCCCTTCCTTGTTAGGGGTGAATCTTTAGTGATTTGTGATTATTCCTTGCCTAAAGTGTGCTTCATTCATATGTAGAGATGTTCCTATTCTTGATGATTCTCCTATTTGGGATGAACCATGGGGAAATGACATTGATTATTATCTTCCTCATGAAGAAACCTTGATAAAAACAAGATATTATGATTAAAATTTCTTCTACTCCCTCTATAAATGACACATTCATGTGTGATATTGGTCCTTCTTCTAAGATGTACCCCCTTTATGAGGATATTTTGGATCAAGAGGAAGACATTATAAATACATTTAATAATATCACCTTACCTTGTTTAATTGGAATCCCTCTTAGAGATGAAGCATTGATGAAAATCCCTAAACCTAGTTTTAAAGGTTGTCCTACTCATGAAGACACCTTGAAAGAAGAGGATAATATCATTACTAATTTCCTTAATGATCTCCCTTCTAGTGACGAATCCATGAAGATTCAAGATCTTGGTCAAGTCAATGTTGTCAATGTTTTGGGTACTAAAAATCCTAGGGTTATTATTCATCTTCCTCAAGATACCCCTCAAACTCAAAATAAACCAATCAATGTTGTGAAATATTCTCAACAACATGACTATCATGTGCTTTCTCACACTTATAACACAAGAACTAATAGAAAACCTACAAGTATAGTTTTTCCTCCTTCTCTTCTTGATTCTCAACTAGTGCTTCCTTCTGCACCCTATCTCCCTCAAAGTCTTGGAAAGGAGTATGATTTAGTAGAAAAAAAAACCATGTTACTCCTGCCAAGATATCTCTTTGGGACCTTCTTCAAACTTTACCTACTTATCATGAAGTGTTACAACAAGCCTTGAGAAATGTGACTTTTGCACCTCCTAGGCAAGACAATATAACTTCAATATTAGAATGCATTAATGAGACCAATAACAAGGCTCAAATTATGTTTTCTCAAGATGATTTTCCTCCTAAATAAATTCAATATTAACATGATTCTCTGATGGTTTTTGTCCTTGTCAATGGTAATCTTGTTCAAATAACTTTAATTGATAATGGCTCAGGACTCAATATTTGTAGCGTTGACTAGTTAAAAAGATAAATGTAGATGTTTATTTAATAAAAATTGATTCTATTCCTATCTATGGATTTGAAAATGTTTCAAAATAAACCATCGGTATTATTACTTTACCTATTAAATTAGGTCCTCTTATTTTACCTACACCTATTCATGTCATGCCCAACTTTCTTAACTATGATCTTCTCTTAGGGTATGACCATGGTTGCATGCTATGTACACTATTACTTCAAAATCTCATCACAAAGTGAAGTTCATCTATAACAACATCATGTATACCCTTGTTGTTGATGATAAAATCCAAAATTACTTACAAACTTAATCTAATTCTCCATTTATTCCTACACCATTTAAATAGAACATATCTTCTTTTCCTAAATATACTTCTTTTCCTACACTTTCCCTTTTAGAAGATGATTAAGGGTCATTAGATTTTACACCATCTTTTGTGGGTTAATAAAAAATTTCTAACAAGGGATCCTTTAAAGATCCTAATGTATCATTTGTTCAACCTAATTATTCTAAAATTTTAACTTTTATCTTCAACATGGTTTAAGGTGTATGCAACAAAGCTTTGAGACTCACAAGAAACCCACAGAAGTGATCAGTATCAAATCCCCTCCTTTCTCAACTCCTTTATCATATAACATTCATTAATTGTCTACCTTTAATCAAGAAATCATTTTTCCAAACCTTCTTTGTGCTAAGTTGATTTCTTGACCTAAACGAAAAAAGAAGCATAGTCAAAATCTTGTGAATCCCTCTTTTTGCAGATATCACTGATATCATGACCACTCTACTAATGAATGTCAAGCTTTGCATTACAAATTTCAAAAATTCATTGATCATGATATCATTCACACACTAGTACATTTGAGCCCTTGTTCCAATGGCATGAAGTCAAAATTACAACACTATTCCATCGATCAAGAGACGTCACATGTCATCCCAATTTTGTAGTCAAAAAAATGATGGTTACCATAGGTGTCATAATTATGATGACACTAGCCATCGTAATTACGATGACACTAGCCGTCATAATTTTCATTCGAAGAGGGGCGACCAACATGGTCAACATGTTGTTGGGTCTATTTCTCATTGTCACAATTTCGACAAGTGTGCGTTGGAGATTATGTACATGTGACGGCTAGCTGTCAGATATTTCCAATAGGTAGCCATCATTTGCAATTTTTTACCGACAGAGATGTTTCTTATGCGATGGCTAGCTGTCAGATATTTCTGACAGATAGTTGTCATTTTCAATTTTTTATTGACGGGGATGTTGTACATGCGACGGCTAGCTGTCAGATATTTCTGAAAAGTATCTGTTGCACGTATATTATTGTTGTCGAGATAATTTTCATTCCTGTCAAAAAAGCGATGGTAGGCCCATTAAAGATAACAAGGCTCAAGAGACCATTGTAGTTGGTCTCTTTCTTTGGTCCATATTATTGAAAAAACATTTTACCTTTCATTAGCTCATCAAATGCGGGGATTTAAAAGAATTCAATAGAATATTTTCATGATCACATATATTATTAAGTTGATGTTGCACGAATTTATCGAATCTGCACACTTGTAGACATCAAACATAGCGATAAAGAAGCATCTCCTCCCATGGCCTACATTACTCAAGCCACGGGAGGGGATGCTTCTTTATGGTTGTGCTCAATGTTTACAAGTGCGTGAAGTAGATAAATTTGTTCAGCATCAAACTTAAATAATATACATTATACATGAAAATATCATCCATTAAATTCTTTCAAATCACCACATTTGATGAGCTAATGAAATGTAAAATGTTTTGTCAATTTATGGATCAAAGATGGAGACCAACTATGATTGTCTCTTGAGCTCTGCTATCTTTAGTCCTAGCTACTGGGTAAGGCCTGGAAGACTTATACCTGTCGATCATCAAGAATAATCACCGCCTTGCCTTTTATGTACATTGCACAGTATCCAATATAAGAGAAGGCAAAAAATATGAATGGATGAAAGAAATGAAAGATACAATAATATTATCTTGTTTTTTACCTTCTCATAATTGATCCCAGTCTCGCAAAAGTAATTTTATACGATCACTAGCACATTTTGTGCATGGATGAGAAATAGTATCTAAAGTTTCAAGATTCTAAGAAGAGGTATGAGTGGAGGCCAAAAAAAGGATATTTGTGAAGGTTTTATAGACGTAGGTTATAGAATCATCATCTTTGCACTGGTACTCAATCTGGAAACCCTCTCTAGAAAATCTCCACATCTAGCAAATCTCCACAAAAATTGCTTATGGCCTCCACAACATATACGTCTTCTCAGTATCTAAAAACTCTCTATCATTGATTCTCGTCATTTTTTCAACATCTCTGTGGACTGAGACGTTAAATTATTGAGCTTCTCTTTGTTTTGAGAATAATTTAACATTCTCTACTTAACAGGGCCAACCACCTGAAGGTGGAATCTCATCTGACCCCTCCTAGGAGCCTCTTATGACCCTTTACGACATTTTAAGACCTCTAAGATGTATTCTTAGGGATTGTAAAGGGTTGTAAAGGGTCATAAGGGGTCCTGGGACACAACAGGTAAGAAACATAAATGTAGGCATCATGGTCATAATTTTTTGGAAACACAACATAATTGAGTGGTATACCCAAACAATACAATGCAACCACTACTCCTCCAGTTCCAAGTCAACACTGCAGTATACAAAACCCATAGATAATGAATAAATTTATAGAGTGAAGGAGGAGGGCCATAATGACTGAAATAACATAGGGACCTTGTATTATTTTGGTCATTACGGCCCTCCTCCACTCTCTAAATTTATTCCTTATCTTTGGTTTTTAGATCCCGCAGTGTCAACTTGGAACCGGAGGAGTGATAGTTGTGTTGCATCGTCTAGGTATACCATTCAATTATGTTGTGTCTCCAAAAAATTATAACCATGATGCCTACATTTATGTTTCTTAGCTGTTGTGATATCTACATTTATGTTTCTCAACTTTCGTGTGTATGTGCATGTTCTTTATGTGTTTGGCTTCTCTCCCTCACATCCAAAATAAGATTTTCCCACTCTAAATCGAGAATGTACGTGCAATAGGTATGTATGTTTTATGGAACACCTATCCACAATAGAAGGGGAAGACATCTTTCTAGCCTGGGCCTAGATCCTTTGATAATTAGCTCGATAATAAGGTTAATTTTTAATTTTGTTTAATTTTATATTGAAGATCATAACGAAGTCATAAACAACAAAAAAGTTTATGAATTTATCAAAATATGTCCAACGTATCTACTTGAAATTCTAAAAAAAAAATTAGTATCTAAAATAGCCCTTTGTGAATCATATTTATGCATATGGTCCCAACAAAGTAGTGCACAAACTACACAAAGAAGGCATCACATAAATATGATTTCTGCTTTCATTATTGAAGCAATATTGGCAGCACTAGATGCCTCTCAAGCCTTGCACAAGTTGCACTCATTTCCTACATCGAGTATAGATGTAGATGCGGTAGTGATGAAGGGTGATCCCCTTAATACCACAAACACATAATAGAAACAGAGAAACAACAACAATATGCAAGAACAGAAAATTGGCTTCTTATTATCTCCACAAATGTGGAATTACAAACTTTCAGAATTACAATATGAAAAGCCACATGGGCATTCCCTTACAATATTCTATAGGACAAAACTTCGAATTATTACCCAAATCTACCACCTAGAACTGTCCCCAAACTACCTAAGACAACACTATAGACCTTTCTTAAATAGGCAATTTCCACCGCCCGAGAAGGTTCTAGAAATTTAGCCCTTTAGGCCGACTAGACATAGAATTATTTATTTTTCACAATTATTATAATAGGGTCGGCTCAAAAGAAATACAAAATATGATTTTAGGTAACCCAACTTCCAGAGGCCATAACTTTTTAACCATAACTCCATTTTTCTATTGTAACCACTTTTCGGAAACACCATGACGAGATCTACAATGCCTGGCATGCGCTAGCACTAGTTAGTCAGGGGTCTATCGTGATCCGGAGCCTCTAAGGCCTTCAAAATTGACCTGAAAGATTTCATACCCAAAAAATTTCAATAACTTCACCAATACTGATGATGTGGCAATGAAACTCAACTGGTAGGCTGAAATGACTAGGATGAACCTCCAACTATGAAATCAAAACATTCTGAGATCATATGACCAACTTACTAAAAATAGTAAGTTTCCATAAATAGCAGCTCTGCACAAGATAACCCTTATTGAAAAGCAAACAGAAATATTTTTGGGTGATGCAAGATTGCTCTTACACCCAGGATGCTCCTACATCAGACACCCGGGGTAATTTGAGAAGTGACCCTGTCACGACTTAGGTGTGTAGAGGAAAACCAAGATGGTTAACCTCCTCCTTTGCTAGCCATGATGAATCTTCAACAGTTCCTCCTTTCCATTTGACCAAATACTCTTCATATGTCTTGTTCCTTGTGCTTCTACCAACACGACTATCTAGTATGTCTTCAATCTCCTTGATATCTAAACTGGTTGCTGGAATACTCCACTGTGTTGCTGTAACCTCATCTTCAACACCTCCTTCATGATACTCTGTTAGATCTGAAACATTAAATACTGGTGAAATATTCAGCTCAGTAGGCAACTCGACCTCATATGCATTTCTTGAATCATGCTTCTTCAGTATCTTACATGGCCCAAACTTCTTCATTTTCAACTTGTTATATGTACCAACTAGAAATCTTTCCTTCCACAAATGAACCATGACTTCATCTCCAACCTGAAATTCCTTATGCCTCCTTTTCTCATCTGCCTTAGCCTTATACTATGCATTCATCTTGGTAATGTGCTTCCTCACCTTCTCGTGGATGTTCTTCAAATGTTCTGCAAAATCTTCAGCCTCAGCACTACTTATTTCTCCTTTATCTATCTTTCTCAACTCATATGCATTTCTTGGACTACTCCCATATATAATCTAGAATGGTGATTTACCAGTGCTCCTATTGATAGAATTATTGTATGCAAATTTTGCCTGTGGTAAAATCAAATCCCATCATGTTGGCTTATCTCCAACCAAACATCTCAGCAAATTTCTCAAACTCATATTCACCACCTCTGTCTGTCCATCAGTTTGTGGATGATGTGATGAACTGAACTTCAAATCTATCTTCAACTTCTTCCACAATGTACGCTAGAAATATCTAATGAACTTAGTGTCCCTATTTGAAACTATACTCTTTGGCAAACCATGTAGTCTCACCACTTCTCTGAAAAATAATTTTGCTACATGAACAACATCATTGGTCTTCTTGCAAGGAATAAAATGTGTCATCTTGGAAAATCTATCAACTACCACAAAAATTGAATCATGTCCCCGTTGTGTCCTTGGTAAACCAAGAACAAAGTCCATACTGATATCCTCCCAAGACTTCTTTGGTACAGGTAATGGCTAATACAACCCTGTATTCTACTTCACTCATTTCACCATCTGACATACTCTGCAACTCTGTACAAACTTCTTGACATCTTGCTGCAACTGTGGCCAATAATAATTCTCACTAACCAAGGCAAGGGTTTTATCACGACCAAAATGTCCAGCCAATCCTCCGCTATGCTTCTCCTTGATGAGATTCTCCCTCATAGAACTTCTTAGAATGCACAACTGACTCCCTCTGAATAGCATATTATCCTGAATGATAAAATTCAGCCACTTCATCCTATCTAGAGTAACAGGTTCTTTACAAGCTTTCCAAGCTTCACCAAAATCAGGATCCTCTGGATACAAATTCTTGAGTTCCTTCAACCCAACCACCTCAATCTACATCTTTGTCAGCAATATTTGCCTTCTGCTAAGCGCATCTGCAACCCTGTTAGACTTTCCACTTCTGTGTTTCAAAACAAATGTATAACTCTGCAAAAACTCAACCCATTTCAAATGCCTTTGATTCAACTTTCCTTGACTATTCAAATATTGCAAAGCTTGATGATCAGTATACAAAAAAAATTCCTTAGGAAGAAGATAATGTCTCCACTTCTTCAATGCCTGAACTATAGTATAAAATTCCTGATCATAAATAGAATATTTCCTCTTGGCATCATTCAACTCCTCACTGAAATAAGCAATAGGTTTACCTTCTTGACTCATAACAGCTCCTATTGCAGTACCACTAGCATCACAGTCTACTTGAAACACCTTATTAAAATCAGGAAGTGCTAAAATAGGTTGTTCTGTAACTTTTTGTTTCAACAGTTTAAAACTCTTATCCACCCCATTAGTCCACTTGAACTCTTTTCTATCCCCTCTCATTGTTTCAGTCAATGGTCCACAAATACTGCTAAAATTGCTGATAAACTTTCTGTAAAAACTAGCCAAACCATGAAAAGATCTTACCTCAGTAGCACTCCTTGGAGTAGGCCATTCAAGGATAGCCTGTACTTTCTCTGGATCCATTTTTAGACCTTCTGCTAAAACTACAAATCCCAAATACACTAATTCCTTCTTCACAAAACTGTACTTCTTCAAATTAATCAACAATTTATCATCTTTCAACTTTTCAAACACCATACGAATATGCATCATATGTTCCTCCAATGTCTTGCTAAAGATCAAAATATCATCTAGGTAAACAATGACAAACTTACCTAAAAATTCTTTCAGAACCTCGTCCATGAGCCGCATGAAAGTGCTCAATGCATTGGTTAGCCCAAAAGGCATGACTAACCACTCATACAATCCTTCCTTTGTCTTGAAGGTAGTCTTCCATTCATCTCCTTCTCTGATCTGAATCTGGTGATATCCACTCTTCAAATCAATTTTTGAGAAATACACAGCTCCACTCAAACAATCCATAATATCATCCATTCATGGCAATGGAAACCTATACTTGATTGTGATATTATTTATTTCCCTGGAGTCTGTACACATCCTCCATTCTCCATTCTTCTTTGGTGCTAATACTGTCGGTACAGCACATGGACTCAGGCTCTCCCGAATCAACCCCTTCTGCAATAACTCATGTACTTGTCTGTTCAACTCTTCACTTTCTACTGGTGTCATTCTGTGTGCTACCTTGTTTGGAAAACTGCCTCCTAGAATCAAATCCATCTGATGACTGATCTTCCTTACTGGTGGTAATCCATCAGGTACATTATCAGATACAATATCCTAAAACTCATTCAACAAATCTGCAACCTCTACAGGTACATCCTCTACTTCCTCTTTACCAGCTTTTGGAATTAAAGCAAAATACACATGCTCATGCCTCATACCATCTAGGAATTTCCTTCCATCAACAAAAGTTATTCTTGCATTACCACATACCTTTTCTTCGCTCCTTCAATAGATTTAGCTTATGTCGCACTCCATCCTTTGTCAAGGAATAGGTATTCGCATGACCATCATGTACAACACATATGTCAAACTACCACGGTCTACCCAACAACATATGACATGCATCCATAGATATGATATCATATAGTACCTCATCTTGGTACCCACCGATCTTGAACTTTACTAGGCACTGTTCACTGACCATGACCTTGTGGTCATCCTGCACCCAAGCAATCTGATATGGATGTGGGTGTTTCTGTCTCTTGAGCTTCAACTTTGTCACCATCTCTTCTGACACCAAATTTTTAGTGCTTCCACTATCAATAATCACATCACAGCATTTACCCTCACACTTGCATCTAGTGTGAAACAAGCTCCTCCTTTGTTCAGGTTCATTCTCACCACTCAGCAAGACTCTTCTGTTAATCAAAGTTTCTCCTCTTTCAACATCTTCAAAATTTTAGGATCTGGCATCTTCATCTACATGTGCCACTCTTTCCTGGCCTTCATTCCTCCTATATATCCTTCCTTGGTGTTGAGGACATTCAAATTCCCTATGACCTTCTCCACAGTGAAAACATGTTCCACGGAAGCCTCCTCTTCCTGAACCTTGTCCTCTTCCTCTTCCTCTCTGATCTCTATTGTTCTGATCTTGGAAATAATTGGAATTGTTTCCTCTCTAATTTTGACTACTACTGGCCTCATCCTTCCTTTTCAGATCTTCATTTTGACCTCCATATGACCATCCACTAGATCGTCCACCGTGACCTCTTCCATTTTGTCTTCTCTCAAACTTCTTGTTCATCTTTTCCTCTACTTTTAGGGAAAATTGGTATGCCTCTTCAATACTATTTATTTGAACCAGATTAAGCTCCTCTTGAATGCTCGGCCTTAACCCATTAAGGTAATAGGCAACTTTCTCCTTGTCAGCTTCTGCATGGCTTGTTTTGATGAGGATTCGATAGAACTCCTCTGTATACTCCTGAACAGATCGTCCTGCCTGCTTCAAACATTGCATCTTCTTCAGTAGGTCAAGCTCATAATCAACAAGAATGAGCTATCGCTTCAATTTATCCACCATTCGATCCCATCTTGTGATTTTATCTTTCCCTCTTCTATTTTGCTCCAATTGAATCTCTTGCCACCAGATCTTCGCATGACCTTTCAGTCTGGCCTTCACGAATTTGACCCTATCAGGATCCTAAATATCTTCATACTCAAAATATTCTTCACATTCATTGATCCAGTTGATCAATTCCTCTGGGTTAAGATTCCCTAAAAATGTAGGAACCTCGATCTTAGGTCTTTTCCCGATCTTGGAAATGGCCCGGAAAAGCCTTTCTTCCTCTTGATTCAAAACTTCAACTTCTCTTTCTTGATCTTCTTCTTCGGCTTCATCCTCGCTTTCATCTCTGACATTAAGATTCATTCTTCTGTGAATCTCCTCTTGCAATGCTTGCACTTGTCTCTGCAGTTCCCTAACCTTAGGTGTTACAACACCAGCTCTTCCACCACATTCCCTTTGTGGAGGCATTTTCACGCTTCTCATTGAAACCCTAACCATGGTCCTATTGCAAACTGCCTCACAGTCGGCGATCTATTTACATAGAAACCCTAACCCACGGTCCTGGTGCAAACTGCCTCACAATCGGTGATCTATTTACACACTCAGGAACTCCTGCTCTGATACCACTTGATGAAGGGTGCTCCCCTTAATACCACAAACACATAACAGAAACAAAGAAATAACAACAATATGCAAGAACAGAAAATTGGTTTTTTATTATCTCCACAAATGTGGAATTACAAACTTTCAGAATTACAATATGCAAAGCCACATGGGCATTCCCTTACAATATTTTGTAAGATAAAGCCTCAAATTATTACCAAGATCTACCACCCAGAACTGTCCCCGAACTGCCTAAGACAACACTACAGACCATTCTTATATAGGCAATTTCCACCACCTGAGAAGGTTCCAGAAATTTAGCCCTTTAGGCCGACTAGACATAGAATTATTTATTTTTCACAATTATTACAATAGGGTCGACTCAAAAGAAATACAAAATATGATTTTAGGTAACCCAACTTCCGGAGGCTGTAACTTTTTAATCATAACTTTGTTTTTCTATTGTAACCACTTTTTGGAAATTCCATGATGAGATCTACATCGCTTGACATGCGCTAGCACTAATCAACCGAGGGTTGATCCCGATCCAGAGCCTCTAAGGCCTTCAAAATTGACCTGAAAGATTTCATACCCAAAAAATCTCAATAACTTCACCAATACTGATGATGTGGCAATGAAACTCAACTGGTAGGCTGAAATGACTAGGATGAACCTCCAACTGTGAAATCAAAACATTCTGAGATCATATGACCAACTTACTAAAAATAGTAAGTTTCCATAAATAGCAGCTCTGCACAAGATAACCCTTATTGAAAAGCAAATAGAAATATTTTTGGGTGATGCAAGATTCCTCTTACACCCAAGATGCTCCTACATTAGGTAGATGTAAATGTGGTTTCATCGACCCACCGAAAGTATTGACATCTACTATTTCCGTGCAATACTAAATGTACATCAGTTCTTCATAAAATGATTAGTTGTCACATTATTTTTAAACATAAAATATAATTATGTATCCAGACCTTTTTCCTATTTGGGCAAACCCAAAATTGATGACCAGAATTACTTGTTATGCATGATGTCTTCAACATGCATGGGCCAACATCACATTGACACATAGGCACATTGACCGAAGTCCTCGATGATATTTCAACAAATATTGCATTATCACAAATATTGCATTGTCATTATTTTGTTCATTCATACTAATTATAATTACAATAAAAAGAAACATACTAATGTAGACTTCCACATTTTTTGGCTAAGTCAAAGTCTTTGGTTTAAATCACTAGACAATCAAAACAAAATGACAAATCAAAGACAACCATGCAATAAAAAGCAATTACTAAGGAACCAAGGAACTAATTATAATTGCAATAAAAAGTAACATACTAATGTAGACAAAATCTCAAATCATATTGCAACATGAGAATGTTCAACAAGCCTGCTACTTTTATTTCCATTTTTACAATTCCTCTCATAACTTCTCCACCTCATAGCTTTCATAACTATTTGTCAAGGTTTCAACTTGACAACAATCTTTGGTTTATTTTATTGACAATCAGTTTAGACTGTTTAGGAATAGTTAAAAAAATAGTTAGTTGGTGTTTTAGATTTCATTTGTACGGACTGTGTCTATTTGGAAGCAATAAAAAACTAATTTCTGGCAATTTTTTGAAGTTTTCTTGATTTGATATCAACCATAAGATTGGTTATGGTTGTATGATAGGTTTTAAGACATATTAGATCAATTTTGGACCTTTGTAGCTTTATTTTATTGATGCCTTCTTTTATTTACTCTATCAACCTCTCCCTTGCGAGCATCCTTATTTCTTTTCTTTGATGCCTTCTTGCCAAGTTTAATAGCTTTCAATTTCTGAGTTGAATCCTTGAAATCATCTCTTAGAACAACTTAACTAGGAGGCCTAGACATAGATCTTGACTGTGATAACAGATGCTACTTCTTGTTTGGCTGATCAATATCCATGGCATCAACATTTTGTCCATCCATGATCTCAAGAATATCTTCTTGTTGGAAATATAATTGGGAAATGTGATACTGAGAGGGAGGGGTGAATCAGATATCACCTACTAAACCATTTTGATATTTATAAAACATTTGCATGGCATCAACAATACTTGATCAAAACAAAGTAACTAACATATTAAGCAGCATCCATCAAAGTACTCATAACACAATGATTTTGGTTACCCAAAAACCCTTGAAAGGTAAAATTGGGGTGGGGATGACACCCACAAATCTTCACTACTACAGTAATAAATTTTCCTGTTAGGGCTTACAAAATGTGATCAAAACATGATCTACCCTGTGAGGGGTCTGTCATGTTAAGAGCTAAAAGACTTATATAGTCTACGTTGCTAAAATATTTGAAACTTACAACAAAGTAAGCACTCAGTTAAGAGTTTACAAAAAATTTGTTAGGACTACTCAGTTAAAAGATTTACCCTGATACACTAGTTAGAATGTCTCAAAACCTAATCTTTCAATTTGCAATGTATGTAGATTACATATCTCCTCTTTACTGTATTATATTGATCTCTTCTATTAGATTTATCTTTGTACTATCCTTTCACTACTTAGCTCAGTCACTGATCTCTATCTGAATGCTTCACTATTCTGAATGTGCCTCTCTACTCATTCCTTCATACCCTTAGCATTCATTCCTTCACACTCTCTTCTCTCTCACTTTTAGGGTTTAGATCTTAACCTTATATAATCAACAAAATATCTTCATGATTCAAGATCTATGGTTCAGATTAATTCCTTTTGTCGCTTAAGCCTTAATAATTTTTTATTGGCTCTAGATATTACATAGGGATCAATGATTACAAAATATATGCGTAATCATCTTCGTAATTATCTCAACAAACATAATATAAAATATGAATATCGCCCAAAATGATTTACCTTGATCAATGTGCCATAACAAACTGTTATGTCATTCCTCGCTAGCTCGGCAAATGTATTTCTTGATGCTCAACATTCATTGTACTTGGCATATGTTGATATCGCTATCACTTGGCAATCATTGCATATATTACTCGGCAAAAACTAGACTCGACATAATATAAAAATTCATAGTGACCATAAGTTTACTTGGCAGTACTACTGCTCGGTAAGTATACATTACATAACTTGACCTTTACATAATGACTCAGTCGCAGTGATGACTGACCATTATTGCTTGGATAAATGACTAAGTGTGGGTCACTAATAGTCAACAAAACTATAGAGATCTACAATCTCCCCCTTTGACATTAGTGGCAAAAACACTTTGTCATGACATTATACTTGCAATTACAAAAAAAGTATGTAGTACTAGCATAATACTCCCCCTAAGATATATACACATTCAAAATTGTGTTACCTTCCCTTTATCATGTCATATCATGTCATTTGATTTCCCCCTTGTTTTTGACATGAAGAATCTCTTCTAGAGTAGGGAGTTGATAGAATTTCTCTAGCAATGGTTTATGCAGCATCATAACCATGTGTAGTGTAGTTTCCCATCTTGTGGTAGCAATATTTAAAACTTCTGACTGCACTTCTAGCTCGGCAGCTAGACTGATTATACTCTTGGTTGTAGATAGATTTGGGTCCTTTTGAGTTAATTCCTTAGCCTTGACTAACTTTCTCTGTATGGCCTCCAGGTGAGGTGTCAAAATTGTTTGCATAGAAAGTAGTCAGGATCTTATCTTTCCATCATTAGCCATCAACTTGGCTAACTTTCCTTGTGTATGCATGATCTTGGTATAATGTTCAGAACTAGTTTCGACATCCATGCTTAAGGACTGACTGGTGGATTTGAGTTCTTGCTTTAGATTATCAACCAGTCATTGGTTCTCTTTAGTGAACAGTTCTACATTACAAAGTTTGGTCAGCAAATATTGTGCATTCACAACAACTTCTTCGGTCTCTTTTACCAAAGTGGAAAGTGCTACTTGTTTCACTGCAATCTCAACAGAGACTTTGTCCAACATTTTGGTCTCGAACTTTCTTTCCAACCACTCAAAAATAATCACTGGTGCAACTAGCATCTATTGGCAAGTTGGCTATACTAATGTATATGACTTGATATAGTGTTTTCATTATGGAAACAAAGTCATATAGCAGTTTGGAGTCAGTGCACTTAATGTAAAGATCAGAATTTAGTTAAGTGTTGAAGACTAGACAATGTACAGAGTTCCTGTAGCTCAGAGCATCAGCGCACGTGTGTACAGATGAATTATGGTATGTGCCCTAGAAGTTAAGTTAGTTAGACTATACTCATGCTTAGTCTATGAGCACATAATCAGATATGCAAGGATATGAAAGATACAATCAGTTGAAGTTGCACAGCCAGTGTGTGCCAGTAGAGAACAGAGCATGGAGCCGATAGTTAGTATTTTGTTTTACGGTCATACTATAAAGTTTTAAAGTCTATGTGCCTATCGTATTTAGGTTGCTGACATATATACTTGTTTTTTTGTAAGCGCGCTTAAGCCAATTCATTTGGAAGCATTATTTGTAAGAGGTCTAAGGGCTGACCTAGTTGTTTATTTTGTATGAGCATATAAATATAAGATGCGCCCATTGTATTTGGTATGGAAGTCAGAAGAGAGATATGTAAAGAAGAGAAAAAGTGTGCGAAGACACTATGAGATGTATTAAATCTTTGTAAGAGGTCAAAGCATCAGCACATCAAAGGAACTGATCTGACAAGTAGTGATAGTTCACCAGGCAGATAAAGTGTGTATTTGATATTTGAAGGTTGTAGCCTTCACCATTTGAGCAGTGAGCTCTAGGATAGTGAGTCCACTCCCCTAATAGGGATCATTATAAAAGACTCCTAATAGGGTCCAATCCTTAACAAAGTCCACTGTACTTAAAGCATTGTAAAGCTACTCCTAATAGGGTAAAGGATCTTCTAGCAAGGATCACAAAACACTAGTACATAATATTAGTGGGTGTCAATTCCCACCAGGGTTTTTACCTATTTGGGTTTCCCCGTAATCATATTGGTGTCATGTGTTGATTTCATGTTTCATGTTTCATGTTTATGTGAATGTTTAATTCAGTACTTAAGCATTTAAGTTCAGCATAAAGATTAAAGTGAAAAGTTAAAATATAGTGAACACTGATTCACCCCCCCCTCTCAGTGTTCCCATTTCTAAAAATTGGTATCAGAGCTCTGGTCCTCAACAAAAAAGTTTAACCACTTGAGGAGATCATGGAAAAAGTAGAAATGAAACATCTGAAAAGAAATCTTGAAGCCACTCTTGAAGATCTGGACAAATCAGAAAGAGATATTGAAGAACTAGAAGAAAAAGTTAGTGATTCACAATTAGTTATCAAAAGGGTAAGAAGGGATCTAAAAGAATGTTCCACCAGTGATTTGGGGATAATGGTCAAAAAGTGGAATGAAGAAAATACATCCTTAAAAGAACAACTTGAAGAATTTGATGACAAACTGATTAACAATCAGGAAGCATATAATGAACATGTCAAAGAGAATCTTCAACTCAATGAAGAATTAAGACTAGCAAGCATGGATATCTTGGAACTAAGAAACACCAAAGCAAGCTTGGAAACAAAATTGAAACAAGCAAAGGATCACATTGACAAATTACACACCAGTTCTGATTTGATAGAATCTCAGTTGTATGCAAGGAGAGCCAAATGAGATACTAGTTGTATTGGATACAATGAAGCACAAAACCAGATTGACAATATGCGAGCAAGAAAGGATTCACAAAAGGACTCTACTAATACTGAGAAGACTGAAGATCAAACTAAAGACAATGGTGGACCACCTAAGAATGAGCACAAGAAAGTAGAACACACTTGTTTTGCATGTAACAAGCATGGACACATTGCAAGGAACTGTACAGAGTTAAGACCTTTTAATGGTTACTGCTATTCATGCAATAAATTTGGTCATAAAGTTGTGAATTGCAAGACTAGTAAGAAGAACATGATCCAACATGATCAAAGGAATCAGAATCAGACCAATATAAGAAGTTCTCAGAATGTTACATGTCAGATATGTAACTATAATAGTCACTTAGCCAGAACATGTAAAATGGTGACTCATGTCAATGCACCGAGGATTATAAGGCCTCCAGTCATTTGTCACTCTTGTAACAAGGCTGGACATATATCAAATTTCTGTAGATCAAGGACGCAAGGTCAGGAAATCCATAAAAAGGTTGAAGAACCAGTATTGGATCCCGAAGGAGAAGTCAATTTTTTAAAAGCCTTAGAGGATGCGAGCTTGATTTGGTCAAAGAAAAAGAAGGACAAAATTGATGAGTATGTATTGGATGCATCCCTAGTGGACGCACCCTCTACATTTGGATGAATGGCCCTCAGGGTCATAGGGGGAGCTAATTTATCTCTAAACCCCTGTGTGGCTAGTATACTCATTCTCAAAGTATGCACCTTTGGACTTAAGCTTTTGGAGTGTATAGGAACCTTTGTGCAAGAGCGCACATGTTGATTGTTAGCAGAACTCAAGTTGGAAATTTTAAAGTGACAACCTGGTTTATGCGACTTGCATTAATGGTGAAATTCTTACTTTAAGTACACAAAATGTTGTTTCATTACTCATTGCATTTGAATTCAGAGTGATTGGAGAGCAGAAAGAGCCTTGGAAGTTGTTGTGAAGACTTGGAGATTGATCTATTTGAGATTAATAATGCATATGGTCAGTTGCAGAAACCCTAGCTCATTGCACCGATTCAGAAGCCTTTAGATTATCTCGAAGTTCAGTTGGAAAGAAATTAACAAGTAAGTCATGGCCACTCCCATAGTTTTTGATGTTGCTGAGAAGGAGAGATATATATTCAAGAAGAACCCATTTAAATCAACCCTAGATGATTTAGAGGGAGCATTCTCCCGCACGCCTATGGGCATCATTTATGTGGAAGACATAAGGGCTTACATCTATTGTAAGAAAGAACTATTTGGGTTGGATAGGTTAAGGGTGCACATGGATACCATGTTGAAACTAGATAAAACATTCATAGATGAATATGTCAAATGGAATGATCACCCTATTGTTGAGTATGCTACGGCATATGAATTCTATGAGACATAATGGATTAAGATCTTATTAAGCAAAATTCATGATGATCTATTTTTGATTGGCGATGTGCCAGTAAGAATCACCAATGACCTAATTCATGAGATGAAAGGCCTTTCTAGGATAGGCATCATCCTTCCTATTGGCAAGGATGTTAGAAAGATGGTTGAGCAAACATGTAAGTCAAGGAGCGATAGGTGCGGCATGACAATCGAGCCTATTGAGAAAGCAGACATCAAATTGATGTCAATGATACTGGGATATAGGTTTCATCACACCAGCAAGGTGAATAGTGTGTCTATGGGCACTATTCTAGTAGCCATTAGACTTGTGAAGGAAGATGGTGAGTTCAACTTATGTGAGATCTTGCGCACATAGTTGATTGATAACATCAAGGCTATCAAACATGACAAGACAAAGATATTTAGGTTTGGGTCATTAATCATTTACATGTATCTTCATATAGTTGGAAGAGTTTCAAATTTATATTTGGACAAGTCCATTCCAACCATGCCACAGATATCCAACAAAGCATCCACCGAGAGTACATTGAGAGTCTATGTAACATTGGAATTAAAGACCTTTAGGGCTAAGATACAAATGAGGTACAGGATTCCAGAAAGCATTGTAGAGAAATATAAGGATACAATATGCTTTATGGTTGAAACTGATACTACTTGTATGGAAGTTGTTGAACTAAGAACTAAGTGGATTCATCCACTTGGTTATGAAGTAGAGGAACAAGTCCTTGAAGCATATGCACATGTACTTCTATCAGCCCCCAAAGATCCTAATGAACCTAGGTGGGGAACTTATGAGGAAAAGACAAGAGAAGTAGATGCAAAGCTAAATAGCACAGCAACAAAAAGAAAGGTTGCCAAAGTCACATCAGAGATCTTGAGAATACATGGTGTGTCTCAAGAAGACCTTGATAAAGCAAGGGAGGAGAAGATAGCATTGGAAATTAAGAGCTCATCCACAGTAGAAGCTGAGTTTGATGATCCTAAGAAGAAGAAGATAAAAACTAAAAAAGATGATAGTCAGAAGGGTAAAGAAGATACCACTCCTTCTGCACCCAAAGATACTATTAACCTTACTACTCCTCCAGAGTATAAGCCATTAGTCAAGAGGAAGAAAGCATCCAGCACTAGTCATCCATCCTCGTGAGCTACAAGGAGCAGGAAAAACATTCAAGCACCCCCTAAGGCAGGATTCAAACCAAGCCTTAAAGTTTTGAGCACAAGAATTATTGATGAGGCCAGAATTGATCAAGTAGGGAAGTTTTATGATACATACAGTATGATTGACAAATCAGAAATACATGGTATGATTGTCAAACATATGATCAAGTTCAAAAAGAAAATTTTGGAGTTAAAGACTTTGATTTCGAATAAAGTGTGGGATATTTTAGAGTTCCAAAAGAGACAAGCAAATGAAGAGGATTTAAGGATCAGAGAAAATATCTTAGATGAAAGTCTACCAGTATTTTCTCTAGAAGAAAAATCTATGTTGCTAAACTTGGTAAAGCCACATTTGAGAACCAAACTAAGGACACTTTACATCATGGACAAGAATTATAATTTGGTCACCAAAGAGATAGAGAAGGCATCTGAGAAGGTGTTTATGGATAGACACATGTATCCTCCTACTGCACCTACTGTACAAGTAACCAATAAGGAAGATAAACTGGCAAAGCCCACTAATGTACTAGTGACAGGTCCATAGGACTCAACGCCCATAACAAAAACTAAAACAGAGCCAAACAAGTATGCGCCCATCACAGAATCACACAAAGACAGCACTATTATCATTGATAATGTGGAAATAGCCATGGTGGCTATCGATAAGGATTTGGATAAGTTTGAGGAAACATTTGTCAGCACACAAGAAGCTAAAATCCTACGCAACAATACACCTCCCACTCATCAAGAAGAAGTGCTTATTGAAGACATGTCTGATGAGAAAGAAGAAGAAAATAAAGAAGATGAAAAGAAAGAAGAAGAAAAGGAAAAAGGAAGTGAACATAAGGATGAAACTTCTGTTGAACTAGCCAAGGTAAAACTAGAAGTGATGGATAGCACTCCCATCACTCCCTCCTCAGCATTGTTGTCAATTTTGACGCGTGACACAAGCACTTTGGACTCATGGAGAGAAGAAGACCTGATTAAGTTCAACGTCTTAGCTATGGAGAAGGCAAAAGAAAAACAAGTAATGAGGAATCCCCTCCTGATAGAATTAGTAAACATTTTGAACAGTCTGTTTCCAGAGGATAAAAAGGTGCTAAAGGTACACTCAGTTGATGATGTGAGTACAGTCATCTCACAGTTCAAAAGCAATTTTTCTAGCCTAGAAGAATCTACATCCATAGTGGTAGAAGAGAAGTAATTAAAGAAGAGACTAAATGAACTGATAAGCAACTTTTCACTAGACTTGAATTCACTTAAGTCTGGTCAAGCATCCTTGAAAGAAATTGTAGATGAGGGAAGAAAAATCATTGCAAAATGCATGGAACAAGATAAGCTTACTAATGCTCATTTCACAATAAAAGAGGCAGAAGCTATTATTGAGCAAGTAAAGATTTTAGTGAAAGAAAAATCCACAAATGTGAACATGTGCAATAATGTCTACCAAGGATAGATAGACAAAATTGAGAAGGCAGAGAAAGAGATGGCATAGATAAGGTCTAGATGGACTCAATTGAGGAATGCTCTTGTGCCCTCACTAGACATTCTCAATCAGAACATCAAGGAGATTGATGCCACCATGATAACTTATGATCATGGTCCTAGCAGTGACTTGGAGAAGATGGAGAAGCTTCAATATGCATTATGTGCCCATCTCCAGATAGTTAACTCTCTGATAACTTTTTGGAAGAAGGAGATCCAGAACCTCAAGACAGCATATCCGAATATTTTCCCTTAGTGAGTATATGTAAATAAAGATTTTTGATACACCTTTGTCATTAATGTCAAAGGGGGAGTTGTGTATAGAATATGGAGTATAATATGTATAGGGAGATATAAGATTATGTATAGAAGACAAAAGTTTTTTGTAGTAAGGACAGTTAGCAACTTGGCCATATTCCTTTGTTTCCATCAATGACAAAGGGGGAGATTTTTGGAAAGTTGGCTATACTGATGTATATGACTTGATATAGTGTTGTCATTATGGCAACAAATTCATATAGCAGTTTGGAGTTAGCGCACTTAATGTAAAGATCAGAATTCAGTTAAGTGTTGAAGAATGGACAGTGTACAGAGTTCCTACAGCTCAAAGCATCAGCACACGTGTGTATGGATGAATTATGGTATGTGCCCTAGAAGTTAAGTTAGTTAGACTATACTCATGCTTAGTCTATGAGTGCATAATCATATATGGAAGGATATGAAAGATACAGTCAGTTGAAGTTGCAAGGCCAGTGTGTGCCAGCAGAGAACAGAGCATGGAGCCGATGGTTAGTATTTTATTTTGTGGTCATAATATAAAGTTGTAAAGGCTATGCACCTATTATATTTATGTTTCCAACATATATACTTATTTTTTTGTAAGCACGCTTAATCCAATTCATTTGGAAGCATCATTTGTAATAGGTCTAAGGGTCGACCTAGTTGTTTATTTTGTATGAGCGTATAAATATAAGATCTGCCCATTGTATTCAGTATGGAAGTTAGAAGAGAGATATGTAAAGTAGAGAAGAAGTGTGAAAAGACACTATGAGATGTATTAAATCTTTGTAAGAGGTCAAAGCATCAGCACATCAAAGGAACTGATCTGACAAGCAGTGTCACAGTGACAATTCACCAGGCAAATAAAGTGTGTATCTGATATCTGAAGGTTGTAGCCTTCACCATTTGAGCAGTGATCTCTAGGACAATGAGTCCACTCCCCTAACAGGGATCATTGTAAAAGACTCTTAACAGGGTCTGACCCTTAACAAGGTCTACTATACTTAAATCATTGTAAAGTTACTCCTAACAGGGTGAAGGATCTTCTAGCAAGGATCACAAAACACTAGTACAGAATATTAGTGGGTGTCAATTCCCACTGAGGTTTTTACCTATTTGGGTTTCCCCGTAATCATATTGGTGTCATGTGTTGATTTCATGTTTCATGTTTATGTGAATGTTTAATTTATTACTTAAGCATTTAAGTTCAGCATAAAGATTAAAGTGAAAAGTTAAAATATAGTGAACACTGATTCACCCCCCCCCCCCCTCTTAGTGTTCCCATTCCTAACAGCATCATTATTTACTTTCTGAACAATATGTACAAGTTGTTCCAATATAGGAGCGGAACTATTTACATCTAAAAACTCAAAAACATCATTAAATATATCTTTAATTTCATACAGAACCTATTTTTGCAGATGTTCCCTTCTCAATTCTTCCTGTCTGCTTTTCCTAGTTAACAAATCTTTCAATATTTGCATATTTTCATAGGATAAGTTATCAGAATCCCATTTAGGAATAACAATAACTTCATCAATGGTTACCTCAGGTGACAAGACTTATGTTTTCCTCTTCAGTGCCTTCTTTGGTGTGCTCCCACTCAGCATATGTACAAGAGCTTGTATTGCCTCTTGTTTTGTAGTCTCTTGTACTTCAATAGGTTTGTCTTTTACTTCTTTTTCTTCTTTCCCCTTATCCTCCACATGAGGAATATTACCTTTTTCTTTGAACTTCTCTTGCTTATCTTGGTGTAAATCCTCAACAGATGTGGGTTGATTTTTTGGTGCAGACTCAGTGTGTACCTTAGTAGTGCTTGTACTGGCTAACATGTCAAGTGTAACAACTATAGGTTTGGCGGGGATATTGTTAACAGTTGATGTCTCATCAATTTTCAGATACTCTTTGACTTGAAAAAGTACAGGATTACTATCTGGTAGCGATGTGTCATTTTCTGCCTCAGCCTGTAAATCTTCCTCAGACAATACCTGGTTCTTAATTGGGCTCTCTTCCATTATATCAACAATCTGTAGCTTTGGTTCTTTCTGAATTTCACTTCCTTAGGAGCTTCAGTCTCTGGAATGGTTGATTTCATTATAGTTTGTTCTATAGTAGGCTCGACAACCTTAGATATGTTGGCACCTTTATCTTCATCTTTGTCACACAGCAAACCAAACACTATCTTCCAAATCTTGATACTTTCTTGTACAACATCCTCAACCTTGTGTTGAAGGATTAAATAAGCTCTAAGTTTAGGATCAAATTTTGCTCAGTGTTGTTCCATTATTTGTCTGATGTTGGCAGGGGTGAGACTTGATTCCACTTGTGCTAGGGTGCTTTCTCTTATGTGTTTTTTCGTAAGAAGAGCATACTCCCATTTTTGTGCTACCCTATTGCTTAACTCCTTAGGGATTCGATTCTCCAACTGAATAGGTAACATCTTGAAAATGCATAGCATTTCAAGAATAGCATCTTCAACCTTTTCTTTGTCTCCAATACTCAAAATTCCAAACTTTAATCCTTTCAAGTCTTCCACTACTATAGAGCTAGTGATCTTGTAAAATATTTCATCAATAGTAGGTTTGACATCCTACAATGCAACCTTCTTCTTCACCTCTTCATCACTTTTAGTTTCCTCATTGTCTTCTTGTTCCAAAACAAGCTTTCTTCTAGGCCTTTTGTTAACCTTACTCGGCACTGCCTTGGGTTGTATAGGTTTTCATTTACTAGATGCAGGTGATTTCTTTGGAGTCTCGGTAGTAGCTCCCCTTGTTCTAGGCCTCAGTACAAGTGTCAATGACACTTTAGGTTTTAGTATTCTTTTCTTGGTTGGGGGCTCAGTAATTACTGGCTTCTTACTTGTCTTCTTTTCTACTGGAGCCTCCTTTTCTTCTTCTTCACAATCACTAGAGTCACTTTGCTCATCCTCTCCCAATCATTGGGTTAATTCTAGTGGTGCATCCTTTTCAATTTCTTCTACATATTTCTCCAAGTTCTTTACTATTTTCTTTCTCTTTCTTTCTACAGTGGCAACCATTAAACTCATAGTGATTTTAGATTTGGCTTCATTGTATATTCCAAAGTAGGGTGCTTTACCATCAATTTCTTCAGCTAGGAGGGTTGTAATAACAGCAGTAGCTTCATCTATATTTACTTCATAGGCTAATGGCATTAACCATGAAACCCTAGGTAAGACTGCTTGTGCATAAGTGAAGTCTGTGTCAACTAGAAAACATATATCCTTGCTATACTTTTCAACTAATGACATAGGGACTCTAGTCCTCTTTCTCATTTTCTTCTTGAATTCAACAAAATAATTATCAATCACACCATTAAAACTATCTCCTATCTGACCTATGAACTCATTAATTTGAACAGTAATGGGTCTCTTCTTGTCCCATATCACACCTCCATGAGTAGGAAAACACTTATGTATATAAAAGAATAGACAAATTAGCAATGAGCCAAACTTACACATTGATTTCTTTGCAGTCCAGATGGAGTTAAGGTTCTCAGCAAGCTGATTCAGCTGGAGCTCAACAAGATCATATGTGTGTCCTTTCTTAATGATTTTCCATGCCTGGTCCACTGCCATATAGGGGACGTTGTCCAATTGACTAGATTGGTAGAATTTATGTGAGATAACCCTAACAACAAAGTCAATTTATGGATCTCTGATGGTGGATATTGTCATTCCACGCTTGTTCCAAACTGCCTGAGTGTTTTCTTGAATATCTTCTTTGCTTGAACACTTCATTGTCTATTTTCCTTGAATCGTAGGGTATCTAGTAACTCGGTGGATCATTTCCTTAGTTATCTTCATGGGTCCATCTTCCAGCCATAGTTGCATATCGTGTACTCGACTCAATACTATTTTGATCCATTCAATTTTGAAATTTTGTGGGAAATCTAGGGCGTGCACTAACCCTTGTTCAGCAACCGATTTATGCTCCAGCTTTAACACTCCATTAACACATAATTTTTCATACACCTCCCTGATCTTGTAGTCTCTGATTTCTCTAATTTTGCACATGTAACAAGACCTAATGTTGTTCATTATCAACACATTCTCTAGAATAGAGGATAGGGCTCTAGTCAAATCTCCTTTAATTGCAGTTTTCGATATTGCCCTAAATGCCTTTGGCTTGCAAACTTCGTTTCTCACCAATTACACTTTGCAAACTTCCATCCCTTATTTCTTCATTGTAACAAACAATGATGATGCCATTTTAAATTCAAATTTTGAAAAGAAATCTTTTCTTGGTAATGTACCTTTCTCGTAAGTGTCATGTAGATGATTTTTGTCGATGGCACACTGAGAAAATTTAGAATCACCTTTAACAAACTATTTGTTCACACTCTGAATCACTCAAAGAAATCTCAATTCACCTGGTGAAATGAAATGGGTAGCATCTTTCCACTTTATAGATTCCAAAAAGTAGAATTAGGGCCTCATAAATGCTCCATACAAATTTTCTAAGTGGAATACAGTTGTCTCGGCAAACTCATGTTACCCTCGACTAACACAAGCTTGGTCAATACAACTATTATAATACAGCTTGGTGTATATAGCATCTCAGCCATAATAGGTGCTCGGCATACATTGATAACTTGGTCAAGACACTGATGCCCGACATCAAAAATAAAATTCTCTATTTTGCTCAAATATGTCCTAATGTATCCTTGTCTATGTAGATATGGACTATTACTCAATTTTATGTTAGGAACTAATGTAAAATAAAGCTTTATAAGATTCAGTTCCAAACATACCTTCTATGCTTAGTTAGAAGAAGTGTGATCACCTGATCCATCGGATTGGGTGACCACAAATGTGCTAGCTTCACTTATTCTTTCTTCTTCTTTCTTATTCCATGTCTTGTTCATCTAATTCTTCAATTTCTCATAGATATCTTCATTCTTATGTTGATCATTGCTCAGCATAGGTGATCTGCAATCTTTCTTTAGGTGACCTATCTTATTACACTTGTAACATACCATGCTTCCATTCATCCAGCTTCTAGATTTGCCTCTAAAATGAGTCTTCATATAATTTGCTCCAATGTGTCCATACTTTCCACATTAATGACAATTGTACCAAGTGTTATAATCCCAATTGTATGAGTTATACTTCACAGGTGGCTTACTCTATTCATTTGATGACCATCTAGGTTTAGATCTACATTCAAATGCTTTATGCCCATATTTCTGACATTTGAAACAATTTCCTTGAAACTTAGGTGAGATAGATGGATTAATGACCTTAGACCTACATTCATGTGCTTGATGTCCATGTTTCTTATAGTTAAAGCAATGCCCATTGAACTTAGGTTTAGGATCTGACTTACCATGTTTGCTTCTACATATGTTGGCTATATGTCCTGGCTTTCCACAGTGATGGCATGCGGGCTTGGTGTTCTTTGGTTTTGTATTCTTTTGTTCTCCATTCTTTGATGATTCTCCCTCTTTAGTAGATGATGCATGTTCATTGATTCCAAGTCCAAATCTATCACCAAATCTTCTAGGTGACCTTAATAGTTCTTCAAAATATTTTGCAGCTTCATTGGGTTTGTTCATCCTTTCATTGATTTCTTTTTCAGATCTTAGTTCATTCCTCAATTGATCATTTTCAAACCTCAATTGGTTTATTTCCATATCTTTCCTGTCCAACTCTTGATTTGCCAGCAGTAGTTGATTTACCATCTCTAGTTGATTGTTAGTCAACCTTTGCATGTCACTTGTCCTTTTGTCGAGTCTTGTTGCAATTTGTCTTTTGTCTTCTTTAGCCATTGTCTTATCATCTTCAGCTTTATTTTTCTATTCAACTACTTCACAAAGTCTGACAAAATGAATTTCATGTTCTCTCTTTAGATTTCTGATATCTTCATTCAGTATGGTATTTATCTCCAGTAGTTCTTTTATGGATTTGTCACTTTCTACAGAGTTTCCATTGTCAAATAGTCTAGTGATGTCTTCTTCTTTATACTGTGAATCATTTTGTTGGATAGCAATTTCTCTCCTTCTGCTCAAGGATTTCTTCAATTCCCCTCTGGCTGCTTCCAGTTGTTGTAATGCTAGTTGTACATCAATCTTTTGATTCTCTATGACCTTTCCCAGCTTATAGACTTCCATCTCAAGATTTTTTTCTTCAAGTGGTTAGACTTTCTATAAGAAACCTTAATGCTCTGATACCAATTGTTGGAAATATAATTGGGAAATGTGATACTAAGAGGGGGAGTGAATCAGATATCACATACTAAACCATTTTGATATTTATAAAACATTTGCATGGCATCAACAATACTTGATCAAAACAAAGTAACTAACATACTAAGCAGCATCCATCAAAGTACTCATAACACAATGATTTTGGTAACCCAGAAACCCTTGAAAGGTAAAATTGGGGTGGGGATGACACCCACAAATCTTCACTACTATAGTAATAAATTTTCCTGTTAGGGCTTACAAAATGTGATCAAAACATGATCTACCATGTGAGGGGTTTTCCCTTTTAAGAGCTAAAAGACTTATACAGTCTACCTTGCTAAAGGATTTGAAACTTACAACAAAGTAAGCACTCAGTTAAGAGATTAAAAAAAGTCTGTTAGGACTACTCGGTTAAGAGATTTACCCTAATACACTGGTTAGAATGTCTCAGTACCTGATCTTTTAGTTTGCACTATATGTAGATTACAGATCTCCTCTTTACTATATTATATTGATCTCTTCTATCAGATTTATCTCTGTACTATCCTTTCACTACTTAGCTCAGTCATTGATCTCTATCTGAATGCTTCACTATTCTAAATGTGCCTCTCTTCTCATTCCTTCATACCCTTAGCATTTATTCCTTCACACTCTCTTCTCTCTCACTTTTAGGGTTTAGATCTTAACCTTATATAATCAACAAAATATCTTCATGATTCAAGATCTATGGTTCAGATTAATTCCTTTTGCTGCTTAAGCCTTACTAATTTTTTATTGGCTCTAGATATTACATAGGGATCAATGATTACAAAATAGATGTGTAATCATCTCCGTAATTATCTCAACAAACATAATATAAAATATGTATATCACCCAAGTTGATTTACCTCGATCAATGTGCCATAACAAACTGTTATGTCATTCCTAGCTAGCTCGGCAAATGCAGTTCCTAACGATTGACATTCCTGTAGTTGGCATATGTTGATATCTCTATCACTCGACAATCATTGCATATATTACTGGGCAAAAACTAGACCCGGCATAATACAAAAATTCATAGTGACCATAAGTTTACTTGGCAGTACTACTGCTCGGTAAGTATACATTACATAACTCAGCCTTTATATAATGACTCGATCGCAGTGATGACCAACCATTATTGCTTGGATAAATGACTAAGTGTGGGTCACTAATAGTCAACAAAACTATAGAGATCTACACTTCTTTCCACTCTTCATTTGCCAAAATATACTGCTTCTTCAAGCTTTCAGAGTAAACTCTA
Organism: Chamaecyparis obtusa; assembly: GCA_027943335.1. NCBI lineage: Eukaryota > Viridiplantae > Streptophyta > Pinopsida > Cupressales > Cupressaceae > Chamaecyparis > Chamaecyparis obtusa. The sequence goes on from BSBK01002409.1 coordinate 954,739, forward strand.
GCCCCACCAATTTTGCATCCTCCTTATGTAGTGTCTCTAGTGGTTGCAAATCAATCTTATTACAAACTATAATAAGAGCCTTATTGGCAAACAGAGGTTTTATGTTGTGAAACAGAGCTGCCTGTTGCACAATGCTATAACCAAAGGACTCTGAAACATCAAGGAAAAACAAAACAACCACCTTCAAATGAGCCAAGGTAAAAATATTGAGCATCTCTATGGTGTTCCTATCCTCCAAGGGGTGGTCCAAAATACCATGGGTATCAATAGGCTAAATAGCTTCAGATTGTCACAGAGGCCTAATGGCTCTACCTTGTAGCCCACAACATAAAGCACATTACTCAAAGCAAAGTACATGTCCATATTGTAGAAATGGAAAAGAAACAACAAGAAAACAAATAAAAAATAAAATACTGTAGTTAAATAATCACCAACAATGATACACATAATATCTTTGTATGCAACCCATTAACATTTCAAATGCAAGAATGAAAGAAAACATGGAACTAAGCCCATAGTTCATAGGCCCATAGAGGGACATTTATCATAGTCATAGAAATATGATTATTTTTAAATGGAATACACCAAGGAGTACCATAAAAAATATTGACCATTTACAATCATGAATAGTGAATAATCAAATAGCTCATTTTTTTATCAGCATGTGTAGTCTTTGTGTATATGAAAAATGAATGAAATATCAAGCTGAAATAAAACACTAAACAAAAATTCAAATTCAAGGCCTAATTTATCAAGAGCAACAAATATTAGGACGAAAGAAAAATCATTAAGACTAGAAAAATCATTAGGACTATAGAAAAATCATTAAGACTAGAAAATCAAGTTCTAGAAAAATTATTACGACTATAGAAAAATCATCTAGACTAGAAAATTAAGTTCTAGAAATGGACAGTTCTGATGCTTTGCCATTACAACAATTGAGCTTTCATTATTTAGACTAGAAAATCAAGTTCTAGAAATGGACGGTTTTGATGCTTTGCCATTACAACAATTAATAGAACTATAAAGTATATATAGAATTGTTGGGACTAGCAATCATGTCAGGACTAGTCCTACTTAGTTAATCTATTGAATTCCTTTTTTTGTGTAGTACAAGGACCTTTCTAGTGATAGAACCTACTTTATCTAACCACATACGAGTCTACCTGGAATGAAACTATCCAAAAAAACTTGTACAATTTGATATCCCATGCCCACCCAAATACATAGAGCTAGAATTTACTCATACAAAATGATAAAACAAAATTTGGTACGTAAGAGAAATAGGGTGAAAGGGGTACTAAACCACCCTTTCCCAGAGTTGATTCCCTCGATCACAACCATGTCCTCATTTATGAGCCAGACCATGTCCGCTCTTGTGAAACCCACAACTGTAAATGATTTGGTATGCCTGGAGATCCAAACCAGTCTCCATGTGCCACCACAAAACCTCAACCTGGCACTGCACAAGCCACAATATTTTCCAAACAAACATGCCATGTCTTCTAGTGATAGAACCTACTTTATCTAATATGGTGCATTAACTATGTCTATAGATAAAATTTTATTCTATTTAATACACACCAAAGGACCAATCCAAAAAATTCTTAAACATACTTTATCTGATATGATTAATTCTTAAACAATTTAGGTTGGAGTAGACATAGTTAATAAAGTATTAAACTAGATTAAACATACTTTATCTGAAGTAACTAAACCTACTTTATATGCTTTAAGAGTAGACTATTGAATTAGAAAATTTGGTGTAGGGCACCAAGGCACTCCTATGAAGGCATGGATGATAGGACAGGGTAGGTAGTTGATAGGATCCTCATGGATTCCTAGGATGTAATAAGAGACCACGTGTAAGGTCAATTGGCTCTTAGGTGATCTTATAAACCAATATGCTTAATTGGACCAAAAGGTCTAAAAATGCTTAGAATAAGTGGTTTTGGGTAGGATTTGGTGGATTGGGCTTGAAATGGATGAGTTTGATCCATTTAGGTCTTTGTATGGCCTAATAAGAGCCAAGGAGAAAAGTTAGCAAAGTTGCAAAGCAACTTTTGAAAGTTTCTTGACAACTTTTCAAAAGTTGCTCGACAACTTTAGAAAAGTTGTCCAAAACACTAGAAATCAGTTAAGAGCCCCTCAATCAATGGTTATAACCATTGTAATGGATTTTTAAATCTAAATGGATGATCAATCAAGAGTTTGGATCATAATTATATGGAGGCTTTGAAGATTGAATAGAAGAACCTTGAAATTCTAGAAATCTAGACTGTACCAGTGAATTGTATGATCCTGTACGGTCTGGTTATGACTTATTAGTGGTTGTTTGAGTTAGAAGAGTGAATCAATGTTTAGATGCACTTGGTTTGAAGTCATTTGGAGTTGGAAAATAGAAGTTGTGTTCATTTTTGTCTGGACAGGTCTGAACAACTCTGATTTTAAGGGTTTTGTAGAGATGGCTCCCTAACTTGCCATTCCATCGATGGATCCTCATGATCCTCATGAAGGCCCTAGTTTTGGTTGGTGGCTGCATAACTTTTCATCACAATTGGTTATTAGTTGTAAGTTCTACTCTTTATCTGAACATACTTTATCTTAAAACTGAACCTACTTTGTTTTTCAACCAATATGTTGTAACTATAATCTATAAGAATTGTTTAAATAGATTGATAATTTTTAGCATATTATTATAAAATACTAAAGAAGGCCTACTATTTTTTAGACAAATCTTCATTTTCCCCCACAATAAAGACAATGAAGATTGACCTATTACTAGGCTTAATGCTTAAGAATTGATGATTTTAGAAGAATTAGACAAAGCTAAAGATAGAGGTCTAATTCTATAGACTGCTAGGTCAAATCTTCCTTCGTGCTAGTAGTCTATAGAATTAGACCTTTATTTTAAATGCATTTAACACAAAAATAATTTACAAAACTAAACCAATGACATGTTTACAACAAAGAAACAGAATGATAATAGTGATATTGCTATCGGGATTCAACTGTGTAGTTTTTGAGTCAAACTCATTGACCCGTGATTCATAAGTAGTGGTTCACATGAACCCATCTCTCACGAGAATAAATGGAACACTTAGCACTCATTGGATCTAGGTGATGCTCACAAAGGTGAAGCATCAGGACTTCCCGGGAGGTCACCCATCCCAATACTACTCTAGCTTGAGCGCGCTTAACTACAAAGTTTCCTCCATGGTTAAACCCACTCTACTTGCATCCTCATTTGCAAAACCTTCACCAAGTGTTGTGTCTTATGAACCATTCATTAGAAAGCCCCTTAAGCTCATCAATTGATAAGTAGGAGATATTTTTCCACAGCAAGTCAAATTGTGATATTGCTATCAAGATTCAACTGTGTAGTTTTTGAGTCAAACTCATTGACCCATGATTCATAAGTAGTGCTTCACATGAACTCATCTCTCATGAGAATAAATGGAACACTTAGCACTCATTGGATCTAGGTGATGCTCACAGAGGTGAAGCACCAGGACTTCCCAGGAGGTCACCCATCCCAGTACTACTCCAGCTCAAGCACACTTGCATCCTCATTTGCAAAACCTTCACCAAGTGTTGTGCCTTATGAACCATTCATTAGAAAGCCCCTTAAGCTCATTAATTGATAAGTAGGAGATATTTTTCCACAATAAGTCAAATTGTGATATTGCTATCAAGATTCAACTGTGTAGTTTTTGAGTCAAACTCATTGACCCATGATTCACATGAATCATGGGTCAATGAGTTTGACTCAAAAACTACACAGTTGAATCCTGATAGCAATATCACAATTTGACTTGCTATGGAAAAATATCTCCTACTTATCAATTGATGAGATTAAGGGGCTTTCTAATGAATGTTTCATAAGGCACAATACTTGGTGAAGGTTTTTCAAATGGGGATGCAAGTAGAGTGGGTTTCACCATGGAGGAAACTCCATAGTTAAGCGCACTCAAGCTGGAGTAGTACTGGGATGGGTGACCTCCCGGGAAGTCCTGGTGCTTCACCTCTGTGACCATCACCTAGATCCAATGAGTGCTAAGTGTTACATTTATTCTCATGAGAGATGGGTTCATGTGAACCACTACTTATGAATCATGGGTCAATGAGTTTGAATCAAAAACTACATAGTTGAATCCTGATAGCAATATCACAATTTGACTTTCTGTGGAAAAATATCTCCTACTTATCAATTGATGAGCTTAAGGGGCTTTCTAATGAATGGTTCATAAGGCACAACACTTGGTGAAGGTTTTTCAAATGAGGATGCAAGTAGAGTGGGTTTAACCATGGAGGAAACTCCATAGTTAAGCGCACTTGAGCTGGAGTAGTACTGGGATGGGTGACCTCCCGAGAAGTCCCAGTGCTTCACCTCTGTGAGCATCACCTAGATCCAATGAGTGCTAAGTGTTCCATTTATTCTCATGAGAGATGGGTTCATGTGAACCACTACTTACGAATCATGCATCAATGAGTTTGACTCAAAAACTAAACAGTTGAATCCTGATAGCAATATCACAATTTGACTTGCTGTGGAAAAATATCTCCTACTTATCAATAGAATGATAATAATATGCTAAAAATTATATTCTGTTTAATACATGCCAAATGACCAGTCCCAATGATTATGTGAGTTTTTAGAGAGTCTATCCCATGTGTGATAGAACTATTTAATGCTAAATTTTTTAGGAATGGGAACACTGAGATGGGGGGTGAATCAGTGTTCACTATATTTAATCTTTTTACTTTACTCTTTAAACTTAACTTGATTGCCTAAGTACTGAAATGAACATCAATGTAAATAAGTAAACAATCATAATAGATAACACCAATATGGTTACAGGGAAATCCAAATAGGTAAAAACCCCAGTGGGAATTGACACCCACTAAGAATTGCACTAGTGTCTTATGATCCTTGTTAGAAGATTTGCAACCCTGTTAGGAGTTGCTCTTTACAATTCTTTTAGCACAGTGCCCTTGTCAAGGGTCGGACTCTATTAGGATTCTTTTACAATAACCCTATTAGGGGTGGGGACACACTTTCCTAGATCTCACTACTCAAGTGGTGAAGGCTACAACCTTCTAATCTCAAATACACACTATATCTATTAGATGAACTGGTGTTGTGATATTGCTTGTCTGATCAATTCCTTTGATGCACTGATGCTTTGACCTCTTGAAAAGCTCTAATACATTCTAACTTCTCTTAGAATACTTCCAATCTACTTATCTTGACTCTATATCCACTTACATGCCTTATTACAAAGGTGCATCTAATATTTATATGCGCTTACCAAAATAATTAACTAGGTCGGCCTATAACCGATTACATACAATGCTTCCAAGTGAATTGGCTCAAGCGTGTTTACAAAAAAATATTTTTACATGTCTACAACCTAATTACAATAGGTGCATAGCCTTTACAAAACAATATTATAACCTCTAATCAAAATACTAACAGTCGGTTGTGTACTCTGTTCTGTTCTGGCGTTCATGGGTTGTACCTCTTCAACTGTCTATAACTTTTTCATACTGCCTCATATGATCATGCGCTCTTAGACTTAGCATGAATACACACTTACCATCTTAACTTCAAGGGTTCATATCATAAATCAGTCATACACACATGTGTTGATGCTCTGATCTACTGGTGCTCTGCTAACTATCCAGTCTTCTATACTTAGCCAAATTCTGACCTTATGATAATGTGCGCTGACTCCAAAACTCTATATGACTTTGTTTCCATAATGACAACACTTTATCTAGTCATATACAATAGTATAGTCAACTTGCCAACAATCTCCCCCTTTGTCATTAAGGTAAACAAAGGAATATGGCAAAGTTACTAATCTGTAACCTTATACAAAATTCTTTCTAACTTATATCTCCCTTTATACACTATACTTCTTCTATACATCATATATGATACTCCATATTCTATATAAAATACTCCCCCTTTAACATTAATGACAAAGGTTCTCAAAAGATGTATCTACAAGTACTTACAATGTTAGGACATCTAGATATGCTATCTACAAATTTTGGATCTCTTGTTTCCAAAATGCTATCAGTGCATTAACAATCTGTAGATGGGTGCATAGGGCATATTATAGCTTCTCCATCCTCTCCAAGTCTGTACTCAGACCTTGATCATATGTCACCATAGTGGCATCGATCTCCTTGATGTTCTGATTGAGTATATTTAGAGAGGGCGCAAGAGCATTCTTGAGCTATGTTTGCCTTGCTCTTATTTTAGACATCTCCTTTTCAGCCTTTTCTATTTTGCCTATCTGTCCCCAGTACACATTACTGGACATGTTCACATCAATGGAGGGATCTTCCACTGATTTCCTTACATTTTCTATCATTTCTTCTACCTCTTGAATTTTCTTGTAGTGATCACCAGTTAGCTTATCCTGGTTCATATAATCAGCAATTATTTTCCTTCCCTTAGCTGCAAACTTCTTCAAGGATGCTTGACCAATCTTCAATGAACTTAGGTCAAGTGTAAATTTTCCAATTAGTTCTCTCAATATTTTCTTCATGTATTTCTCTTCTGCAACTTGGGATGCAGATTCTTCCAAGCTAGAAAAATTTCCTTTGAAGGTTGTCAGTATAGTACTGATATCATCAACTGAATGGACCTTAGATACTTTCTTGTCTGAGGGTAGCATGTTGTTCAGTATGTTGACTGATTCAACAAATAGAGGATTCCTCATTACTTGTTTCTCTTTTGCTTTCTCCATGGCTAGGACATTGATCTTAATCAGGTCTTCTTCTCTGCGAAAGCCTAAGTTTTAGGTGTCTAGTGTCAAACTTGTCAACAATGATGCTGAGGGTAAGGGTGTGATAGGAGTATTGTCTATCACTTCTTGTTTTATCTTCATAGGTATTTCAACAAATGGCTCATCTGTTGGTTCTCTTCCTTTTATCTGTTCTTCTCCTTTCTCTTCTCCTACCTTTTCTTCCTCCTTTTTTGTCTCTTTTTCTATCTCCTCTTCTTCTTTACCTATTAGATCTTCTATTAGTAATTCTTCTTGTAGCTTGCATGAATTGTCACCGCATATAATTTCAGCTTCTTTTGTGCTTGAAAAAGCTTCCTCACACTTATCTAGGTCTCTATCTATGGCCGCCATGGCTATCTCTACATTATCACTAATGATAGTGTTATCTTTTAGTGTCTTTGTCATGGGCGTGGACTTTACTACCTTTGTAAGTGTTACAACTATAGGTGTCGAGTCCTAAGGGCCTGTCACTAGTACATTTATGGTCTCTGCTACATTTTCTTCCTTAGAGGGCACTTGTGTTGTGGACACAGTCAATGGATACATGTGCCTGTTCAAGAAAAAATTTCTCAAAAGCTTTCTCTGTCTCTTTGGTTGTCAACTCAAAGTTATTTTCCATTATGTGAAGTGATCTTAGATTTATTCTTAGATGTGGCTTCACTAGATCTAACAATAGTATTTTCTCTTCTAAGGAACACACAGGGAGGCTTTCATCTAGAATCTTTTCCCTTATTCTAAGATCTTCAATAGACTATTTCTTCAGGGATTCCAAGATATTCCAAACATTGTCCGGAATGACTGTCTTAAGTTCCAAGACTATCGTCTTGAACTTAATCATATGTTTTATGATCATGCCATGAATTTTTTATTTTTCAATTTCACTATACTTCTCATAAAACTTACCTATCTGATCTAATCTACCTTCATTAACCACTCTAGTCCTTAACACTTGAAGACTAGGTCTGAAACCTACCTCAGGAGGTGCTTGAGCATTCTTCTTACTTCTGGTTGCCCGTGAAGATAGGTGACTTGTGCTAGTTTTCTTCTTCCTCTTGGCCATTTCCTTATACTCAGGAGGTGATGTTAGATCAATTTTTTCCTTGGGTGCAAGAGGGATAACATATGTTTTACCCTGCTTATCCTTTTGATCATCACTCCTCTCAATCTTGACCTTCTTCATCTTGGGATCATCAGACTTAGCTTCCACTGTGGATGCACTCTTAATTTCCAAAGAAATCTTTTCTTGTCTTGCTTTATCTAGATCTACCTATGTTACACCATGAATTCTAAGTATCTCAGATGTGATCTTTGAGGCTTTCCTCTTAGTTGTTGCACTATTCAAAACTGCATCAACTTCTCTTGTCTTTTCTTCATAAGTACCCCACCTAGGTTCATTAGGGTCCTTAGGTACTGAAAGTAGTACTTGTGTGTATGCTTCCAAGATTGGTTCCTCAACCTCATTTCCAAAGCAATCTTTTCCTATCTTTCTTTATCTAGATCTACCTGTGTTACACCATGAATTCTAAGTATCTCAGATGTGATCTTTGAGGCTTTCCTCTTAGTTGTTGTGCTATTCAAAACTGCATCAACTTCTCTTGTCTTTTCTTCATAAGTACCCCACCTAGGTTCATTAGGGTCCTTAGGTGCTGAAAGTAGTACTTGTGCATATGCTTCCAAGATTGGTTCCTCAACCTCATATCCAAGTGGATGGATCCACTTTGTTCTAGGTTCAACTACTTCCGTACATGTTATATCAGTCTCTACCATAAAGCAAATGTTATCTTTATATTTCTCAACAATACTCTCTAGTATTATGTATCTCATATGCATTTTGATCCTGAATGTCTTTAATTCCAACTCCATGTAGTCCTTCAATGTACTCTTATTAGATGCCTTAAGAGATATTTTTGGCATTGTAGGTAAACTCATGTCTAAATACAAATCTAAAACCTTTCCAAGTATGTGGAAGTACATGTAGATAATCAAAGACCCAAACCTGAATATTTTAGTCTTGTCATGCTTGATGGCTCTAATATTGTCTATCAATTATGCACGTAAGATCTCGCATAGATTAAACTCACCATTATCTCTTACAAGTCTTATTGCTACAAGAATAGTGGTCGTGGACACACTATTCACCATGCTGGTGTGCTAGAACCTATAACCTAATATCATAGACATCAATTTGATGTCTTTCTCCTCTATAGGCTCAATTTTGATTCTGCGCCTATCACTTCTTGACTTACATGCATGTTCTACTAGTTTTCTCACATCCTTGCCTGCTGGAAGAACGACGCATGTCCTTGAGAGGCCTATCTTTCATGAATGAGGTCTCCTGTGATTCTTACTAGCACTTCACCTATCTAGAATAGGTCATCATGAATCCTACTGAGCAATATCTTGATCCATTCAAACTCATAAAAATCATATGTTGTAGCATATTCAATTATGGGATGGTTCTCCAGTTGTGCGAACTTATTTAGGAAGGTTTTTTTTGTCTTTAACATAGCTTCAATGTGCATTCTAATCCTATCAAGTCCAACTAGTTCTTTCTTGTAGTAAATGTATGTACGGATGTCTTTAGCATGCATGACGCCCATAGGGGTTCTTGTGAATGCACCTTCTAGGTCATCTAGGGTATACTTAAAATGGTGCCTCTTGAAAACATATACTTTCCTCTCCACAACATCAAAAACAATAGGTGTAGCCATAACTTACTTGTTTTATCGCTTCAAATCAGTTTTCAAGAACTTCTGAATCATCACGATGAATTAGGGCTTCACAACTGATCAATCACACTCTTTCATTGGTGAATCAAACTTCAATACTTCACAATCAACTATTGGGGCTTCTGTGATCTCCAATCATTCTAACTCAAATGCAATGAGTGATCTGCAAGTCTCTATGTACTTTAAAGTAAAAATTCTACCATTAATGCTTGCCATGTAAATAGGAATTTGACTGAGATTTTCCAACTTCCATCCTGCAATCGATCAAGTAGTGCGCTCTTGCACATAGCATAATATTGTCTCGAAGATGTTAAATATAAAGGTACATACTCTAAGGGTGAGTATACCAGCCATGCAAGGGTCTAGAGATAAATTAGCTCCCCTTATGACCTTGAGGATCACTCATGCAGATGTAGAGGGTGGGTCCACTGCGGATGCATCCAAGACATACTTAGCAACCTTATCCTTATTTTTCTTTGTCCAAATTAAGCTTGCATCTTTTGAAGCTTTGACAAACTTGACTTCTCCTTCGGTATCCAATACTGATTCTTCTAGCTTTTTAGGGCTTTCCTAACTTTGCGTTCTTGATCTACAAAATTTTGAGATGTGTCCAGCTTTGTTACAAGAGTGACAAATAATTGGAGGCCTTAAATTCCTTGGTGCATTGATATGGGTTACCATTTTACACTGTCTACCTGAGTGACCATTATAATTACATATTTGACATGTAATACTCTGAGAACTTCTTGCATTTGTTTGATTCTAATTTCTCTGATTATGTTGAGTCTTGTTCTTCTGACTTGTTCTACAATTCATAACTTTATGACCAAATTTATTACATGAATAACAATAGCCATTAAAAGGTCTTACCTCTTTACAGTCCCTCACAATATATCCATGCTTGTTACAGGCATAACAAAATCAGTCTACAAGCTTGCGCTCATCCTTAGATGGTTCAACATTGTCTTTAGTCTAATTTCCAATCTCCTTAGCACATGTAGTGTCTTTTGGTGCTTTCATCTTTTCTCTCATGTCATCAATCTAGTTTTGTGATTCATTGTATCCAATACAGCTGGTATCTCCCTTAAGCTTTCGTGCATATAGTTATGACTCTATCAAATTAGAATTGGTGTGTAATTTCTCAATGTGATTCTTTGCCTCTTTCAATTTGGATTCCAACTTTTCTTTGTTGTTTCTTAGCTCCAAGATTTCCATGTTTTCTTGCCTCAATTCTTCATTTAGTTGAAGATTCTCTTTGATTTGTTCTTCCTAGACATCTTGATTGTTAGTTAGCTTATCATCTAACTCTTTAATCTAATCTTTTAGAGATGTGTTCTCTTCATTTATCTTTTTGACCATTATCCCTAAATCAATGTTAGAACAATCTTTCAAATCTTTTCTTAGCTTCTTGATGAATACTTGTGCGCCACTAACTTTCAATTTTAGTTCTTCAACTTCTTTCTCAAATCTATCAATGTTCTCAAGAGCTGCCATAAGATTATTCTTCAAATGTTTTTCTTCTTCTGAACCCATTGATCTCTTCAAGTGGTTAAATTTTTCTTCAAAGGACCAAAGCTCTTATACCAATTATTAGGAATGGGAACACTAAGAGGGGGGGGGGGGCTGAATCAATGTTCACTATATTTAATATTTTTACTTTACTCTTGAAACTTAACTTGATTTCTTAAGTACTAAAATAAACATCAATGTAAACAAGATAAACAATCATAACACATAACACCAATATGGCTATGCGGAAACCCAAATAGGTAAAAACCTCGGTGGGAATTGACACCCACTAAGAACTGCACTAGTGTCTTATGATCCTTGTTAGAAGATTTGCAACCCTGTTAGGAGTTGTTCTTTACAATGCTTTTAGTACAGTGACCTTGTCAAGGGTTGGACCCTATTAGGAGTCTTTTACAATAACCCTATTAGGGGTGGGGACACACTATCCTAGAGCTCACTACTCAAGTGGTGAAGGCTACAACCTTCTGATCTCAGATACACACTATATCTGCTAGATGAACTAGTGTTGTGACACTACTTGTCTGATCAGTTCCTTTGATGCACTAATGCTTTGACCTCTTGCAAAGATCTAATACATTCTAATTTCTCTTCGCATACTTTTTCTCTACTTATCTTGACTCTATATCCACTTCCATGCCTTATTACAAAGGCACATCTAATATTTATATGCGCTTACCAAAACAATTAACTAGGTCGGCCTATAACCGATTACATACAATGCTTCCAAGTGAATTGGCTCAAGCATGTTTACAAACAAAGATGTTTCCATGTATACAACCTAATTAAAATAGGCGCATAGCCTTTACAAAACAATATTATAACCACTAATCAAAATACTAACAGTCGATTGGATACTCTGTTATGTTCTGGCGTTCACTAGTTGTACCTCTTCAACTATCTGTAAATTTGTCATACTACCTCATTTGATCATGCACTCTTAGACTTAGCATGAATACACACTTACCATCTTAAATTCAATGGCACATACCATAACTTGGTCATACACATGTGCATTGATGCTCTGATCTACTGGTGCTCTGCTAACTGTCTAGTCTTTTATACTTAGCCAAATTCTAACCTTATGATAATGTGCGCTAACTCCAAAACTCCATATGAATTTTTTTCCATAATGACAACACTATATCTAGTCATATACAATAGTATAGTCAACTTGCCAACAAAATTTACTGTTAGACGGTATCATCTTAAAATGGAAGCACTTCCATGATAAGAGCGTTTAGCCCTCCGAGTAAGTGGTCTGGGGTCATGTTAAGTGCCTTGATTAGGTCTTTGCATGTATTTGGCTTTTTCCCCCTATTCTACTTTCCTCTAACCCTAATTTTCACTTCATACTTGCATTTCCTAGCATTCTGGATCAAGATTCTGATGTTTTTGACCATAAGGTCAAAGTCAACCTTATGGGGTCAAAGTTGACCTCGACCCTGACCTGGTCAGGATCGACCTTGACCCTAACCTGGTTAGTCCCAAGCTCATCCATGACCCCCTGTCCAAATTTCAAATTTCCTTGATTTTTGGGTGTCGTGTTTTTGGGGATATTTGTTTTCTTGCCTCCGAGTCGACCATTTTGGGTTTCAGAATGGTAAATCCTTAAAGTGCATTTAATCTAGGTATATTTTCTAAAGGTTAGGACCTAATTGGGATTTAATTCTCCAAGGTGGCCCCTCTAGAGGATTGTGCCCTACTTCACTATAAAAGGAGACCTTCCTCTCTCATTTTCACATCTCATCTTCAAGCAATTTCATGATCAAGCTCTCAAGTGCAAGCAAGTGAATTTAAGAATTCAAGTGTTCAAGCATTCATCCATCAAGGAGATCCATTGTTATCCATTGAAGGATTCAATCTCTTTGGATCCCCCTTGAAGATCCATCCTTCTACATTCATCCAAGCCTCCTCATATGCAAAGATCAATTCAAGATTGGTGTTGAAGATTAAATGCCATTGATTAGAGACATCCTACATTAATTCTATATCCATTAAATCATTCCTACTTGTGGATTTGAGGATTCAAATCCTCTACAAGGACTTCAACATAAGCAAGGCAAACCTCCCATGCAAACAAAACCCCCATTTTCTTGCAAGTGCAGGTGCAGAATTTCAGATCTGAGAGCAGATTTGGATACCCTTTTTGGTGAAATTTTGAGATCTACGAACAAAGTCAGAATTGACCTTCAAATAAAGAATCTAAACTTTGACCTTTTATGAGACTCAAAGACTACCTGCCATCATAAAGATAAAAGATTTTTGGGTTTTCTTCGTCTCGGCATTTCCAGTCTGAAACAGGTTGCAGAATTGCCTGAAAGTACACACAAACATTAGAAATTGGCATTTTCCAGATTGGCCCTAATTTGAGGTTAGCATTTGTATTTCAATTATTTCAGATTTCAAGCATAATTCAACCATAGGGAAATGTAGGGTTCTTCTCTACCTTTCATATTCTCCGTAGATTGATTTGATTGTGCATTAACCTTTTGGTTGATCAAATTGGATCTCTCCTTTGGGAATTTGGATTTGGGAGTAGATCTCATATTACCCCCATACACTTCTACACACATTTTTTACATTTTAATAGGTGTGATGCCATTTTACCCCTATTCATTTTGGTGAACTTGACTAGCTTACTCTCTTTCTTTTTGGTGTTAGATATCCCTTTGCCCTATTGTGTTTTCCTTTTTATCTTGTTGGTATTAGATTTCTCTTTTATGTTAAATCTTGCATGCTAATTAGATTTCAAAAATACAAAAATATTCATGCTTTATGTGGTCTTAGTTTTGTTCATTTGCATTACATTGGTTTATGAGCTTTATTACTACTAGTCCTACTTATAGCATTCTAGTTAGAAGAATTCGTAGACTCATGGGTACCTTTGATCCTGAATCTTCCTCTCCTTTCCTTAGGATCCTAGATGATAACTTGATTCTTCATGATTCCAATCCTACAATGGAACAAAACTCTTCTCACTCATCTCATGATGAGGATGATGTTTTAAGAGTTCCTCCTGAACAAGTCCAAAAACTTTCAACTGAACTTGAAAAATGGGTAATTGGCTTATTCAAGAGAACCATAATCAAGACTCCATTCAAGCTATAGAGGCTCTTAAGAAATTTCTTCATGATAGTGATCAAGGTGTTAACCTCTTGCATGGTATTACTCACCTTGTGCATTCAAATGTTAAACCTTTAGCTCAAGAAGCTCAAGATTTAGGGTTGATTCCTCCTATCACTAGTGTTGAACCTCCTTCTAATCCTTTACCTAGTATTCCTACCTATACTCCTTCTTTGGTGACTGTGACAGTTCCCTCTATTCATATGAGTGTTCCTCCTGTGTCCCTTCCTACATCACAACCTTCATATCATAATGTTCCTTTTACTTATTCCAATCCACTTCCAACTATAGTTCCTAGTGTTCCTCTAGTTGTGTCTTCTATTCTTGTAGCTTCTTACACTTTACCTAGTGTGTCTAATGTTTCTATTCCTCCTATTTCCTCTAATGATTCAACAATCAAGAGTTTGGCTCAAACTGTGTCATCCTTACAACAACAACTCGCTTCCTTAACTCAAAAAAAGTTTACTATTCCTACATGTGACATGGAAAGTCCTCTATCCTTGGATATTATTTGTACTCCTCTTCCTCAGCAAGGTGAGATGCCTTGTCTTGAGAATTATAACGGAAAAGGAGATCCTGTTCATCATGTTAAAACATTCCAAATCCTTTTTAGTGATTATGCTCATGATCATAGGATTTTAGCCAAACTGTTTGCTAGAACCTTCCATGACAAGGCCTTACAATGGTATTGTTCCTTGCCTCCTTATTCCATTGATTCCTTTCCACAACTTGCTAATGCCTTTATTCAACAATTTCAAAACAACATTGGCCCGCAAGTGTCTATGACTGATTTGATGCATTGTAAACAAAGTGCTAAGGAAAAATTGACTGAATTTATTGGTAGATTTAAGCATTTGCATGCTTAGATTTCCTATATTGTTCCTAATATTGATATTCAACATATGTTTATTTCAAATTTGCAAAAGGATATTAGAGATAAGATTCTTCTTACTGAATTTACCTCTTTTCAACAACTTTGTGCGGCGCTTCATCATTATCAATTACAAGTGAGTCAATTTGAGAGCACCACTCCAATGGCTCCTATTCCAGTTGATAAGAGTGATGATGCTCCTAATCCAAACAAATTTCAAAAATTTGACAATTATGTCAAGATAAACAAACAAGTGAATGCAGTTACTGATCAAGTTGTTGTTGCATCTCACAATGCCACTTCTGCATCCACTGCTTTTTGATTAAATCATACATTTAGTCCTCTTTTTGAATCTTTACATGCTATTATGAATAGGTTATTAGCTACTAATATGATTACCTTACCTCCTATTCGACCTCTTTTACCTATTATGATTGCATCTAAATCTTTTGATCAAAATGCTTTGTGTCAATATCATCGTCAGAATGGTCATGATACTGAGAAATGTTATTCTTTAAAACATAAGGTTCAAGACTTAATTGACTCTAATGCCTTATCTGTTGATAATCTTGATGGTAGTGGGAACAAATCTATCTATTTTCCTAATAAAAACCTTCAAATCTATATGAATCCTTTACCTACGCATGATACTAATACTATTGCTCAACTATCTGCCATGGAAATTATGTATGATTCAAAGATGGATGATCTCAATCATGTTGTTAATCAAGTGGAGCATGTTGGTCAATCTATATCTCCACCTCAACCTCAACCTTAGATTCAACCTCAAGTTCAATCTCAATCTCGACCAACGCCTAAACCTAAATTGAAAACTCAACCTAAACCTTGACAACAACCTAAGAATAAGAGACCTTGGGAAATTTTGATTACTTTTGATGATTCTGAGACTATTAAAGCTCCTGATGGTCCCCTTTATATTTCTGCTAGGATTTCTCATAAACCTACTTGTGTTTGTCTTGTTGATACTACATCCTTAGTCAATGTTGTTACTAAAGAAAATATTTTTATGAAAAGCTTACAATGTGATTCTTATGATACATCGGATGTGTGGATTCAAACTTTCAATGCTTTTCTTTATCCATCATTTGGTTCTATTACTTTACCGGTTGAACTTTGTGGAAAAATTGTGAACACTACCTGAATAGAGGAAAATTGGAAGCTTTGATAATGCACCTAACATTCAACACTATTCATTTGTAATTTGTTTTAGATTTGAAATAACATAAGTAAATCTGGAAATACCTGAAAATTAATTAGGTCAAGATACATACCTCATCATGAAATTGATTTAGAAATACCTATTTTATGATGTATGTGTGTACTTTCGAGCAATTTTGCAACCAAATATGGGATCAGGAAGTCGAGATAGAGAAAACCCAGAAAAATTTCGTCTTTCCGACAACAAGTAGTCTTTGACCCTCATAAAAGGTCAAAGGCTACATTTTTATTCTGAAGGTCGATTCTGACTTTGTTCATAGATCTCAGAAGTTTAGCAAAAAGGGTACTCAGATCTGTCCTTTAATTCTTGAAATAGTGACTATAGATATCTAAAAAAGGGGTTTTTTGGGGTGGCTATATAGGGTTTTGCCTTAGTCAAACCCCCATTTTGGTGATCTCCACCTCCATGAATAGCCGATTGAAATAGAATGTGTGTGTGTATGTATTGAAAGTGTAATGCCAATATCTAATCCTCTAGATCAAAACCCTAGCATGAATATGTATGAAACAACAATGCATAGATTTGAATGAGATAGAAAAGCATACCAAGCCCCCAAGGCTAAAGTACTTCTACCAAACTCACCATCTGTAATTGCTACTCCATGATTGTATTTTTGAATGCTTGAAAGTTGACAATGGTGGATCAAGGAAGAAAGGATCTCTCTTGCTCCAAGTATGTGTTCATAAAGATGCTTGACGTCAATAATGGCTTGATCTGCTATATCATCCTCTTGCAACCTTGCATCTTCACCATTTCTTGCTTGCTTGAATCTTCTTATTCATGAAATTGTCTCCTTGAGAGCACTTGATCATGAAAATGCTTGATGTTACTTGGTGAAAATGAATGCAAATGAGAGTCTTTATATAGAGGTTTCAAGGTGAGGCTCCTAAAGCAATGTGAGGACCCATAATTCAAATTTCACCTTGAATTAAGGTCCAATGACAATAACCAACTAAGGAGGGAAAAAAATTAAATTAATTTTTAATTAAAACCTTTTCACACTTGGATTCGAGGGCCTGACATTACTTTTGGGGCCTATTGGGACCAAATTTGAAAGAGGGGCACAAATTCCAAAGGGAGGTCAAAGATGAGCTTGAACCTAACCTAGCCAGGTGCGAGCTTAATCTTGACCTATTCTGAGTTGAGCTCAACCCTAACCTAGTCAGGATCAACCTTGACTTTGACCCTGTGGGTCCAGATCTAGCCAAAATCAGGACATGAGGTCCCGGGGATGCCCAAAGACCTAAAAATGATACCAGAAGGGGATAGAATGCTAGGGATAGGCATAAAATCCTATGATGACTATGATGAAGGCTAGGAGGACCTATTTCTAATTCCTACCTATAAAATAGAGCCATGGGAAAAATGGGAATTAAGGAGAATCCTCGAGATCCTAACCCTAATTTCTCCTAGAATGAAGAAGATAAGTGCAGAATGCATCCTAAATGCAAGTCTATCATGATAAATGTACTAAAAGAGGGTGCTAAACCTATCAAGATGGAAGTTATTCCATTTTAAGATATACATTTATCCCCCACTTTATCTTAGATATGACACTACATAAATATGCAAGCTAAAGTAAGAAAACATCATAGTAAATAAAAAGGATATAGCCAAGTCCTCGATGTAAAGATCCTACACATAACTATTAGAACCTGCAACACACAAGGTTAATGAAAATCCATAAATCACCTAAGGCTTACTATATGACACTTTGAGAAGTATATAGATCCCCTTATGCCCCCCCTATTTTGGCTTTCTATTTCGGAAGGGTGAAATAGGGTGATAAAAAAAACTCTATATACTGGATATGAAGAGTGTTGAAAAGTCCTTTCCTAAACCAATTAGAAGGATTCCTAGCCTTCCTAAACTAGTTCAAGGAGTTAGGTAACTAAATCATGATTCCAACACCGCTGACAGCACTGAAAATGGAGTTACCGAACTAAAGTTGTGATGAAAAGAGTGGATGTCTATCTAAATGCATAAGAAGGGGAATCTGAGTTTACCCTAAGGAAACCCTAAAAGAAACCCTAATCTAAACTTATAAATAAGGAAAAGAGAGAAATACTTACTTATTCTTACCATTTTTAGATTTGAAATGAGGAAGCAAAATGCCAAGAACAAAGGAACTTCGAGTGACACGCCTGGAGACTCTGAGACACAGCCTAGCTACCGGACAAGCACTACCTGAGGTGAGTTTGTTGTACTTTTCCAAATTCATGTCTTTTATAGGAAAGGTCGACCCTATCCCTTTTAGGTTGACCCTGACCCATTTAGGTTGACTTTGACTCCTCTAGGTTGACTTTGACCCATAAAAGTTGACATTGACCAGAGGGTTTTTGCTTGTTTCTGGGATGAGGTCGACCTTGACCCAAAAAGGTCGACCCTGACTCAGTAAGGTCATCCTTGACCTAACTAAGGTTGACTTTGACCTAGTTCAATTAAATTTGCAGATTTAATGATGTAGATGACTGATATGATGTTTGTTTGTGCTTGCAGGACTTAGTCTATTTCCGAGAGCATCCCTCTGGAGAGCTACTAGTCGGAGTCAGAGAGAGATTGTTTGAGCTAGATGATGATGAGATGCAATTACTGAGAGATGTGGAATTATAGTGGGTATCAGTCCTTCCACAGATCAAACTACATCAAGCCATGCTATCGGTTCTGGTAGAGAGATGGGATGAGGATACATGCTCCTTCCATCTTCCCTCTGGTGAGATCACAGTGACACTGGAGGATGTCTACAGGATTATGCGGCTTCCAGTCTGAGGTGAAACCATCAGACCCAAGGAAAAGTGTGGTTGTGAGGAGATCCATGTAGACACAAATTATTATATAAGACATCTTCCATAGATGCGGACCCAGTTGGATCATGTCCTATTATCTTCCATATCATCAGGCACTACGCCTTTAGTATGGAAGGTGATTCTTTGCATAGTATCCTTGGTTGTGTTACCCAACTCAAAGGGTACTTTATCTTGTTTGCCTCTTACACATCTCATACAAAGGATGGAGAGAGATAGGACCATATTCTCATGGGGTCACAACATGCTAGCTCAGCTATACCATGAGCTAGGTCAGCTTGTGAGATATCAGCGGGAGAGTCTGTCGATATGCACACTCCTGCAGATTTGGATGTTCGAGAATTTTGCATGTACATGCCCACAGGGAGTTCCGGTGATGGTAGATGTGAGCACAACTAGAGCCTTTGTGTATCCCTTGAGAGATATTTGGTAGTTTGGAGATATGCTCTACTGGAGAGTACATCTAGACCGCATTGCGAGCACTGATGTGATATGGAGACCCTACTACCAAATGACAAAGTGGCCTGATACATGATTCCAAATGAGACATTCATAACAATATAAGCTACTAGAGGGTCATCAGAGTCATATAGTGATGCCCTACTACTATGATCAGGTGATGAGGCAGTTCAGCCTGTTACAGGGAGTCCCTAGAGTAGTACCTCGCTATGTACATCCGATGAGATACTATCAGAGACCCGACACCATATGTCAACCATCGATAGTAGACATAGAGGATAGCGATACAAAGGAGATAAAGGACATAGAGGTACCATCAAATATGACCTATTCAGGTGTGAGTTGAGATTACATCACGTACTATAGTTTACAGGGGATCCATCCTATCTTCCCCGAGGATTATCCTACAGGTGATCTAGGCTTTACAGAGGGGACACACTAGGATAGTGGAGCCATAGAGGAGGATGAGGATATCAAAGATGAGGAGGAGCACATCTCTAAGGAAGATCCCATGGAGGAGGAGAGAGTAGATAGAGTGAAGGAGAGAGCTGAGGAGAGAGCTGAGGACATGCCCCTAGCTAGCGATACTAATGTAGATATACCTATCACTCACACATCACCACTGAGATCACGATGGCCCCCACGGCCCCACACAAAGACACCACCATTGAGGCCTAGATATAGTGAGCATGGAGAGAGAAATCACTCCATGCCCCCACCATCTAGACACTTTAGTGACATCCAAGAGGGAGACCCAAGTATGAACATGAAATTTGATTGAATATGTGATTTGATTTGAGATAGACAGGACACTAGACTGATAAAAGTTTTATTTCTACAGCTAGCATAGAAGTGATGAAGGGTGCTCCCCTTAATACCACAAACACATAACAGAAACAGAGAAACAACAACAATATGCAAGAACAGAGAATTGGCTTCTTATTATCTCCACAAATGTGGAATTACAAACTTTCAGAATTACAATATGCAAAGCCACATGGGCATTCCCTTACAATATTCTGTAGGACAAAGCCTCGAATTATTACCCAGATCTACTACCCAGAACTATTCTGAACTGCCTAAGATAATAATACAGCCTTCCTTATATAGGCAATTTTCCACCGCCTGGGAAGGTTCCAGAATTTTAGCCAATAAGGCCGACCAAACTTAGAATTATTTTTTTATTTTACATTTCATTACATCATAGTCGGCTCAAAATAAATTTTGAAACCCGAACAGAAATTTTGAAGAAAAATCATTTTCCGCCATTTCAGGTGACCCAACTTCCGAAGACCATAAGTCATCACCAGTTGACCCGATTGACTATTGTAACCCCATTTCGGAAAGGGCGCGAGGAGCTCTACAACGCCTGAATCAAGCAAGCTTCATTCAGCCCAAAATTCGACCTCATCCGGGGCCTCTAAAGCCTTCAAAACTGAGTTCGAAGTTTCTGTACCCTGCTGCCAATACCGAAAATCTTCAATATCTTCCAATATACACTTGATCTGGCAATGAAACTTTACTGGCAGACTTATATGACCAAAATGAACCTCCAAGAAAGAAATCAGATCATTCTGAGCACATACGAAAATTACCAAAAATAGTAACTTTCCATAAATAGCAGCTCTGCACAAAATAGCCCTTATTGAATACAAAAATAGAAATATTTTTGGGTGATGCAAGATTGCTCTTACACCCAGGATGCTCCTGCATCAGACACCCGGGGTAATTTGAGAAGTGACCCTGTCACGACTCAGGTGTGCAGAGGAAAACCAAGACGGCTAATCTCCTCCTTTGTCAGCCATGATGAATCTTCCACAAGTCGTCCTTTCCATTTGACCAAATACTCTTCATATGTCCTATTCCTTGTGCTTCTACCAACACGACTGTCCAGTATATCTTCGATCTCCTTAGTGTCTGAACTAGTTGCTGGAATACTCCACTGTGCTGCTGTGATCTCATCTTCAACACCTCCTTCATGATACTCTGTCAGGTCTGAAATGTTAAACACTGGTGAAATATTTAGCTCAGTAGGCAATTCTACCTCATATGCGTTTCCTGAATCATGTTTCTTCAGTATCCTACATGGTCCAAACTTCTTCATTTTCAGCTTGTTATATGTACCAACTGGAAACCGCTCCTTCCGCAAATGAACCATGACTTCATCACCAACCTGAAATTCCTTATACCTCCTTTTCTCATCTGCCTTAGCCTTATACTGTGCGTTCATCTTGGTAATATGCTTCCTCACCTCCTCATGGATGTTCTTCAAGTGTTCTGCAAAATCTTCAGCTTCAGCACTACTTGTTTCTCCTTTATCTATCTTCCTCAATTCAGATGCATTTCTTGGACTACTTCCATATACAATCTGGAATGGTGATTTACCAGTGCTCCTGTTGACAGAATTATTGTATGCAAATTCTGCCTGTGGTAAAATCAAATCCCATCCTGTTGGCTTATCTCC
Organism: Chamaecyparis obtusa; assembly: GCA_027943335.1. Lineage (NCBI taxonomy): Eukaryota > Viridiplantae > Streptophyta > Pinopsida > Cupressales > Cupressaceae > Chamaecyparis > Chamaecyparis obtusa. The sequence goes on from BSBK01002409.1 coordinate 976,762, forward strand.
AACCAAACATCTCAGCAAATTTCCCAAACTTCTATTCACTACCTCTGTTTGTCCATCAGTCTGTGGATGATGTGATGAACTGAACTTCAAATCTGTCTTCAGCTTCTTCCACAATGTATGCCAGAAATATCCAACAAACTTCGCGTCCCGATCTGAAACTATGGTCGTTGGCAAACCATGTAGTCTCACTACCTCTCTGAAAAATAATTCTGCTACATGAACAGCATCATTAGTCTTCTTGCAGGGAATGAAATGTGCCATCTTTGAAAATCTATCAACCACCACAAAAATTGAATCATGTCCCCGTTGAGTCCTCGGTAAACCAAGAACAAAGTCCATGCTAATATCCTCCCAAGGCTTCTCTGGTACAGGTAATGGCTGATACAACCCTGTATTTTACTTCACTCCTTTCGCCATCTGACATACTCTGCAACTCTGTACAAACTTCTTCACATCTTACTGCAATTGTGGCCAATAATAATTCTCACCAACCAAAGCAAGGGTTTTATCACGACCAAAATGTCCAGCCAATCCTCCACTATGCTTCTCCTTGATGAGATTCTCCCTCATAGAACTTCGTGGAATGCACAACTGACTCCCTTTGAATAGCATATCGTCCTGGATGATGAAATCCAGCCATTTCGTCCTGTCTAGAGTAACAGGTTCTGTACAAGCTTTCCAAGCTTCACCAAAATCAGGATCCTCTGGATACAAATTCTTGAGTTCCTTGAACCCAACCACTTCAATCTGCATTTCTGTCAGCAATAGTTGCCTTCTGCTAAGAGCATCTGCAACCCTATTAGACTTTCCACTCCTGTGTTTCAAAACAAATGTATAACTCTGCAAAAACTCAACCCATTTCAAATGCCTCTGATTCAACTTTCCTTGACTATTCAAATATTGCAAAGCTTGATGATCAGTATACAAAACAAACTCCTTAGGAAGCAGATAATGTCTCCACTTCTTTAATGCCTGAACTATAGCATAAAATTCTTGATCATAAACAGAATATCTCCTCTTGGCATCATTTAACTTCTCACTGAAATACGCAACAGGTTTACCTTCTTGGCTCATAACAGCTCCTATTGCAGTACCACTAGCATCACAATCTACTTGAAACACCTTATTAAAATCTGGAAGTGCTAAAACAGGTTGTTCTGTAACTTTTTGTTTCAATAATTGAAAACTCTTTTCTGCCCCATTAGTCCACTTAAACTCTTTTCTATCCCCTCTCATTGTTTCAGTCAAGGGTCCACAAATACTGCTAAAATTTCTGATAAACTTTCTGTAAAAGCTAGCTAGACCATGAAAAGATCTTACCTCAGTAGCATTCCTTGGAGTAGGCCATTCAAGAATAGCCTGTACCTTCTCTGGGTCCATTTTCAGACCTTCTGCGGAAACTACAAATCCCAAATACACTAACTCTTTCTTCACAAAACTGCACTTCTTCAAATTAATCAACAATTTCTCTTCTCTCAACTTCTCAAATACCATATGAATATGCATCATATGCTCCTCCAATGTCTTACTAAAGATCAAAATATCATCTAGGTAAACAATGACAAACTTACCCAGAAATTCTTTCAGAACCTCGTTCATAAGCCGCATGAAAGTGCTCGGTGCATTGGTTAGCCCAAAAGGCATGACTAACCACTCATATAGTCCTTCCTTTGTTTTGAAGGCAGTCTTCCATTCATCTCCTTCTCTGATCCGAATCTGATGATATCCACTCTTCAGATCTATCTTTGAGAAATACACAGCTCCACTCAAACAGTCCATAATATCATCCATTCGTGGCAATGGAAACCTGTACTTGATTGTGATCTTGTTTATTGCCCTAGAATCTGTACACATCCTCCATTCTCCATTCTTCTTTGGTGCTAATACTGCTGGTACAGCACAGGGACTCAGACTCTCACGGATCAATCCTTTCTGTAACAGTTCATGTACTTGTCTGTTCAACTCCTCACTTTCTGCAGGTGTCATTCTGTGTGCTGCCTTGTTCGGCAAACTCGCTCCTAGGATCAAGTCCATCTGATGACTGATCTTCCTGACTGGTGGTAATCCATCAGGCACGTTATCGGATACAATATCCTGAAACTCATTCAACAAATCTGCAACTTCTACAGGAACATCTTCTACTTCCTCTTTACTAGCTTTTGGAATTAAAGCAAAACATACATGCTCATGCCTCATACCATCTAGGAATTTCCTTCCATCAACAAGTGTTATTCTTGCATTACCACATACCTTTTCTTCGGTCTCCTTCAATGGATTTAGCTTATGTCGCACTCCATCCTTTGTCAGGGAATAGGTATTCGCACGACCATCGTGTACAGCACATCTATCAAACTGCCACGGTCTACCCAATAACATATGACATGCATCCATAGAGATGATATCACATAGTACCTCGTCTTGGTACCCACCGATCTTGAACTTCACTAGGCATTGTTCATTGACCATGACCTTGTGGTCATCCTGTACCCAAGCAATCCGATATGGATGTGGGTGTTTCTGTCTCTTGAGCTTCAACTTTGTCACCATCTCTTCTGACACCAAATTGTCAGTGCTTCCACTATCAATAATCACATCACAACATTTACCTTCACACTTGCACCTGGTGCGAAACAGGCTCCTCCTTTGCTCAGGCTCATTCTCACCACTCAACAGGACTCTTCTGTTAATCAATGTTTCTCCTCTTTCAGCATCTTCAGAATTTGATGATCTGGCATCTTCATCTACATGCGCAACTCTGGCCTGGCCTTCATTTCTCCTGTCTGTTCTGCCTTGGCGCTGAGGACATTCAAATGCCCTATGACCTTCTTCTCCACAGTGAAAACATGTTCCACGGAAGCCACCTCTTCCAGATCCTTGTCCTCTTCCTCTTCCTCTTTGATCTCTATTATTTTGATCCTGGAAGCGATTGGAATTATTTCCGCGCTGATTCTGACTGCTACTAGCCTCATCCTTCTTTTTCGGATCTTCATTTCGGCCACCATATGACCGTCCACCAGATCGTCCACCGCGACCTCTTCCGTTTTGTCTGCTCTCAAACTTCTTGTTCAGCTTTTCCTCTACTTTTAGGGCAAACTGGTATGCCTCCTCAATACTGTTCATTCGAACCAGATTCAGCTCGTCCTGAATGCTTGGCCTTAACCCATTAAGGTATCGGGCAACTTTCTCCTTATCAGCTTCTGCATGGCCTGTTCTGATGAGAAGTCGATAGAACTCCTCTGTATACTCCTGAACAGATCTTCCTGCTTGCTTCAAACTTTGCATTTTCTTTAGCAGATCAAGCTCATAATCAACAGGAATGAACTGTCGCTTCAATTTATCCACCATCCGATCCCATCTTGTGATTTTATCTTTCCCTCTTCTATTTCGCTCCAATTGAATTTCTTGCCACCAGATCTTCGCATGACCTTTCAGTCTGGCCTTCGCAAATTTGACCCTATCAGGATCCTCAACATCTTCATACTCAAAATATTCCTCACATTCATTGATCCAGTCGATCAATTCCTCTGGGTTAAGATTTCCAGAAAATGTGGGAACCTCAATCTTAGGTCTTTTCCCAATCTTGGAAATCGCCCGAAAAAGTCTTTCTTCCTCATGGTTCACAATTTCAACTTCTCCTTCTTGATATTCTTCTTCGGCTTCATCCTCGCTTTCGTCTCTGACATTAAGATTCATTCCTCTGCGAATCTCTTCTTGCAATGCTCGCACTTGTCTCTGCAGCTCTCTAACCTCAGGTGTTACAACACCAGCTCTTCCGCCACGTTCCCTTCGTGGAGGCATTTTCGTGATGCGCGCTGAAACCCTACCCACGGTCCTGGTGCAAACTGCCTCACAGTCGGCGATCTGTTTACACACTCAAGAACTCCTGCTCTGATACCACCTGATGAAGGGTGCTCCCCTTAATACCACAAACACATAACAGAAACAGAGAAACAACCACAATATGCAAGAACAGAGAATTGGCTTCTTATTATCTCCACAAATGTGGAATTACAAACTTTCAGAATTACAATATGCAAAGCCACATGGGCATTCCCTTACAATATTCTGTAGGACAAAGCCTCGAATTATTACCCAGATCTACTACCCAGAACTATTCTGAACTGCCTAAGATAATAATACAGCCTTCCTTATATAGGCAATTTTCCACCGCCTGGGAAGGTTCCAGAATTTTAGCCAATAAGGCCGACCAAACTTAGAATTATTTTTTTATTTTACATTTCATTACATCATAGTCGGCTCAAAATAAATTTTGAAACCCGAACAGAAATTTTGAAGAAAAATCATTTTCCGCCATTTCAGGTGACCCAACTTCCGAAGACCATAAGTCATCACCAGTTGACCCGATTGACTATTGTAACCCCATTTCGGAAAGGGCGCGAGGAGCTCTACAACGCCTGAATCAAGCAAGCTTCATTCAGCCCAAAATTTGACCTCATCCGGGGCCTCTAAAGCCTTCAAAACTGAGTTCGAAGTTTCTGTACCCTGCTGCCAATACCGAAAATCTTCAATATCTTCCAATATACACTTGATCTGGCAATGAAACTTTACTGGCAGACTTATATGACCAAAATGAACCTCCAAGAAAGAAATCAGATCATTCTGAGCACATACGAAAATTACCAAAAATAGTAACTTTCCATAAATAGCAGCTCTGCACAAAATAGCCCTTATTGAATACAAAAATAGAAATATTTTTGGGTGATGCAAGATTGCTCTTACACCCAGGATGCTCCTGCATCAAGAAGAGTGGAGGAGCTTTGTATCCAAGATTCTCAAGGATACAATCATATCCTACCGACTACCAGTTGACGAGCAAGAGTCTTCCATTGGTCATAGAGATCCCAGCAGGCATTCTGACATCTTTGCATGCATCCAACGACAGCTGAGATTGTGTAGAGAGAGAGAGGAGAGGCTGATGGCCAAGGTATAGAGTCTTCAAGGATGATCACATGGTATGAGCATATCTAGGAGCCATACACGGACACACAAATCTTCATCTTCCCATCATAGAGTAGAGAGATCTGGGAGCCATCGGCCATCAGAGTGACATAGTGATACACGTAGTGATAGATAGGGCCATTGGCCACATATGTATCAAAACTTGAAAAACTATTTTTGATGAATGAAAAAATTTCTTTACTAATTAGTTCTGTGTTTGATTACTATGCTTTCATCAATATAAAACTTAATAGAAATAAAGAAATAAAGAAAGAAAGAAAAAAAGTGAGTGCATAAACATAATCAATATGTAATTTTACTAACTAAAACTACATAACCTATAAAATAAATATTTTTAAGGAATACATAAATGCATAGGAAAGCAAATGACATTAAGGATAATAATGTTTAAGATGCATAATATAAATGGGTTCCTTAAAAGAAACACCATCCATATCAGCAAGTTTATAAGCACCTGAACCAAAATCTTCAATAATAAAAAAAGGTCCAAGCCAATTAGGGCTAAATTTTCCTTTTTCGCCCAGTAAAGCATTCACATTTTGTTGATTCTCATAAAGAACTAAATCACCAATCACAAATGTTCATTCAATTACCTTATGATTGTATTATTTCTGAAGAGTTTTATGATAAGCTTTTATATGTTCTAATGCATGTATTCGTTGTTTGTCCAACATTTCTAGCTCTTGTAAGCATTGTTCATGAAAAGTATCTTTATCAATTATCCCATGAAATGAAACATGTAAAGAAGGTATTTCCAATTCCAAAGGCATAATAGCATTAGTACCATAGACAAGGTTGTAAGGAGAAGTACCCGTGGCAGTATGAACAGTAGTCCTATAGGCCCATAAAGCATAAGTCAGTTGAGTGTGTCAATCTTTCACATGCTTACTAACTATTTTTCTAAAAATTTGTTCAATAATTTTATTTGATGCTTTAGCTTGTCCATTAGATTGAGGATAGTAAGGAGTTGAAAATCTATGTTGAATCCTATATTTCTCCAAGAATTTCGTGACTTCTTTGTTTTTAAAAGAGGTTCCATTATCTGAAATTATCATCGAAGGAATACCAAATCTTGTTATAATATTATTAAGGATGAAATCACAAATAACATCTATCATTGTTGAATGAAGAGGGACAGCTTCAACCCACTTCATGAAATAATCCGTAGCAGTGAGAATGTAAGTATGTCCTTGAGAAGAAGCCGGTGAGATGTTTCCAATAAGATCAAAACCCCAAACACTAAAAGGCCATGGAGAAACTTGATTACGAAGCTCACGAGCAAGAGTATGAATCAAATTACTATGTTGTTGACATTGAGTACATTTCTTAACAAACATGAAAGAATCTTGTTCCATTTTTTTCCAATAATATCCCATTCGAAGCAATTTATTAACCAAGGATTTTCCACCAAAATGTCCCCCACAAGAACCAGAATGAGCTTCTGCTAAAGCTACCAGAATTTTAGTTCTATTAAGACATCTTAATAATAATCCTTCATAAGAGCGTTTGTAAAGTGTATCTCCTAAAATGATGTAATGTGTTGCAAGTTTCCTAATACGATTACACGTGTTTCTTATTGTTGATTCAAGAAAAGTACCATCCTTCAAAAAATGAAAAATATGTGAATACCATTCATTCGAATGCAAATTGAAATAGTCAGAGGTAATCTTGTTAGAAATTACAGGGCATTTAAGAGTTTGTATAGTAAATTGAAAGTTTTCAGCATTGTTTTTGAGACAAACCAAGGAAGTTGTGCTTGCCATGGCATCTGCATGTCGATTATCCTTCCTAGATACAGTTTGAATCGTATAAGAGGAGAATTGTGAAAGCACATCCAGAGCTAAATCTCTATATTGTGTCATTTTAGTATTTTTAGTCTGATATCCTCCTTTAATATGTTCAACAATCAATTGTGAATCTCCATATATGTGTCAATGTTTGATATTGAGGGATGAAGCTGCTCGTAGTCTAGCTATAAGAGCTTCATACTCCACAATGTTATTAGTACAAGGAAAGGTTAATTTATATGATAAAGGGATGGGTTTTTTTGTAGGAAAAATAAAGATGATACCCACACTAGAACCTATCTTACACTTAGACCCATCAAAATATAATTCCCAAATATCATCCTGTTGAAGAGCTAGGATATTATCATCAAGAAAGTCTATGGAAGTAGAACATTTATCGAAGTGAGGACAAGGAGCTTGAGCTAGATAATCTATCAATGCTTGTCCCTTAATAGACTTCTGAGAAATAAAATTAAGATCAAACTCGATAAGCAACATAACCCATTTTTCCAACCGGCCAGAGAGATCAGTTTGTGAAAAAAGATGTTTCAAAGGACCAAATTTGACAATCACATTAACTCCAGCATTTATAAGATAATGCCTAAGTTTTTGACATGCATAAACTACAACTAGACATTGTCTTTCTAAATCTGTATATCTTGTTTCATAATCAAGTAAAGTCTGACTAATGTACTACATAGGTCTTTCTTTACCATTGTCGTCAATTTGAGCTAACAATGCACTCACAGCCTGTGAAGTCACTGAAGTGTATAATTGAAATGGTTTATCAAAATTAGTAGGCTACAAGATAGGAGATTTGCAAGATATTCCTTAAATTGCTCAAAAGTTTGTTTACACTCATCATTCCAAGAGAAAATAGTATCCTTTCTAAGCAAGGAAGTAAAAGGGATAGTTCGGTCCGCTAAATTAGAAATAAAGCGATGAATAGCTTGTATTTTTCCTTGTAAATTTCATAACTGAGAAATATTCTTAGGAGGAGGCATATTAACAATAGCTTCAATCTTTTCAGTGTCTACTTCTATACCTCGCTTAGAGATTATAAACCCTAATAATTTACCAGAATCCACTCCAAAGACACATTTCTTAGGATTCAATCTCATATTATAACTTCTAATCCTTTCAAATATCTATCATAAAATAGTAACATGATCTTCTCTTTGTATAGATTTTGCCAAAATATCATCCGCATAATCTTCAAGAATCTTATGAATGTAATCATGAAAAATCAGAGTCATAGCCCGTTGATAAGTTGCTCCCGCATTTTTTAATCTGAAGGGAATCATTACCCAACAAAAGGTTCCCCAAGGTGTTATAAATGCCATCTTAAATTGATCTTCAAGAGGGATAAAGATTTGATTATATCCTGAAAAACCATCCATAAAAGATAACAAGGCATGACCCGCTATGGAATCCACAATCATATCGATATTAGGCAACAAGAAATCATCTTTCAAGGATGCCTTATTTAAATCTCTAAAATCAGTACACATCCTTATCTTATTTTCTCCTTTTGACACAGGCACAATGTTTGAAATCCAATTTGAGTAGTCAATAGAATGGATAAATCCATAATCCAATAATTTTTCAATTTCACCTTTGACTAATAAAGCAATTCGTGGATTCATCTTTCGAATTTTCTGTTTAACAGGTTTCATATTTGGCTTTAAAAAGATGTTATGAGTAATGATCTTAGAATCTATACCTAGCATATTTGAATATGTCCAAGCAAAGATGTCCTTAAATTCAAGTAAAAGGGAAACCAACTGATCACGTTCACCCTGATCCAAACATTTCCCAATTTTTATCATCCTTTCAGAGTTGTTTTCATCTACTTGAATATCAATAGTTTCAGTGATTAACAAATCACTTTTTATTGGAGAATCCATCGATAAAGGAAGAGTATCCTGTTCTTCATGTTCTCCAAAATAAGCATCGATTTTTAAACAATAAGGCTTTCCTCATTTATGATGAAACTTAGGTAAATCCTCATAAACCCCTAAAAATTCCATTAAGGCTTCATCTTTAGGAAAATAATCCAAAGAAGATTGTTGATTAAGGTCTATAAGCAATGGGTTAACCAACTTCAACTGTCCACTACAAAAATTATTAACATTAAGAGGAAACACTGATGGTTGTCTATAAGGATTGAATCCTAATCCATATGTATGATCATAAAATTCATTATCCAAAGGTATTTTGTATACCTTGTTCATATTTACCACATCCTTTCCCATTAAATCTTGATTTCTTAAGCAAATGATAACTAGGACCATATCGATCAGTCATGTCAGAAGGAGTCCAAGGAGTGGCATATGTCACAATGTCATAATAATTAGGCTTTATAGTTCAAATCGTTTCATTAATCGAAGTGACAACAAAATTACTTTTTAATTCTTCAGACAATGGAGAAGAAATAAAAACTTTTTTCTCAAATTCGTTCTGTTGCTTCATAAATTCCAAATCAGAGACCTTGTATTCTCCAATAAACATAGGATTAAAATCCAATGTCCCCCAATCATCCTTAGTCAAAGAAGAAGAAGATGGAGCTTCTTGTTGTTGAATCTCAGGTTGTTTTATCTCAGATTTTTGTATCTCTAATTGTTTTTCAATCTCTTTACTAGGTTGAAGAGGTTCAGAGATTTTAGCATATTCTACATTTAAGCAAGGATTGAGGGCATCATCCACATGTAATGTATACATTAAGTTGTTATAGATGAACCTAACCTTGCGATGAAGAGTAAAAGGAATTGCATCCATAGTATGTAACCATGGTCTTCCTAAAAGAAGGTTATAATTGAGAGGTCCAGGCATAACATGAATAGGATTATTTAGAATAACTGGACCAACTTTAATAGGTAAGGTAATAATGCCCAAAGTTCTTTTTGCAATATTGTCAAATCCACGTATAGGAACATTATCAGGTTGAATAGTAGTAAGATCAACCTTAATTTCCTTGAGCATATCCATGCTACAAACATTAAGCCCATATCCATTATCAATTAAGGTTCTTTGAATGATACTCTAATTGATAGAGACAACCACCATAAGAGCATCATATTGATTCTGCACCTCTAGAGAAGGTAAATCATTATCAAAAAACACAATAGGAGGTACAGAAGGAATAGTATGCATACAATCCAAAATAGAATGAATGTTCTCTTGATTAGGAGGTGAAGCAATAAGAGTAGATAAAGCTTTTTGCAATGCCTCATGATATTGTGGGGAAGTTTGAAGTAATTCCCATAAAGATATCTTAGTAGGAGTAGCACGTAATTGGTCAACTAAGTTATACTCCTTAAAGGTAGATGGATACCTAGGTGCTTGAGGAAGCATAGGTTGAGAAGGAGGTAAAGAAACTAGAACAGTAGGCTAAGGGTTATTCCATGTGTGATAAGCATGTGAAATGGAATCAGTGTTATCAAAGAAATCCAAAGGATCTCTAGGTTTACACTTACTTGTTATACAAGGACATCCTTTTACCATCATCAAAGGTGTAGGATATATCATCTTAGGTTTATCAATATTACAAATAGTGGGACATGAAGGTAACCATGCACACACCTTATGGTAAATGTCAATTGGAGAGGTTGTGGAGGAGAGTGAAATAGGAATAGGATCCATGGAGATTGTATTCGAACCATTTTCATCCTCACTACCATGTATCTCATTAGAGAATCTATCCTCTTGTACAATAAAAGCCTCATCAAAGTACTCAAAACAAGAATCATACATGTTGAATACAAAGAAAGCCCTAAAAGCATGAAAATGTAAATATTTTTGCATTTTTAAAGGAATTTTGCAATTTTTTTTGTATTTTTGAGATATAAATGCAAGAAATCTAATCTTATAAGCATGAAAGATTTAAATCTAACACCATAAAAGAAAGATTTGTCGTAAACGGGTTCACCAAAATGAATAGAGGAAAATTGGAAGCTTTGATAATGCACCTAACATTCAACATTGTTCATTTGTAATTTGTTTTGGATTTGAAATAACATAAGTAAATCTGGAAATACTTGAAAATTAACTAGGTCAAGATACATACCTCATCATGAAATTGATTTAGAAATACCTATTTTTTGATGTTTGTGTGTACTTCTAGGCAATTCTGCAACCAAATCTAGGATTAGGAAGTCGAGACAGAGAAAACCCAGAAAAATTTTGTCTTTCCGGCAGCAGGTAGTCTTTGACCCTCATAAAAGGTCAAAGGCTACATTTTTATTCTGAAGGTCAATTCTGACTTTGTTCGCAAATCTTGGAAGTTTAGTGAAAAGGGTACTCAGATTTGTCCTTTAATTCCTGAAACAACGACTATAGATATCTAAAAAAGGGGGTTTTTGGGGTGGGTATATAGGGTTTTGCCTTAGTCAAACCCCCGTTTTGGTGATCTCTACCTCCATGAATAGCCGATTGAAATAGAATGTGTGTGTGTGTGTATTGAAAGTGTAATGCCAAGATCTAATCCTCTAGATCAAAACCCTAGCATGAATATGTATGAAACAACAATGCATAGATTTGAATGAGATAGAAAAGCATACCAAGCCCCCAAGGCTAAAGTACTTCTACCAAACTCACCATCTGTAATTGCTACTCCATGATTGTATTTTTGAATGCTTGAAAGTTGACAATGGTGGATCAAGGAAGAAAGGATCTCTCTTGCTCCAAGTATGTGTTCATAAAGATGCTTGACGTCAACAATGGCTTGATCTTCTATATCATCCTCTTGCAACCTTGCATCTTCACCATTCCTTGCTTGCTTGAATCTTCTTATTCATGAAATTGTCTCCTTGAGAGCACTTGATCATGAAAATGCTTGATGTTACTTGGTGAAAATGAATGCAAATGAGAGTCTTTATATAGAGGTTTCAAGGTGAGGCTCCTAAAGCAATGTGAGGACCCATAATTCAAATTTCACCTCGAATTAAGGTCAAATCACAATAACCAACTAAGGAGGGAAAAAAATAAAATGAATTTTGAATTAAAACCTTTTTGCACTTGGATCTGAGGGCCCGACATTGATTTTAGGGCCCGTCGGGACCAAATTTGAAAGAGGGGCATAGATTCCGGAGGGAGGTCAAATATGAGCTCGATCCTGACCTAGTCAAGTATGAGCTCGATCCTGACCTAGTCAGGTATGAGATCAATCTTGACCTAGTCAGGGTCGAGCTCGACCCTAACCTAGTCAGGATCAACCTCGACTTTGACCCTGTGGGTCTAGATCTAGCCAAAATCAGGATAGGAGGTCCCAGGGATGCCTAGAGACCTAAAAATGATACCAGAAGGGGATAGAATGCTAGGGATAGGCATAAAATCCTATGATGACTATGATGAAGGTCAAGAGGACCTATTTCTAAGTCCTACCTAGAAAATAGAGCCACAGGAAAAAGGGGAATTACGGAGAATCCTCAGGATCCTAACCCTAATTTCTCCTAGAATGAAGAAGATAAGTGCAGAATGCATCCTAAATGCAAGTCTATCATGATAAATGTATAAAAGAGGGTGCTAAACCTATCAAGATGGAAGTGCTTCCATTTTAAGATGATACACTATCTTTGTCATGGTTCCTACTTCTGATCAATTTCAAGTTAAGCTAGGTTTGCCTTGGTTGAATGCCATGCATGTTGTTGCTTCACCTATCCATAAGTGTCTTAAATTCATTCATGATGAAGAAGTGAAGATGATTAATCATAGCCTATATCAACCTTCTAGGCCTAGAGATTGTGCTACTCTTGATTTCTTTTGGCCTTCATTACCTAATTCATGTCCTCCTTGACTTGATAATCTTTTTCGATCATATCAAGCTTATAAACATCGTAAGATTCTTGAATTAAGCTTTCCTCCTATGGATCTTAATCGTGGTCTTTTACCTACACCTTCTATATCTCCTTTAACTATGGCTTCTAGTTTTGTTAATCAAGTTCCTTCTATCGATCTTCCTAAAGAACCTATCAAAGATCTTGTTCCTCCTATTGATCTTCCTAAAGAACCTGTGAAGGATCCTATGATTGTTCCTCCTAGTTCTCAACCTATTTCAAATAAATCAAAATGTAATTGATCTGCTAATGAACGTCATAAGAAGCATCATGCTCATGCTAAAGCTCATAATTCTATTCTTCAAAGATCTCTACCTTCTTCAGATAAACCTATGCATGATGTGTTAGAAGAGGTTGTTATTAATAATGATGTTAAGACACATTATTATGATGATTCTATTCATATCTTAGATCCTATTTTGATTAATTTGGATGAAGAAGATACTCTTGATGATATTGATGATGTTAATGATGAATATGAGACTATTGACATTGACATTGATTTACCTAATATGCTTTCATCACAGTTAACTCTTACACCTAGTGTCAAACATTGTGATTCTCAAGAGGATCCTTGTTTGGAACTGGCTATCATTCCTACTATGTTGGATATAGTCCCTCTTGTGAGTTACCCACCTTCCCTAAATTATATACAATGGGATAGGGAGAGTAGGCGGCATGCTTGATCAGCTTGTCCTTCATGGTAGCTCTGTTGTGTGTTTTCTTGTTGTACTGTGCTTCTCCCGTAATGTGTTTGCTAAACATTGTTAGATTATTTTATATGATCCTTGTTACTCAGTTGGTGCAAGGTGATGAAGGAATTGAAACTATTGTTCAAATTCCTCTATATGTATCTCTATTCTTCTATGTGTTGTTCAATGTTATGTTGTAATTGTGCTATTGTTCATAAATGTTTCCTTGTGTAATCTGCTTAGATTCGAGATATGGTAGCACTAATTCTTTTTGGTCTCCATGTCATGGTCTGAAAAGATTCTCCTTTGTATATCTTATGTGATCTTTCCTCCTTTGTGATCGTAGTTCTACTTTCTTTGGGGAATGATGTCAATTTATTTGCAATAATATCATACATATATTATCTTATGATCATATTGACCCCACTATAGGTAGATCCCTTCTATGTTCTCTGTATGTTTATGTGATATTTCCCTTGATTTATCTTCATCTGGGGGCATCTCGATGTGGAAACATAATCAGTGGAGTTGTTTATGTTTTTGTTAAAGCCATTACTCCTGTTAAAGTGTTAGCAATGACTTTAATGTGGGGGCATACACTCTACTCACCTGTTGCACACATGCACTTTTTGATATGCACATATTATTTTTCAAGATACTTTTCTCCCCTTTTGGATTAGTAACTAATCCTTAAAGAATGGATTTATATTTTAGGATCTCTTGATCCCTCCAATTTCAAATATACACATATTTTGATCCCTTAAGGTCGGAGGTGTCCTTAAGACTGGATCTCTTTGTTATTTTTGGTTTTATTCTTATGGAATAGAATATTCCTAAGGGTAACTCCTTGATGGGTTGACTAGTGAGTAGCCACATTCACTAGGTGGTTCAATTCCATCTTTCCAGTTGTGTCATTTCCTTGTGTGGTTCACAATAGGACATAAGCTCTCATTGGGTGAGGTAATCACACTCTTTCTTTCTCTCTCTAGAGATGTCTCTCTTATTGTGATCTGGAAGTCAACAAAGACTTGAGTCCCTGGGGGCTTAAGGTTTCTCTTTGTCCCTTGGATTACGATAAGATTATATTTTCATTCTAATCTCCTTTACCGAGAGTTTGCATCGAGTCCATACTCTTACTAAAGTGGGGGCTTAATGTATCATCTTTAAATGGAAGCACTTCCATGATAAGAGAATTTATCCCATTGAGTAAGTGGTCTAGGGTCATGTTAAGCTCCTTGATTAGGTCTTTGCATGTATTTGGCTTTTTCCCCTTGTTCTGCTTTCCTCTAACCCTAATTTTCACTTCATACCTGCATTTCCTAGCATTCTAGGTCAAGATTCTGATGTTTTTGACCATAAGGTCAAAGTTGACCTTATGGGGTCAAATTTGACCTCAACCTTGACTTGGTCAGTCCCAAGATCATCCTTGACCCCCTGTCCAAATTTCAAATTTTCTTGATTTCTGGGTGTCAGGTTTTCGGGGATATTTATTTTCCCGCCTCCGGGTCGACCATTTCGGGTTTCAAAATGGTAAATACTTAAAGTGCATTTAATCTACGTATATTTTCTAAAGGTTAGGACCTAATTGGGATTTAATTCTCCAAGGTGGCCCCTCTAGAGGATTGTGCCCTAGTTCACTATAAAAGGAGACCTTCCTCTCTCATTTTCACATCTCATCTTCAAGCAATTTCATGATCAAGCTCTCAAGTGCAAGCAAGTGAATTTAAGAATTCAAGCAAGCCTTCAAGAATTTAAGTGTTCAAGCATTCAACCATCAAGGATATCCATTGTTAGCCATTAAAGGATTCAATCTCTTTGGAGCCCCCTTGAAGATCCATCCTTCTACATTCATCCAAGTCTCCTCATATGCAAAGATCAATTCAAGATTGGTGTTGAAGATCAAATGCCATTGATTAGAGACATCCTACATTCATTCTATATCCATTGAAGCATTCCTACTTGTGGATTTGAGGATTTGAATCCTCTACAAGGACTTCAACATAAGTAAGGCAAACCCCCCATACAAACAAAACCCCCATTTTCTTGCAGGTGTAGGTGCGGAATTTCGAATCTGAGAGTAGATTTGGATACCCTTTTCGGTGAACTTCTGAGATCTGTGAACAAAGTCAAAATCAATCTTCAAATAAAGAATCTAGCCTTTGACCTTTTATGAGGGTCAAAGACTACCTGCCATCAAAAAGATAAAAGATTTCTGGGTTTTCTTCGTCTCAGCATTTCCAGTCTGAAACAGGTTACAAAATTGCCTGAAAGTACACACAAACATCAAAAATTAGCATGTTCCAGATTGGCCCTAATTTGAGGTTAGTATCTGTATTTCAATTATTTCAGATTTCAAGCATAATTCAACCATAGGGAAATATAGGGTTTTTCTCTACCTTTCATATTCTTTGTAGATTGATTCAATTGTGCATTAACCTTTTGGTTGATCAAATTGGATCTCTCCTTTGGGAATTTGGATTTGGGAGTAGATCTCATATTTCCCCCATACACTTCTACACGCACATTTTTTACATTTGAATAGGTGTGATGCCATTTTACCCCTATTCATAGACTAATTCTATAGGTCAAACCCTAGGTGATTTTAGTTAATAAAGTATTAAACTAGATTAAACATACTTTATCTGAAGTAACTAAACCTATTTTATATGCTTTAAGAGTAGACTATTGAATTAGACAATTGGGTATTAATTGTAAATTCTATTCTTTATCTGAACATACTTTATCTTAAAACTAAACCTACTTTATTTGTTAGCCAATATGTTGTAATTCTAATCTATAAGAATTGCTTAAATAGATTAAGAATTTTCAGCATATTATTATAAGATACTAAAGAATGCCTGCTATTTGTCAGACAAATCTTCATTGTACCCCATAATGAAGATAATGAAGATTGACCTATTACTATGCTTAATGCTTAAGAATTGATGATTTTATAAGATTAAATGCACGATAATAATATGCTTAACTAATTCCTTGAAGATTTGTCTTCAAACTATCTGCATTTAATTTGCTAGGTCAAATCTTCAAATTACAACACACAAGTCTTTTCCTTTAAACCTTTATGTTAAAGGCATTTAAAATAAAGGTCTAATTTTGTAGACTACTAGCACGAAGGAAGATTTGACATAGCAGTCTACAGAATTAGACAAAGCTACAAATAGAGGTATAATTTTGTAGACTGTTAGGTCAAATCTTCCTTCATGCTAGCAGTCTACAAAACTAGACCTTTATTTTAAATGCATTTAACACAATTTTTTTTTACAAAACTGAACCAATGGCATGTTTACAACAAAGAAGTAGAATGATAATAATATGCTAAAAATTATATTATGTTTAATACATGCCAAAGGACCAGTCCCAACAATTCTTAAACATACTTTATCTGATATGATGAATTCTTAAACAATTAAGGTTGGAGTAGACATAGTTATCACACCATTTTTTGTGTGGTACAAGGAAGATTTGGCTGATTAAGAGTGAGGCCTTCTTTAGAATCTCATGAGTTTTTTACTACACATGCAACGTATTGTGGGTTTGAAGAGAGTCTGTGCTAAGTGTGATAGAACCTACTTTATCTAATATGCTGCATTGTTAAACAAATTAAGGGTAGAGTAGTTATTACTTAGTTTTTTGTGGGGGATAATGAAGATTTGTCTAACAAATAGTAGATATTATTTTGTATCTCATGAATTTTTACCACATATGCATGAAACAAATGTGTTATTTTTCATCTCCAATTAATTAATGCTTTATAGCAACTATGAAAGTATATTTAGGAGTTCCCTAGGTGACTTCTTGGAATGAATTACAGAGAAGGACAATAACCTTATAACTCAAAATTTTAGGAGTGCAAGGCCTTTTGATCATCACTAGATTTATATAAAATTCTAAAATTATCAACTTTATATGGAAAAGGAAGAAACAAAAGTGATTATTGCTCTAAATATTTATAATATATATAACTGAACAAAACAGTGACCAAATTTACATCATGTATGCCCATATAAAAACTCACGGGCCCCAAGCAGTGAGTAAACAAGTAATAAATGGATGCCCTAGCTTCAAACTAGTGTAAATACAATGAAATAAAACCAAGTAACAAAAAATACATGGCCAAGTTCGTGCACGCAAGCAAAAGTCTAGTTCGAGCCTACCTTGAATCCATGTAGAGTTAGGGCCGCACACGCAATCAAAAGTCCAGTGCCCTCTTCCCTCTTTGCACATGCAAGAAAAATTCCAGTGCCCTCCTAGGGTACTAACTGATGAAAACTCCATTAAATGCTCTTTATCTTGGAAATGAGGCACTCTTATACCTTAATTCAATGGAATCTTCACAGCATCAATCAATTACTTATCCACCGCGAAACATTACTCATCATCAATCTAATGTGGGACTATCACACTTGATTGTGGCTTAAGAGTGATATGTAAAGGATTCAAATCTCATTGGAACCTTATTTAAAACCATGTAAATAACATCTAAAACCTCAAGGTTAATCACAATGCTTTGGTTCTCAATAAATATGGACTAAAATTTTAATGAATCAACATATTACTTATGTTTGTAACCTTCACTATCTTAAATAATTTTAATAGAGATATAAAAAATAGGGACTTAATCCTCACTTAAAAACCTTGTTAATGTAATAAAATTACTAAAAAATGTGGTCAAACCTTCACCAAGTGACCTGCAACCCTAAGGGATTAAAGAATACATAGTAAACTAATACCTCACCAAGTTTTAGGCCATTTCACCAAGTATTTTTGGAGATATAGAATTATTTAAGTCCATTGCTTACCATAAGAGGGTTTTAGATAGTTTTAAAAGAAATGCTTCATTCTATCACCATGAATCACATAAAAACTCCAAACCAGACTTAAAAGAAAGGAAATCAATATATTTTAGTCTCTAATTTATCGTATTGATTAATATAAGAGGAAAAAGATTGATCGCATTCCATTGTTATCAATTTTTTGGATTGGCATTTTCCTATCGTGAGTGTTGTGATACTTATGTTGAAGAAAGATACTTCATTTTCATTTTCCTATTGTGAGTGTTGTAATACTTCTGATACAACCTCTATGAAATGGATGCCCTAGCTTCAAACTAGTGAAATACAATGAAATAAAATCAAATAACAAAAAAGACATGGCCAAGTTTGGGCATGCAAGCAAAAGTCCAGTTCGGGCCTACCTTGAATTCATGTAGAGTTAGGGCCAAGTTTGCACATGCAAGAGAAAGTCCAGTCCCGACCTCTTTGCACACGCAAGAAAAAGACCGGTGCCCTCTTCCCTCTTTGTGCAAGGTGCCCTCTTTGCAGCTCACAAGAAAAAGTTTAGTGCCCTCTTCCCTCTTCATGCATGGTGCCCTCTTCCCTTTGCGTGCACAATACCCTCTTCGCAACTCACAAAAATTACAAATGAGTGTTTCTTTTTTTTTGTTTATAATTATGCTAGTGTCAAAATTATGATGTCATCATTGCTATAACGACACCATCAGGGGCACTTACAAAAAAAACACATGCAAATGGTACTGTCGTCAAAATTAACATCTAAATTCTACCCCAAATGTTGTAGTGACATAACATGTCTCAATGAGTTATATTTTAATTTTTATTTCTATTAATAACATTTAAGTTCCTATTATGTTACTCCATAATGTGTGACATTGTTAGCATATCCCTTGGAGACTCATTGTCATGCATGGTGGTACAATTTTTAGGTGCAATCATACTTTGCGAGTAACATAATAGGTTCTCTTTCTCCTTATTCTTGTTTCCACACTTGGGGGACAATGGTAGTATATAAATATCTCTCATCCTCTCTAAGGGTCCACTTTTCCCTTGGTTAAGTGACATTCGTCTATTATGTGATATCTAGTCTTACATGGAAATGATGGTTTAAATTAAGGATTCTCTTCTATACAAGAGATATGTACCCTTGATCATAACCTTTTCATTATTCACAATTTGGTACCCATGGTATACAAATCCCTTACCTTGGGGACTAAAATCATGTCATGCTTCCTCAAGAATCCCTATACTTAGCAATGGGGAAGGTGTGAATTCTTAATTTCTTATTATGCATCTCTTTTTGACATCCTTCAAAAGGATCACTTTTACACTTCTTGCATCATATCTCTCTTAATTCATCCCTTCCCTAACCTCATAGGATATGTGACCTCTTTGACTTGGACTGAGTATTGCTTTTCAGATACCTAATTTTTTAAAGGTGCTTTATCCTTGTTTCCCTTTTCCTTAAGATATCAAAATAACCATCTTTTTCCATCTTAAGTAAGGGTATATATGGCCTCATTATTGCAAATATTTTGTTTACTTTAGACATTTCAGGTAGAGTACACTAGCATAGTACTTGTTAGGGCCATATCACTCTCCTTTATACTTTTTTGGGTGGATGTCCTTGGATACAATTATTTCCTTGGTCATCCTTAGGATTGGTTGATTAGCGTAACACACTTTGCTAGAGCATTCAACCTCTTATTTTCATATATTGTTATGAGTTAACTAGCATACACTAGACCATCAACTCCTTTACACTCTCTTTGATGAGTATAACTATCATAACACAATTTGCAAGACCATTTCCCCCTTCTCTTTCTTTCTTATCTCTCTCTCATGGATCACATATCACAACAAAAATGGCTAGCCTATATCATATGTGATTTTCTTACTCTCTCCTCCATGATTTCACACCATAACACACTCTGCTATTTGATTAGATCATGGAGTCTTATCCTATCTTTGGTGTGTGCTCTTTCTCTTTTTATGTGACCACTTGTGCTTTTTCAATAGCTGTCTGAGCATGATCCTTGTGGTCGAGACATTTTTTTTAGTGAATCCTTTTCAACTTGTTGACTTGGGATATTAGTAATCTTTACACTTTTATTGCTATTTTATGTGTTCTTTCATATGGATGTACAAGTTAAGATCCTTGGTTTGGGGGCTTGTGTCCTAAAACTTAGTAGTATATTATCTCTCTATAGTTTTCTTATGATCTTCATCTTTCTCTCTCTTTCTTCTACTTTACCATGAGCATGAGGTGGAATCATACTCATACTAAAGAGGGTGCTAAATGAACTATCCTAAAAAGTAAGAAACCTTTATTAGATACTCATTTTAGCCCCATTTTAGTATGTATGGGTTCCCACATTTATTTTGCACTCTCCTAATGCTTATTGAACCTTAAAATTAACATTGCAAGTCCTTTATTGCTTCAATTTATTCAAAAATTGAGGTTACCCCTTATTTCCAAGTGTGCTCCCCTAATTTTCCTCTAATCAAATAGTTCATTCTATCTCCTAGGACCTATCTCACCATTTATGGCATTTACATCCTTTCCCAAATGTGTAATGAGTTGTACCTAAAAATCCTGCACCTACTCTCTTGTCAGAACCCATAGCCCAAAGTTGACCTCTGATTGGTGGCTATATAATGAAATTAGTATTCTATCCTTGGGATAGGGTTCTAATGGCATTCTATCCCCTATAATTGGGGCCCAAAATTGGCTTGGGTCCCTATGTCAGGGTATTAGTGAGTGATTTAGTTATGTGGTTGGCCTATGTGAGTCTTAACCCTTGAAATGATGGATTGAGTATATAAACCCCCTACCTCTCCTCATTTTGGTATCTATTATCATGTATAAGCATTCACTATCAAGTTTTCAGGCATTCATGATCAATCAAGCAATCAAAATTCAAGATCTCTTCTACAATTGAGCATTCAAGTCTTCAATCCTTCAAAGCATTTTTCTTCTTCATTATCAAGCATTGTTGGAAAAATAAAATATCCATCATTCAAGGTATTTTTTTTCATGATTTCCTTTTGGATCAAACAATTTCATTAACAATTTTTATCACATTCAAAGAATCATTGTCATCAAGGTATAAGGTGATTTACGATTCAGATCTAGCTTCTATTTCATCTTTCCTTATGAAATTCCCTTTCTTTTTCAATGTTGATTCCTAAAGATGGATTTCATTGAGAGAAAACCCCTTTATCCAACCTTATTCCCTAATTTTCTATGTGTAGGAATAAGTTATGGAGCCACTGAACAAAATTCAAATTTATCAGATACAGTCAAAAGAACCTATAAAATATTTGTCAAGATTTCCTAGTATAAAACCCTACTGGCATTATATCCCTAGGTACACTCTGAGTTTCTCTTTGTACCCTGGATCTTCATCTTGGATTTTGATAAGAGTTAGGTTACATTCTTCAATTCCTAAATCTACAGTTGTAGGTCTTTCCAATATTATGGCAGTTAGCAATTCAGATCTAAAAACTCACTTCTCCTATTTCATAGTCCAAGTGCATTCAAAACTCCTCCTTATTCTCTTTTACATCTAATGAACTACAACTGATTGAGAACCCAATTGAAGAACTTCAAGTGATTAGAGATCACTGAGAATTGAATTGTGATGTAAGATAATTGAATCAGTTTTTATGTTGTCATTAATGTCAACTAGTTTTGACAGTACTTATCATGGTAGTTGCAAATATCTAAACATCTGTAGAGAAGAGAAGAGAAAGATGAAGAACCAATATATCTACATTAAGGAAGATGGATATGATAGATGAGGATAAGGAATACTCTTGGTAACTCATTGATGAGTTTATGACTTCATATTGTTGACTTAATTATGTTTCAGTAATATGTTATGGAGATAGAAGCAAAATGTTACAAAGTAGTGTGGTCGGTTAATGAAGCATTCCAGTATACACCGAGCAATGTAGTGTATACCGAGCAATAGTATCAACTGAGCTTGTGTTCACTGATGCATTTCTTTGTTAACCGAGTATGGACAAAACAACTAAATGACTAGTTTAGCCGATTAAGTTGATGAGCTAGAAAGTACCTCGTAATTAGGGTAAAGAGATAAAGTTGGTTATGAGATCAACGGCTAGCAAAATTCAAGGAAGATCTAAAG
Organism: Chamaecyparis obtusa; assembly: GCA_027943335.1. Taxonomy (NCBI): domain Eukaryota; kingdom Viridiplantae; phylum Streptophyta; class Pinopsida; order Cupressales; family Cupressaceae; genus Chamaecyparis; species Chamaecyparis obtusa. The sequence goes on from BSBK01002409.1 coordinate 999,023, forward strand.
GAAGGAATTGAAACACATCTATCGAGGAAGGTTTAAGCAGAAAAATCAATGAAGGAGATTAAGCGGCAAAATCTGATGGATGAGAAGAAAATGGTTTACTTGTGTATTTAAGAGACCAGGGTTTCATAGTGAAACTTATGCCAAAAGGAGACTACAGAGATATCACGTGAACATTTCTTCATGCTTTCTTGATCAAACTGGTTAAGGAGAACCGAACTGTAGAGATTACCGAGCGTCAGAAAGCTATAACTAAGAGACATAAGTCACTGAATATTGTCGAAACAGAATTGATATATTGATCAGAGGATTTAAATGAGCATAATATAGATCTGAACATCTGCAATAGAAGTTGTATTGTAATCAGATCAACTATTGTTACAGTTTAACCATTGTAAATAGATAAATCTCTTAACCGAGTGGACTTGAAAGTCTTGTAATGTCATTCATAGAATGTACATTTGTTATCCTATCAACCCCATAGTGAATGTTGGTTGGACAATAACGATTAGTGTTAAATTCTCTAACAAGGTCACACCTTACAGTTTGTTTTGTAACCTTTAATAGGGTTGGCTCTTCACCGAGCTCACTTCAGAAGAGTGAACAATTTTTGGGTTACCGGTCCCAGGTGGTTTTTCCCTTTACGGGGTTTCCACATTAAATATTTTGTGTTATGTGTTTATTATGGTGATTGTTTGATTGTCATACTTTGCATATTACATATCTGATTTGGTTGGTAATCACCATGAGCAATTAACTGGTAATTGGTAAAAGTACAAACAATTTAAGTATTATTATTTATCAAGCTGTAGATTTAGCTGAATTTGTTTTGAAGTTTTACATTTTGTATTTGGGATTGTGGATAACTGATTCACCCCCCTCTCAGTTATTCTATCAATTGGTATCACAGCATAGTGGTTTCTTGGAACAGAGTTTTAAGGACTTCAGCATAAAGATCACAAAATGTATAAGAGGGATGTGCCAAAGCTGAACAAGGACAACTTCACAATATGGAAAAGCCAAATGAAACTGCACATATCTAGAATTGGGAATTCTGCCCTCACTCTATTCGAGAATGGCTACATTACACCACCCACTGGACCTCTGACTCTTGATCAACTAAGAGATAGGCATGAGCATAATATTACTATGATGGAGATTGTTGCTGCTCTAACAGATGCCGAATTTGAAGATATCAGAGATTATCTTACTGCTAAGGATATGTGGGATAAACTTGCTCAAGTTTATAGTGGTGATGCACATGTCAAGAGAGCCAGAGCAAAGAGTTTAAGAGGAAGATTCGATGATATGAAGATGAAAGAAGGAGAAAATATAGTACAGTATACAAACCGAATAAAGGAGGTAGTTAATGCTATCAAAGTATCTGATGGTGTCATTGATGAAGATATTGTGGTAAGAAAAATTCTAAGGACTCTATTGCCTGTCTATGCAATCAAAATTTTTGCAATACATGAAATGAGGTCAGCACCTAACAGTACTCTCACACTTGACAATCTAATTGGTAAGCTAACAACTTTGACAATAGTGTTGTATCATCTATTGAATCTACTTTTATGTCTTCTCAGAAGATCAGTAAGTCTAGTAATAGAAATAATAAGGATGATAGTGATAGAAATACTGATGATGAACTTGATGAGCTTGAAGCTCTTATGGCCAGAAGATTACCTAAAGGGAAAGGTAAATGTAGAGGTAAATTACCTTTAGCATGTTTTAACTACAAAGAATTTGGTCATATTGTTGCTAGATGTCCAAATAGGAAAGAAGATGACAGAAACAAAGACCGATCTAGTGAAGGAAGCTATGGGAGAAGAGGCAAAAAAAGTTACCAACACTACAACAGAGATAACTGAGACAACAATGATAAAGGCAAGAAGGTATGTTACATTGCTGAAGAGAATGATTTTGATTATGATACTGATGATGATGTAGAAGTAGTATTTGTTGCGATGAAGGATGACGCTGAGGAAGAAGAAAGGTATGTAGAGACAACACTTATCTCTAAGGTTAGTAAAAATGATACATGGATCATTGATAGTGGTTGTACACATCACATGACTGGTGATAAAAAAAAATTTGATTATTTAGAGCTATATAATGGAGGATCTGTAAAGATGGGTAATGATACACCATGTATGGTTAGAGGAAAAGGTTCTTTACTGATAAATAACAAAATAAGATGTGACAATGCTTATTGGGTAGAAGGACTAAATTATAACTTGCTAAGTGTGGCACAGTTGAACAATTCTGGTCACTGAGTTTCTTTTGAGAGCAAGAAGGTGAAGATATTTGATGATGGTGGAAAACTTGTTGGAATAGGAGCACAAACGAAAGGTAACTTGTTTTATCTTGATAATACTAAGTCTTCTTGTATAATGATGAAAGATGGGGATGCATGGTTATGGCATAAAAGGTTATGTCATGTTAACTTCGATAATATGATCAAGATAAGTAAGAAGAATAAGGTTAGAGGTCTATTGAGCCTAGCAAAGCTGGATCATGTAATGTGTCATCAATGTCAGAAAGGTAAGATGACAAAATCAAGCTTTAAGAGAAAAGATTACTCAACAAAGAAAATTTTGGAGCTAGTTCACACCAACCTATGTGGTCCTATGAGAACACAGAGCTGCTATGGAGATAGATATTTCATTTTGTTTGTTGATGATTTTACTAGACTAATGACTGTAATGTTCTTAAAAGAAAAATCAAAGGCATTTAAAATGTTTAAATGGTACAAAGCAAAGGTAGAGAAAGAAAATGGGAAGGAACTGAAATGCTTAAGATCTAATAGAGGAGGTGAATTTATTTCTGATGAATTTACTAACTATTGCAATGAGCATGGTATTAAAAGATAGGTTTCTGCACCAAGGACACCTCAGCAAAATGGGATTGCTGAAAGGAGGAACAAATCAATTTTTTATTGTGCAAGGACACTCATGATAGAAAAGAATGTGGCTCAGACATACTGGAGAGAAGTAGTCAGCATAGTTGTTTATGTTTTGAACCGAGTACAACTGAAAAAGGACACAAATAAAACACCCTATGAGTTATGGTTTAGTCACAAACCTACTTTAAGTTACTTCAAAAATTTTGGTAGTAAATGTTTTATTCTGAAAGATGAAAGAAATGGAAAGTTTGACTCAAAAGGTGATGAAGGAATATTTCTTGGATATTCCACTAAAAGAAAAGCATATAAGTGTCTAAATAAAGTTACAAATAAAATGATTAAAAGTACTAATGTCAGGGTTGATGAGTTTGACACTAAGAATGCAGAAGAAAGCACAAAGGAACTGGAAGACTATGATAGATTCACTTACATTGAACATCCAAAGTACCTACCAAAGCCCCAGACTGTGTCAACCGGGCATCAGGAAAACAACACCGATGAATAGGAAAGAGAAACTGACAAGCAGGAAGGACCTACCGAGCAAGAAAATAAACCTGAACAAGATGAACAACAAAGAAGAGATCAAGTACTAGCAAGATTTGTTAGGAGACATCATCCTGAGAACCAGTGATAATTGGGGACAAGCAAGTTGGCATGAAAATAAGAAGTAAAACAAGACAAGGTACATGCTTAGTTTGTGAATTTGAACCGAAAAATGTTAAATTTGCATTGGAGAATGAAGAATGGATAAATGCAATGAATGAGGAAATAGAACAGACAGAGAAAAATAAGACATGGACCTTAGTACCTAGACCCAAGGATAAGAATGTTATCAGTACTAAGTGGATCTTCAGAAACAAGTTGAATGAAAATGGAGAGGTTACAAGAAATAAAGCTAGACTAGTTTGCAAGGGGTATGCACAGGAGGAAGGAATAGATTATGGTGAAACCTTTGCACTTGTTGCTAGACTAGAAGTAGTTTGAATGTTACTAGCCTATGCAGCACATAAGAAATTTAAATTTTATCAAATGGACATTAAGTCTGCATTTCTAAATGGGATACTTGAAGAAGAAGTCTACATAGAACAGCTTGAAGTGTTTGTTGATCCAGATAAAAAAGATATGTTATGTAGACTACATAAAGCTTTATATGGTTTAAAGAAAGCACCGAGAGCCTGGTATGAAAGGCTACATACTTATTTGTTAAGTATTGGTTTTGTTAGAACTAGTGAGAACAACAATCTATATATGAAAGGTGAGTCTGATGACACTATTTTGATTGCTGAGATATTTGTGCATGATATTATTTTTGGAGGACAAGATCACATATGTAAATCATTTACTAATGAGATGAGAAAAGAATTCAAAATGTCTATGTTTGGAGAGATTAAGTTCTTTCTAGGACTCCAAGTTATTCAATAGAATGATGGGATATTCATCACACAATCCAAGTATATAAAGGAATTACTAAAAACATTTGGCATGGAAGATGATAAACTAGTTAGAACACTAATCGTTACAGGCTACAAACTTACTAAGGAAGATGAAACTACAGAGGTAAACTAGACACTGTACCGATCTATGATTGGTAAGTTAATGTATGTAGTACATAGTAGACCAGACATAGCACATGTTGTGGGGATAGTTGCTAGATTTTCTGCAAATCCTAGGGAGTCACACATGATTGCTACAAAAAGAATCTTAAGATACCTAAAGAAAATTGAGGACTATGGATTATGGTATCCTAAGGATGGCAAGTTTGAACTTAAAGTCTACACTGATGCTGATTGGGATGGAAATGTGGATGATAGAAAGAGTACCACCGGAGGAGCATTTTTCTTTGGTGAAAGACTTGTTACTTGGACAAGGAAGAAATAGTCTTGCATTTCCCAGTCTACTGCTGAAGCAGAGTATGTTGCTACTACTACAAACTGTTCAAATATTGCATGCATTAAGCAAGTGTTAGAAGGTATGAATGAGATAATCACTGAGCTAGTGATTATATATTGTGACAACACAAGTGCAATAAACATTTCAAAGATCCTGTAATGCACTCAAAGACCAAGCACATTTCTATTAAGTATCACTACTTAAGAGAACAAGTATAGGAGAAGCAAGTTAAGTTAGAATATGTTACAACTAAAGAGCAACTTGCAAATATATTTACCAAGCCTCTACCAAAGGATACATTTGAATACTTGAGGACTAGACTTGGGGTCTGTCCCCTATCTACTAGTCACTAAGGTGATATGGAGGTTGCATCAGCATAATCTTATCAGAAGATCATACATGTTGATGTAGCATAGTTCACACTTTGGATTCTATCTAAGGTTGTGAAAGATTTGCGAAACTAGTGGCATAATCAGTATATGGAGATACATTTGATGCATCTACAGTACACAAACCAGATAATAGAGAGTTACATGGCTACTACAGAGTTGTATGTTTATTTGTTTCTTTGGCATTGTTGTCAAAGGGAGAGATAAACAATATGATAATCGAGGAGAATACTGGAACATCTATCTAAGGGAGAGACAATCTTTGAAGTCAAGGAAAATGTTGAAGATCAGTTACTTAGAATAGAAGAAAGAATCTGAGAGCTACAAAGATCATATCTGCAAAAGAAAGTATGCACTTGCAATGTTGTCATGTAACGTAGTGATTAAACATATTAAGCTAAGGGAGAGCTTACCAAGCTACAACATTTGTTTACAGAGTTGTAGAATACATGTTTGGTATGTTTATGGTACACTTCATATTGCTTGAGTTGCCATCAATTCTAAAGGGAGATATTGATGAACTACAACTGATTGAGAACCCAATTGAAGAACTTCAAGTGATTAGAGATCACCGAGAATTGAATTTTGATGTAAGATAATTGAATCAGTTTTTATGTTGTCATTGATGTCAACAAGTTTTGACAGTACTTATCATGGTAGTTGAAAATATCTAAACATCTCTAGAGAAGAGAAGAGAAAGATGAAGAACCGAGATATCTACATTAAGGAAGATGGATATGACAGATGAGGATAATGAATACTCTTGGTAACTTATTGATGAGTCTATGACTTCATATTGTTGACTTAAATATGTTGTATTAATTTGTTATGGAGATAGAAGCAAAATGTTACAAAGCAGTGTGGTCGGTTAATGAAGAATTCTAGTATACACCAAGCAGTGTAGTGTATACCAAGCAACAATATTAACTGAGCTTGTCTTCACTGACGCATTTCTTTGTTAACCGAGTATGGACAAAATAACTAAATGACTAGTTTAGCCGATTAAGTTGATGAGCTGGAAAGTACCTCATAATCAGGGTAAAGAGATAAATTTGGTTATGAGATCAATGGCTAGCAAAATTCAAGGAAGATCTAAAGGATGGGATTGAAACACATCTGTCGAGGAAGGTTTAAGTGGCAAAATCAATGAAGGAGATTAAGCGGCAAAATCTAATGGATGAGAAGAAAATGATTTACTTGTCTATTTAAGAGACCAAGGTTTCATAGTGAAACTTATGCTGGAAGAAGGAGACTATAGAGATATCATGTGAACATTGCTTCATGCTTGCCTGATCAAATTGGTTAAGGAGAACCAAACTGCAGAGATTACCGAGCGTCAGAAAGCTATAATCAAGAGACAGTAAGTCACTGAATATTGTTGAAACAAAATTGATATATTGATCAAAGGATTTGAATGAGCATAATATAGATCTGAACATCTATAATAGAAGTTGTATTGTAGTCAGATCAACTGTTGTTACAGTTTAACCATTGTAAACAGATAAATCTCTTAACCAAGTGGACTTGAAAGTCTTGTAATGTCATTCATAGAATGTACATTTGTTATCCTGTCAACCCCATAGTGAATGTTGGTTGGACGATAATGGTTAGTGTTAAATCCTCTAACAAGGTCACACCTTACAGTGTTTTTTGTAACCTTTAATAGGGTTGGCTCTTCACTGAGCTCACTTTAGAAGACTGAACAATTTTTGGGTTACCAGTCCCAGGTGGTTTTTCCCTTTACAGGGTTTCCATGTTAAATCTTTTGTGTTATGTGTTTATTGTGGTTATTTTTTTATTGTCATACTTTGCATATTACATATGTAATTTGGTCGGTAATCACTATGAGCAATTAACTAGTAATTGGTAAAAGCACAGATAGTTTAAGTATTATTGTTTACAGAGCTACAAATTTAGCTGAATTTGTTTTGAAGTTTTACATTTTGTATTTGGGACTGTGGATAATTGATTCACCCCCCTCGCAATTATTCTAACAACATCTACTTTTTAGCTGGATTAAATCATATATGTTCTTATTTAGTCAATAACATTCCTCTTCTTCTAAATTCTAAGAAACAAAGGAATAAAAACCATTCAAAGCATAGATATTGCATTGGTATCTCCCAAATAGTGTTAATCACATCTATCTTGAGGTGGTTGTGTATTCCAATGTGCCTTATGAATTGGGGAAAATAACCCTTTTATGTGATCCCCTTTTCATATTGTACATTTTGATGACCCTGACTCCTCTTACATAATTTTGATTTGGTGTCTAGATCTACTTTGTATGCATTACATCAATTAATATTTACATAGTACCTTTGCTACATTGTATGCATCTAGATCTTATTTTCATGCATTACATTGTTGCACTTTTATCCATTTATATATAATTTAGATACATTCACTTGAAATTCTCTCATATATCCATTGCATTCTTGCATTTTATTTTCATGATTGCATGTTTAAAAATAATACAAAAATACAAAAATATTTCATTTCATCCATTATTGTATGTATTTACACTTGCATTCTATGAATGGAGTTGTTACCATCATTTACTAGTTCAATGTCAACTCTTTCAATATTTTCAAGATGTTTCCTTTCATGGATATGATGATAGTTTAGTTCTTAATTTCATCCATAATCATAATATTCCCTCCCCCAAAATTGATCCCACCCATGAGAAAAATTCAGCTCAAGAAGACGTTATTAACATTTCTTCAAAGAATCTCCCTCCTAAGGATGAGATCTTAAATAATGATGTTGATCATTCTCCTAAAATATACCTTGCTCATGATGATATTTTGTTGCAAGAGAAGGATATTTTACCCTACTTTTTTTCCCATCTCTTCCCTTTTAGGGGTGAACCTTTATTAAATCATGATTATTCCTAGCTTAAAGTGTGATTTATTCATAGAGATGTTCCTACTATTTATGATTATCCTATTTGGGATGAACCATTAGACAATGACATTGATTATTCTCTTCCTCATGAAGAACGCTTTGTAAAACAAGATGATATTATGATTAACATTTCTTAAACTAACTATAGAGATAACACATTCATGCATGATGTTGATCCTTATTGTAAGATGTATCCCCTTTATGAGGACATTTTGGAGCTAGAGGAAAATATTATAAATACCTTTCTTAATATCACCTTACCTTCTTTAATTGACATCCCTCTTAGAGATGAAGCATTGATGGGAATCCCTAAACTTGATTTTAAAGGTTGTCCTACTCATGAAGATACCTTGAAAGAAGAGGATAATATCATTACTAATTTCCTTAATGCTCTTGCTTCTAGTGATGAGCCCGTGAAAAATCAAGAGCTTGGTCAAGTCAATGTTGTCAATGTTTTGGGTACTAGAAATCCTAGGGTTAATGGCCATCTTGGTCAAGATACCCCTCAAACTCAAAATAAACTAGTCATTATTGTGAAGAGTGTTTATTGGCTATTTTTTCCACCATCATCCCATCATAGATAACCAAGTTGAGATATCTTCATTATGGATTGAACTTGTTATAGTGGGGAAACACGTCATATTATCTATAGGGTGGGATAATAGGTAGTGTTATCCCTGTTTCTACTTTTTTTTATTCTCTTCAGACACATGTGTGAACTGGTGAAACTCATTAGATTTTGTCACATGGATTGATTCAATGCATGAGTTATGTCACATTGGATGGGCCCAAAACCTCCATACTTAAAATAAAATAGCTTGGGCATTTTCAGTTATATAAACGGCTCTAGATTTATCCTTCTTTCGTGGTTTCGCAAGGGGCAAAATGACACCTTGCAAAATGGAGAAGGTCAATAGGTTAACACCACGTCAACATTTATGGGGTGGGTTAGCATGTTGTGCTATCTTGATTTTTCAGTTTCACAAGATTCGGAATGGAATCTTATGAAATGGCAAAATTTTGTCATTTCACAGTTTCTCAGTGGTGTTTTTTATCAATGGTTATGTTTTAATCTTGCATTGGGCAATTTTTGTGCCACATCTGGGCCACCCATTCTAATAAGGGATATTCATTGATGAATCATATTTTATTTGGTGGCCTAGGTCTATTTTTTATACATGCCATTGTTTCTTGCAGGTGTGTGGGGTGGGTTAATATGATACAAGAGCATCTCGGGTCCTTGGCAATCCTGTATCCCAAAAATATGTTTGAATTTTTCTATGTTGTTTGGTTCCTTCCTTGACTGAGTTGGTTTGGTGTTGCTCAATTTCCTTTATTCGCCAGTGTTGGTCAGTTATCTCTCTAACGCTCGGTGATGCTTGTTTGGTGCTCGGTTAGAGTTTAGTAGTCAGTTTTTGGAGTTAGAAGATAGAAGATAGAAAATTAGAGATTGTTGGCAGATCCTCACATGTTGGAGGAATTTTGTACTTGATTGTAATATCTGGCCTAAATTGGGAAGGCCTTATAGCTTGGCATGTATGAATCAATTTTAAGATAATATATAAAAGTGATCTACATTCTCTCTCTCACTATGGTGTTTGTTGCTTCCATGTGTGATCTTTGTAAGGTGGATCTAGTTAGGGTGTGCCTTTGGCCCCTCTCCCCATCCCCCTTACATCAGGTGGTATCAAATTGAGGTGAGATCTAGATCTAGGTTTGAGAATCTAGGTTCGAGGATTACTTCTTGTCAAACCCTAGTTGATTTATTGTGGGGTAGCAGATTGCGATCTAGCTTGCAATTGCAGAGGGTTTCAAAATGGTTAGTGGGAGGTGAGATGCAGATCCAGGATTGGAAGACATGTTGAGACAACTTGCTGCTAGGTTAGAAGTTGTTGAAATAGCCCAGAGAAGAGGAAGACATCTTGAAGATGTTAGTGATGATGAAGTGGAGGTAGAACAAGGTGATGTAGAACTACACCTGTGATGGATCAAGGTGAGGAGAGATTCTTGAAGGCTTTGACAAGTTTGAAGTTTACACCACACTTTAATCCTCTCGAGTATAGTGGAAAATTGGATTCTGATGAATTGGTGGACTGGATCACTGAGATGGAGAAGTACTTTGAGTATGAAAATATACTTGAAGACAAGAAAGTGAAAATTGCAAGCACAAAGCTGAAAAGTCATGCATCCTTGTGGTGGGAACATCTGCAGTTGGACAGAAAGAAGAAAGGCAAAGACAAGATCAAGGTATGGAATAAAATGGTGAATAAATTGAAAGGAAAGTTCTTACCTTGTGATTATTAGATTAACCTAGTTAGGCGAATGCAAAGTTTGAGGCAGAAAGATAGCTTGGTAAAGGAATATACTAATGAATTCTATAAATTAGATATCAGATCTGGATGTGATGAAGATGATGTGGAAAGAATTGCTAGATACCTGAATGGTTTGAGGGTTTCCATCCAAGAAGAAATCAGTATGGTTAAATTGGAGAACATTGAAGAGGCTTATCAATTTGCATTGAAAGATGAGGATAAATTGAATAAGAGACATGAGAAAAGACAAACAGGTAGAGGCGGTAGATTCCCTAGAGGAAGACGTAGATCTTATGGTGAAAACAATAGATCTGAACTTGAAAAGACAAATCTAGATAAAGGCAAGATCGAGTGGAAAGGTGAAAGTTCATCTAGAGGTAGAGGCAATAACTACCAAGGTGGTTATAATAGAGGTGGTTTTTGAGGAACTTGTTACAATTGTGGAGAAGAAGGACATAGATCATTTGAGTGTAAACATGCAAGTAAGAAGGTTGTTAGCAGTAGAAATGCTTTGGTGCAAGAAGAATCATCGAATGAACCTGAGAAGGAAAATAACTTGATGGTAAGGAGAGCACTTTAAAGTGAAAGTAATAAGGAAGATCTGCTAAGGAAAATTTTGTTCAAGACCAGATGTAAAATTTCTAACAAATTTTGGAAGGTAATCATTGATGGTGGTAGCTTGGAGAATCTGGCATCTGAGTAAATGGTCACAAAGTTACAGTTGAAAAGGTTGGAACATTCGAAGCCCTATCAGATTTCATGGATCAAAGATGAGCACACACTCTTGGTAAGTGAACAATGTTATGTGAATTTGAAAATTGGAAAGTACTATGATAAGGTGTTATCTGATATCATGCCTATGGATTGTTGTCACATTTTGTTGGGTAGACCATGGCAATATGATAGACATGTTATATATGATGGGAGATTGCAAAAATATACTATTTTGGCTGATGAGAGAAGACAAATCTTGTTACCTTTGATGGAAGAACCTATTAGTATTGTTTGCACATCTGTGAAAGTTTGCTTTATGGAAGGAAGAAAGTTTGTTAAGGATTTGAAAAAGAATGATGTATGTTTTGTTGTGATTCCTAACAAACTGAGTAAGAAAATAGAGGATAGTGTCCCTGAGGAGATTGATAAGTTATTCATTGAGTATAGTGAAATCATTTTTAATAATGTACCTAATGGTTTTCCACCGAAGAGAAGCATTAATCATTGCATGGACCTAATCCCTGGAGCTAGTTTACCGAATAAGGCACCTCATCGGTTGACACCTACCGAGAATCAAGAATTAAACCAAAAGATTCAAGAATTATTGCAGAAAGGTTTGATCAGAGAAATTTTGAGTCCTTGTGCAGTACCTATTGTATTGGCACCTAAGAAGAATGGAGAAGGGTGAATGTGTACTGATTCCAGAGCAATTAACAAGATAACAGTGAAATATAGGTTTCTTATACCGAGAATGGATGACATAATGGATAGTTTGACTAGAGCAAAGTATTTTACCAAAATTGATTTGAAAAGTGGGTATCATCAGATCAATATCAGAGAAGGTGATGAATGAAAGGCTGCTTTCAAGACAAAAGAGGGTTTGTATGAGGGGTTGGTTATGCCTTTTGGTTTAACTAATGCACCGAGTACTTTTATGAGATTGATGAATGAAGTTTTGAAGAAATTCTTGGGTAAGTTTGTGATTGTATATATTGATGATATTTTGATATTTAGTAAGACTAGAGAAGAACATCTATTACATGTTAAAAAAGTATTGCAGAGGTTGAAAGAAGAAAAGTTGTTGATAAATCTGAAAAAGTTTTCATTCATGAAAGAGGAGATTGTGTATTTGGGATTTGTAATTTTAGCTGATGGTTTGAAAATGGATCCTGAAAAGGTTGAAGCTATTTTGAATTGGCCTACACCTGAGAATGCTAGTTGTTATCTCTATTTGAGCATTAAAGATTGTCATTAGTATCAAATATATCGTTCGGTTACCTATGCTACTCTAGTCAATAAATGCAAGCACTTCAAGCTAGTCGGTTAAGTCTTTACACCGAACACTAGAGCAGTTGTACTGAGCATCAGTGTACACTGATACCAAGTGATAGTAAACACCAAGAAGACTGGACACCGAGCACCAGTATAATTACCAAGCAGTATATACAGTGATTACCGAGCATCACCGAAAATGGCATAGTAATCAGGAATGGCACATTTATCTATGAAAATAGTTACAATAGAATCACAAAACATTTTACCAAGATCGAGGATCATTTATTGTAAGATTCCATCATTAAATGTAATGATTATCTTTTGTATTTTCTAGATCTAGGTTATTTTTGTACACTGTAGATCTTAGGGTTTTCTCTAAGATATTGTAACCTAGTTTTGTTAAGCATTATAAGTAGTATGCTATATAATTGTAATTTACATCATTTTGATGTGGTAGCGGAGTGAAGAAGTTCTTGAAGCATTACCCAAATGCAAGATATCAATTATCAGACAAAGCAAAACAAAATACAGAGACATTCAGATTAAGCAGAATCAGACAAGGCTACCGAGTAGTTCAGAGCAAAGATCTTCACATGAAAATGTGATATCTATTCAGTATTTCATAGATATATATCAGATAAGATAGAGTTGTCATTAGTAGATACATCCTGTTATTTTCTAATCATTATAACAGAGTTTGGCAAAATCTCTTAACATAGTAGACTTAATAGTCTTTTTGTAAATCTCTTAACCGAGTGCACACTCAAGTAGTGTTGTTAAATTCCTATAGCTAGGTAGATCTAATCGATCTGAAATGTTACTCCTAATAGGGTAAGATCACTAGAAGTAATCACCACTTGTAGCCCTAACAGACAAACCTTTTCTATCTACAGTAGTAAAAAAATTTTGGGTGTCATCCCCACCGCAGTTTTTACCTTCTAACAAGGGTTTATGTGTTACCAAAATACTTGTGCTATGTGATTGATATATTGTTGATTTCATGCTATTTCCTTTTACAAGTTAATTGAATGAATGATGCATACAATGGATTCAAGTTATATGTGAAGTTACTATTGTTTGTTGTTTAAGGTTTGAAAGTTAAAAGTTTTTGTGGGAACTGATTCACCCCTCCCCTCTCAATACCCTAACTCTCCATTCCAACACTAGTGAGGTAAGATCATTTCATGTTTTGGCAAGTTTTACCAAAATTTCATTAGGAATTTTAGTTCAATTTGTAATTCTATGACTGAAACTATGAGAGGAGATAAAAGAGAATTCAAGTGGACACATGGAGCTGATAAAAGTTTTGAGACTTTGAAGCAGAAGGTTGTTGAATTTCCTATTTTGGCATTGCCTGATTTCAATAAGGTATTTCAAGTGGAATGTGATGCAACTGAAAGTACAATTGGAGCTGTGTTGAGTCAAGAAGGTAAACTTGTTGCTTTCTTTACTGAAAATTTGAATGATGCAAAAAGGAAATATCTTGTGTATGATCAAGAATTCTATGCTATTGTACAAGCACTGAAGAAATGGAGGCATTATTTGATACCGAGTGAATTTGTGTTGTATACCGATCATAAGGCTTTACAGTATTTGGGTAGTCAGAATAAGTTGAATTAGAGACATATGAAATGGGTTGAGTATTTGTAGAGCTATACATTTGTGATAAAGCATAAGAGCGGAGTCACTAACCGAGTTGTTGATGCATTGAGTAGAAGGAGATTTTTGGTGGCCGAGATGAAAATTGAAGTTCTTGGCTTTGATGATATGAGAGATTCTTATGTATTTGATCCTGATTTTTTTGAGTCGTGGAGAAAGTGCAGAGCACCTATTCAAGATCAATCAAGTACTAAATGGGTAGAATATTTTATTCGAGAAGGTATGTTTTTTAAAGGTATTCAGTTGTGTATACCGAGAGGAGCAATGAGAACTAATTTGATAAAGGAGAAACATAGTAGTGGTTTGGCTGGACATTTTGGTGTTGATAAAACATTGAATTTGCTTAAGGAGAAATACTTTTGGCCACAGTTGTATAAAGATGTTCAAAAATTTGTGAGAAGTTGTGGAGTTTGTCAAGTTCCAAAAGGAGTAAGTCAGAATACTAGATTGTATACACCGATTATTGTCCCTGAGAAACCTTGGATTGACATTAGTATGGATTTTGTTCTTGGCTTACCGAAGATAGTAAGAGGTAATGATTCTATATTTGTTGTTGTGGATAGATTTTCTAAAATGGCACATTTTATACCTTGTAGAAAGACATCAGATGCAATACATATAGAAGATCTTTTCTTTAAGGAAATTGTCAGATTACATGGATTACCAAGGATTATTATCTCTGACCAAGATAGTAAATTTGTTTGATACTTTTGGAAGACCCTTTGGAGAAAATTTGGCACCGAGTTGAAATATAGTTCTACATTTCACCCACAAATCAATGGATAAACACAAGTTGTGAACAAAAGTTCGGGAAATCTTTTGAGCTGTTTAGTTGGAGACACACCAAGAAATTGGGATTATGTGTTGGCACAAGCAGAGTTTGCATACAATAATTCAGAGAATAGGAGTATTGGAAAAATACCCTTTGAGATTGTAAATGGCATGCAACCGATAAGTATATTTGATTTGAGGGATATTGCTAATAAAAGAAAGAGGAGTGCTGAAGGAGTAAATTTTGTTGAGTACATGAAGACATTGCATGAGGATGTGAAACATAAGTTGGAGAAAAGTAATAAAAAATACAAAGATAGAGCTAATAGATCAAGAAGACATAAAACTTTTGATGTTGATGATGAAGTGACGGTTCATTTGAAGAAAGGCAGATTTCCTATTGGAACATATGGGAAGCTAAAAATGAAGAAGTTTGGACCTTGCAATATTCTGAGGAAATTTGATAGTGGAAATGCATATGAGATTGAGTTACCTGATGACATTGACATATCACCTATTTTCAACATTGCTAATTTATATGAGTATCATGAACCTGATGAAGACATGACAATACTAATGGATTATCCTAAGAAGAAGACCAAAGAAGTTGATCATATCTTGGAGAAAAGAATTGGCAGAAGTACAAGAGGAAGACAATACATGGAATATCTGGTAAAGTGGAAGAATAGACCGATTGAAGACTGTTCATGGATTTCACAATATGAGTTAGATACAGCTCGGATCTTACTTATTTCATGATTCAGAGAATCATTCTCAAAATAACCCCAGATGTCTGATGTAGGAGAATTTTGGGTCCTTGGCAATCTTGTGTCACCAAAAAGATGTTTGAAGTTTTCTATGTTGTTCAATTCCTTCCTCGACCAAGTTGGTTTGGTGTTGCTCAATTTCCTTTGTTCATCGGTGTTGGTCGATTATCTCTCTGGCGCTCGGTTATTTCCCTAGTGCTCGATGATGCTTGTCTGGTGCTCGGTTTCCTTTCTTACCGAGTTGTTTATTTTGGAGTTCTTTTGAGGCCAACTTGTGCATTTAATTTTGGTCATAGATTTAATGCTGGCATCCATCATTAGGAAGCATGTGGACCTAGATCTGGTCATTCCTTCTATTGATTGTGAATCTAAAGGCCGACTTGATTCGATAGCCTCTTGTATTAATGTAGTTGTTTGGGTAGAGTTTAATAGTTAGTTTTTGGAGTTAGAAGATAGAAAATTAGAGATTGTTGGCAGATCCTCACATGTTGGAGGACTTATGTACTTGATTGTAATATCTGGCCTAAATCGAGAAGGCCTTACAACCCAACATGTATGAATCAATTTGAAGATAATATATGAAAGTGATCTGCATTCTCTCTCTTACTGTGGTGTTTGTTGATTCCATGTTGATCTCTGCAAGGTGGATCTGGTTAGGTTGTGCCTTTGGCCGCTCTCCCCATCCCCCCTTGCCTCATAATACGTCATATTTGTGACTTTAGTGATTCTTTTACTAGTGGCATGATTTGACTATTTACAACCATGACATGACACCATGACTAATTATTCAATGTTGAGCGACTTCTTTGGCCTTGTCAAAATGATGTTAGTGCATCCCATGCTTATTTATTGACTTGCAGGGATATAGCTATCCCTTCCATCTACTAGATGCATTCATTTGGCCATTTTTGTCACTTTAGGGATGAATGTTTATATAAAGATCAGATTTTTACTTGACATTTATTTCTTTTGCAATTCTATAACTTGACTCAACTCTAGAGGGGTTTGAACTCTATTTTTTACTCAGAGTTATGCTTGAACTCTATAAAAGTAATTTTTGTACATAATTTTGGGTTTGTTCTTCTCTGGTTCTTTGTAGCAACTGTGTCCTACAACTATAAAAAAATAAAATTTCATACATTAATAGATACCTCATTTTTCCTTATCTTTCCATTCATCTATCTTGTGCAAGTTTCTTTCCTAGTGTTGAGTGATTCCTTTTTGTCCTTATAGTTTCTATGTTGTGTCAAATATGCTTATGAATCTTGCATTATGAAATTTATTTCTTTTGCATCATTGCATTAGTTTCTATTTACATATAATTTTTTGGAGGGTAGAATAGAGTCAAGGTTTGTGTAAGGAAGCTTTATTGATATTTTATGTATTAATAGGTAGAGATCAACCACAAATCAATTCTAGTACATCACCCCTTTTCTCTTTTAGCATATCCTTCTCTCTTTTCCCTCAAAAATAGTAGTTTAGGTGCATCTTGATTGTAAGAAACTCAACCTTCTTTGGAGATTAAATATCAAAGTGTGAGTCCCACACATGGAGGTTGTTTCCATGTTTCACAAGGCTTCTTGGGTGTCATGCCCCAAACATGGGTGAAAAATTTTGTGATAACAATTTTTAGCCCACCTCGTGGAATATAGATTTAGATTAGTTTAAGAACTTCCTTTGGTGGACCAATATAAAATCCATTCATTGAGAATTTTGGTGTTTTCTCAATGCTAGCATCCCTTGGAGGAAATTCATTTAAACACCATCTCGACTCTGAGTGAAAATCTACCGATTTCAAGCAGTAACAATACTGGTATGTAACAAGATCACATTTGGTATTTTATGTTTCTTCAAGATTTCAATGAAATTATGTGTTTAAATGCTTTATCATGGATCCCTTCCATAGAGATGCCTCCCATTTTTCCCCATATCATGAGAATTATAACCCTTCACCCTCATTTCTTCCATCTCAATCAGAGTTTCCTCCTAGTGTTGCCCCATGTTCCCTTGCTCAATCTTATGAAGGGCCACACAACAATATTATCAGTTTGGGAGTTAGATAACTCCTTAACTATGTGGAAAACATTGGCTTTGAGTTTCCATGCCTAGGCCTAACTTTTTATTATATTAATAATCCATATCTGGTTCTAAACAATGGGGGATATGATTTTATTGAACTCATTGTGGTTAGTTGGTTCAAGGTGTTGGCTAAAATCAAGGAGTAGTGGGAATGTGATACACAAGTATGTGAGATGGTATATGAAGTATATCATATATGTATAGAGGCTTGAAAAATATACCATGAGGAGTTGGCTCACTGGGCCTATCTCAAAGAGTAGAAGGAAAGGAAGTAAGATAGAGGCAATTTCAAGAGGATATTGCAAGAAGATTAGATGTAGAGGCAGATAAGAAGTGAAGCTCAAGCTTTCTTAATTCCAAGAATATGAGGCACCTAGGCATAATTTTGCTAGCTTTAGATAGAATAAGCCCAATATATTGCAATAATATACACAAGACGTATTCCCTCCAAAAAATGTCATTACAATCTTCAAAGCTCCTTGTCTAATTGTCTAATTGCAAGAGGATATCAAGAAGTTTATACAAGAAAACACCTCTCTATAGACTAAGACCAAAAATGAAGCAGAGGACCTTATCCTCTTATTTAAATAGCTCCCCTCTTTTGTTGTAGGTGAATAATTAGAGGCTCACAAGGACAACCCTGTCCTTGAAGATATACACATGAGTATGCATGAGGTTGCAAACAAACCTATGCATAATGTCACCATAGAGAAAATAATCCAAGAAGAAGAATTTGTTGCTTATTTAAATCATCGTGGAGAATGTTGTGACATTGGACATTTACAATGAAAAATGGATGTGTATTGGTATAAAATTGAAACATTATTTACTAATATTAAGCCATTGTCTCCTAGATCTGACCTATTGTAAGAATAAGAAGAAGAAGTACAACATGAGTTGTTGCAATAGGAGATCTCTCATGACATAAAGGATAATCAGGGAGATTTCAAGGATGTTCATATCCTTCAGAATGAGTGTGCTAATATGCATGAGGTTTCACATAAAGCTATGCATATTATTACAGAAAAAATGGAAGATATTGATAATGATGATGATTTTCTTGAAGAACTTGTTAAATATTTCATGCATATATGTGCTAACATTGATGTTTTGTCATTGATGTCAACATATTTCTTTATTCCCCGGTTTGTTCAGTGAAATGTTTTGAATAAGTATGGACAATAAATTGAAGATTAGTTGTTGTGAAGTTGTAGAAGTGTTATGGAATGTCTTTACTTGATCTTGTTCAAGTTGTCAAAGTCCGCATTGAAAATTGAGGAAGATATGAGTGATTTATCATAGGACAATTTTCTAGTTATTTTGGAGGTGATAGTGTTGCATTTTCTGATTCAGTAAGGATTGATTATGCAATATATTTGGTTGATAATATTATGGTGAGTTAAGGACATGGATGTGTGTCCTCAACTCAGATGGTTCATGATTTGGATGTTGGAAAACTACTTTTATTTAGTAACAAAGATTGATATTTAGTATTCCTGATGGACAATGTAGAGACAGTTGTGAATTCTAAGACAAATATGTTTGTGTTGTTGTTGTTGTGGTATTTCATGTTTATTTTTTATGTTTCTATATCATGTCCTATTCATTTTGGTGGAGTGCATTGGATTATGTGAGATCAAGTTCAGTGATTTTCCTATGGTGTGTTGGTCATCTCGTTTGACTTAATGGATAGCATGTTGTGGAGATTTGTGGAGTGGTCTATGGATCATAACATGTTCATGGATAAAGGATTGGGTCCTAGCTATGTCTTTGTCGACATGTCTTGGATTGCATCAAGGATTGTGAATTACCCTTTGTAATGTTTTGTAATTAGGTCCTTGGTTGACCTTGTTGCAATATGTTGATGTAATGTTTTTAAAGATGTAATATTTGTTATTGTGTGTGTGTGTGAGAGAGAGAGAGAGAGAGAGAGAGAGAGAGATCAGTAGATGTATGGAGAGGTATGAGTGGAATCTTAAATTAAGTCATAATAGAGCCATACTTCATTGGAGCTATATTGGCATATTAGAGATGCTATCAATGAGTTCATAAATCGGTGGATTATTGTCCACTTTGGGCTTGTATCCCTTGTTGTGATTTGGGTTGTTTCCCAAGGGTTTTTGCCCTCAATTATATTTGAGTAGTGAGCTCTAGGAAGTGAGCCTTAATACATGTGCATTCCCCTATTGTACCTTTGATAGGGTTATATGTGCAATTAAATCATCTAGTGGGTTTGATCCCCACCATGATTTTTCCCTTAAATGGGTTTTCACACAAAAAATTATGGTGTTATGTGTTCTTAGGATTGTGGTTCAGTTCTTTAAATTTTCACATCAAGTAAGGAAGTTAAGAATTGATAAGTTTTGGTTTTGACACAACTATTTTGAACACAACTAATTACCCCCCCCCCCCCCCCCCCTCTCAATTGTGTGTTTTGCCTTTTTTTTTAACACAACTTGATGACATCTTCTCATCCATTAATCTTGAGCCACCATGTCCTACAACTAAAGAACACAAGTTGCAACATCGACAATTGAAGATCCACCTACCATTATCCATACCTTCAGAGCCACTTTTGAACTAGTAGGATACAAGTGTTGCATAACACAATAGCAAGGTCAAGTCTGATCTTTTTGATCTAGTTCCATCAAGAGGATGCCCCATAAGGAATATAGATTTGCAATAAATCTGTAAGCTTCCACCAGTCATGCTTATTTTAGAGCATGAGGGTGAACATCACAAGAAGAAGAAAGTGTTTCTTGATCAAATAAAAATTTTTCTAGTAATGGGGAGCTTCCTTTTTCTCAGCATTGGAAGAACATTCTAACAATGTGAGAAGTGTTTGTCATGTTTGTTGCCCTGGTTGGTTGCCCGAGTGCATGAAAGGAATAATCAACTTGTTAGAAAGGGTAGCTATTTCAACAAGCTAGTTAATGGATTTGTTTGATATTTTTATTTGTAAATATTTGTACATACTAGAGTAGATGTTTTGCTTTCCAAGAAGTGAACAAGCACAACTATGTCCTCCTAGAGATATAAAGTTTTTCTTCTTTGATAAGGTTGCAGATTTTCATAAGATTACAAGTGGATAACACATCATTTTCTAATGAACTAAAACTGATTTGAATGAACTGTATAACTTGAAGATTTGTGATTTGAAGATCATTAAGTTGCTGATTAGATATGTAAGATGATTAAATCAGTAATATGTTGTCATTGATGTCAATTAGTTTTGACAGTACTTATCTTGTAAGTTACTATACCCAAACATTTGTTGAAAAGATAAGAAAAGAGATGAAGAATAGATATATCTACATTGAGGAAGATGGATATGACAAATAAGGATAAGGAATACATTGAGTAACTTTTTGATGAGTCTATGACCTTATGTTATTGACTTGATTATGTTGCATTCATCTATGATGAAGGAAAGAGAAAAATGCAGAAAGCAATGTGGTCGGTTAAAGAAGCATTCTAGTATACACTGACAAAGTGTAGTGTATACCAAGCACAATATAAACCGATATTATGTTCACCGATGCATTTCTTTGTTAACCGAGTAGGAGAAAAGAACTAAATGATCAATTTAGCCGATAAGGATTGATGAGCTGGAAAGTGTATGACATTGAAGATGGAGATAATGTTTGTTACAAAGATCAATGGCTAACATAATTCAAAGAAGATCTAATGGATTGAAATGAAACATGTTATTGACACATCAACCGAGGAAGGTTAAAGCGGCAAAATCAACAAAGGAGATTAAGCGGCAAAATCTAATGGATGGAATTAAAACGGTTTACTTGTCTACTTAAGAGACTAGAGTTTCACAATGAAACAAATGTCAGAAGAAGGAGACTGCAGAGATATCACGTGAACAAGTTTCATGCATGCCTGATCAAATTGGTTAAGAAGGACCAAACTACAGAGGTTACCGAGCATTAGAAAGCTATTACCGAGCGACTGTAAGTTACAGAATATTGATTGAAATAGAATTGATATATTGATTAGAGGATTTGAATGAGCTTAAAATAGATCTGATAATTTGCAATTGAAGTTGTGTTGTAATTAGATCAACTATTGTTACATTTTAACCATTGTAAATAGATAAATCTCTTAACATAGTGGACTTGAAATTCTTGTAATGTCATTCATAGAGTGTACATTTGTTATCCTGTCAACCCCATAGTGAATGTTGGTTGGATGATAACTGTTGGTATAAAATCCTCTAACAAGGTCACACCTAACAGTGTGTTTGTAACCTTTAACAGGGTTGGGTCTTCACCGACCTCACTTTAGAAGAGTGAACAATTTTTGGGTTGCCGGTCCCAGGTGGTTTTTCCCTTAACAGGGTTTCCACGTTAAATCTCTTGTGCTATGTGTTGACTATGATGATTTTTTGTTGTCATACTTTACATATTGCATATTGGATTTGATCGGTAATCACTATCTATTATTAACTAGTAATCGATAAAAGCACAGACAAAATACTATTTTAAGTTACCGAGCTGCAAAAGTTTAAGTAATTTCTTTTTGGCTATACATTTTGATTTGGGACTGTGGATAATTGATTCACCCCCCTCTCAATTATTCTAACAATTGGTATTAGAGTGTTGGTTGCTTGGAATAGAGTTTTGAGGACTTCAAGACAAAGGTCACAAAATATATAAGAGGGAAGTGCCAAAGTTAAACAAGGATAACTTCACAATATGGAAAAGCTGAATGAAGTTGCATGTATCTAGAATTGGGAATTCTGCCCTTACACTAATGGAGAATGGATACCTTGCACCACCCACTGGTCCCTTGACCCTTGATCAACTAAGAGACAGACATGAACATAATGTTACTATGATGGAGATTGTTGTTGCCTATACAGATGCCAAATTTGAAGACATCAAGGACTGCTCTACTTCTAAGGAGATGTGGGATAAACTTGCTCAAGTTTATAGTGGTAATGTGAATGTCAAAAGAACCAGAATTGAAAGCTTAAGGGGAAGATTCGATGACATGAAAATGAAGGAAGGTGAAAATATTGTGTAGTACACAAATAGACTAAAAGAGGTATTACATGCTATTAGAGCATCTGATGGTGTTATTGATGAAGAAACAGTGGTAAGCAAAGTTCTCAGAACCTTATTGCCGGTTTATGCAATCAAAATATCTACAATTCATGAAACAAGGTCTACATCTGGAAATAACCTTACTCTTGATAATTTGATCGGTAAGCTAACAACCTTTGAATTGAACAACTTTGATAATAGTGTTGTAGCATCTGTTGAATCTGCTTTTATGTCTTCTCGAAAGATTGGTAAGTCTAGTAGCAGAAATAAGAATGATGATAGTGATAGCAATACTGATGATGAGCTTGATGAACTTGAAGCTCTTATGGCTAGAAGGTTACCTAAAGGCAAAGGTAGATATAGAGGTAAATTACCTTTAGCATGTTTTAACTGTAAAGAGGTTGGTCATATTGCTGCTAGATGTCCACATAGGAAAGATTATGACAAAAACAAGGACCGATCTAGTGAAGGAAGCTATGGGAGAAGAGGAAATAGAAGTTACTGACACTACAACAGAGACAACTGAGACAATAATGATAAAGGCAAGAAGGTGTGCTACATTGCAAAGGAAGAAGTCACCGATACTGACACTGATGAAGATGTGGAGGTTGTATTTGTTGCAATGAAGGATGAGTCAGAGGAAGATGAAAGGTATGTAGAGACAACACTTATCTCTAAGGTTAATAAAAATGATACATGGATCATAGATAATGGTTGTACACATCACATGACTAGTGATGATGAAAATTTTGATCATCTTGAAGAATACAATGGATGATCTGTGAGAATGGGTAATGATGCACCATGTATGGTTAGAGGAAAAGGATCCCTGATGATAAATGATAGAATAAAATGTGAAAATGCTTATTGGGTAAAAGGACTAAACTATAATTGCTAAGTGTGGCACAACTAAACAATTCAGGCCACCGAGTTGCTTTTGAGAGCAAGAAAGTGAAGATATATGATGATGGAGGAAGACTTGTTGGAAGTGGAACACAATCAAGAGGTAATTTATTTTATCTTGATAATGATCAGTCTTCTTGTTTAATGATGAAAGATGAAGATGCATGGCTGTGGCATAAAAGGTTATGTCATGTGAATTTTGATAACATGATTAAAATCGGTAAAAAAGAAAAAGGTTAGAGGTATGCCTAACTTATCTAAGCCTAATCATGTTATGTATCATGAATGTCAGAAGGGTAAAATGACTAAATCTAGTTTTAAAAGAAAATATTATTCAACAAAGAAAATACTTGAGTTAGTGCATACCAACCTATGTGGTCCTGTGAGAACTCAAAGTTACTATGGAGACATATATTTCATTCTTTTTGTTGATGATTACACTAGATTAATGATAGTCATGTTCTTGAAAGAAAAGTTAGAGGCATTTAAGATGTTCATATGGTATAAAGCAAAAGTTGAGAAAGAGACTGGTAAAGAGTTGAAATGTTTGAGATCTGATAGAGGTGGTGAATTTATCTCTGATGAATTTACTAACTTTTGTAATGAGCATGGTATTAAAAGATAGGTCTCCGCACTAAGGACACCTCAACAAAATGGAATAGCTGAAAGGAGGAATAGGTCGATTGTTGACTGTGCACAGACATTGATGTTACAAAAGAATGTTTCTCAGACATACTGGAGAGAAGCAGTTAGCACAACTGTTTATGTTGTGAACCGAGTACAACTAAAGAAGGACACTAATAAGACACCCTATGAGTTATGGTTTGGCCACAAACCCACTGTAATTTATTTCAGATTTTTAGAAGTAAATGCTTTATTCTGAAAGATAAAAGAAATTGGAAGTTTGACTCAAAAGGTGATGAAGGGATATTTATGGGATATTCCACTAAAAGTAAAGCATACAAGTATCTTAACAAAGTAACAAATAAAATGATTAAAAGTGCTAATGTTCGAGTTGATGAGTTTGACAATGAGAATGCAGAGGGAAGCACAAAGGAACTGAAAGACTACGGTAAATTCACCTACATTAAATAGCTAGAGGCTCTACCGACGCCGCAAACAGTGACAACCGGTCAACAGAAAAACAATACCGATGAACATGAAAGAAATATTGATGAGCAGGAAGGACCTACCAAGAAAACAAATGAAATTGCTAAGGATGAACAATAGAGAAGAGATTAAGTACTGGGAAGATTTGTCAGAAGACATCATCCTGAGACACAAATCATTGGAGACAGACAAGTTGGCATGATGACAAGGAGTAAAGCAAGACAAGGTACATGTCTAGTTTGTGAATATGAACCGAAGAATGTAAATGTTGTATTAGAGAATGACGAATGGGTTAATGCAATGAAAGAGGAAATAGAATAGATAGAGAAGAACAAAACTTGGAGTTTAGTACCCAGACCTAAGGACAAGAATGTTATCAGTACTAAGTGGATATTTAGAAATAAGCACAATGAGAATGGAGAGGTAAAAAGAAACAAAGCTAGATTAGTATGCAAGGGATATGCACCGGAGAAAGGAATAGATTATGGTGAGACATTTGCACCTATTGCTAGATTAGGAGTCATAATGTTACTTGCATATGCTACACACAAGAAGTTCAAATTTTACCAAATGGATGTAAAATCAGCTTTTTCTGAATGGGATACTCGAAGAGGAAGTCTACATAGAACAACCTGAAGGGTTCGTTGATCCAGACAATAGAGATATGGTATGTAGATTACACAAAGCTTTATATGGTTTAAAGAAACCACCGAGAGCCTAGTATGAGAGGCTGCATAACTATTTGTTGAGTATTGGTTTTATTAGAACAAGTGAGAATAGCAATCCGTACATCAAAGGAAATTTTGATGATACTATCTTGATTGCTGAGATATTTGTGGATGACATAATATTTGGAGGATGAGATCAAATCTATAAGTCATTTGTTGATGAAATGAGAAGTGAATTTGAAATGTCTATGTTTGGAGAGATTAAGTTCTTTCTAGGCTTACAAGTGATTCAACAAAATGATGGTATATTCATCACACAGTCTAAATATATAAAGGAAATATTGAAGACATTTGGCATGGATGATGCTAAACCTGTGGGAACACCGATGGCTACTAGATGTAAACTGACTAAAGAAGATGGAAGTACTTAGGTAAATCAGACACTATACTAATCCATGATTGGTAGGTTAATGTATGTAGTTCACAGTAGGCCTGATATAGCACATGTTGTTGGAATAGTTGCTAGATTTTTTGCAAACCCTAGAGAATCACACATGGTTGCTACAAAGAGAATCTTAAGATACCTAAAGAAAACTAAAGATTATGGATTATGGTATCCTAAGGAAGGCAAGTTTGAACTTAAGGTATACACCAATGCTGATTGGGCTGGAAATGTGGATGATAGAAAGAGTACCATCGGAGGAGCATTCTTCTTTGGTGAAAGACTTGTTACATGGACAAGTAAGAAACAGTCTTGCATTTCTCAGTCTATAGATGAAGCAAAGTATGTTGATGCTGCTACTAACTATTCAAATATTGCATATATCAAGCAAGTGTTGGAAGGTATGAATGAGATAATCACTGATCCAGTGATTATATATTGTGACAACACTAGTGCCATTAATATTTCAAAGAATCTGGTGATGCACTCTAAAACAAAGCATATATCTATTAAGTATCACTACTTAAGGGAACAAGTGCAAGAGAAGCAAGTTAAGCTAGAATTTGTTACATCAAAAGAACAACTTGCTGACATATTTACAAAGCCTCTACCGAAGGAAACTTATGAATACTTGAGGACTAGACTTGGGGTTCGTCCCCTATCTACCGGTCACTAAGGTGATTTGGAGGTTGCATCAGCCTAATCTTATCAGAAGATCATACATGATGCAACAGAGTTCACACTTTGGATTTCTATCTAAGGTCGTGAAAGATTGAAGAACTGGAACAGATTTGTACATCAGTAGACAAAGATACAATGAAGTGCACCGAACAATAGTGAGTCATTTAGCTACTAAAGAGTTGTATGTTTCTATTGCTCTTTCACATTGTTGTCAAAGGGAGAGAAATTTCAATATGAACCAAAGGGAGAGAGATCTTAATATGAAATAGTGAAAAAGAGTCACAAGGAGAGAGATCTGAATGAAAGGGAGAGATCTGAAGAAGCTAAAAAGATCATATCTACAGAAGATAGTCTGTATTTTTGCAAATGCTATGTAACGTAGTGATTAAACATATTAAGCATAGGGAGAGCATTTGTTTATAGAGTTGTAGAATATATGTTTGGTATGTGTTTAGCATATTTCATATTACTTGTGTTGCCATCAATGCCAAAGGGAGTGATTGATGAACTACAACTGATTTGAATGAACTGTATAACTTGAAGATCTATGATTTGAAGATCACTAAGTTGTTGATTAGATATGTAAGATGATTAAATCAGTAATATGTTGTCATTTATGTCAACTAGTTTTGACAGTACTTATCTTGTAAGTTACTATACCCAAACATCTATTGAAAGGAGAAGAAAAGAGATGAAGAATAGATTTATCTACATTGAGGAAGATGGATATGACAGATAAGGATAAGGAATACATTGAGTAACTTTTTGATGCATTTATGACCTTATGTTATTGACTTGATTATGTTGCATTCATCTATGATGAAGAAAAGAGAAAAATGCACAAAGCAGTGTGGTCGGTTAAAGAAGCATTCCAATATACACCGATGAAGTGTAGTGTATACTGAGGATAGCATAAACTGACCTTGTGTTCACCGACGCATTTCTTTGTTAACCAAGTAGGAGAAAAGAACTAAATGATCAGTTTAGCCGATAAGGATTGATGAGCTGGAAAGTGTATGACATCAAGGATGGAGATAATGTTTGTTATGAAGATCAACAACTAACATAATTCAAAGAAGATCTAATGGATTGAAATGAAATGTATTACGTCAGCCAAGGAAGGTTAAAGTGGCAAAATCAACGAAGGAGATTAAGCGCCAAAATTTGATGGATGGAATTAAAATGGTTTACTTGTATACTTAAGAGATTAGAGTTTCACAATGAAATGAATGCCGAAAGAAGGAGACTGCATAGATATTGTGTGAACATGAAGTTTCATGCATCCCTGATCAAACTGGTTAAGGAGAACTGAACTACAAAGATTACCGAGCATAAAAAAGCTATTACTGAGCGACATTAAGTTACAGAATAATGATTGAAACATAATTGATATATTGATTAGAGGATTTGAATGAGCTTAAAATAGATCTAATAATTTGCAATTGAAGTTGTGTTATAACCACATCAACTGCTGTTACATTTTAACCATTGTAAACAGATAAATCTCTTAACAGAGTGGACTTGAAAGTCTTGTAATGTCATTCATGGAGTATACATTTGTTATCTTGTCAAACCCATAGTAAATGTTGGTTGGATGGTAATTGTTGGTCTAAAATCCTCTAACAAGGTCACACCTAATAGTGTGTTTGTAACCTTTAACAGGGTTGGGTCTTCACCGACCTCACTTCAGAAGAGTGAACAATTTTTGGGTTGCCGGTCCTAGGTGGTTTTTCTCTTAACAGGGTTTCCACATTAAATCTCTTGTGTTATGTGTTGACTGTGATGATTGTTTGTTGTCATACTTTACATACTACATATTGGATTTGATCGGTAATCACTATATGTTATTAACTGGTAATCGGTAAAAGCACAAACATAATACTATTTAATGTTATTGAGCTGCATAAGTTTAAGTAATTTGTTTTTGGTTATACATTTTGATTTGGGACTATGGATAACTGATTCACCCCCCTCTCAGTTATTCTAACAATTTTCTAGTGCTAGTGACTCCATGCCCAATGGATTGCTTTAAGGCCACTGATCATATGCTTAGTAGGTAAGCATCCCCTTGAGTTGCCAGAAAGGTTATTTGTTTTTGCCATTATCAACCCAACATAGATAACCACTATGAGATATCTTCATTATGGGTTGAACTCTATTACAGTGGGCAAACCTGTCATATTATCTGTAGGGTGATATAACATGTACTGTTATCCATGTTTCACCATTTCATGATTTTCTTTAGACACAGGTTTGAAATGGTGAAACCAGTTAGGTTTTTGCACATGGATCCAGTCAATGCATAGGTTATGTCACATTGGGTGGGACCAACACCCCCATTCTTAAAATAAAATAGCTTGGACATTTTTTAGTTAGATAAATGGCTCTAGGTTTATCCCTCTTTTACAATTTCACAATGAGAAAAATGGCACCTTGTGAAATGGTGAATGCCAACAGGTCTACGTCGTGCCAACATTTATGGGGTGGGTTAACACGTTATGTTATCCCTATTCTACAGTTTCATGAGGAGTGGAATGTAATCTTGTGAAATGACAAAATTTCACCATTTCACAATTTCTTAGTGGTGTTAGTTGTAAAATCGTGCCTATTATCTGATTATGATTTTTTTCCATCAATGGTTGAGTTTTAATCTTGAACTAGCATATTTTTGTGTCACATCTAGGAAACCCATTTTGATCAAGGATCTTCATAAATGGATCACATTTTAACTAGTGGGTCTTATGTCTATTTTCTATGCATAGCGATGTTTCTTATAGGTGTGCGGGGTGGGTTAACAAGTCATATTTTTGGCCTTGACGATTCTTTTTCTAGCGGCCCTCGATTTAACTATTTGTGACATGACATGACACCAAGACTGGTTATTCAATGTCAAGTGATTTATTTAGCCATGTCAACATGATGCTAGTACATCTCATGCTTGATTACTGGCTTATAGGGATATAGTTATCCCTTCCATCTACCATAAGCATTCATTTGGCCCTTTATGTCACTTCATGGATGAATTTTTATATAGAGATCAGATTTTTATCTGATATTTATTTCTTTTGTAGTTTTGTAACTTAAATCAACCCTAGATGGGTTTGAACTCTATTGTTTACTTGTAGTTATGCCTAAACTCTATAAAGGCAATTTCTATACATAAATTATGGGTTGTTCTTCTCTAGTTCTTTGTAGTGACTATGTCCCACAACTATAATTTCTTATGTTTCCATACATTAATAGATTCCTCATTTTGTCTTATATTTCCATTTAGCTATCTTGTGTGGGTTTCTTACCTAGTGTTGATTTATTCTTTTTTGTCCTTCTAGTTTCTATGTTGTGTCAAATATGCTTATGAATTTGCATTATGAAATTTATTTCTTTTGCATCATTGCATTAGTTTTGATTTGCATATGATTTCTTGGAGGGTAGAATAGAGTCAAGGTATGTGTAAGGAGGTTTTATTAATGTTGTGTATATTAATAGGTAGAGATCAACAACAAATCACTTTTGGTGCATCACCCCTTTTCCCTTTCAACATATCCTTCTCCCTTTTCCCTCAAAAGTAGTAGTTTAGGTGCATCATGATTGTAAGGAAGTCGGCCTTCTCTAGAGATTCACCCTCAAAGAAAAATTCCCATACTTAGAAGTTTTTTGCATGGTTCACAAGGTTTTTTGGGTGTTATACCCTGAGCATGGGTGAAAATGTTCATGATAACAGTGCTCAACAACCTGACTATCATGTGTTTGCTAACACCTATAACATAAGAACTAATAGACAACTTGAAAGTTTGATTGTTATTCCTCCTCTTCCTACTTCTCAACTAGTGCTTCCTTATGCACCTTGTCTCCCTCAAACTCTTGGAAATGTGTATGATTTAGTAGAATAACTTCATGTTACTCCTACCAAGATATCTCTTTGGGAGCTTCTTTGAAATTCACCTACTTATCATGAAGCATTGTAACAAGCCTTGAGAAATGTGATAGTCCCACTTCCTAGGTAAGACAATATAAATTTTGTATTAGAATGCATGAATTTGACCAATAAGAAGGCTCAAATTGTATTTTCTCAAGATGAGTTGCATCCTGAAGAAATTCAAGATCAACATGATTCTCGAATGATTGTTTTCCTTATCAGTGGTAACCTTGTTCGAAGAACTTATAGTGACAATGGCTCAAGACTTAATGTTTGTAGCATTGACTTGTTAAACAAGATAAATGTGGATGTTTCTTTAATCAAACTTGGTTCTATTCCTATTTGTTGCTTTGAAAATGTTTCTAAACAAATCTTGGGTATTATTACTTTACCTGTTAAAGTAGGTCCTATTATTTTACCTACACCTATTCTTGTCATGCTTGGTGCTCTTAACTATAATATTCTCTTAAGATGACCATGGTTACATTCTACGCATGTTGTTCCTTCAACCCTTCATCGCAAAGTTAAGTTCATCTATAACAACATCATGTATACCCTTGTTGTTGATGATGAAATCCAACATTTCTTAAGAGTTGAATATGATTATCCATCTATTCCTACACCATTTATACCAAACATATATTCTTCTCCTAAAGACACTTCTTTTCCTACAAGTTCCCTTGTAGAAGATTATTGGGGGTCATTATATTTTACACCATCTTTTGTGCATGAATACAAACTTTCTAACACATGATCCTTTAAAGGGCCTAGTGTGTCATTTGTTCAATCTGATTCTTATAACATTTTAACTACTAATCTTCAACATGGTTTAGGGTGATGCAAAAAATGATTTGAGACTCATGAGAAACCCGTAGAAGTGTTCAGTCTTAATCCCCCTGCTTTATCAACTCCTTTATCATATAGCATTCATTCAATGTCTAACTTTAATCAAGAAATAATTTTGCCTAACCTTCTTTACGCTAAGTTGATTACTCAATTATGAGAAAAGAAGCAAAGTCTAAATCTTGTGAATCTCCCTTTTTGCATGTATTACCAATATCATGACCTCTCTACTAATGAATGTCAACCTTTGCATTACAAAATTCAAAAACTCATTGATAAAGATATCATTCACATGACATGTCATAATGAGCTAATTTTCAATTCTAATTTCTTTAAATAACATTTAAGTTCCTATTATGTTACTCTACACTATGTGACATTGTTAGCCTATCCTTTGGGGGCTCATTGTCATGTATGGTGGTACAATTTTTAGGTACAATCATACTTTTCAAGTAACAAAATAGGTCCTCTTTCTCCTTATTCTTGTCTCCACACTTGGGGGGAAAGGGCAGTATATCAATCTATCTCATCCTCTCTAAAGATCCACATTTCCCTTGGTTAAGTGACATTTTTCTATTAAGAGATATCCAATCTTACATATAAATGTTGATTTACATTAAGGATTCTCTTCTATACAAGATATATGCATCCTTGATCATAACCTTTTCATTATTTTAAATTGGATACCCATGATAAAAAAATCCCTTACCTTGGGGACTAAAAGTGTGTTATCCTTCCTCAAGAATCCCTTTACTTAGCAATGGGGAAGGTGTGAATTCTTTCTTTCTTATTCTGCATCTCTTTTTGAAATCATTCAATAAGATCCATTTTACACTTCTTTCATGGTATCTTTTTCAATTCATCCCTTGGTTGACCTTATGGGAGCTATGACCTCTTTGGCTTGGACTAGGTGTTGCTTGTGGGATACCTCTTTTATGAAATGATCCTTGTTTCTCTTTTCCTTAAGATGTTAAAATAACTCCGTGTTGTCATCTTAAGTGCGAGCACATATGGCCTCCTTATTGCAAATATTTTGTTTACTTTAAACATTACAAGTAGAGTACACTATCATAATACAACTTTCTAGGGCCATATCACTCTCCTTTATACTTTTTGGTGGATTTCCTTGGATACAATTCTTTCATTGGCTATCCTTAGGATTGGTTGACTAGCATAATACACTTTGCTAGACCATTCAACCTCTCATTTACATAGATTATTATGAGTTGACTAGCATGTGCTAGACCATCAAATCCTTCTATACACTCTCTTTTATGGGTGGAACTAGAATAACACAATTTTCTAGACCATGTCCCCCTATTCTTTCTTTCTTCTCTCTCTCTCATGGATCACCTAATACAACACAAATGGCTAGCTTGTGTCATTTGCAATTTTCTTATTCTCTCCTCTATGATTCCATAAAATAACACACTTTTATATTTGATTGGATCATGGATTCTTATCTTATATTTTATGTGTTCTCATTCTCTTTTTAGGTGACCACTTGTGCTCTTGCAATAGTTTTTTGAGAATGATTCTAGTGGTTGAGACATTTTCTTTAGCGGTGTATTTTCAAATAGTTGACTGAGAATATTAGTAATTTTTAGGCTTTTGTTTTTGTTTTATGTTTCCATGCATATGGATGTATAAGTTAAGATCCTTGGTTTTGGGTCTTGTGTCCTAAAACCTAGCAATATCTTATGTCTTTGTAGTTTTCCTGTGATCTTCATATTTCTCTCTTTCTTCTATTTTCCTGTGAGCAAGAGGTGGAATCATACTCCCGCTAAAGTGGGGGATAATTGTACCATCCTAAAAACTAAGAACCCTTAATTAGGTGTTTATTTTAGCCCCAATTAGTATTTATGAGTTCCCACATTGATTTCGTGTGCTCTCCTGACACTTATTGGACCTTTAGATTAACATTACAAGTCCTTTATTGATTCAATTTTTTCAAAACTCGAGGTTAGCCCTTATTTTTAAGTGTGCCCCTAATTTTACTCCAATTAAATATTTAATTATATCTCCTAGGACATGTCTCACCATTTATGACCTTTATATCCTCTCCCAGCTGTGGAATGAGTTGCACCTTAAAATGTTGCACCTGCTGACTTTTCAAGACCCATAACTTAAAGTTGACCTCTGATTGGTGGGTATAGATTTCCATTGGCATTCTATCCTTCAGAAAAGGTGCCGATGACATTTTTTTCCCTTGAATTTGGGCCCAAAATTGGACCAGGGCCCTATGTCAAGGTATTAATGAGAGATTTAGTTCCATGGTTGGCCTGCCTAAGTTTTAACCCCCAAAATGATGGATTAATTATATAAACCCCTATCTCTCCTCATTTTTATATCCATGATCATGTGCACACATTCAATATCAATTTTTAAAGCATTCATGATCAATCAAACAATTAGAATTCAAGATCTCTTCTACAATTGAGTATCCGAGTCTTCAATCCTTCAAAGCATTTTTCTTCTTTTTCATTAAGCATTGTTGTAAAAATACATTATCCATCATTAAAGGCATTTATTTCATCATTTCCTTTTGGCTCAAGCTATTGCATTAACATTTGTGATCATATCCAAAGAAGCATTTCACCATCAAGGTATAAGGTGATTTACAATCAAATATAGCTTATATTTCATCTTTTCTTATGAAATTTTCTTTTATTTTCAAGGTTGATTCCTAAATAGGAGTTTGACTGAGGAAAACCCCTTTAGCCAACCTTCTTCCCCATCTTATTATGTGTGTAGAAATAGGTTACAGAGCCACTAAATAAAATTCAGAGAGTTTGGATACAATCAAAAGAACCCAAAAATTTTAGGCAAAATTGCCTGGTACGAAACACCATTTCCATTCTATCTCTAGGTACACAACAAGTTTCACTTTGTACCCTGCATTTTCAACTCAAATCTTGCAGAGAGTCAAGTTACAGTCTTTAGGTCCCAGATCCGCAGTTACATGTCTTTAGAAGATTCCAACATTCAGGAATTCAGATCTAAGAACTCACTTCTCCTATTTCATTTTCTAGGTGCATTAAAAATTCCTCCTTATTCTCCTTCTCATTAGCCTTTTCATTGGATTAGATTAGATCTAATTTTATTTAGTCAATATCATTCCTCTCCTTCTCAATTCTCAGCAATGAAGGAATAACAACCCTTTAAAGCACAAATATTACATTGAAATATCTCAAGTGGTGTTAATCATATTTGTCTTGAGGTGGTTTTGTATTCCAATGTGCCTTATGAATTGGGGAAGATAACACTTTTATGTGATCCCCTTTTCATATTGTACAGTCAATCAATATCAACACATTCAAAATTCCTTCATTAATTTTACTTTTAGCTCTAATCCAGTCCTAAATTCCTCAAGAATCCCAAATTCCTCCATTCTAGCCAAATTAAGCTCAACTTGGTCCTTTGAGCTATACGTAGAGGAGCTCATGGGCTTAAAAAGGAGGTTGGAGATGATTGAAACAAGGAATTAGGAAGAGGATAACAAATTCCATGAAGCCATAGAGTACACGAGCAAAATATAAAGAGAAAATAAACCACTTAAAGAGAAAAGTTTAAACATGGAAGTTAAATTGGAAACATGACAACAAGAACTGAAAACCATAAATTAGGAACTGGAGTAATGGAGGTCAATCAAGGATAAGATATTAGAGTTGGCAAGAGAAGAAGACACAAAACAAATAAAGGAAATTTAGTTATCCTTAGTTGCAATGGAATCTAAGGAGTTTGAACTAAGGGAAAGGATAAAAGAGGCCAAATCTTGGTCACAAGTCGTAAACAGGTTAATAAACAATCAAAAGGGAATCATTCAACAATAAATCAAAATTAAGATTAAGGAAGAACAAGACAATAATGACAAAGCTGCAAATATCAACATAAAATGGGTAAACGATTTCGAATAAAAAGAGAGAATTGACATTCTAACAAAAGAATTTCTTGGAGATAAGTTGGAATGGACTAGGAGTATTTAGCAGGAAAAGAGGATTGGAAAGAAGATAGATGGAGGGAAAGATAGACACATATGCGTTATACTAAGAATTACAGAGGATAAGAATATGATCCTTAGAATTATAAATTTTCTTAGAGGTACACAATTCTATCTAGATGAAGATCTCACCTTTGCTCAGCAGGAGAAACAAAGGAAGGAGTGGGAAAAAGTTAAAACAACAAGAAAAGGGGGAAATGGGCATGGTTGAAGAATGGAAAGACTCAAATCAACAACTATTTATCATAAGAAATGGGGTCACATGGGATTTCTTAAGTGTAGTAAGTTAGAATTGCAAAGGTTATCCATGGAGAAGAGGTCTTGGGGTGGGCCCATTGCAGAGGGAAAATATATATCATTCTAGTTGAAACACATGAGCATGCTGATTATGAGTTCCCCAATTTTGAAGGTTACAAGAAATTTTCATTCTGAAACAAAGGAAATGAAATAGGTAAAGGGCATGGTGGAGTTGTGGTAACTATAAATGAGAAGTGGCATGGTGTTGTAAAATTTGAAAAGAGGATTCCAATAAATATTACATTTGGCTGAAAATAAAGGTAAATGAGACAATTTTCAAGTTGGTTGCATGTTATTTTTCTCCAAAGAACTCTAAGCTCTACAAAATAAGGAAGTTAAACAAGGAAGACCCATATGCATCATTAAAAAAAATATTTCGAGAAATAATGCTAACAGGGGACTTCAATGTAAGGACAACTAATAATCAATCTTTATAACCAAGTAGTGGGGAAAAAGGGGAAAATAACCCTTTATGGTTGGAAGAAGGCGGTGATCAATCTTGGAAAAGATCTTTGCAAGATGGTAATGAGGGTGTTTCACATTTTGGAGCATAATTATTGGGGATGTCTAGTCTCTTTAGCATGGTTATTTGCAACAACATGAGAAGATGGTCAACTTCAGAGGGTATCACTTGCAAAACTTATAATGGTCAAAGTGTGGTGGATTATGTTCTTCCTCTCAAAATCTCACATCTAAAGTGTTGGGGTTTAAAATTGGGGAGTTCCTTATTGAGATGAAGTCAAATCACATGCCTATTTTTGTTAAGACAAATTTTGCTTATGGGAGCCCACACAATAGACATGACTTCCACAGGTAAAAGAAAATAATTATCAAGGGAAAAATCCTTATAAACTAGGAAAACAAGGACATCTTCAATGCTTCTCTTAAGCAACAATTTCATGAGATAAATAATACCTTAGAAGATGAAAAGATCAACAAGGAGGATGGAAATGTTCATAGTAGTTTGTTGATTCCTATAACGTATAAGGGTTTAGGCACATGTAGCAACAAATACTTTTCCTACAAACCCATGGTATGACAAAGAATGTAAGGAAACCAAGAGATCTATAAGAGGAAAATATTTAAACAAAGAAAACCAAAAAAATATGCAAAGATGATTCAAGCAAAAAAAGGGGAGAATGTAAATGCAAGAAGGAAGGACTTAATCTTTCTTGGAAAACATAAGCCCAAAGAATTCTGGAAGGAACTACAATAGAAAAAAAACAAAACTAAGAACAACATTACAAATGCCCAATGACTTAAGTATGCAAAGTTACTTTATGAGCGGACAAATGAGAAGAACTCTCCTCCCATAGTAAATTCATCGGTGGAGCTCTTCATGATGGATGACATCAAACAAGGAATAAATTAACTTGTGAGAAGTAAGACTAGTGACATTGACAGGCTTCAACCTGAATTATTAAAATGGGGAGTAGAGATCACAGATCCTCACATAAAAGGAACATTCAAAAATATCATTTGAGATGGATTTCTAGCTGATTGAATAACTAGTAGGGTAATTCCCCTTTTTAAAAGAAGGGGCATCAATAATCCATCTAACTATCACATTATTATAGTCAATCCCCTTCTTGGTAAACTTTTTGGGAGCATGGTGGAATGTAAAATCAACAATTGGGTAAAAAGTGAAGGAAAAAGAGCAAAAGGGCAAGCTAGTTTTAGACCTAAACACTCTCCCATTGATCATTGCACCAGTATTTGGAATTTGATAGAGAAAATATGGGACAAACAGGGGGAAGGAGCATATTTCTATTTTGTTGACTTCAAAAGAGCCTTTGATATAGTACCTAGAGTCAAGTTATGAAATAAAATAGAAGAATTAGGTATCCCTGACATGTATAGGGTGACAATGCAAAGACTATATGGGAGAGTTGGAGCCAAAACCAAAACTAGTGAAGGAATGTCCAAATGTTTCAGTAGTGACATTGGCATCAAGTAAGGATGCCCATTATCCCCTACTTTTTTTGGTTTATACATTGATAAATTAGAAACTTGGCTAAGCAAAATAGATGGAGAAAGGGTGCAACTAGTAGAATATGTGGTGAAATTACTTTTAAATATGTTGATGATCTCATCTTAATATCAAATACAACTCATGGATTGTAATGCCCCACTAGGGAACCCAAGAGATATTAATGTAAAATATAAAACTAAGTTTGTAGAATTTTTATTTTTTTTCTTAAATGTTTACAAACAATGATGAATAAACAAGAGAAAGTACAACATAAAGTCCATAGATACATAAACATAAATATAATCTCCATAGTAGATTACAAATCTCAAGGGTTCCTTGACGTAGAAACTATGAAATACAATTACAACCATAAATTACATATTACATCTGAAAGATAAATTACACATAATCATCAACATCAACTACACATGTCATAGGGTAAGTGATTATATTAAATTAAAAAGTATAAATAGGGAAGTACGAGGTCAAGGATAGAACTCCAAGAAGATAGGAAAGGAAGTAACTACAATCAGGATCATCCAGCACTGGAAAAAGGATGTCAAAGTCTCAAATGGTAAAAGAATCACTACATCCTGACCTTGTAGAAACCTATGGTTCTACTCCCACCGTGTTGAGGAGATAACATCAAATCTCATACAAATAGCAATACCAATCTATCAGGTAGACTAAGCAAGGATCCTAGAAGCTCTTATCTCAAGGGTACAAAATCATAAGTCAAAGGTACACATAATAACCCAGAGGCAACCAACACATGTAGGAAATCTAGAATGAAATCAGGGAAGTGTCATCACATGAGTCAACTCTAAGGTCACCTGGTAGCCTCCTTGGACTCCGGCCCCTAGTGACTCTATGTGGATCACTAGTCCTTTCATGCAGACAAAGAAAACCAACTATGCTAGACTCATCATCACTACTAGATGCATAAGCATCTTCTCCCACTCCCATCCTTAGCCTATACTAGCACTTGAGGCATGGACGAGGAATCATTATCTTATTAATTCATTTTAATCCCCATTTAATTTAATATTATCACTTGATTAAGTAACCTACTAAGGATACCTAGGTAGCCACTTTCGGCCCCTTTAACACCTAGATAACCTACCCTAGGTTTAATACTCTCAAATCATGACTCTAAGTCAAACATAATCTCATAATATCCAAAACTGGTTCCAAGAAGTAACAGGAACACATAATACAAATTCCATCATAAAATCAACTCCATAAGGTTGGGTCACATTTGATCAAATATCATTCAAGTATGGAAAGCAAATAAAAATAAACAATAATCTCTAATCCTGCCTCTAGTAACAGTTCTACTAGGCTGACATACTAATCCCCTCTAATCCCAAACGCAGAAGGCAAATAAATAGACAAATAATAGAATTTAATACAATAAACTAATTTGTGAATTTCATCACGAAATTAATTTACTCAATAATTACTAACAGACTATAATACATTTAAAACAAATAAATTCTAACCCTAACAAATCAATTTATAACATTAACAAAATAAATTGATTTTAGGAATTACAATTATTAACACAATATAATTTTATAGTCTAATTTATAAATAAATTAATTGCCCGATTAAATACATCTTCAAAATAATGTCACATTAGGCCATCAAAATAAATCACTTTAAATAAACAACATAATTATTAACATAAAAAAAATATGTATGCTTAATATACACGTCAAATAACCCATCTTAACTTTATTAATCTTTTTTTATTTTATTCTTTTATAATCTATTATATTTATTTTTTTAATTATATCAATTTAACAACTCTTAATATTTTATAAATTTGATATTTAATAATATTTTATAAAATTGAAAATTAAATAAAAAAATAAAACAACACAAATTACATGGGCGGACCCACAGGCCCCACCCTAGGGTGTCCTCATGACAACCTTGGCTATCGTGCGACAACCTATGCTTGTCGTGCAATAGCCTACGACCTACTGTGTGACAATCCCTAGGAATATCGACAATAGCCTTTGGGTTGTCCCACGACAATCCCAAGGATTGCCGACGACAGCCTAAGGGTTGCCATCGACAACTCTTAGAGCTGTTGTTTCGGTAGGGGGAAGGAGATTGGGGTGGCCCCCGCCTCCTCTCCCAATAATTTTTCTAAAACATTATTTTCAAAATAAGGCACATGAACAATTAATGTTCCAAAAACAGTGATCAATTTTTTTTTTATCTTTATTTAAAAATTTTTTGAGAATGCAAGATGGAAAAAAGTATATATATATATATATATATATATATATATATATATATATATATATATATATTTTCAATTACAGAGGGTAAATTTTCAACTGAATAAGAAATGAGTAAACATATATTTTTTTAAAAACAGACAAACTGAGAGTCTCAATTGCATAGTCAATCTGAGTATTTTCTAAAGTTTAATTGAGACTTTCTTTTCAACTCTAATGTCAGATCTAAATTTTCTCCAAATAAATCTATTGTAAAATTGAACCTAGGGTTTTCAAACAAAAATATTCTTTCACAAAATTTCAATAATCATTAAACCTAATTCCTATCAATTCCATAAATTCAAACCCTAATTGAAAACAAGCAAGAATTTAAACCAAGGATTGCATGCATACAAAAATTTCCTATAATCAAAATCTAGAATCTCAACATGAAGATAAATCACATGAACAATCCAAAACATTCAGATCTGACAAGCACAAAGAAAACACTCTTAGAATTACATGTAAATACAATTGCAAGGGTTATCAAACCCTACCTCAAACACCAAATAGATAAATTCAACGATGACCAGAAATGAAGACAAATCCAAACTCTTAGAAATTTGCACCAAATTGAAATCTTTCGTGCCCAAAAATTCTCCAAACCTGTGTGTTGAGAATAATGACCAAACCTTTACAATATAGTAAATTGAATTCCACATGCAAAGTTTGGAACTCAACTCCACTCAGAGCCTTCTTTCCA
Organism: Chamaecyparis obtusa; assembly: GCA_027943335.1. Taxonomy (NCBI): domain Eukaryota; kingdom Viridiplantae; phylum Streptophyta; class Pinopsida; order Cupressales; family Cupressaceae; genus Chamaecyparis; species Chamaecyparis obtusa. The sequence continues at coordinate 1,039,571 of BSBK01002409.1, forward strand.
TCAATTCCTAATTTTCTCTAATTTTAGTTATGAACTGATGCAGAGTGGTCAGCAAGAAACTTGGTCCTAAGGCCCAATCCACTTCAAGACACCAACTTGGCTCAATCAATCATTAAGGCACTGATTCCAATATGGAAATGTATAAACTCTGCAAAGAAAGGAATTAAAAGGTTTCCATGTATTCTCAACAACTCTGAAACATCACCCAACTTGATTCAAAATGCCCTCTTAGGGACAAGTTCACTGTTTTTCCATCAAACAAGACTCTCACTGTTTTAGACATTGTCAGACCAATCAGAGGTCAGGAACATCTTTAACATCATTAAAACAAACAATTTCAACCATTGGTTGACCACCCAAATGCTTGGAACTTAGAAATCCTTAATGCACCTAGGAACTCAATTAGGTCTCCTAAACCTGCTTTACCCCAATAACTTTGCAATTTAACAAATGACCAAATGAACTTATATGTTTTCTAGACACCCTTTTTGGTGTTCTAAATGACCTCCAAAACTCAGACCCTGATCTCACTCCTGCACCTCAGTTTCTTCATAAAGTCCTGCAGACCTAATGCATGCCTTAGGTGTGGGTTTCTTAACAAAGTCACTGAAAATGGGTTCATGAAACCAAGGTTAGAGTTTTAAGATATTCAACTCACTCTAGGCATTCAAGAAAAATAGATTTTGTGCTCCAACATCCATCGCTATGCTCTAATTTTTCAATATGCATCTAATTCCTAGTAAAAAACAAAGAAGTCTTTGATCTAGGGCTTGCTCCCAAAATTCACAGACTTCATATCCTATTCCAAAGCTTTTGAAATATGCAAATATACATGTCTAACCTTCATCCTACCAAAAACAAAGAATTTACAATGGATAAAACTCAAGTTATGGCCATGTACACAGTCAATACCCTGAAAATGAGGGTTTCACACAGCAGTTTTAGAAAAAAATGCTATAACTTTGATTTAAAACAACTTAAATTTACCAAACCAACTCTCAAGGCATCTGATGGAATTGCTCCAACTTTTAGAGGGTTTTATTGACTCCTCCCAATCCGTACATCCGTACTGTAGCAAGAAAATACACTGAAATGGCTCTGAAAACAGTCTTTCTTTATTGATTTCGAAAGCAAACTTCATAAAAATGTCTTCTCTATGTTTCTTCGATCACTGGAGGCATCAAATAGGCTCTGCAGACGTTGGTTTAACCATCTAGTGGTTATAACCAGTTTAACCAATCCCAAAACAAAAAAATCTGCTTAGCAACTTTTTAAAGTTGCATTACAACTTTTGAACAAAATCTGCCGATAAGGAAATAAGTGTGATTTGTGACTTTATGGACCTTATGACATTTGTTTGAGACTTCCAAAAACAACCTAAAGGTACCTAGGAAAACATTTATTCAAACCAAAAATGCACCCATGGACCAAATAATACCCATGATTTATAGTTCACCAAGGGGTCTTAGTCCATACAAATGGATGGGTTAAAAGGAGATTTTAATCAATCCTGTAACCATTATTTAAAACAAAAGAACTTAAACATTATGCAAAATGAAACATCTTAACACATTTTAAAACCATTAGTCTATCAATCATTGTCCATCACAAGGTGACACGATGAAACTCTAGTGCTTGTTCCAACTGATAGGATTGAATGAATCCTTCTTCACACCTTTATCAGGGTCTTTGGTCTGCATCAGTGATGCCCCTGCATCATGAACTCAAGTCTAATTTTCTAATTGCTCCTGTTAAACCACTTAACTCAAAATTGACTAATTTTTTTTATTTAACTTATTTCAATTTTGATTGTGCAACTTAATGCATTCGAATTAAATTAAATAATAACATTTAGTCTACTTTAATTTTTCAGATTTTATTTAATTTCTCAATTAATAAATTCCTTTTAATTCGAGAAGTTAAATTTACCAATAATTAAATCTAAAGTGAATGTATTTAATTAATTTTTATTAATTAAATAGCTTTATTTTTATAATAAGCCATTTAATTAAAAATCATTAAATTTAATAAATACATTTAATCAATTTCTATTAATTAAATACTCTCACATTTAAATAGCTAAAAATAACAAAATCTAATTTATTTAAATTAAACAATTAATCTAAATAAATTATCTAATTATAGCAATCACATCAATAACTAAAATTCAATTGAACTTAAAGAACCATAACCATGCTCAAGGAAGGGACTATAAACTCATGTCACCCAGACGAGTTTGGAAAGGGTAAAATATCATAATCTTGTCCACTATTTTAGGACAATAGAATGGCTTGGGTTGAGATTTAGATTTGAATATTATCTCCCCTCTTTTACTATTGAGACTTGCGATAGGGCACGCTCATCCTGACAATTCAAGGAAGTCGATGTCCGGTACTTGCAAACCTGCATACAAGACCATCATGTACATACATGTATATAAAACAAGCAATGATGGGGATCAAGACATCGTGTGGATCCCGCAAGCAGGTAACTACGACTCCGTCCCTCAACCATATCAAACACGCTAAAGAGGAAAATAAAAACATACATGATAACCATACACAACAAGTATGAGGTAAGTATAATCGTAATCATAAGCATAATTTAAAATATGTAAATTATCATCATTAAATAACTAACATCATCTAACTGCATCAATATAACATCCATAATTATTCATTTATTAAAATCACCATGTAGAGTCATACATCCAAAAATTACATAATAACTGAAATATCAACGCACACATAAAAATGGCCTAAAAGAGTTTGACAATATAAAACTGAGAAACAAACTATGGGTGGGCACTACATGGATTAAGAGGTCATTTAAGAGCCTTAGAACACTTTTGTTAGGAGGTAGGGATGTAAGTGGACATTACCAAAACTAAAATCATGATTTTCTTGTTAAAGAGGAAAGAAAAGCAAATTACCTTTCTTTTTGAAGGCAACCTATTGGAAAGGGTGAAATAATACAAATATCTATGGATTGACTTCTATTATAAGCTCAGTTAGGAGACTTGCAAAATGGAAAGGATACATGGAGGGTGGAAAACATCTTATCCACTCCAAAATAGGTGCAGAAACATAGAACTATGGGACTAGAAAACCAAGAAAACTCTTTTTGGTTTACTAGTTACGTCAGTTGTTCTTTATGGTTGTGAAGTCTGGAGAGGCAACATGTCAAAATGTGGATGGAGACAGTTAGAGAGAATCCAGAAGTACCTAATCACAAGTAATCTCAAAGTTAAAACTTCAATGCCATATGATATCCTTTTAGCAGAAGCAAGTACTTATCCATCAAAGGCATCAATGATAACTCAACTAATAAGCTTTTTAAAGATGGTTGAAAATATGGGTAACCAACACTCACCCAAAATTGTAATGAATGATGACCATGACTATATGAAGAAAACTTGGATGAGTGGTTGAACAAATGGAAAATCGAACTGTAGGAGTGCCTAATACCACTGAGGAAATAAAAAAATTTGTTATAGAAAAGTTTCAAAGTGCCATGTAGACTAATCACATTAGTAGAAAAAATGATTACTACATCAAAGAGTTTAATCCAACTTGGGAACATTGAGATAAAACTTATTTAGGGCTTGCTATTAAAAGGAAAGCAAGGCTATTAGTGGCACAATTGAGGACGGGTTCACATCATCTAAGGTGCGAGACAAGTACGTGGAAGAGACCCGAAGAGTTATGGGAAGAGAGAACTTGTATGTTTTGCAGGATGGGTATAAAAGAGACATAATAACACTTTCTCATAAAGTGCGTAGTGTATGAAGATATCTGTGATTAATACAAATTCATCTCAAAATCCAGCAACACACAACTTATTTGATGAAGATAAGATAAATCAAACTACTAGCTTTCTAGTCAAGATCTATAAAAAAAAATGACATTAAAAGAAATATAGATATAGAAAGAAGTCAAGACTTTGATCCTTGAGTCCCATAGACTAGGTAATCAATCTTGTGCACGTCATATAAATCTTTCATCCATTCCCACACGCACAATTACCTCACACCTAAAAACGCAGCTAAACAAGACACGAAAACTCTACAATTAAATTAAAATAATAAATGCGTCTCTCAATACAAACAAATTACGAACGATTTGGACAGATTGAATGACAATTGGCGTCATTTTGGGAGCCCAGGACAACAGGAGCTCTTCGTGTTCTCTTTACTCTTTTTACTGTAGGTCAACGGATCGATCCTCGGGGCCCCCGGCTGCTGCAGCAGAAAGAAAGAGATGATGGCTCTGATAAAGGCAATTTTGAAGTTCCAGCCCACGACTTCAGTGCTATGTCGAAGTACATCAACAGTTGCATTCGCTAATAATACTTCTTCTTTTTCTCCATTGTCAAATTTGTCATCTGCAGCGAGCATTGAGGCAGAGACAGCCGTCACAAATGGCCCAAGAAATGACTGGACAAGGCCACAGATTCAGTCCGTTTATGATTCTCCCCTTATGGACCTCCTCTTTCACGGAGTAAGTTTTTCTTATCGTTTTGTTTTAACCATTTCAGCCCGCACGCACCATCAGGCACGTTTGATTAGCATTTAATGCTATTAGGTTATCATTCTCAACCTTAGAGGTCAAGTGTTGTTTCAGTTTTTTAAATACTCGGATCAGTTTACGTACTTTAAGGATCAAATGTCCTCGGTTTAGAACCTGTTTCTTGTAAATTTAAAGTTACACCAAAACCCGTATAATGTTTGGGTGGGACAATTAACAATTCATTGATTTAATAGTTTTGGGGCTTCCGCAGCCCATAATTCAACATCTCATCGGTATTTAAGGGTTTTAGGCTGTTGCCCTTAAGCTTAAAGCTCAAATCTCTTGTCAATTGTTCTCAGTGCTATACTTGGGTTACTTGTAAATTAAAATTTACATCAAAATATTAGTTGCTTGTGAATTCAAATGTACACCAAAATACCATAAACCATGTTGGGTGAAGCACTTTCAATTTTTTTATTTTATTAGTTTAAAGGCTTCCACAGTACCATTTGTTCAGTATTGTAAGGTTATTAGGTTATTGTCTCTTATCAGAATGCTCCAATGTTATATCAGTTGTCGACAGTAATCAAGTCAGTTTGTTTGCAAATTTAAAATTTAGTCTAAAATGCATACCACAGTTGCATGAGGCACTTACAATTTTTAGAATAACAGTGTGCTATCCAAGTCTGTAATTGGGGGCTATTAGGTTATTTTCCTTAATCCTAAAGTTGAAGTCACATAGCAGTTGCCCAGCACTCTAATCGCTTTAGTTTTAAATGCAAATTTACACCAAAATACCATACCAAAGCATTGGGTGAGGTACTTAGAATACTACGAGTTAAGAATTTTGTGGCTTCCAAGGTCCAAACTTAACATCTAGTCACAGTATTTAAGGTCATTAGGTTATTCTAATATCACTAAATAGGGATAAAGGAAAAACAACAATATCTATAAAAATATGCAACAAAAAATTGCAAATAAGATACCCTTTAACAAACTCAAATTTAGACTTAGATTGTTGATCTGGTTTTAATGCTAATTTAAGTAAATTTTTGATCATTTCTGAGTGTTGAAAAGTCGCAACAAACGCTTTAAATGTGGTCAGAATTTTGAAATCAACTTACATTGATTTTTCCTTATTTTCTGAAATTAATTGATGCAGCGAAAATTTCTTTAACAATTAACATAAACATTAGAGAGCAAAAAAAAACACAGAAGATTTTTTAGAATTTCAATCTTTCTTTATTATTCTTCCAACTACTCCGCTGCTACAATGAGAGAAAACAATAATTTAAGTACAAATCCAAAATTACCTTTTATGACAGTTTTTTTCATAAAAAAATGTTTTTTGCCAATTTTGATAATTTTTAAAAAACTTGAAAAAAGCTAAATTTTTCCGTGAAGTTTCCCAAAACTAAGATAAGATGAACTGCCAACTAACCTTCAAAATTGAAAATAAGATTTTGGAGTTATTAAAAAAAATAATTTTTCTAAAAAACTAAAAAAACACTAAAATCTTAAAAAGTCACTAAAAGCTCCTGCATCATTCTCCTTTGGTTGAAACAAACACATCTCCTGCAAGTTGTTTTTGAATACATGCTTCTTGTCTGGATCTAATCCTTCCCATTGTACCAGATATCTATTGTATTCACCTTGGAGAGTATTAACAGTCTTCTTATCTAAAACTTGTGCAATCTTTTCCTTTTTCTTGCTTGGTATTGTCTCATAAGCATTATTATTGATTTTCTTGAAAATTTTGTTTGAACCAATTTTCTTTGTCCTGCAACTTCTTCTTGCAACTGGTGGAGGTGTTTTGTATGACATGGGATGTCTCTTTTTGGTGGAAGATCATCAGGTAACTTTGCTGCAATGACATCAACAAACTCTTCCAATATATCAGTTGACTTCAATGGTACTGGCAAATCTTCCTCTTCTCCCTTTTGCACTACCTATGCATAACAACACCCTATTACCTTCAATTCTTTGACAAGTCCTTTTTCAGACAACATACTCTCACCCTTTCCATCATCCTTGAGAGGCAACACGATTACTTTAGATCCATCCTTCCAAAAGGTGTATGTATTTTTACCCCCATCATGAATAACTTTCCTATCATATTGCCAAGGTCTTCCTAGTAAAACATGGCGTGCATCCATTGAAATGATATCACACCACACCTCATCCTTATAGACTTTTCCTATGAAAAATTTAATAAGACACCTCTTATCTACTGTAACTTCAGTCCCCTTTTTGAACCATGCAATATAGTAGGGGTGAGGATGTTTTTCACACTTCAAATTTAGTTTATCTACCATTTTTGTAGAAACCATGTTCTCACAACTGCCTCCATCAACAATTACCTGACATACCTTTCCTCCTGAAGTGCATCTTGTGCGAAATATGTTGGTTCAAAGCCATGAATCATCAGAAAATTTCCCTTGCACCTCCTCCTTTGATGGAATTACCATTGTCCTCTGTAATATCCCCATATTTGTATTTAATAAATGAATAAATAAAAAATTAATTAAATATTTTAATAATCTTAATCGATGTCATTATAAGTGAATAATTAATAGTTTATCAATGAACATGTCAATTGCCAATTTATAAACTAATAGACCCGGATATGAAGACAATCATCCGACGATTTCAATTAAGGATTTTTAGACTAAGGCAACCGACATAGGTGACCGTCTATACATGCCGACCAGCGAAAGTACGAAGGAAACATAAATGACGGAAATAATAACAATATACGTATTGTCGGGTGCTATTACCACAGAAGACGACATGGACATTGCGACAACCTAGGTAAGTAACTCCATGATGATTGGGTTGGCCAAAGACCAACGTTAATAACCAGTCATCATTTTTGGAACAACTTACATGATCATAAGAGTAAAAAATAATTAATAAGGAATTAATCAACTAAGTTGAAAGGGAGTTGTGGTAATTACAGAGATGATTATGGGCGTAGGAATTGGTTCGGTGGAGTCATCGATAACATTAATAAGTTAATAAAGATCTTAAATAAACATAGATTAATAGAAAAACAATTAGCCACCGATAACTAACGTTGGTTATTGATGAAGGGAGGCGTCTCTTCAAGACACACCTCTTCTCCCCCAAATCGCACATATATATATGGTGATCATATGATTCGATCAAGGCATAAAAAGAAAATAAGAATATTATCTGCTATTATATAAAGATCGCTCTGTGTAAGAGCTCTTGCCTATCAACACTATATCTTTTGTACAAGCATATAAGACACGTCTGGGGTCTGAGGCTATACGATAGGCTTAGTCAACAACATTTCACCATACAGTGATATGCCCACATTCCACATCAGGTAGACTGCTCCAAGATGCTAAATGTCCAGTTATGTATGATTAAATTTGTTAATTAATATATATGTATATATATATCCCTGCTCCGCCTTCTTATCACGGGCTGAATTGGAAGGAAGAGAAAGGTGTCTTCAAGGAGAGCTGGTGTAAATCCCGCCAATAGCTTCTGTCCCAAAATAGGGTGGGGGTCAGCGTCCCAATAGTTTGGGCTTGGACCTGTAAACCTTGAGGGAGCCTATTGGGAATGGTCTCTAAGCGCCTTGATCACATTCAAGAAATCATCCTAATCAATTTGACCGGGTAATTAGTTAAGACCTGGGATCATCCATCTAGGCATAAGAATGAACATAAGATCTATTAATTTGTCTTTTTCATTAGAATACTAAATAGATCTATATGAATAGTAAGTGAGCTAGAGAGATCCAAGATTACAATCTAACAAGGATCATTACATCCTCCTCAGCATGAGACTTTCTCCTACAATTTGGTGATACCTCTTGTTTTGCTCCATTCTCAGCTTGAGCTATATTCACCCTGGATGGTCTTTCTTGATTCATCTCTTGCATGTTATAATTGGAGCATTCAAATGCTGACATTCTTCACCACACATAAAACAAGTGAATGGTCTTCTTTGGCCTTCCCATCCTCTACCGCTGCCATAACCTCGACCTTGCTGAAATCCCCTTCCTCTTTGTTGATTTGATGGAGTTCGGTGGGTTTCTTCTTGTCTCTCTATTCCTTGGGATGACTCTTCTTGATCATAACTTGAACCATCACGCAATGGGATGATGTACCCCTTCTCACTCCTCTATTTCTTTGAAAACATTGGCAACTTTGCTTTTCTTCGGCCTTTAAGGCAAGCTAGTATGCCTCTTTCATGCTAGTGACTTGATACATGCTCAACTCATCTTGGATAGAAAACTTCAAGCCATTAACATACCTTGCAACCATCTGTTCATCAATTTCATTGGGATCCACACGAATGGATAATTTATAAAATTCATTTGTATACTCTTCTACAGTAGATAGATTTTGCTTTAAATTTTGAAAACTACGAAAGAGGGTTTGCGTATAATCTACAGGTAGAAACTTCTCCCTCAATTTCTTCTCCATCTTTTCCTAGGTTCTTATTTTCTCCTTTCCCTTTCAGATTCTTTCCTTCTGTAAGTGATCCCACCAGATCATTGCACGCCCTTTTAATTTTGTATATGCAAATTTTACTTTCTTCTCCTTTATCATATGCTTCCACTCAAAGAACTTCCCCATGTTGTTTAGCCAATCTTTGAGCTTCTCTCATTTAAGACTACCTGCATAATCAGATACTTCAACTTTTATGCCATCATTTCTTCCTTCTAATGCTCTGAGAATCCTTTCCTCAAAAGATAGTCAATTCATTTTCTCATCCTCTTCTTCGACCTTTGCATGTTGTTCAGGTCTTCTCCCATGGCTTACTTTGTCATTTGAATAATCTTCTCTTTGTCTTAGCCCTTGATTTGAAAGCATTTTTGTAAGATGTGCAACTTGCCTTTGGAGTATTTGCATGTCTCTATGCATCTGCGTATTGCCTCTTCCTCTTCCTCTCCCAACCATCTTCCTGCTTTGATACCATATGATGCAGCCAAAATTTCTTTAACAATTAACTTAAACATTAGAGAGCAAAAAAAACATTGAAGATTTTCTAGAATTTCAATCTTTCTTTATTATTCTTCCAACTACTCTCCGCTGCTACAATGAGAGAAAACAATAATTTAAGTACAAATCTGAAATTATCTTTTTTGGCCATTTTTTTCATAAAAATTGTTTTTTGCCATTTTTGGTAATTTTTAAAACAACTTGAAAAAAGTTGATTTTTTCCATGAAGCTTCCCAAAACTAAGATAAGATAAACAGCCAACTAACCTTCAAAATTGGAAATAAGATTTTGAAGTTATTAAAAAAAATAACTTTTCTTAAAAACTAAAAAGAACACTAAAATCTTAAAAAGCCACCTAAAAGCCCTTGCATCATTAATATGATTAATAGTATTCAGATTTAGGCACAAAATTTCTCAGAAATATCTTCAATCTCTAGCCATCCTTGCCAAAACCCTAGAAAACTAATAGATCTGTCTCACTTGTCCTTTTAGTTATTTAATTTTAATGATGCTCGGAAACAAGAAGACACATTGCTGTAGATAAGCCAAATCTGATCCTGATGTTCTGAATCTCACCTCCAATATGACATCCAAATCTGATAAAGAATTGTAGCTCTGAAAATGATGTGCTAGGGCATCACAGATCAAAGCCCTTCCTTCAAAACACACCTTTCTGACTAGGGGAGCCCATATGTCTCTCCAAAACAAGGCAAACTCAAGGATCTCAACTTTAAGCAAAAGATTGCAGTAGCAACAGATAAAAGTCAGGTAACATAATGAGCTTTAAAGAAACCCTAGAAAGTTATATCATAATCTCTAAAAGAATGATCTTATCTCAGCCATAGATTCATTGCAATCCCATTCAAATGCTCCAAATAAAACCCTTAAAAATGAGCCAATAGGCTCCTCATTTTCCATTCCCTCTTGAACCTTTTTGCACATAATAAAAATCACAAGGCATCTGTCTTAAGTCATTAAATTGAAAGTCATTAAACTCAAATGGGGGAATAATAAGTCTTTAGGCTAAGAGTCATTTAAGTTGCATAAACAAACATGTCGACAACTTAAAATCACTTAAGTTGCATAAAAAGACATGTCCACAGCACAAGAATAGAATAAAGAGCAATCCAAAGACTCTAACACTTAGCCAGTGTTGTGCTATGTCCTCTTCCTCTTAGGTAAACCAAGGAAAGGACAACCAATGCATAGTTAAGTCTTGTGGCTTGAGTTGGCGACATTACAATATTCTCCTTGATCTTATGTTTAAATGCCATATCAATTGTAGTCAGGTACTCAAATTGGTTTAATTGCAAATGTAAATTTACACCAAATGCCATTACTGCAGTCTTGGATGATGCACATTTTAAAGCTTACATAGTTTGTGATATAACAATTGATAAGTATGTTAAGGTTGTAAAGTTTTTTCTTCAATTGTATATTTATTATTTTAGATTTTCATAGTTAGACATAATATCATGTAATAAGTAGGAGACATTTTCCACATTAAGTCAAATTATGATATTGCTATCAGGATTCAATTGTGTAGTTTTCAAGTCAAACTCATTGACCCATGTTTCATGGTAGTGGCTCACAAGAACCCATCTCTCATGAGAATGAATGAAACACTTAGCACTTGTTGCATCTAGGTGATGCCTTTAAAAGAAAAATCATTGAAAACAAGCTTAAACACTTTAGCAATGAAACTTTTAAAACTATTGTAAGCTGCTGTTGCAAACTCTCAAGACATGGTGCCATCGAGGGAACTGTTGATGTGAGTTTTGTTCCACTACAACATGTAGAATCAAACACTCAATGTTTCTAAGCAAAACACTAAATATTCAATCCTCTCTTGAATAAGGTCACTTCTTATGCTAAGCTTGCAAAGTAAGATAATGAAATGACTACAAGGTTTCTTCTATCGTGGATAATCGCTTAGTGAAATGATGTGATTTGTTGGAATCACTAAGGGGACTTACATTGTTTCTCAAGACTTGTTAATTGAGTTTCTAAAGATTTGGCTTCACAATGTGCAATGAAAATATGATTTTTGATTTCCAACTCTTGAACTGTCAACTTAAACTTAAACTTCTTCTACTTCTACTTCTAACTCTGAATGAAAGGAAGTATGGATGACTTGGACTCTACTAGGTGCAACTTTATCAGTGACTCCACCCATCTAGTGCAAGCTTCTAAGGTATACTCAAATGGTTTTCAAATCAATATCTCCTCTTCAATCCCATCAATGGATTCAAACTAAAGATTGAATATCAATTGAAGTTAAGTACAATCATTAGCTTACCACACAAGGCACACTTACAATCAGCAATAGGCTAGTGGCCTAGTTTATATTTGAGTCAAGCAAGTAAACATTCACAATTTCTTTCATTCAACTAAGCTACTTCTAAACAACATGAAATGAATTCTACTCCAAGTGAGGATTGAGGAAACCATGCAACCCTATAAAGCAACATTAAGTGATCCACCATGAAGACCAACAATTGATCATCAATCACTTTGATAGCATTATGGCAACAATTTCAACAAGTCTCTCCCTTAGCTAACCTAATTTAGTCCAATCTCCTCTAATCTAATGAGTTGCAAATGAGAAGGCCTTGGCCTTTTATAGTTGCTTGATTACAATGAAGTGTGAAGATCAATTCAAGATCAAGGGCCAAGATTTATCCCTACAAACCCTAATTAGGGTTTCCATCCTATCAACCAATTACATGAAGTTTCCACCCTGTGGGCCAATAAGAAAATTACAAAACTTTTGAGAGCCAATGAGAAAATGATACACTTGGCACAGTATGATTGAATTTGCTTGAAACTAGGATTTTCTGATTGGTTGAAGACAAGTAGGTGCCACCTCAGCATCCTTATCTCATAGACTTGATCAATCCTTTGGTGAAGAGAAAATATCTCTTGATACTCAACATTATCAAGCCTTCGATTGTGATGGCATATTCCCAAATTGCTTCATCTTCTTTCCTGGAGATTTTTTCATTGTCATGACTTGAACTTGCACTTGCAAACTTGAACCTTGACTTGAATCTCTTGCATCTTTGTGAACTTGAACTTCATCTTGCCTTGAACTTGACTTGGGTCTTTCTTCTCATTGGGAGTCCTCGAGTTTGAGCAATCTCTTCCTTGCTTTCGTAGCTTCTCCTCCTCCAATGATCACCTTGCAAAACCAAGAAAGAAATTGTATTAAGTTCATGAAAGGATGAAAGAATCTGAAAGCTTCACGAAATGAAATCATGTTAACATCAAGCAAACATGGATTTATCAAGTTCCTTCATCCTCTTACAATGCAAAACAATCTTGTTCTACAACTTGAAATCTGGAACATAACTAAGATTTTCAATTCAAAACATGCCCAGATTTCACTCTTACTACCCTCCCCATCTCAGATTTTGAGAAATCTGCCTTTATGTGCAAGAACTCTGCCTCTCAAAGCCCTCGAAATGAACTTGTTGTAGTCATAAGATAGCTGCTTTCATCCCAAAGAAATTCATTCTCAGCCCATGATGGTTCGCTGCCAGCTATAGAGATAGTTTGCTGCCTTAGGAAGGAAAAATCCCTGCCCAAAATTGCTATCTTGAAAAGGAAATTCGCTGCCAATTCTAAGAGAGAATCACTGCCTTAGAGCAGAGACAAAATTGTCTTTATGTGACATCAAACTGAATTCACCCTTCCCTACTTATATAGGCAAGTGGATTTGAAAAGGCCCAACCCTCTAGGCAGGCCGATTTGGTTTCTTTGATCCAATGAAAATTATCTAAATTAATTAATTCTCACCTCCCTTAGGCTGACTTGCTTGAGGTAAAATGACAATTTTAAATGTTTGGCCATCTTTTATTAAAATCGCTGCTTGTTGATCCTTGGATGAGCCTTCATATGGAGGGGGCGGAAATCTGCTATGCTTGAGGATTTTATCCTCAGGGATGGCGGAATTCCACCATCCTTGAGGAATTACTTCATTTGCATACCTTGATTCTTCATTGAATTTGTCCAAGATTCAACTCTCAAATTGTTTTGATCTTTATTTTGCTCTTAGAGAGCAACTTTCATTCATATTTCACCATTATGTGCAAGGCGAAATTTTAGTTGGGACGGGGATTTTATTCTAAGGAATTTCTTCAATCAGATTTCAAAACTTCCTTATCAACCTTCCAAGATTACAAACTCTTCCCTTATGGCCCGTTTGTTTGCTGGAATTAGACTGGAATTGGGCTTGTCAAATCCCGGAATTGATATTTTCGATGTTTGTGTTCAAAACATGAAACTGGAATAGGGATTTGTTAATTCTCATTTACCCCCAAAACCAGCACTTGAATCTTCCATCTAAATAGGTGGAATTGGAAAATCAATACCAATTCCACTTAAATGGGAATTGGGGTTAAAGCAAAATTTATAATATTTTGAAATCCATATGCAAACAACATTTTCCATTTTCTCATTATGAAATCCAGGTGAACCAAACGGTTCCAGCCATATTCCAAAAACCATTTTCTGAATTTAAAACTTCCAGAATTGTCAAATATTGGAATTTGACAATTCCAGCGCTATTTAATTCCAGCAAGCAAACTTTCTCAATTCTTGATCTCACCATGATCTGATCTATCCATCTTAAAGAGGAGGCGGAAATGAAGGGGGGAAGAGGATTGTGGAATCCTTTGGGGTGGCGGAATTCTACCACTCCCAAGGATTTTCTTCATCTTTTTTCAAGTCAAAGTGTTTCATTATTTCCATATCCAAAACAGATTTTGTATGCTTCTTCAAGTCCCTTTTCTCCTTGTTGCACCAATAGAAGTGATTTGATTGAATTCTCAGCCTATTTCCTTAAGGCGGAAATTCTAATGGTGAGAGGATTTTATCCTTGGGGATGGCGGAATTCCATCATCCTCGAGGAATTGCTTCATTCCCAAAACTTGTTTCATTTCCCCTTTAACTTCGCCAATGTTGGACTTCATTTTCCATAGTGCAGATCTGATTTGGTTGAGTCTTATGTTCACTTCACATGGGGTGGGATTTGAGGTGATAAGAGGATTTTGTCCTCAGGGATGGTGGAATTCCACCATCCCTGAGGAATTTTGACTTTACTCAACTTCTTCAAATCTTAATTTTAGTCCATCCTTCATCCTCTTAATTCACTTAGTCTCCCACTACTTGCTTTTGATTGAATTTGTCCTTTGTTCGATGGAATCAATGTTGGGATTTGCTTCTAGTTGAGGGTGGAAATTTTACTAGTTAGAGGATTGGGAATCCTTGGTAGTGGGTGGATTTCGTCCCTACTTGAGGATTTTGACACTTTCACCAACAAACTCCGCCATATTCCTTCTTCATCCATCTATCACTTGCAATATTGGTCCCAAAATTCCATTTCATCCCCATTGCCCTTTACCATGCTTTCGAGTTGCTTTGAGTTGCCTCCACCAAGATGGTAGAATTCCGCTTATCATGAGGATAATAATCTTGGGAGGTGGCGGAATTCCGCCACTTCCAAGGATTCCCTCTTGTATCATTATTTTCCAGACTTAGTCATTTTTTCAGCTCAAGGGCGGGAGGTTTTATATAAATATAACATTTAAGTATTTTCCTTTCTTATATTTTAAGTTATATTTATATAAATACCGTCACGATGTTTGAGATAGGTTTCAACTTCATATGAGTTATAATTAAGATTCTAGATTTTGGGGATTTTCAAAAAATTCAAGACTTAGCCAAATTTCAGGATTCAGCACGCCTTCAAGAGTGTTATCTCCCACAACCCATCCTGGCTTTCTAAGGTCAAATTGAAGTTGGAACAAGGATTTCCTAATGATTCTAACTCATTTCCTCACAAATCACTTGGTTTCAACTCCATCTCCATGACTATCTTTGCCCAACTTTTGCTTACATCCCAGGCAAACTTGATTTCCCAGTAGGCCAAAATTGGTCAAACTCACTCTCAAACTTGGAGACTTGAAAATTGCTACCAACTAAGACTACTTAAGACCACCTAAGAGAAACTAAGACCACCACTACTGCTAAAGCAAAAAGAAGGGGTCTCCATTTGCAATGGGGCGATGGTGTGAAAGCCTCACAACAGGGACTACGGCTCCTGTTTTTTTTTGTAGTAGTCCACGAGATATCTGTTGTGAGGTTTTCACACCATCGCCCCAAAATATTTGGGGACCCCCAATTTTTTGAGCAAGCCTTGGCAATTTTTCCTAGATCCGAGAGTTTGGGTGCCTTAGCGAATTTTGGGTGATCTAGAGGTTTTGGAATGAGAATTTTACACTTTGAATGTTTTTAAAGTGCCTGGGGGGGTATTGCTTGTTTTCTCCTTGTGCGAAACCTTGGTTTTCTTAAATAGTCGATTTTGTCTCCAAGCCAAATGAAATTCGATGAGAAAATTTTATTTTAATATCTGGCGGGATAAAATTGCAAATTTTGGACTTGATTAAATTTTAAAAATTGATGAAATTGAATAACTTGAGATTTTCAAAATTTAATTGTGAAATTGGATATTTTTTTTAAAAATCTTGTAAATTGTTGGTAGAGAAAAGTGGAAATTAAATAAAAATTTGATATTAAATTGCCAAATTTGAGTTTAATTGCCAAATAGAGATAATAAATTGCAAAATATAAAAAATTAATGGCCAAATGGAAATTAAATTGCTAAATGATTTTTTGGGTTGCAAAATAATAAAAATTAATTTTTGTTGTCATGATTAAATGCATTTATTTGGCAATTTTAAAATAATTAAAATCATATTTTTGGGCTGAGTGTTTGTAATTTAAAAATTTAATTTGGGCTCCTTTGTGTGTTAAATTCAATGTATTTTAAGGCCTAAGAGGTGTGAAATTCAAGGCAAGTTATTGGGTCCACAATGGGGAAGGTTTAAAGCTATATTAGAGGCCTAAATGACCTTTTTTCAAAATTTCAATTTTTGGGCTTTTGATAATTTCGGATTTGGCTTATTTAAATCCATAATTTTGCACAATTCAATGCAAGTGGCTTTCTTAATTTAAATCTGCCCTTTCCTTAAATTAATTTAATTTTTTTGGGGCCATGGCTTGGTTAATTTCAATGTTTAGGGGCCCATATGGATTATTTTTTTTTGGAGTGGCTCAATTTCATTTTAAAAGGAAAATTAGCATGCTATTGCACAGATTTTTGTTTTTGCAATGGGCTGGCCCAATTTTAAATTAAAATTAAATACCCAAGGCTATGTGATTTAATGCATTTAATTTGGGTTATATGTTTGGCAATTTAATTGATTTTATTTTCCCTCCAATGCAGGTCAGCCCTATTTGAAGAGGCAAAAAATTAGTATAAAAGGAAGGCTTGTCTCCTCATTTTCTCATTCATTTCTTGCTTGTCTCTTGGCAGCCAAGGAGGAGCTCTTGGAGCAGCAAAAGAGTGAAATTTTGCAAGGAGTGCATTTTTGGTGTTGTCTTCTTCTTTTTTGGAGGAGAATTTGTTGGTGTAGAGGAGGATCGGTTTAACTTAATTTATCTCTTCGATTGCTATCTTTTCATTGGCGTTGATTGTTTGGGTGTCGGAGATAAGTTTCATTTTGGGAGAGAAGGCTGGCTCATTAAGCGGATTTCTCGATTGTCTTGATTGGATTTTTTCCCAAAGGGAATTAATACCAAAATAGGAGACAAGGAAGATATGATGCCCAAAACCATCTTCTTCTTGAAATTGAAGCGAGTCCGAGACACTAACATCGGTACCATTGACATGATACAATTGAGAGATAGGTTGAGAGAGGCCAGTCCTCTATGGCAAAGAAGATCAGTTTAACTTATTCTCTTTAATTGTTATCTTTTCTTTGGTGTTGTTCGTTTGGGTGTCGGAGATAAGTTCCGTTGAGAGAGAGAGTTGGTTCTTTAAGCTGATTACTCGATCGTCGTGATTGGATTTTTCCCCTCTTCTTGCTTGCTATGAATCACTCCATAGCGGATGCTAGTACAAGCAAGAATCCAAAGGGACTAATACCAAAATAGCTGACGAGGAAGTTATTATGCCCACGACCACTTTCTTCTCGAGACTAAAGCGAGTCCGAGACACTAACATCGGTACCATTGACATGATACAATTGAGGGATAGGTTGAAAGAGACCAATCCTCTATGGCAGGAAGAATCAGTAAGGGTGGAATTGTATAAGGAGTTCAATATACCCCGGCAGTGGATTTGGTGCAGCTAGGCAGGGCTTGGCTGTTGGTGCAAGCTAGTTTGGTTACAATTGAGAAGGCAAGAATAATGAAGGAGGAAAGCGAGAAGATAGGTTGATGGGGTTAAGTTTAATTTCAAGGCGGTGGCCAAGAGCAAGGCTCTCAAATTGCAAAGAGGTTCACATCCAGGCAAGCCACCTAGGCCAAGGCAAGATTACCCCAAGTGCATGGAGACCTTAATCTTTCAAGGTCAAGACATCAAGTACAACCAAGTTCAAGTGGTGATGAGAAAGTTTCTAAGGACAAGCTCAAGCATCCAAGGCTTCACCTCATCTCAAGGATTAAATAAATTTATAAGATAAGGTTGATGAGGTGGCAATTTCATGTGCATGCAATCAAATCATGCCAAGTGTCCTATGTTCTCATTGGTTGACAAATTATTGTAATTTTCTCATTGGCCCACAAAGTTGGTGCCCTCATGTAATTGGTTGAAAGATGGTAACCCTAATTAGGGTTTGTAAGGTTTAATCTTGGCCCTTGATTTTGCCTCTTAATCTTGGCCACTCGTTGTAATTTTGAGCCTCTATATAAGGCCATTTGTTCTCATTTGTAAAGAGAGTTATGTTGGAGAATTGTTGCCAAAATACTATCAAAATTGTTCTCTATTCATTGTTGTGGTTTGCATAGTGGATATACATGATCATTTTGGTGTATTGCATGTTTCTTCTCATCTCTCAAATTAAAGTAGGATTTCATTTCAAAGTTGTTAAAGTAAGAATAGAAGTAGATGGCTAGTTGTATGGTGATATTGGTGAATGTTTGATAGGGATCTATATACTAGGCCACTAGCACCTTAGCGGCTTGTTGAGGAGTCTTGTGTGGTAATCTAGTCTCATTCCCCTTGAATCATTGCATCTATGGAGGTAGAGCCGCTGGCAAGCTTTCATTAGGTTGATCCCCGTCCATTTGCCAATCTTTCCATTCCTTAGGAGTAGTAGCAAAGCAAGAAGTGGTTTAGTAGCGAGAAGTTGGAGAAATAAAGTTGAAAGTGGTAAATTGGAGAAAGTCATTGAGTATACATTGCAAAGCTAGATCTCATCATAGCGAGAATTTGACATCCTCAAGTGAACAACGTAAGCCCGCCGAAGTGATTACCAGCAAATCACATTTATATAACTGAGTTAGTATCCACAGGTGTAAGGAACCTTGGAGTATCTTATATACTTTTCAAGAGAGGGTTGAGTGTTTGGTACGCTGTATCAAGTATTTCAATTGCTATATGTTATGTAGTGGTACAAAACTCACATCAACAATATCCAAAACTAAATAATGGGAATACAAATAATCTTAACATTAAAATCCAGAGCTCTAGATCTTTCAATTGAAGGATTTGAATGCCTGCTATAGAGGGTGCTGAAAGTTTCCAGCACTAGGATAACAAGTTTTGAGTGTAGTTCTGAAAAGTGTAGCCAAGATGGGGCATTTTATCTTACGTGGAACCATTTTCCTTCAAAGCAGCCCTCAAATCTCCCAGCAATAGCTTCTATCTCAGCCACTTATGCAATGTCTTCTCAAAGTCTCTTACAAAACAATAGCTGCTTCAGGCTTTTAGGTGAAGATTCTATATTTTTCTAACTTCTTCCATGTGATTATCAAAACCAGGTGAAATAAATCCCTCCATAAGTTTCACCATTATTTATGGCGGTGATGCAATACACCAAGTCAACCTATCAAGGTTAAGTTCCAATGAATATGAATTAAATTACATATTTGATTTTGTTTCTCTCAAGGAGCCCTGTGAACTACTTTAAGATAGCTTGCTTCACTCAAACATTTTGAATTGCTTTTTGTTAGCTAGAGTTACTGAGCACCAATTTTATTGCTGCCACTGCTTGGTTTTCAAAATATTATAATACAGGGATTTCCAAGTTCTAGCCAGGTCGCAGAGAGACAAATTTCTTTTGACACAGTTGCATAACAAACATGCTTGGTATAATGTAATGGAACCTACCAGAAATGAAAAGATGTCAAGAGTAAAAGAAATGCACATGCAAAAGATCTATGGAGGGTACCAATGCAAATTGTAACCTTCATGGTAAAATTAGTAGTGGTAGCCCCCCTCCATTAAGCAGCTCTAAGATAATATACTCTTATCAAAACAAGAGGCAACAGATAGTTGGAGGACTTAACACTAAATTGCAAATATTCTTCTTTCTAAGGAATCGGCACCATATTCTGACCAAAAAAACCAACATTTTTAATCAATCATGTGTGGCTAATCAATAAATGCATTCTCCCAATCATCTGAGCTGGATGCTTCAACAGGAGAATGAAACAGATAATGCCCATAAAGATTATTCCAGTCTCTTAGGGCATCAGCAAACATATACAGAAACCCTTCTTGTTACTCAAATAAGCTATATGCTTTCAGCTTACTTTACCATACTCTATGCAACTGAGGTTCAAGGTCTGTCTTATTTTGTAAATAAATCTGTTGCAATGTGCTTGGAGAACAGTTGATGGTATTTAACTGGTAATATTTGGTATTTCTACCAGTTAGATAACAAGTGTCATTAAATTCCTGTTTTCAAAAAGCATTAGTTCACTTGGGTCTATATGTTGCAAAATACTGAGCATTGACTTTTTGAACTGTTTATTAGAATGTGGATTACAACAGGCCCATCCTTTGACCTTGCCTATGTATCACCACAATCAGATTTTGGTGGTGCATATTGCCAATCAGATTTTGGAAATTGAAATTTCACCACAAAAGTCAGGAATCTGAAACAAAAAGCAATTAACTTCAAGTCTTCAATCATTAAAGGAAATCAATCTGTCTTGTAGTATAACCAATAAACAGGAATGCCAAAGCGCTTAGGAGATTGGCTTATCATTGTGAAGAAAAGTCAATTGATGTATATGTGCTTGTTCAGCAAGGTCTCACAAATCAAGTTGTTTTTTGCTGTATTATGTTCCTGTTGATGTGAGTTTTGTTCCACTACAACATATAGAATCAAACACTCAATGTTTGAAGTGAAACACTAAATATTCAATCCTCTCTTGAATAAGGATGCTCATATGATAAACAATGTAGATGAATTGTGTGATCAAATGAGACAACCTCAAGGTTCCTTCTTAATTGTGGACTTTCACTCAGTTTTAATGATGTGATATGTTGGTTATCACAAAGGGACTTACGTTGTTCAATCACTGGATATCAACTTAACTTTTACTTCAACAACTTCAAATCACTTCCAACGAACAAACTGCATGGAAAGAAAATCTAGTCTAACTCTAAGAATGTAGGATAATGTGGATGATGGGGTGAGCCTCTAAACCAATCCTTGCTTCGCCATATCAACTAGGCATAGGAGGGTGCTATCTTCTATGGATGCAGGGATGATTTTCACATTGACAATGCTCATTCAAATACCCTATGAAGACTCAATCTAAGTGAACATCTCCAATAGAAGTTAAACACTTGCAATTTAGGCCCAGATTAACCTTACCCTTTACTTACAATCTACAAGTAACAAAAGGTATGGACACTAGTTTCACCATTAATCACCATTCAACAATATCTTCCATCCAATCTACTTCTACTTCTACTTAACATGAAATGAAATCCTAATCGAAGTGAGAGATGTAAAAAACCATGCAATACTCCAAAATGATCATATATATCCACCATGAAGACCAACAATGAATAGAGGACAATTTTGGTAGTGCTTTGGCAACAATTCTCCAACATAATGCCCTTACAAATGATGTGAGCAAGCCTTTATCTAGGGGCTTGTTGATGCGTGTTTTATGACTCACCAAACAGAACAAAATACTGAGATATCTTATCCTCTCTCAAACGAAGTACCGCATATACGGTAACTCCAAGGTTCCTCAACTCGTGGATAAGCTCGGTGTTGATGTGATTTGCTGATGATCACAAGGGGCCTTATGTTTTCAATTCTTGGAATGATTTTTATGTCATGATTGAATATAGGTACTATCGAAAGATTTGCAATGAAGTACTGTTTTTTTTGGATTTTCACCGGATATGCTGAAATAAAAAGGGGTTTAGGTTCAGAAATTTCTAATCTACTTCTAAGGGTTATGATAGCAAAGAAAGTACTCTGATGGACGAGTTCCTCAATTACCGAGTCCTGCTTTGCCAAGTCAAGCTACAACTACACATGGGCTAGTGCAATCTTCAAAGGTTTGTATGAATGATTGAATTTAGGCACACACAGATAGGGGTTCAGGCTAATTTTGCACGACGATTTAGAATCACTAAAACGTCAAAAGTATGAACCATAGGAACTCATCAAAACATCATCATATTCTTCAAAACAATCATATCACTTTATCTACTAAATTTAATCTAATTGAGAGAATTATGAAACCAAGCAAGTATCAAGACACATCAAATGATCACCACACTTCAATGAAAATTCTATTGTCTCAATGGCTCATAAGCAACAATCTCAAAATTCACTCCCCTACAAATGAGAAGAAGAGGCCTTTATATAGGTCCTCGAAAACAACGAATGCCCCAGATTGAAACAATGATCGATTGCCCAGATTTTGCCACCTCAACCCTAATTAGGGTTAGGGCACAAAAAAAGAATCTACATTAATGCAAAAGGAATCCACCATCGTAGTGGGTAATAAATGCCCATTACGCATGCACAGTCAAAAGGAAAGTGGGGTGCAATAAATGACCATTACGTGCTCCCATTATGCATTAAATGCACCAGATGTCTTATCTTTGACCTCTCTGCTTGAATGCCTGGAATCTATCTAGGACTATTTCCAATTCTTCCATGCTGATGCTGGGTGCCGACTCTTGCTTCAATTCCAAGGCGACTATTGCTCGCTCAGACTTCTTCAAACTATCATCCCAATTCGGTACCAAGTCCTGAGCAGAATGCATATCATTTGAGAATATAGAAAGGTTCTCATAATCATCCTTCGTGAAAAAGATCATCTGAAAGGATTCCTCCAACTTTCTTTTCAGGTTGCCTAGAGTTATCTCTTCTTCAGCGAGCCTTTGTGATAAAAGTGAGGCGACATTGTTGGAAACTTCTTGTCGGATATTATCAGCTATTTCCTTCAGTCGAGTGGATTCCTTAATGAAATGCTCAAACATTTCCTTGGCCAAAAGCACTGCCCCATACCACCTAGAAAAGTCATATGCTTCACCCTCTCTGACAACCCCGCCATCAATCAGTTTCTCACTAGGTGTCTCGATCAGTTCATGCAATTTTGTAATTATCTCACCCCTATAGATGTGCTCATCCTCCCAAGATCCCTCCATACATTGGATTCGGGAAAGGATAGCAAGTGCTTTGTTATGTATCTTCACTAAATCCTCAGCATGTTTGTAGGCCTCATCTTAGATGCCCTCCATCCAAACCTCTGCCCCTTGTGCAATCTGCCTGATTCGGTCTATTCCTTCAACTGACTCCATAAAAACAACCGGAGGAACAAATCTTGGATCCTTCTCCCTAACTGGATGAGATAGGCTGCTTATGTAGTCACATAGGGCCTTAATTTCACCTTTTTGCTTCTGATATTTCTCCTCAAGCTTCTTCATTCTGTCTTTCACTACTTGTGTGGAGTCATCAAAATCCTCCATGACCTATGCCCTGGATGCATGACCTAAGTCAATCTCAGTTATATTATATTCTTCAGGAGCAATTTGATCCTTTGCTTTATCTACTGTTGGTGTTGCAACTTGCAGGATCCTGGATCCAGATTCTCCTCGGATAATCTTTGTGAACTTCTTTGCCTTTCCCTTCTCATCTGATTGATTGACTCGGTCTAGGATTTCTTGCAATTCAGCTGCTGGGTTAACCTCCTTTTCTTGGCTCCTCTGAATCCTCTGTCTCAGCCATTCTAGAACATCTGCATCTTGATCTTTCTGCACTGCCAAATGTTCTTGTCCTTGGACTGTTCTGATGTCAATCTCTTCCTCAGCCCTCAGACTTTTTGTCATTTCCATAGGGGCTACAACTTCCATTGTAGGAAATCCTTCCTCTGCTGTAGGAACTTCTGCCTCCGTTTCTGGAACTTCCTCTTACATCATTTCTCTTTCTAGAAGTGTGTTGAGACTCTCCTCAGTGGTGATATCTTGCACTCTGCTCCTTTCTGGCAACCTTTCATTAGCGTTGATACTTAGTCTGTCCTGAACTAACCTATTTATGTGGTCTTGCTCCATCATCCTCCTGGCGGTATTGGTTTCTTCCTTGGCGAAAGTTCCTATCTCTTGCACGCTGGGAGTCTGACTAGGTGAGGATGGCACATCTACACACCTCTGCCTTTTCTGTTATGGTTCGTCAATGTGGAGGTCCAACTTCCTTTTTGCGTGTATATCCTGAGCAACACCCTTATCCTTTCTGCGATTTGCACTACCTGATGGAATTTCCCCTTCTTCCATCGCTCTTCCTTGTGGCTGCCTCAGTCTTTCATCCCTCAGTGCCTAATGACCCATCAACTGGTATGTCCATTGTTCCTTCGGTAGGACCACTTGGCTCAATTGCCTCCCAATCTAGTACCTAGTGAAATCCAAGACTGGTCTAGACAATGTGTCAAGATCTAGAACTTCTTTCTTTGACCAATCATAGGCACCAATTTCTCTTCTCTCGGGGCAATACCCTTTCTGAACCAAATTTAACTCTTCCTCCATTTGATCAGGGATATGAAAGGTTTTGCATGCCCTGATCAAGTTCAATGGCAATTTGAAATGCATCCTTTTCTTCACTTTGTGCTCATCTGCAACATTTGCCCAAAAATCCTCAAGGTGCGCCATATGCTGATAGCTAATCCCTGCCACTAACCATATTTTGTTGTGAGGATCAAAGTTTAGCCTCTCTGTATACAATGGAAGACGGAAGAACAATAATTCATCACGAGACCTCTTTGCTGCCTTTAGGCATGTGCACATTTTAGCTTCATCTCTGCCTATGGAGATCGGAAAATCAAGTCCCAATTTCTTCTTTCCTTTCTGAATCTTGTCGTAGATAGTTAGTTGTCGGGTGATCTCTGGCAAGATCATTTTATCTGTCGGATACCTAGGAATTTTGTATGGTTGCGCTGAGAATCCCTGAAGCCTGATGTAAGAAAAAGTAGGAAATTGAATAAACCATGCCCCGCATTCCTCCACCAATTTTATGGCATCTGCCAACAGTCTCACATGTAGCTTCTTTTGTAGAGTTCACACAATACACATTGCAAATGCGTTGTTGACCCAGACATAATCATCAATTGCATGCAGATGCAACTAAGGATAGCAATCATATACTTCCAACCGCTGAGTTCCACTCCCGATTGCTCCCTTGCAACTCAGTCCTTCATATCTTGTTGCCCGTGCTAGCATATAGATGACATACGAACTCATGTAGAACTTCTCTGTCTGCTCCAAGCTCTCTAACTGTTCACTCAGGCTGTCATTGATCGTCCCTGTCCAGTCTACATGATTATTTTCTTCCACTACCTGCTCAATGAAATACCACATCCAACTTTCGAAGAGATAAGACTGAGGTAGGCCAAATATCATGCTCAACATCATTATCATGTCACTATATTCTCGGTGGAAATCTAGCCACACCAACTCTTTGGGCAACTTGGAAAAATGAGACCCGTTCTTTCTTAGCCACTTGTTATTGATGATCTCCTCATAGTATTGGACTCCGACTGTGAAGATTCTTTCTGCTTGCTCCTTCGTTTTCATCACCTATCTCCGAGAGGAAGGAATTCCGAAGGCCTCCGAAATAGCTGGTGGAGAAAGGTCTGCAAGTAAGTTTCCATCATCATCTCTGATTGTTCTGTCTGTCGCCTAGTAGTGCCTTGCACATTCCTGGTAGCTGCAGCCACCATACAACTATTCACGATCCGGTTGGCTAAGTGTGTTAGATGATGTTCCTTATACCCGAACATCCTCCTCTGGAATTCATTCAAGTCCAGACATCCGAGGTTGGTGTCACTGACTTCTGACAATTTCGACACAATCTTGGATTCCGGATAGAATCTACCCTGCTCATTCTTTATTAGCTACCTTCTAGTCATGTTTTTCCCTCTTGGTTCTGCCATCTCGTTCTCCTACAAAACAGAAAAGAAACAGACATAAGAGCATGCAAGAAAACAAAAAACCGAAAAAAGAAAGATTTCAGAATTCTGCAATTTTTGCATTTTCCTCTGGCATAGGAATTTCCTTCTTCCAAGAATTTTCATAATCCTTCTCACTTACTAAAAAAACAATCCCCTTCTTCCTAAAAATAATTTCCATGTTTCCCAAGAAAATTCACGCTTCTCTCTCTCTCTCCAAGAAAAATTCACCCAACTCCAAATTTTCCTCCTAACAAGAAATTCTCACTTTGTTTCTCAATCTCGCTTCTTAGCTTGCTCCTCGCAATTAGTTTGTGAAAAATGAATTGGGAGAGGGTCTCTTTTAAAGACTTGAGAACCCTGGAAAGCTACTTTAAAACAAAACACTAAATTTAGCAGATTCCGCTTTCAAAGAGATTCCTTGCCATTTGTCGCTGTTTTTCTCTCAGCCTTTTGGGCAATTTCTAATTTGAGTGTTCGACTTTGTAGAGAAGTTTTATCCAATTTCCCTCTTTTTGATTGCTTTAAAAAAATAAAATAAATTAAATATTAATGTAAATCAATATTTAATCAATTTGTGATCTTTTATCCAAAAGCATTTTTCAATTTTGGTTTTTTGGGTTAATTAATTAAATATTGATAAAATCAATATTTAATCAATTTAAATTTTAAAACATAAAATCAAAATATTTTAAAGCAATTTCTCATGTTTCATGAATTTTCATTTTTTATTGCTTTTATCGATTTTTATTTTTGTTTTAATTGAATATTAATAGAAAATCGATATTCAATTAAAATTTTAATTTTGAATTCGAAATCAATTTAATTCAAGCTTTATTTTCCAAGTTTCAAAAATTTTATTTTTGCTTTTCCTCATGCTTCGGAAATTTAAAGATTTCCAGATTTTAAGTTTCCCCAATTCATCAAAGTTTCGACGATTCGATTTTTCAAACTTTTCAATTTTTCATGATCTTGGAATTTTTTTGATGATCGATTTTGCCATTTTTCGATCAAAATGTTAAATATAAAATTTAATATTTAATTGGTTTCCAAATTCGGCTCAACAATCGACTTGCTTCAAATCCCTCCGATTTAAAAAAAAGACTTCCCAAAAATAAATTCCGAAGCTCTAGAATTTTCCGAGATTTTGCAATTTCAAAATTCTTGAACTTATTTTATTTTATTTAATATGTAATCGATTCCCATTTTCAAACTTTGAAAAACAAATGACGGCCTTGCGTTTTGAATGCATTTTTATTTGGGTTCGGGATTTAACTTTTCGTGACCACCTCTATTTTGCGCTCTGGGCACATATTGGCTTAAGACGGTTATTTTCAACTTTTGGATTTTCCTTGACTGCCTTGGAGATGCGCTCTGGGCGCATATTGCGTTGAGTCGAGGATTCTTAACTTTTGGATTTTCCTTGATTGCCTTGGAGATGCGCTCTGGGCGCATATTGCGTTGAGTCGGGGATTCTTAACTTTTGGATTTTCCTTGACTGCCTTGGAGATGCATTCTGGGCGCATATTGACATAAGTTGAGGACTTTGTTTGTGTTGACTATCCCTTGCTCGCGTTGAAACGCACTCCGCTATTCTTGGACTCCATCGTGGATGTTTTTCTCCAAACATTGCTTTGTTTTAACTGTCATTGAGATGAGCTAGGCACATACAGGCTTCCATTGTGGATTGCTTTCTTTACAATGTTTCCTTCATTCATTGCCACATGGGCTCATAGGGCGTCCTCAGCTACCCTGTGGATCTTTTCCTTCTTGGACCATTATGTAACTACCTTCAAAATACGTTGGGCGCGATTTGGAGTGCATTGTGGACTCTTGCGATGAGATTCAAACTCTAAATAATGAACACAAAACCTAATACGAACCTCCCGCATCCTGACTTACTGCATTGGCACGAAGACCATGGCCAAAATGACAAGTGATGCATGATTTTTTTGCCATCGTTTTTTATCATCATTTGCAAACACCAATCTGCAGGGTATGCTATCTTCATAACACTGAATGGTTTTTTTTGTCTCCCATCATCGAGCAAGATTTTTCTTTTGCAAAATGCTTGTCCCCAAGGATAGAAACAATGAATCAATGTTGTAGAAAAACGATGGGAGAGCCTCGGTTTGATGTTGCAACCCCAAACATGAAAACATATTATTGCATCTCAGTCTTGTGTCGGGTGCGGGCCAGGAATATGGACATCGATTTATTGCCAAAGGATCTCATTACCGTCAATGACTCATTAAAGGAAACTTCATAATCTAGCCTTGTCCGAAGACTTACAAATTCCTTTGTCTCTGTATAGATGCCTTTTCTGCAGCCATCATTGTAATCACTAAATGAACAACAAAGGAAATGGTTCAATACTACATTGGAAACTCTCCTCACCATCGCGTATTGTGCACATGCAAAATAAGGATTCTTCAAACTTTGGATATTTCACTGGTGATGGAATTTTGTCTTTGTTTTGCACTCCTTGGATTACTGTCTTCAATACTTTCATGAGTGTCTTTGGCTCATTCTTTCATTGTTCTATGTGACTGCTTTACCATGACATCCAAGTTCTTTAGATTATCTTGACTTAAGTATGATGAATTCTTCAAACTTCATGTTTTCTGTACCCCTTTTAACTTTGAGTGCATTTGGACTATCTTAGAGGATTTTACGTTTCTTCAAACTTTAACCTATTCTTGCTCACAATTCCCTCGTAGAGCACCCAAGGAATCATATTTATTATTGGGAAGGATTTGACATTTTAAAACATCATCTGTATTCTGTCTAAATTGTATTTTCATATTCTTGATAGACTATTCCAAACCCATATTTGCCACTTCTCACCTAGGCCAAAAGGGAACTTGGAGACAAAACTCAAAGCCACCGAGACAAGACAAAGGGACCAAGCAAGCAAAGAAAAGACAAGGGTCCCATTATTGATGGGTGAGGTGCGACTAGGTCACAATAGGGCTTCAAGTACAATGTATGGCCAAGATTGATTTGAAATCAAGGGCCAAGATTAAACCACATAAGCCCTAATTAGGGTTTCCATAACCATAGATACAAATATTAAATGCCCACCCAATTACAATTACGCACCACCATGTGGGCCAATTAAAAAATTACATCGCCTTCACAGGCCAATAAGAAAATAGATTAGGCATACCCGCTAGATAAGATGCACCAACAAATGCGCCAATGAAAAAATTACAATATTTTGTAGGCCAATGAGAAGAGAGATTAGGTAGAAGCTTGTAGAAGAAGAAAACTTATAGAAGAAGCCACCATTTAATGGACCGATAAGATGATGCCACTTGTATTTACACCAAACCATCTCTAAGAATATTCTTTCCTTTATCCTTTTCTCTCTTGGCAGATTCAATGAATCTAGACACAATATGCTGAAGTTCTTCCACTAGGACACTTGGCATGTTCGCATTGGTTGAGGATATGGCTACCACCTCATCATTCCTTAACCTGCAAGGCAAACCACCACTTGTAAATAATTGTGAAATTTTAAATGATAATTTCAACATATCAAGTTAGTAAGACTTAGAAAATCATCACAAACTTTCTAATTTTTAATTGATCTCTTGAAATGAGAAGAAACTAGTGGATATAAATCAAATCCACAATTCAATTTTTTTAAAACCATTTCAATTGATTTTATTTAAATCCAAGCTTCCAATTTTAATTTCCAATAAAAAAATTTAATTGGGTAATGCAAATCCAAATCTCATCTCTCCTCTCCAAATCAATTACAACCAATAATAATCAGCATCATTTAAAAAACTTATTATTTCCCTTGTTTAAAATTGATGCTAATTATTAAAATTTGATGACTCCTTGAATGAATTAATTTGAATTGGCTCCCTTTGGTTGAAATTGATTGATATTTTTGCAAAATCGAGGGCCTTGGAATAATTCATTTAATGCACGACCCTTTACAACTTCAAGTTGATTGGAGAATATTTAATTTATTGCCATTTATGATTTATTTTCCATTAATTTTAATTGCCCATTTGTCAAAATCGATGCCATTTCGATAAATTCGATGTCTCAATGGATGAATTAATTAATTAGTGTTTAAAATCAATCCATATTTTGCAAAATCGAGGTAAATTTAATCTCACCTCAATTTAAAATCCACTTTCATTTTTGCAAAATGAGGCGAATTTAATCTCATTTTAAAATTAATTCCCACCCCAATTGATGCCATTAAAATTGATCTCCCCTTGCTTAATATTATTAAATATTTAATCCAACGCTACTTAAATATTTAATCCAAAGCTCAATGCAAGGCTTAGTTACATTAAATGTTTATCTTCTAATGGTAAATTCAAATTTTAATCTCCATGCTCATGCCTTATCTCTTTCTTCCTTTATTCAATCATGAGATGAGAAGGTGCTTACTCTACCCCCATTTGAGATGAGGAGAGGCTTTGTCTACCCCCATTTGAGATGAGAAGGGGCTTCATCTCCCTTTCCTTGGGACGAAGAGGTGTCTCACTTGGGACGAAGAGGAGTCTCATCTCCTTCCATACTTAGACAAATTTACTCTCCCTTAGCCGAAAATTTCACTTTAATCTCTGACTTCCAGACTTAGCCAAATTTTGCAAATTTTTTAAGTTCTACCTAAAGAAGGCCCTCAAAATCTGAGACCCTTGCCAAATCCGCCCAACTACCTAAATCTACCAGCAAAAAGAGGGGTTGCCCACTTGCAATGGGGCAATGGTACGAAAATCTCACAACAGTTCCCTATCCCAAATTCAAACCTAAAGTCACCCTATTGCTCTATCCAATTTTATCAGTGGCAATACTTTATATCCTGATTAAGTTTCAATACATTTTCTCTTCTGCCACGTCTTTTGGTACATCTAGAGAGCTCATTAGAAAGTAGTTCAGAGCAGGTCTGAGGTGAAAACTTCTACCAAATTTTTCTTTCTGAAAATCAATCCTCACAAATTGGAAGTAGAGCACTTCCAAAGAGCACTTTCAAAATTTTTGTTTCCTGTTAATATCATGTCTCTGAAATGTAAGATCAAATTCTATCCTATATCTGACTAATGGGCTAAGCAATATCCCTAAACATTTTGTGGTTTCTCTCAACCCTGCTATTTGCTTTT
Organism: Chamaecyparis obtusa; assembly: GCA_027943335.1. Taxonomy (NCBI): domain Eukaryota; kingdom Viridiplantae; phylum Streptophyta; class Pinopsida; order Cupressales; family Cupressaceae; genus Chamaecyparis; species Chamaecyparis obtusa. The sequence continues at coordinate 1,070,456 of BSBK01002409.1, forward strand.
GGGTGTGCCTGCCAGATGATTTTTTGAGTTTGAACTTTGTGTATTCTGTGCCAAGAAAACATACTATTTTTTACAATCCTAATGCTATCCAACAAGCTTGCACAAGAATTTGTTCTATACTTCCTCATCATAAGTAGTGAAGGAGAAGATTACCTGTTTATTCTTCTGTGCTGATACAAAGACTGCATCTTGATGGCCTATGGAACTCTTTCCTTGCCAGTACACTCTATGAAGTACTCTTTCAGCTGGTTGCAACCCAAAAGGTGTTAGCCTTTTTGGAGGCCCTCCTTGATCTATATTCCATTGTCAGAAAGGCACCATAATCCCTCATGTCTGAAGACAGTAAGTCTGTAGTGGACCTTGGCTGAGATTTCTTCTAGCTTATCTTTGACCCACTTGGATGTTGCAAGTCTGGGTTATATGTCTTCTCTTGGAGCTTGAAGAAGAGAGATCATTTCTAAAATGCCTCTATTTTACTGAAAGATCCCCAAAATGTACTGGCCAGTCCAAGTTTATCCATAGTTTGATTCCTTGGACCGCTTTGAAGCAGTTGCAGACCTTTGGTCTCCAAGAAGCATTGTATACTAAATTAAATCTTAGAATTCTTCTGGGCAAGGAGCTCAAGTTTCAACAAAGCATCCTCTTAGAAATCAGCTATTCACCCCCATTTGATTGCCCAGGGTATATAAGACTTGATGAGATATTCTGGATGATTTTAAAAAGCTCTTGATGGCTGAAGTATTCTTGAGAGAATTAGATAGAAAAAGTTTTTTTGGATCATTACCGTGCAGGTTCGTGTCTTGAAGATTTATACTCCAAATTCTACCTTTTTCCTTGTACATTCTCCTAAGCAATTTGAACCCCAGAACTGTATTCATCCACTTCTCACTTCTAAGATCTTCTCCTCCCCAAGGCTGGGCATCTGAGTTTTAGTCAGTTTGTTCTAGTTTCTTTTTCTACTATAGAACATGAATGTTCCAGAATTATAATTAGTGCTCTATATTTTGTTCTCAATGTTTGCACAGCACACACAATTGTGTTTTGATTGGTTATTTAACTTATTTTGTTATGAAATTAGTTATTAGATCAAGTCTAGAGGTTAAAAGTTCTATAAAACTGAAAATAGTAGGTTTATTTTTTTTGTGGGGCATGGCATTCATGTGGGGTTGTTTGTGTGCCACATATTTCTTGTAAAAGGTTTTGATTTATCTAGCTAAGGACAAAATTGTTGACTTCATGCAGGCACAGGTGCATAGGCATTCTCACAAATTTAGAGAGGTGCAACAATGTACTCTTCTTTCTATTAAGACAGGGGGATGTTCTGAAAACTGTTCATATTGTCCCCAGTCCTCTCGGTACGACACTGGCCTGAAAGCTCAAAAGCTTATGAGTAAGGATGAAGTTATTCAAGCAGCAAAAAGGGTATAAATCTTAGTCCTTATTTATAGTTCTATTGTCTGAACTGGTCGTTGTAAATTAATTGCTCTTTATAGTAAGAATGACTTATACTATGCCAGAGGTCATGCAATCCATCTTTCAGCCTGGAAAACTATTAGAAGATTGCTTCAAGCATCATGATGATTGGAGACCAATTTTGGAAATTATTAAAATATCAATGTATAAACTTTGAGGGTCTGCTTTGACACGTGTTTGTAAAGCACCATCACATATCCAAGTTTGTGTGATGTGTAAACAATCTATCATTAATAAATTAGAATAATGCATTTATAATTGATGATGAGCTATTAGATAGCTCAAAACTCTGGCAGTTCAATTAGAGAATGGGACTGCTCCATTAAGCCAATCAAGGACATAAACTCCCTTAAAATTGATTGGGGGGCATTGGATTTCAATCTCAAAATAAGAAGTATGTGAGAAAAATTCAAGCTAGCCTCGTGGACAAAGGAACTTGGAAGAAAAAGACAGTATTAGATAGACAATTCAATGCCACATACAAAAACCATCATAAAAATTGTACTATGCCAAAATTAATGGAAGACAAAGATGCTCATGGTCTAGACTCTAAATGAAGACCAGTTCACATCAATTATGCTGCAAAACTGACAGATGGACATTGCCTAAGCTACCATGCAGTGAGATGAAATTTTTACTGTGCCCCTCAAGGGCATTTATACAAAGCGGCATCATATCATGGAGTACTTACCATAATATTCTAGAAATTATGTAGAAAATTTGAAGGTTAACTCACTTTTGTGTTGTTTGAAGGCTTGACATGAGTAAAGGCAGGTGGCTTCTAAGTGAAATTAGTAGCAGGAGATCTACTTTGCTAAAGACCGCAACTTTTATGATTTGTCCCAAGACTAAGTGTCTCTTTGAGGAGATCTAGTCTACCAAAAATAGCAACTTTCTGAAGAGTGTGTCATTCTTTTTGTTTGGCTCCTGTATCACACTTGTTGATGTTAGTTTTGTACCACTACATAACATATAGCAATTGAATACTTGATACAACGTACCAAACACTCAACCCTCTCTTGAAAAGTATACGAGGATACTCCAAGGTTCCTTACACCTGTGGATACTAACTCAGTTTTATAAATGTGATTTGCTGGTAATCACTTCGGCGGGCTTACGTTGTTCATTCAGAGATGTTAAACTCTTGCTATGATGATGATCTAGCTTTGCAATGTGTATTCCAATTGACTTTCTTCCTTTTATATCATTTCCAACTTTGCTCTTCAAACTCTAACTTCTAAACTACTGACTGCTTTACTACTACTCCTATGAAATGGAAAGATTGGCAAATGGACGGGGATCAAACCAAATGAAAGCTTGCCTGCGGCTCTACCTCCATTGGTGCAATGATTCAAAGGGATACGCTTAGGATTTTCACACTAACACCTATCTTCCAACCCAACTTGAAGTACAAGCCGAAAGATGAAATGCAAGTAGAACTTGGGAGCGATTGGACTAGATTACCACACAAGGCTTCCTAACAAGCCGCTAGGATGCTAGTGGCCTAGTATATAGATCTCTATCAAACATTTACCAATATCACCATACAACTAGCCATCTACTTCTATTCTAACAACGTGAAATGAAATCCTACTTTAATTTGAGAGATGAGAGGAACCATGCAAATACACCAAAATGATCATGTATATCCACCATGCAAGTCACAACAATGAATAGAGAACAATTTTGATAGTATTTTGGCAACAATTCTCCAACATAACTCCCTTTTACAAATGAGAACAAATGGCCTTATATAGAGGCTCAAAATTACAACGAGTGGCCAAGATTAAGAGGCAAAATCAAGGGCCAAGATTAAACCCTACAAAACCCTAATTAGGTTTACCAATTCTAAACCAATTACAAAAAGGCACCAACTTTGTGGGCCAATGAGAAAATTACAATAATTTGTCAACCAATGAGAACATAGGACACTTGGCATGATTTGATTGCATGCACATGAAATTGCCACCTTATCAACCTTGTCTTATAAAGTTCATTAATCCTTGAGATGAGGTGAAGCCTTGGATGCTTGAGCTTGTCCTTAGAAACTTTCTCATCACCACTTGAACTTGCTTGTACTTGATGTCCTGACCTCGAAAGGGTGAGGTCTCCATGCACTTGGGGTAATCCTGCCTTGACCTCGGTGGCTTGCCTGGATGTGAACCTCTTTGCAATTTGAGAGCCTTGCTCTTGGCCACCGCCTTGAAATTAAACTTGACCTCCCAAAACCTTTTCATCTCGCCTTCTTTCTTCACTACCCTTGCCTTCTTTAACTTTCATGGTCTTTCCAACCTGTCTACTCGAATTCGATTTGCATGCATCCCCTCTCCGCTTTACTACTTTTGGGTTTTGGGGCACCTGCCCCGGCCACGCTTCCTTGATTGTTCCACAATCCACCCACCTTCTTGATTTGAGATACTCATTAAGTTCATCCACTGTTTCCTAGTTAATACCATCTTCTTTGGTTAACCCTCGGCTGCCTTCAACTGTTCAAACTGCCACAACCTTGCCCTTTGTCATAAGCTCTTGCCTCAACCATAGTGGTGCAGTGCATCTCCCCAATTGGATTTGGTTCGACTGGCAAAGCAGCATTAGTAGTCTTGCATTCGAATTGAAGAAGTAGGACCCCATGTAGACTTGCCTCCAATTTTGCACTATCTAAGTTGCAACTCTAAATTCATGCTAATGATCTCAATCCAATTAATCTTTCTTTTACCGTTTTCAATGCCTTCAATAAAGTAAAACATCCAAGGATCAAACTATGTACCTGGAGCAGAGCTCGGGATCCGGCTGAGAAGCACAATGAAGGCGCTGCACTCTGATTTGAAATCTGACTTGGGGAGCCTTGATGACTTGATGTAACCAACTCTGCTGTATCATGTCCGCTGCTGGGGTGGACTGAACATCTCCTTGCACAATTCCATATTGTTTGATCTTCTTTGCCACAGGGGACTAGCTGTCTCTCAACCTATCTCTTAATTGAATCATGTCAAGGGTACCGATGTTGGTGTCTCAGACTTGTTTCAGTTTTGAGAAGAAGGTGGTTTTGGGTATCATAACTTCCTTGTCTCATATTTTAGCATTAGTTCCTTTGGGTCGCTTGCTTGCATTGGCATCCGCCATCCTAAACCCTTATCACTCCCCGCCTTTCTATAGTGATGGTGGGACTACACTTATCACTCCAAACTTCGTCCTAATGATGAAATGCAAGCAAGAACTTGGGGAAAAAGTTAATCAAGACAATCAAGTAATCAACCTACTAACCAAACTTCTAACTCTACTTTTTGAAACTAATTTTCAACACTTAACAATAATACCAATGAAGTGAAAACAACTAAGAAGAAAATGATAAGATAGGCCACTCATCGGTTATGCAATTCTGAATTCTACCATGATGTATTTGCTTTGTCAAAATCACAACTCCACACTATAATCCTTCTATCTTCAAAATTTTGATAATATGGCCCAAATTTGGATCAAAACTTTTCTCAAAATACCTCTTCAAGATTATGAAATGAGGCCCTCACTTAACTAACTCCACCACTTGATAAAATCTGGAAATTCTGAGATCTCTACCTTAAAATTCTGAGATCAATATGTTGCCAAGTTGCTATTTTCGGGTTTGTCTCAAAATATGCTGGAAAAAATGCCTTTAAAATTTCGATTTTGGAATGCCAAAATGTGGAAAAGAGGCCTCCAATTCATGCATGATAAGTCTCTACTCTTTCCATGACTGAGAATGCTGATTCTAGGGCCATAAATCTGCCCCCAAACTGATCCAAATCAACCCTCGAAACACCCCTTCTATGCTCAGCCCTGCCACATAAACAAGGCCGCCAACCTCTGATTCAAAATCGCTGCCAAAACATTGATATTTCGCTCCTACTTGCAGAGCTGGAAACCGCAAATGCATTGTGAACAAATGAAGGGAGAGGCATTGATTTTATACTTGATGCCCATGCCCAATAAAGGGGCCGACCCCTACACGTTTTGGCAAAAAAATAAAACAATTAATAAATGCTAAAGTAGGCCGACTTGCCCAGTATTAAATGAATTTCGATTTAAAAAAAACAAAACTTTTAAATGCCCTTTTGAAATTTGAATTAGATGGGTCCTATTTGCAAATTGGAACATTTAATTTTGATTTTATTTGACACACTATCCAATTCGATTGAAACATCACCCAATACCAAATCGAAAATGCCCAAAAAACATATTTGAAAATCGAAATTATAAGGCATTCCCAGATTTTCGAAAATATCACAAACATTTTATTATTCAATTCCTTATTGAGATCTAAAATTGAGATTGCCATCCAATGCAAAGATCGAAATTGCCAAAAAATTATGATTAGAAGATCAAATTTATAAAGGTATTTCCAGATTTTTGAAAATTCTAATTGTCCAATACAAAATCGGAAATTGGCTTCAACCTTGCAAATTAAAATTGAAATGCACTAAATCTGTTTTGCTGAATAAAAGGATTTCGAACTTGATGAAAAGCACAAGCAAACAATCAATTCCGATTTCTAAGATCATCCAAATCAAAGAAACAAGATCGAAAGTCTTAAGATATTACTAATGCCATGAAATTATTATTACCATCTCGCTTGCCCAATAAAATTTTGATTTACAAGGCATGAGCAAGTGAGGAATTTAGCAAAGAATCAGATTTGGCAACCCAAAGAAATCAAAAGCCTCTTTTAACAATCATAAACTACAATTGTCAACGAGATAAAAAATCCACAATGAAGATTGCAAAAAATTGCCAAGAAGTTTTCAGTGCCTTGAAAAAGCTCGTTAATTTGCAAGTGAGAACCACATTCATCATACGAAGTCCCAAACCATGCTCATCACATTATCAAAATTTCGAAATCAAACCAACATTGCAAATTGAAATCACCAATCACCGGGATCCATGCAATCAACTAAGGTTGGGAGGCAAGGCAAAGTCTAGGTTCCAAAATTTTAAAACGGGGGTCCCCATAGAATGGGGCGATGTTGTGAAACCTCACAACAACACTCTTGTAGGATGATTTGATAGACCTATGTGTCCCATGGACTTAATAAAAAAAAATCATTTTATTTCATTTCTTCATATATATATTCTTATATCTTGATGTTTATTGAATATGTGATCAAGTAATAGATGCTCAATGTTAGCTGTTTTTATTGATGGGTAAGTAGTGTAGCCCGTGTTTTACTTAAAAATATAGCTAGGTAGTGTACTTACATGATCTTAAGTTGAAAAGGTCATTTCTGTTTGCCAATTCTAGAATTTTGAGACTTGAACCACCAAGATTCTGGGATGTTTAAAAGGGATATTGTTGACAAATACTTCTATATTAAATAGTATTGTTCTACACATCTATGGCAAGACCTGAATGCTTTCATAATTGTTGCTTTAAAAAATCATATTGGTTTCCATATTTTAGGTGCCTTGGATCTTTTGTTTAGCATCAAGCAATTTTTATTCAAATTAAGAGATTGGCTACCTGATTGCATTACCTTTTCCTATTGATCCTAATTTCTACTTATAGGCAAAAGAAGCAGGCAGCACACGTTTCTGCATGGGTGCCGCATGGAGGGATACTGTGGGTAGGAAGACAAATTTCAATCAAATTCTTGACTATGTAAAAGAAATCAGGTTCAATCTGAAACCCCAAATGATAATCTTATTTTAAAATGCTAATTACAATTATTAGTATACCATATATACTATATTTGACAAATTATAAATGTAGTTAATTTCACCTTGGTTGAATTGATTAAGTATGACTACATTTATAACTTTATGGGATTGGTTGTGATGACCTTGCACATTATCTTATTGTAGATCCCAAATTGCAATTCCAAGATGATTATTTTTAGATGAAAGCTAAAATTCAGGAAAGTAATATGCACTATCAAATTTGGTCTGTATGATACCATTGAAAATTTATCGGCTTCTAATGAATTTAAACATAGTGGCACAAGTTGGATTTGAGAATGACTTGACTAGCAGAAAAGTAAAAATTGACTCACAACTTGGTTAGAACTTGAAGTTAATTAGGTCTATAAAAAATAATTAACATACTGTGAATATTTTTTTGTCTTTATAATGTACCAAATTTAGCTGAGACTTGCTGAGTCAAACTGAGTCAAGGCTGGTCTTGACTTCTTACCTTTTGGTTACACTAGTTGAAATTAATTTATGAGTCATGAGTAATCTTAAGTGAAAACCAAGTGCTCTGTCTATGCTTTTAACTTTTTATATTGTTGAAATGAAAATTTCATCACAATGGATTTGTTTCCTTGCTATCTTATGTAAAAGAAATTTTGTCAAAAGTGAAATGATGAAGATCTCAAAATGCCTTTGATGCAACTATGTGTTTGTCATATATGTTATCATCTTGATTTGACTGTTATCATGCATGCTACTGTTCACCTTACAGTGCAAAATATCCATTATAATCACATATTTTATTTCTATATATCGAATTGCTTTGTACTGTCATGCATAATGGATATGGAAATTGTTGCCTGGTTTTAGTGATTCTTGTTATACAAATAAAAATGGAGGAGTTGTTTAAAGGAATATATGATGTTTGTTTAGTGAAGGTTTGGCTTTAATATTTCTCAATGACTGTTTGTCAGGGGAATGGGAATGGAAGTATGCTGCACTTTAGGCATGTTAGAGAAGCAACAAGCAGAAGATCTCAAGAAGGCAGGGCTAACAGCTTATAACCATAACTTGGATACTTCAAGAGAATTTTACCCCAGCATTATAACAACCAGAACTTATGATGAGAGGCTTGAAACTCTTGAGTTTGTTCGTGAAGCAGGAATAAGTGTCTGCTCAGGTTTTTATATCATACTACCTTTCTCTTAGTATTGCTTCGGGATTATTCTGACAAACATATAATATGCATGAACATATCCATGTGGTTTTTTTTTTTCCATTTTTTTCCCTTCTCAAGGCCATGTAAAATAAAATCTGAGTTTCAAGGAAGGGATATGTAAGATTTGAAATAAAGAAAGAATATTTATAATAAAGTCTAATTGTAATTTTCTTGATTTGTCGTGTTTTCGCATTTTAATATATTATCATGTAATTTGGAATAAGTGAACTTTTTTCAAGACACAATTTGACTTTTAAAAGCCAGCCATCCAAGTTCAAGTTTTTCTGGACACAGAATAAAAATGTAGTTCTTGAATAAATTTGTTACTCTTACATATGCAGATTATTTATTGGGTATGGTTCATATATGGGACCTCGGACAGCTTACACTATTTCAAGTGGAGGATTAGTTCAAGTCAAAAAATAAGAGATGGTGTTAATACATGATATTGATTTTCTAGAAAAAATTAGTATTTTATGTATTTTGGTGTTCTTTAGTGTCGAGATTCGTAACAGATTTCCCAATTTTAGCTATGTCATTGAAATGAAGTTTGAACCTTAAAATAACACAAATAAGTATTTCAAAATTCCATATTATGACTTACACTTTCAAAATGTATCCATTTGTGATTGGAATAGGCTCAAACAAGATATAATGTATTACCAAGGGATATGTGTTTTTGCTATTACCTTTACCTATGGGTCCTTCTGGCGGCAAGGCCTGCACTTCCATCCTCTAAAATGGGTAGTTGTTTGGCAACCTCTACTCACTACTTGTTTACAAATGGTACATGATTCTCCAGTTATGATTCAACCCGTGGTTTCAACTTCAATCCAGATTTTTATAAAGACAATTCAGCGTTGATTTTCATTTAGGTTTTGGCACTTATTTTAATATGGAACTTGACATGTGCACAATTAGATCCATTGTTCTAAAATTCAAACTTGGCAAAAACTACGCATGTCAAAATTTTGATGTGGAATTGAGACTCATAAAAAACTCACCATATTGACGAATATTGTACAGCTGAAAAACTCGGTCACTAAGGCACATTTAGGTCAACGTGTTGCACTTCTTTGTGTGAATGGCTTCTAACATGCTCTAATTTCTCACACCTAGAAGCACTACAAGGCTGTCATAGATGTGGATGACAAGGCTTGAGGATTTTAAGGTGGCTTTGTAAGCTGCAGTTAACTTTTTGAAGGACTAAGTTTTCTTAGTTTCTTTTGTCTTAGTTGTTGGGTCATTCTCCTTTGAATCATAGTTGATGAAAACTATTTCCTCTCTGCATCTTTGGAAATCTATAACTCATCAAGAATATTCCGAAGGGCTTTGTTAGGGGCTATCCTGTCTATGCATGTGTTGAGGCCATTTATAACTTCTTTATTGGCTTTTAAGTATTTGAAGAAGAAAAAAACGGGTTTCAAATAATAGGTTGTTGCATGCGTGTGTTGGTAAAGTTGCTTGTTCCATCTCTAGTCAATTATAGGCCAGAGTTCTTATTTTCTTTTGTTTGATCCAGAGTAAAGTTGAATAGCTTTCTTATCTTGTTCATGATCTCATAGGGATTCAGAGAACCCATTGGTTTTTTCGCCCATCCACCAAATGTACAACTCTAACCAAGGCAGTTCATTCCTAAAACAAAATAGTATGGAGTTTTAAAATGAGAAGAGTTAATTGAATTGATTACTTTGTAAGTTCCTAAACATTAAGTTTAAAGTTACCTTGAGGACCTTGTCTTTGCTCTTGGAAAACCTATCATTGAAAATGGTTTTAATGGCCCTTTACACTCGACCTTTTTTGACTATGTAGATTCCACCAATGTAGATTTCACAAATGTTTGCATAAGGTATGTTATTGGATTTGTAATGCTTTGCAATGATATGAAGGTGGTGTCAAATTGTGTGACTGTCAATCATACAAATTTCTTTCCCTTGGTGTGCTCTCTCATTGATTAAGCACCCAAGAGTGGTTGTAGATGTGTTCATAAATGTTCCTTGCCGCTTCCACTACAATTTTCACCGGCACAATTTTCCCTATACACTTGAGAAGAATATCAATGTAATGAATGGAGGCTCTATAGATGATAATATGCCTTTCAATAAGTCTCTTTTCTGCTAAGTATGTCATAGCATTGTTAGTCACAAATTGACTGACATTCTCTATGTCCATTTCCATGACCACATTGTCCAACATGTTGCACATAGGCTCAACATTTTTTAGTTTGCAAGGAGCATCAATGGAATGTAGGAACACCAAGTATCCACGTGAAGCCTCTAGGAAGTTGATCAATGTTTGGTTTTTGCCATCCATCTATCTATGAAACAAAATAGTCCAGCCCTTTTTGCACCAAATGCATTTTTGTTCATTTACCATGCCCTTAATGTTTTTTCACAGCTTTGTTCAACAAGGGCCCACTAAAATCACATGGACTAGTTGCCTTGAATTATTTTCCATTTATAGTCAATATATACACCAATAGCTCCCTATATGGGATTGGAATGATATGTTATGATACTAAAATGATATGACTAGTTGCATTGAATCATTTTCCATTTATAGTCAATGTATACACCAATAGCTCCCTATATGGGATTGGAATGATATGTTCATATGATACTAAAATGATATGGACTAGTTGCCTTGAATCATTTTCCATTTATAGTAAATGCATACACCAATATCTCCATATATGGAATTGGAATGATATATTGTTATAATAATAAAAATCAGCACATGCCATCCTTGCCTCATAATGCTCATCTTGGTTCCAGATATTATCTTTGAGCGAAGGTTGTGCATTAAGAGTATTATGAGGAACAAAGAACTCCAAGGATACATGGGGATGCATCCCCTACCCCAAAACTCAACGCTCCCATCCCCTAGTTGTTTTGGGAACAGGGAATGTTGAGAGGACGTCCCCCTGCTGTCCCCGATGCTTGCCCAACCCTCCAAAATGCCAGGAAAACGTCCCCTGCCGTTTGGGGATGGCTAGCTGTCTTCGAAATGGCTAGGGGACATCCAGGGGACGACCAGCTGTCATCAAGCAGCAGGGGACATTTCCTCATGTTGAAAAATAAAAAATAATATTTTTTCTTTAATTTTGTTTGCTTCTATACCTTCGTATGAGAATCAAAACAATATATTCAAATTTCATACGTATGAGAATCAAAACAACTTTTCTAATTTCAAATGTATGAGAATCAAATACAGTCAATGAAATACACATGCCAAGTCCAAGTCTCAGTACAATGCATTGAAAATTTCATTCTTGAGTCTTGAAATTAAAAAAGATGCACTATTATATTTCTTTTTATTATGATTGTACTCTATTTGCTTTGAAAATGTTTAGTATTTGGCTTTGACCATAGTGGTTACCATTGGATGATCCACTTCTGCCAAACGGGGATAGTGACTTAGATGGTTTTGAGTCTTTGGGATATTGATAGCAAAATAGTTTCATAGACTGTTGTATTTTGATGTTTAAGATAAGACTTCTGGATACATGTTTGAGAGTTTTGGATGTTAATAGATCATGAATTTTTTATGTTTGAGACTACTATTATAATGCTTTATTGAAATTTATTATGCTGTTATACTACTGCTCTCATGATTTATATACATATTGATATTGTTGTTATCAGTTATTTGACATCTCTCTCTCTCTCTCTCTCTCTCTAATATATTTGAAAAATCACACACACACACACATATGAATTTGTATACTGCTGTCCCCTGCGGTCCCCTAAAAATGGCCATCTAGGAAATGTCCCGGAAATGTGTCCCCTGCCGTCCCCTCGTTCCCGTCCCCAAAACGCCGTGGAACATAGAAGAATCCTTGTGAGTACAATTGTGCTTGGCTAGAACTATCTCTAGTAGATAAGCCCCATATCTGTGGGCCACAACAAGAGCCCAATACATCATTCGTTGAGTCTAGAGAAGAATTCATCACGAGTGCAATTGCCTTAGGTTTTATGTTCATTTATAGTTTCTTCTACTCATATAAAGCAATGGCATCCTTCATCTCACATGTAACCTTCGGTTCCATTGAATGACACATACATCTCAGCCAAGGTTTTGATCAATGTGTTATTTGAGACAATTTGTTAAGGTTTTAGGATCATTGCAAATGTAATAGCACTATCTCATTGTATGTGTTTTCCAAATGCAACAATCTCTTGCATTTATATTGAGAATGAGACAAGAAGAGACATGTCCCTTCATGGGACATGTCTATTCATTATTATGTAATTAATATAATAAAAATTATGATTACACACACACACACACATATATATAATATCTCTTGAGTATTATATTAATTTCTCTAATATTTACATAATAATAATATTTATATATATATGTATATATATATTAGTATATATACATCTCATATATACTAAATATATATATACATATCTTTACTAGTACTGACTCATAGTGTTTATCTGACTAAAGCTACAAAACATCAACACTCCCTCTTAGCTAGGGAAGATTAAACACATGATTAGGATAAGAAGATATCATTTACCGTGATACTAGAGATATGGTCTGAATGGAATATCAAGTCGCATGATATTCGCCATAACTCATAGATTCATAAGACCATCATCTCATGCTATTAGGAGTAATAGACATAGAATATCAAGTCACATGATATTCACCAGGTACTCAGAGTACAGGCCTACTAACATCAAGTCTCATGATGTCCACTAGGTACTCAACAAGAAATTTAGATATCACCTCAATAAGATATCAGAGATATGGTATGGAGAAGAATATCAAGTCTCATGATATTCACCATAACTCAGAAAATTTCATAGGTAATGTATCCTTAATGCAAGGTATCATCTATTGTGATCTGTTTCAACCATCACACTATGTCTATCACAATAGGAGTTCAATGGTCTGTTTAAGGAACTGAATCCACCATGCAAGAAATCATCTATTGTGATCTGTTTCAGCCATCACACGATGTCTATCACAATAGAAGGTCAATGGTCTATTTAAGGAACTGAATCCACCATGCAATAAATCATCTTTTGTGATCTGTTTCAGCCATCAAACGATGTCTATCACAATAGAAGGTCAATGGTCTGTTTAAGGAAATGAATCCACCATGCAATAAATCATCTATTGTGATCTGTTTCAGCCATCACACGATGTCTATCACAATAGAAGGTCAATGGTCTGTTTAAGGAAATGAATCCACCATGCAAGAAATCATCTATTGTGATCTGTTTCAGCCATCACACGATGTCTATCACAATAGAAGGTCAAGTTATTGTAAGATTGTCACCTTTCAATAACTCGTACAAATACAAGTGACAATCATTTGGAAGTCATCACTTCCTCATGATTTACACAGGGGGCAGGCCCATTAAAAACATTCATGATTCATTAGTATAATATTTAATTATATAAAGTTTACCTCACAAGTGTTTCACCTTCAATAGTGAACTCCCTCTCAATCAATATGATCAAGATTGTCACAAGTTGACTGAACCATTTGCTCCCTCTGAAGCTCAAGTTTATCAACTTCTTGACCTCTTTTGAAATGTCAGACTCCCTTTGCATCTAGTCTCAATCATCAATTTGTTTGCAAGCGTCAATTTCTTTCTCCCTTGAATGAAATTATCTTGTGCTTCTATCCTGAAGGTATGTTAGAGAGAGATTACAAATAGCTCACTAAACTATCTCGGCCGTAAATACCAATGATAGAAGCATACAATATTTTACTAACCAATCGTATATCATAAATCAAAAAACTCAAAAATTATATGCATTAATAAAAAATGAGATACTCATCTTTTATAAATTTCAAGTATTTCATTCTTTAATTTGATTGGATCTCCCTTCAAGTGGTTAGGCTTTTAAAGAAGGAACCTCGCTCACTTACAGAATTTTTTTTTTTTTTTTTTTTTTGATATACCTGTACAAAATCGGTCATAACTTTTGAACCTGATATTTTCTCTTTAATCGCTCCCGTGAGATTTTTTGAAATTTGTTTCTCACAAACATATCAAGAACTTAGCAAAATCCAACGGTGTATTTATGAGATATGGTCCTCGTACTGAGACTATATTTTTTGGGACAGTCACACATTCACCATCAACAAACTACTATCTTACATTTGCAACTTGGCTTTGATACCATGTTAAGGTTTTAGGATCATTGCAAATGTAATAGCACTATCTCATTGTATGTGTTTTCCAAATGCAACAATCTCTTGCATTTATATTGAGAATGAGACAAAAAGAGACATGTTTCTTCATGGGACATGTCTATTCATTATTATGTAATTAATATAATAAAAATTATGATTATATATATACACACACACACACACAGATATATATATATATATATATATATATATATATATATATATATATATATATATATAATATCTCTTGAGTATTATATTAAGTTCTCTAATATTTACATAATAATAATATTTGTATATATATATATATATACATATCTTTACTAGTATTGACTCATAGTGTTTATCTGACTAAAGCTACAAAACATCAACACAATTGATGAATCCTCTAATCCTTTGGCCACAATAATTGCACACTACCATTCTTGCCTCTATACCGAATTTGTTATGCCTCCAAGCATGGTCCTTGGTCCTGGCACTACAGTGGTAACTTGCAGAAGCCATCTCTATATGCAAACTTAGAAAATAGAAACCCTTGAAAAACAGAAATAATGTAAAAGAAAATTGTAAACACTAGCTTTAGAAAAAAGGAAAAAATACAAAAAAGGAACAAAGCATGTTTTATTGAAACCCTAGAAGTGCAGCACAACAATGAAAGAGAGAGTAACAAAACCCGCCAAAACATACCTTACGAATTTGGTCAATAAATATGCTGAAACAGTCCAAGCTCATTCAAAATGAATAAATGCTTTATGCAACAGAATAAAGGATTGAAGGGCATGAGCATAAATCAGAATAAGGAATTTTCTTTTTTCCCTATTGTCAGGCCATAAGAAAGTTTCGACGTACTTGAGAGTGAGTAACTCGTCATACATGGTAGCTTGCAAGCATGCACAAGTTACTTTCAGAGTTTTAAATTACTAGTTAGATGCTTACATTATCAAATATATGCATATAGATAAGCTTAGATATTGCCCAGACACCTGACAGAGTTCCTAATAATAGATCACCAACTATTTTTTCCCTACTGATGCTTAAAACAATTTCTGATTCCCTATTGATGCCTAAATCAATTTCAGACCATCTTATATAATTTGTAACTAGTGAGTGATCTGAACTTGAGTCTAATTAGTTATAATGGGATGGAAAAGAGTAGTTGACGCAGTCAAGGGTAGGGCCCCAAATGGATGTTTTTCTTTCCCTTGCAGCAAGACTTCTCAACATGCATTTGTAAGATCAAGAAGGGTCCTAAGCTGTCATGAGCTGTAATTGACATATGTACTATATCAATACACATATAAATACACA
Organism: Chamaecyparis obtusa; assembly: GCA_027943335.1. Lineage (NCBI taxonomy): Eukaryota > Viridiplantae > Streptophyta > Pinopsida > Cupressales > Cupressaceae > Chamaecyparis > Chamaecyparis obtusa. The sequence continues at coordinate 1,086,283 of BSBK01002409.1, forward strand.
TCTCTCTAAATATAAATATATGCTAAAAATCATTATACCAATCGATACATGAATCCATAATAATTAATCAATACTATAGATAAATAATTATATTAATAAATATACAAATGATGTGACAGTATAACATTAATAACCAATATATTGATTGATCCATATTAATAATATTAATCAATATATGATTAATCAATCAATATAATAATATTAACATCATCAATCAACATTCATAATATTAATCAAAACAATATGATTCAAATGAATAATATTCAAATTACTAAGCTAATAGATAATATAAATAATAAGAAATAAGAACAAATAATAATTATTAATAATTGATAAGTATTTATATAATTTATTAATAATTATTAATAACATTGTTACTAATAATACCAATAATGTTTAATAAATTGTTAAGGTTTTAGGATCATTGCAAATGTAATGGCACTATCTTGTATTGTATGTGTTTTCCAAATGCAACAATCTCTTGCATTTATATTGAGAATGAGCCAAGAAGAGACATGTCCCATCATGGGACATGTCTATTCATTATTATGTAATTAATATATAATGACAATTATGATCATATATATATATATATATATATAATATCTCTTGAGTATTATATTAATTTCTCTAATATTTACATAATAATAATAATATTTATTTTATCAATTTCACTATTTAGTTATTATGAGAATACTTATAATCTAACTTTATATATTCATATATATCAATGTATATAGTAATATATAGTAATATATATATATATATAATAAATCATTTCTCATAGTAATCATATAGTCAATACTATTTATCTGAACGATGCTACATACATCAACATAAATAAACATTGAAAATATTAATAATTGTTAATAATAACATTGATATTGTTAACAATGTTTAACAATGTGTATAAACAGCGATCGAAAGAGAGGTGTCGCTTGAGATATAACTCTCAAGCAACAGAAGGAATAATGTCCCTATGGTATAAATTAGGGAGTTCCGCATATCATTGAGACACGAACAAAAACTATCTCTGACATATCGTTTGGCAGCCAGTAGCATTACGCAGCTAATAAAATTGGATATATACAGAACAACGTTTATAAGAAAAGACTAAGAGAACAATGATTATGAAATTCTAAGAACAATAGCGTTACATGATTAGAAGTATATCAAAAGGGTGCTCAGATGACCTGCATTAATAATAGTTAAGAAGAAAATAAAGGAAAGTCGTTAGCCAAGAAGACGTGTCTCCTCAAACCCGAAAGGGTATGTCCTTTAAAGGAAAATATATAGATAGAGATAATGAATCAGAGAGGGATATATATGGGGGGGAATCGTATTATACAGCTGGAAGATATATCAGAAACAAAATCAAATCAGAAATGAGAAATTTGTAAGGAAGAAAATAAAACACCTTCTATTCGGTCAAGACAAGAAAGGTGTCAAGCATCGAAGATGATTAAGACGTTTTTATTTGATCGCAGTCTAAGGACGTAATCTGAGAACATAATCTGAGAAATATAGATACCAAAAAGAAAGTCTAATCACTGACAGCCGGTAGAGATACTCACCCAATCACATAACCAATAAGGCATTTACGCGGGTCCATATCCAATAACGTTAAAACTAAAAGGAACCAGAGCGTATACGTATTTATGTATCGCTGAGAACAGAGGATCATTGTTGAATCCTACAGAAAACAGTGGCTATCCAGACGGTGAGTGATAGAGTTATCTATAATCAGTAAATAGAATGTTCTGTTGTGTAATTAATTAATAATAGTTCCTTTGATGACCATATATTCATAAGGAATCGAGATAATTAGGAAATCCCAAACGTAATGTAAAATTGATTTCTGTTATTGCTTCAAACATGAGAATGGAAGGGCAGAGGCTCTCAAAGAGGGGCAGTCTAAATCCAATAGGGTAACTCCCAAGATAGGGCAGGGACCAGCCCCCTCTTTAACCTTGAGAGCTTGAGCTCAAGACAAGTTAAAGGCCGAGTCTGTAAACCTTGAATGAGCCTATCAATGGTCTCTAAGCGCTTTGGTTTGCCTCCAATGTCTTCTCCCTTCTCGAGAATTGAAGCAATAATAAGACCAGTCTTATAATACGGATTGGAAATAGTCGAATTCTTAATTCATCAATTGTTCTTTATTGTTAAATTAGCCCAGGACATTACATAAGCCTCAAGCTAATTTGAAATTGGTAACTTTCTCACAAGGTCTAAACCGAGACTGAAATTGCAACAACCAGCCACCCAACATATGCTATAGCCACCTTCAAAACACACCAAATTACAAAGTTAGGATAGAAATGAATCGATATTCAATCACTCCAAAAGAATTTGCAAAACAGATAATAACTCAAGATCTAGCATGAGAAATAGAAACTAGAAAAGTTAAAAGTGTAAATTTATATGATTAAACGAATCAAAAGAGCATTACAGAGTTAGTCTGCAAGAGAGTAATGCAAATTTTCAAGAAGTAAAATAGCATTAGGAAGGAATAGCAATATGAATATACAAGATGCAAGTGCAAGCTAGGAGAGTGAGTATATATAGACTAAGTGAGAGGGAGGAGGTGATAATACTAGGGAGAGTATATCAAAAGTATCTAGGAATAATTGTTATGGAAGACACGGACACCTCACACCACTCACATTGATACTCACTTTATTAAGCTAAGCAAGTTTAATTACTAAGTGTAAGAGAAACCTAAATAATAGGAACATGAAAACCTACACTAACACCCCTCCTTCAGTGTAGCTTGGGTCAGTGAAAAGATGGGTCTTGACAAATGAGTCAATGATGCTTGATGAGGTACCTATATACATAAAAATCTTCCCAAAGAGAAGAAGTTGTCCATCTCCAACCCCTAAATAAAAGAGAAAATAGCCTTCCTGAAAAAAGCGAAAGAAAAGATCCCATGAGTAACAAAGGACTAGGTAGTCCCCCTAAGAAGATGAAGCCTCATGCAAGAGAAACAAGAAAGGAGGACAAGATAGGTCCCCCAAAGTGAGTGTCCTAAAATCCCTGCAAAACAGGGTGCATGTGTCTGTCCACAAAGAAGATGGAGAAGAGCAGTGTAGAATGTCGCATGGTGAATGCTTTAGTAGGTCTCTCTACAACAGATGTTACATCTTCCTTTTGGAGGAAAAGAAATTGAAGCTATCAAATTACAAAATTTCCACTCAAGTGGAGTGTAGAAAATCATGATGAATGGATTTGGAAGCATCTCATGTTTCTCTATACTAATATTGAATTCTGAGTATGTCATATAAGATTCGAAAGAAGTGACCATTGAAATGAGACCTAGACCAATGTGATTTAGGTGTGTCAAGTCAGTAGCATGAGTCATGTCCCTTCTTTTTTGAAATAGGATTTAATAATAATACTATAATATGATATAATTACAATTTAATTATGTTTAATAAATAGTCAGAAGTCATATAATGAAGGGTTGTGACTCCGTCAAACATGAGATATAAAAGGGAGATCATTTCATTTGAGAAGGTAAAATAGCAAGGGAACATATGCATCAAGGAAGGATTAATGAAAGAAGAAAGGAATGGGAAGAAAATAAGGAAGTGACTCTTTCAAGGGGCAGAAATTATGAAGGGTTGTACTCTTTAAAAGGGTGGCAATTGTTGAAGGTTATGACTCTTTCAAAGGGCCTAAATTATGAAGGGTTGTCCTCTTTCAAAAGGTGGTAATTGTTAAAGGTTGTGATTTTTTGAAAGGGCAGAAATTATGAAGGGCTGGAATCTTCCAAAGGTTGGTAATCGTGAAAGGTTGTGACTCTTGCAAAGGGCAGAAATGGTGAAGAGGTGGGACTTATCCCTCACATTGGAAGATATAAAGGGGAGAAGGTTTCATTTGAGGAGGATGTGCAAGAAATATCAATTTTGAAAATAATTTATTAACCTCAAAAGTCGGCAATGGAGGGTGGCGACTCAATTCTTATGAAAGGTGGTGACCCTTTCACCAATAAAGTATAATGGAGAAATTATTCCAAGCATTCAAGGATCACTTATTAGTCATCACTCCCCAAAACATCAAATCAACACTCAGTCATCACTCATGAATCCATCAAAAACAATCAGTAATTATCAAATCAGGTAAACGATCAATCAGAAAATCATCATCATAAATCATCAATTCATTTAATCCATCAAACTTAAAACATCCATCATTCCAACCATCTATTCAAGCATCAAATCGTTCAAATATCAATTACTAAGACATCAATCATTCAAGCATCAATTCCTTCAAGCATCATTTTACATTTAACCATCTGCTCATTTGCTCTTCAAGAAAAACAATAAAGAGAAATCAAGCAATTAGCAATAATCTAGTAAATTTCTTAAGCAATCAATTTTGAATTTATAGAAGTGTCTTGTAAATAGGAAAGCCGGCCAACCTTCCAAGTTCATGAGGTGAAAGGACGACCGTCCTTAATGCTCTTATTAGGTATGCCATTCAGAGATGGACTGGATGACTAGCCTTCCATTCTCTTGGGCTTGATCAAGGAGGATGCTCATTCTCCAAGGTGGACTGAGGGCTGGGAGGGTGGCCCACCTTCCATGCTTGTGGAATACAAGGACAAACAGCCCTGGGATTGCCATTTGCAAGCATTATAAATGAATTTGCCATGTGTTTGCCTATGAGGAATATGCCATGATCCAAATATTAATGAGACTATGATGTATTGATTTAAATACTAATGATGGTTGGACACACAGACACACACATATTGATTAGGTATTGTCATAATTTCTTGATCCTTAATATTACTAATATCAATTTTTAGTGATTAATATTGTTTGCAAACCTAAAACAAGGAATATCCCAAGGAACATTACAATTGGGATTAAAGTTTCTGAGGTCAAAATCTGATTACCATGGTCTGAAAATTAACATGGTATCAGAATGTATAGTATGATTTTTTTTATCCTTGTATGGAGTGGGCTGCTACTTGTGAGAGGGAGCTATTGTGCTAACGTGATTGAAGTGATCCTCACTCATGAGAGTTTGTAGGATGGAGTCTAAAGTGCTCCAATGATTGGAATGTTGATCCAAACTTTGATAAGATGCTGTTTTGAGTTATTATTAGCAAGACTTAGCATGTTGTTGGAGCTTTAATTATGAATAGTCTTGGTCTTTGAAAGTGTGTGTTTCTAGTGGATACTTCCAGCTATATACCTTGGAAGTGTATATTGTATATGTTATTGGAGGCTTGAGTGAGATCATTAATTTAATAGTTTCAGGAAACTATGATAGTTCCTGGTTCTAAATAGTAGGTAGAAGATCCATAGGGCATAAAGATGCTCAAGTCTGGGACATAAATATTTGGACAAGAAGCTATAATATGGGTTGCTTCATCATCTTTGTTGGCTTCACTTCCATATTCATATAATACTTTGCAGGTGTAGAACTCAATTCCAATATTTTATTTGAACTTGCTTATCTAAACCTTGTGATCCTCATTTTAGCTTTTTCCCCATAGGCTGGCAAGATCAATGCTCTGATACCAATTGTAATGTCTCTTCTTGGGATATTCTCATTTTTAGGCTTGCAAACAATATTAATCACTAAAGACTGATATTAGAAATATTAAGTATCGAGAAATAATGATAATACCTAATCAATCTGTGTGTGTGTGTGTATCCAAGCATCATTAGTATTCAAATCAATACATCATAGTATCCTTAATACTTGGACCATGGCATATTCCTCATAGCCAATCACATTGTGAATTCATTGGAAATGCTTGCAAACAGCAATCTCAAGGTTGGTTGTCCTTGTAATGTGAGAGCATGGAAGGTGGGCTGTAAGAACCCCTGCTGGTTCTAACTTTAACAAACACCAAATTGTTTTATTTTTTATATGTTTGACATTTCATCAAACACTTTGCATGAAACCTTTATCTTGTTGTCTTTTATTTTCAGACTGTATTTACTTGCTTGGAATGGTTTCAGATGAAATTTAAATGCTAGTAAATGATTATCAAGAGATCCAAGCAAAGAACTGAAATACAAATGCAATCCCTTTTGACCATTTGAATGCATACATAAAATTTCTTCATGTAAAATGTGCATCTACAGCCAATAGACATTTCTACAAACACTTGGCATGCATCCTTACAATTATCTCACCAAATAAATGTTTACTAATATACTAGAAACCATGCATATATTTTAAATACAAATTGGCACCTTTAAACATCAAACACGACTGCCTAGAGATGAAACGCAGCCTCCAATAAGTTAAACACAGGCCTCTAAAAGTGATACGCAGCCCTCTTGATGTGAAACGCAGCTATCTTAATAGATTACAGCCGCAACTCCTCTGGAATCTATTACAACCTTTGCTAAACAAGTTGTAGCTAGCCTAGAAGATATAACAACCTTCTAGCATCAATATGAACCTCTGAAGAAAATCGAACCAAAATTAAAAACACCTCAGTAGCATCAACAAAGAAACAATTCTCCTCAAATTTGGTATACAACAACACCAAATTTGCATCCACAGAATCATAATTAATTTCTCAAAATCAGAGCACAATACACCACTGAAATCCAGTGATTCAAAGTGCAGAAAAGGGGAGGAATCAGTCCTCAAACCCTAGTTGAAAAACCCTTCAGCTATTTCTCCAAATGATAAAAAACAAAGCCAATAATAATGCTTTCTCCATAGAGTCTCTTTTTTATAATAAAACAAGTGTGGTTTCTTCAATACACTTTTCACTTAAGAAGCTTCTCGCACACACTTTCAAATTAGAAGTCTTTATTTAATAACTTTGAATTAATAATGAATAACTCCCAAGCTAAAAGCTTCATGAAGACACTTTTCACTTAAAAGGCTTCTTCAACACACCTTCAAATTATAACACAAATGATAAAGTTATTTATTAAGATAAACTTAATAAACAACTTATAATATGAAGCTCCATCAAATACACTATTATATGCTCATGCTGCCCAACACCCTGTGCCTCCACTACACTACCAAAAATAGCAACTGCCCACAATAGACTTACTAAAAATAGTAAGTCCCTCAAACTGGAAATTTTGCAAATGAATTCACAACTCCACTGATACCAATGCACAGGCACTCTGCTAAAAATAGCAATCATGATGATCACCCAGAATAAACACTAACTATAGATAGTAAGTCTGTCAATTTGACTCAAACGAAGAGCAATCCCGACATCACAGACCTCCAGAGTGGAAACTGACCACTGGCTCTTCCACACAACCCTCTCCAACATCCTAATTAACCTATGAAGGTCACAAAAATAAGCTAATCCCATGAGCCTAAAAACGGAGACATTACATGGGCCCCCCTTCCATCCCTCAATCCACCTTGGAGTCTGGCCATCCTTCTTGATCAATCCCAAGAGCATGAAAGGCTGGTCCATTCCATCTTTGGGTGGCATACCCGATAAAAGGTCCTCAAATGGAACCTTCTCTCTATATCTTACATTGCGAGGGAGAAATGACACCTCTTCATCATGTTTGTCCTTTGCAAGAGTCACAACTGTTCACAATTACTACCCTTTGAAAGAGTACGACCCTTCATAATTTTTGCCCTTTGAAAGAGTCACAATCTTTCGCAATTACCACCCTTTAAAAGAGTACAACCCTTCACAATTTCTGTCCTTTGAAGAAGTCACTTCCTTATTTTCTTTCCAATCCTCTCTTCTTTCATTAATCCTTCCTTGACTCATATGTTCCCCTATTTTTTTCTCTTCTCAATGAAATGATCTCCCTTTTATATCTTAGGGTTAAGGGAGACACTACTCTTCACTATATGCCTTTTAACCATTCATTTAACTTAATTAAATCTTAATTGTATCATATTATATATTTTTTATTATTATTTAATATTATGTCATATTTCATAACAAAAGGTACATGGCAACATGATGTGGTGGAGCAAGAACAATTGAATCTAGAATGGGAGATGATGCAACTTGATGTGAGCTATCATCAAAGAGAAGACAAATATTCTCAATTTTGTCACTGGGATTTGAAAGGTGAAAGACCACAAATACATGTGAAATGTTTGGTGAGTAGACCTCCCAATGAAGTGGAGGATCCTACAGACATGATGAACCCTATTGCAAAGAGTCACTAGAAGCCCTCAAATAAGTGGCTCTAAACTCTGAATACTAATAGTAATAGGTATATGAGAGATGTCCTCAACTGTAGATGGGGCATCAGGAAAAGTATGTATAGTAGAATACAAGGACACTTAGTATATTAAATGTAATGTAGGCGAGACATATTAGTCTGTAGTCCTGTTGATGTGAGTTTTGTTCCGCTACAACATACATAATCGAATACTTAGTATCTCGGGACAAAACACCAAATCTCCAACCCTTTCTTGAATAAGGATGCTCATATGCTAAACAATGTAGATGACTTGTGTGATCAAATGAGACAACTCCAAGGTTCCTTCTTAATTGTGGACTTCACTCAGTTATAATGATGTGATATGCTGGTTATCACAAAGGAACTTATGCTATTCAATCAATGGATATCAACTTGACTATAACTTCTTCTCACCAAATAACTTGCAACAAAAAGGAAAGCTATATAACTCTAAGAATGTAGGATAATGTTGATGATGGGGTGAGCCTCTAACCAATCCTTGCTTCGTCGTATCAACTAGGCATAGGAGGGTGCTATCTTCTATGGATGCAGGAAGGATTTTCATATTGACAATGCTCATCCAAATACCCTATGAAGGTGCAATCTAAATGAACATCTCCAATAGAAGTTAAGCATTTGCAATTTAGGCCCAGACTAACCTTACACCTTTACTTACAATTAGCAAGTAGCAAAATGTATGGATACATGCTTCACCATTGATCATCATTCAACAATATCTTCCATCGAATCTACTTGTACTTTTACTTAACATGAAATGAAACCCTAATCTAAGTGAGAGATGTAAAGAACCATGCAATACTTCAAAATGATCATATATATCCACCATGAAGACCAACAATGAATAAAGAACAATTTTGGTAGTGCTTTGGCAACAATTCTCCAACATAACTCCCTTTACAAATGATGTGAGCAAGCCTTTATATAGGGGCTTCAATTACAATGAATGACCAAGATTAAATCAGAATCAATAGCCAAGATTAATCCACATAAGGCTTAATTATGGTTTCCATAACCATAGATAAAAATATTAAATGCCCATCCAATTACAATTAGACACCACCATGTGGGCCAATAAAAAAAATTACATCGCCATCATGAGACAATAAAAAAATAGATTTGGCATACCCACTAGATAAGATGCACCAACAAATGAACCAGTGAGAAGAGAGAGCTTGTAGAAGAAGCCACCGACTAGTAGACCAATGAAATATTCAAATGCATCCAAGAGCCAATCAGAAAAAGGTTATGTGGGCCTATGCCACTTGACGCCAAATGGGCCAATTAGAGTTAGACATTTATTTATCAACCAATGAGCAAATTTAGGGCCATGTGGGCTTACGCCACCTCATCACTTTAGAAATTGTGCCCCTCATTCTTATCCTCTTTCCACATTCAATGAACTTGGACACAATCTCATGAAATTTTTTCACTAAGACATTTGACACATTCTTATTGGTTGAGCAAAGGGCTGCCACATCAACATAATTATTTAGAAACTTTATAAATACCCCTTATTTGCTGATGAGAAATCATTGTTAAGTCTTCAATTGTGATGACTCATATTCTCTATTGCTTCATCTTCAATATTCTTCATCCCTTGCTCTGATTTTCTAAGTTGTTCCAACGAATGGATTTCAGTTCAACCTTCCTTCAAATGCCAAATCTCTGTTGGTGTAGATGGAGGGTTTGGATACTATCACCGTTTTGATCTTCTAAGTTGTCTTCTAATGATAATTAGGTTCTTCATCTTGATCTCGGATTCCCTCTGTCTTCTTCTCGAACTTGCTGTGTCTTCCTTCCATGTATAGATATCTTGAAGATGTTCTTTGTAGTGCTCCTTAATCTTGAACCAAATCTCATCCTTGGCTTTGTATTATCTTCTCTTCAACATTTTGGAGTCATATATGATCTTCTTAGTCTTGATGTCCTTTGATCTCAATCTTGTACCTGCTGCTCGAATTCATCTTGGAGACATCTTTTGTCCTTTGACTGCTGGCATTTCTCCTTTTTTGCCCTTCGCTGGTAAGTCCTTCGTTTCCTTGGCTTGGGGTTTTGGCCTTGAAGTTTCAGCTCCTCTCTCCATACCTAGGCCTGCAACACCAACACATAATCAAATCTCTGATTTTATCATATGAAATTAGGACTAAATCTAAGATATCTACTTGCTGCTTCACAAAACCAGACCCCTCTGATTTGTATCAGACCTGAAAATTAATCAGTTTAAGCCATCATATACCATGAAAACAATAAGGAGTTGATTAGATCTTTGTCTTACATTCCCCAGATCCTTTATCACATCATTTTCAGCAAGATTCTCGCATGAAGAGGACTAAAGACACTACAAACAAACCCTGCTACAGAACTAGATAGCTCTAAAAATAATGATTAACCTCTGAACAATATTGCAAATGATGAAGCTTGAGGTGCTAGGCTGGGTCTAGGCACCTTCAGTTGATAGTCCTGCAAACAAAATGATTGAAAAAAAAGCCTTACAATCTGCCCCCAATAGTTTGAACTCTCTCAGCTGTAATTGCAATTGTAATTAAAAAATAATCTCCAGATTGTAGCCGCTACCTTGCTTATGTACAGGATGCTTGCAATTATGGCGCAGCTGCTAAAGCAATTTGTTTTTAAATGCTTGTAATCCTCCATTAAATGAATGCTACCTCAAGTTTTGAATTCATAGCCTTAGCATTTAATTTTTTTCATTTTGAAATTTGAATTTTAAAACCCCTTCGCTGGATCAAACCTTCTTATAATTAATAATTGGCATTAAATTAGTGGTCATCATGTGCTAAGTTTGAGGCAAATTCGAATGGCAAGGGCTTGCATCGAGTTTTGCACCCTAGATCTGCATTTAATTAATCCTTTTATCTTATAATTGCATTGAGTTTTGCACCTTGCTTTTAACATTTAAATTTCATTTGTGATCTCACCTCAAGTTTAGTGCCCAATATTTAGTTGTTTAGGTCGGATTTGGGCCTGGGCACTCTGATTTAGAGGCCTTATGAGGCCAGACGTTACATTATATGGGGCCCAAATCAGGTCTGATCCAATCCCTAACCCATATGTTACATGCCAAGGTTGTTTTGCTTAGAAATCTGGGCCCAATGGCAATTAAAAGGCCACACATTTCCTCTTTAGGGCCTGCACTTCGAGTTTAGAGCCCTAGTTTTGAATTTCAATGACAGATATCTCAGATTTAGGTCCTATCAATCCATTTTTTAGCCCACACATTTCATTATATAGGTTTGATTTAGCTTGTTGAAGCCACACGCTAAGCATAGGGGCTTGTTTTATTAATTTTTGTGCCCGGATCTGGGCTTAATTTGCCTTGACTCAAGCACATGCTAGGCATAGGATAGGTCTCAATTCAAATTACAAACACATCTTAATGCTCTCAGCCCACACGTTACATTTAGGACAGGGTTTGGCTCATTTAGCACTCAGATCTGTTTGGCTTTTGGGCCCGTATGAGGCCACACGTTTTGTATATTGCCCTTAATTTAAAGCCTCAATGTGACATGCCTCAAATAGGGCCTAGCTTAAACCCATCACTTTCAGATTTAGGTCTGGTCTTATGCAATTAAGGGCAGATCTGAGTTGTATTTAGGTCCTGATTGCAAAGTTCAAAGTGACATGCTGTAAGGTAGGGTAATTTCAAGCTTACCAAATTCGAATCTAGGCCTGGGTAGACTTCTAAGGCCTACACGTTTTATCACAAGACCTCAATTAATAAGTTTTAGGCCTTCCTAAGCCCATATGCTAGCCATGGGGTCCAGTTTTAAGCCCAATTCTTATCAAATTATGGCCTGGTCTTATTAGATCAGGCCCACACGTTTTATCCCAAAGGGCTGCTATATTGCATTAAGTGCTGCTCACGAGCCTAAGGTTACATTTTCAGCTATAGGGCCTTATCACCTAGAGTTTTGAGCCATTTAGAACTAAATTTTGGGCCCTTCTTGCTAGGATTGAACTCATGTCTCATCCTCTTCTTTCATTAATCTTGAGATGAGGAGGTGCTTCCTCCACCTTTAATTTGAGATGGGAAGAGGCTTCGTCCCCCTTACTTGAGATGGGAAGAGGTTTCGTCCCCCCTTGTCTTGGTATGAAGAGGAGTCTCATCTCCATTTTGCAGGGGACGAAGAGGATCTCATCTCCATTTTGCTTGGGACGAAGAAGAGTCTCATCTCCATTTTGCTTAAGCCAATTTTCTCTCCCTTACCTCAAAATTTCTCTTTTATTTCCCACTTTGAAACTTAGCCAAATTTTGCAAAATTTTCAAGTTTTACCCAAAAATGGCCTTTTAGATCTCAGATTGTTGCCAAATTCACACTAACACCTGGACTTACTAGCAAAAAGAGGGGGTCCCCATTTGCAATGGGGCAATGGTGTGAAAACCTCACAACAAGTCCATGTCGTTGATGTTAAACTACGGGCATTTTCATTCATGGTCACTTGGCTCAAGAACAAGTCCAAGGAGAGAGTGCAATAGATCCTACATAATGCAATCATTCACCATCCTTTGTTTCCTAGACAAACAGCTATCTAAATTTAGCTTGACAATAGGAGGATGGAATTTAATACCAAAATCCACGATGTAAAATCCCCTAAATTGGAACTTCATTTCAATTCATTATTGCAAATGCCTGTGTATAAGCACCTTGTTAGTAATTACTGAAATGGCCACCCTGACAAGTACAATGTGTGACACTTTATGATTAGTGTGATTTACACTGCAAGATTTTAGACTCTTAAAAGACCCAAAATGGTCTAGAATACTAAAGCCACAATTTTAGTAAAATACGAGTTCAATTTGAGAGTATTGATGTGGAGTATGTAGAAAAATACACAAAAATAAAAAGGACCCCAAAAAGAGTCCATATGCACAAGTTATGGCCCTCAAAATTTCTCAAAATGGGAACTATGTAGGGAATTTAGGAAGAGTCTTCGATTTATAGAAATTTGAAGCATCAAATAAAAACACCAATAACACTACCATGAAGAGCATAATATTTTACTGCAAATTAAAACAAATGGCACTAACAAAGGTCATTGTGTGTCTGAGAACAAGCTTCTCAATGATGGAAATTGCATTGGAGGGGATAGATTAGGGTGAAGTAATGCTAATGTCAAGAAAACTTAAGATATACCAAAATATTTATTTTTGGTATTAAAATCCCAAAACTGCCTTCAGGTTGGTTGGCTTGAAACATATTCATACAAGAATACCACCATTTTCCAAAACAATATTTCCTTTTTTGTTGTGTCCCTTTTTTCAAAAAGAGAGAAACTTGCTAAAAATAGTAAGTTCTCATTATTCCAAAATAGTAAATCAGGATCACATGATAGTTTGGGAAATAATATTAATTTAATATGTGTTGTTGTAAACTCAAATTTCTCACAACAAACAATGTAAAATTAGTAACTTCTTCTCTTGGGAGCATCCTGTTGGTTTTGGCAAGTTGATAAGTAATGGATTAATTTTAGGAAAGTTTCCTTGACAAATCTGGGCATCTTTGTGCATCTAGTGGCTTTATGGAAGTTGCCATAAAATGATTATGTCCATTTCAAGCAAGTTTTCCTCCATTTCAAGTACTGGATTTTGTTGCCCCATTTGAGTTTTAAAATTGTTTTCATATATGCTTGGCTCCAAGTTTCATCATTCTGGTTGCAGATTATATCAGAGGTTATGCTTGTTTCTTCAGTGGCTGATAAACCAGTGGAGAAGGAGACTGTAGAACAGGATGTTTGAAGGTTTTCAGGTGATCAAAGGACAGGAGTCAGATGATTACAAGGTGATCTAAGACGGGAGTCAAGGATTACCATAGAATAATCTCATTCAGAGATTATCATTGTGCCAGAAGAGTTGACAGTGAAAATAGTTATCAGTATTTTGGGTTTGCAGGTTGCATGTGAGGGTTTAGAAGCTGCAGTTTGGTTCCGGTGTGTTGAGTGTTTCAGAAGTTCATGTCAGTCTTGAGGCCAAGGAGTTTTTTGTTATTTTATGTATTTTCATGATATTTTATTATTAATAAAGTTGACTTGAAGTCGGTGAGGTTATCCAAAAGTTTTGAGAGCTTGCAATTCATTTCAGGCATCATATTTGCGCGTCATTTTGGGTTGATTTGTAACAGAAGAATATTGATGTTTATATCAGCCTTGAGGCCATGGTTTTGATGCAAATAATATTTCTTTTTTTGTTATTTACTTGCATGTTAAGTTTGGTAAGTTTTGGGTTGATTTGACAATTAGATATACAAATCGGGTGCATAGTTTGTAAGATTTATTTCTAAATTTTGTGGGTTCTTTAGTTTCTTTGGAAAATTATATCTGTGATGGTTTGGATTGAGAATTAAATTTCATTTGTTGTCCCTTTGTGAAAATTTAAGTTAATTTCAGAAATTTATTAATTTGGGACATTACATTTTTGCACATCACATTCATATGAGAATACCATTATTTAAAAAAAGAAAACTGTCTTTTTGCAAAATTGGTGGTTTATAGAGAAATATTCTCAGAATATTCCTGAGGCGGAGTGAATTGTGTAGCTGATCTTGAGGTGTTTCTCAGGTGGCAATGGCTGCTATCAGTGGCACAATAGGTTTTTGCTGCTTGTAGGTTGTGTAGTGGCAAAGCTTGGTGGCTGGTGTTGTTGTTGTTGGTGGATTTAGTGGCTACTATCACCTAGTCGTTGCTGCTATGGTTGTGGTAGTAGTGTGATCAAGTGTATGATACAACCTACACAGGGCTATATGACATTGCCAACAAATTCTTTTTATCCCAAAAGCGCCTACACTGAAATTGAGTAGTTTTATATGGAAATAGGGGTTTTAGTTCTTCTGTACGCAATGATAAGGTACGTTTGGCTTCAAAATGCCTCCAAAACAAGTAACATGTCAAATGCATCATTCAAACCTTGTTTACAAATTGATTCCCTGATCTCCAATTTTGATGAAACAAAAGCCAAACTTGACTTTGCTAAGCCTTCCGGGTGCTATGGAATAACTGAAAATGCTAGCAAGATTTAGCAAAAAGCTGCATCATGCAAATAGAGGCTAAATTTTTTTTGTCAAACTTTTTGGATTCTCCAATTCATTTGAAAATGCAAGAGAA
Organism: Chamaecyparis obtusa; assembly: GCA_027943335.1. Lineage (NCBI taxonomy): Eukaryota > Viridiplantae > Streptophyta > Pinopsida > Cupressales > Cupressaceae > Chamaecyparis > Chamaecyparis obtusa. The sequence goes on from BSBK01002409.1 coordinate 1,101,579, forward strand.
GAGAATATTGGGTTTTTAGGAAACCTACAAGCAAGCTAATTAACCCCCCTCCCCACCTCAAATTTCTCAAATATTAAACTTAAAGATCTAAACCAACATCAAATGCTCTAATACTATGTTAAACTCTACAAAACAAATGATAATCCAAGATATAGTGCAAGGAATAGCAACTGTAAAGCTGTAAATACATATGATTAATGAAATCAAAATAACATTATAGAGTTGGTCTTCAAGAGAGTAATGCTGATGCTCAAGAAGAAAAATAGCATTAGGAATGCATCATAGCATGAAGCTGCAAGATACAATTATAAGCAAGGAGAGTGATTATATATAGATCAGGTGAGAGGGGGAGTTGGCAAATACAACCAATAGATAGAGTACACCAAAATTATCCAAGAATACTAAATGTAACTCCCTTGGAAGATGTCGAGACCTCACACCACTCTCATCAATACCCAACTTTATTAACCTAAGCAAGATTAATTAAAAAGTGTAGGAAAAACCTAGATAATAGAAAAATAAGTATCCACTAGGATAATAAAAGCCTACACATACACTCTCAAATTTGAAGACAATTTTTTTGAACAACACATAGGAAAGTGCCGATTTATATTACTTTAAGTTAACAAGATAATATCTCTATGGGAAAAACTGGACAGTATTTCCCTTGACAAAACTTAATCACCAACTGATTATAATGCCCCCACGATATCAAAGTTGAAATATTAAAAACTACGCAATTTCTAGATGAAAACCTAGAAACCCTAGCCCACGATCTTTCACAATCTTCAATCAACACATCCAAAATTCCATCCTTGAGATCCCAACTTGCAAACAAACTCTTCAAAGGCCTTTATCCACCTTCAAACTGCAGGAAACTCATTGGGAAAGCTAACAAGGCTCAGCTTGTTTCTCTTTTATAACCACTTCAAATATGGTTCCTGGTTAGAAGATTCTAGTTAACTTGTCAACAATACAATCCTGAATGAATCTCTCTCCAAATGTGGCTTCATTGTTCCAAGGGATTCAAGGTTTGAAGTGAAGGAGTCAACTTCATAACTCCCTCCATGCTTCCTCCAAATGTGGTGCCATTCATCAAAGTCTAACCTCTACTTAGTCAAGATAAAAAAGACCATGCATGCAAGCTTCTCTTCGATTTGTACCCACCACACGCGTGGGCACACCATTCAAAGTCATTGTCATGCAAATGAAGGTCAAACATGCAAAGTGGCTGACCATTGCAAGAACCCTAATGAAAAATCGCTACTCTTCAACATTCATGGGGAGTCATGAGCATTTAGAAGTGTCAAGTGGGGCCTTCCAAAGATTCCAACCAAAGGGGAATGTCCAAATGAGAGGAAAGACATTTGAACTTGAATAATTTGAAGCATAGAGATTGCCTCCTCCATTGGAATAGAAAACAAAATCAGACCAAGAAAATTCACATTTTGCCATAAAATAATAGTTTTGGTTGATGTTGATGGCTGAGGTTTAGACCCTAAGATGCTCCTGCATTTTTTTTATATTGAAAATCGATTACAAATAGAACCAAAATACATCCTGGTTACAATAATAGTGACCAAACTGGTCACTTACATAATGCTCAAACCAGTCTATCTACAGACCCCAAAACAGAATTAATAAGTTCAACTGTAACAATAATCAGAGCAAGTTTATAGTAATGCTAGACTAGTTCATATGTAAAAACAAAAAAATCTAAGACATATATATATATATATATATCATCAGAATCGGATTTGTGTTCATCATCCTTTCTAACATGTTGGTCTCTTTCATCATCCTCAACAAGTTTTTTCTGGCTTTTGTCTTTAACCTCCTTGGGTTTAGTCCTGCTGATTTGGAAGGAGTCAAACACCTGTCTGAGTGGAGGAGAGATCCTCTCCCAACTGGAATTGCCAAAGTCTTGTCGAGTCCATTCTAAGTCGCGAACTGCTTCATCCCGCTTGAGTTGGTATTCATGACGTTTGCAATATGTTTTTTGGAAGTCGAGGAATTCCTCATGAAACTTCTTATCCACCTTTTTGAGGTCTTGTGTGTTGTGTTGTAAACACACATGCCCCATTGCAAATGGGGACCCCCTCTTTTTTTCGTTTTCTAGCTTAGTGTTTAGTTTAGTTGTTGTTAGCTTGATGACATTTTTCGGGTTTCTTAGTCTCCTGGTTCTTTAGAAATGGGTCAGTCAAGTCACTGATTCTTAGGTTGAGAATTGGGAACGAAGAAATTTCGGAAGGATTGAATATCAATTGCAAGTCCTGGGTTTGAGGAGTATTTCTTTTAGGAAATCTGCCTCTAGGTCAAGGTTCCCTTTCAATCCTTACATAAGTTGAAATATGATTATTTTGAAAATCCTTGTTTGAAGTATGAAGCTTGGAACTATAATGTAGAAAATCCTTGTTTGAATTGTTAAAATTTCACTTAGTATAAAAGTTGTCGAAGTGTTTTAAGAGGTTGTCAATGTGATGACAAAATGTTGTCAAGGTTGGGGATCAAGATGTTGAATGTGGAATTTGTGAAATGCTAAATGGAAATGGTAAGTGGAAATGAAAAGTCAAGTTCTGTTAAGTAATGAAAAATGAAAATTTCATACTTGAAAGGGAAATAAAAAAAAGATTCTAAAAATCCTTGTTGAAAAGTGAAAAGCTCAAGAGAATTTCAAGTAAAAGTGAAAAAAATCCTTAGAATTCCAGCTCAAAATCAAGTTTTCCTTCATCATTTCCTCCTAAAAATTGATTTTCCACAATCACTTCCACCTAAAATTTGATTTTCCAGCAACATTTTCAGCTAGAACTCAATTTTGTGCGCACCTTGCATAAGCATTTCTACCTAAAACATGAAATCTTGCCCTTAGGCATTAGCATTTCCACCTAAAACTTGAAATTCTGCCCTAGCATTATCACTTCCAGCTGAAATCCGCCCAGCATTTCCAGCTAAAAGTTGAAATTCCGCCTAGGTCTTGGAACAAATTTAAAATGCAAGCAAATTGTTTCTTTTTTTTCAGGATTGATGCATGGAATGATGATGATCAAGGAAGTGAACAAAGGAGGATTCAAGACAAGTTTGAGGAAAGGCAAAATTCCCACTTTGAGAAGGAATTCAAAGATCATGTCTAACAAGGAGGTGAATTGCTCTACAATGAGGATGCTACAACGACTTTGGACTTCCCTTGGAAATCCAAGATCAACATGAGGGACTCAGGAACGTGAAGGTCGACAAATTTCAAGTCATTAAAGATGACTATTCAAGAAGGAAATTCAAGATAATGTCCAAGGAGAAGTATTCCAAATCAAGGAAGAATTACTATTAAGATGATGAAGAACATTCATGATGATGATGAGATTTGGGATTATGAACTATCGCAATCAATCAAAAGGCTTAAAGATGTAGAGTATCAAGAGATATCTCTTCCTTTTTGAATGAATGAAGATAAAGTTAACAAGATATGCAAGTTGAGGTGGTGCCTACTCATCTCCAACCGATTAACTAATTCCAAGTCAACATGTCCAAGTTCATCCAACCTGACTCATCAAACAATTGGACATGTGGAAGACATTTTGTGCAATACTACAATCAATTTTTTCATTGGTTTATCCTTGATAGGATATTTACTTAAAGACTTGTAATTTTCTCATTGGATGATATTAAATGAATATAGTTGGTAGTTCTAAATACCCCAATTAGGGTTTCCATTGAATTATCTTGGATGTTGATTTAGGATCAATCTAGACCCTTAATTTGTAATTGGGAGGTCTATAAAAGGCTTGGCCTTCTCATTTGTTAAGTCATTAGTATTAGGAGTAGCAGGAAGAGGAGATCAAAAATTGTTCCCAAGACTATGTTTGAATAAATATATGGTGTTCATTGAAGACATGGTGGATCATTTGTGTCGTTTGAACATTTTGCATGGTTTCTACTTCTCAAATTTTAGTTGACGTTCATTAATCTTAATGGAGAAATGTGGAGAAATGTGATGAATTCCTTGGTTCATACCATTTTTAGTTTGTTGATTGCAAATTGTGGTGTATGGTTAGTCTGAACACACTTAAGCATTAGTTCGATTGTAGAGGTACATTTGGATTGCGCTAGTATTGGGTATTTGGATGAATGTTTACAATATGAAAATCCTTTATTACCTTTGGAGATTGCATCAGTTTTATGTAGTTGTTTCCTCGTGGCAAATCAAGGCTTGATTAAGGAATCCATTTATTGAAGCAATCATCCATTGATCATTGTCTTCAGGTGTAGAAGTAGATTTGATTCTCTAAACCCTTATTCCTTTTTGTCTTTTTTGAAGATCAAATTAGTTTACTAATCAAGTTCCAATTGCTTTTAGGGAAAAGAGTTGATTAAGTTGAGGAACAATTATACAAGTCCCTTTGTGTGTTACCAGCCAAATCATATCATTTCACTTAGTCTATATCCAACACAAAGTCGCATGTTCATAGTGTAAACCTTGGGGTTACCTTATTTGATCAGACAGTTTCACATTTTATAGCATTTGATGTTTCCTTGTTCAAGAGAAAATATAATACTTGGTATTTTATTCTATGTTGGTGAGTGTCACAAAACACACATCAACATTTTGGCCAAAAGTTTGCATCCTTGATATCATCTTTATATATTGTGGCACCTTCCTCCATCACTTTAATGAATCTATCTGCTGGGAGTTTCAAGGTAAATGTCACCTGTTCAATAATAAAAAAAAAGCGAGTCTACAAACAGATTCAGTAAGGATCCTCTTATTCCTCTGGTATACATGTTCATTCATTTTCTTCCACAAGAACCAAAGGATATTAGTAGACAGCACAGCCCAAAAAATATTTTGTTTTTTTAATTTAAACCTTTAATAAAACCCAAGAGAATATCAGAACAACATTTTTTATCAGAACTGTTCCATTCTTCAATGTTACCCATAAAGGGAGACCGGATCACAACAGCATAATGACACTGAAAAAAAAAATGAAGATAGTTTTCCAACTCACCAAAGAACAAGCAATGCACAGGGGTAGGGCTCAGTTTTTGGAGTAATAACTGTCATCTATAACAACCTTTTAGGGTCCAACTTATTAGACCAACAATGTTGCAGAGATTTTTTTCCAAAGCGAGTCATTTAGACTAAGATCCCATTTCAGGTTAACATGTTTTATGATTCTGAGTTGGGCAAAGAAGTGGTAAAGATTTGTGGCCTTGATGTTGAGAAGGGGGTTGGCATCCACCCACTTAATAGTGGGGGAAAAAGTAAGCCTATGATTCTCTGAGTTTGGGCTAGGAAGTGGTAAAGATTTTTGGCCTTGATGTTGAGAAGGGGGTTGCCATCCACCCACTTAATACTGGAGGAAAAAGTAAGCTCGCCAATGATTTTGATAGGTCTTTTCAGACTAGAGAGGTTCTTATTCAGAACCCAAAAAGTCCTTTTGCTGCTGTCAAAGAGATGGAATTCAGTTTCAGTTGTTCCCAAGTCTTAATATCTTGCCCAATACATAGATCTTCCAAAGAAGATAAACATTTACTATTCAAACTTTTAGCAGAGCAGCTTCGAAAAAGGGCTAAAGTTTTTCCATTATGCTCAATATTTCACCAGGCAGATCTAGATCCAACAATTTCACCATTAGAGTAATTAATAGCATCCACATGAATGGGAGTTTTTACACATCTTCCAGGCCCTCCATATACCATGGAACACATTAGATCCTAATGGGGTAGCATTAAACTTGCTAAACAAAATATCGTGACTGTGTAGTCCATTTCACTTCTTGGCTCCTTTAATAGAACTATGTTGAATATTTTTCCACATTAGGAGTTTCCATGGTTCATCTCCTTTCTGACATCTGTACTATCACTTGACAGGAGGAATAATAGGAATGGGAGAAGCAGCAGAGGATCGTGTTGGATTGCTACATACCTTAGCAACACTTCCAGAGCACCCAGAGAGTGTGCCTATAAATGCATTATTGGCAGTTAAAGGAACACCTCTTCAGGATCAAAAGGTAATTGTTCTTTCCAATTTTAAACTATTGTATTGTTTACTTCAATTATTAGGATGAAAATAATGGTAGGAGGTGTAAATGTTTATGATTAATGACAAATGAAATATATCCTTTGACAGCCAGTTGAAATATGGGAAATGATTCGTATGATAGCAACAGCACGCATTGTGATGCCAAAGGCCATGGTGCGGTTGTCTGCTGGGCGGGTTCGTTTCTCCATGCCAGAGCAAGCATTATGCTTTCTAGCAGGGGCAAATTCCATTTTTACAGGGGAGAAGTTGTTGACCACTCCTAATAATGACTTTGATGCTGATCAACAAATGTTCAAAGTGCTGGGTCTCATACCCAAAGCTGCAAGTATCCCTAGCGAAAGGAAGTGTGACGCTAATGAGGCTGCAGAGAATGATCCGGATACTGAGCTTATTGACAGTGCTGTAGTTAATTCAAGGTGACTCAATTCAAGAAAAACAATTTATAGACATCAATGAACTTGGTGGGTCTTTAATTGATATCCACTCCTACAATTTGTCCTTCAATTATTAATATGAATTTTCATTATCCAATTTTTGATTAGCGTTAGAAGCTAATAATTATAATTTTGCACATAGCAATGATAATATAGTAGTTGAAGTCAGTATCATGTGTACCATATTTGTGTTTCTTCAAGTGTTGTCTGTATTCTCCCAGGATCATTAGGCTTCCGAATGTTTATTGCATCAACGACTGTGTCGTGGTTCTTTAATTATGGATCTCCTTAAAAACTCTCTCTTGAGCAAGGTTTCCAGGAGTTAAAAAGATTTTAAATGCAAGCATTTTCTTTGAAGTTGTGTGCCTTGGATAAGTTTTTTAGATGTTGAATAGATTTCACCGCCAAGGATGAGTCATCAAACATCCTGCAGAATGTGAAAATATCGTTAAGTTATTTTAATGTGATCAGATTACCAATAAATAAAGCCAGTTAAAACAGCCACTTTTAAGTCAGCACACAACCTAATCGTAAACTGCTGCTTTATCTTTGGAGGGATCAAATGAATTCTTATGGGTATGTTATTGTCGTTACAAATTTTCTAAAAAGTATAAATTTTAAATATATTTAATATTATTATTCTCAAATTGAAAAATGTTCGTCAATAAAAAATCCATGCGGTTTAAATTGACAACCGTCTGTTTTTTACTCAAACAATTTTATTTATTTTAAATTTTAAATTGTAAAGATATCATTTTATTGATATCCTTCTTGAAAATGGACTCATGTACATCCTCTTCAAAAATATTATTTCTATATTTTTTAGATTTTATATAATAAATATTATATAAAATATAAATTAATATTATATCTTCATTTTTTAAAAGATTATTTTAAAAATATTAAATAATAAATTGTAATTCAATGGTAAGGATATCTTCTTAAAAATAGATTTCAGGCACATCCACCTTAAAAAAACATTTATTTTTATATTTAAATAAATAACTAATAAATTTTTTAATAATAAATATTATAAATGCATAAATGAGAATGGTTATTGCTTTTTTTTCTCTTTTAAAATTGTTTTGAAGCAGTTTTGTTTGGGCAATCATCTATTTTGTAACGTTGATTAAAAAAAATAGACCTTTTTTTCTCTTTAAAGATGTTAGATTTGGATTTTCAATTCACTCTAAATGCACATTTATATGTCAACTTTATTCAGCTGCAAGTTTGGTTGTATATTGAAAGCGTGGGTGTATGATAGGGTTTGTGGATTTGATGCATTACTTGTATGACTTAAGTTTTCCTTACAGGTTGTGAACATGGGCCTTTTACACCGTGAATTCTAGCCAAGTTTTCTTGAAGTTGTCAAGATTTTGCTTTCAGATATTTGGCATAAGTTTTCTATTGATATCGTGAATTTTGACTAAATTCTGTATTCAATAATGGGAAATTACTTGACTTTTACTTTTGGCTTCAATGTTATCACATGTAGCTGAAATTTGGTTGAAGTTTTCTTTCAACGTGATATGCCATTGGAATGCCATTAAGTTAATTTTCAATTTTATGAAGTTTTTTTAAAAAAAATTGTACGTCATGGAATTTCACCTAAATTTAGCCAAAAAAGTATTCTCTTACATTGTGAAATTCAGGTAGAATTTAGATGAAATCTGCTTTTAATGTTGTAAAAAAAATTGACCTTTTATAATGACTTATGTAACATGAGCTTTTCACGATCCACAAGAATTAGTTTTTTTCAATCATCAAACCAAAAAATATAAAGAAAATCCGAGTTAAATACATCATAATTTATTATAAATTAATTATTGAAATGTAGGACCATTTGTTCATTTGCATCATATTTTTAATTTTTAATTTTTTCTTTAAGAAGGGTGTGGAATCTAATGAACCATTTGGATTAAACACTATTCTCTATTTTCTATTTATTTTTTTGTTTTTAGATATTATACACATTTCTATTTGAGAAACCTTATTTTTTATTCATTTATATATTTTTAGTTGTTTTCTAATACTAAATTTGGTGATTTATTATTATTTATGAATATTAAATATTTTCAATTTTGATATTAGTGAGCATATCTTACTTAGATTTTTCAAATAAAAGTATGGTAGTTATTATTTATATTTATATTTCTTGTGAATGTAGGTTTTATTTATTTATTTCACATGTAAAACTAAGGAAAATAGAGAAAGATTCTAAAGAATATTTATTAGATTTTTATGTCTTTATTTCAACAAAAAAAAGTTAATTTATATGTATATAGAAAAAATTATGTGATAGGACATAAACTTATGTTCAAATTATAATTACTCTAATTTTGAAATATGTTAGAATTCTTGGTATGTTTTAAAACTAAGAACCAATCATTTATTGATTTTGTTCATGTGCATCACGTTTTAAATTTTTTATTTTTTCTTCAAGTAGTGTGAGGGATCTATTGAACTATTTGAATTAAACACAATTCTCTATTTCCTATTTATTTTCCTATTTGTATAATATTATTATACACATTTCTATTTGATAAACCTTATTTTTTATTCATTTATATGTTTTTACTTATTTTTTATAATAAATATGGTGATTTATTATTATTAGTACTTCCCGATAGGCTAGCAAATTATTTTTTGATGATATGATTGGTTAATACATTTGAGCTCTTATTACTGGAGTGAACCAATTAAAATGTACCACGTTTGTTATTTATTGTACATGAAAATCGTGTATTCAAATAATACAATCTAATTTATATATCATCTGATTTTATTCGGTTTATGGTTTACAACTTTATAGATACCTATTAAGAGATTGATAAGTTTTTCCTTGTATTAAAATAATATTTCTATTTTTGTTATATTATAAAATATTGAATATTTTTTGGATTTATTTTAATATATATTATATAAATTTAGATTTAATAGAATAACATTATAATATTGTTGAAAAAGAGTTATTTAGACTAAATAATTAATATTAAAATTAATTATAAGTAGAACTATTTTATAATTTAAATTAATTATAAATGATATTTTATAATTATTTATAAAATTAAAAAATATTATTAGAACTATAATTATAGTAATTTTATAATTTTTAATAATTAAATAATTACTTTACATATAAATTAAAATTAAAATTAAACTTAGTTATAAATTATTTTAATGAAAAATTCACTTTACATATAAATCAAAATTAAAATAAAATTTATTTATAAAACTAAAGGCAAGTACTTGGCCACTATGTGGCACTTGTTTATGAATATTACATGTATTTTGAATTTTGATATTTATGGGCATATCTTACTTGGATTTTTTAAATAGAACTATGCTAGTTATTGCTTTTATTTGTATTTCTTGTAAATGTAGGATTTTCATTTATTTCACATGTAAAAAAGCAAAATAGAGAAGAATTTTAAAAAGTATTTATTCCTTAGGTTTTGATGTCTTTATTTTAACAAAAAAGAAGTTAATTTAAATGTATACATAAAAAGCTATGTGATATAACATACACCTATGTCTAAATTATAATTACTCTAACTTTGAAATTATGTTAGAAAATATATAAAAAAATTCATGAAAAAATCCATGCACTAAATATTGTTTTTACAAATCTATATTATAAAAATTGGAATTTTATCCTTTCTATAAGAAATTTATGGTATAAATGTCACTTTTTAAAATTGTTGTTTACAAAAAAGTGATGTTTACTATAGGAACATGTTATTAAAAATTACATAAAGAAATTACTATTTATTTCTATTTTTAAAAAACTATATTTAAAATTTACACAAAATCACACAAATCACTAGTTCATCATCTAGTTTTGATTAGATAAAGTAGAAAGGGCTCAAAACAGTTACAAAATCAACCATCAAGATAAGGAAAAATGTTACAAGTAGTGAGGTTAAGAAAAAATCAAATTAGACGAACAAAGCTTTTGATTGGAGCTAAGAATAATTGAGAAATAAGGGTCCTGACCCTATACCACTAATTTCTCTTTCTCAACATGAGAAAAGGGAGAAAAGAGGAATCACGACCTCTCCTCTATTTATGAAAAATAACCTGAGCGATGCTATCATCCAAAATCTTACAATGAGGGGAAGAAATAGAAGGCCTCTCCATAAAAGGACAAAAAATAGACAAAGGGGAAATAATAGGAGGACAAGGCGAAATACATTTGACTTCCATAAAAGAAGACTTGATTGGAGCATAAGCCAATACAAAAGCAAGAAGAGATCTCAGAGGAGGAACCTCCATTAGGTCCTTAGGGAATGATAAGGCCACCCGAAAAGAAAAATAATCTTTAAAGCCTTGAGAGGACAATGAAATGATTTTTAGAAGCATTCTTCTATCATTAGCAAGGCCCTTCCAAAAAAATGAGAATAATCAAAATCCAAATGACTAGTAACAAAGAAACAATGACACTAGAAAGGGACACCCTTATAATCCAATGGTTGAGTTCAAGGCCTATCCCCAACCATCAGAACCACACCTTGATGAAGAGGCATGGAGAGGTTAACATCCACCAAAAATGAGTGAAGGTAGAAAGCCTCATAAAGAAAGTGGACTTATTAACCTTCAAGAATGGACCAATAGAGTTTCCAATGACTTTGTAATAAGACGCCTCCTAGAATTGGAGGGAACAATTTAGAAGTCACACCCACGTTGAGCGCACATTAAGTGGTTTGGAAGGGGGATTGAAGATTTTAGTCTAGTTCTTAAGAGAGAGAATTCTCTACCCAAATGCACAACTTCCCTAAGATCTAATTCCTATCCTTTGTATAAGTAAAGGAAGCAATACAAAACCCTCTAGCATGAGGGTAAAGTTCAATTTGACCAACCTTGAGGGGCTGCCAAGACCCCATGACCTAGCAAAGAAGGTTTGATAGAGAAGGATAGAGACTATAAAATATGTATACTAAAGGCCCATTGAGGTAGATGTTAATGTTTGTAGATTCAGTCAGATTATTCTAACTGATGAAATCAAATGCTTAATTGGCCTTAAGCATTTGATATCTCTCATTCTTTAGATATAATGTGATTATATATTTCACAATATGATGATCTTACGATTTGTAGCATTCATCAAGATTCATTAGTATACTTATAATAGTTATCATTACTGATAACTATCATAGTTATCCTTGATCACTATCATAGTTATCCTTAATGGTGACTAATCTATTAAGGTAATATTGATATCGTAGTTGATATTATTATCAACTATAAATTACTGACAAAGTTAATATCAACTTAATATTACTAAGTTGATAATATAGTCGATTATGGTATTGACCAAAACCGTGAATGATATTACCTAAAGTCGATTAGGGTATCGACTAAAAATGAATCTAAAGTATGACATTGACTTTGATTATCATTATCTATAATGATATTAACTATTGTCCATGATTAGAAAAATGGCCGCTCTCGCTAATTTTTTTTTGAATGTGCTCATGCCCTGGCGTCCGGGATTGTGGCTCGCTCTGTTGACACCTTCATCTCTAGTCCTTCTTTGTTGGCGTCTGGTGGCTTGCCTGGGCCTTCTTTGGCGGGTGGGCTTGGATCTCCGAGGGTTTTGGGGTATGCTGCATCTACTTCTGGTGGTTCCGCGATCTCCTATGTTGATGTGGCTGCCTTTGAAGAAGGAATTCATGGTCCTACCTCTACTGGTAGGGGGGTTCCCGGTCCACTCATCTTGTGCAGCCTGTTTATGTAAGTAAACCCCTTGTGGTTAATCTGGATACTGATACAGTTGATGAGATTTCAAAACTGTGGAAGACTTCTCTTCCAATGCTGCTATCTTTCGTTTTAGGGGTTTATGGCCCTCTCTTTTTGATTTGCATGCTTGGATTTCCAAGCATTGGGAACCAATCTTAACCGATGTTGTTCAGATATACCTTGTGGCAAGGGGTTTTTTTATTGTAAAGTTTGAAAAAGCTGAAGATAGGAAAACTATTTTATGTGATAGTTGTTTCACTTGGGAGGAGCGTTTCCCCCTAATGGCCAAACCCTGGTATTAGGGGTTTGACCCTCTTTCAGAGTCCTTTAATAAAATACCCTTATGGGTAAGATTGTCGAATCTCCCCCTTCATCTTTGGCTGGATTCTATTTTGGAATCTGTGGATGAGGCTATTGGGGATTTCCAAATGGTGGATTCGAACTCCTTTGAAATTTTTTAAACAACATATGCTCGTATTCTTGTGGTGGTTGATGTTTCCAAGGGTCTTCCTGAGAAGATAACTTTGGCTTCTTCTTTGGGCTCTTGGACTCAGAATCTAGATTACAAGGGTATTCCATTCAGGTGTAGGAAATGCCACAAGATTGGCCATCTTGCTGCACGATGCTTATCTGATAAGGTTAAATCGAAGAAATCACCTTCTTGGTGGTTGGGGGCTTCTGACCACCATTATACGGTTCGCAAAGTCTCTAAGGATGGGGGTTCGGTTGCTTGCTCTCCTCAGACTGATCATGCTTTGGCTGGAGCTTCTGAAGCTGCCCCTGATGCTTCTAATGTTGTCTTTGAAGCTACCGATGTTGTCTCTGATGCGGCTTTGGTTCAAATTGTTATTGCTTCCCCTTCTGGTGTTGCTACTATTATCCTTGACCGGATCGTTGATGTTGTCACTGGTCATGGTGCTATTCCTGTCCCTTTAGTGGTTTTTGATATGACCTACCCTTTAGTGGGCTCTTCTAGCTCTTCTTTGGCTTGGCAGAAGGCTGTTGAAAAGGTGGAGGATGGATGGACAACATTTAAGGGAAAGAAATTTAAATCTTTCACTCCTTTTGATATGAATTTACGTTCACATAAGGATGGGCAAAAATGTAAATCTTGATCGCCCTTTGTTGTGGCTGGTTTGGATGTTTTTTATTCCAACTAGTAGGAACTATGGTTTTTTCTGTTGGTTTGATTGGTGGGGTACCACAGTTGTATTATGGTCTTTCATTGCACTATCTTTTGATGCTTTTGTATAAGGTTTTCGGACCTTTCAAATCTTGTTTTTACTTAATCAGAACTATTGTCGATGATTATCATTATCGATAATGATATCGAGTATGGTCGAGATCATCATTATCAAATGATATTGTTGATTATTAACAACTGTGACTAAGGTCATTATCAATAATGATAATATTGATTGATATCGAATGTTATTATCATTATTGATAATGACATCGTCGACCGATATCAACTAATCTCCAAACTTCATTCTATTGAATATTCACATTGTTGTGGTCTGATATTGATGTCGGTTGTCGTAAGGTAACGATGATCATTAACAATGGTTAAGTCATTAAACATTGACTTGTGTTATGATTAACATTAATGGGATGTCTCACGAAGAGGTATGCCTCTTCGCGAGACATACAAGATATAAGTATTATCAAATCCACTTCATTTTGATTATTGCAGCAATACACATTTAGTCTTCTTAGTATATCAACGAAATACATATTCAAAGTCTTATTTATATATTAGTGAGAATTATACACATAGAATTTTATATATATATATATATATATATATATATATATATATATATATATATATATATATATATATATATATATATATATATATATATATATATATATATATATATATATATATAAAATAGTGAGATTTAATATTATATATCAATTGGAGATCAATATAGATTAGATAATATTCTAGTGAGACATTATCTATAGATTTTATATACCTATTGGAGATCAACATTGATTAGATAATATTCTAGTGAGAAATTATCTATCATAGACATCAAATTTTTAAAATAGTTACATACTCAAATTTGATGAAACATTAACATGGTATTAGAGCCAAGTTAAGGAAGATCTGATAAAATTTCAAATCAAAAGACAACCTAGCTCTCATTTGTATCATTTTTCATACTAATTTAAAATGGAAAATGGAGTTAGATTTGAAGATCGTCTTGAAGGAGCCTCAAATTTTGTCTCATGGAAGTTCATAATTATGCTCACTCTAAGGGAGCACGAATTGGAAGCATTTGTAAAGAATGAGATAGCAATGCCTAAAGATGAAGGAGATAAGCGCCAATGGATAAAGAACAATATTAAAGCTATGAAACTATTAGTAGATGTAGTTAAAGATCATATAGTACCCATCATCTCCAAATTGGACATTGCATTCAAAATGTTCTCAACATTAAAAAATATGTATGAAATAAATAACACTAGAAGGACATTATCACTTAAGAAAAATCTTCATCATATAAGGATGAATAAAGGAGAATCTATTTCATCATATTTTATGAGGATTATAGAATTAAGGGACCAACTTTCCACCATTGTGCATCTTATTGATAGCAAATAATTAACTATGTTGGCCTTGAATGGACTACTAGCTTCATGGGAAATGTTTATTCAAGGAATAAATGCTCGCCCAGAAACTCCCTATATTTGACCTATTGAAGATAGACTTCCTTCAAGAGGAATCTAGACTAATCACTAGGGGTATTTGTCCAAACTCTACAAATAAAATTTTCATGTACCTAATGCAAATTCTCACAAGAATGTGAAGAAAGGAAACGTCTAGAGGAAGAAAGACAAAGAAGCCAATACAAAAGATCATTTAAGAGAAGAAAAGATATATCCAAAGTACGGTGCTTCAAATGTGACCAGTTTGGACACTATGCATTGAAGTGCCTAGATAGACCAAGACCTCAAGCCTCTATAGATGAAGTTGGTAAGGTAAAACTAGAAAGTGATACCGAGAAAGTTTTATTCTAATACTTAACATAAAAGTATAGCACATCTCAAATTTGTCTCCCTTCATAGAAAAGATGTCAGGTCTTTCAAACCAAAACTTGAAGGAATTTACATAGGATGTGCCTTGAGGAATAAACAATATCTAAAATTAAATTCTGATTGTAGCCTCTATAGGAGGATGTTTGTGTTATCTTTGTAAATAATTTCTCTAGGAAGTCTTAGATATATTTTGGTGTAAAGAGCTAGAAGAATTCCCTATAAGGCTTAAGGAATTTAAGGCTCCAATTAAATATATCTAGGCAAAGATATAAAGATTCTTAGTACTAATATAAGGGGAATACTCTTCCAAAATTTGTATAAATACTAAGAAGTTCATAAACCTCAAAAAAGAATAAGAAGGGGGGGACCAAACTAGAACTTGAAAACTAATAATTAGAAAGAAGAAAGAAAAAGACTTACATCAAGAAGGATGATGACTTGCACTTTTTCATGAGTAATGAGATATGTACTTTTATTATTATCCCTTGAGTATTACATGATTATTGTAGTCACTCTCTTATATATTCATGCCTGTACTATAAGAGCTATTTTCCTTGAATTTATCCTTTGTCTTCAGGATGATCCAATGAGAAAAGAAGTATGGTGCATTAGGTTTATTACCAAGGAATTGTGTAGGACTCAATCTTATGAAATAAGCTCCAAAATGGTCTCAGATCTATTACTATCATGTCATATATGGATCATGCTAGATGATAGGGAGAAGATCATGTTGAGATAACTTCTTTAGTGATTAGGAAACTATAACAATCAAGGAGCAAATAGTGGATATGAAATGCATGGTTGTGACATTCTTGGTGTCAACAATATAGCAAAGAAAGAGCCTTACCACATTCTTGTGACAAAGATGAGTCCCAGATACAGGGCTAGCTCTATAATGTTCCAACATAAGAGATAAGTATTTCATACCCTTTGTGCTATAAAATTTTATGATAAATCTTGTATGCTTCTATGATTGGTATTTCCCTTCAAGATAGTTTAGTCTTATCAACTACTTGTAATATCTACTTGAAATGTCTTGAGGATGGATCAAGAAGCATAATGAATTGCATTCATGGGAAAGAAAACTTCATACTAACAGTTTTGGGATTGAATTAAAAATGGACATCAGATTCGAAGGGAGTGAGACAATCTATTAGAGGAAATCTTGGATGAGGAGGTTAGAAGGATGATATCACATTTAGAAGGAGTCTAACATTTCATGAAAGGAAACCTTGAACGAGAAGGTCAATGCATGTACTTGAAGCTTCAGATGGAAGCCACATTATCATGGATGTTGAATGTTTCCAAACCTAGAGATAAATCCAGGGTTTATTACATTTACTCATGTTACTATGAAATTAGATAAGTACATCTGTATACATGAAATTTCTCAACAATAATATCATCGACAACCACACTCTCAACCAAAGTATCTCACTCAGCTTCTACCTCAACAACTTTCATTAGCAAGTTATCTTCAATCAATTTGTTAGATGCAACCATAGGAAGTTCACCCAAAGGAACCTCATAATCAATAACATTTACAACAACAAGGAAATCACCAATTTGTTCATCAGATCCAGTCAACCAACTAAGGAACTCATCTATAACCCCTTCTTTATCCACAAACATCTCAGAAGAAAGAACACTCCAAGCCTTCACTAAGACTTCTTTCCTCTACAAAATTCACACTAGCAGCATCTCCTATGCCTTCATTAACCTTAGGTTAAAAAAAAAACTCTAGAGAATCCTCTTTCCAACATAAAAATATTCTCTGCAATTCCATCTCTATTTACTCCACTTGTTGCTTCAACTCAGTCATACCAACTCTTATCTCTTCTTTCTTCCTCTCTCTGAATTTCTCCATCCTAGGAATTCAAAGACTCCACCCAATGACAAAGGTCATCTTCCTCTTTCTCTTCTCCATCACATGCTTAGTTCTCTTCATCATCATTTCCTCTCTCCTAAGGTGCAATTGCCTCACTTAGGTGATCGGATTGAAAGTCTTCAATTGCCTCTCCATTGGCGATCTATTGACAACTTTCACAATATGCCTCGATTCAAATATATTTTCACCAACAACAAGATTTATCAAGGGATTCACCTCGTTCCTAGGTTCATAACTAGTAACATCCTCTTTCTGATACATCCTCATGCAAATCCTCTACAATCGCAGACTAGATCCATAATCTTCCATCCCTCGACAAACTAATTCAGGATTTCACGAGCTCAAGAACAACATCTATCACTCCAAGATTCACAACTCACTCAAATCATCACAATAACTCAACCTTCCAGAAGAAAATCCCTTATGACCACCTTGCGCAAGTCGTTTACTAATGCAAGCCAGATCTACACTTTGCCACCTCACAAACAACTCCCCAAAAGCTTCGCAAGTTTAGACACCAAGATCCACACCACCACAAGATCAAACTAGCTCTGATACCACTTGATGTTGTCAAGATCAGAGAAGTCTCCAAAGGAGATGTCCAATCTTGCAGCAAGAATCAACACAACGGAGAACAAAATAGCATAAAAAAGATGTAACCAAATAATTACTTTATTATCAGGTAACATCAAATTGACTTTAAACATGTCGAGCTATAGGGCCTTCTTGGTTATGACCATATATAATGAAATGAGCCTCAGATCCTAATTTTGATCTATCAAACACTAGAGATACCCTCTTTCATCTCTCTACAAGATTAACACTCTACTAGCCCCCCCATTACAATCACAAGCCCTAAATTTATACATACTGTAATATATAAAAATATACCTTTTTACAGATATATTTTTTATATGTTTTTGTGGGGTTGTTGAGTGTGTGTGTGGAAAATGTTGTGGACATACAAACTTAATAAAACATGAATACTTATCTTGAAAGAGGAGCAAATTTGGAAATCACTATTTTTGGGTGTCTGTGTTCGATTTCGGGAAATTCTGCAACCATATTTGGCTTAGAAATGCAGAAACAGAGAAAACCCAGAAATCTTTTGTCTTTCTGAGGAAGGTCATCCTTGACCCAAGACAGGGGTAAGATCTTACCCTAGGGTACAATCTTACCCCAAAAGGTCATCCTTGACTTGCACAACTCCAACGAAAATTCTGTTCACGGATCTCGGAAGTTCATCGAAAAGGGTACTCAGATCTAAACTACAATTCATTGTCCCACTCTTGTACCTACAAGAAAAAGAGAGTTTTTGTTGTTTGGATGAGGGGTTTGCCTTGGTCAAACCCTGGTTTGGAATCAACCTTTAAAATAGAATTGAAATAGAGAATACTAGCAAGTAGTAGAAGTAGATCTAACAATGAAGCTATGATACTCAATAGATATGCAATTGTATTTGAAATGTAATCAACTATGTTAATATGAAAGCTTGGATTCAACACTAACAAATGTAAATCAAAACCTCCATGATTGTATGCTTGGAATCCACCTTGAGGAGAGAATGAATAGATCTTGAAGATGAACAAATGATCTTGAAGGAAGATCACACCATCATGATGGATAGATCTAGGGTTTGAATGATGAATCTTGAATACTTGAGCCAAATCCCTTCAAAGGCTTGAATGCTTGAATCCTTGATCTTCAATGGAGAGCTTCAATGCTTGAATGATTTCTTGAAGGATGGAATTCTTCATCACTTGAGAGATTATGAAAAGAGATTGCAAAAGATGCTTGATCGTGGATGTATGAGATGGATTGAAATGAGAGAGGAAGGCTTCCTTTTATACTAGTCTAGGGCACAAACTTCTAGAGAGGCTGACATAGGAGAATTAAATTCCAATTAAGCCTTAACCCCTAGAAATGGACCTAGATTAAATACAATTTAAGAGTTTACCATTTTGAAACCTGAAACAGCCAACCCGGAAGTGGGAAAATAAAATTTTGAGTTTCCCCCCGCATCCGACAAACTTTCTGATGAAAAGGGGGACCTGGGTCAAGGATGAGGTTGAATTTGACCTAGGTCAAGGTCGAGGTCAACCTTGACCCAGGGGTTTAGGACCCATGGAAAATGAGCCAGAAGAGGAAAATAGTACCCGGGAAGGCCCAAACAGAGCCCTAAACAGGCACAGAAGATGGGAAGGAGGCAAAAAATAGAGGACAACATGATGATGGCCCAAAAACACCCCCTAAGGAGGGATAAACATTCTTAACATGGAAGTGCTTCCATTTTAAGATGATACATTAATCCCCCACTTTAGCGAGATTATGGAAATCGAACATGCTCACGGTAAAGGAGAAGAAAGATCAAAGTGGATTTGCAACAAGATAGAATAACACTTAGTTAAGGACACAAGCCCCCAACTGAGGATTCTAACTCAACATACACGCACGAGGGTGTGAAAACAAACACAAAACCTAAAACAAACCCAAATCAACTAGTAAAGGAAACCTTGCTAAGAAATGTCTCCTATACTAATATCGTATTTGGAAAGCTATCATAAAAGCATAAATGATTGCATAATAAAGACAAACACTATAAATAACATAGCTTCATGATCTAGTCCTACTAGCATGAAAGCAAAAAGAGAAAAAGAGAAAGTGATTACCTCACCCAGTGAGATGCCCACCTTACCGTGAATCACCAAGGAGGGAGAGCCCAACAGGTGACCAGACTTGATAGTTCACCCAACAAACTGTGCTTACAATTGTAGTGCATCTTTTGAAGGCTTTTGGAATACCCATAGATCCACCTTCTTGTATTGCTATGAATATAAAATGTGTGTCCCTTCAGGATTTAGCAACTTATGTGTGTTACCTTCTACGGATTTAGCATATTGAAAATTGAAAAATGTGCATCTCTTCAGGATTTAGTAACTTATGTGCGTTACCTTTGGAGGATTTAGCATATTGAAAATTGAAAAATGTGTGTCTCTTCAAGATTTAGCAACTTATGTGCATTACCTTTAGAGGATTTAGCATATTGAAAATTAAAAAATGTGTCTCTTCAGGATTTAGCAACTTATGTGTGTTACCTTCAGAGGATTTGGCATGTTGAAAATTGAAAAATGTGTGTCTCTTCAGGATTTAGCAACTTATGTGTGTTACCTTTAGAGGATTTAACATATTGAAAATTTAAAAATGTGTGTCTCTTCAGGATTTAGCAACTTATGTGCGTTACCTTCAAAGGATTTAGCATATAAATGAAAAAATATAGTACAAGGGAGACCCTATATATGCCCCCCTCCTTATCGTGGATGTCTACTAGACATGATAAGGAAGAGGAAGATGATACCTACTTCACAATGCAAGGAGATATCATGTTTAACAATAATGTACACTATATTCTTAGCGAAAGGTATTGACCTCTACATCCAAGAGTATAGATAATCGTGAAAAGGATATGCCACTCATGAAAAAGTATCCTCAAAGAAAGAGATCTTATCAACAAGACCCCCATCGTAGAGGAGTGCTTTTAGATAAAATATCATCTTTCAAAGATAAACCAAGCAGGAACAAAGATTCAATCATCAAGCCCTCTGTAATGAAGAGGAAGTGGAATCTTTGAATTGAGGGAAACAACTCTAATCACCAAAGCAAGGGAAAGAGTTTATAAAGAACATAATCTGTGAAATAGAGAAGAGGTGATGACCTAGGAAAACAACCTCTCATATAAAAAGGATATCCATAGTCAAAACATCAATCAGTATAATGAAATAATGTTGCAGGATAAATAAATGCCACTAAGCTAGGGAAAGCAGATCCCTAGACAAAGATAAAGAAGGAAGAACCTTGCCCCTCGGGGATGAAAGCGAGGGATAGCTTTGCAAAAAGTCGTTAGAAAATATATCTTGAATACTAAAAGAGAATCTATGGATGATTATAAACATAATACAAAACCATAGAGAGAGAGGATAGCAAGAAGACCAATTAAGCTCAATAAAAAGCCTAATGGATCCTAGGAGACTAGATGGAAATACACCTCTTGCCCCCAAATCTAGAGACAAGAGGAGAAGAAATCTATATTATATCAAAATAAGGGGTATCCCCTATATCAAAATTATGAAGGAATTGTAAAACTGCACGAGAGTGAGATATAATTCCTAAAGCAGCTCTTTCTCTAACATATAACTTGAAATGCACACAATCAACAAGTAAATGTGTATTAATGTAATGAAAAGGACATTTATACTTATGTGGAGCATTTATCAGCATAGGTTTAAATATTTCTTTCTTGGACTTCATCAACTGAACATACACCTTCTTAGCTACCTCTTGACGAATATCAGGGTTATCTAAGGTAGGTGTAGGGAGAAGAGGAGGACGATGATCAACATCAACCACCTTGATTTGAGATGGCGAGCAACCAACACCACACATATCTTGTTTAGGGGGTATATGAACCAGATACTAAATACCATGCTCATTAACCCCAAGCCCTAAACCTCTATAACCTTGTTTAGTCATCATATTATATCCTATAGTATACATATCATGTAAAGCTTCTACAAGAGGTGATTGTTTATCATGTTCATGAGTAAAGGTTTTATAAGGTGGAATAATAGGTTTAGAAGAAGTTTCTTTTCTCTTCCCTTTAATATCTTTTTGGATCAGAGAAGAAGGGGAAGGTAAATCCTAGAATTCTTGCACATCTGCATCATGAACTATAGTTTGAATCTCATCATAAGTATGAGAAGAACAAGGGATATCAGATGGAGAATTAGGCATATTAGGAATGTTAGGAATCGGATTAGGATTAGGAAGATTAGGAACTATATGAGGAAGTATAGGAACTATATTAGGAATTATAAGAATAGGATTAGGAATATTATGAGATGGTGTATCATCTACCAAATTCTTCACATAATCCAAAAGAATAATAAGTCCTCCACATAAATCTTTAATGAAAGTTTTGAAAGTAGGAAGACTAGTATTGACCAATCTCACAATAGAAGAGTAACCAACATAATGAATTGGATGATACTCTCATAAACATCATAGGTATGGTAAAGAGATGCCAAGAGAAGGATAATAAAGAAAATAATCACACACCAAAGCATCTTAAAGATCTTCATAGCAAATGAAATGCAAGAAATATTTTTGTATTTTGTTGAATATATGGATTTTTTTGTATTTTTGAATTTAAAATTTAAGAGCATAGAAGAAATCTAATCTTAAGGAAAGAAAGAAAAGCATCTAACACCAAAAAGAAAGAGTTGTTTATTGCAGGTTCACCAAAATGTAACATATAAAAATATACCTTTTTAGGGATATATTTTTATATGTTTTTATGGGGTTGTTGAGTGTGTGTGTGGAAAATGTGGTGGAAATGAAAACTTAATAAAACATGAATACTTATCTTGAAAGAGGAGCAGATTCAGAAATCACTTTTTTCGGGTGTCTATGTTCAGTTTTGGGAAATTCTGCAACTAGATCTGGCCTGGAAATGCAGAAATAGAGAAAACCCAAAAATCTTGTCTTTCTGAGCAAGGTCATCCTTGACCCAAGACATGGATAAGATCTTACCTCGGGGTACAATCTTAGCCCAAAAAGTCATCCTTGACCTACACAGCTCCGACGGAAATTCTATTCGCGGATCCTAGAAGTTTTCTGAAAAGGGTACTCAGATCTGAACTGCAATTCATTGTCCCACACCTGTACCTGCAAGAAAAAGAGGGTTTTTGTTGTTTGGATGAGGGGTTTTCCTTGGTCAAACCCTGGTTTGGAATCAACCTTTAAAATAGAATTAAAATAGAGAATGCTAGCAAGTAGTAGAAGTAGATCTAACAATGAAGCTATGATACTCAATAGATATGCAATTGTATTTGAAATGTAATCAAGTATGTTAATATGAAAGCTTGGATTCAACACTAACAAATGTAAATCAAAACCTCCATGATTGTATGCTTGGAATCCACCTTGAGGAGAGAATGAATGGATCTTGAAGATGAACAAAGGATCTTAAAGGAAGACACCATCATGATGGATAGATCTAGGGTTTGAATGATGAATCTTGAATACTTGATCCAAATCCCTTTAAAGCTAGGTTTGAATGCTTGAATCCTTGATGTTCAATGGAGAGCTTCAATGCTTGAATGCTTGCTTGAAGGATGGAATGCTTGATCACTTGAAAGATTATGACAAGAGATTGCAAAAGATGCTTGATCGTGGATGTATGAGATGGATTGAAATGAGAGAGGAAGGCTTCCTTTTATACTAGTCTAGGACACAAACTTCTAGAGAGGCCAACATAGGAGAATTAAATTCTAATTAAGCCTTAACCCCTATAAATGGACCTAGATTAAATAAAATATAAGAGTTTACCATTTCGAAACCTAAAATAGCCGACCCGGAAGCGGGAAAATAAACTTTTGAGTTTCCCCCGCATCTGGAAAACTTTCCAATGAAAAGGGGGACCTAGGTCAAGGATGAGGTTGACTTTGACCTAGGTCAAGGATGAGGTTGACTTTGACCTAGGTCAAGGTTGAGGTCAACTTTGACCTAGGTCAAGGTCAATGATGACCTTGACCCAGGGGTTTAGGACCCCTAGAAAATGAGCCAGAAGAGGAAAACAGAGCTCGAGGAGGCCTAAATAGAGCCCTAAACAGGCACAGAAGATGGGAAGGAGGCAGAAAACAAAGGACAACATGATGATGGCCCCAAAATACCCTCTAAGGGGGGCTAAACATTCTTAACATGGAAGTGCTTCCATTTTAAGATGATACACATACTAGCCACCATAGGTCGACATTTAAGATATCACATATCCCAAGACAAACATTTTAGACTAGGTTGGACTAGATCCCAAATAAATTACAATATTTAATTAATTCACCAAGTGCGATCCAACCACCAAGTTGGCCACACATAGGTCCACTTCGAGATCCATGCCATTCAGCTCCATTGATCGGAAACCTCCACCGGAATCCTCAGCAATCAACCGATGAACACAATTGAACCAATGACATGAAGAACACAACCAGTTAGAAAAGAATATGTCACATCTCAGAATCCACACCACCTGAAGAGGTGTGATCATAAAATAGCCTCCACAAATAGCAAGGAACAAACCCTTTTCATCGTACATGCCAAAGATCTCTAGAAATCAACCGCACACAGAATCTCTGAAAACTACCCAAAATAAGGAACTTTATAGATCTCTATCCATCTCTATTTATATATCCATATGTCTCTCTCAAACTCACACACTCTCTCTATATACCTCCCTATCCCTACCTTTATAGATTTCTTACTCACACACATAGACACTCCTTTCTCCCTCTCTATCTCTATATTATCTTACTCCTCTCTTTACCTTTCATCTCTCTCTATCTATATCCAATTTCCTCTATCCATCCATCTATCTATCTATCTATCTATCTATCTATCTATCTATCTATCTATCTATCCCCATCTCCTTCCTCCCCTCCCTATGTCCCTCTCCCTCCCCCTCTCCCTCTCTTTAAAATATATCTATTTAGTAAAATAATTAAGACCATTAAGCTCAAAACCCTAAAATAACATGTCAAAACATGGTAATGTTCTTACCTATAAGACTTTCAAAAAAGTTATTAGTTGCATGAGAAACCTAAGACTATTTAATGAAAACATTCTATGAACATTTGACCTAAGAAAGTAGTTTTGAAATAAGATCACTGTGTGTAGAGGCTATACAATGGCAACAATCAAGAACATTGATATTTATTTTTTTAAAATAATTATTTTTTAAATGACTCCAATAATGTCTCATCACTTTAACTCCTCAGTATAAGAAAACATTGATTTTTTTTTTTAAATTTTGATTATTTTTTCAATGGTTCCACTAATGATCTGGACACTTTAAAATATAAAATAAAATAAAATACATCACCAATGTAATTACCAGAGTCTTTTATCAAAGAATTTCTTACAACGATTTGTAGCAATGTGCCAACACAAGATCCCATTTTTGCAATGATTTTTAGAAATTTTATGACACCTTTTCCATTTTGTTTTGTATTGATTTGTATTTGAATTCTGCATAGAAACATAAATATTAAGATATTGAATACTTTTTGTTACTTCGCCTATGCATGGAAAGAAAAATTGGCAAGTTTCCATTCTCGATCAGATAATATTTATCAGTATTTAGTGTATGTATTTGCATCTACAATAGATTGTAAATTGTGAAGACAATAAATTTATACACCTAATTATCTACAATAGATTTACACATCATGCATATCTACCATGTTTAGCTAAGTTTTTCTCATTATCGTCATTCCATACAGATCAATCCTTAAAAATATTCACCCAAAAAATTCATAAAACAATAATCTAAAATAAACTATTTGTAACCCTTCCAAGTTTTTAAAATCAATTTCAAGGCAACATGGTGATCCATGAGAAGCTAACGAACAAAAGACAAAAATAAAAACATATATATTTATGTAAAGATCAGTTCTTTCGAAAGCACATTTTAGAGAATTTCAAGTTGAGTATAGTTTGGATTGCATGCACAATTTTTAAGTTCTTTCTGATGTTTCTATGAAAGATTATTTGTGATTGTTTGTGTGAGCATGAATATATCAGAAACTAAACTACCAAATTTTATGACTATAATTATGTTTTAACAACTAAATTATTGAACTTGATGATATTAATTATAATTTCAACCCCCAGAAAATCTTAAAAATAAGACTAGATTGTCCATTAAAAAGTGCAAATTCAAATACATAAGAAAATATATCAATAGATCATCCATGACAAAATGAAAATTCACAAACACCATAATCATATCAACAGATCATCCATGAAAAATGAAAAATTCACAGAAAGGAGAATTATTTATACAATTGACCATATGGAACAAAAAAATGCTCAAGTTCAAGAATTATATCAAACTGACAATAAGAATCATATTTACAAATCTCGCATAAACCCTAGCTATTCTAGCACTTGAAAAAATTCAATTTCATACTTTGTGAGAGTCGTGGTATGCCAAATTGTATGTGGCTATACTTATGCCATTAAAAAAATTGACTTAAAATTGACTTAAAATGATAACTACTATAATCCTGTGGAGATGTAGGACTTATGGTGCCTCTAGAAAAATTGCCAATGTTAAGGAGTGTTATTTTCTTAGAATTAAAGCCATTGAAGAGCCGAGGACTGTTAAAAAATGCTTTATGTTTTCTCACGGCAGATTGATGATGAATACTCTCCCTATTCTGTGAAACATCAAATGAAATTTTCTTTGCTTTCTCTGAAAGGGCCTACAATGCTTGTCCAACATCCTACAACCCAAAACCCCCCTCAAATGCAAAAATCCTTGAAACCCTAACAAATATTTTCATTCACACAAAAAAAACTAGATCTTTAAATAATTTTTTTTTCAAAAACCCTAGCCAAGACCAGACCCCTCACTGATAAATCCACACAAACAAAAATAAAGGAAGCCTGAAAATGTCCACTATTTTGGCTATCAGATCCTTGGAGCTGCATTGAATCTTCCAACTCCAGAGGATTAATGAGGGGATTGAATCGGTATTTGGTTTCAATGTCCGAGCTTCTAATTCTAATCTTTCATGCATCAAAATCTTCCTAAATACTATATTTATTCTCTACACATTTTGATCTGGAAAGATCGAAGGCAACAACATTGTCAAGCACTACAAATTGTCTAAATCAATCTCGATGAGTAAAAATGTTACTCAAAGGACATAACAGACAACCATTTCCCACATACAATCTATCAAACAAACATCCATTTCCCACATACAAGCTGCCAAGCAGTTTTTCATCGAGCGCCAAACTGGTGATTATGTGGGAGACTTTCCTAGCCTGGCCAGTGTAAGACATCTGGAGAATTTGGCTGAAGTCTCTCCCACAATAAGCCTATCAACTTAATTACATATATTTCGCATGCCTTATATTATATATTTTATCTCATGTGTATAAATTGAAGTGAAAAATAATTAGAGTGAACAAATGTCTCTTTGTTGAGGATATGTAAATGTCATTGCTTAGTAGTTGACACTATTGTGTAGAATTCCTTTTCGTAAATAGAATAATGCTACATAATATCATTAAATGTTTATGACAGATAGGTAAATGGATTTCCATGTTAGATTAGTAGAGCATATATAACATATTTTGATTTATATGTACATATCAAATGCGAGTGGAATGTTTAGAAGTACAAACATGAGCACATAACAATTATTTTTTTCTAGTTAATCAAAGTTGCACTATCACGCATGAGTCCATTTGAATATTGCCTTGGTACACACAATCTAGTTAGATGACTAGGTCATATGTGAAAAAGCTAAGGATGAAGTTTCAATAGGATTTGGCATCTTAGAAACCTATACAATTCTATGAGGTTGGGTAGTGAAAATATCTTGAAACGTCTTAATTTTCTCCAAATCAACATAAAAGAGTGATTGATAATGTAATAAAGCTATCCAAATTACATCATGCCAAAAGTGCATTTGTTTCGGCTAATTTATAGCTTGCGTTGACATAATGTATTTAGTATGCATGTCATAGTCACATACTTATCCAAACTCCTATTCAAGACAAAGATACCATCCAAATAAAAAATAATAACTAAATCAATGAATGTATAAGAATATTATTCATTAAGAACATACATATTGTAGGAACAATAATATTAAGTGCATTTATGTTGTACAAACATTAAATAAACTAAAAGACACAACCATACATTTTTATAGACTCTTGTATTTTGAAACCCATTTTCTAGATGTCTTATAATTAAATTTGAGCCTAGCAATCAATTGAGATAAAAAATGATGTAGTAGCCCATTCCTCAAAGTTGATCCTAGAGATATAAATGCACAAAGGATGATACCTCTTCTTCTCAGTGGTATTGTTATGTGCATTGTAGTCAATGTAAAGTCACCATGTGTTATTCTTTTTGGTGCTAACACATTGAAACTTTAGTAAGAAGATGAACTTGGCTTGATTTCTCCTTGAATGTAATCCCAAGAATGAATGAGATCGTATCCTTGAATAGACAGTTTTGCTACTGGAGTCACAATCATAAAAATGACTAAGCCTAGAATCAGGGTAACAGGGTACAGTGTTACAGTTTTGGTTTGCGATGGAAATGTATGAGATATTATGACCTAAAAAGTTAGTAGAAGGTATTTTGGGATATTTATAAGCTTTAGTTAAGAGTGCATGAGTTTTGGTGATCAGATCAGTGAGATTCACTGATTTGAAGGTATGCGAAGATAAAGAATCATTATAACAGGGCATATGAGCAGTTGTGAAGATTAAGGCAAGGTTAGTGAATATAGTAACGTGCTAAGTCGGGTGAATGAAGTATATTGCCGACACTTGGGTGATATAAGATTGTCGACTCCATATTTATCATTTATATAATTAATTATTATATTTTGTATGGTATTTGTGAAGCCGATTGGATGGCAGATTTTGTATAAGTATAGAATGATTTTGTGGAAGAAAAGATATGCATGAGATGCGATGATGAAGCAAGGTTGTGAATCTGAGAGAAGATAGAAGATGCAAGATCAGTATTTGACATAGCTATAACTGGAACTATCTAAGAAAGGAAGTGCTTGTATTGTTCAGATTTTGGAGAACTCTTTGAGACAATTTTTTATTATAAGAGCAATTTTCTCACCACCTTTAACCAGGTGTTTTGTATACCCCTAACAAGGTTTTATATTCCTCTAACAAGGAAATGTACTATGTAATAATCAGCTCCTAACAGGGCTAGATCTCCTAATAGGGATATAATATTTTAGTACATAGTTGTGGGTACCATCCCCACTGGGGTTTTCCCTTGTCTAGGGTTTCCTCGAGAACAAATCATGGTGTCATGAGTTATGTGTTATGCTTATATGTTCTTTTCATTTCAACATTATTATGGTTCATTTATAATTGGTTGAAGTTTAAATTAAAGTGTAGTAATATTGATTCACCCCCCCTCTCAGTATTACCTAATCCTAACAATTGGCATCAGAGCTATTGGCCCTTGGAGAGAAAGCCTAACAGGTTAAGGGAGATCAAAATGGATTCAGAAAGTTTGCAAGAGAAATTTGAAGCAACACTTGAAGATCTGGACAAAGAGAAGGCTGAGAATGGTATACTCAAATTCAAATTGAGAAGAGCAGAAGGTTTCATAAAAAAACTAAAGGAACAACTAGAAGCTTCAAGAAATAAAAAACAAGACCTTATGGAAAAGATCCAAGAAGATTCAGGCAATGATACATCAGATCAAGTGAAGAGGCTGGAGCAAGAAAAAGAGGAAATCAATCTTTTGATGATAAAAGAGATTCAACGTGAAAAGGATGCAAGGAACAAAGTTGAAGAGTCACTGAAAGAAGCAAATGAGCAGATAGGACAAATAAAGATTGAACTTGATCACTACAAGGATAAATGTCAGGAATTGGAGAAGTACAATCAGATCATTAAAGGAATAACTCACTCAATCCAAATTACACATTGAGAAGTTACACATGAGCAGTGAAAAAATTGATGAGCAAAGAGCAAGGCAAAAACCTAAAGGAGACATGACTGGAGTTGGATTTAATGAAGAAGAATGTTCTAAGACCAATGAAGAAGCAAGTGAAGTAAAGACTGAAGAAATACTTACTCATGAAGAACCTAAAGAACATATCAGACATTTCAGAGGTAGATGCTTTGGATGCAACAAAGTTGGACACATGAAAAGAGATTGCAGAAGTAAAGGTACCTCTAAACCCTTTGCCAGTTACTGTTATAACTGTTATGATTATGGACACAAGAAAGCAGATTGTAGAAGACCATATCAGTCTAGGTATAAACAAGCTTATGTCAGAGAAGAGTCAACAGCCAAGGTTACATGCCTTAAATGCAATAAATTTGGACATACTGCAAGATATTGTAAGCTACAAGTAAGTCAAGAAAGAAGGATACCACCTACATGTTACAAATGCAACAACCTTGGACACATAGTGAAGTTTTCTAGATACAATGGAGAGGACAACAAAAGAGGACCAAGAAGATTAAGTGAACCGAGAGGACCACCTCCTGTGGTTATAATAAATAATGTTTGTGACAATGGTAAGAGTCTTAATGAGTAGATGGATGAATTTGAAAATCAATTCAAGAAATTAGAAAGTAAAGAGAATGACAAGATATGGAAGGTGGAAGAATTCAATAAGACATTGGTTCAGGGAGAGACAATAGATGACATTGTATCTTTGCATGATGAATTCCTTGAGACATCGACCTAGAAGGCCGCATGTGATGTAGGGGCATCCAAGGTTGATGCAAAGGCAATCCTTGTCCTCGGTGAAACTGCATGGGTGTTTTTATTTTGGTCGGTATTACTTGGTTGCAGCCTTGACCGACGGTCTCGGTCATTGAAGGAAGCTCGATCACTGAAGGAACTCAGTAGTCTTTGGCACTCGGTCGACACTGGTGCTCGGCAATGCTTGGCGTGCTTGATTATTTCATTGATGCTCGGTAGTTCTGGCTTACCAACTGGAGTTCTGTGTGATTTGTTGGGCCGACTTGGTGCATTTATTGTTTGTATCTTTTGTTTGATTCTCCTAAGTGGATCTAGAGGCTGATATGCTGAATTAAATATTTGTATACAATTTGTAAGCTGACTTGTATGGCATTTAATATTTGTTAGGAGGAGTTAAGGGTTTCATCTAGCCAACTTATGGCTGATGACTAGTATTTAAGGGATGTTTGGGTAGATGTTTGAGAAGAGACTAGGAAGATCTAGAATACCAGCTTAGTGGTACTGGAAAGTTGGAGTTGGCAAAGTTGTGGAAATAGATCTTGCATGATCTTGTAGATCTGATTGTTATCTGATGGTTTGTAATAGTAGAGCTAGTGGTTTGCACACTTGGAAATAAGGAGATTTCTTGGAGGCTTGCGAGCTCAAGTTTAGATATGTCTTAGGGTTTCCATCAGCTTCTGATTGTCTTCAGAGCTGAACTAGCTAAGATTGTATTGGATATGTGTGTGGATCCTTCAAAATTACTATTGTTTGTAATTGGCCCTAACTCGGAAGGCCTTACAACTGGGCATGTTAATGAAAATTCCTTTGAAACATCTTGTGTTGTGTATTTTTGTTGTATAATTTTGAAGCTGCAAGGTTTGGACTGTCCTTAATTGGATCCTTCTCACCTTGGTTTGCATCAGGTGGTATCAGAGTAGAGTGGATCTTGTGGGAGCTGATTTGATCATGTTGGAGTGAAGGTTGACCTAGCAAGGCTGATCTTGCAAAGTTGATCTTGTAGATGAAGAGATCATATGATCTTGGTTGTAGATCTATGGCACTGAACTTGTGAAATTATGCCCTAGTTGTTTGCAAGATTGTAGATTGAGATCTGACTTGTTTACAACTTGGAAATTGTCACAAGGTGGTCGGTGAGGGTTTTGTTGCAGAGGGTTTTGCATATCTTTAAGGATGTCTCCGAGAAGATTGGACCCTAGATTTATTTCTGATCTTTGTGATACTGTGGAATCCCAAATCATGGAGAAGGTGAAATTAGATTTCAAATCTGAGATGGAATTGATGAAGAATGACATGGTCATTGAG
This sequence comes from Chamaecyparis obtusa, assembly GCA_027943335.1. Lineage (NCBI taxonomy): Eukaryota > Viridiplantae > Streptophyta > Pinopsida > Cupressales > Cupressaceae > Chamaecyparis > Chamaecyparis obtusa. Next base: position 1,133,357 of record BSBK01002409.1, read on the forward strand.
ATCATTAGAGTTTTTACTGGTATACCTCAGAATGTTGGTACTGAGGATGGCTATGAAGAAGCTGTTGAAGAATTTAAACCTACTGGATCTAGTGGTGATGACTGGAGGGATAGATCTGGTGAAAATAGAACTACTCGGTTACCTAGATCTGTAGCTTGGTTTAGTAGTTACCGAATGGAAGTTTCTACTTTCTCTAGTACTTTGAAGCCTAACAATCTGATTGATTGGATTGGTGAACTTGAAGATTTATTTGAGCTGGAAGAAATTGAAGATCCTCTTCGGGTGAGATTAGCACAGACTAAGTTGAAAGGACATGCTGCTCTTTGGTGGAAAGAACTACAAAGAGATAGAGAAGATGAAGGTGAAATGAAGATCAATCGGTGGAAGTTGATGGTGACAAAGTTGAAAGCTAAGTTCATACTGGTTGACTATGATCTTGACTTATTTAAGTAATTGCAGAATCTGAAGTAGAAGGATTTGTCTGTTGAAGATTATACCGATGAATTCTACAAGCTTACTATTTAGTTTGGACACAAAGAACTTGGTAAGGAAAAGGTAGCTTGGTATGTGAATGGTTTGAGATTCAATATTTAGGATGAGCTTGGTATGTTGAAGATTGATTCTGTTGAAGATGCTTATCAATATTCTTTGAAGGCAGAAGATAAGTTGAAGAGGAACCAACCTAGTAATTTCGAGGGAAGGAGAAAATTGATCACTGGGTGAAAGATAAACTGACTGATGCAGAAGATGAACATAAACTTGTGGAACCAAAGAAGAAGACAGGTAGAGTTATCTTTAAGGGTACTTTCTATAACTATGGAGAGGAAGGATACCATTCTTTTGAATGTACATAGAATAAGGTTGATCGACAAACTGCTGTAGTAAATGAGAACATTCAGAATGAACCTAAATCAGAGAACTTACTACTTCGGTGAACATTTCTTGATACAAAGGAGGAACCTTGTTAGAGGAATAACTTGTTTAGGACCCAATGCAAGTCTGAAGGTAAAGTCTTTGATGTTATTGTTGATAGTGGCATTACTGATAACCTTGTTGTTGAGGACATGGTTCAGAAACTTGATTTGAACAGAATGAGACATCCACATCCTTATAGGATTGGCTGGTTGCAAGATGATCATGCTTTGGAAGTTAGAGAACAATTCTTCATTGATGTTTAGATTGGCCAGTATAAGGATCTTGTGTTATGTGACATTGTGAAGATGAATAGTTGTGATATATTTCTTAGTAGACCTTGGCAATATGATTGCGGAGCTATTCATGACTGTGTGAAGAATGTTTTTACTATTGAGATGGATGACAAGAATTTTTCACTGATGCCTTTGATGGATACAATGCTCGGTAGGAGAAGATTGACTATTGGTTCCTAAGTTGAGTTGGTGGATCCAAAGAAAATGAATGATCAGTTTGGAGAACAGACTTGTATATTGTCAAGAAAAGACTTGAAGAGACAGAGGAAACTGAAGTGGAAGAATATGCAGGCTGATAAGATGGAGGACTTGTATGTGAAGAACTAGTTCGGGGTTTGTGTGCTGAACCCTGAAAGATGTTCTTCTCACATATGAACATCTTTTGGAACCTGGGGTGTCTAATGCAGGGGCATCCAAGGTTGATGTAGGGGAAATCCTTGTCCTCGGTGAAACTGCATGGGTGTTTGTATTTTGGTCGGTGTTACTCGGTTGCAGCCTTGACTGACGGTCTCGATCATTGAAGGAAGCTCAATCATTGAAGGAACTCGGTAGTGTCTGGCACTTGGTGAAAGTGTTACTCAGTCATCTTTGTAGTGCTCCGTCAACACTGGTGCTCAGTGATGCTTGGTGTTCTTGGTTATTTCACTGATGCACGGTAGTTCTAGCTTACCGATTGGAGTTTTGTGTGATTTGTTGGGCCGACTTGGCGCATTTATTATTTGTATCTTTTGTTGGATTCTCCTAAGTGGATCTAGAGGCCGACATGATAAATTAAATGTTTGTATACAATTTGTAAGCCAACTTGTATGGCATTTAATATTTTTTAGGAGTTAAGGGTTTCATCTAGCTGACTTGTGGTTGATGACTAGTATTTAAGGGATGTTTGGGTAGATGTTTGAGAAGAGACTAGGTAGATCTAGAATACCTTAGTGGTACTAGAAAGCTGGAGTTGGTGAAGTTGTGGAAAAAGATCTTGCATGATCTTGCATATTAGATTGTTATCTGATAGTTTGTAATGGTAGAGCTAGTGGTTTGCACACTCGGGAACAAGGAGATTGCTTGGAGGCTTGTGAGCTCAAGTTTAGATTTGCCTCAAGGTTTCCATTAGATTTTGATTTTCTTCAGAGCTGAACTAGCTGAGATTGTATTGGATCTGTGTGTGGATCTTGTATAATTACTATTGCTTGTAATTGGCCCTAACCTGGAAGGCCTTATAGTCGGGCATGTTAATGAAAATTCCTTTGAAACATCTTGTGTTGTGTAATTCCACTATGTAATTCGTAAGCTACAAGGTTTGGACTTTCCTTAATTGGATCCTTCTCACCTTGTTCTGCGTCAACATGGCCTTAGGGGGAGCATTGGATGTAGATAACATAATATATCTAGCCCCTGTATATGTGGATTACGCTCATGTGAGATTAGGTATGGTGTGTGTAGAAACTATGGAGTCTGTGGATGAGAGTGCAACATTTGGAGATTCATTTTTTGTGTTCGCGAGTTTTGTGTTGACTGGACGAGATGCGGAGTTGAGTTACCAATGTTTAATGCACTTACTCAACTTGTGAAGGATAAAAGAGCTTGGAGAACATCATTTCAGTACCATTTGATACTCAACGACTAAGGAGAGTAGAGTTGTGAAGCATTTCAAGTCATCTAGCAGAGAGATTATGTGATCATGTGAAGCATAGATCTGGATTTTAGAGCATTAAAGGTATTTAGACCTATACTCATTGAGAAGTTATGGATGCACCAGTAGTTTATGATGTCATGGATAGACCTAGGTATAAGTTTAAGAGATCCATTTAAGTCTTGTGAGGATGATCCGAAAGGAGCTTTTTCACAAACCCTTGTCGGCATATTGCACGTTGAAGACATTAGGGCATACATACATTGCAAGTATGAAATCATTGGAGATATAAACATTTATAGTGAATTGGATTCTATGAAAGAAGCAGATGGATCTATGGTAGAAGAGTTCAAACACCTACAAGACTAATATATCATTAAACCAACCCTACTCATGGAATTCACGGAAACAAAATGGTTCAAGATTATCCTCAATAGGATACATGATTAGTTTGTTTGGATTGGAGAACAACCAATGAAAATATGTGCACAAATGATCCATGATATAACAGGTCTTGATAATGAAGGAGCCCTTCCTGTTGCAGAAAAGAATCTAAGGAAACAGGCATAAACCTTAACCCATTCCAAGTGGGATAAGAGGGCGATGACAGTCAATGACATCTTTCAACAAGATGCTAGGTTGGTAGCAATGTTGTTGGGCAAAAAATTATTTTATAGTAGTAGACCTAAATCAGTTACTGTTGGAGTTGTAATGATGGCCTATAGGATGGTCAAGGAAAATAAGAAGTATAACCTTTGTGAAGTACTTGCACATCAGTTCCTTGGAAATGTTAAGGTGATAAAGAAAGATGGGACTAAATCATTTAGGTTTGGGTCCTTATTGGTTCACATGTATAGTCATATCATTCACAAGTTCCCTAGCATGCACCCTTGGGCATGGAAAGATAATGTACCCACTGGGATTTAGATTTTAGAGAGTTACAGAAGACAAGATAAGAATTGGGTTGATGGTGAACTATTTTCTATGGCCAAAATTTTACAAAGGCAAATGAAGGAGAGGTATAGGATACTTGAAGATATAGTTGAGAAGTATCAAGACACTATCTGTTTCATGGTTGAAACTAATTGTGTTTATTTTGAGGTAGTGGAACCGAGGAAGAAATGGTGTTACCCTATGGGGTATGAAGTAAGCTCTAAAATATTGACTATGTAGGTAGAGCATGTTCTAGCAGAAGAAGTAGACCCCAATGAGGAGAGATGGGGAACTTATACGAAGAAGTCAGGAAAGATCAGAGAAGAACAAGAGAAGGTAACTAGGAAGAGAAAGATCGATAAAATTATGGAAGATATCACTGCGAAGGTAGGAATCATTAGGGAACAATTGATAAACATAAGAACAAAGATGGAGGCATCCTCTAGCATGGCTATTGATGCACCTACCCCTTCTAACACTACTACATTTGGGGCCAAATTTTAACAGAAGTTTTCGATGGGTAACTTTTTCTTACGAATTTGGTGTTTTTTTTGTAATAAGCCCCGATGATGTCAGTATTCCGATGGGTGTTTAATTGACCATCGAAACTCTGACAGATATAGGGTATACATTTTTTAAAAAAGTGAAAAAGCCTCATCATTTTTATTTCTATTGGAGAGCGGGAGACAAGGAGTGAAAGCTAAGCGCGGGAGAAGGTATGTGATTTCTTCATCTTTCGAGCCTCTAGCATCATATTTGAATGCATTTCATTTTATTGTTGAGGGAGTTGCTCTCTGAAATGACTGCATTCTACTGGTGTCATGCACTAGCCAGTGCTATATCTCTATTATTTGATGTTATTGGTGCTTGTGCTCAAGGATATTGATTCACTGTATTCAAATGTTTGGATTCATGTTTGTTGATATTACTGGCATATGTGTTTAATGATGCCATTGTATATTTTTGTCACTGAAATGACCATATTCTACTGGTGTCATGCCCTAGCCCATGCTTTAACTCCATTATTTGATGTTATTGGTGCTTGTGCTCAAGGATATCCATTTTTTTGAAATATTGACTGTGGTTATCAAAAGGACAGCCCGTGAGCTTCTAGCTAGGTGTCATTTGTATTGATAGCATAGGGCATCAAATGCATTGTATCATTGATAGTTGAGACTTTGTTAAAAGGAAATAGGACAAAGAATGATTTTTATTTAGTTTCTCTATATTGATCCCTAAGTGGCTTACAACCCTAGAGAAGTATATGCAGATTTACGGATCCAGTTGTAGGATACATAGCAGCCAATAATTCACAAGAAATCCATGCATCCAATTTGAATAGAAATTAATACAAAGAACTAGGGTCCTCCAATGGCCCAATCATCCAGACCTTGACTGTCCCCTCAACCAGTGACCCTTCAAAACTGGGTTATCATGCAATCAGTGAGTGATCCTTCATTCTCCTGGTCTGCCCTGCATCCAAACATATTGGAAATACACAATACAATGATAACAAGTCTTTTACAATCCCCCTTCCCCCAAGGAACACTATCAACCATCCCTTCCACATAGAATTTCACTATTTTATGAGTGGATTATGCAGGAACAATTAACATTAAACAAGGAGCAAACTCCTCAACACATCTTGGAAACCATTGAATTCAATAATAAATGAAACCTAACACCAACACTATTCCTTTCATAGTTGCAGGATACATAGCAGTCGATAATTCATAAGAAATCCATGCATCAAATTTTTATAAGGATATCCTACTAATCAATAGGAATTTTCTTGATATGACCAATGATTATGCATTTTGATGGTAGTGTGCTAGTTCAAAAGGATAATATAAATCTGAAACAATTTTTTTTTATTTTCTCAAACTATAAATGTGGTTAAAGGGAAAATATTATGTGGAAAACCCACAAACCAAGATAGCAAATGATTGTACATCAAATTATTTCTATATTCATTCAAGTATTGCTATGCTTTAGCTACCTGACCTTTGAGCTTCATCTAGAGGGATGTGTAGCTTTAAGATAGAGTTACTTCTTGGGCCTTACAATAGGGTGGAATATGATCAAGGCTTTTTTAGGCTGTATCTTTCTTAGTCCCATTGTTAGGTTCTTACGGTTCATGGTTTGAATCTATTATGGTCGTGTAAGGGATTTGTAGATGCTTTTTCTAACATAATTATTGGACACCATGATTGGAACAACTAGTTGTTGGCTATTGTACACATGAATCATAACTGTCAATGGTTCTTTGTGTTCAAGAATTCGTTGATCAATCTTTGAGATTTATTGTCCCAACATTAAAAGAGTGATAAAAGATATAGTGAATGCTATCTTTTCCAAGTGTTTTGTGGGTGCCATTATCTTCTAGGAGTAATTGTTGGAACCAAATTATGTTCTTTGCCTCTAGTAAATATTGCAGACACAATCATCTTCTTGGTGAACGGTTCCTTCCATCCCCATGAGGCACTATTGCATGGTTTCCATTCCCTTGTAGTATAGTGAACCTAATTTAATACAAGTGTGCACTATTTTGGGATCCATAATTTATGGCCCCTACACTATGGTTGTTAGCCTAAGATAGGCCTACCTTTGCATATAATAAGAGGCCAACATGAAACAACCGTCCAGAAGTTAGGGGGTTGTTCCCTGTCCATAATTTATTATTTAAGTGCTAAGTGATGATTGGTATATCGTGTAATTCAGACCTAGTGTGTCTCTTTCTTTCTCTCCATATTTCACATTAGGAGTATATGCTATAAAATACCAATGAAATCAACTATTGGTCAAATCTAATCAAAATTGCAGTATAAAGATTAAAATAGATCTTGAAGAAATATGGGAACCATTTTTGACAAATATTGTACAAATGAAGAGAATACTCCCAAGAGGAAATGCTTCAATGTGGAACAATTGAAGGACAATATTTTACTTTTATATGCACATCTGCAATGTTTTTGATACATTTCTGAGATAACAAAACCATAGAAAGAATAGCATATAGAAGAAAGTAAAGAATAATGATCATATTTTGAGATATTGTGGAAACTTAAAGGAAAGAATGCTTTGTGGGGTTACCATGCAATCAGTGAGTGATCCTTCATTCCCCCCTCTTCCAGTGACCCTTCAAAATTGGGTTATCATGCAATCAATGAGTGATCATTCATTCTCCTGGTCTGCCTTGCATCCAAACATATTGGAAATACACAATACAATGATAACAAGCCTTTCACAATCCCCCTTCCCTCAAGGAACACTATCAACATCCAAACCTTGACTGTCCCCTTAACCAGTGACCCTTCAAAATTGGGTTATCATGCAATCAGTGAGTGATCCTTCATTCTCCTAGTCTGCCCTACATCCAAACATATTGGAAATACACAATACAATGATAACAAGTCTTTTACAATCCCCCTTCCCTCAAAGAATTACTATCAACATGCGGACCTTGACTGTCCCCTCAACCAGTGACCCTTCAAAACTGGGTTATCATGCAATCAATGAGTGATCCTTCATTCTCCTAGTCTGCCCTACATCCAAACATATTGGAAATATACAATACAATGATAACAAGTCTTACAATCCCCCTTCCCTCAAGGAACACTATTAACAAGTGACCCTTCTTCTTATCAGCCATATCCAATGTTTCATTGAAGTCATGACCAAGAATGAAGGTCACCTTACCCATACCATTCATGGATTCTAAAATGTTGTTCCAAACTCCTGAAAAATTTTCTATTGCTTCTTGTTGCTTCTTTAAATACTTCTTCTACCACAATGTCCTCCTGCCCCATCTTCTTGATCTTCCTAGCTAAAGTGGATGAATCCATACACAACAACCCAAAATGAAGGGTTTTGTATCCTTTAATGAATCTCAGTCATTGGTAATGCATGGACAGTCAAACCAGTAGTCTGCAAAGCATTCAATAAGTGAATATAAATGTTTGAAAACTTTCCTCTCAACTTCCCCAACCACTCCTAATCGGTTAGAGGGATATTTCTAGAATCTCCACTATTCCTATCCTTACCAACAATTCTTAAACATACTTTATCTGATATGATAATAACATGCTAAACTGAACTGATGGCATGTTCTTCGTGTTACAAGGAAGATTTGGCTATCAAATCTTCCTTCGTGCAAGCTGAGCGCGAGAGAAGGTATGTGATTTCTTCATCTTTGATTGGTATCTTTGATGGGAAATATATTTCGAGCCTCTGGCATCATATTAGATCAAAAATTTCAAATGCTTTGAATTTTATTTGATCATGAATGCTCACTGAAATGACCATATTCTACTGGTGTTGTGCCCTAGCCTGTGCTTTACCTCCATTATTTGATGTTATTGGTGTTTGTGCTCAAGGATATCGATTCACTATTTTCAAATGTTTGGATTCACGTTTGTTGATATTAAAATTCATCATATCAGATAAAGTATGTTTAAGAAGTTCTAGTGTCTAAACACTCAACTAATCCCTCTAACTGATTAGGAGTGGTTGGGGAAGTTGAGAGGAAAGTTTTCAAACATTCATATTCACTTATTGAATGCTTTGGAGACTACTAGTTTGATTGTCCATGCGTTAATGTTTAGAAGAGATCAATGAAGTATTTAAAGACATTCTTACATGTTTGGAGAGGTTTAAGAGGCACTTATCATGACTATACCCTCACAAATAGTGGCATAGTTTGGTTTTACTAAGTTTCCTTTCTCTATTTTGAGGTTTCCTTTCTCTGCCGCAGGGGTACAGTTAGAGGGTTCATTGAAAAAATGATCCTTTGAATGGTTACTATAAATATGAATGATTTGATATAGCATATTGCTCATTTTACTTGAAGTTTGGAATAGCTTGTGCAAGGGTGAAAGTAGTTTTGATCGTTTTGGTCGTGACTATTCCTCTACACAGTCAGAAAATGTAACTATCTAATGATTATATGTAATGTTGAATGGATTAAATGCTTTATTCTTGGTAGAAGTGAATGGAAGGAATAGTGTTGGTTTTAGGTTTCATTTATTGTTGAATTCAATAGTTTCCAAGATGTGTTGAGGAGTTTGCTCCTTGTTTAATGTTAAGTGTTCCTGCACAATCCACTTATACAACAGTGGAATGCTATGTGATTGACAATTTCATACAACTGGTCCTTTGGTGTGTATTAAATACAATCCAATCACTTATTGAATGCTTTGGAGACTACTGGTTTGACTGTCCATGCGTTACCAGTGTCTGAGATTCATTAAAGGATACAAAACCCTTCATTTTGGGGTTATTGTGTGTGGATTCAAATGTAGGTTTGATTTGGTTAATGTTTAGAAGAGATCAATAAAGTATTTAAAGACAATCTTACATGTTTGGAGAGGTTTGAGAGGCACTTATCATGAATGTACCCTCACAAACAGTGGCATAGACTGGTTTTACTAAGTTTCCTTTCTCTATTTTGAGGTTTCCTTTCTTTGTCGTCGGGGTACAGTCAGAGGGTTCATTGAAAAAATGATCCTTTGAATGGTTACTATGAATATGAATGATTTGATATAGCATATTTCTCATTTTACTTGAAGTTTAAAATAACTTGTACTTGAAGTTTGGAATAGCTTGTGCTTGTGCTGGAATTCTTGGTAGAAGTGAATGGAAGGAATAGTGTTGGTGTTAGGTTTCATTTATTATTGAATTCAATGGTTTCCAAGATGTGTTGAGGAGTTTGCTCCTTGTTTAATGTTAACTGTTCCTGCACAATCCACTCATACAATAGTGAAATGCTATGTGATTGACAATTTCATACAAATGGTCCTTTGGTGTGTATTAAACAAAATAGAATTTTTAGCATATTATTATAATTCTATTTCTTTGTTGTAAACATGCCATTGGTTCAGTTTTGTAAAAAATAATGTGTATAATTTTTTTTTTTCTATTTTTTCCATTTGATAACCACAGTCAACATTTCAAAATAGTGAATAACATCAAATAATGGAGATAATGCATGGGCTAGGGCACAACACCAATAGATTAAAACCGAACCAATGACATGTTTACAAAAAAGAAATAGAATGATAATAATATGTTGAAAATTCTATTATGTTTAATACATGCCAAAGGACCAGTTGTATGAAATTGTCAATCACATAGCATTTCATTGTTGTATGAGTGGATTGTGCATGAACATTTAACATTAAACATAGCCAATTTTCTCTTTACTTTCTCAAATCTCTACAAGTTAAGAACATTAGAGTTGTCTAATACATTGTTAGTATCCTTTTTCCATGGGTCCTAGGTCTTTGGGTCAATGGAAAGGAAATAGATTACAAAATACACTTCAAAACAAAGGAAAAACTTAGCAAATTCAGTCTAACTCGCTGTAGATGAAGGAACAGTCATGCTAATAGTTCCTCTAAGTCTTCTAAAACATTTATTGAACTCCCCTAAAGTCCTATTGGATCCCCAAATTGCTTAATCCAATCAACTTACATCAGGATCATGAGAAAGTTCAAAGGATTAAAAACATTACTTGGAACAGTCAAATCATTATGCTTTCAAATCAATTACCTATCAACATATCCCTTGCGAGGGAGAGAAGCCAAACACATAAAGAACATGCACATAAACACGGCAGCTGAAAAACTTAAATGGAATACACCAAGAAGTACCAAATGATGAATGCTCAATTGTTGTAATGGCAAAGCATCAGAACCGTCCATTTCTAGAACTTGATTTTATAGTCTAAATGATTTTTCTATAGTCATAATGATTTTTCTAGAACTTGATTTTGTAGTCTTAATGATTTTTCTATAGTCCTAATGATTTTTCTATAGTACTCTTAATGATTTTTCTAGAACTTGATTTTCTAGTCTTAATGATTTTTCTATAGTCCTAATGATTTTTCTATACTCTTAATGATTTTTGTTTCATCCTAATGTTTGTTGCTCTTGATAAATTAGGCCTTGAATTTGAATTTTTATTCACTATTTTATTTCAGCTTGATATTTCATTTTTCATATACACAGAGACTACACATGCTGATAAAAAAATGAGCTATTTGATTAAGGTTAACTATTCATGATTGTAAATAGTCAATATTTCTGATAGCACTCCTTGGTGTATTTCATTTTAAAATAATCATGTTTCTATGGCTATGATAAATGTCCCTTTGTGTTGAGAAAATTAGAGTTGAAAAAATGGTTGCAAACAAATCATCCTTCTTCCACCAACATTCTAGTCAATGTACAAGTAACGAGTCATTCCATTCAAGAAAGACCATGTCTGACAATATCAACACAGAACAAAATAAGGAGTATGCAAAATTTAGTGATTGTATCTTCCATTTGGGCCACTTCATATGCACAGGTGATGCATATGCATATTTGCCTGAGCGCTATTGGGAGCTTAGCTAGCAACACATGTACTATTATGAAAATCACCACAAATCTATTTGCTGCTGGGTCTACCATATACCTTCTATGATCAAATCTAATATGCACAGGTGATGAACATTCAGATTTGACTAAGCAGTACTTTGAGTAGTCCTCCTACACATGTTCTATTGTGAAAATCATCACAAGTTCATCCTTGCGGGGGAGAGAAGCCAAACACATAAAGAACATGCACATAAACATGACAACTGAAAAACTTAAATGGAATACACCAAGAAGTACCAAATGATGAATTCTCAATTGTTGTAATGGCAAAGCAATATCAGAACCGTCCATTTATAGAACTTGATTTTTCTATAGTCCTAATGATTTTTCTTATTTCTTGTTTGTGCTTGGTGACAGGATTTTGAACATTGTTGACATACTTAAATGGAATACACAATACCAAATGATGAATGCTCAATTGTTGTAATGGTAAAGCATCAGAACCGTCCATTTCTAAAATTTGATTTTGTATAGTCTTAATTATTTTTCTATAGTCCTAATGATTTTGAAAATTGTTGACAAAGAGTGTTTCTTTTTTTTATTATAGTATAAATGATTTTTCTATAGTCGTAATGATTTTTCTTATTTCTTGTCTTTTGTCCCTTTTTGATTTCCTATGTCTGTGCTTTGTGACAGGATTTTGTCACCTTCTTTTGATGGTATATTTCATTCAGTCTATGTGGATCGAATACTATTTTGTTCACTATTTTATTTCGGCTTCATATTTCTTTCATTTTTCATATACATAGAGACTACACATGCTAATAAAAAAATGAGCTATTTGATTTAGGTTTACTTTTCATTATTGTAAATGGTTAATATTTTTGATGGTACTCCTTGGTATATTTCATATAAAAATAATCATATAAAAATAATAAATGTAGTAATGATGGTGCAGTGCATTATTGATATATAGGCTCGATGACTCCTCTCAATGTGCCAAACTTTCAATGTAGTGGTGGGCAGTGTGTGTTGAAGACTTCACGGACACTGAACAACCCTGGATGACAATTTTGGTGCTGCCCAAATAGAAAAAAGGTTGCTGATGTGTATATATTTAATGTTTCTAATGTAAATACTATTCATTATAATATAAGAACTAATGTAGACTGGGCATCACAGGGAAATAATGGTTGCGGATACTTTAGTTGGGTAGATGATAACTCATCTGCATCTATCCACCCATCTCCACTTATCCACGATGAAGGATTTGAGTGCAAAACGTGTCAGGCTAGGCAAATTCTAAAATTATATTTTTACGATGCCTTCTCTGTATTGTAATCACATATCTTTGTTGTGACCATATGCAGAGATGACTTAGGAATTAGTTAGTTTAGTATTTTTATATTGTAACTAATATTTTAATATGGATATGACGTAACTTCTCTTTTCCTCAAATGCGCATATATATGGTTTACATCTTTTTTTAGAATAATTCTTCATGTTTATGGCTCAGGTGAGCCCCAATCTGCTATCAATCACATGATTTAACGTATAGTGTTTTCTTGGTTGTTTCATTTGTTCCTTGACCTTGACTATGGATTGACTATCATTTTCAAGCTTGAGCGTGGCTTCGTACCACGCACCGTCTGTAGATTTGTATGCAACGCTGATTTACAAATGTAAATAACGCATTGAACGTAATCTACAAACATTGCGTGTATGAAGTGTTGCTGAAGTTTGAGCATCCTCCCTTTATTCCAGTGAGGGATTGGAATGAGTTCATTTTGGATGCAAAGGAGAAAGGGGATACTTAAAGAGGAATTACACCAGCAAATGGGAGAAGGTATAAACATTTTAATAGATTTTTATTATTAAATAATAAAATTTGCATATACTAGTGTTCTAAGCGTCCTCATTACATGATTTAAGGTCCTAGCCCATGGACAAATTAAATTAGACTTACTATCCAAAATACATAAAAAACATGCACATAAACACGACAAATGAGAAACATAAATGTAAATTTCACAATAGCTGAGAAACATAATTGTAGGCATCATAGTCACAATCTTTTGGAGACAACGTAATTGAGTTGTGTACCCAAGCGGTGTAGAGCAACTTTTGCACCCCCAATTCCAAGTTGAATACATTTTTTGGAGGACCTTGTATTCATGAGCAACAAATGTAGTCAACTTAGAATCAGAGATGCAGGAGTTGCTCTCCACCATTTGGGTATACAACTCAATTACGTTGTCTCCAAAAAATTGTGACCACGATGCCTACAATTATGTTTCTCAGCTGTTGTGTCCCAGGACCCCTTATGACCCTTTACAACCGTTTATGATCCCTAAGAATACATCTTAGAGGACTTAAAATGTCGTAAAGGGTCATAAGAGGCTCCTAGGAGGGGCCAAATGAGCTTCCACCTTCACGTGGTTGGCCCTGTTAAGTAGAGAATGTTTAACTATTCTTGAAACAAAGAGAAGCTCAATAATTTAAGGTCTTAGTCCATCGAGATGCTAAAAAAATGATAGGAATCAACGATGGAGAGTTTTTAGATTCTAAGAAGATGTATATGGAGTGGAGGCCAGATTGAGTACCAGTGTAGAGTGTTAATAATTATAGCCTTTCGGCCAAGATCAAACTGATCAAATAAATACCCTTGTGTGATTTATAATAATAAGGAGATTATTATTTCATTTATATATATATGTTGGTTGAATTAGTTAAGAGCCCAAGGTTGGCCTCTTGGCTTTAACATTAAATATATTTAATAAGACCAGGTCGGCCCTCTTGAAGATAATTCAATTCATGTATATATGGTGTTGGATTCTAGGGAGAGAAGCACCAAAAACATAACGTGCTTCCCTCCCCCAAAACCTTGATTCTCTGCCTTAAGAAAACTTAGATCAACATATATTGGTGTGAAAGATAAGCAGCTTCGACTAATAGATAAGAACAAGTCTAAGCATGAATAAAGATCAGATTATGATCTGATCCATACAACCAGCAATTATTGGCAATGTTAACTGCGGTTTGATTAGGTTTGGAAGCCTCTGTTAGGATTGGACTCTTCCTCAATACACTAACACTAAGGTACTAATCAGGTTCTCCTCAGCACCTTTGTTAGTATAGTTTGGAGGCATATACACTGGAGTATACTTGGTTGATATTTGGGTATATTCTATCCCTTCTTGTTTACTTTATTCTATGTTTAGTTGTGTTAGATCTCTATAGTTTGTTCATTCCAGAGTAGAATTTGAAATATATCAACAAGAGATGATGATTCAGTAACCTACATTTAGAAAACCTTCACAATTATCCCTTCTTTGGCCTCCACTTTTTCTTCTTCTCAAAAATGGTTATCTAGAAACTTTGGAGCCTGCCAATCCTTGTCGTACACAACCTGTGTGTGTTGATGACAATGAGGATGTGCATTACAGTAATACAAGTAAACATCTTAAATTGATTGGTGTAGTAATACAAATTTAATTGCAATTGGTGTTTGGATTAATGTAACAATTTGTATTACAGCTATAGAGAGTGTAGAGGCCATTGTTAATGAGCAGGTTGAGGTTGAGGCCGAGGCTAGACAAACTGACCTTGATGTTGATGATGTGACTAGATCAGGTAAAGAGCTATACAATTATGAATGCTGCCAATGCCTTTATTACCAAGGAATCATCACCCACCATTAATGAATATTAATGAACACTTACACCATGAAGAAGACAAATGATTAAACAGAAAGAGAGGACCAACTAAACCATCTTGTGGTTAGTCTATATCACATTGAGAAACAACGTCAAGACTTGAGAATCAAAACAATCAAAAGTTTCTTCAAGACCATGAATGATCAACAACATTCCATTAGAAAACAAAACAGTAATCTATGTTATCATTAAGCCATAAAATATGTCTTTAAAGTTTAGAACCATCACAAAAAATTTCAAGAAAAATAGTACTATCCAAAATATATCTTTAAAGTTTATTTCTAATGATTATGATGATGTTGATGTTGATGTATATAATTTATTTCACTTACTGATGCTTGCCTAGATTGAATTTTAAATTGCCAAGTTGGAGAACGCTTTCAAAGTTTAGGGTATGTTCCACATGATACTCTTAGTTACAGCTCAAATGCAACTCAACATAATTTTTGATGCTGGGAAACCCACTGCAGAAACTCATCTGCAGGTGAAATTTAATGCTGTGAATCTTGGCATTGTTAATGTTATTACTTTTCCTCATGTTTCATATTTGTGAAAATATTTCTTGGCACTATCTTCTTTTTCAATTCCTATATTTGCAACTTTTTAGATCATTAACTTAAGCATTACATGTCTTTGTTCAAAGTTTATTCTAACACTATATTATATCTTATTCTTATTACAATGTTCTTTGTTGTGGGGCAGGAGGTCAATCTTCATTGTCTTCATTGTGGGGGATAGTGAAGATTTCTTTGACAAATAGTAGGTCTTCTTTAGTATCTTATAATAACATGCTAAACTAATAAAGGTGTTATGGGAATTTAATCTGCAATTACTAATAGATTAAGCATATTATTACTATGCTTAATGTTCCATTTAAATGCATTTAACACAAAAAACAAATTTACAAAACTGAACCAATGACATGTTTACAACAAAGATGTGTTGAGGAGTTTGCTCCTTGTTTAATGTTAACTGTTCCTACACAATACACTCATACAACAGTGAAATTCTATGTGGAAGGGATGGTTGATAGTGTCCCTTGAGGGAAGGGGGATTTTGAAAGACTTGTTATCATTGTATTGTGTATTTCCAATATGTTTGAATGCAGGGCAGACTAGGAGAATGAAGGATCATTCACTGATTGCATGATAACCTGGTTTTGAAGGGTCACTAGTTGAGGGGACAGTCAAGGTCTGGATGATTGGGCCATTGGAGGACCCTATTTATTTGTATTAATTGCTATTCAAATTGGATGCATGAATTTCTTGTGAATTATCGGCTGCTACGTATCCTGCAATTGCATTTGTAAATCTGCATATACTTCTCTAGGGTTGTAAGCCACTTAGAGATCAAAATAGAGAAACTAAATCAGAATCGTTCTTTGTCTTATTTCCTTTTAACAAAGTCTCAACTATCAATGATACAATACATTTGATGCCCTAAGCTATTAATACAAATGACGCCTAGCTAGAAGCTTACGGGCTGTCTATTTGATAACCACAGTCAACATTTCAAAAAAATGGATATCCTTGAGCACAAGCACCAATAACATCAAATAATGGAGTTAAAGTAGGGGCTAGGGTATGACACTAGTAGAATGCAGTCATTTCAGTGACATCAATATACAATGGCGTCATTAAACATATATGCCAATAATATCAACAAATGTGAATCCAAACATTTGAAAACCAATGACATGTTTACAACAAAGGTCTAATAGAACTCCCAACAATTCTTAAACATAATTTATCTGATATGATGAATTCTTAAACAATTAAGGTTGGAGTAGACATAGTTATCACACATTTTTTTTGTGTGGTACAAGGAAAATTTGGCTAGGTCAAATCTTCCTTCGTGCTAACAGTCTACAGAATTAGATCTTTATTAACAATTGATCATATCAGATAACTAGTATGTTTAAGAATTGTTGGGACTGGTCCTTTGGCGTGTATTAAACAAAATATATAAAATTTTCAGCATATTATTATCATTCTATTTCTTTGTTGTAAACATGCCATTGGTTCATTTTTGTAACTTCACTGTTGTATGAGTGGATTGTGCATGAATAGTTAATATTAAACAAGGAGAAAACTCCTCAACACATCTTGGAAACTCCATTCACTTCTACCAAGAATAAAGCATTTAATCCATTCAACATTACATATAATCATTAGACAATTACATTTTCTGACTATGTAGAGGAACAGTCATGACCAAAATGACCAAAAATACTTTCACCCTTGCACAAGCTATTCCAAACTTCAAGTAAAATGAGCAATATGCTATATCAAATCATTCATATTCATAGTAACCATTCAAAGGATCATTTTTTCAATGAACCCTCTGACTGCACCCCTACGACAGAGAAAGGAAACCTCAAAATAGAGAAAGGAAACTTAGTAAAACTAGTCTATGCCGCTTTTTGTGAGGCACACACAATAACCCCAAAATGAAGGGTTTTGTATCCTTTAATGAATCTCAATCACTGGTAACGCATGGACAATCAAACCAATAGTCTCCAAAGCATTCAATAAGTGACTGGATTGTATTTAATACATGCCAAAGGACCAGTTGTATGAAATTATCAATCACATAGCATTTCACTGTTGTATGAGTGGATTGTGCAGGAATAGTTAACATTAAACAAGGAGCAAACTCATCAACACATCTTGGAAACCATTGAATTCAATAATAAATGAAACCTAACACCAACACTATTCCTTCCATTCACTTCTACCAAGAATAAAGCATTTACTCCATTCAACATTACATATAATCATTAGACAGTTACATTTCCTGACTGTGTACTAGAGGAATAGTCACAACCAAAATGATCCAAACATTTGAAAATAGTGAATCGTATCCTTGAGCACAAGCACCAATAACATCAAATAATGGAGATAAAGCACGGGCTAGGACAGGACACCAGTAGAATGCGGTCATTTCAGAGAGCATTCATGATCAAATAAAATGCAATGCATTTGAAATTTGAGGTCAAATATGATGCCAAAGGCTCGAAAGATGAAGAAATCACATACGAAGAACATGCCATTGGTTCAGTTTTGTAAATTTATTTTTTGTGTAATTAGTAATTGGTAGATTAAATGTAGATAACACCTTTATCAGTTTAATTAGCATGTTATTATCATATCAGATAAAGTATGTTTAAGAATTGTTGGGACTGGTCCTTTTGCATGTATTAAACATAATAGAATTTTCAGCATATTATTATCAATCTATTTCTTTGTTCTAAACATGCCATTGGTTCATTTTTGTAGATTTTTTTTTTGTGTTAAATACATTTTTCATGAGGAGAGGTCTTGTTCTAAGGAGATTGATGAAGATTGTGCACCTCAAAAACCAATTCATAAGGTACCAATCCATGTTTCCTATTCACTTATATTTTTGGTTTGGTAAATCTCCTTATAAGTTTCATGTCCTTTCTTTTGATTTCTATGGATGAGATATACATCTTACATTTAACATTCAACTTCTTTACATTTTAGAACATGTAGTGTATTTTTTGAGGATTTTACCAAATCAACTTTTAACATAAACCAAAAACACCAAACTGATATCTTGCCCTAGCAACATGACAAGATATTTGCATTTCACCAATAACTACAAGCAATTGAATGATAAATCCACATACCTATATCTTTGTAAAATACCTGCAACATCAAAAAGATGGCTAAGTGGCTGCCACCATGATTTTTATCTATTGAATATGGGGAAAAAAACACCAAAAAGAATCGAATAGAAAACATGATTGGTCATTTCAGAGAGCATTTATGATCAAATAAAATGCAATGCCTTCTCTCGCTCTTGATCAGCTTTCACCCGCTCATTTTTTCCCACTCCTTTTCTCTACAATCGAAATAAAAATGATTTGGCTATTTCAAAATAGTGAATCGATATCCTTGAGCACAAGCACCAATAACATCAACTATTTTGATTTATGGGTACCCTAATGTTGGCAAGAGTTCTTTTATTAATAAGATTACTCTGCAAGCTTGAAGAAGCGATATATTTTGGAAAATGAAGAGTGGAAAGATGATGATGTTCCTAAGATCATGGATGGACACAATGTTGTAGATAGAATGGGAAGACATCTTTTGAGCCTAGCCCTAGATCCTTTGATAATTTGGGTAGGATCCAGACCCAGGCTAAAAAGATGTCTTCCTTTTTGTTGTGGAATATAGGCTCTGCTGCTGCAACAACGAAAGACTGCGATGTACATATCACAATAGCTGAGAAACATAAATGTAGGCATCATGGTCACAATTTTTTGGAGACACAACATAATTGAGTGCTATTCCCAGATGATGCAAAGCAACCACTACTTTGCATCATCTTAGAAAACCACTCAATTATGTTGTGTCTCCAAAAAATTGTGACCATGATGCCTACATTTATGTTTCTCAACTGTTGTGTCCCAGGACCCCTTATGACCCTTTACGATCCCTAAGAATACATCTTAGAGGTCTTAAAATGTCGTAAAGGGTCATAAGAGGCTCCTAGGAGGGGCTAGGTGAGCTTCCACCTTCACGTGATTGGCCCTATTAAGTAGAGAGTGTTAAACTATTCTCGAAACAAAGAGAAGCTCAATAATTTAAGGTCTCAGTCCACAGAGATGCTGAAAAAATGACGAGAATCAATGATGGAGAGTTTTTAGATTATGAGAAGACGTATATGGAGTGGAGGCCAGATTGAGTACCAGTGCAGAGATGATGATTCAGTAACCTACATCTATAAAACCTTCATAATTATCCCTTCTTTGGCCTCCACTCATTCCTCTTCTCAAAAATGGTTATCTAGAAACTTTGGATAGTGTTTTCTCATCCATGCATGAAATGTGCTAGTGATCGTATAAAATTACTTTAGGCCTCCAGTATTGATGATAGGTACAACTATAAAATATTTTTGTGAGACTGTGATCAATTTGTCCAGTGTACATAAATGCAAGGTAGTGATTATTCTCGATGATCGACAGGTAGCTAGGACTAAAGATAACACAGCTCAAGAGACCATCATAGGTTGTCTCTTTCTTTGGTCTATATTATTGACAGAATGTTTTACCTTTCATTAGCTCATCAAATCTAGGGATTTGAAAGAATTTAATAGAATATTTTCATGACAACGTATATTATTTAAGTTGATGTTGCACAAATTTATCTACTTCGTGCACTTGTATACTATGAAGACGGTGATAAAGAAGCATCTCCTCCCATGGCAATGCTTCTTTATCGCCATCCTCATGGTCTACAAGTGCGTGAAGTAGATAAATTCATGCAACGTCAACTTAAATAATATATGTTGTCATGAAAATATTATATTAAATTCTTTCAAATCCTTGGATTTGATGAGCTAATGAAAGGTAAAACATTCTGTCAATAATATAGACCGAAGAAAGAGACAATCTATGATGGTCTCTTGAGCTGTGTTAACTTTAATGTGCCTATCCATCAGTTTTTTCACACTTTAGCATTAATTCCAACGGAAGCACTATGCATTCGATAGATAAAATGTCAAAAAAAAACAATTTACGACATTTCCTGTGACAATAATGCTATACATTTGATAGGGTAACCTGTCAGAGAATACTGCAGAACTGTCACTATTCTGACAGTTAAAGTGTTGTAAATAGAAAATATTCGACAGTACTTTCGATAGTATTCCAACAGTTCTAATGTCGAAAAGAATATGGTTTCGACAGTCAGTTCCAACAGAGATTGTATATTTCTGATAGGTCTTGTTATCGGAATTATGATGGATGAACCGCAGGAAATGCCATAACGAAGTTGTTGTCATGTGCAAGTTTTCGACGTGACATGGTGTCGATAAACTGACAGATAGATCTTTTGTCACAATCTTCTACGCAAAAACGGTGACAGATTTAGGTGTCGAAAGTTCGACAAATGAGCATTGCAAATCCAACAAATGTCCGTCAAAATTTGGCCCCAAATGTAGTAGTGTAAGGTAGAGAAGATAGTTAATCCTACACCAGACATAATTGACCTATCACCTACACAAGAGGAAACAATACAATAAGTCATGCCTGCAAAAATTCCTAGGAGATCTACAAGATCTACTAAGCATAGCAGTCCAAAGGAAAAAGAGCCTGAAGTTGAAAAGAAGAAGAAAGAAGAGAAATTTACTGAGAAAGAAGAGGAAAAATTAGCACAGAAGGATCCACAAACCTTGTGGAAACCAGACCTCAAATCATTATAGAAAAGAGTCATAAAAGATGAAAACTTAAAGACAATGGATAGATACTATGAGAGGTATGATTCAGAGAATTGGTCAATCATAGAAGATACTATAATTGAGTATCTATTGATATTTAAGAAAAATCTGTTAGAGATTGAAGGAAGTATCCCTAAGGGGCTATATAGTAAGTTAGAGATCAGAAAGTAGTTGGCACAGTCAGAAGATGAAAACATAAGGAATAAATCTATTGAGGACATGTTACTTGTTGTCTCAATACAAGAAAGGGAGAGGATAATAAATGCATTAAAACCCCTGTTGAGGACAAAGGCCAATCTAGTAAAAATCATGGCTAGGAAATATAATGAAGTGATTGAGGACACTCAAAAGGCATTAGATCAAATCCTAATGAGTGATATGCCAAAGAAGACATCACCTCCTAAGGTCACCAAACCTACATCTTTGAGATTGTGAGAAAGTTCCAAGGCAGTAGAAGGAAGTGAACAAGCTAGCATGTAACCAAATTTCTTTGTCGTTGGTGTGCTTGTGACCCTTGACACTTAGCATGACATAAATGATCTATTTCTGGGTAACTTGGATAGTGCGATGGAATTTGAAGCACAAGGAAAGATAAAGGAAGAGAAAAAAGAGGAGAAACAGGAAGAAAAGTCACAAGAAAAAGAAATTCATCAGGAAGAAAGGAAGGAAGAAGAGACTAGAATAGAAAAATAGCTGAGGTGAGAATGGAATTAAAACAAGAATCTGACACCTCTTTATTGTTGGAAAGCATGGCCAAACCAGCGAGTGCTGATGTAGACATCATGGATAAGGATGAGCTTATGAGTCTATCCTTCATGGCCTTCACCAAGGCTAAATAATGGTCAATGTAGAAAGGGGATAAAAGAGTAAAGGTAATGGCTATGGTTGTAGAGATAATAAATAAACTACTTCCTACACCTATTTTCTTTTAAGAAAAGGATGAAGCTGAGAATCTAGGTATGGTACTAGATAGTTTTGACAGTTACTTTGACTCATTTCTAAAGACTGCAGAAGATAAGGCATAAAAGAAATTTTTGGAGAAGAAGTTGAGAGAAGTTTGTCAGTCCATCTCATGGGACTTAGACATTCTCAAGGCTACTACTCTTAAGGCCAAGAATTGCATAGCACAAGGTAGAAGGATTTAAAACTATTGCATAAGTCCTTGCAGACATGTAAAGAATATTGAAGACATCATAACCAAGGATAGGGCTACTCTGGACAGTCTGATGGACGGTTGTGAAACATCTTCACTAACTGTGGGTGAAATGGATAAAGAGGCATCCAGGCTGTTGGGCAAAATCAATGTTTTGGAAATAGAGAAAGGGAGAGTTGTAGACATATTTGGCTTGTTAAAGAGCCTTATAACTTCTAAGCTTTCGATGCTTGAGACTCATCTATGAAAGATGGAAAAGGTTGAAGGTTCAATGACTATGTCTACACCTACTGAGCTTAAGGCAGCAGAAACAACATCATATGCACTGAATGGATTAATCTGTGTTAGTGAGCTCTTAATCAAATCATGGGCCAAGGAAGTGAAGACCTTGGAAAAATCTTTCTAAGATGTCTTAAAACTGGTGAGTAAGCACTAAATCCTTTTTGTGCTTAAGTTTTGGAATTTTAAATGCACCTTTTCCATTGATGTCAAAGGGAGAGGAAGAGAAAGACAAAAATGAGGAGAGTAAAATAAAGAAGATAAGAGAAAGAATAAGAAGAAGAAAAAAAAGAAGATGTAAATAAAAAAAGAGTATATAAAAGAAGAAAAGAGAAAAGAAAATAAAAGTTCTATGTACTTAGTTAAAGGTAGTGATTTTAACACTTAGTCATTTTTCTAAGTATTTCCATTAATGCCAAAGGGAGAGATTTTTTGCAAGTGATGTTGTGGAGCACTAGGGATCACTTGAGGGTTTTAATTCATGCAAACACTTATGTTGGAGTGATCACATACAGACAGTTTTACTACTGGAGTCACAGTCATAAAAATGACTAAGTCTAGAATCAAGGTAACAGGGTATGGTGTTACAGTTTTGGTTTGCGATGGAAATGTATGAGGTATTATGGCCTACAAAGTTAGTAGAAGGTATTTTGGGATATGTGTATTCTTCAGTTAAGATTGCATGATTTTTGGTGATCATATCAGTGAGATTCGATGATTTGAAGGTATGCAAAGACAAAGAATCAGTATAACAGGGCATATGAGTAATTGTGAAGATTAAGGCAAGGTTAGTGGATATGGTAACGTTCTAAGTTAGGTGAATGAATTATATTGCCGACACTTGGGTAATATAAGATCGTCGACTCCATACTTATCATTTGCATAATTAATTTTTATGTTTTGTATGGTATTTGTGAAGCCGACTAGATGACAGATTTTGTATAAGTATAGAATTATTTTATGGAAGCGAAGATATGCATGAGATGTGATGATGAAGCAAGGTTGTGAATCTAAGATCAGATAGAAAATGCTAGATCAGTATTTGACAAAGCTATAACTGGAACTATCTAAGCAAGGAAGTTCTTGTATTGTTCACATTTTGGAGAACTCTTTGAGACTATTTTTTATTGTAAGATCAGTTTGCTCACCACCTTTAACCAGGTGTTTTGTATACCCCTAATAGGGTTTTGTATTCCTCTAACAAGGAAATGTACTATGTAATAATTAAATCCTAATAAGGCTAGATCTTCTAACATGGATATAATATTTTAGTGCATTATTGTGGGTACCATCCCCACTGGGGTTTTCCCTGTTGGAAATATAGGTGGGAAATGTGATACTGAGAGGGGGGGCGGGTGAATCAGATATCACCTACTAATCCATTTTAATATCTATAAAATTTTTGCATAGCATCAACAATACTTGATCAAAACAAAATAACTAACATACTAAGCAACATCTATGAAAGTACTCATAACACAGTAATTTTGGTTACCCAGAAACCCTTGAAAGGTAAAACTGGGGTGGGGATGACACCCAAAAATCTTCACTACTGCAGTAATAAATTTTCCTGTTAGGGCTTAAAAAATTTGATCAAAACATGATCTACCCTGTGAGGGGTCTGCACTGTTAAGAGCTAAAAGACTTATATAGTCTACCTTGCTAAAGGATTTGAAACTTACAACAAAGTAAGCACTCGGTTAAGAGATTACAAAAAATTTTGTTAGGACCACTCAGTTAAGAGATTTACCCTAATACACTGGTTAGAATGTCTCAGTAGCCGATCCTTCAGTTTACACTATATGCAGATTACAAATCTTCTCTTTACTGTATTGTATTGATCTCTTCTATCAGATTTATCTCTATTCTTTCCTTTCACTGGTTAGCTCAGTCACTAAACTCTATCTGAATGCTTCACTAATCTGAATGTGCCTCTCTGCTCATTCCTTCATACCCTTCACATTCTCTCCTTCACACTATCTCTCTCTCTCTTTCACGTTTTAGGATTTATATCTTAACCTTATATAATCAACAAAACATCTTCATGATTCAAGATCTACGATTCAGAATAATTCCTTTTGCTACTTAAGCCTTACTAATTTCTGATTGGCTCTAAGTATTACATAGGGATCAATGATTGAAAAATAGATGCGTAATCACCTCTGTAATTAGCTCAACAAACAAAATACAAAACATGAATGTCGGCCAAAATAATTTACCTCGATCATTGTGCCGTAACAAACTCATATGTCGTTCCTGGCTAACTTGGAAAATGCAGTTCCTGATACTTGACATTCACTATACTTGGCATATGTTGATATTTCTGTCACTTGGTAATCATTGCATATATGACTCGACAAAACTAGACTCGGCATAATACAAAAATACATAGTGACCATAAGTTTACTCGACAGTACTACTGCTCGGTAAGTATACATTACATAATTCAGCCTTTACATAATGACTTGATCGTAGTGATGACCGACCATCATTGCCTAGATAAATGACTAAGTGTGGGTCACTAATAGTCAACAAAACTATAGAGATCTACAATCTCCCCCTTTGACATTAGTGGAAAAAACACTTCGTCATGACATTACACTTGTATTTACAAAATTACTTAGTATTAGCAGAATACTCCCCCTAAGATATATATACATTCAAAATTTTGTTACCTTCCCTTTTTCATGTCATGTCATTTGATTTCCCCCTTGTTTTTGGCACGACGAATCTCTTCTGGAGTAGGGATCAAAAAGTATTTCTCTAGAAATGGTTTATGCAGCATCATAACCATGTGTAGTGTAGTTTCCCATCCTATTGTAGCAACATTTAAAACTTCTAACTACACTTCTAGCTCGACAACTAGATTGACTAGGCTCTCAGCTATAGACAAATTTGGATCCTTTTGGGTTAAGTCCTTAGCCTTGGCTAACTTTCTTTGTATGGCCTCCAGGTGAGGTTTCAAAATTGTTTTCATAGAGAGTAGATGAGCTCTTATATTTCCATCACTAGCCATTAGTTTGACTATCCTTCCTTGTGTATGCATAAGCTTGGCATAACGATTTGAACTAGTTTATGCATCCAAGCTTAAGGATTGACTAGTGGACTTGAGTTCTTGTTGTAGTTTATCAACCACTCCTTGGTTATCCTTAGTGAACTATTCTACATTGCAAAGTTTGGTAAGCAGAGATTGTGCATTCACAACTACTTCTTCGATCTTTGTTACCAAAGTAGAAAGTGTTACCTATTTTACTACGATTTCAGCAAATAATTTTTCCATCATTTTGGTCTTGAACTTTCTTTTCGACCACTCCAACAGCTTATCACTAGCTCCACTTTCTTCATTATTTACTTTATGAACAATATGTACAGGTTGTTCCAATATGGGAGCAGAACTATTTACATCTGACAACTCAAAAGAATCATTAAATATTTCTTTAATTTCATACATAACCCGCTTTTACTGATGTTCTTTTCTCAGTTCTTCCTGTCTTCTTTTCCTCTTTAATAAATCTTGCAATATTTGCATTTTCTCATAAGATAAGTTATCAGAATCCCATTTAGGAATAACAATAACTTCGTCAATGGTTACCTCTGGGGAAAAGACTTTGATTTTCTTCTTCAATGCCTTCTTTGGTGTTCTCCCACTCGACATCTGTACAAGAGCTTGTATTGCCTCTTGTTCTTTAGGCTCCTGTACCTCAATAGCTTTTTCTTTTACTTTTTCTTTTGTTCTCTTATCCTCTACATGAGGAATATTAGCTTTTTCTTTGAATTTCTCTTCTTTATCTTGTTGTAATTCCTTGGCAGATATGGGTTGATTTGCTGGTGCTGACTTATCCTGTTCCTTGGTAGTGCTTGTACCATCTAACATGTTAACTGTAAAAACTACAGGTTTGGTGGGGGTAATGTTAACAGTTTATGTCTCATCAATTGTCGGATAATCTTTGACTTGCAAAAGTACAATATTACTACTTGGAAAATATGTGTCTTTTGCTTCCTCAGCCTGTATATCCTCCTCGGTCAATACCTGATTCTTGATTGGGGTATCCTCTGTTATATCAACAATGTGTACTTTTGATACCTTTTGACTTTCATCTACCTTAGGAGCTTCAGTCTTCGGAATGGGTGATTCCATTACATTTTGTTCTATTGCAAGCTCAGCATCCTTAGATGTACTAGCACCTTTATCTACATCTTTGTCAACAAACCAAACACTATCTTCCAATTCTTAAGACTTTCCTCTACAATATCCTCAACCTTGTGTTGAAGGATTAAATAAGCTCTAAGGTTAGGGTCAAATTTTTCTTGGTATTGTTCCACAATTTGTCTAATGTTGGCAGGGGTGAGACTTGATTCCACTTGTGCTAGGGTGCTCTCTCTTTTTTTTTCTGTATTAAGAGCATATTCCCATTTTTGAGCTACCCTATTGCTTAACTCCTTAGGAATTCAATTCTCCAACTGAATAGGTAACATCTTGAAAATGCAAAGCATTTCAAGAATAGCATCTTCAACCTTTTCTTTGTCTCCTATACTCATGCTTCCAACCTTTAATCCTTTCAAGTCTTCAACTCTTGTAGTTCTTATGATCTTGTGGCATATTTCATCCACTGTAGGTTTTACATCCTGCAATGCAACCTTCTTCTTCACCTCTTCATCACTTTCAGTTTCCTCATCATCTTCTTGTTCCAAAACAAGTTTCCTTTTAGGCCTTTTGTTAACCTTGCTTGGCACTACCTTAGGCTATGCAGGTTTTCATTTACTGAATGCAGGGGATTTCTTTGGAGTCTTGGCAGTTGCTTCCCTTGTTCTAGGCCTAAGCACAGGTTTTGATGACACTTTAGGTTTTAGTATCCTTCTCTTGGTTGGGGGCTCGACAATTACTGGCTTCTTACCTTTCTTCTTTTCTACTTGAGCCTCTTCTTCTTCACTATCATTAGAGTCACTTTGTTCATCCTCTCCCAGTCCTTGGGTTAATTCTAGTGGTGCATCCTTTTCTGTTTCTTCCACATATTTCTCCAAATTCTGTAATATTTTCTTTCTCTTTCTTTCTATAGTTGCAACCATTAAACCCATAGTGATTTTAGATTTGGCTTCTTTGTATGTTCCAAAGTAGGGTGATTTACTATCAATTTCTTCAGCTAAGAGGGTTGTAATAGCAGCAATAGTTTCATCTATATTTACTTCATAGGGTAATGGCATTAGCCATGAAACCCTAGGCAAGACTGCTTGTGCATAAGTGAAGTCTGTGTCAACTAGAAAACATATATCCTTTTTGTACTTCTCAACTAATGACATAGGGACTCTACTCTTCCTCATTTTCTTCTTGAATTCAACAAAATAGTTATCCATCACACCATTAAAACTATCTCCTATCTGACCTATGAACTCACTGATTTGAACAGTAATGGGTTTCTTCTTATCCCATATCACACCTCTAACAGTAGGAAAACACTTATGTATATAAAAGAATAGATAGATTAGCAAAGAACCAAACTTACACATGGAATTCTTTGCAGTCCAGATTGAGTTAAGGTTCTCGGCAAACTGAGTCAGCTGGAGCTCGGCAAGATCATATGTGTATACCTTCTTAATGATTTTCCATGCCTGGTCCACTTCCATACAGGGGGCGTTGTCCAACCGACTAGATTGGTAGAATTTGTGTGAGATAACCCTAACAACAAAGTCAATTTCTAGATCTGTGATGGTGGAGATCATCATTCCACGCTTGTTCCATACTGCCTGTGTGTTTGCTTGAATTTCTTCTTTTCTTGAACACTTCATTGTTATTTTTCCTTGAATTGTAGGGTATCCAGTAACTCGGTGGATCATTTCCTTCGTTATCTTCATGGGTCCATCTTCCAGCCATAATTGCATATCATGTACTTTACTCAACACTATTTTTATCCATTCAACTTTGAAATTCTATGAGAAATCTAGGGCATGCACTAACCCTTGCTCGGCAACCGATTTATACTCCAGCTTCAACACTCCATTATCACATAATTTGTCATACGTCTCCCTGATCTCGTAATCTTTGATTTCTCTGATTTTGCACATGTAACAAGACCTAATATCATTCATTATCAACACATTCTCTGGAATTGAGGATAGGGCACCGGTCAGATCTCCTTTAATTGCAGTTTTCATAATTGCCCTAAATTTTTGTGGCTTGCAAACTTCGTTTCTCATCAATTGTGCATTGAAAACTTCCATCCCTTGTTTCTTCATTGTAGCAGACAATGATGATGCCATTTTAATTTAAAATTTCTGAAAAGAAATGTTTGCTCAGTAGTGTACCTTTCTTGTAAGTGTCCTATAGATGATTTTTGCCGACGGCACGCTGAAAATATTTGGAATCGCCTTTAACAAACTGGTTGCTCGCACTCTTAATCGCTCAAAGAAATCTCAATTCGCTTGGTGAAATGAAATGGGCAGCAACTTTCCACTTTATAGATTCCAAAAAGTAGAATTAGGGCCTCATAAATGCTCCATACAAAATTTCTAGGTGGAATACAGTTATCTCATCAAACTGATGTTAACCTCGGCTAACACAAGCTCAATCAATATAATCGTTAAGACACATCTCAGTGTATATAGCATCTCGGCCACAATAGGTGCTCGACATACATTGATAACTCAGTCAAGACACTGACGCTCGACATCAAAAATCAAAATTCTCTACTTTGCTCAGATATGTCCTAATGCATCTTTATCTATGCAGATGTGGACTTTTACTCAACTTTATGTTAGGAACTGATGTAAGATAAAGCATTGTAAGATTTGGTTCCAAACATACCTTCTATGTTTAGTTAGAAGAAGTGTGATCACCTGATCCATCAGATTGGGTGGCCTCAGATGTGCTAGCTTCACTTATGCTTTCTTCTTCTTTCTTCTTCCATGTCTTGTTCATCTAATTTTTCAATTTCTCATGGATATCTTCATTCTTATTCTGATCGTTTCTTGGCATAGGTGATCTACAATCTTTCCTTAGGTGACCTATCTTATTACACTTGTAACATACCATACTTCCATTCATCCAGCTTTTGGATTTTCCTTTGAAATGAGTCTTCATACAATTTGCTCCAATGTGTCCATATTTTCCATAGTAATGCCAATTGTACCAAGTGTTATAATCCCAATTGTATGAGTTATTCTTCACAGGTGACTTAGTCTATTCATTTGATGACCATCTAGGTTTAGATCTACATTCAAATTCTCTATGCCCATACTTCTGATAGTTGAAACAATTACCTTGAAACTTAGGTGAGTTAGGTGGATTACTAATCTTAGACCTACATTCATGTGCCTGATGTCCATGTTTCTTACAGTTAAAGCAATTCCCATTGAACTTAGGTTTAGGATCAGACTTACCATGTTTGCTCCTGCATATGTTGGTTGTATGTCCTAGCTTTCCACAGTTATGGCATGTGGGCTTGTTGTTCTTTGGTTTTGCATTCTTCTATTCTCCATTCTTTGATGATTCTCCTTCTTCAGTAGATGATGCATGTTCATTTAGTCCAAGTCCAGATCTATCACCAGATCTTCTAGCTGATCTTAACAGCTCTTCAAAATATTTTGCAGCCCAATTAGGTTTTTTCATCCTTTCATTGATTTCCTTTTCAAATCTTAGTCCATTCCTTAATTGATCATTTTCAAACCTCAATTGGTTGATTTCCATATCTTTCCTGCCCAACTCTTGATTAACCAGCAATAGTTGATTTACCATGTCTAGTTGATTATTAGTCAACCTTTGCATGTCACTTGTGCTTTCATCTAGTCTTATTGCAATTTGTCTTTTGACTTCTTCAGCCATTGTCTTATCATCTTTAGCTTTCTTTTTCTGTTCAAATACTTCACACAATTTGACAGATTGAATTTTTTGTTCTCTCCTTATATTTCTGATGTCATCATTTAGTATGTTATTTTCCTCCAGTAGCTCTTTTATGGCTTTGTCACTTTCTGCAGAGTTTCCATTATCAAATAGTACAATGGTATCTTCTTCTTGATATTGTGAATCATTTTGCTGAATAGCAATTTCTCTCCTTCTACTCAAGGATTTCTTCAGTTCACCTCTGGCTTCTTCCAGTTGTTGTAATGTCAGTTGTACATCAATCTTCTAATTCTCTATGACCTTTCCCGGCTTATAGACTTCTATCTCAAGATCTTTTTCTTCAAGTGGTTAGACTTTTTATGAGAAACCTTGCTTCTCTGATACCAAATGTTGGAAATATAGTTGGGAAATGTGATACTGAGGGGGGGTGAATCAGATATCACCTACTAATCCATTTTAATATGTATAAAAATTTTGCATAGCATCAACAATACTTGATCAAAACAAAAATAACTAACATACTAAGAAGCATCCATGAAAGTACTCATAACATAGTAATTTTGGTTACCCAGAAACCCTTGAAAGGTAAAATTGGGATGGGGATGACACCCAAAAATCTTCACTACTACAGTAATAAATTTTCCTGTTAGGGCTTACAAAATTTGATCAAAATATGATCTACCCTGTGAGGGGTCTGCCCTGTTAAGAGCTAAAAGACTTATACAATCTACCTTGCTAAAGGATTTGAAACTTACAACAAAGTAAGCACTCAGTTAAGAGATTACAAAAAAGTTTGTTAGAACCACTCGGTTAAGAGATTTACCATGATTCACTTGTTAGAATGTCTCAGTGCCTGATACTTCAGTTTGCACTATATGCAAATTACAGATCTTCTCTTTATTGTATTGTATTGATCTCTTCTATCAGATTTATCTCTATTATGTCCTTTCACTGCTTAGCTCGGTCACTGAAATCATGTCTGAATGCTTCACTAATTTGAATGTGCCTCTCTGCTCATTCTTTCATACCCTTCGCATTCTCTCATTCACACTATCTCTCTCTCTTTCACATTTTAGGGTTTAGATCTTAACCTTATATAATCAACAAAACATCTTCATGATTCAAGATCTACGGTTCAGAATAATTCCTTTTGCCACTTAAGCCTTACTAATTTTTGATTGGCTCTATGTATTACATAGGGATCAATGATTGTAAAATAGATGTGTAATCACCTTCGTAATTACCTCAACAAACAAAATAAAAAATATGAATGTCGGCCAAAATGATTTACCTCGATCACTGTGCCATAACAAACTCATATGTCATTCTTGGATAACTCAGCAAATGCAGTTCCTGATGGTCGGCATTCACTGTAATCGGCATATGTTGATATTTCTGTCACTCGGTAATCATTGCATATATGACTTGGAAAAATTAGACTCGACATAATACAAAAATACATAGTGACCATAAGTTTACTCAGTAGTACTACTGCTCGGTAAGTATACATTACATAATTTGGCCTTTACATAATGACTCGGTCGCAGTGATGACCAACCATCATTGCCTAGATAAATGACTAAGTGTGGGTCACTAATAGTCAACAAAACTATAGAGATCTACATTCCCTTGGCCAAGGTTTCTTTGAGAAAAAATCATGGTGTCATGAGTTATGTGTTGTGCTTATATGTTCTTTTCATTTCAACATTATTATGGTTCATTTATAATTGGTTGTAGTTTAAATAAAAGTGCAGTAATACTAATTCACCCCCCTCTTAGTATTACCTAATCCTAACAAGGTATGATGAACAAACATATGCTAAGGTGCAATAATGGTAGACACAAATTTCCATATGCAATTAAGTTTGTGAATAGTACTAAGATTGGAGACATACTTGAAACCAACATAATTTATCTTTAACCCTTTGACAGTTTCCTAGAAATGGGGAAGTGTAAGGAAGTGAAGTATTAAAACTATTTCCATTGGATGTGAGGTGACAAGTTGGAAGCAGAGAACTACCACCACCTAATAATAATAATAATGATATTATTATTATTATTATTTTAGTAATCTCACAATATCAAAACTAAAATCTTTGCTTCTACATTTAGTGTATTCCATCTATTAAATGAATTCACACCATTGGCCAAGGATGACAAGATGGTAGAAAAAAAGATCCATAAAGCTGGGAAATGACTTGTAGATGATTAAAATGATAATTTTAATGAGAAATAATTGAAATAATAATAAAAGGAATCAAATTCCTTGGATTAATAATTTTGTCTTTTCTCTTCAAAAGTTATGTCATGAAGATTTAGATGTTTAATATTCTAATGTTGTAAATTTGCACCCCTGTATAATTTACCATTATGCCATGTATGTACCTTAGCTCAAAAAAATATGTCCCATGTCACCTTTCACACCCCTTCATTTAGCACTTCCACCACCTATTTAGAATCTTAGCTACATGACCTAGATGGACCAAGACACATGCACACTAGAGAGATGTCTATGTAGCACACACTCATCCCACAAATATACAGACATGCAGAGTGTCATTGGAGCATTACAAACTACCACCCCTACAATGTAACTCTCGACTCCACCACCCACCACCCAACACATTTAAAATATCATTTTTTGACCTCATTCAATCTTCTAGTTTTACTTCTTGAATCTCTATGTGCTACACTTCATTTTCCATTCACCTTGGCTCTTCTTATTGTAATAGGACAACATACCTACAATCACTTGGGCTCCATACCACTAAGTCTTGAATGTCTTGCCTTCTTTGAATTCACTCCATCAAGCTACAATCTTTTTGGTCTTGAAGGGAAGTTTCTTGCCTCACTCTCCATGTTTTATTAAGAATATCATATTAATTCATCATATTCTTGTTGTTTTATCTTTACATATCTTTTTCCTTTATGATTATCTATCACCCTTCCATCTCATCTATGTTGGTTGTTGTGGTGGAAACACAAATATGAGAATATGACCAAGGTAGGTCTCTAAAATACCACCCAACAATTTTCTTCATCTTTGTGTGTGTATGTGTACAATAGGAAATGGGAAGCAATGCTATGATGTAAATTACTCCCCACTTCACAATTTTCACATAAGGAAGAAAGGATACCCCTACTAGGCTCAAGGATTAACTCAATCTCTTAATGGGAATAAGATATGTTCTTCCTTGGATGTGTAAATGATGATAGTGGAAAATTTTATCTTTACACATCCAAGGAAGAACATATCCAAGGAAAATGATAGTGTAAATGCTCCAAAGATACCCCCTTTTATTTTGTGATGCAAGATGCTCCTGCATCTGACACCTGAGGTAGGAAAAAAAATTGTGAATATGGATTCACAAAATGAAATAGTCGCTACTAATATTTTTTTCCTTCTCTTCCAACACCTTGTAGGAACAAGTATTTGTTGCCAATATATTTCATTTTTTTTCTTGTACACATAATTGGAACAAGTACTATTGCTGACAATACTCCTCTACAATCAGCTTCGTCCAAGTGTAACTCTCATTCTCCTCCAATCTTGTAGGATCTAATGCATCTGTAATAAACTCTATAATACCATAAAAATCTTCTTTTGTATACCAAACATCACTTGCAAGGTCCTCATATAAACCATCATCATTATCTTGCAAATCCATCTCAAAGTTAGCATCTCATGATTCATAAGAATTTACCTCTTTCATATCTTCATCTTTGTTTTCTTTTGTTATGTCTTTAACAAGGCATGTAACGGCTTCTCTCCTTTGACCTCCAATCAAGGCATTCCACTCTCCCTCAACTGTTGCAATCTTCATTATTAAATCATCTTCTTCAATTATAGGTTCATAAATCTTTTCATCTTCATGTTCTTCCTCTTCTTTTGTACCGCATGCATGATACTCCACTTTATTTCTTTCCTGCATCCAAATAATTGCCATCATATCTTTGAATCACTCTTCTATTTTTCAGCTCCACTTCTAATTCAGCCACTTGCTTCTTCAAATCCAATATTGCAACTTTTGTCTCTTCTTGATATCTCTTTCTAATTATCTCAAGTTTAGGAATTCTAAGAATCGATCCAATCACAAAAGTCATCTTCTTCTTTCTCTTCTCCATACTCACGTCCTCTTAAGAAAATATTCACCCAACCCAAGGTCCTAGTGCAAACTACCTCACGCTCGGTGATCTATCTACATACTCAGGAACTCCTACTCTAATACCACTTGATGAAAGGTGCTCCCCTTAATACCACAAACACATAATAGAAACAAAGAAACAACAACAATTTGCAAGAACATAAAATGGGCTTATTATTATCTCCACAAGTGTGGAATTACAAATTTCAAAATTACAATATGCAAAGCCATATGGGCATTTTCCCTTACAATATTTTGTAGGACAAAGCCTCGAATTATTACCTAGAACTACTCTGAACTACCTAGACAACACTACATGCCTTCCTTATATAGGCAATTTTCCACCACTCGAGAAGGTTCCAAACATTTATCCATTAAGGCCGACTTCCCCTAAAATTATTTTATTTTTCATAATTTTTACAATAGGGTCAACTCAAAATAATTACAAAATATGTTTTTAGGTAGCCCAACTTCCGTAGGCCATAAATTTTTACGGTAGCTTTGTTTTTCTATTATAACCACTTTTCAGAAATGGCAACTCCTGACTCGTGCAAGCTCTAGTCAGTCGGGGGTCGATCGTGATCTGTGTTAGAGTTGTCATATTATAGCTAATAATTAATTTATTTAATTATTAGTCTATTATACTCTACACTTAAGTTAAACTTAGGCATCTTATTATTCTTTAGGGTTTTCACCTTTAGGGTTCTGGTATCCTTTTATCAAGATTCCCTCTTTGTATTTTATTCATTCACTTATTGGATCATAATGGAGAATAGATTATTGTATTGAGATTCTCTCTCTCATTTATTTTGCTCAATCATGACTTCTCTTTCTCAGATCTGTGATTACATGCCTCCATAGCTTTTTTTCTCTTTCTGTGACAGGTGTTTGCATGCAAGGATTCTTGGGAGTTGTGGGTTACTTTTCATCAACTCCAACATGGTATCAGAGCTTCAAATCTTCATGCCCCTGTTCGTTATTTGAGAGAGTTTGGTTGTGTTCTTCAGATCTGTGTTTTTTAGAAGCTTTTTATGTGGATTTAGGGGACCTTTGTTTCTGGTTATTTTGAGCTCAAACAAACATCACCGTTGCGCTCAGAGCACCCAAAAACCCCAGAATCCATATAAAATTTATCTATTTTGGACAACTTTGCAATTTGAGGCAAAATTTTTGAGCCTAGAGCCGTACAGCCCTCGCACGCATCCTGAGGCAAGACGAAAAAAAAATATTTTTATTTTTTCTTAAAAAAATGTGCAGCATTTTTTTTGGTTAAAAATAAAAATAAAAATCAAATCTTTTATGCATTTGATTTTTTGGAATGAAAATAGTTTTTTTTGTAAAACTTTTTGACTTTGCATGCGTACCCAAAAAAAGTACTGACAGCTGACATAGGTAGGTACATCAGACCTACGCACTGATATCATCAGTACATATGCCTGCATCACCATGTCGTGATTAATTTTGACGTGCAAGAAACTGTCATTCTTTTTGAGTTTTTTATTCTCTGGAGCTGTATGTGGTCTTTTGGCCGTATCTTGAGCATATGGTATCGAAGTTTTGACTTCTTTATATCGTCGGAAAGCTCTTTCTGAGCTTGACCGAATGAAGGAGGTTTTATTCTTTGATTTTTCTATTTTGATGGTTTTTTTTCTGTCAAAGTTGATGTTTGTTTTTACCTTCCGAGAGCCATATCTTGGTCATCCAGACTCCTTTTTGGGCAAACCAGATATCGTCAGAAAGCTGGTTCAGTGATTTTTTCAATGGAAAAGGTCTTATTTTCTAGATTCTTCTCCAGGTTCTTTCTCCTTTGAGTTTTTTACTTTCGCACTCTGGCAGATTACTTGGGTTCTACAGGTCCTAGGATCTCTGCTTCTATTCTTCTGGCTCACCCTTCTTTCTTTTTTCTGAGCATTATATACTTCTCTTATGTAGTATTCTCTTTTTTGCAAACGCACTGAGATAAAGTGTCTGCTTTTGCATATGTGGGATCTTGTTCACCTTGTGTTTGTTTGTACTCGCACTCCGTTATAAAGTGTCATGAGGGGGTTATGATGTTTTGTCTTTTGTGCTCATCCACCTTTGTCAAGTGAGTGTCCCTTCCATGACATTAGCCTCATGTTGTGTGTCCAGAAGATCAATTCTTCTTCTTCGACACCGCCCTTTATCCTGTGTTTGTACCCTCTTTTACAATGTTGGTGTTCCTGATTCTTCTTCTTGCATTTGTTTCTGACATTGCATTTTAGTGTTCCTGTCACACCTCTCTCTGTTTAGCATTATGGGGGGGTTAACCTATTGGTTCTATTGCTTCCTTGGTTTGTTTGAGTGATCTACATATACAGTTTTTGTTCCTATGTACTAGGCAGATGCAGTGGCTAGGCACCTATGCATTTCGGTGAGATGGATCATCTACTATATAGACACTCATTCATTCCTGCTTTTGGAGGCCACCTCTTTGATTGATCAGCTCTTCAGACTTTGTCTTCTCTACCTGATCATGCACTTCTTCAGTGGAGGTTCCAGCAGTTACTTCTGACAGTGTTTATAGCTTCATGCTTCAGAGATGTTATACATGCTCTTTTTTGTTCCTTTCTTTGGGACTTTCCCTAGATTGGAGGCTTTGTTTTCTTCATCTAGTTTATTTCTTGTATTTGGGTACCTGATCAGGCCTAGTTGTTGGGACCCATAGTTCTTTCATGCATCTTTTAGTCCTTACTTGTTTAACTTCTCCCTAAGTTACACTTAAAGGGGGGTGTTAGAGTTGTCGTATTATAGCTAATAATTAATTAATTTAATTATTAGTCTATTATACTCTACACTTAAGTTAAACTTAGGCATCTTATTATTTTTTAGGGTTTTCACCTTTACGGTTTCGGTATCCTTTTATAAGGATTCCCTCTTTATATTTTATTCATTCACTTATTGGATCATAATGGAGAATAGATTATTGTATTGAGATTCTCTCTCTCATTTATTTTGCTCAATCATGGCTTCTCTTTCTCAGATCTGTGATTACATGCCTCCATAGCTTTTTTTCTCTTTCTGTGACAGGTGTTTGCATGCAGGGATTATTGGGAGTTGTGGGTTGCTTTTCATCAACTCCAACAATCCGGAGCCTCTAAGGCCTTCAAAATTGAGCTCAAGAATTTCGTACCCAAAAACTTCAATAGCTTCACTGATACAGATGATATGGCAATGAAACTCAACTAGTAGGCTTATATGACTAAGATGAACCTTCACTAGTGAAATCAGAACATTTCGAACTCGTATGACCAACTTACTAAAAATAGTAAGTTTCCATAAATAACAACTTTGCACAAGATAGCCCTTATTGAAAAGAAACCAGAAATATTTTTGGGTGATGCAAGATTGCTCTTACACCCAGGATGCTCCTGCGTCAGATTGTTGTTATTCTACACTCCATTTTAATAATGAAGATAATAAAATTGAATCACAATTAGCTTTATATTTTATAGAAAACAAGAAAATAATTAAATAGATTTCATTTCCAATGAAAGGTTGTTATTGTTCACCATATATAATTTTTGGTTAGGATCCATATATAGTAAAATAAATAATTCACTCTTTCTAAACTTATAGCTTCTATATTATATGAATGCAGATTGTTTATATTGTATAGTTAAATGTTCATTTATTTTGTTGATTCAAAATTTATTATTCCTTAAAACATGAAAATCTAAATTGGTTGACTTATTCGTTGAACATTACCCTGTTTAACATTCATAAGTACAATCATATGTATCATTTGAGGTATCAAAAAAATTTTATTTATTTTTGTTGATTCAATTTTTTTTCTATTTTATTGATTGTTAATCAAATAAAAATACAAATTGATAAAAATTATGTGTTTTGCAATCAATAAAATATTTCAAAATACAATATAGACTAAAAATAATCAAGAGATTATTAACCTTTCAATTTATATAATTTTTTTAAAAATATATTAAAAAAAATACAATAACTAATTGTTAAAATAATAATAACAAAATATAGAGTTAGGAAATTGTTTAATCAATGAGCAAGGAAAAGAAAGTTTACCATGAATAATCACAAAGCTAGGAGCATTCACCAAAGCACAATGAAATAAGGAGACAATATTTTGAAGGGGGAAAAGCATAAAAAAAATTTCATGATATAATGAAAGTGGCAAAAAATACCTAAGAATGAGAGAGAGAGAGAGAGAGAGAGAGAGAGAGAGATGTGTGTGTGTGTGTGTGTGTGTGTGTGAAAAAGAGAGCTTAGCTCATACAATGTTCAAAAAGAAGAAGAATCTCATGAGATGAGAGGAGTGTCATCTCTTAATAGAGATGTGAGAAAGGAGTTATATTGTAACTCCCATTTCTGTGTATGCCACATTTCACTAGTGTGTGAGACAAGTGTAGGATTTCTCATAAAGAGGAATATCTATTTTCCTTAATAAAAAAAATTACAAATATGACATGTCCTCCCACTTGGACTAGAGGACGAATACAATAGGATACCTTGGTTTATCCTTTAAATACATAATTTACCAAAGAAAATTTAAATTCGAACACCCCCTTTAATCTTTACTTTTGGTAATTACATCAAGGGGTATCAAACCCAAATTGTTACGATGAAATTCAAATTTCTCTCTAGAAAGAGGTTTTGTCAAAATATCTGCAACTTGATCTTCACCTTTGCAATGGAAGAGGGAAACTTTCTTTTCTGCAATGTGCTCTTTAATGAAGTGGTGGTGGAGAGAAATGTGCTTTGACTTTGCATGGTAAACTGGATTCTTAGCCAAGGCTATTGCACTTTGATTGTCACAATACAATGGTGTAAGTTCTTGTTGAGGTAGACCCAAATCTTCAAGTATTCTTCTAAGCCATAGAGCTTCTTTAGAGGCATGAGTACAACTTTTATATTCAGCTTCAATAGAACATAGAGACATAGATTGTTCTTTTTTACTTTTCCAAGATATAAAACTTGAACCAAGAGAAAAACAATACCCAAAAATAAATTTCCCATCATTGGGGTCTCCACCTAGATCTGAATCAGTAAAGCCTTTTAAAGAAAAATCAGAATTTGCATCATAAAATAATCCTAAGTTAATAGTACCTTTAATGTAACGTAATATTCTCTTAGCAATTTTGAAGTGAGTTTGGTGAGGTTTGGACATGAATCTTGAAACTAAACCAACACTAAAAGATAAATCAAGTCTATTGAGGGTTAGATAAATTAAACTACCTACAAGTTCTTTATAAGGAGTAGCATCTATGAAAGGAGATTCCATATCTATCATTAACTTAGTTCCTAAATCACGTGGAATTGAAACATGATTAGCATCATTCATATGAAATCTATCTAGGAGATCTTTAGCATATTTACTTTGAGAGATAAAAATACCCTTAGGGGTTTGCCAAATTTGCATTCCTAAGAAATAATGTAAGAAACCTAAATCTGTCATTTGAAATTTTTGGTTGAGTTGGAACTTAATATCATAAATTAAATGGTTAGAGCTAGAAGTAAGAATCAAATCATCAACATACAAAATGATAATAATAATAATGCCATCTTCACTATGCTTGATATACAAGTTAGGATCATTTTTACTTATTTCAAAACCTTGAGAAATAAAAAAAAAGCATTAATTTTGGAATACCATTCTCTAGGAGATTGTTTTAAACCATAAATAGACTTCTTTAGTTTGCAGACTAAATGTTCATTACCTTGTTGAATAAAAATAGGAGGTTGAGACATACAAATTTTTTCATACAAATCACCATTTAAGAAGGCACTTTTAACATCCATTTGGTGAATAGGCCAATTCATTTTAGCAGCTAAAGCAAGAACAACTTTAATGGTAGGCATTTTAGCAACATGAGCAAAAGTTTCATTATAGTCTATTCCTTCAATTTGAGAAAAGCCACGCGCAACTAATCTAGCCTTAAATTTACTAATTTCATTATTGGAATTTAACTTAATTTTATATAACCATTTACAAGAAACCAGATTTTTGCCATGAGGTAAAGTAACTAAATCTTAAGTATTATTAGAAATTAAAGAGTCACATTCTTCTTGCATAGCAGTTTTCCAATGAGGTTGATTTTTAGCTTGAGCAAAAGTTTGAGGATCATTAGAATTAGAGAGAGAAGTCATAAGAGCATAATTACAGTAGTTTATCTTTCTAGGTTTAAGTCCACCCATTCTAACAATGTAATCATCACCCTCATTAAGTAAATCTTTAAACCATTTAGGATCTCTCCTAGAATTAATAGAAATATTACTAGGAGGAGTAAACAGATTATTACCATCATCATCATCATCACTACTACTACTAGAAGGAACAAAATCATTAGGAGTATCATTACTATCTATTTGTTCATCATTATCCTTTTTATTAATATTATCCTTAGTGTTAGGAGTAGAAACAGAAGGAACAAAAACTTTAGGAGCAGAAATTTGAGGAGTAGGGTTGAGATACGGAGGTTGGTCCTCCACAAGAACTATGTTGCTGTGACTAAAATCAGAATCTGAAATTTGAGAACAGTCATGGACACCATTTTCAGCAATGCAAACATCTCTAGCTATGTGAACTTTATTAGTAACAGGATCATAAACTCTATAACCTTTAGTGGTCTCAGAATAGCCAACAAATATATGAGGTGAGGATTTAACATCTAACTTTTTCCTTTTCTGTTTAGGTGTGTGAACATAAGCAATGGAGCCAAAAATTCGTAAATGAGATAAGTTGGGTTTCCTTCCTAACCAAACTTCTTCAGGAGTTTTATTTGGTAGGGCCTTAGTAGGAGTTCTATTAAGAATATAGGTGGCACATGCCATGGCTTCAGCCCAAAATTTATAATCTATATTTCTAGCATGTAAAAAACATCTAGCCATTTCTACTATTATTCTATGCTTTCGTTCTGTCGCACCATTCTGTTCTATTGTATAAGGAACGGTAAGCTCATGTTTGATACCAAAAGATCTTAAATAAGAATGAAAAGCATGATTAACATATTCAGTACCATTATTAGTCCTAAGAATTTGAATTTTACAACCACTTCATCTTTCTACATAAACATGAAATTCAAAAAAAATATCAAGGACTTGATCTTTACTATGTAGGAAGTAAATCCAAGTTCTACGAGAATAATCATCAACAAAAGTTAAAGCATATTTAGAGCCTGAAATAGAAGTATTTTCCATAGGACCTAAAAGATCACTATGGATCAGAACTAACTTATTATTAGCTCTCCAAGATGATTTATGGGGAAAAGATTCTCTATGCATTTTACCACTCATACATC
Source organism: Chamaecyparis obtusa (assembly GCA_027943335.1). Taxonomy (NCBI): domain Eukaryota; kingdom Viridiplantae; phylum Streptophyta; class Pinopsida; order Cupressales; family Cupressaceae; genus Chamaecyparis; species Chamaecyparis obtusa. The sequence goes on from BSBK01002409.1 coordinate 1,175,145, forward strand.
CATTGCAGTCAAACTTAGAAGTAGTAAACTTAGGTAGCCCATCTACCATATTTTCTTTTTGCATTAATGAGATATAATCAGAATTTAAATGTCCTAGCTTTTCATGCCAAATGTGAAAATCAACAGTAGTGAGTAATGAATGTCTAGGAGAAATAAATTGATAAAATTTAAAGAGATTGTCATCATCTAATTTAGCATCAACAACTATCTGATCAGTGTTAGGATCAATGATATGACAATTATTTTTATGAAACTCAACCTTATAATCTTGACATAATTGAGGAACAGAAATAAGGTTAGCTTTCAAATCAGGAATATAAAGCACATCATGTAATTTACCATTTGGAATAGAAACATTACCAGTTCCTTCAACTTGACAACAATGATTATCAGCTAAAGAAATAGTAATATTCATAGAATCAAGTTGCAAAGAATCAAAGACTTCCTTATGAGATGTAACATGTTGAGATGCACCACTATCAATAATCCATTCAAGTGGTTTAGAAGCATTAAAACATATAGTAAAAGCAGAACGAGATTGATTTCTATTAGGTTTGTCATTTGAGTAATTTTGAGAATTTCGTTGATCATCTTTTTGTTTCTTAAAATAGTTATGAATTAAGTGACCATATTTACCGCAATAAATGCAATGAGGCCTATTTGACTGATTATTACTATGATAGTTATTGGAAGGCCTATAATTGTAATGATCATTAAATTGTTGGCTTGAGTTGTTATTTGAATTATTAGTATTGTTAGATCGTTGATAGTTTTGGTTATTTTGATTAGTGTTAGAAGATCTATTCTTATTGTGACTTTGAGAGATATATGCATGTTCGTGAGTTTTAAGTATGTCAAACTGAATTAATTTAGCTTCCTCTTGATGCAACATATTTTGAAAGATAACATAAGTTAGTTGAGATGCTAAAGAAGGAATAGCTAATTGAGAATAAATATTAGTAATAAACTATTGGAACTGTCTAGGCAAACATTTACGAATAATTATATGAATTATCCTTAAATCAGAAAGAGGAACTTGTAAACCAGTTAGTAAGACTTTAATGGAATCAAACTTGAGCAAGAAATCATCAACAGAGTTGAAATCGGTATACTTGAGGTCTTCAAGTTGGTCTTGAAGCTGGATTTTTCGAGTCTCGTCTGCACTGTCATAGGTATTTTTCAGAATGTCCCAAGCTTAATGGGCTTCTGTACAAGTAGAAATTAATACATACAATTCGGGACTTAAGGAAATCTCGATTAAACCAAGTGCTTCCTCATTTTTAGTCTGCGAAGCAGTTTGGTCAACTTGAGGAGCAGAGGCTGCTGGTTTTGAACTGGCATCAGTAGCAATATCTAAAATGTGTCTAAATCTAAAGATGAAGGTCATGTGCATTTTTCATGCATGATAATTTGTATTAGTTAATTTAATTTCTGGCATCAGGGTAGTCATGATGAAAAATGAGGATCTAAACTAGAGATAAACTAGGAACTAAGAACACTAAGAGTAGACGGATCTCAGTTAAGTTGTTATTAATTAACAGATAACGACAAGCATCTCTTGCATGCAAAGAAAATGAAAACTAAATCTATTGCATGCAAAGAAAAAAATAAGAACTACAAAGAGACTGAAATGAACTAAATAAATCTGTTAAGATTGAAAAGGCAACACGATCCTGCAAAACAAATGTTAGAAAACTGAATTGAATAAAAAAAAAATTAATTAATAACTTGAGTTAGACGACGAATTGAAGCTAAATTTTATTGTGCATATGAAAAAAAAAAAAGCGACTGACAGGAACTAAGAGGATCAACAGAGTTATAAAAAAAAGCCCAATAAACCTTACAAAAAAAATGTTAGGAACCGGAAAAACTAAAAAGTAAAAAAAATCCAAACCTGCAATAAAACATTAGTTAAACGTATATACTAAGAGAGTTAATAAAGAAAATGTTTCAGACCTGCAAAAAAAAAAGAGTAACTATAAAGTTGGATTAGAATTTGGAATAAATAATAATAAAGAATTGAATCTAACTAAAAAAAACTTTAGCACTTGAATTAAAAAAAAACTTAAAAAAATCACAACCAGATTAAAAAAACAAAGATGTTAAAGCAATGAACCAAAGTTTAATAAAAGGATCTTGGAGCTAAAATTTTTTCTAATATAAGTTAATACAAAGACTAAAAAAACTAAAAGGCTACAAGATAATATAAAGAGAAATACAAAAATAAATAACAAAACAACTACTTTTACCGAGAATGCTTACCGTTTAGAGAGAAACTATCAAACTGGAATGAAGTTTATGCTTGAAAGTAATGACTCACAAATGAAGAAGAAGCCACCGAGATATTTGGAGGGGTGATAGGCTGGCCGAGTGTTGATACTGCCTCTTTGCAGAACCCACTCGTGCGGGCCTCCCAAAGCCTCACAAAAAAAACTTTAAAAAAACAACACACAAAAAACACCTTCTGCAATACTTCAGTGAAAGGAAACAAGATTACACAAGTGAAAGAGCAGTGCGAGAGGATCGGATTGAAGCTCACCGAAGGGGTCGAGATGGAGGGCTTGCGAAGGGCATGAAGCAGGTGATAGAGAAATGAAAGGGTCTACTATCACAGGACCTATCGGTAAAGAGTGTGCTGATTGCAAAGGGCTACAAATGCTATCATGTAGCAAATGACTGTCGAGGAAGGGTTTGGGTTGCTCACAATCTCATCTTGCGTAGAGATTGGGAATTGATTGGTGGAAGCAATGAAACTGTGCTGCAAAAAACAAATAGAGAAAACAACACATGCAAGTAAAAAAAGCTACAAGGAAATGTCGAATCTGCCGCTGAATCTTGGATGCCCGCGCGAGATTTTATAACATGAACCCTGAGCGAGAGCCAAACAGGAAACAAGAAACACACACAGTGCTAAAAAACATGCAAGAGACACTAAACTATCCACCTCGCTCCCTGCCGACAAAGGCCTCCCGATTACGACTTCCAGCAGGTCGAGGGACCAAAACTACCCCACAAAGACAAAGATAAACCGAGAAGACTCCTTGCCGCATGTAGATCAGGAAAAATGATTTGGAGGACAAAGGCATGCACAGAGAATTAAGAAACCGACATGCATGAACACAAAGTTCTTATTAACATGCAAAGCAAAAAGCTGAACAAGGAGAGAAAGCAGAGAGCGCAAATTAAAAATAAGTAGAACTGAACAGTGAGAGACCAAAACCACTCTCCGTTCATCTACTGATTCAATCCACTCACGGGTTCGAATAAAGCAGCATAAAGCGGAACTGTTACGGAGAGATACATGCAAGAATTAAAAAACCGCAAGCAGAGAGGAAAGCAACAAAAAATCTATACTATTTTATGAGCAGGCTAATCTGATAAATAAACCTCTAACGTCTACGAAATGAAAAAAAAAACCCAAGAAATCAGCTTGCTAGTGCCTGCTAAAGAGGTTAGCGTGGATGCCGAGGATTAAAAAAATATGCAAATGCAATGCAGAGACAAAGAGGAATCCAATAGAAAAGACCCTTAAAAATTTTAAAGATAAGAGACTTGCAGATAACAACAATATGAATTTACAGAGTGCCAGTAGGAATGTCATTGATTGAAACAACAAAGCGATGAAGCCTTTTTTTTTATAAAAAAACTATGAACACCAAATAAACCAAAAACAAAGATTGCGATATTTGACACAAGCAACGACAACACCACAATAGAATGAAACCGAAAAATGATTAAGGAGTCTGTAAGAACGGAAATTAGAAATGTTTGCATTCACATTCTATAATTACAAAAAATATTCTATACATGCATGAACGGAGATTAAAGAAAAAACTTTTAATCCTTTGAATACGTTTAATATTATAATATTTTTATTATTATAATATTAAAGTTTGATTATAATATTAAGATTTATAATATAATATATTGATTGTAAAATTAAAATTTTGATAAAATTAAATTTGTATTATATACTCTATCAATAATGTATCCAAATTTGTACAAACCAAATCAACAAAGTATCCAATAGATAAACTGGGTTTGGCGGTAAACCAGCAAAACTCAAAAAAAAATTTAATTTTTTCTCTCTTAAACAGATTAGTCAACAAAAGAAATATATACTAGCAATAAACTCTCTCAAGAGTTTCCGATATTGGAGTGCTTCAAGATATGGTAACTCCTTCACCTGTACACTCAATACACGATTAAACCAACCTGCTCTGATACCATATTAAAATAATAATAACAAAATATAGAGTTAGGAAATTGTTTAATCAATGAGCAAGGAAAAGAAAGTTTACCATGAATAATCACAAAGCTAAGAGCATTCACCAAAGCACAATGAAACAAGGAGACAATTTTTTGAAGGGGGAAAAGTATTAAAAAAACCCCATGATATAAAGAAAATGACAAAAAATGCCTAAGAATGAGAGAGAGAGAGAGAGAGTGCTTAGTTCATACAATGTTCAAAAAGAAAAAGAATCTCATGAGATGAAAGAAGGAGAGTCATCTCTTAATAAAGATGTGAGAAAAAAGTTACATTGTAACTCCCATTTTTGTGTATGCCACATTTCACTAGTGTGTGAGACAAGTGTAAGATTTCTCATAAGGAAGAATATCTATTTTCCTTAATAAAAGAAATTACAAATATGACATGTCCTCCCACTTCGACTAGAGGATGAATACAATAGAATACTTTGGTTTATCTTTTAAATACATAATTTATCAAAGAAAGATTAAATTCTAACACTAATTATCTTCAAAGATTATTCCCATCCAAAACCCTCTAAATGCTGCTCCAACTTGCAAACAATCAACTAATTCTCTTCATAAACATCTAACTATTCTTGAAAAACAGCTAGACAATTTTGTATGCCTCTTCTATTTAACTTAAAAAAAAAATGTTTCATGTAAACATAGGGCATAGGCATGAGCAAAAATGCATTTTCACTCAGGGAAAAATGGTTGTTGCTTGTTCATGCTGTGGTGGATAGATTAAATAAGAAGCTACAACAAAAGCTACACCAGTAAAATTTTACATGGAAATGGTGGCAGACATATCCAATAGCAAGTATCTATATTTATAAGTACCTATATCTACTGATTTTGTTAGCAGATTTCAACAGTCTATATTGGTATGACTTCTCTATTTTTGGATTGTGATTGTATAAGAATTTTTTGTGAGTCCATATTTGGGATAATATTGTGATTCATCTTCTTAAACTCTCTATAATGTTGACTAAAAAATTCTTGCGCAGTCAGAATTTAGAAGCATAGGCTCACTATCCAATAACAAGCAGCAACATCAACATCTAAATACATAATTTTATCATTTTCTTTTTTATTTATCATTAGAATGGAAAACCAATCTTGAACATTTCAAGTGTATTTGACTAAAATAGATAGCATCTTACTATACCATACATATAGGAGCTATAAAAAAAATATAAAAGGAATGTCTTAGGCACGCCCGTAGGATTCTCAATGTGGAGCTTAGCCTTGAAAATCCCTAGTGTGCTATCATATCGGTCACATCCAAGTGCAATCAATGCCCACGAATCCAAGGAACTCTCTTCTGCTAGAAATTTTATTATTATTGAAAAAAAGAGAGCTGCAAACCAACAGCAAAGAAACAAGAATTGCTACAATGCCTTTCCTGCCTACGAACAATAAAGTCCCAATCTTGTCCCATTTTGGTAGTAAAAAACGGGTTTGCCCTTCTTGCTAGAGGGTCGGCTCAATTATATTGGTCTTGTCGGTTGTGTGGTGTAATATTTGTCTGATGGTGGGTTTCAGTGGCAATCTACATTGTACACTGACAAAAAAATTGACCATCTATAGCCCATTTGCTTATACCCTTCTATTGTTGTATTTGCTTTGTTTACAGTACTTTGTCTAGCATTTATTCTGCCACGTCCCTTTCAAAGATTAATAAGCAAATGGTGGTCCCGCACCTGAGGATTTCCAATTTGTAGTGTAGCATGCTGTCTTAGGCTATCTGATCCAATTTCAAAACATGTACTCCAGGCAAGTTTGACTTTCCTTGCAAGTAATCCTCAGATTAGCAACTTTTTATTGTTGAATTTTTATCAGGAAATCAACAGCCCTTTAATATATAACTTCACCCTTTCCATAAGAGGAATTTAGAGAAAAAAGGCAATAAAGATATGACCGGGCCTCAAGATAAGAAAGGAGAATTAGTTGATATCAAAGTTCCCTGGTTATCAATAACTAAAGATGTGGTATGAGATACATACAATCTCTCTCTCTGACTTGCAGTAAGTAATATCCCTTAAGCTCTTTGTGAGATATCACTTATGCTTTTTGTGAGAATTACAATGTTGCATGTTAGCTTCTTTAATGATAAAATTCCTTCAAAATTTGGAGTTTAGACTAAATTTGAGCTAAATTTATGAGATTGGTAAAGAAAGATTCTTTTATAGTCCACGATACTGGGCAGTTTGTATATAGGTCTACAGATGGCTTATAGTAATATGTGTCTAAAGAAAGCACTACCAATGCATAAGTTTTAGCCTTTCAAGTTTTTCGGAGAACTTGCATATTTGTCATACTTTTGGCCTTTCAGCCTTTCATCATGTCACAAAACTTAATGTAATTTGTAATGACTACTTGGCACATCATATAGAAACAAACAAATAGTAAATTGTAAATGGAAGTTTGCAGATCATTAAGAAGATGAAAACAAAAATTGACTTCCGTGTACAACTGCAGGTCTATCTCTAGCATTATAAGTAGTTTTAGTCATGTCAAAACTCCAATAAATATTAGTACGGTAGATACAATAAAGCAAATCGTTCAATCCAAAAATGAATTAAACAATATATTTTAAATTACTGAAAATATTACAGTATTATTAACAAGATGACAAGAAATTTTATGTCTTTTCTGTTTAGGTGTTCTCCCCTGAGTTGGGTCTGTTGTGGCGTTCTTCATAAAGACTTCCTTTCAAGCTCTGTGCCAACCAAATGGCTGTCTCTCTTCAAGAAACCTTCTCCTTTCCAAAAGGATTTAGCACTCCTACTGGCTCTTCTAATCAATGTTGTTGAAGTAACTGTGCACAGAATTCTAGCAAAGCTTCAAGGGCATCTGCTCCTTGGTGATATAACTAAACATCAAGTCCCTTTAGAGAGTTCTCTTCTTTACAAGAGCCATTTTGTGAATTTTGTTGTAATACATGACCATGGAGAGTAGATACCGATGCAATGGCACAGCTACTACTTCTTAGACATCCCTTTTTAAATCTAACAATGACTCAATATCCATATTTTGCACATCCACTCCTCCTGTCTGCACCCCTGACTGCTCACTGCCAATTTGAAATGTAGTATGACGGATAACATGTATGATATTATTGAAAGAAGGTTGGACATGTAAAGGAAGTTTCTCATTTATCTGGGTGGTTCCTTTTTCCTGAGTTCTGTCATCATTTCTGTTTTCTTGATCAGTTGTAACTTGTACCCAAACATTTGTTGTGACTTGTAACATCCGAATCTTCCCTTAATGTAATTTGTAAGGGCTACTCAGTACAGTTAAACATTTATTGGCCTTTCGGCATTTCACAGAACTTAATGTAATAATTTGTAATGGCTACTTGGTACATTATACAGAAACAAAGAAATAGTAAATTGTCAATGGAAGTTTGCATCATGAAGAAGATAACCAAAAAAATCGACTTTCATGTACATGTCAATCTCTAGCAATATAAGTAGTTTTGGTCATGTCAAAACTCCAACAAATATTAGTATAGCAGATACAACAAAGCATGTCATTCAATCCAAGAATGAACTTCACAATATATTTAAGGTTTTACCGTTTTAGTGAGTTTTTGAAAATATTACAGTATTATTAACAAAATGACAAGAAAAATTGAAGTCTTTTCTGTTTAGGTGTTTTCCCCTGAGTTGGGTCGGTTGTGATTTTCCTCACAAAGACTTCCTTTCAAGCTCTGTGCCAACCAAATGGCCGTCTCTCTTGGAGAAACCTTCTCCTTTCCAAAAGGATTTAGTACTCCTGCTAGCTCTTCTAGTCGATGTTGTTGAAGTAACTGTGCACAGAGCTCTAGCAAAGCTTCAAGGGCATCTGCTCTTTGGCGATATGACCGAACATCAAGTCCCTTTATACAGTTCTCTTCTTCTTTACAAGAGCCATTTTGTGGATTTTGTTGTAATACATGGCCAGTGGCAGTAGATACTGAAGGCACAGCTAGTACTTCTAAGCCATCCCTTTTTAAATCTAGCAATGGCTCAATTTCCATATTTTGCACATCCACTCCTGTCTGCACCCCTGACTGCTCACTGCCAACTTGAAATGTACTATGACGGATAACATGTATGATATTATTGAAAGAAGGTTGGACATGCATAGGAAGTTTCTCATTTATTTGGATGGTTCCTTTTTCCTGAGTTCTGTCATCATTTCTGTTCTCTTTATCAGTTGTACCCAAATATTTATTGTCACTTGTAACAGTTAAACAACTTGTAACATCAGAATCTTCCCTCATAATAGATGACAGGCAGGACTGGTTATCTCTTTCATGGCCAAAAAGAGGAATGTCAGAATGCCCAAGATGAGTCTGTGACCTTAACCCTTTCCCTTCCTTAACTGCAAATTTGTCATTATCAGCTGACCTAGACTCGGGTAATGGAAATGATGATACACTGATCTCCGCCGGAGTTGCATCCAACCTTGGAACATTTACAGGAACATCAAAGGATTGGACATTTTCTTTTGTTTGAATTTGGTTTGGGTCCAATTGTAGAGTCTGTTTATCAGATACTACATTTGAAGGTCCCAACACGTTTTTAATTTCACCCCCATTGGTTTCACACATCTTTTGTTTCATTGTCAAAGAACTATTAGTGGAATTTATCTTCTGGACATCAAAACATACCTCAACATTTCCGTTGGTAACTTGGTAACAAGGTTTTCTAGCAGGGATTGCATGCTGTTGACCACCAGGAAATGATTTTTCAGAGGATAAATTTGATGCTTCAACTGATCTCTCATCTTGTACAATTTGTATAGAGCTGTCCATAGAGATGATCCCTTTGACATAAGGAGATGCATTAGAATTTGCAATGCTGACCAATGAAGACTGGCCCAACCCTTCCCCAAATTCAGGGGATCTGTTGCTATTTTCTGCTGATTGTATACAGGCATCTGGAAAGCTCTGTGATACAGAGATTGATTTCTCATCCATGGTTGAGTTTAAAGAGTACGACTGCAGTGGAATATTATGACTTTCTTGAAGACAAGACATGTTTGCTCCCTTTGTCTGGACAAAAACATCATTTGAAGTTCTTTCTAAACAATTAACAACATCAGAAGTTGAAATGACTTCTGCAGTTGGAGCAGATGCTTGAAATGCTTTATCTGTCTGTAAAGATACACCATTTGGTTTTACTTCTTTTACAGTATATACTGCTTCAACCTTTGAATTGCTGTCTAAAGGACACAAGTTGATGGGAGTTTCCTTCTTGTCAGGATAGACGATGCATTCTTCCTCTGTCTGTATGGAGATGTCACTACAGAATATTTTATGCAAGATGGGTAATGCAGGTGAATCTGCAGTGTTAATACAGGAAGAAGATTGTGCAGGCACAAGCTGGCTCTCTGAATTGGATGGAACTAGTGCACTTATTGAAATGACTGGAGAGCTGTTATCACCTAATACAGTTTGAGTTGTACTATGTAGCATATGATCTTCTTCCTTTGTTTGGGTATAGGCATCTTTAGATGCTAGCCTATGTAAATGAGGAATTAAATTATCACTTGGAACAAGAACTGGACCATGGGAATTATTTGGCATTACCTGTGCTTCAGCTGGATGTGACATAGCTTCTAGTGCTGTGCAAACTTGTAGATGATTTGGTGTTAGAGATGTACCACTAACCATAGCTCTTTGTGAAGCAGGGATGGATTGATCATTCTTATCTGTGCCTAGAGAAGAAGATATTGTTGATACATCTGGAATTTCAGAAGGTGGTAACTTACATTCTGGCTTTGCCTCTATGCAAATTTCATTTGCAAACTTTATTTCATCAACAAGATTTACTGCTAAATCTTTTCTGGTAGATGGGTAAGCTTGATTAGAACTCTGTCCATCATGCTGTTGTTCAGAAGATTTTTCCTCCCCAAGGACTTCCTTCTCAGATTTGCTAGATGCTGTATCATTGTTGGGTGAATGAGAGGAAGAATCCGGTCCACAAGCTCCTGCTGGTGATGAATTCCTTAATGACCCTGACGATTTGGAAGGGGGAGGAGGTAAAGACTTTCTGCATGAAGTGGCAGAGGGTGAAGTACGTGACCTTGGCTTGCATGCCTTTGTTCGATCTTCCACAGCCTGCTTCACATGTGTAGCTGGTGGTGTCCCTTCATGTCTAGGTTTAGTTCTTGGTGAAGATTCAGTGACAGGGAACTGCGTACAAAAAACGATTTGCAGTTAAATTTAAAAATTGTATATGATTTGCAGTTAACATTATAAATTTATATGCCATAAAAAGATAAACATGGTCTACTTTGAAATTGTAAGTCCTGTAAATCAAGAAAAAATATAAGTAGGATAACCCACAGGATGCTTTGGAGGAGATGCTGGTGGAGGCATTTTGGACCCGTGAGGCTTTGCTTTCAGTGTATTTCCACCTTTGACTGTATTTCCAGCTGGGCTGCCTGAAGCAGCTACTCGGCTCACTCTACCTTTTGGAGTGGATATTTTCTTGGTCTCTTCATTCAAATTTACAGCTGTGTCTTTTTCATCCTTAGGCTCCAGGTCAGATTTTGATTTCTTCTCATCTGTAGCTGGTAATGGAGATGATTTAAATCCATTTTCTTCCGGAATAATGTTTTCCGTGGGACTAGGTACTCCAACTGTTCCATGTCCTGAGCTATCAGAAGGCCATGATTGGCCAACATCTTCCACAAAACCATTTAGATTGTCCTTGGATAACAAATCTCTACCACTTCCTCCATACTCACAGACCACACTTTGGCTCCCTTTCCCAATAGAATTGAAGCTATCCCTATCAGCACTTGAATGGCTACTGTTCTGACTTTCTTCCATTTCCTGAACATCATGCACTTTACTAATCCGTCTAGATGGTGAAGAACAAACTATGAAATTAGTTTGTGCACGACACTGAGAGATATATGGTAACAGAAATGGATCACTCAATAGTTCAGCAGCCTGGATTACATATATATACATTTTTTACTTATATTAGTGCAAAGATAAAACTAAAATTTCAAGATTCCAGAAAAATATATGTAGCGTCTATTACAGAGATAACAAAAGTGAAGCCAGACACTTAACGGTTGGCCGATGCTCTGGGTTCTTTCGCAGCATGCATTTGATCAAGCGTTTCCTGTTGTCCATGTCAATCCATGAATTAGAAGTTAAATCCAACAAATTGCTTGGTCTAGCATGTAAAATTGTTTGCTACACTTGTATTTTCTAGTGCCCACTTAAAAACATGTGTTGATACAGATGGAAGCCCAATGGTTAAACAGGATTTCTAATCCTGCATTAGGCTAAAATTATAATTGGAAATGTTTATTGTATCATACCAAGGCTAAATGCTAAGAAAGCTCCAAAGTGAGGTTGCTTGCCAATATAGTATATGTCGTTTAGTTCATTTAGTACTGTTTCTCACTAAAGCGGTCTATAAATGAAAATGAATTGGAACTTACAAGGGAGAAGAATACATGCTAGGTAATGGACTAATAGCTGAACGATTTATCTTGCTTATAAGTCCTGCCATATCCTAAAAAAACCCAAAATAAGACATTGTAAGGCCATTGTTAAAACTTGAACTTCAATTGCAGAATCAGTGAGCAGATTACACAAGCTATTACCCCAACATTCAACAAACCAGGAACATATAATCTTGACAATAATATGTCAGGGGATGCATTACAGTTAATTTCCAGGTATTCACACAAAAAAGAAAAATATCATCCCAAAAGTCAATTTTGCAGCTAGAAAATTTCAGCTCCCTTGATCACTTGTATACTCCAATTTTACATTAAAATTTTCTTAAGGACACAACCCTATAAAGAGGTATGCTTACAAATGCTCTGAATGCAGGTCGATGAGCAGTCATCTCAAACATGCAGCAACCTGAACAAAAAAATATACTTGTTTAGATGCAAGCAACAGAATTGTTGAGCATTTATTTGACAAAAAACACCAAGATTCTGCAATCTAGAGAATTAAACAGAATAAACAAGTAATCAACACACCTAATGACCAAATATCTGATTTGAAGCCATAAGGAATATCTGCAAGTAGTTCAGGACACATGTAATTTGGTGTGCCAACAACCTGGGTGGTCAAATTATTAGTCCGAAGTTCAAATCAGAAAAATAATGCCTCATATAAATATGTATATAAGCTTTACTTATTCTTACATTTAATCTAAGGAATTGTCAATTTAAATAAATCTGCCTTCATTTCTATTCTTACGGACAGAATATTAAATAAATATCCAGAATGGTGTTATAATATTTTTTCTCACTAGACACAGTTGGAATCAGTTTGAAATTTTGAGTTTACAGATGCACAGCTCCCCAGTTTTCAGATAATTATATCCAGATGGTTTGCACCTGTGCATTCTTCTACCAAGAAATTGTGTGGCAACTACATTCATGAAAAAAAATTGCATTGAAATGTAGGGTACACCACAAAATCCATTTCCTGTAGAGGATTTAAACTGGAAGCTTGATGAATTCATAACTCAAGCAAATTAATCTATAATAATGTTTACTTCTACTTTATTTTATCTGAATTTCCTGTAGAGTTAACTCATGCTTTTTAGAAACTTTGCAGACATCACCTTTGAGATAAGTAAAATGTACAATGAGAGTAAATAACTCTGTACTACTCTTTTACGTTTCAGTATTTTTCTGAACTTAGTAGAATGGTTTGAGTTTGGAATGCCTACAAATAGTAAAATACAAAATAAGTTGGGAAAAACTATAACTTGGTTTCTGTTTACTTCAAAATTTCAAATATTGCACAATGAACTATCGTTTGAAGAGTTACGATAAAACTAACCGAGGAAGTAAGATCATCTGCTTTGAGCAATTTTGCAAGGCCGAAATCACCTGCACATGATTTAATTATTAGAGGGGAGTCCATCACTGGAAGAGTATAGAACACTCTATCTCCAAATGTTTTTTAATTCATTTCTTCTGATTTCTTAATGTTGCATAATTATTGAAGCAAGCAAATGTATATAAACCTTTTTACTTTTGTATAGCTTTCAACTTACCAAGACGAACATCCTGCTCCTTTGTCAGAAATATGTTTGAACACTGGACCAAAATAATTATAAACAATTAATTGGGTTTGTGCATGAGCATTGGTCATAGCAAGTGCTTCAACACATTTGGAATGTTAATATACTAGCTTCTAAACATTGTATAGCTTGGAATGTTAATATACTAGCTTCTAAACATTTTATAGCTTGGAATGTTAATATACTAGCTTCTAAACATTGTATAGCTTGATGTGGTTGCAAGATTACACAAACTATAGTAACAACCCATGGTGAGAACAATAAACAGTTACCTAAACGAATAGCTGATATACCTTGAGATCCCGATGAAGAACATGATTTGTGTGAAGATAATCCACTGCTAATAACAATTGTGTGAACCATATACACAACCTCTGAGGAAAATACACAACAGAGAATTAGTAAGAATGCTTCTGGGATAAACTGTGCATATTTTTATGTATCAACTTATGCTAACTACAATGGACAATTAAGTCAAATTCATACAAATAATTTAATAATCCCAACAGATCCCACTCAAGAGGTAAATTCTCTGATAACTGTTCTCTTGTGCAGAGTCTAGACCTCTAGGCTCTTTATCCTAATTTAGATTTTAACTTTTTGTGAAACCAAAGAAATAATATGATCCATACTGCATAGTTTCTGTAGGCAAATGTTACACCACCAAATATATATAGAAAAAGATAAAACTCACATCTTCGGGAAATAGCGTCCCATTTGCTTTCTTAATCAGTTCTGCCCTGTGCTTTCAATCACAAAAGTTTTAGATACTAGTTTTTTATTTAACCTTCAAATAACTACACTTTAAATCCACCAATCAGCAAAATTTGGAAGGCAATTTAAAACATTAGGGACTGGACTTTCATTTCAAAGAGATAAGTTGACAAAATAAAACCAGCTCTCACATGTCTCCGCCTTCACAATATCCTGTTACAATGCAGACATAACACCCCTGAAACATCAACCGAATTTCAATTCGTTAGAGAACCGCTGGATTATTGTTTGTCCCTACAATATTAATATTAGTTGCTAAAATTAAAGATGCAAATGTGGTTCGGATTATCAGTTTCGGGTTCCATGGCAGAAGGTGGACAATAAAGTACAAACTACGGCAGTTTCCTAGGAGGTAGAGGCCAATATTGTATGAGAGTGAGGAACTCAGCATATTAATATCTTCATCCGTTGCTAATTTGCCTGTGATCAATCAATATCACCCATAAAATCCAAACCTAAAAATATAGATGAAAGAAATGTATACCTTCTCCACCCAGGCCTCTTTATAATCCACAACATACGGATGTCTAATGCGTGAGATTAAAGCCATCTGCAACCAACCCATAAGGGCACAGACTTTGTAAGGAATTTATTGTCCATTTTGAAGGGTAAGAAACTACAAAAGTGAGAATTAAAGAGTTTTAGTGTTGGAAAACAAAATGAATACCTCTTGATGAGCAGAGCGCCTGCATCTGTCTGTTTGACGAGCTAGGCGAATCTTCTTCAGGACATATCTGCAAAATGCAATAAATAACTTATGTATTGGTTGGGCCATTTTGATTCTTGAACTGTCACGAGATTGATAACAATTACTGTTTTTAAGCACTTCAGGAAGAGAAGAAGCTGAACCTCAAACAATGGAGCATCTTCTGGAAGCCACCCCTTCTAGGGATTTATCTTCCATACTCATCAAAGAGCCTGACAAGAAAGAAATTTACCCCCCAAATACAAAGCCATTATTAAGGGAAGTTCCTCTTTGAAGGATTGATCGAGATTTGGAATGAAAACTAATGCCGTGCTTTGAAAAGGGACCTCTAAACTTGGCTAAATCTCCTAATAGATAGATAGTTTAACTTTTAATAAGTGGCATCTCACCGAGCTTAAGCTAAGACACACAGCCCACCCTAATCAAAACTCACTCTTAGCAGGCAGCTGCAGCTGCAGCCGCATGGATTCATTCATTAAATGCATAAACAACTTTAATTATAAGAAGCGGCATTCTCCTGCAATTAAGGACCTGATACCCTCACATGCATTTTCTCCAAGATTCAGGCAGTGATTCCTAAGCAAATATTGCAGTTGAATTGAGCTGAATACTCGTCGTGAAATAGAATGTACTAGCATAGTGCAAAAAATATGATACCGTCAACCCCTCATCAGCATGGGAGTAAACTAACTACAAATCAGAGGGATCCACATAACACGAACACCATTTGGCAATGTCATCACAGAATATTGTATTCTCAACGGGGTAGATTAGAGCTCTAAACAGAGAACTCCACTTAAATTTAAGAGATTATTGATGTAGAAAAATTTTGACAAGGATGTGCCATGATAATAGAAAATCTGTAAGTAAGAAGTTATAAGACAGACTTCGAACAACCACCACAAGGCTAGGGGATTCATAATGCACATGAATGTAGGGAAAAGGAAGAGAGAGGTAGTTAATACCGTAACCTAGAGACTTGCTTCTGCATTGGCAAAGTATTTAGTCCATAGAGTGCTTAACGTGAATATAACTTTATGTAACACTGCTAGAGTTTTTGAGTAGCACTGCAACCCCTAACCAAGCAGCCCAGCGTGACCACGCTCTAGTTTTGACAGCAATTAAAGAGGCACTAGTAGAACTATTGCCACTTAGTATACGTTTAACCAGTTAAGCACATCCTAGAGTCGTTGTGAACAAGAGCACACTCTAAAAGCTACAGCCTACCGAAACCTTAAAAAGCTCTTATGAGCTATACAATGGTTCCAGACTTCCCCCAATAAATGACAGCTCCTTCTGGTTGAGAAAAAACATATAGGCTCTCTCCTTTAATGAGATTATGATATACTGTCGATGGGTATCCAACCCACAAGGGCAAGCTCTTGCTGAATCACTGGCATTGTGCCCGACTAATACCCAACAGACTCTAGAATCCAAAGGACATAACTACAACTTATTGAAAAATAAATAGAACATTAAAAAAGAGAGCATTACTTTTTCTTTTCCGTCTTGTGATGCACGAGAATAGCAGCACCAAATGCTCCCCTGCCAATCTGCTCCATCATCTCATACTGCTCCATTGTCTTCAGATCTCCCTGCAACTCCACCCTTCCAAAGTTTCCACACATGCACCCAGTAAGCAATCACACAAAATGCGGTTCTTTCTTCATATCTGTATCTGATCTAAAGTTTTTGTAGCACTAAAATGCTCAAATATATGTCAATAGAAGTCCATAATATATCAAACAATCTGCGTATCATTATTTTCATCATAGCCACTTTCAGATCCCTCCCCAACAACGCCAATTACTCAGCTCACAATATGTCTTGTGAGAACACAACAGACAAGCAACCTGCTGAAGCTTTCAACACCCTCCAAACTCATTCAATGTCTCTGCACTTGAGACTTCAACTATCACATTTAATGCTATGACAGAGAATGTGGGTGTCTGTGAATTGACCAATGTATGTTTTGGGGGTTACAGACACAGCTCCTGCAGGTACACAGACATGGCTGCTAGCGATGACAGTCTTGATGTGTTCATACTTCGTTTTGAAGCA
The DNA here is from genome assembly GCA_027943335.1 of Chamaecyparis obtusa. Classification (NCBI taxonomy): domain Eukaryota; kingdom Viridiplantae; phylum Streptophyta; class Pinopsida; order Cupressales; family Cupressaceae; genus Chamaecyparis; species Chamaecyparis obtusa. The sequence continues at coordinate 1,192,002 of BSBK01002409.1, forward strand.
TTCATGTCCCATGTGATATGTGATTTATCTTATTACTTACTTGATTAAAATAGCCCACTTAAGGCCCATTTCCTTAGAAGCTTTTTGGCCTTGTCAGGCCCCACACCCCACCAACCTTGTATTCTACTTCAAGCAATGCATTCGGTGGGGATAAAAGCTACTACATATCCTCTCCTCTCACTGTAACACCCCCCACCATTACCACCATAGTCCATTACGACATTGCAACCCTGATACCGAGCAGATCTAACAACTCAATTTTGTTTTTATTTTCCTTTAAATTCAACCTCATTCCGCCATTAACATCAGCAGAAAAATGATCCCAAATGAATTCTTAGGAATGAAACAACTGTTTCAAGTACTATACCATTTTGATAATCCGGTCTATCCACCTTTCTAACATTGGGTAGAAAAAAAAGGTCATTACCATCCATACCTCGGTCCATGCTTACGTGTCAGACATTACAATGAATGCCCACATGGTGATATGTCAATATATCATTGACTACAAAGCCGGACTTACACAATGCTGCTTTGCTTACGTTATAAACATTGTCTTCCCATTGTTCTGCTGAGGGGCCCATTTGGATATTCATTCTTAACCCTAATTTATCTTTGATTATGCAATTGTGATCTAGCCTTTGAATACTTTCCCTCGTTTTTAAATCTACTTGGGGCCATCGAACTTTCACAGATACATTAAATATATCGTTGATATATGATGACTGATACGGAGAATATTGAATGTTCCTCTGTATGTATTTAAAAAAGAGGGATTAGGTGGGTGTGAGATCATTTTACTGGACTTAAAATTGCATTTAACATGAAATCTGACGCTCGCTAAAAGGAGCTCAAATGACAGAACAATGTAAGGTTTAGATTCATTATCCAGGGGCTTGGAGTGCATGCACACCGTCAGATATAAAAGTTATCTGAGACCCTGCAGGCAATTCTATCCATTATTGGTTGATGCCATGGCATTTTTAATGTTGTCCAGCTAAGAAAAATGTACACAATGGTAGGACTGGATAAGAGTTGTTATGTAAGATAGTTGAGCTCTTTAGATTAAATGGTAAATTTGGAGCTTCTCATTGTACATGTTCAAAATTTAAGATAATTTTTGTGTTCATTTTAAGAAAGGGTATTTTGGGTTGGGGATTTGAATTTTATTTTTTCCAAATTCAAATAAAGTACTCTTGTGTGTTTTAAGAAAGTATAGATCAATTATGGGTTGGGGATTTGAATTTTTTTTCCAAATTCAAATAAAATTTCAGTCTCAAAATTTATTGTATTTTATTGCGAATGCTTTTATTTTAAGATTGTGTAAGTTGTTTATTGAATGATTTAGACTTTACAATTTTATAAGATAAATAGGGTGTCATCAAAAAAGGGGGGTTAGGGAATGTGAGAGAGTTGATAGTGAAAATTTTAAGGGAACAAGACAAATAGATAGAAATTCCTTTTAGAGATTGGTGACTCTCTTTGATGGTGAAATTTTGAATGCTTAATATTGTATGGTTTCTTATACTATTAATAATATGGAGCAGTGAGGTCATGTACGTCTACTTAATGGCTAAGATAATCCTTTATTAAGCAACTATCAATTGGTCCATGCATAAAGGCCCTCAAAATTGTTAGCTCCAATTTTGAATTTGATTGGTGCATTAACTACCTTAATAAGTCAAATACTTATTTCTATTACCATCGAGAGGAGCACACCATTCAACTCAATCCCATTCACAAAAAAAATCCACCGCCCTCATCTTCAAATGGTCCATGCATAAAGGCCCTCAAAATTTCCTAATGCTTCTCAACTCTCACCATCAACTCATAAAATATCCCCCTTCCACCTTGAATACCCTCCTTCGAGTACCACTTCATCCTCTTCACACTAATCTCCCTGGATTCAAATAAAGTTTCAGTCTTGAAATTTGTTGCATTTTGTTGTGAATGCCTTTAGTTTAAGAGTGTGTAAGTTGTTTATTCAATCATGTAGACTTTACAAATTTATAAAATAAATAAGGTGTCATCAAAAAAGGGGGGCTAGGGAATGTGAGAGAGTTGATAGTGAAAATTTTAAGGGAACAAGACAAATTGATAGAAATTCCTTTTAGAGAATGACTCTATTTGATGGTGAAATTTTGAATGCTTAATATTGTATCCAGTTTCTTATACAATTAATAATATGGAGCAGTGAGGTCATGCACATCTACTTAATGGATAAGATAATCCTTTATTAAGCAACTATCAATTGGTCCATGCAAACACAATCAAAATTGTTAGCTCCAATTTTGAATTTGATTGGTGCATTAACTACCATAATAAGTCAAATACTTATTTTTATTATCATTGAGAGGAGCACACCATTCAACTCAATCCCATTCACAAAAAAGATCTACCACCCTCATCTTCAAATGGTAAACAGTAAGTACATCATAAAGATAAGTTAAAGTGTCTCGAAAAAACCACCAATCATCCCATCACCACAGCTCTTAACAAACTTTACAAAGAAGTACATGGTGAATTGTCACCCAAAAAAATCCCTAACCCTTACCCTGATGTCAAGAAACAACCCGCCATTACACACAAACATTAACACCAAATTTTCAGGGTGGCCCTCAACCCAGTCTCGAACCACATTTACATTTTCAATTACAAAACAAAATTGGGCATTCAAAATTCACAACAAAACAAGACACTAAACATAAGAGAGGCACCATTTCCCATAGATTGACACCATTGAAGCTCATCAACCATCATCTGCATCCACTTTTTCACCTTCATCCACTCCTTCATTGATACACCTTTGTTTTGGAGATCTCTGTCTTCTAGGGACTTCTGCAACATTCAACCACTTGACCTGTTCCAAAATTACAATTTCTTCGTCCAACTTCGTTATAACCAGCACACATAAAAGTGTCATCCACCCCAACCTTGCTTCCTTAAACCTTTGCCTCCTTTTTCCAGGCTCAAATCTCCAGACAAAGGGAGTAAACTTAGTTTCCTCAACCATCTCCACATGTATAGGATCATCCACGAAGTTCATTCCCAAGCCTGGGACTGCTCATTCCAGAAGAGGGTCCAAATCACCCAAACAATCCACATACACTACTAAGAGCATAACTTTCCTCACAACCTCCACCGACGACCCCAATTGTAGACCCCACACCATGATCATTGAATAAATATCAGTGTTTATTCTATGACAATTCTTCATCTAATTTAACATTCTCCCCAACAACATTAAAACACTCTCGACCAATTTTGGATCCTCAAAATTGAAAAACCCATTAAGTTTGTGCCTTGTGATTGGCCCAAGAAATGGGTTATATTGCTTATTCGCTTGCAAAATAAAGGACATTTTCATTTGCACCAGACAAAAAAAGAAACCCCAAAATCACCACAGTCTACAAAAGAAAGGAATGAATTAATGGTAAGTTTTTGGGAAATTATCCCATTTAGATCCATGCCAACTCAACACTCCTACTGTCTTTTCGGGCTTAGCTCCTCATTAAATTCTCTTATTCGTACAGATTCGCCACTCTACCCACCAACTTTCCAATAATTATATAATTTATTTAAATTCCTTTTTAAATACATCTTCAAACTTTAAATTCCTAAAATCTTCTATTTTTATTTCCTCTATTTTAAGGGAAAGAGCCCAATTAGAGAGTGTGCCTGCCTCTGTATTCCCTTGTCTTCTAACATGTGAAATTTTAAAGTCTTCCATACAAGCCAAATCTTTGTTAATCAAATCTATATAGTTTTGAAGGTTCCAAGATTGTGTGGATGATTTGATAATTGCATTCAAAATGATCTGTGAATCTGCTTCCAAATGCAGTTTTAGAGCCCCTAACCTCTTTACTACTTTGACAGCTAGTAAGGTTGCTTCATCTTCTGCTACATTATTGGTTCCATCAACCAACCTTTTTCCACCACATGCAATCAAGTTGTCTTCCCAATCCTGAATGATAAACCCATCTCCTAATGGGCCTAGGTTGCCCTTTGATGCTCCATCAAAGTTAGCTTTCCACCATCCATCTTCCGGTTTCATCCACACAACAACACTATCATCTGAAGAGATATAGAGAATATTGAATGTTCCTCTATATGTTTATAAAAAAGAGGATTGGGTGGGTGTGAGATCATTTTACTAGACTTAAAATTGTGTTTAACATGAAATATGACACTCACTAAAAGGAGCTCCAATGACAAAACAATGTAAGGTCTAGATTCATTATCCGAGGGCTTGGAGTGCATGCACATTGTCAAATATAAAAGTTATCTGAGACACTATAGGCAATTCTATCCCAATATAGGTTGATGTCATGGCATTTTTAATGTTGTCCAGCTAAGAAATATGTACACAATGGTAGGATTGGAGAAGAGTTGTTATATAAGATAGTTGAGCTCTTTTGATTTAATATAAATTTGGAGCTTCTCGTTGTACATGTTCAAAATTTAAGATAACTTGTGTGTGTTTTATGAAAGCATAGATCAATTTTGGGTTGGGGATTTGATTTTTTTTTCCAAATTCAAATAAACTTTCAATCTGGAAATTTGTTGTGAATGCTTTTATTTTAAGAGTGTGTAAGTTATTTATTCAGTCACATAGGCTTTACAATTTTATAAAATAAATAGGGTGTCATTAAAAAAATAGGTGCTAGGGAATTATGACTTGGGGATTTGAATTGTTTTCCCAAATTCAAATAAAGTTTCAGGAAATTTGTTGTATTTTGTTGTGAATGCTTTTATTTTAAGAGTGTGTAAGTTGTTTATTTAGTCATATAGACTTTATAATTTTATAAAATAAATAAGGTGTCATCAAAAAAGGGGGGCTAGGGAATGTGAGAGAGTTGATAGTGAAAATTTTAAGGGAACAAGACAAATACATAGAAATTCCTTTTAAAGACTCATGACTCTATTTGATGGTGAAACTTTGAATGCTTAATATTGTATGGTTTCTTATACAATTAATAATATGGAGCAATGAGGTCATGCACATCTACTTAATGGATAAGATAATCCCTTATTAAGAAATTATCAATTGCAACATGCTATGTTAGATATTGATTTTATAGATTTACAATGTAGATGAAGTCAGTATAGTATTTTATTATACAATTAATAATATGGAGCAGTGAGGTCATGCACATCTACTTAATGGATAAGATAATCCTTTATTAAGAAATTATCAATTGCAACATGCTATATTAGATATTGATTTTGTAGATTTACAATGTAGATGAAGTCAGATAAAGTAAAGAAAGCATTAACCTAGAAAGTAACTAATATTGGATAATAGTAAGAAAACTAAATAATTATATTATTGTTTATTTTATAGATTATATATACGAGTGTATTATAAGCTCATTTGAAAGTTCTATCAATGAGAAATTGCTGCATGAATTACCAACAAACTTTAACTCACAATTGAATATAGAATATTAACAACTAGAACATAGAGTGACAATGTACCTCAAGTGGGCCCTTGCTTGGGATAGTTAGAAAGTAAAGTCCACCAAGATAACTGATAGGGGGGGGGGTGTTGAATCAATTATCAGATAAATACAACTTTTATCACCTTTAACAGATTTTAACCATGTAAGCAACATGATTAACAAACATAGAAAGATATACATACACAACAACATAATAACACAAGATATGTTGACTAGGGAACCTCTTGATCAAAGAGTAAACCCCGGTGGGAATGATGCCCACAAAAGATGCACTAATATGAAAGTTCCTTATGAGAGGATGGAATCTATTAGGAGTCTTATGAAATACATTCAGTACATATTAGTCCCTGTTAGGATACTTTGAATCCCTACTAAAAGATTCTAACCTTGTTAGGAGTTATGGAAGATAGAAAGACCCACTGTCCAAACAGCTTTAAGGGCAAGATCATTGAACACACTGTCCAACTGATCTTTGTATTACTCAATAGAATAATACCAAAAGATTACTAATCTCAACAAATTATTACTTCTCCTCTGACTATGCCAAACCGCACCGACTGCTTCATCAGATCTCAATACCAAATCTCTATACTTCGCATATCCTCTTACAACAAGTATTGCACAATTCCACAATTTACTTTCACAATATTACACAACCTTACATTACAATAAGGAAAAAATTCCTTCCTATATACCACACTCAAATAATTACAAGTGAGTCGGCATACAAATTACAAAATAAAATCTTACACACGTTACACAAAATTCCACAATTACATAAAACTGTCGACTTCCAATTAAGATAATTCTTTACTTGTGCAACCTCTGACCTTTCTATCATGACCACATCACAATCATCATGTCACCATCATATGTACAACTTCGCATGCTCAGATTCTATCCCAATTAGGAGATATCATTCGATTTCCACAAACTACTACTCAGGAACACTACCTGAATACTGCTTCCACTGAATTACACATAACTATCATGAATAAATGAATTTTTGTATGCGCTCTTAACCATGATCTTATAAAACATCATAGATTAAATCTTCAACTCCGCATAGCTTGATCTTTAATATCCCACCTGCGCTAATACAAACATTGTCTACTTCTCTGCTAATCTTCAATAGATCACTGTGTTGACATCAATGACAATCACAGCCATGAGTGCAACAAAAAATGCTATAGAATGGTTGTGAATACTCCCCCATAGGATATCTTCAACATTAATTCCTAACAATCTCCCCCATTGGCATTGATGGAAACATAGATGAAAAAACATCCAAGTTCCATGAATACCAACACTGCAACATTGTTGCTCTAAAATGATTTTCAAGTCCTCTTCATCAATCAAATCTTGCTTCATTTTCCTTCTCATCCTCAAATCTTTTAGTTTTCCATTTTATATTGCTTGTATCCTCCTCCCTCAGATTCTCTTCAAAAAGAAGGTTTTTCATGTATCCTTCTCCCCCATTGACATCAATGACAAATGCTACATCACTATGTCAACAATAACTTCAATGTCAAAAGACACTTTTCAAAAAATACATTCACTAGAGTCCTCATGACTCATCTCAAAAACACATACTCCTCAATAGAGGAAGTACCAACATCTAGTCTAGAAGAATTATAAGGCTCATATACCACTGGACTGATGCAACAATCTGCATCACTTCTCAAAAGTAGGTTGGGGCATAACCCCAAGCATACCTCTCAGATACTCAAATGTATCCTTAGGCAAAGGCTTTGTAAATATATTTGCAATCTACTCTTTTGTACTTATGTACTCAAGTTTGACTTCTTTCTCTGCAACTTTATCTCTCACTACATGATACTTTATTTCTATATGCTTTGTCTTAGAATGTAGTACAAGATTTTTAGACATACTAAATGTACTGGTGTTATCACAGTGTATAACTATAGGCTCATAAAATTTTATTCCAATATCCTTCAACATTTGTTTCATCCAAATTATCTGATTACAATTATTTGTTGCTACTACATATTCTACTTCTGTTGTGCTCTGTGAAATATAGTTTTGCTTCTTGCTTAGCCAAGAAACCAATCTTCCTCCAAGGAAAAATGCTCCACCACTTGTACTATTTTTTGTCATCAACACTACCTCCCCAATCTGCATATGTATATGCACATAGTGTAAAGTCATCAAATTTTTCATACCACAATCCATATTTAATTGTGCCTCTTAAGTACCTCAGTATCTTTTTTATTGCTGCATAATGTGATTCTCTGGGATCAGCTTGAAATCTTGCAACAATTCCAACTGCATGTGATATGTCTAGTCTTGTATGAGTTAAATATTGCAATCCTCCAATCATAGATCTGTACTTCTTATGTTCAACTACATGAGTCTCATATGTGCTAGATAACTTGTGTCCAATTACCATAGGTGTTCCAACTAGCTTATAGTTCTCCATTCCAAATCTCTTCAATAAGTCATTCAAGTACTTTGTTTGACATAAGAAGATACCATCACTGTTTTGTGTTATCTACAATCCTAAAAAATATTTCATCTCACCAATCATACTCATTTCAAATTCAGTCTTCATTTCATCTGCAAATTTATCACTAGCTTCATCTTCTCCTTTAAAGACAATATCATCAACAAAAATAACTACAACCAACAAACCATTTTCAATTTCTTTTGTGTACAAGTTGTTGTCTGTTGTGCCTTTAGTAAATCCTAATTTTATCATATACTTATCCAGTCTTGCATACCAAGTTCTAGGTGCTTGTTTAAGTCCATATAAAGCTTTCTTTAGTTTACATACCATGTCTCCTTTATGAGTTAAGGGAAAACCTTCAGGCTACTCAATGTAAACTTCTTCTTCTAACTCTTCATTCAGAAATGCTGACTTCACATCCATCTGATACACTTTAAATTTCTTATAAACTGAATAAGCCAAAAATATTCTTACTACTTCAATTCTTGCTACAGGTGCAAAAGTTTCTTCATAGTCAATTCCTTCTTGATGTGAGTATCCTTTACATACCAATCTTGCTTTATTGCTTACAACTTCTCCTTGTTCATTCATCTTGTTCCTAAATACCCATTTAGTTCCTATAACATTTTATTTTTAGGTCTAGGGACCAATTCCCAAGTCTTGTTATTTTGAATTTGATCTAGTTCTTCCTTCATAGCTTTAATCCAATGTTCATCTTCACATGATTCCCTAGTAGATTTAGGTTCAATTTCAGAAATTAAACACAATTGTTCTTGTACCTTATTTCATGTCAGAACTCCTATGTCTATGCTTCCAATAATCTGCTCAACAAGATGATTTCTCGATAGATTCCTATTAGGTGTCATTGTCTTGGTTCTTTCTTCAGTTGTAGGTTCTTATATGATTTCCTCAATGTAGCTTTCATTCTAAAAATCACTGTCAGTTTCATAGAATAATTGAACATTCTCTAGATTAGTTCTAGGATGAGTTCCTTCATCTGAATCATAATCAAGCATTCTTTCCTGAATTTTGAACTTTTCATCAACTTTAACATTTTCCCTCTCAACAATAGTTTTGGTTCTTTTATTGAAACATCTATAAGCTTTTCTCTTCAATGAATAACCAAGAAATATACCTTCATCACTTCTAGGATCAAACTTTCCAATGTCATCTGTCTCTTAATATAACATTTACTTCCAAAAATTTTGAAATACTTAACTGATGGTGCATGCCCAAACCATAGTTCATAAGGTGTCTTGTCTGTGTCTGCTCTAATCTATACTTTGTTCATTGATTATATTGTTGTGTTCATTTCTTCTCTCCAGAATATCTTTGCCAAATCATTTTCAAATAGCATGGCTCTTGCTGCTTCAATTACAGACATGTTTCTTCTTTCTGCAATACCATTTTGTTCAAGTATTCTAGGGGTTGAAAACTATCTCTTAATACCATTCACTTCACAAAAAGTGTTAAATTCTTTTGACGTAAATTCTCCACCTCTATCTGATCTCAAACATTTAATCTTTATTGCAAATTCATTCTCAACTTTGTTCTAAATTACTCTAAACTTATCAAAAGCTTCAGACTTTTCTATAAGAAATGCAATCCACATCATTCTCGTAAAATCATCAACAAGAATTATAAAATACCTTTCTCCATAGAATACTCTAGTCCTTGTGGGACTGCTCAAATTTGTATGAACAATTTCCAACTTCTCTACTATTGTAAACTTCTTGCTGGGAAATAAGCTTCTCTTCTTCTTAGCCATTAGACATTCCTTGCAAATCATGTTAGTAGGTTTCATAATTTTAGGCAAATCTCTTACTGCAAGTGTAGTACTCACTTTCACAATATCATCAAAGTTTATATGACAAAATATTTTGTGCCATAACCAACTTTCATCAATCTTAGTAATCAAGCATGTCATCTTAGTAGGATTCAACTGAAATACATCACCTCTGGTTCTTGATCCAGTACCAATCAAATTACCATCCTTGTCTTTGATTACATAAGTTTTCTCAGTAAACCAAACTTGATATCCCTTATCAACTAGTTGTCAAACACTCAAAACATTATGTTTCAATCCATCCACAAAGTAAACATCATCAGTGTTAGTCTTTCCATCAAGAGTAATAGATCCTATACCTTTTTATCAAACAAAGTGCATTGTTTCCAACTCTAACAATTCCTCCATCATAATTGTTAAACTTTATGAATTTATTTATGTCTCCAGGCATATGATGTGAACAACCACTGACTATAATCCAATTAGATTTCTTTTCTACTTGACAAACTAAAGCTTTTTCTACCTTAACTTCTATTTCAGGATTTTCTTCTTTTATTGCTACAAATCCTATATCATCATTCTCATTATCACTTTCACTTAGAGATTTCTCCATACTAGCTTCAAATTTTTCAGCATTAGCATAATAACATTGTTTAGATCTTCTAGGTTTAAATTTCTTTCTATACTTCTTTACTCTCTAAGGACATTTAGATGCAAAATGACCATATTCTTGACAAGTCCAACATTTAAAAATTTTCTTACCGTCTGGTTCTCTTTTCACAAGCAAGGCAATTCCTTCTTCAATCTTCCTGTCTTCTTCATTCCTGGATCTGCTGCTACTAGCATAGTCTCTGTTTACACTAATTCTTCTTGACAAAGTAGGGTGAATACTAAGTGCGCTAAATGTTGTCTCCACTCTAGGTAGATCTCCTGATTGTCTCAAGTTCATCTATGTTCGTTCTAATCTTCCAAGAATAGTTTCTCTGGTGAAATTCTCAATACAAGGTATAACTTTCACAATCATCTACATTGTCTTCTTAAATGAAGGAGTCAATGTCCTCAGAATTTTCCATATCACTTCATTCTCTGTCTTGACTCCTTAACAAGATTTTATACCTGCAAAAAATTTTGACATTCTACTAATATAGCTTCTAACAGATTCATCTTCCATCATTCTTATATCTTCAAATGCACATATCCCATTATGTAATATGACTTTCTTTGCATGTTCATCACCTTAAAAAGTAGATTGTAAAGCTAACCAAATTCCATGAGATGTTTTTAGATATTTTACCTAACTGTACTCATTTTCTGGAAGGGCTAACAAGAGTGCTTCTCTGGCAAGTATGTTACACATGAATATATCTCTCTCCTCATTAGTACATTCTTCAATTTTGTCTTCATCAATGATAGTCTTCTCGTTCTTTGTGATTAACCAATATCCTAGTCCTAAACAAAGTAAATGTGTCTTCATCTTTTCTTTCTAGCTGTCAAAATTCACTCCATCAAACTTAGGGCTTTCTTTCTTGAAATGACTTGCCATGGATCTCCTCAAGTTGTTAAACTTTTCCTTGAAGAACCTAGCTCTGATACCAATTGTTAGAAAGTAAAGTCCACAAAGATAACTAAGAGGGGGGGTGAATCAATTATCAAATAAATACAAATTTTATCACCTTTAACAGATTTTAACCATATAAGAAATATGATTAACAACCATAGAAAGATATACATACACAATAACACAATAGCACAAGATATGTTGACTAGGGAACCTCTTGATCAAAGAGTAAACCCCGGTGGGAATGATGCCCATAAAAGATGCACAAATATGAAAGTTCCTTGTGAGAGGATGGAATCTGTTAGGAGTCTTATGAAATACATTCAGTACATATCAGTCCCTATTAGGAGACTTTAAATCCCTCCTAAAAGATTCTAACCCTGTTAGGAGTTATGGAAGATAGAAGGACCCACTGTCCAAACAGCTTCAAGGGAAAGATCACTGAACATAATGTCCAACTAATCTCTGTATTACTCAACATAATAATACCAAAAGATTACTGATCTCAACAACTTATCACTTCTCCTTTGACTGTGCTAAACCACACCAACTACTTCATCAGATCTCAATACCCGATCTCTATACTTCGCATATCCTCTTACAACAAGTATTGCACAATTCCACAATTTACTTTCACAATCTTACAAAACCTTACATTACAATAAGGAAAACATTCCTTCCTATATACCACACTCAAATCATTACAAATGAGTTGGCATACAAATTACAAAATAAAATCTTCCACACATTACACAAAATTCCACAATTACATAAAAGTGTCAGCTTCCAATTAAGATAATTCTTTACTCATGTGACCTCTGACCTTGTTGTCATGTCCACATCACAATCATCATGTCTTCATCATCTGTATAATTTCACATGCTCAGATTCTATCCTGATTAGGAGATATAATCTGATTTCCACAAACTGCTGCTCAAGAACACTACTTGAATACTGCTTCCACTGAATTACACATAACTGTCAGGAATAAATGAATTTTCATATGCGCTCTTAACCATGATCTTATAATACATCATAAATTAAATCCTCAACTCCACATAGCTTGATCTTTAATATCCCACCTGCGCTAATACAAACACTGTCTACTTCTCTGCTAATCTTCAGTGGATCACTGTGTTAACATCAATGGCAATCATAGTCATGAATGCAATGACAACTGCTAAAAAATGGCTGTGAATACTCCCCCATAGGATATATTCAACATTCATTCCTAACAATCTCCCCCATTGGCATTAATGGCAACATAGATGAAAAAACATCCAAGTTCCATGAATACCAACACTGCAACACTATTGCTCTGAAATGATTCTCAAGTCCTCTTCATCAATCAAATCTTGCTTCATTTTCCCACTCATGCTCAAATCTTTTAGTTTTCCATTTTATATTGCTTGCATCCTCCTCCCTCAGATTCTCTTCAAAAAGAAGGTTTTTCATGTATCCTTCTCCCCCATTGACATCAATGACAAATGCTACATCATTAGGTCAACAATAACTTCAATGTCAAAAGACACTTTTCAGAAAATACATTCACTAGAGTCCTCATGACTCGGCTCAAAAACACATACTCCCCCATAGAGGAAGTACCAACATCAAGTCCAGAAGAAAGATAAGGCTTATATATCACTGGACTGATGCAATAATCTGCATCACTTCTCAAAAGTAGGCTGGGGCATAACCCCAAGCATACCCCTCAGATACTCAAATGTATCCTTAGGTAAAGGCTTTGTAAATATATCTGCAATATTTCCTTTTGTACTTATGTACTCAAGTCTAACTTCTTTCTCTACAACTTTCTCTCTCACTACATGATACTTTATTTCTATATGCTTTGTCTTAGAATGTAGTACATGATTCTTAGACATACTAATTGTATTGGTATTATCATAGTGTATAACAATAGGCTCATCAAATTTTATTCCAATATCCTTTTGAAAAACAAACAATACTGAGAGGGGGAGGGGGTGAATCAGTATTAAATGTAGACCTTTTTAAAAAAACTAAGATGTAGAATTCAAGAGAGATCACAACAAGGAAGACAAGACACACAAAATTATCTCGTGGAAACCCAAGATAGGAAAAACCCCAACATCACTAATCTGATGGGCAACAACCCATTACAACTGAGAGCTACAACTCTCCTCAAACTTTCAAGATCAGGCTCCAACCTGATTTAGAAGGCAACTACCTTCCTTACAAGAGATAGATGATTAAAACATACGTACATTCTATGTCTCCACTAGAGTATGAAGACATTGTAGGACTACAAAGATTTAACCAGTATATTTGGAAATACGCTCCCCCTCACTATTGGTCCTCTCTATACCTTCTCATCAATCACTCTTCCACAGTCCCTACTGCTAGAACCAACTTCATACTATCATTGTGAAAAACTTTTATTTCTTCAAGCCTCCTATACATACATGTTGTGACTGCATCTTTGAACATAGATACTTATTAACAAGTCTTCACACTTCTGATGATAAAAAATTGTAGTATTGGATACAAACTTTCATATGTTGTAGCAACCCCCTGTAGCTTGTATGTTGTACATGCAACTCTAAAAACTAATCAATATGAGCCACACTCAGTATGCTTGAGATAGTTAACATTGCTATGTTTTTATGAGCTCTTCATATCTCTCCTTTGGAACTCTTTTTCATATGACTGTTGTGTCTATTTCAAAAATACAACTTATGGCATGCTCTAAGTTATTGCACAGGAAGACCCATTAGCCACTCTTGCTGTGTTTTTGGATACTCACTACTCACTATTTTTTTTTGGTTCACTTCAGAATGCTAACCTCTACATACAGATGGACTCCACACACTTGATATGTGACCACCATTTTTCTTGTGTGACTTTTTTTTAGCTCTTGTTAATTATTTTTTATGCGTGGCCAGCACACAACAATAGTCAGAATACCTATTCTGTTGCCTCTTTTTTCGTCTTGACGCACGAAACGAGAGCTACACCTATTTTATTATTCTATCTCTATCGAGATATTCATCCATCTTAGACAAGGACATTTTTTCCATAGTCTCTGAGCTTGCTTTTTCTTCACGCGATCATCATTTTGAATTTTTGCAACTATGTATTGTCGTGTCTCAAAGCAATGTATACTCACGACACTTGACCCAATTTGTTCATTCTTTTCACCATTGCATATGCTGTTGAATCGACTTGCCAAAAACATAACTAAAAATGCCTCTGCCGAATTCAAGCAAGAGACCAAACAAAGACATCTCTACAACCTTTGATAGTTGTCGCAGGAGAGATAATCATTTAAGTTTTTTTTTTTAACTGACTGGGCCATATAAAGATATATGAATGGAAACATTTGATTTGGCAGTTACAATGGCTAGAAGAAAAACAACTCTCATGCACATGCATGCCAGCTGGAGATAGAATGATCGGTAGGATAGCAGGCCAAGCACAGTCGACAAATTGTCACCACACATGACAGTTACATAATTTCAGTGCATAAGGGATAGGAGATGATGGGGCAGCAGCTTGATCAAGGCTTGAAATGTAGAACATCCTCCTTATATGCCATGTTTCACTAAATAAACTCAACACTTTGCAAACAAACAAGGAATATATGACATAGAGATACAATCAAACAAGAATCAATGACAGAAACCTCAACAATCTCCCCCTTTTTGTCATTGATGGCAAACCATTGGAAACACAGTTGAAATAGTTTCCAAACCTGAGGAACTCCCCTTGAGAAGATGAACCAAATCTAAAATATCTCTACCAAATCTGAACAAATCTCCCCCTTAATCTCTACTCCCCCTTTATCATCAATGACCACTAAACTGAAACACAACAATAGTTTGAAAGATATAGCAATGAAGTGCTAGAGAGAAACCTTTCATTGAGGGGAAATAACACCAAGCTTGCTTCGAAGATACTCAAATTGATCTCAGGGTAGAGGTTTAGTAAAAATATTTGCAATTTGCTCCTAGGAACAAACATAATTCAGCTTAACAATATTATTTGCAACCTACTCCTTCAGATAGTGATACTTAATTGGAATGTGCTTGGTTCAAGAATGCATCACTGGATTCTTCGAAATGTAAATGGCGCTAGTGTTGTCACAAAAAATGCAAATAGGATCAGTAATTTCAAGCTTATAACCACATAGAGTATTCTTCATCCAGATTACCTGAGTAGAACATGAAACTGCTGCAACGTATTCAGCCTCAGCGGTGGATAATGAAGTGCAAGACTATTTCTTTCTTAGTCATGAAACCAAACAACCGCCTAAAAAGAAAGCACACCCACTAGTACTTTTCTTATCATCCACTGAACCTCCCCAATTTGCATATGTATAGGCTATAAAAATAAAATCAGAACTCTTTGGAAACCAAAGACCAAAATCAACTGTGCCTTTCAGATATTTAAAAATTCTTTTTAACTATTGAAACATGTGTTTGTTTAGGAGAAGCTTGAAATCTTGCAACATATCCAACAACCTACATGATATCCAGTCTAGTGGCTATCACAAATAGCAAAATCCCTACCATAGATCTATAAAAAGACTGATCAACTAAAGGGGACACATCCTCCTTACTTAGTTTGCATCCAGTTTCCATAGGAGTGCTAACCGGATTGCAATCTTCCATCTTAAATCTTTTGAGAAACTCCCTAACATACTTGGCTTGGGAAATAAAAATACCTTTAGAAGACTTATTAATTTGCAGCCCAAAAAAATATGTTAACTCACCCATCATAGACATCTTGAACTCATTTTTCATACACGCAACAAATGTCTTAGACATCTTGACACTATCACTTCCAAAGATCAGATCATCAACATAAACAACAACAATTAGAATATTGTTACCTTCCTCTTTAACATACAAGTTGTTGTCCACATATCCCTTTTTGAAGCCTTGTTGTTGCAAATAGTTATCCAACCTATCATACCAAGCTCTAGGAGCTTGTTTGAGTCCATATAATGCCTTTTTCAGCTTGCATACATAGTCTACATTTTTAGAAATCATACCTTCTAGTTGTTCAACATAAATCTCTTCAACTAAATCTCCATTTAAGAAGGCAGATTTGATATCCATTTGAAAAACTTTAAAGCCTTTGAAAGAAGCAAAAGCAAGAAAAATTATGATTGCTTCTAACATTGCAACCGATGCAAAGGTTTCACTAAAATCCACACCTTCAATCTGAGAATAACCTTTTCAAACTAGATGTACTTTGTTTTGAATAATCTTACCATCTTCATTTACCTTATTTCAGAGTACCCATTTTGTACCTATCACATTCTTGTTGATAGGTCTTGGTGCAAGCTCCCAAGTATTGCTCTTTTTGATTTGATCCAACTCCTCTTTCATGGCAGCCACCCAATGTTTATCTACAGTTGCCTCTTCAAAACACTTAGGCTCAATCATAGAAATAAGTGAGAAATCATCATCCTCAAAATAATTAACATTTTTCCTAGCATTTCTAGTTTACCTTTCACCTATAACCTAATCAATAGGATGATTCTTTTGCACAAACTTAGAAGAAGTTTTGAAATTAGAAGCATAATGTTAATCTTGAGAATCACTTCCAGAATTATCATGAAGATTTTCCACATCAATAAAAGTAGGAACGGTTTCTTCATGAGCAGATTGAACTTTACCTTTATCATTTTCACCACTCTTGCTAGTTGTTCCAACTTGAACATGTGGAGGAGAAGATGGTACAATAGTGCTGGTTTGAGTTTTACCTTCTTCGGGGCTGTCATCATTCTTATCAAATTGATTAGTAACTTCATGAACCTTGACATTAGCACTCTCTACTAATTTATGTAGCCTTGTATTGTAACATTTGAATGCCTTACTCTTAGAGGAATACCCAAGAAAAATACCTTCATCAGCTCTAGATTCAAACTTACCCAAATTATCTTCATCTCTCCTAATGTAGCATGGACTCCCAAAAATTTTAAAGTACTTAACAGTGGCTGGTTTACCTTTCCAAAGTTCATAAGGAGTCTTCTTGAGCTTGGGTCTCAATAGTGTTCTATTTTGAATATAAACAGTTGTGTGGACAACCTCTCTCCAAAAATTATCTTTTACTTTACTTTCATTCATCATGCAACGAGCCATCTCTTGAACAGTTCTATTTTTTGTTTCCACAATACCATTTTGTTGTGGTGTTCTTAGAGCTGAAACTTATTTGTTAATACCATGTTGCTCACAAAACTTGACAAACTCATTAGAAGTGAATTCTCCCCCATTATCAGTATGCAAGCATTTGATTTTCATGTCCATTTCATTTTCAACCAGACTTTTAAAAATCTTAAACTTCTCTAAAGCTTCTAATTTTTCTTTTAGGAATGTAACCCAAGTCATACAAGTAAAGTCATCAATAATAAGCATGAAGTATTTCTCACCTTGAAGACTTGCTACCCTTGTTGGTCCACAAAGATCTGTATGGATAAGCTCAAGTGGCCTACTGCTAAATTCATCTTTTGGTTTGAAGGAAGCTCTAATTTGTTTTCCTTCTTGACAATTTTTGCAAACAACATCTGCTGATTTTTCTAGCATAGGCATATCTCTAACAGCCTCCTTTTTGCTGATCTTAATAAGATTATCAAAGTTAACATGCCCAAAATGCTTGTGCCAAAGCCAAGCATCCTCTACCTTGCTCAAACAGCATGTCTCAACATTAGAATCATCAATAATGTAAAGATTATTTGTTGCTCTAGTAGCTTTCGCTATGACATCAATTCCCCTTTTAATAGAGCAAGCATTAGAGTTAAAACTAAGATCATAACCTTGATCACATAGCTGGCTTACACTTAACAAATTATGTTTCAACCCTTCTACATAAAGAACATTCTCAACAATAGTTTCATCATTATTAATTAGGACTGTACCTATACCAACTACCTTTTCACAAGAGCTACCACCAAATCTAACTTTACCACCTTTCATTTTCTTGAGAGAATGAAACTTACTCAAGTCACCTATCATATGTCAGGAGCAACCACTATCAACATACCATATGTCCTTTTCACTGCTAGCTAGAAAGGCTATTTGAACAACAAGAGCTTTAAGAGTAGTCTCTTGAACTTTTCTCCTCCAAACCTTAGTCACTTTAGTTCTTCTTTTAGGCTCAACATTATAAAATGAATCTCCATTATAGCTTTTACAAAATCTAGACGTATGGCCAAAATTATTGCAGCTGTAGCAAATTAGATTGTACTTCCTAAACACATTTCTTTCATGCTGATAATGATTCTTGTAGGTGACAGTTCTACACTCAGCAACTCTATGTCCAAAATAATTACATGCAAAACAATAGCCATAAAAGAAAAGTTTGTTTACCTTGATGGGAGTAGGCTGATTATTTTTCGGTGATGAAGAGTTTGGATCAGATTGCAAGCCAACTCCTCTTCTATCTTTGGTGGGTCTTTGAGAGCCAAGAACATCATCCAATGTGACTTTACCACTGCTGAAGGATAGTTCTTCACTTGAGAGCATAGATGTTTTTCCAATGTTTCTAAGAGAAACAATTTCAGCTTCCAACTTAGCAATGTTATCTTCCTTTATTTGAATCTGATTTTCTAAATCTTCACAAATCTTTTTGGCCTCCTCATTCAGAATTTTAATATCAACAAGCTGAGTTTCGGCCTCCTTAAGAGATGTAGCAATCTTTAATTTTTTAGCACTCTCAACTTGAAGAAGATCCACAAGACTCAGATTTTTCTTTTTTAGTTTCTTAATCTCAGAAAGAGCTGAGATCAATTCAAGCTCAAGGTCTACTTCATCATCTTCATCATCTCCAATATCTTCAAAACTAGCATCATCAACATCCACATCATCAATAGCCATGAACATGACTTCACTTATCCTTGAATCGCTCTCGCTGCTTGAAGAATCATCGCTGTCATTTTTTCAAAACAACACCTTCTTACCCTTTTCAGACTTCCAATTTTTCTTGGTAAACCTCCTAGATTTTCAATGTTTGAATTCCTTTTCATCATTGTTGTCCTCTTCTTTATCAAATGGACACTTAGAGGCAAAGTGACCAAGCTTTTCACAGTTGAAACATTTCAGACCAGACTTGCCTCTATTTTTGTTAAAGCCTTTTTTCAGCCTTCTAATGAGGTAAGCTATTTCCTCATTTGAGTCCTCATCCGAGCCTTCACTTAGATTGGTCTCTTTGTCCTTGCTTCTTTTAGAAGCCTTAAATGTAGATTCAGTTTTAGAAGACCCTTCAACCGTAGTTCTCATTTCATATGCAGTCAAGATGCCATGTAGCTTATCAACAGTTAGAGTGTCTAAATCAAACATTTCTTCAACAATAGAGACTTTAGCATCAAGTCTCATGGGAAGAGATTGAAGAATATTCTGAACTACAGTTTTCTCTTCAACATTTTCACCTAGACCTCTTAAGGCGTTGACAACTTCATCAACACGTAGAAAATATGCAGCTATTTTTTCATTGTCCTTCATTCGAAGACCTTCAAAGACAGCCTTGTGAGTTTGAACCTTAGCTTTCTTGACTTTGTCATCACCTTGATATGCATTGTGTAATTTATCCCAAATTTCTTTAGCTATGGCATAGTGCACGACCTTTACAAACTCAGCTTCAGTTAGACCACACAAGATTGCATTCATGGCCTTGGCATTATTTTCAAATTCTTTCTTATCATCAACATCTACAGGAGGAGTAGCAGGAATTTTATAGCCATTTACGAGACTTGGGTACGCATCATAGCCAAGAGACATGATGTAGGTTTTCATACGAACACTCTAGAAAGCAAAATTGTTTCCATCAAAAAGAGGGGCACGATTTGTAGCTAGACCTTATAATGTACTCATGATGGACACAAGGATCGAACTCTCAATCTTTTAAGCACGGGAAGAGAGTGACCAGCTCTGATACCAATTGAAAAATAAACAATACTGAGAGGGGGAGGGGGTGAATCAGTATTAAACGTAGACCTTTTTAAAAAAAATAAGATACAGAATTCAAGAGAGGTCACATAAAGGAAGACAAGACACACAAAATTATCTCATGGAAACCCAAGATGGGAAAAACCACGACATCAATAATCTGATGGGCAACAACCTATTGCAACTGAGAGCTACAACTCTCCTCAAACTTTCAAGATCAGGCTCCAACTTGATTTAGAAGGCAACTACCTTCCTTAAAAGAGATAGATGATTAAAACATACGTACATTCTATGTCTCCACTAGAGTATGAAGATGTTGTAGGACTACTGAGATTTAACCAGTATATTTGGAAATAAGCTCCCCCTCACTATTGGTCTTCTCTATACCTTCTCATCAATCCTGTCACTCTTCCACAGTCCCTGCCACTAGAACCAACTTCATTCTATCATCGTCAAAAAAATTTATTTCTTCAAGCCTCTTATACATACATGTTGTGTCTGCATCTTTCAACAGAGATACTTATTAACAAGTCTTCACACTTCCGATGATAAAAAATTGTAGTATTGGATACAAAATTTAATATGCTGCAACAACCCCCTATAGCTTGTATGTTGTACACGTATCTCTCATAAAGAATCAATATGAGCCACACTCAGTATGCTTGAGATAGTTAACGTTGCTATGTTTTTATGAGCTCTTTGTATCTCTCCTTTGGAACTCTTTTTCATATGACTGTTGTGTCTATTTCAAAAATATGACTTATGGCATGCTCTAAGTTATTGCATAGGAAGCCCCGTTAGCCGCTCTTGTTGTGTTTTTGGATACTCACTGCTCACTATTTTTTTTTTGGTTCACTTCAGAATGCTAACCTCTACATACAGATGGACTCCACACACTTGATATGTGACCACCATTTTTCTTGTGCGACTTTTTTTTAGCTATTGTTAATTAGTTTTTATGTGTGGCCAACACACAATGATAGTTGGAATGCCTATTCCGTTGCCTCTTTTTCTATCTTGACACATAAAATGAGAGCTACACCTATTTTATTATTCTATCTCTATCGAGATATTCATCCATCTCAGACAAGGACATTTTTTCCATAGTCTCCGAGCCTACTTTTTCTTCACGCGATCATCATTTTGAATTTCTGCAACTATGTGTATTGTCGTGTCTTAGAGCAGTGTATACTCATGACACTTGTCCCAATTTGTTCATTCTTTTCACCACTGCATATACTATTGAATCGACTTGCCAAAAATAGAACTAAAAATGCCTCTGCTGAATTCAACCAAGAGACCAAACAAAGACGTCTCTGCAACCTTTGACAGTTGTCGCATGAAAGCTAATCATTCAAGTTTTATTTTTAACCGACTGGGCCATATAACCGGTTGGGCCATATAAAGATATATGAATGGGAATATTTGATTTGGCAGTTACAATTGCTGGAAGAAAAATAACTCTCGTGCACATACATGCCAGTTGGAGATAGAATGATCGGCAGGATAGCAGGCCAAGTGCAGTCGACAAATTGTCACCACACATGATAGTTACATAATTTCAGTGCATAAGGGATAGGAGATGACGGGGCAACAACTCGATCAAGGCTTGAAATGTAGAACATCCTCCTTACACGCCATGTGTCACCGAATAAACTCAGCACTTTGCAAACAAACAAGGAATATATGACGTAGAGATACAATCGAACAAGAATCAATGATAGAAACCTCAACACCTTCAAAAAAAATTTCATCCAAATTATCTGATTACAATTTTTTGCTGCTGCTACATACTCTTCTTCTGCTATGCTCTGTGAAATACAGTTTTACTTCTTGCTTAGCCAAGAAACCAATCTTCCTCCAAGGAAAAATGCTCCACCACTTGTACTATTTTTGTCATCAACACTACCTCCCCAATCTGCATCTGTATATGCACATAGGGTAAAGTCATCATATTTTTCATAACACAATCCATATTCAATTGTGCCTCTTAAGTACCTCAGTATCCTTTTTACTCCTGCATAATGTGATTCTCTGGGATCAGCTTGAAATCTTGCAACAATTCCAACCACATGTGATATGTTTGGTCTTGTATGAGTTAAATATTGCAATCCTCCAATCATAGATATGTACTTCTTCTATTCAACTATAGGAGTCCCATCTGTGCTAGATAACTTGTGTCCAGTTACAATAGGTGTTCCAACTAGCTTACAGTTCTCCATTCCAAATCTCTTCAATAAGTCATTCAAGTACTTTGTTTGACATAAGAAGATACCATCACTGTTCTGTGTTATCTACAATCCTAAAAAATATTTCATCTCACCAATCATACTCATTTCAAATCTAGTCTTCATTTCATCTGCAAATTTATCACTAGCTTCATCTTCTCCTCCAAAGATAATATCATCAACAAAAATAACTACAACCAACAAACCATTTTCAATTTCTTTTGTGTACAAGTTGTTGTCTATTGTGCCTTTAGTAAATCCTAATTTTATCAAATACTTATCTAGTCTTGCATACAAGGTTCTAGGTGCTTGTTTAAGTCCATATAAAGCTTTCTTTAGTTTACATACCATGTCTCCTTTATGAGTTAAGGGAAAACCTTCAGATTGCTCAATGTAAACTTCTTCTTCTAACTCTTTGTTCAGAAATGCTGACTTCACATCCATCTGATACACTTTAAATTTCTTATAAGCAGCATAAGCCAAAAACATTCTTACTGCTTCAATTATTGCTACAGGTGCAAAAGTTTCTTCATAGTCAATTCCTTCTTGCTACGAGTATCCTTTACATACCAATCTTTCTTTATTCCTTACAACTTCTCCTTGTTCATTCATCTTGTTCCTAAATACCCATTTAGTTCCTATAACATTCTTATCTTTAGGTCTAGGGACCAATTCACAAGTCTTGGTCTTTTCAATTTGATCTAGTTCTTCCTTCATAGCTTTAATCCAATGTTCATCTTCACAGGCTTCACTAGTAGATTTAGGTTCATTTGAGAAATTAAACACAATTTTTCTTGCATCTTATTTTATGTTAGAATTCCTCTGTCTAAGCTTCCAATAATCTGCTCAACAGGATGATTTCTTGATAGATTCTTGTTAGGTGTCACTGTCTGAGTTCTTGCTTCAGCTGTAGGTTCTTCTACGATTTCCTCAATGTAGCTTTCATTCTGCAAATCAGTGTCAGTTTCATATAATAATTGAACATTCTCTAGATTAGTTCTAGGATGAGTTCCTTCATCTGATTCATAATCAAGCATTCTCTCTTGAATTTTGAACTTTTCATCAACTTTAACATTTGCGCTCTCAACAATAGTTTTGGTTCTTTTATTGAAACATATATAAGCTTTTCTCTTCAATGAATAACCAAGAAATATACCTTCATCACTTCTAGGATCAAACTTTCCAATGTCATCATCTCTCTTAATATAACATTTACTTCCAAAAATTCTGAAATACTTAACTGATGGTGCATGTCCAAACCATAGTTCATAAGGTGTCTTGTCTGTGTCTGCTCTAATCTATACTCTGTTCATTGATTATACTTATGTGTTCACTGCTTCTCTCCAGAATATCTTCGCCAAATCATTTTCAAATAGCATGGCTCTTGCTGCTTTAGTTACAGACCTATTTCTTCTTTCTGCAATACCATTTTGTTTAGGTGTTCTAGGGGCTAAAAACTATCTCTTAATACCATTCACTTTACAAAAAGTGTTAAATTATTTTGAAGTAAATTCTCCACCTCTATTTGATCTCAAACATTTAATCTTCATTGCAGATTCATTCTCAACTTTGTTCTTAATTACTCTAAACTTATCAAATGCTTCAGAATTTTCTTTAAGAAATGTAATCCACATCATTCTTGTAAAATCATTAACAAGAATCATAAAATACCTTTCTTCATAGAATCCTCTAGTCCTTGTGGGACCGCTTAAATTTGTATGAACAATTTCCAACTTCTTTGCTATTGTAAACTTCTTTCTTGGAAATTAGCTTCTTTTCTTCTTAGCCATCAGACATTCCTTGCAAATCATGTTAGTAGGTTTCATAATTTTAGGCAAATCTCTTACTGCAAGTGTAGTACTCACTTTCACAATATTATCAAAGTTTATATGACAAAATATTCTGTGTCATAACCAAATGTCATCAATCTTAGTAATCAAGCATGTCATCTCAGTAGGATTCAACTGAAATACATTACCTCTGGTTCTTGATCTAGTACCAATCAAATTATCATCCTTGTCTTTGATTAGACAAGTTTTCTTAGTAAATCAAACTTGATATCCCTTATCAACTAGCTATCCAACACTCAAAAGATTATGTTTCAATCCATCCATAAAGTAAACATCATCAATGTTAGTCTTTTCATCAAAAGTAATAGATCCTATACCTTTTCTCAAACAAGGTGCATTGTTTCCAACTCTAACAATTCCTCCATCATAATTGTTAAACTTTATGAATTTCTTCATGTCTCTAGTCATATGATGTGAACAACCACTGTCTATAATCCAATCAGTTTTCTTTTCTACTTGACAAACTAAAGCTTTTTCTTCCTTAACTTTTGTTTCGGGATTTTCTTCTTTTATTGCTACAAATCCTATATCATCATTCTCATTATCACTTTCACTTAGAGATTTCTCCATACTAGCTTCAAATTCTTCATCATTATCATAATAACATTCTTTAGATCTTCTAGGTTTAAAGTTCTTTCTATACTTCTTTACTCTCTTAGGAAATTTAGATGCAAAATGACCATATTCTTGACATGTCCAACATTTAAAACAAATATACCGTCTGGTTCTCTTTTCACAAGCAAGGCAATTCCTTCTTCAATCTTCCTGTCTTCTTCATTCCTAGATTTGCCACTACTAGCATAGTCTCCGCTTACACTAATGCTTCTTGACAAAGTAGGACGAATACTAAGTGCGCTAAATGTTGTCTCCATTCTAGGTAGATCTCCTGATTGTCTCAAGTTCATCTCTGCTGCTTCTAATCTTCCAAGAAGAGTTTCTCTGGTGAAATTCTCAGTACAAGGTATAACTTTCTCAATCATCTGTGTTGTCTGCTTAAATGCAAGAGTCAATGTCCTCAAAATTTTCCATATCACTTCATTCTCTTTCTTGATTCCTTCACAAGACTTTATACTTGCAACAATTTTTGACATTCTACCAATATAGCTTCTAATAGATTCATCTTCCATCATTATTATATCTTCAAATGCACATTTCCAATTATGTAATCTAACTTTCTTTGCATGTTCATCACCTTCAAAAGTAGATTGTAAAGCTAACCTAATTTCATGAGATGTTTTTAGATATTTTACCTAACTGTACTCATTTTTCGGAAGGGTAGACAAGAGTGCTTCTCTGGCAAGGATATTACACATGAATAGATCTCTCTCCTCATTAGTATATTCTTCAATTTTGTCTTCATCAATGATAGTCTTCTTTTTCTTTGTGATTAACCAATATCCTGGTCCTAAACAAAGTAAATGTGTCTTCATCTTTTTTTTCCAACTGTCAAAATTCACTCCATCAAACTTGGGGCTTTCTTTCCTGAAATGACTCACCATGGATCTCCTCAAGTTGTTAAACTTTTCCTTGAAGAACCTAGTTCTGATACCAATTGTTAGAAAGTAAAGTCCACCAAGATAATTAGGAGGGGGGGGGGGGGGGGGGGGGTGAATCAGTTATCATATAAATACAACTTTTATCACCTTTAACAAATTTTAACCATGTAAGCAATGTGATTAACAACCATAGAAAGATATACATACACAACAACACAATAACACAAGATATGTTGACTAGGGAACCTCTTGATCAATTAGTAAAGTCCGGTGGGAATGATGCCCACAAAAGATGCACTAATATGAAAGTTCCTTGTGGGAGGATGGAATCTATTAGGAGTCTTATGAAAATACATTCAGTACATATCAGTCCTTGTTCGGAGACTTTGAATCCCTACTAAAAGATTCTAACCTTGTTAGGAGTTATGGAAGACAAAAGGACCCACTGTCCAAATAGATTCAAGGGAAAGATCACTAAACACACTGTCAAAATGATCTTTTTATTACTCAATAGAATAATACCAAAATATTACTGATCTCAACAACTTATCACTTCTCCTCTGACTGTACCAAACCACACCAACTGCTTCATCAGATCTCTATACTTCGCATATCCTCTTACAACAAGTATTGCACAATTCCACAATTTACTTTCATAATCTTACATAACCTTTATTACAATAAGGAAAACATTCCTTCCTATATACCACACTCAAATAATTACAAATGAGTTGGCATACAAATTACAAAATAAAATCTTCCACAGGTTACACAAAATTGCACAATTACATAAAATTGTTGGCTTCTAATTAACATAATTCTTTACTCATATGACCTCTGACCTTGCTGTCACATCCACATCATAGTTATCATGTCTTCATCATCTATACAACGTCGCATGCTCAAATTCTATCCTGATTAGGAGATATCATCTAATTTCCACAAATCGCTACTCAAGAACACTACCCGAATACTGCTTCCACTGAATTACACATAACTATCATGAGTAAATGAATTTCTGTATGTATTTTTAACCATGATCTTATAAAACATCATACATTAAATCCTCAATTTCACATAGCTTGATCTTCAATATCCCACCTGCGCTAATACAAACACTGTCTGCTTCTCTGCTAATCTTAAGTAGATCAATGTGTTGACATCAATGACAATCACAGTCATGAATGCAACAAAAACTACTATAGAATGACTGTGAATACTCCCCCATAGGATATATTCAATATTCATTCCTAACAGGGATAGATACATTCATTCATATAAAATTATCAATCAATTGTCAATTCTCTATTCAAAATCACTTCACAAAAATAGAGATGAAATTTGTTGGATTCAATTACTTTCATAAAAAGAGAAAAAAAAATACAAAATACTTCATAATTTGCTCTATATTATTTTATAATGTATAAAGAATAAATAATCATAATTAACATAGACCTATCACTAAACTTGTCGCTCATCCTTGTTAAGAATGGAGATGATTATTCTTTCTAACAAACATGACTTTTCTAGTCTTGAATAGAGAAACCCATCATGAAGACATGCATAGACAAGTAATGGAATCATGCAACATAATGATATTGACATTAATTATAGCTTAAGATTCCTTGCTTCAATAGTCATTTTTTGGCAGTGGAGGTCTAATGCAGCTAGTCAATCTTCCTTAGGCATAACACACATTAACTGTAATTGTTTCATATGCGGTGTTGCAAACATGCTTACTCTCTTGGCTATAGGTTCTCATTCTTCTCATTGTTTGTTGTAAATCCCTTGGTTGTGGGGACTTCCATGGATACCTATTAACTGATCTTCTGTTTCTTTTTGTTTCATGACAAGTTAGTAATTCCACAAAATACTCAACCATCACAACTCATCCTATCATTTTATCACATTTCAGTCAATAACCACATACATATGCAAATATTTATCAAAACATTATTTTTTGTACATTTATTACTTCATATTAAATTATATTTTATATCTTTTCATAAAATTGTCTTAAAGATTGGTAACTCATAGGAAATAATAGAATATAAATTGACAACTCAAGGACAATTTGAGAGCCCATCAAGTATGAAGCATCTTTCCTTGTAATTCTCAACATATTATTCACTCCATGACATACTTACTCAATACAAATCCTTACTCCCACTTTTCCAACTCAAAAAGGAGCACAAAAACAACCATTTTAATGACACCCTAAATCATAAATATTTTGAATTCTCAAGTAATTATACAAAAGGGAAGAAAATTTTATTCGAGCTCCAAGATGATTCTTGAAGGACTTCCATTTGAACAATATCTTTGTAATGGATGCATACCAATTAGGAACAAAAGGGCTAGGCTAAAGAGTCATTTAGGAAGGTGCTTAGGGGGTACATATCCTACACATTTTTGGACTCAAGTCATGCCTATGTTGCTCTTCAATATCGCTCATGGATTATTTGCAAGAAAATAAGTTATGTCCAAGCATGAGACCTTTACTTTCACTTGAGAGGAGTCTCCAAATAAAAAACCCCTATGTCAGTTGAAATTATGCTCATACAATTTTATTTTTCTTATTTTTTACATGGCATAGATTAATAGGTTGATAAGGTTCTTTAATACAAATGGAAATATGATAAGTGGATCAATTTCCATGTCCAACCCAAGGTTTGCATTAAGATGGATCTTACCCAACCCCATGCAAACAACATCAAAATTGTTAACTCCAATTTTGAATTTGATCAACAAATTAACTACCTTAATAAGTCAAATACTTATTTATATTATTATTGAGAGGGGCACACCATTCATCTCAATCTCATTCACAAAAAAAACACACCACCCTCATCTTCAAATGGTCCATACATAAAGGCCCTCAAAATTCCCTAATGCTTCTCAACCCTTACCATCAACTCATAAAATATCCCACTTCCACCTCAAATACCCTCTTCTTAGTACCATTTCATCCTTCTCACACTAATCTCCCTTTATTCACAACCCTCTATCTTATAAATATATTTTTATAGATAATGGAAGGAGGCTATATAAAAGGAAAAAGGATATATTTCCTCCCCTCAATGCCAACTAACTTAATCTCGATCCTTCTTCTCAACTAGCAAGCCCAAAGTTGGCCTAATCTTGATTTTTTATTTTATTTTTATCAAATTATTAATTTAGTGCACCTTTATGGATGGGGAATCCCTTCACAAATATTGTTATTGAAGTGTCATATTCTATCGTAGAATTTATAATGTTTACAAATCCCCTCCCAAAAGTACCATGTTAGACAATTTATTTAGAACCATTCTTATCTGATTATGCTTTGAGAAGTGAAAATTAGTGCACTCCACCTAAAAGCCACTCTAATGAAAAAAGCATCCTAGGGTAAATTTTGGCTTCATTCATATTTATTCAATTTTCCAAACCTCCACCATTATGTAGCTTTAAAATCATTCGCAATTCAAACTTTACCTAACATTTGGATAGTAGAATACTTGATCTAACTCTCAAGTTAAGTTAGACGTTAGATGCTTGAGGGAAAATATCAATAAGGCACAATTTTCATATTTTGTTGGATTATAACTTTGGGAAGATAGAATTTGTTTGTAGGAAGTGGCTATTGATTCAAAGTCTAGATCTAAATTTTGTAAAGCCAATTTCATATTCTTATAGTACATTGATGCATTTGATGTATATATTATTGGAAGAGGTATATTATTTAATGTATATATTTAATGGATTTTTTTTTTAAAATATTATAATCTTTAAATTGTAAAGGCATTAATCATCATAGGTAATATTCAATGAATGAAAACAGTGGTTACAATTAGCTAGGATTTTTCATAGTGCTAAAATTTAATGTTAATTAACATATAAACAAACAAAAATAATATATGGACAATTATTATAAATTATGTCATATAGAATCAATTATAATGGCTCAAAGGTTAGTGAAAATATATAATGTTAGATATACACAAGGAAATTTTTTAAGATTCATTAATATGTGTATCATCATAAATTGTATCCCCTTTACTATTCCATACTTAGTTTGGACCCAATTTGACAGGTGTACATGAATCATGCCTAATTGTGCTAGAATTTTGAGACTATTTTTGTAAACTTGGTGCATTTCTCTATTCCCAACCATTGTCATGACTCGTCATGCCCAGATTTGGGTGCCTAGTGCCCTTGTCTTTGCAATTTGGGCCCAATTATTTACGTGTAGAAGTCAAGTTTGCAAATGAGTCATAAGTGGTCCTAGGATACATTAATGGGTCCTAAGGGGTCCTAAGTGTCGTGAGGGGTCCTAGGATATGTGATGGGTCCTAAGGAATGGTAATTAGGGATAGAGGTACACACATACCCAATTTCAACTATATAAAGCCTAAAGCCTCTAGGATTTATAGTTTTTATCTTAAGATATAATGGACAGTTTAATGCACATTATCTAGAACCTATTGTTGATGGATAGGGTTTATGGTTGAGGGTAAAGAGTCTTGACTAGTGGTTTATACTTGACGTGAAGAGGGTTGAGGGCTTAGAGTTTCTAGATTCAAAATGTTATTTTTTTATTTTGTGTGTGATTGATGTATATAGGATTTTTATTCTAGATCTTAAATTTGTTTAGGGTTTCTATTGTAAGTTATTTTTTAGGGTTTATATTATAAGTTATTCATTTAGGGTTTCTATTGTAAGTTATTTGTTTAGAGTTTCTATTCTAAGTTATTCATTTAAGGTTTATATTTTAGGTTCCTCATTTGTTTTATTTTTTCATTATATGATGTTTGATCATAATGTATGGGGTTTCTATATTTTCATGAAGAAAAAAATAAAAACTAATTCTATATGTACAAAATACATGAAAATTTTGAATAAAATATGAAACCTATTTTTTTTACATTTAAATAGCAAAAGTAAATAAATTTCACATATACAATCTATTTTTTATATAAAAAAACAACAAAATTTACTATTAAAACAAAAAAATAAAGAAACTGGAAAAAACACAAAAAAAAATGGTCCACCTAGAGGTTGTTGGGGTTGAAAATGGAGTGGGATCACACTTAGGATTAGGGTGATGTTCCTTGAAAATGAGCCACATCCTATTAAAAAAAATTAAATACATTTTAGAAACATGACCCTAATTGCAACAAGACTTCGTTCCAAATGAGATAAGGTTTCATAGGTTTTGGTTTAGGGTCCTGTAGCACACATAACCCCAATTCATTTTTAGGCTCGAGACCAAGATCCAAAATGCTTACCCTTTCTATTTTTGCAAAGCCCATTTTACTAAGCTAGTTTTTGCAAAAATGGCTAAGAGTAAAAGTTCCCCCATAAGTAGACTAAACTTCTTGCACTTACCCACAACCAACAATATATAAATGAAAATCATCACCCAAGTACACCATACCTCCATCAAATCTCTCATATTAAAATAACCAATTTCTATTAGAGGTCAAAAGAAAAGATGCACTTAAGTAATTAACCATGCATCATTGCCTACATGAATAGCCAAAATTGCAATGAATACATCATCATCTTTCTTCTCAAATTGAGAATAAAAAATGAATTTCTTCTTTCCTTATTATTTTCTTCTTTGGACTCTTTATGAAAGTGTCCATGTCCATGCTTACTGTGATTATAGGAAACAACTATGGAATTTTAGCTTGGACATTTAGATCTCCCCTTGGACTTGGATTTTGTTAGATTAATTTATGGAAAGTTAAGTATTGAGAGGGGAGGGGTGAATCAATACTCCAAAAACTTTTAACTAACTTTTTAATCATTCACCAAATTCATAACTTTGCATATAACAACATTAAATTTATGTAAAATAATATCATGAAACACAACTCATAACACCATGATTTTGGTATCACAGAAATCCTTGGTTAGAGAAAAAAACTATGGTGGGGATGACACCCACAACACTTCACTATTGCAGTCAAAAACTTGCTCGATTAGAGCTAAAATGTTAGCTATTTCTGATAGCTTACCCTATTAAGAGTCTAAGGACTGATTAAGTCTACCTTGCTAAAGGATTTTACAACTCTAATCTAAGAGATTTACCCTATTAAAGGATTTACAATATAAGACCTATTAGGATCTACTCGGTAAAGAACTTTTACAATTCTAATTACACATTAATTAGTACATAAACTTGTATGTAATACTTGCATCGACATATGCTTTTTAGACTCAATATTCTCAATAACAATTTACCTCATATTGTACTTTACTCACAATATCAATTATGTACTTGATAACTTCAACTCTATATTACATTCACACTCTATTCTTATTGCTCTGTTACTCGGTGGATTCTCTGCTCATCACCTTCATAATTATCTATGAATGATCATCACCTGCTCTCTGCAATTTCTCCTTCACATCACTTACTGATCTTTACATTCCAATCCATTTTATACTCAATTCTAGAAGTAGTGGAAACAATCTAGAATCTTCTCCTTAAGTGGTGCTAGCATTGATTACATCTCTCATGCATATATTACATTTAATTTTCATTGGCAGATCTCACCTTGTAATCAAACATAATCATCATGTTTAAATCTCCAATGCTTCAACAAACAATCTCCTCGAGATTTAAAAACTATTTTCTGCTTGGTGTCCAGATTCAATGTATCTGTAGATTCTTCTTATGTCAGCTTGTGATGCTTGGTAATACATTTTTCTTTTGCTCAGTAACATGTATGTTCTCTCGGATCAGTAATTATTGTAACTTGGTACTTCTCGGTGCTCGATCTTCCTTGCTTGGTGTTTGTTCCTTATTCCTTTAACTGAAATTACCTTTCCTTTACATCTCTTTACCGACTAGCTTATTTTCTTTACCAACTTGACTATCCTTGTTTATCGAATGACTTTGACAATCAATATGAATTAATCAAAACTAATGACAACAAAATAACTCTATAGGAGTATCAATGTCCCCCTTTGGAATTAGTTTGGTATTTTTGTTAAAAACTTCAAAGTCATAAAAATTTTGTGTTCTTAGCAAAATTTGACCATGTGTACACTCCTTGGTAAAACTCCTTATATCTCCATTATCCAGTTACTCAAAATTCATTACTCTTTACTTATTACTCCCCCTATAGTAATAATTCCTATATACATAATACTCCATCTCCTTTACGTATAGAATTATCCTTTCACAATACTATATATCATCCTTTTACCATAACACTCTATTATCCCCCTTATGACTATACAATATTATCCCCCTTTTTTTTAACAAAAATGCCAAAAACAATTACTTACTATTTATCCAGTGGAGGGATCTTGTCATAAATCGATTTATACCTCTCATGTGTATCTTTTAGTGATGCCTTTTCAATTTTTGTATTACAAAATCATGATCTCGCAGGCTCGGGATCGACGAGATCACCCTTGGGACCTATGGGATCGTGATCCCACAAGAAATGCTAGGGTTTGGGGGGGTCAAGGAAGGGGTGTGGGAATTTTTGGCTAGAACACCAATTTGGGGGGGGGGGGGGGGGTTTAGGGATTTCTCGTAGGAATGCGATCCCGTGAAGGATTTTTAGCAGGATCACAATCTTGGAACAAAAGATAGATGGGAGGGGGAGCTTATGCAATTTTGCTAAGGATCATCGGGTATGGGAAGAGTCATTGTGTGAATGCATTCCAATGGAAATATAGGTAGAATTAGGTTATTTGATTCCTCGGATGTGGGATCATGAGAACTGGTAGTTTTGCAGGAACATGGGTTAAAGCTGAGAGATCATGGGAATGGAGCTTAAAAAGAAATTTTAGGAAGGGACATGGAAGGTGAATGAAGGGTTAGGGTTTATGGGCTAGAATTTGGTAGGAAAGGAAATTGACATAGATGAATTGGATTCGTTACAGTGGTCCATGGACCAACTGACATCAAGGGAGAGACATGATGTTGTGTTGTGGGTAACAAATCCATTTACACCCGCTGACTAAGCATAGGTCGATGCCATAGGATTATGATACTTGGCACGGATACCCCATAGGTGGACGTATATGGTGATGGTCACTGCACTATTTGAGAGATGGCATTCAGAGACAACAAGCTTCCATCTACCGACAAGGGAGATGATGGTGACTCTAGAGGATGTGTACCAAATATTTTGCCTTCTGATTTGGAGGACCGAGATCATAGCAGGGGACACTACCCAACAACATGCATTTATAATGTTGGTGGGGCCTAATGTGGTTCTGATGTTACGCCATGGACAATTATCATTAGCTCATCATTTGGGGGCAACGTCGATAGCGCACCAAGTATACTTCTATGTGTACAGTTTAGTCTCGGAGTATATTGCCCCTGACACATGAGGGATGAGTGTTCTATTAGCACTGATCCCAGTGATCCTGAGGATCATGGACATCGAGGTTCCTGCTACATGGGGAACTCTCATGCTAGTAGAGCTATACAGAGACCTTCACCAGATAGTCTACCATAGTGGGGAGGTAGGGGAGGAGCATAAGTTTTGGTATTTTGCTCCAATACGGGGCTAGGAGCACATTGTAGTGTTGATGCATGTAGGGAGGAGAGATAGGTAGGCTAATCAATCAGTGGTATAGAGCTAGGGAGAGTCACTGATGTATCACAATGTAGGTGATACAAACTATTGGAGGGAGGTGTTGGATGGCATCGAGATGGGATTACGTAGAGACCATATACGAGGTTGGTGCCATGGCCAAAGGACTAGGCACAACTACCATATGTCATGACCCCGATATATCTGACAAGGTGATTAGAGTACATCGTCAAGAAGTACTAGCCATAGTGGGTCGCTAGATAGTTTAGATTTACATAGGAAATACCAAATGCAAAGCATTGGTACCAACGTGTGACTTGAGAGAGGCGCTCAAAATTTTGGGTTCACTAGACAGGTAGGGGGTGATCACTGCGTGGAGGGCCATTCAGGTCATCCACAGGTATCAGGTAGGAGGAGAGGTGGATGCATGAAGTATGGTGGAGTACCAAGCCTAGTTTAGGAGGCCACGAGTAGTAGGGAGGATGAGGTTGTCTCTAGAGGTGGAGATGATCAAGGTGAAAATGACCCAGGTGGCTAGGGGGAGATGGTGAGGAGTCATGGCAGTGCCCTGAGGGAGGAGAGGAGCAGTCATGCAGTACGAGGGAGGCTAACCCCAAGGAGAGTAGGTAGGAGGGATGGGCGAGATGGGGGAGGAGAGGATATGGATGTGGATGGGAGAGACAAAGGAGGAGGAGATGAAGGGGGGATGAGATGGAGGAGGGGAATGAGATAGAGGTGGAGACATAGGGGTAGGTAGAGGAGACGAAGGGGATAGGGGAGGGCAAGTACCATAGGGCCCATCACCAAGATCAACACCAGGAGGTGCCCCAGGGGTATGATCATCTATAGGTGAGGGAGGGCTAGATTTGGTAGCACAACTAGCATCCTCACATACCACACATGCCATGATGAGCTAGATACCACAAGACGTGCAAGGACAGAGACACTCTCATTACTCAATTAGCACATGCATTCCGGGATAGTCTAGAGACTATTGATGAGTGAGAGTAGATGCGAACGGAGAGGGATGGACTGTAGGCTGAGAGGGATAGGTTGTAAGGGAAGAGGGATGGACTGAAGGTAGATAGAGACATGCTACAAGGGGAGAGGGATTTATTGCTGTAATAGTTAGTCGTGGCACAGGCTGGGGGAGGAGGGAGTGTGGTAGGGGCATTCTAGGAGGTGATGAGAGTGTAGAGGGAGGTTGTAGACCTTAGAGAGCAGGTTGGGTGGTATAGAGATATGTACCACACCTCTAGTCCACAGGATAGGATTATGCATTACAGGCAGGCTAACTGATCAAGGGCTATTGGCACATGGACTGGGATGGGGGAAGGGAGAAGCCAAAGGATAGGGGGAGAAGTTTTGGGGCTGGGGTATTGCATAGGATAGGTTGGGAGAGCTACCATCTCGGTCACACATAGAGCTAGCAGCAGTCAGCCAATGGCTCACTACAAATGGTAGAGGCAGAGAGATCAGGGGTTGGGATGGATGTGGATGGCAGGGGACATGATAAGGAGGTGAAAGGGCCATCACATGTGCAGGATAGTAGTATACACAACATAGTGGAGAGACCAAAACCTAGGGTGATGTAGATAGAGATGTCATTCGTACTGCCACAGGATCCCTCGCAGGTTTCTCCAGCCTTAGATGTCGAGATGGACCCTCCCACAGGAGATACAGATAGGCAGTGATATGTTGCATTATTTTTGACATGTTGTATATATATGATGTATATTATTTTTTAGGGCATTGTGCCAGAGATGTATATTTATTCTTTTGATGGACACTTATGAGACATTCATTCATTGATGTGGGACATTCTTTTACTCTTTTTACAATATATATATATATATATATATATATATATATATATATATATATATATATATATATATATATATATATATATATATATATATATATATATATATATATATATATATATATATATATATATATATATATATATATATATATATATATATATATATATATATATATATATATATATATATATATGACATGTGTGATGTAGGATGTGATGGTTTTTTAGATGGTTATGATATGTGACTGACACACTTATGATCTAGGATGTGCTTATGTATGTTTCTTGATATCTATGTGATGTGTGTGATTTGTGGTTTATGCAGAATGCAGCTATTGACGTTTTATGATTGCAGGGTGGATATGATGTGTGTGTGTGTGGTTTATGTTTGAATGTTTACACGTGATGGATGCATGATCTATTTATGATGTTTATGATGTTTATTTATGTATGGATGTATGATCTAGTTTACCATGTCTTAACAATGCAAGATACAAAAAATGACCTAACAATACAAGATAATGAAATGAATGCAAACTAAATGACTTATTAATGCAAGATAAGATGAATGCAAACTACATGATCTAATAAGGAAAACTTAATTAATTAATGCAAATGATTGTAACAATGCAAGATAATAAATGCTTTAAAATGACCTAACATGAAATGATTATAGGATGATTTACCAATGAAAACTTAGTTAAAATTATCTTAAAAGATGCAAACTAATTAAATGATAATGCAATTAAAAGGATTTTTAAAATGTAACTAAAATGACTTAGATAATGCAACTAAATGATTTAATGGTGCAAGATTAAACCGATTTAACAAATGAATGTAAACTTAAATGATTTTGGAATGCAACTTAAGATGGCTTAGATAATAATGCAACTAAATGATTTAATGGTGCAAGATTAAAATGATTTAATAAATGAATGTAAACTTAAATGATTTTGGAATGCA
This sequence comes from Chamaecyparis obtusa, assembly GCA_027943335.1. Lineage (NCBI taxonomy): Eukaryota > Viridiplantae > Streptophyta > Pinopsida > Cupressales > Cupressaceae > Chamaecyparis > Chamaecyparis obtusa. The sequence continues at coordinate 1,229,116 of BSBK01002409.1, forward strand.
ACTTAAGATGGCTTAGATAAAAATGCAACTAAATGATTTAATGGTGCAAGATTAAAATGATTTAACAAATGAATGTAAAGTTAAATGATTTTGGAATGCAAATTAAGATTTATTAGATAATAATACAACTATATGATTTAATGGTGCAACTAAATTTTTGTAATAATGTAATTAAAATGCAACAAAAATGATAAGGCAATTAAAATGCAAACAAAATTGATAATGCAAAAATGTAGCTAAAATGATAATTATAATGCAACTAAGATAAAAATGATTATATGTAAGCTAAATGAACTTGAATGAGAATGATGAAGTGATTTAAATGCTACTAAAATGAGAATGTTGATGCAACTAAAATGATTATGATTTAATGCAAGCAAAATGACTGGGATTTAATGAGGCAAGATGGAAATGGAGACGATGTAGTGAAAGCTAGTGGAAATGAACTTATTCAATGCAAGTGTGATTAACGACTTACCTAAAAATGAACACTTAGGATGAACTAAATGAATGTGAAACTAATATGGAATGCAATTAAAATGAGGTAGCTAAAAGAGAATGCAACTTAAAATGAACACAAATGATGAATGAATACAAGTGATGGTGGATGAAAATGAAAGTGAATGTAAGTGAGAGATGAGTATCAATGCAGGGGGGTGGTATACACAACATATCACAACCTGACTGAATCCTTGTTGTGAGAGGCTAAATAGGATGGGGAGGGGGGAAATTTTGCACAATCAAAATCCATGGTTTAGGGATTAGGATGAGATTAGTGTGTTATTTCAGGTTTGCATCAAGATGAGGGATTTCTTGTAGAGAGAGGATGGATGTTGGAGGTGAGTGCATGGATGATGATTTGGAGAAATGAGCATTCTTGTTTGGGAATTTTGGATGCTTTTTAGGTTTCTTTGGATTCATGATGTGATTTTAGCTAGGAATTGACGGGAGGATTTTTCTTGAAGCTTGAGCATGTGGTATTCTGGGATGGAATACCACCATGTAATTTTGAGCACTTGGTTTGATGTAGATACATTAGAGACCTACCAAGGTTACTAGGAACTCAAGGCCTTGTAACCAGTGTTGCATAGGATTGGCATAATAACACACAAGAGTTGACCTAGCATGGCACATGGACATAGGAGGATTCACGGTAGAAATGATGTTGGAGAACCATCATACAAATGATATTTCCCAAGTGCACCATGTAACCTGAAAGGGTTTTATGTGGGATGTGCAAGGGTCACACCTGACTGAGTCACATGCAAAAAGTGAAAAGATCAAAAACCTTGCCTTGGATTGCCCCCATTTGTAGCAAACCATGCTATAAAGGATCATGGAAACTTGGAGGAGAGGAACAATGAGAATCTTTGAAAGATTATCAAGAACCAAAGAAGACAAATCAAAATGTGAGAAAAATCCAAAAGATGCCCTTTTTCAAAAGAGATCAATGAACTAAAAGATGGTGGGATTAGGTCGGACATGAGGAAGTTGGGTGCATCCTACAAGGACCTATTTGGTGGGATTGGCTGCAAATTGGGTCTTGATGGTAAAAGATGGCTTTAGGATAACCACATAACTGAGATTTTGTGTTGGGGTACTTTCTGAGGTACGAGATTTGATAGGGCAATGCAATTGACCATACTTCTATGAGACAGGCGAAGATATGTACAATGAGACCTGACAATATAGTACAATCAAGGGTCAAGATGATATATACAATGGGTATAAATACAAAATCTCAAACATTAGGATAGGGAAACAAGTGACAATTATATACAAAGCTCAAGATTCAAGGATAGAATGTACTTTATAATCAATATATATAGGAAGCTCATGACACTAGATAGTAATTCAACTTCTCGATGTGAAGATTAGAACACCCCAAGAATAATGATTCATGAAAGAGGTTTTGGTGGGGAGATAGTGGGTGGATGCACGTTTTATGATGGAACAAGATTTTGATAGATAATGATACGACCCACTATGTATGACACCTGTTTCTAGGTTTTCACCAACATACTTTCCCAAGGTGCTTGATTGCCAAGTTTTCACCATTGGACGAATATTTCTCCTTGATTTTTTCATTTTTTGATCTTTTTGATGATTTTTTTGTATTTTTATGATGTTTTTGTTATCATCAAGATGACTGTTTACCAGGTTTTCACCAAGACAATAATTTTTTTAGGATATTTTACACTTTTTATGGTTTTTTCAGATACATAGGAGATAGCTCAGGCATAGAACTTCTTCAAATGGATGATATTGATGGGATCATTCAAAGGCTCCCCCTTGAGTGTGGACAATTGGTAATCTCCTAAGACAAAATAGGTTGTGACAATATAGGGACCCAACCGAGTAAGTTTAAATTTGCCTTTTTTTCCTTGATCTACTTGTACTTTTTGATTTTCCTTAAGGAGCATGTCGCCATTCTTGGAATCAACTCAGGTGGACCTTTTAATTATAGCTTCTCTTAAGCTATTTCTGGTACACAATTATGTGATCATATTCTTGCTATCTTTTCTTTTCTAATAGGTCTAGTTGGGTGACATGTACCATATGATACTCTTCATCAATGATATAGTTTTTCAGGGACATGCACAATGAAGGAAACTCAACCTTAATTAGTGATAGCCTTAGCTTGGTCATTCCCTTGGCGAAAATATGGGCTGGAGAAGTAGTGATGGATGTGGAATCTATCACATAGATCTTTCATGTGTTAGTTTTCAAATGGCATGCCATGATCTATGAAGATGGTGGAGGGGATGTCGTAGCGGTAGATGATGTGGTAGATGATAAACTTGGATATCTAGATACTAGTAGTAAGGGTGAGAGAAATTGATTTAACCCCTTTTGTGAAGTATTTAGTGGTTGTAATGATATATTTGTGTCCATTTGAGGAGAGGGGGTTATCTTACCAATGAGGTCAAAGCCCCAACATGAGAAGGGCCAAGGTGGTGAGATTGGATGCAGGTCTTGTGCTGGGGCATCAAACAAATTTGTATGATGCTGACATGGTAGGAATTTTTGTACGAGCTCACAAGCATCATGTTCCACTATTGGCCAATAGTACCCCACTCTAAGAATTTTCTTTTCTAAGACCATGCCACTCGTGTGGGCACAATAGATTCTAGCATGGACCTCTTGTAAATCTATGGCGGCCTCATTAGAATCTAAACACTGAGAGAGGATGTTATGATATCCATGATGATATAAGGTGTTAGCTATGAGAGTGTAGCGGGAAGCTCTATCGATGAGGTTTTGGTGCTGGGTGTTTGTGATGTGAGGGGATATGGTACCATTTTTTAGATAAGAATGAATGTCATGGTACCATGGGGAATGGGGACCAACCAAAATGCACACCATTTATGAATTGACATTCTCATAAGCAAGCATGTGTGGCTCATGGACTAAGAATTCGTACTACATAGAATCTTGAGGGATCTCTAGTAAGGACCTGATGGTTGTCATTGTATCTACAGTTTTGTTTTGTAGCCTGGGTACTTGCATGAACTGCAGATTGAGGAATGATTCTTTCATCTTGTCCACTAATTTCTTCTATGGTAACAACTTATCATCCTTAGTTTGGAATTCATCTAGGACCTGCTTGATGACGAGTTGTGAATCTCCGGACACTTGCAAATTTGTGATATTCCATTAGATATTTGTCTTGAGGCTTGAGATGAGTGCCTCATAGTCCACAGTATTGTTGGTATAGGGGAACCCTAATTTGAATGATTTCAGGATGTATTCACCTTGGGGAGTGATGAAGAGGATTCCCGCCCCTGATCTATTTGATGTGTAGGAGCCATCAAAATACAACTTCCATGTTGGTTATTCTTTGATCATGCATATATTTTCATCAGGGAATTATATTGCCAAAGGATACACATCTACCAAGGGTGCCTCAACTAGTTGATCTTCAATGACCTGCCCCTTTATTTCCTTCCTGTCTACATACATGATGTAAAATTCACTTAGGAGCATGACCCATTTTGTCATTCAGCCTGTAAGTGTTATCCATGAAAGCATGTACTTGAGAGGATCCACTTTGGAAATTATCTTTATGCTATGGATGAGAATGTAATACCAAATATTTTGAGTGGAAACAACCACAGCAAGACATGCCTTCTCCATGGGTGAATAATTCAACTCAGCCAACGAGTGTGCAACTGATGTAGTAGATGGATCGTTCTTTACCATTATCATCAAGCTAGGCCAATAGTGCCCCCAAAGCTATAGTGGTTGATGAAATGTAAAAGATGAGAGGGCATCTTGGCATTGGTGGCATAAGGATAGGCGATTTGGCCAAGTATTCCTTGATTTTCTTGAAGCTTCATTGACATATTGGGTCCCACTCGAAACGGGTACCCTTGCAAAGCAAATGTGTGAATAGTTGACATTTGTCAGCAAGTTGTGATATGAATCTAAAGATGGACTGTAGTTTTCCTTGCAGGATCCTTAGCTACTTGAGTGTTCGGGGAGGAGGCATGTCAATTATCGATTTAACTTTTTTACTGTCAATCTTGATGCCTCTCCATGATACAAAGAACCCTAGTAGCTTACTTGACGTTATCCCGAAGATGCATTTCTTTGAGTTGAGCTTTAACCCATAATGGTGCAGATGATCAAACACACACTCAAGAATGTTGAGGTGTTCCAACCATCTCTTAGATTTTTCTAGAATGTCATCCATGTAGTCTTTGAGTATCTTGTGTATCATGTTGTGGAATATGGTCACTATTTCTTTTCGATAGGTAGCTCTTGCATTATTTAAACTAAACGACATCATGTTATAAAAGAAGGTACCCCACAGGGTTGTAAACATGGTCTTATGTTGATCTTCTTCTGCTATGGGAATCTAATTGTACCCTAAGAATCTATCTGTGAGTGACATCTCATAACCAACTGTGAGATCGATGATCATATCTATGTTCGATAGGGGGAAATCATCTTTTGGGCTTGCTTTGTTAAGATCTCTGAAGTCCGTGCAGATCCTTATTTCCCTTGATGGATTAGAAATGGGTACCATGTTAGAGATCCATTCCAAATAATCAATGGCTTGGATGATCTTTTCTTGCAAGATTTTTTCAAGTTCTCTTTGACCAATAGGGCTACCTTGGGGTGCATTTTAGGATGCTTATGTTTGACTGGTTTGGTGCTTGGGTCCACTGTAAGATGATGGAAAACTAGGTTAGGATCTAATCCAAACATGTGAGCATATGACCATGCAAAATTTACTGTATCCTCTTGGAGAAGTGAAGTGAAATTCACTTCCTCACCCTTTGATAGTGATGCTGCAATATATGTTATTCTTGGATATTCCTTAATTCCTAGGTTGACGGGCTTGGTGTCTTCAATGAGTATAGAAGATTATTTTGGTTTGTAATCATGGATAGGGGAAGAGGCAAGTCTTCATCTTCTATCACCTCAAAGAGGTTTTCACTAGAAGATACGCCCTTTGTTTTTACTTTTTTGGAGTCAGAAAGTGCCCTAGAGGGGTTTTCACAAGAAGACTTATTCTTTTATTTTTCATTTTAGTTTTGCGTCTAAAGAATTCCTCTTCCCCAAAGTATCCCGAGGGGTATAGCTTGTAGACATGCATTGAATCATGCCCCCATTCTTGAAGTTATTATTTCATGCCCATGAATCTTAGGAGAAAATCCTCAATTTGAAACTCATCGATATGTGCAATGCTTGGTTGGTCCCAGTCTACGAGTTCATGATAGATTAGGGGGAGGTCGATGAGGTTGATGGCTAGTTTGTGGAGGAAAATTTTTCCCAGGAAGGTTTCATCCTTGAATATATCATCATAAGATTTCTTTACTTCCTTTTCAAGGATGTCTTCGATTTCCATGATTTTGTCTTGGATATTTAGGAGGGTAATGTTGAGCACATTGGTGCCCCTAGTTGTGGTATTACGGCCTTGTATGTGTAGGCAAGTGGTGTTAAATCCAAGGCCTTGGTGTCTTGGGTTTTGTGAGGCTTCTAGTGTACCTTTCATGCCACCTTCTTTGGGTCCTAGACCTCTACCTTGATAGTTCCATTATTCTATAGCCCACTTGTGAGACAAGGGTTATTTACCCTTGAAGTACCTAAGAATTTTAGTGTCATGAGGTGGGGGATATTTTTACCGCCATCTTTTGATATCAAGATCCATTTCTTGATTGTTTAGAATGCCATGTGACAGGAATGTGGATGATCCTATTTTTTACTTCAGGCTCCTCTTGTGGGAGCGTGCTTTGATGACATGGGTGCCCTTGGGTATGTGGATCAAGTGGCAAGTCCCCTATTGTGAATGCATTAGTTAAGTTGTACTCATCGCAACCCTTATTGTTGATCTTGATAGTGGAAATTACAAAGGCAAGAATTTTCTCTGGATCGCAATGGGATCAGGATGAACTGTCAATGAAAGTGTCAACATCGATCCTAGGACAATGGGTGTAATGGGGGAATGATGCTTCCAAAGAATGATAGTATGCAAAGGGTTGGGGATCAACATGGATGGTGATTTTAATGCCTTGATGCAAAAATTTGATGTGTTGATGATAAGTGAATGGAACAACTTTAATGGAATGAATCCAAGGTCAATCGAGGAGGATGTTGTAGGGAAGATCAAGATCGACAACATGGAACATGGTTTCTTGAATTTTCAGACCTAGCTTGATGGGAAATAAAATGGTACCTTCTAAGGTATGCTCCAAATTATCATAGGCCTTGATGGTGATGACCTAATGTGATATGTTGGTCTCTATGTATCCTACTTGTTTGATGAATTTTCAATGTACACAAGTTGAGGGCCGAACCATTATCTATCATGACCTGCTTGACTACAAAGTCATTTACCATGGCGATGATGCAACGTGGGAGATTGTGGTCGGGTTCAACATATGGCATGTCAGAGGGTTTGAATGAGAAAGCACAAGATGCAGATAGTGTTAATGTTTTTGGGGACACGTGCCTCTTGGATGGATTTGTTAAGGATTTCTTGGTGGATGGGAAAGGTGTGGAGAAGGTCAAGGATGGAGATTTGGGAAGGGTATCCCCAAGGTGTTCCAAGTTGTTATATCATGCATTGGATGTGGAATCTATATTAGCACCGGTAACAAATGTTCTACCCCTACGAGTGGTGACTACACACTGACTATCTACACCTTTGACATGAATGACATTGATAGCGGGTTCAACTTGGGAGATGCATCCAAAAAAATTATCGTAATTGATATAGGCGGTCATGTAGTCTTTTCTATCAACATGGTCACCTTGCTTGCCTTTTCCTTGGTTATGGGGTGGTGGGTTATCATTGGTTGCGTTCTTGCTGGAATTGTGTCGAGGAAACACAATTTGGTAGATCTAGAAGTTTTCATTGGGTGAAGCATGGATAGGTGTATCGACTATGATCTCTTTTTTGTCTATGAGCTCCTGGATATAATGCTTGAGCTTCATGCACTTCATGGTGGCATGTCCCTTGACATGGTGATAAGTACTCATTATCCTTGTACCATGCAAGCTTTGGGGTTGACTCATCAAATGGTTAGGTCTAAGGATAAATGATCAAGTTGATGTTGGTCATTTGATGGAAGATTACATCTAGGGGTTCACCAAGAGGAGTGAACATGCACTTTTGATTATTCTAGACGCATGGCTTATTTTATCTTGGGGTGACTAAAATAGTGTTGTTTTGATCCACTTGGTTTTGAAAATGCTACATGGGTTGTTGGTAGGTTGATGTTTGTTGTTGACATGCAGGTGTAGGTGGTTTAGGACCAGCCACAACAATTCAGACATGCTTGGTATTAGTGTCCCCATTAGTGATTGCATTCTTGTTTTTATTCCAATAGCGTGGTCGGTCATTGTTGGGCCTATCTTGTTGGTTCTCCTTATAGTGCCTAATGATGTCATCATCCAAGAGGCCCTTCTCAATGTCCATCCCTTTGTCTTTGATATCTTGATATGTTTGTATGCAATTCATGCACATAAAGTGGGATAACTTCGGATGTAGGTTATCGATGAAGATTTTTGTGAGATGTTTCTCTGGCAGTTGATATGACAACCTCATAAATAGGTTTTTCCATCTTTTGAAATAGTCATCCATGCTCTCACCTCTTTTTTTCTTTGAATTGTAGAGATCCAAAAGAGACAGTTCATTCTCAATGTTATGTATGTATTGTGCCATGAACTTTTTAGACAATTCTATAAAGGTTGATGTTGATCCATAAGGTATCTTGTAGAACCACTCAATGTCAGTTCCCCCTAGGCTTTTGGGAAAGAGGTTCATGAGGAAATTGTCGTTGTAAGAAACCTCTTGGCGGGCCATATAGAATTCCTTAACATGGCTGACTGGATCTCCCTTTCCCTGGTACTTGTCAAATTGGGGCATCTCAAAATGTTTGGGGAAGGGAACTGTCATGATGGATCTATCTAAGGGGTAAAGACAAACCTCCTTGAACTTAAAGGTCTTGATTTATGTTCTAGCCCTTAGCTCCTTAAGAGCATTCTTCATCTCTTCCCATTCTGAGTTAGCAGGTGTTGGAGTGGTTACTCCCATTAGGAAGGGGTCGTATGGTGTAGGTGAATACAAATGATTTTGAGGGGGATATTAGGGGATTTAGAAAAGGGATTTCCTTGACCTATGTAGGCAGATTGGAGTTGGTTTTGTGGTGGTGGTTGGGGAAGGTATTACTATTGGAGTGTGGAGGCATATTGTTGCACGAGGTATGTTGGCATTTGTTGTTGCTAGGGAATGGGAGGATATTGTTGTTGTGTAGGGAAGTACTATTGCTATGGAGGAGGTTGGTAAAATGGTGTGGATTGTTGATGTCTTTGGCCTTGTGCTTGGCCAATGTATGTGGGGTGCATTACTACATTGCTAAGGGGTAGAATGGGTCCTTGGATGTTGGTGATAGGAGGTGGTTGTGCAAGATAATTGGAAAAGTGGGAAGAGATTTGTTGTTGTTGCGGTGGTACAACTTGATGGATTGAGGATGGCATGGTTAGATAGTTGGTGAATATGGGGATAGATGCAGTTTGAGAAGGTGGTAGTGGTGGTTGTGTTGCAAATGCGATAGTTGTTCATGAGATGATGGGATTGGAGATGTGTGATTGTGTTTGTATCCCTAGGGCATGCATCTGTGCATGAGTAAGGCTCCAAGAAGAACCTACCCTTGTAGTAGGCTAGGATGTGGGAATGGCTAGGAATGTAGATGTGATGGTGGGGATTTGTGATGTGAATGGTTGGTTTTGGGGTCCTGTAAATGGCATCCCTTTTCATGTAAAATGGTTTTTGGTCTTTTGTATTGGTGATGAAAGGTGGGAGAGACACTTGTGCATATGCAATCTGGGTGACAAGTGGAACATGTGCTTGGGTGAAGGATTGTAAGGAGGTGGACAAAGGTGTTTGTGTGGGTCCTTGAAAAGGTGGCATTGAAGTGGAGCTTTGAGTTATGAAAGGTGGAGGTACCATTTGTGTGGAACCTTGCGTGGGTGGTGGAGGTGGCACTTGTGCAGAGTTCTATGATTGAGTGGCATCTTGAGATGTCACAGGTGGAGGTGGAGGTTCCATGATGGAAAAAGGAGTGGATTGCACCATTGTTTGCACTATGGGTAAAGTGGCACTCGCTTGTAAAAGATGAGGAATAGGTGAGGCCACTTGGGTCACTTGAAGGCTAGGGTCAACAATTTGTTGGACAACAATGTGGAAGGCACTAGCGGGGATGTGTATGAGATTTGTGGGGTTGAAGGGTTGAAGTTCTAGTAGAATGTGAGTACCCTCGTGCACATAGTTAGCCAAGATGGTGAGATGATTTTAGGCTATAATTATGCTAACCATTTGTGCATGGCCAGGATGACTCATGAATGCTTCCATAGAACCCGCAGTGGGTGTTTCATATGGATCTGCCCATAAATTCTTGATTTATGGTGGTGGTTGTAGATCATACATTACCATAGCATTGTTAGGATCATTAGGGTTGGATGAACTAGTGGTGAGATTAGGATCCATATCTTTTCTCTTCTTTGATCGTGTCTCGACAGGCATGTAATGCAAATCCTAAGATGGGGAAATGAAGATGCAACAATGGATGAATGCAAGATGCTTCTAGGGAAACTTAAAGGTGGGAATATAACAGACCTAAGAAAAATCTAAGGGTACAATGCAAGACTTAGGATGAGCCTAAAGGATGTTTGGATGGTGATTGATTGGTACATTGTGGATGTGCTTAAGGATCTAAGGATTTACCTAGTGTCAAAAGGGGAATGAGTTGCCTTTCCTGGTGTAGGATCAAATGGATAGGATTGTCAACCTTGGATAAACTTTTGATCTTTGGAAGACAAGATCCTTGTCAATGTGGTCCAATCTTTGGATCAAGATAATGAGGCGTACAAGGACAAGTACTAGCTACCCTAGACAATGCTTAGTCGAGAGGGTGGAGCTATAAGATGGTTTTGATTTAGGATAAGGATTTGAGAAACTCGAAAGGATGTGACACTAAGTGGAGGTTTGGATGGCTTGATTGATTTTTGGATTTGGATTCATAACAAGGATGATTGGTTTGATCTAAGTGAGGTTACCTAAAAGGAATGACGCAAATGTACCTAAAGGATGATCTTAAAGGAAAGGATGTTGAGACAATTTGTGAGAATTAAAAGGATATGTTGTGTGATGGGCCAACTAGTCTTCTCTTTCAAGGCTAGAAAAGGTACGATTTTTCTGAAAGCATGCTCCAAGCTGCATGATTTTTATGTTGTAGGTTACTCTATTGAGTTTCTATTGATACTTAGTCTCTTCCTTAATTGCTATTATGAGAGGTTGATGATCTTTAATTTTGTGTTATGCAACTTTATTCTCCTAATAGACACAAGAAATTGGTAATTTCTCTTTCCTGTGCCTTGATGAATTAGTCACGTGTCCAAGTTTTCCAATCTCTAAAGGTGATGATGTGTATAAAGTTAGGATCTTGCCAAGATAGGTAGTGACTATGGTAAGTGTACCTTGACTCAGCTTTTGAACAATCTCTGGAGCTATGGAAAATGGTGAGCTAATTATCCCATAAGAGACAAAGCAATTTTGCAAGATCAACACGTTATAATTTGATCTCTTTGGCAAAAGGACTTTGTGACTCTGGTTGTGTATGTTTGAACAAATGTTTTTACGGGGTCTGCAACATCGAAGACATGCACACACAATTTATACCCTAAGGAATTGGCTTAACTTGAAAACCTTTTCTCACAAACTTAGGAACACACCCAAGAGATAATCATAATATGGCCATTGTTGACCATTGAATGGATTGACAATGCCGCATTAGCTGACTCCAAATGCTCAAGGATGGCATGATATGGTGAGTGTCTTGGGTAGGTTACTATCCTCCTTGCATAAAGATTATCAAGATTTCAAGAATAGATCAGGTGGGCCTCTGAATTAATGGTGTCTAGTCAGATTCGTAGTGTCCTCCCAATCAGTTTGTACATGTGTGACTCACTTGAGAGAATAGTTGACCATGCCAAAATCATAGGGATATTCACCTACCTCGAACTACCATTAACACACATCACCCAAGCTTGAGAGGATAAGGTGAGAGTTTTCTCAACACCTTGTTTATATATCGATCGAGGAATTACCAGTTTGAGGTCATTCTCTAAAGAGGAAGTGCTTCCCTCTAGACATGCCTCACTAGAAGAAAAATCAATTGATTTTGATCTTTCTCTTCACCCAAGTTCTGCGAAGGTGAGGGGAGAGGATACCGATACAAACTAATTATTTTTTCATCACTTACTTAACAAGGATTTTGCAATGAAAGTAAACAACTCTAAGGAAGTGTTGAAAAATACTCATTTGAACACACCAAGAAGAGTTCATTTCCAAATTGAACCTAAATTAGGCTAAGTGTTTTTCTATCCTAGAACATCAAACACTCATGTTTAGCGTGCAAGGTTCTTTTCGAGAGAATATGAAAGTTTGATTTTACATGAAAAAACAATAAGTATTACTTCCCTTTAGCATTCAAGATTTATCTAATTTTGTTTTAAGCCCAAATCAAAGTGTTTCATTACATTGTTCATTAAATTTTAGGCATTCAAGAGTTTGTGTTAATTCTTTTTAAACCCAAACTTGAAGTGTGAAGATTTGATTTGTTAATTTTAACCTTTGTTCATTTTAAGCCCAAATTAAAAAGATGAAGTGTTATGAGGCATACAATGTTCCTTTTAAGCACCAAATTTAGTTATTAAAAAATTTAGCCGCGATCCCATAGGTTGTACACGTAATCCTGTGGGTCTATCAGAATAAAAATAAATAAAAAAGATGTTTGACATAAAATAAATGAGGCATACTTGCGCAATCCTGCAAGGTCAACCTTCAATCCCGTTGGGTCAAACAACAATCTCGTGGATTGTAAAAAATACAAATAGACATACATAATGTAGGAAAAGACAGAAAGTGGGTTTATGCGGGAACATGATCCCGCTAGTTTATCCTATGATCCCATAGACTATTAGAAAATAGAATAGGACAAAGAAGAAAAGGGAAAGGCATAAAGGGGAGTTTCTGTGGGATTTTGATCCCATGAGTCTAGGCCACGATCCCATTGATTGTACCAACTATCCCGCTAGAGGATTGTTTTACTATTGTCAAGTTTTGAGAATGGGAATGATGACACAAATGCTTCTTCTTCCTTCCTCCAACTTGCAAAAACCAAGAAAACCTTGCAACACACTTGAACAAAAAAAAAATGTTAGTATTTTGTTAGTTTTGCAAGATAAAATAGATGAAATAGATAAGAAAATGACCCGAGAAGTGGGTCCCACCGAGTGTGCCAAATTGTATCACCTAAAATTTAATGTTAAGGAATATAGAGAAAGCTAAATATTCAATAAAAACAAGTTAGATAAACACTTATGAGAAGACCTACAAATGAAAACAAACACCAAAGAAGCATGCAAACCTTCAAGCTCCCAAAAGCTCCAAATGTAGTTGGATTTGTCTAAGAATGGATGTGTTCTCAATAAAATTGCTCAAGCTTTCAATAGGATTTGGAATGATTTTAGCATTAGGATGTTTTCTTGCTTGTGGATTTGAAGGCAAAATGACATTATAACAATATATTGATGGTGGATGAAAATGAAGGAGGAGGCTCAATTTATAGGCAAAAGAATGGTGGAATGAGCGGTCAAGAAGAAAACCTAAGGAAGGGTGGATATTAATTTAAGAGATAGCACATGGATTGTGCTTTCTCAAATGCCTCTCACTGTGACAAGTGTCACAAGGAGAGAGGTTTGGAAGAATGAGGGAATGTGACCATTTTGGGAGATGTGAGAGGGGACAAAGGTGTAAGAAAGGGGTGGAGTGTGTAAGAGAGATGTAAGAGTATTTAAGGTTTACATGAGGTGAGGGAGTTGGTGTTGGTCTTTGGTGACTAATTAGGGAAGTATTGTACACTTTCCATGTATTTTCACTTGAGACTAGTTCTCCATAACTAGTTATTGAATTCATTCAATATCACTTTCATCTAGCTTGCATCATTCATTTATCATTTGATCAAAGTGGGATTTATACTTGTGTTGGGAGAGCACACCCACAACCTCTCTAAGAGATTAAATCAAGCAATTCTTGGGTGCACTTGTTTCATGTTCATCTGAGGTTATGTGGAGAGTAGTGTAGGAATAAGGTTAAAGATGATTTCTTTATTAGTTTTAAGATCTTGAATACATGTTGGTCTTTGGTGACTGGTCAAGGAAGTAATGTACGCTAGTTTTTGGTCATTTTTGGGCCGACATGTTGTAATTGATTCTAACCCTAAAGCGGAAATTTTTTTTGTATAAAAGTGGCTTAGGGTTAGGGATTTTATTATGTGTGATTTTTAGTAGCTTCTTGTGGTGGTATTGAGTTGTAAGGGATTGTGGATTGTAATCAGTTTGTAATCACTAGATTAGAAGAATATTGGACTCGCTATTGGTGGACGTAGCCCAGGGATTACGTGAACCACATTAAATCTTTGTATCTTATGTTCTTTTATGTGTGGTTTATTATTTTTTGATATTGGTTATATTTGCATGTAACTGTTATTTATGTCTTGTTAATTCTTGTAGAGTGGAAAATATGGATGGGGTCTAGAACAATGGGAGTTTGCACATAAAAGAGACCCTAAACCAATATTTAACACATACATGAAATTCTTATGATATGGAAAGTAAATCTAGAAGACTAATATTGAAATAAAGAAATAAAAAGTACTTACCTCCGAAAAAAAATATGTTGAAAACCTTGTCAAACGGTCTCAAAAACTGTTGATTGTCATGCTCCCCTATTGAAACTATGAGATCTACAAAACCTAGAAATATTTTTCTTTTCTGAGAAAGGTCAACCTTGACCCAAATGAAGGTCAACCTTGACCCTTGTATGTTGACCTTGACCTGTGCTGCTCTGAAGGAAATTCTGTTCACGGATCCCGAAAGTTTGCCGAAAAGGGTATCCAGATTTACACTGTAATTCATTGTTCCACACCTGTTCCTACAAGGAAAAATAGTTTTGTTTGTTGGGAGGGGGGGAGGGGTTTGCCTTGGTCAAACCCCAATTTAGGAATTAACCTTGAAATTGAATTGAAATTGCAGTAATAAATAAAGTAAATGGAACAATTCACCTTGCTTATGTTGAAACCTTTGTGGAGGATTCGAATCCTTAAATCCACAAGTATGGATGCTCCAAATGAATATAGAATTATAGGATGTCTCAAATCAATTTCCTTTAGATCTTCAACACCAATCTTGAATGGATCTTGGAATAGGAAGAGGCTTGGATGGATATGGATGGAGAAATCTTCAATAAGAGGGCTCCATAGAGATTTAATCCTTCAATGGCTACTAATGGATCTCCTTGATGAATTGAATGTTTAATGCTTGAATACTTGAATGCTTGAAGATGAATGAATGCTTTCTTTGTCCTTCTTGCTTGCTTGATTAATAGATACTTGATTATACTTGATGCATGATGGATACTTGATCATGAATTGAAAGATGATTGAAATGAGAGGAGAAAGCTTCCTTATATACTAGTCTAGGGCACAAACTTCTAGAGAGGTCGATATAGGGGAAATAAAATTCCATTAAGCCTATACCCTTGGAAGTGGACCTAAATTAAATATCATTTAAGAGTTTATCATTTTGAAGCCCGAAACAACCAACTTGGAAGCGGGAAATAAATATTTTTGAAACCTGACATTCAAAAAATTTGGGATTTTGAAATTTGAACCCTAGGTCAGGGTTGAGGTCAACCTTGACCTAAAAGGTCGACCTTGACCCTGAGGTCAAGAATCTCATAATTTTAATTCAGGATGCTAGAATTATGTAGAAAAGAAGTGGAAAATGGGGCAGAACAAGGGAAAAAGCTAGATCCAAGTCAAAGACCCATTCAAGGTGTTTGACATGACCCCAAACCACTTACTCAGAGGGCTAAACCAATCCTAAATGGAAGTGCTTCCATTTTTTGATGCTACATTTAGCCCCCAGTTTAGCAAGGGTATGGACTCGATGCAAACTCTTGGTAAAGGAGATCACAAAGAAAAAGACAATCTTATTGAAACCAAAGGGACAAAGGAATCCTCAAGCCCCCAAGCCCTCAAGTCTTTGTCAGCTCCAAGATTACAATAAGAGAGACATCACTAGAAAAAAGAGAAAAAAGGGGAGAGAGGAGTGGCTAGCTCGCCTAGTAAGATGTGTGTATCTCACTGTGAACCACAAAAAGGATAGGATGGCCCACCAAGAAAGCACTTGATAGTCACCCCATAAAGTTGTGTACCTTTTGGAGGCTTTGTCCATGTATGTAGTGCATCTTCTCATGACTTTTATGAAGTACCCATGGATCCATATCCTCATATCACCATAGAATACATTTGTAAAATGCGTATCTCTTCAAGATTTAGCAACTTATGTGCGTTACCTTCCAAGGATTTAGCATATTTGAAATTGGAAATGCGTGTCTCTTCAAGATTTAGCAAATTATGTGCGTTATCTTCTGAGGATTTAGCATGTTGCAAAACAAAATGTTAGAACAAAAATGCATAATATAGAATGAGGGAGGCCATATATATGCCCCCCTCCTTAAGATGGAAAAATACCTACTATTTTGACATGTTAAGGAAATAAAAGAACAAGGATACAGCCTTCCTCAACATCAAGACAATATCCATAGAAAACACCCAGTCCAAGCCAATAAGGTCATAGCTGTTGGAATCTGCAATTGAAACAATTGTTGTATTGTCATTGATGTCAAACCTTAACTGGTAAGACTGTTGCTACTTAGGAAAGTACTATATCTATTTGAGTGTTTCTGAGGGGCTAAGCAAGGTTGGTAACAATAGCACCTAAGGAAAGGTTGAGTTATCTTGATAATACAAAGTGTACTTGACTATGTTGCACAATGATGAGATAATGTATTGTTTATCTTAGTAAGACTGAAGACTAAATTGGTAGGCTTGATTGAGCAAAGAATGGAAAAATCATGTTTAAGCCGAGTAATGTTAGTGTCGACTGAGTTGGTATATGTCGAGAAAAATTATAGTGTCAACCGAACAACAGTTTATTGCTAAGGAAGACAGTGTAAGCCGAGGAAACAATTTTAGTAATGACCGAGCTTTCTACACGAAGACCGAGTGGACAATCACAGTATTAACCAAGCATCAGCAATTTTATATTTGAAGAGAATTTAATTTTGGAGCCGACATTATTGAATTCTTGGATTATGTAAAACATGTTGACTTTATTTATTGATTGTTTGGAAGCATTAAATGCACTGTAAAACATTTTATTGTAAATCTTTAAGAGATTTGAGATGATTCTAGAAAAGGAGCCGAAGAACATGAAGCGGGTAGATTCAATGAATTTGACCTAACCCTAAGATCTACGAATGAGATTGAGAGGCATAAGATGAGTTAACCTAATTGAGGAAAGTATAAAGGGAACCTGAGCATTTTGATATGTATGTACATGGAGAACAGAGAATGCTGGAAGAGGAAAGTTTTATTGACTGAATAAGAAGAAAAGGATGAAGGAGAATTGTGGTGATTACTTGAAGAAAAGTTTCAAGCAAATTAGAGATGGAAATGGAAAAGTTTCAAAGTCAGTAAACTAGCATTAGTGTACGGAATCGGATCTGATATTTGCAAAGTGAGTTGTATATTTTTTAGATAATATTGCTGCTAGTTTCTAACCATTGTAACAGTCAAAATCCTTTTAACAAAGGTTGACCTAACAGTCATATGTTAAATCCTTTGAACAAGGTTGCATTCTAATGGAGTGTATGTAAGTCCTATGACTAGACTCACTTTTAACAAGGTGATTGAAATCTTTTAATCGGGTCACACCTAACAATGTGTATTGTAACCTTTGACAGGGTTGGCTTTTTACCGAGCTCACTTCAGAAGAGTGAAAATAATAGTAGCACGTTACAAAGTGGTTTTTCCAAGATTGGGTTTCCACTATAAATCCTGGTGTTAATACTTATGTGAATGTTTTGGTTTGAACATTACTATGTTTTGCAAGTTAAGTTACAGCTGGGTAGTGGACTACATTGTTAGATGTTTCTATTATTGAATCAGTGATGACCGAGTTTATTTTGGTTATTGGATCTGATTTAAGGATAAGTTTTTGAGATTGTTTTATACATCAAGACCTGAGAACAACTAATTCACCCCCCCTCTCTGTTGTTCTAAATCATATTAACAATAGCTCCTATGAGGCCATGGAAGGGATGAATGCAAAGAGATATCATGCAAGAAGGGAAAAAGTAACCCTTGCGAGGGATAGCACACTATTCAACTTCCAAGGTGAGAGATTTATCAACCATGGAAACCCAATGTCAAAGAACAAAATGGGTTATGATCAAGGACAAAGATCCTTAATGCAAACCAAAATTTTCATGTATGATTGGATATCACATAATAGATTATGATACTGCTTAACCAAGGGAAAAGTGGATCCCATAAAGAAATAAAAGAAGGAGATGGCATCCTTTCCACCCATGCATAGGAAAAAGGATGGAGGGGGACCTATTATATTGTTCACAATACTATACGAGACAATGAGCTCCCAAGGATTAGGCTAACATTGTTTACATAATGTGGAGCTCCATAATAGGAACATAAATGTTATTTAGAGAAAACAAGATTGAAATACAACTCATTGCCACATGATATATAAATAACCTTACTATCAATCCTAAATGGAAGTTAAAGATGTTGACCTTGACCCCTTTATGTCGACCTTGACCTACACTACTCCGACAGAAATTCTATTTGTGGATCTCGAAAGTTTGCCGAAAAGGGTATCCAGATCTGCACTGCAATTCATTGTTCCACACCTATTCCTTGAAGGAAAAATAATTTTTTTTGTTGGGGGGGAGAGGGATTTTCCTTGGTGAAACCCCAATTTAGGAATTAACCTTGAAATTGAATTCAAATTGCAGTAATAAATAAAGTAAATGGAATAATTCAGCTTGCTTATGTTGAAACCCTTATGGAGGATTCAAATCCTTGAATCCACAAGTATGGATGCTCCAAATGAATATAGAATTGTAGGATGTCTCAAATCAATTTCCTTTAGATCTTCAACACCAATCTTGAATGGATCTTGGAATAGGAAGAGGCTTGGATGGATATGGATGGAGAAATCTTCAACAAGAGGGCTCCATAGAGATTGAATCCTTCAATGGCTACCAATGGATCTCCTTGATGAATTGAATGTTGAATTCTTGAATGCTTGAAGATGAATGAATGATTCAATGCTTTCTTTCTCCTTCTTTCTTTCTTCTTGATTGCTTGATTATACTTGATGTGTGATGGATACTTGATCATGAATTGAAAGATGATTGAAATAAGAGGAGAAAGCTTCCTTATATACTAGTCTAGGGCACAAACTTCTAGAGAGGTTGACATAGGGGAAATAAATTCCCATTAAGCCTATACCCTTGGAAGTGGACCTAAATTAAATATCATTTAAGAGTTTACCATTTCGAAGCCCGAAATAGCCGACCCAGAAGCGGGATATAAATCTATCCAAAATTTGACATTTGGAAATTTTGGAATTTTGAAATTTGGACCTTGGGTTAGGGTCAAGGTCAACCTTGACCTAAAAGGTCGACCTTGACCCTGAGGTCAAGAATCTCATAATTTCAATTCAGGATGCCAGAATTATTCAAAAAAGAAGTGGAAAATGGGGCAGGACAAGGTAAAAAGCTAGATCTAAGTCAAAGACCCATTCAAGGCATTTGACATGACCCAAAACCACTTGCTTGGAGGGCTAAGCCAGTCCTAAATGGAAGTGCTTCCATTTTTCGATGCTACAATTCTAACAGTTGGGGGATGTGAGGATGTGACATGAGAGTTGACTTGGGTTGGGTTAGGATTTCATAATCCATGGATTATGATTGTGCAAATATTTAGGGAGTGATTAGGCATGGATTAGAAGGAAAGTGGGAGAATTAGGAGGATGTTATGGGAGGAGAGAGAATGAGTGGAGGGTTGGATTAGCTAATCATGGCTCATTAGCTAACTAAGAAGGTTTAGCATGTGTGAATGGGTTGGGTTGAGTTGGAACTAGGGGTTTGGTAGTTGGGATAGGTTAGGTTAGGGGTCAAAGTTAGGAGCCATGTGCTTAAATTGAATTAAATAATTTTTTTAATTTCAAGTGGGAGGAAAAAGGGATTTATGAATTAATTTAAATAGATGAATGCATTTATTTAAATTAATAGAGGAAACAAATTTAATTAATTATCAGACTATGGGTTGTCATTTAGATAATTAATTGGACTATAGTTAATTAAATAAATAAATTAGCTAGGGGATGACATAAATTAAATAAATATTTAATATTTATTTGATTAATGCCCTACGAGAAAACTAAATAGGATTACTTAATTGTGTAATAAAATTTAGGTGTCTACCACACACACACACACACATTATTTACGAACCTTGTGCTCATTCAAGCAACAACTTGAGACTTACAAGCTTATTTAATAAAAAAACTAAGACAAATGCGAGCTCCTTACGAGAAACCACACTAGAAACAACAATTGGAAGACCAAAAGTCACAACTTAGAATCCACCTTTTTACAATGAGACAAATACAACCAATGGAAGACCAAGAGTCACAACTTAGAATTCCTCAAAGATGTCCCTCTTGGGATTTGAACCAGGGTCTCCAGAATGAGAACTCATTGCTTCAACCAACTAAGCTAAACCCCTTGGACCGTCCAATAAATTTTAAAAAAATCAACAATAGAATAAATATACTTTAGGAGAAATATTCTCACAAGAGTATAAAAAACCAGAGATCCATAGGTAATTCAATAGCTATAAGAATCTTACACATAACCTCCATCTCATGCACCTAATATATAAGAGATACAATACATAAAAATATCAAACGGTATTACAAAACCATGAACTCAAACTACCCAAAAAAGTGGTACTCAAATTATTGCCAATCCTAGATGCTATGCAATGTGTCAAAACATATACCGACATACGTAACTCCCTTTTACAATTCATTTATGTATCCAACACATTTTATTGTTTCATGTCTCAGGAGAACCAACTTTCAAATGCTACAAATTTTGATTTGGGAGCCTAATTAAAATAAACCTTTTGAAGTGTTAGAAATCTTGTGAAGTGCTCTATCAATCTTTAACCCACTTCATTAGCTATAGCATCTTTTAGGCCCATCTATGTCCTCTAAGGACTTCAAAATTAACATAAAAACTTCAAAAAGAAACTTTAAAAGTGGAAAATATTATTTCTTCAAATTTAGACATGATCTTGCAACAAAAATTTGCCAGCATGCTTATCCAGCCAACCCACAAATTTTGAATAAATTCCATACCATTTTTTTCTAAAATAAACTTACTATAAATAATAATGTTATGTAATTCAAGATCAATGCTCCATTTCCCTAATAGTTTATTCAAAATCTTATCAATAAAATAATATATATTATTGATGTTTGAGACCATTTCTATACCATCTTAGAAAGCTTTCCAGGCATAAGATTGGGTTTATTATAACATCTCATATGTCCCAAGTAAATGGAAAGACATGAAACATGATTCCATCACTAGATACGTCAATATCCCCTTTAATAATAGTAACTCACTCAATGAAATGTTCTTATAAAAAGAAGGAAAACCCATGAATTATGATCCATTACATTGTTCATTAACTTTTAAGCATTCAAGAGTTTGTGTTAATTCTTTTTAAACCCAAACTTGAAGTGTGAAGATTTGATTTGTTAATTTTAACCTTTGTTCATTTTAAGCCCAAATTGAAAAGATGAAGTGTTACGAGGCATTCAGTGTTCCTTTTAAGCACCAAATTCAATCATGAATTAATTCAGTTATTAAAAAATTTAGCCATGATCCCGCAGGTTGTACACATAATCCCACAAGTCTGTCAGAATAAAAATAGATCAAAAAGATGTCTGATAGAAAATAAATGAGTCATACTTGTGCAATCCTGCAAGGTCAACCTTCGATCTCGTCAGCTCAAACAAATATCTCACAGATTGCAAAAAATACAAATAGACATACATAATGTAGGAAAAGACAGAAAGTGGGTTTATGCGAGAACATGATCCCGATAGTTTATCCTATGATCCCGATAGTTTATCCATGTATTTTCACTTGAGACTAGTTCTCCATAACTAGTTCTTGAATTCATTCAATATAACTTTCATCTAGCTTGCATCATTCATTTATCATTTGATCAAAGTGGGATTTATACTTGTGTTGGGAGAGCACACCCACAACCTCTCTAAGAGATTAAATCAAGAAAGTCTTGGGTGCACTTGCTTCATGTTCATCTGAGGTTATGTGGAGAGTAGTGTAGGAATAAGGTTAAACATGATTTCTTTATTAGTTTTAAGATCTTGAATACGTGTTGGTCTTTGGTGACTGGTCAGGGAAGTATGATATGCTAGTTTTTGGTTATTTTTGGGATGTCATGTTGAATTGATTCTAACCCTAAAGTGGCAAAAAAACTTGTATAAAAATGGCTTAGGGTTAGGGATTTCATTATGTATGTTTTTTAGTAGCTTCTTGCAGTGGTATTGAGTTGTAAGAGATTGCGGATTGTAATCACTGACTAATAAGAATATTGGACTCACTGTTGGTGGACGTAGCCCAGGGATTGCGTGAACCACATTAAATCTTTGTGTCTTGTGTTCTTTTAGTGTGGTTTATTATTTTTTGATATTGGTTATATTTGCATGTAACTGTTATTTATGTCTTGTTAATTCTTGTATAGTGGAAAATATGGATGGGGTCTAGAACAATGGGGGTTTGCACATAAAAGAGACCCTAAACCAATATTTAACACATACATGAAATTCTTATGATATGGAAAGTAAATCTAGAAGACTAATATTGAAATAAAGAAATAAAAAGTACTTACCTCCGAAAAAGAATTTGTTGAAAACCTTGTTAAATGGTCTCAAAAACTACTAATTTTTGCAAACTTGAATTGAAACTGTGAGATCTAAAAAACCCAGAAATATTTTTCTTTTCTGAGAAAGGTCAAACTTGACCCAAATGAAGGTCGACCTTGACCCCAAAATGTTGACCTTGACATGCACTGCTCAGTCGGAAATTCTGTTTGCGGATTCTAAAAGTTTGCCGAAAAGGGTATCCAGATCTGCACTGTAATTCATTGTTCCACACCTATTCCTGCAAGGGAAAATAGTTTTTTTTGTTGGGGGAGGAGGGGTTTTCCTTGGTCAAACTCCAATTTAGGAATTAACCTTGAAATTGAATTGAAATTGTAGTAATAAACAAAGTAAATGGAACAATTCACCTTGCTTATGTTGAAAACCTTGACCCTGAGGTCAAGAATCTCATAATTTTAATTAAGGATGCCAGAATTATGTAGGAATGAATTGGAAAATGGGGCAGAACAAGGGAAAAAGGTAGATCCAAGTCAAAGACCCATTCAAGGCATTTGACATGACCCCAAACCACTTACTTGGAGGGCTAAACCAGTCCTAAATGGAAGTGCTTCCATTTTTCGACGCTACATTTAGCCCCCACTTTAGCAAGAGTATGGACTTGATACAAACTCTTGGTAAAGGAGATCACAAAGAAAAAGATAATCTTATTGAAACCAAAGGGATAAAGTAATCATCAAGCCCCCAAGGAATCAAGTCTTTGTCAACTCCAAGATTACAATAAGAGAGACATCACTAGAAAAAAGAGAAAAAAGGGGAGAGAGGAGTGGCTAGCTCACCTAGTAAGATGTGTGTATCTCATTGTGAACCACAAAAAGGATAGGATGGCCCACCAAGAAAGCACTTGATAGTCACCCCATAAAGTTGTGCACCTTTTGGCAGCTTTGTGCATGTATGTAGTGCACCTTCTGATGGCTTTTATGAAGTACCCATGGATCCATATCCTCATATCACCATAGAATACATTTGTAAAATGCGTATCTCTTCAAGATTTAGCAACTTATGTGCGTCACCTTCCGAGGATTTAGCATATTTGAAATTGGAAATGCGTGTCTCTTCAGGATTTAGCAACTTATCTGTGTTACCTTCCAAGATTTAGCATGCTGCAAAACAAAAGGTTAGAATAACAATGCATAATATAGAACGAGGGAGGCCATATATATGCCCCCTCTTTAAGATGGAAAAATACATACTATTTTGACATGTTAAGGAAAGAAAGAACAAGGATAAAGCCTTCCTCAATATCAAGACAATATCCATAGATAGCACCTAGTCCAAGCCAAGAAGGTCACAACTCCTATAAGGCCATGGAAGGGACGAATGCAAAGAGATATCATGCAAGAAGGGAAAAAGTAACCCTTGCGAGGGATAGCACACTATTCAACTTCCAAGGTGAGATTTATCAACCATGGAAACCCAATGTGAAACAATGAAATAGGTTATGATCAAGGACAAAGATCCTCAATGAAAACCAAAATTTTCATGTATGATTGGATATCACATAATAGATAGATACTGCTTAACCAAGGGAAAAGTGGATCTCAGAAAGAAAGAAAAGAAGGAGATGGCATCCTTTCCCACCATGCGTAGGAACAGGGATGGAAGGGGACCTATTATATTTCTCACAACACTATATGAGACAACGAGCCCCCAAGGATTAGGCTAACATTGTTTATATAATGCGGAGCTCCATAATAGGAACAAAAATGTTATTTAGAGAAACCAGGATTGAAATACAACTCATTGCCACATGATATATAAATAACCTTACTATCAATCCTAAATGGAAGTTAAAAAGGTCGACCTTGACCCCTTTATGTTGACCTTGACTTGTACTGCTCCGACGAAAATTCTGTTTACGGATTCTGAAAGTTTGCCAAAAAGGGTATCTAGATCTGCATTGTAATTCATTGTCCTACACTTGTTCCTACAAGGAACAATAGTTTTGTTTGTTGGGGGGGAGGGGTTTGCCTTGGTCAAACCCCAATTTAGGAATTAACCTTGAAATTGAATTCAAATTGCAGTAATAAACAAAGTTAATGGAATAATTCACCTTGCTTACCCTTGTGGAGGATTCAAATCCTTGAATCCACAAGTATGGATGCTCCAAATGAATATAGAATTGTAGGATGTATCAAATCAATTGCCTTTAGATCTTCAACACCAATCTTGAATGGATCTTGGAATAGGAAGAGGCTTGGATGGATATGGATGGAGAAATCTTCAACAAGAGGGCTCCATAGAGATTGAATCCTTCAATGGCTCCCAATGGATCTCCTTGATGAATTGAATGTTGAATGCTTGAATGCTTGAAGATGAATGAATGCTTGAATTCTTTCTTTCTCCTTCTTGATTGCTTCTTGATTGCTTGCTTGATAGATGCTTGATTATACTTGATGTGTGATGGATACTTGATCATGAATTGAAAGATGATTGAAATGAGAGGAGAAAGCTTCCTTATATACTAGTCTAGGGCACAAACTTCTAGAGAGGCCGACATAGGGGAAATAAATTCCAATTAAGCCTATACCCTTGGAAGTGGACCTAAATTAAATATCATTTAAGAGTTTACCGTTTCGAAGCCCGGAACAGCTGACCCGAAAGCGGGAAATAAATCTTTCCAAAACCCGACATCTAGAAACTTTGGGATTTTCAAATTTGGACCCTGGGTCAAGGTCAAGGTTGACCTTGACCTAGGTCAGGGTCGAGGTCGACCTTGATCCTGAGGTCAAGAATCTCATAATTTTAATTTAGGATGCTATAATTATGCAGAAATGAAGTGGAAAATGGGGCAGAACAAGGGTAAAAGCCAGATCCAAGTCAAAGACCCATTTAAGGCATTTGACATGACCCCAAACCACTTACTTGGAGGGCTAAACCAGTCCTAAATAGAAGTGCTTCCATTTTTCGACACTACAATTCTAATAGTTGGGGGATGTGAGGATGTGACATTAGAGTTGACTTGGGTTGGGTTAGGATTTCATAATCCATGGATTATGATTGTGCAAATATTTAGGGAGTGATTAGTCCTGGATTAGAAGGAAAGTGGGAGAATTAGGAGGATGAGATGGGAGGAGAGAGAATGAGTGGAGGGTTGGATTAGCTAATCATGGCTCATTAGCTAACTAAGAAGGTTTAGATTGTGTGAATGGGTTGGGTTGAGTTGGAACTAGTGGTTTGGTAGTTGGGATAGGTTAGGTTAGGGGTCAAAGTTAGGAGCCATGTGCTCAAATTGAATTAAATACATCATTTAATTCCAAGTGGGAGGAAAAAGGGATTTATGAATTAATTTAAATAAATGAATGTATTTATTTAAATTAATAGAGGAAACATATTTAATTAATTATCAGACTATGGGTTGTCATTTAGATAATTAATTGGACTATAGTTAATAAATTAAATTAATTAACTAGGGGATGACATAAATTAAATAAATATTTAATATTTATTCGATTAATGCCCTAAGAGAGAACTAAATAGGATTACTTAATTGTGTAATAAAATTTAGGTGTCTACCACACACAAACACACACATCATTTACAAACCTTGTGCTCATTCAAGCAACACCATGAGACTTACAAGCTTATTTAATAAAAAAACTAAGACAAATATGAGCTCCTTATGAGAAACCACACTAGAAACAACAATTGGAAGACGAGGAGTTACAACTTAGAATCCACCTTTTTACAATGAGACAAATACAACGAACGGAAGACCAAGAGTCACAACTTAGAATTCCTCAAAGATGTCCCTCTTGGGATTTGAACCAGGGTCTCTAGAATGAGAACTCATTGCTTCAACCAACTAAGCTAAACCCCTTGGACCATCCAATATATTTTAAAAAAATCAACAACAAAATAAATATACTTTAGGAGAAATATTCTCACAAGAGTATCAAAAACCAGAGATCCATAGGTAATTCAATAGCTATAAGAATCTTACACATAACCTCCATCTCATGCACCTAATATATAAGAGATACAATACATGAAAACATCAAACGGTATTACAAAACCATGAACTAAAACTACCCAAAAAAATGGTGCTCAACTTATTGCCAATCCTAGATGCTATGGGATGTGTCAAAACATATACCAACATATGTAACTCCCTTTTACAATTCATTTATGTATCCAACACATTTTAATGTTTCTTGTCTCAGGAGAACCAACTTTCAAATGCTACAAATTTCAATCTGGGAGCCCAATTACAACAAACCTTTTGAAGTGTTAGAAATCTTGTGAAGTGCTCTATCAATCTTTAACCTACTTCATTAGCTATAACATCTTTTAGGCCCATCTATGTCCTCTAAGGACTTCAAAATTAACATAAAAACTTCAAAAAGAAACTTTAAAAGTGGAGAATATTATTTCTTCAAATTTAGACATGATCTTGCAACAAAAATTTACCAGCATGCTTATCTAGCCAACCCACAAATTTTGAATAAATTCCATACAATTTTTTTCTAAAATGTAAACTTACTATAAATAATAATGTTATGTAACTCAAGATCAATGCTCCATTTCCCTAATAGTTGATTCAAAATCTTATCAATAAAATAATATATATTATTGATGGTTGAGACCTTTTCTATACCATCTTAGTAAGCTTTCTAGGCATAAGATTGGGTTTATTATAACATCTCATATATCCCAAGTAAATGGAAAGACATGAAGCATGATTCCATCACTAGATACGTCAATATCCCCTTTAATAATAGTAACTCACTCAATGAAACGTTCTTATAAAAAGAAGGAAAACCCATGAATTATGACATTATTGAACCTTAAATATAGATGCTTTAGCCAAACTACTAATATATTGTGAGGGATTTAGAGATAGATTATTTATAGAAATATTTGGTGTATTTACACATTTAGTTTTCCTCTACTATTCATCCTTACAACATAATCAATTGGAATAAAAAGCTTCTAGATCCTTTTTT
This sequence comes from Chamaecyparis obtusa, assembly GCA_027943335.1. Classification (NCBI taxonomy): domain Eukaryota; kingdom Viridiplantae; phylum Streptophyta; class Pinopsida; order Cupressales; family Cupressaceae; genus Chamaecyparis; species Chamaecyparis obtusa. The sequence goes on from BSBK01002409.1 coordinate 1,256,547, forward strand.
TAAAACACGAGGACCCACCCTTCAAATACTATTTGGAAAACTTAGTTGATTGTCTTAAAAAGTTGAATTGGTTTGACAAGTCCATTTATCATGGTATAATTTTCTCATTCTCTTCCATTTTAAGAAATAACCTAATTCAAAAAGATCATGAATATTTAAGAATCATCAGTATATTAAAGGTAAATGCCTCTTTGAAATATGCATCTAAACAGTGTTGGAATTTCATGATCCAAATAGTTTTGATTAAAAACTTTGGTAGCAACTTAACCTCCAATTTCACCTATTGAATTTTGAAAAATGACCGATCCTTAAATTTTAACATCTTGTTCCACCCAAAGTCTTCAATTTTCTATCCATATTCTATGATGCTAATTATTTCAAAGAGATGAAATTGATTACTACTCACAACATCTAATCCTTCTCATTAAATGAATTCATATGAAATTCCTTCCTCCCTTAACTCTTTCTCTCTATCAAAGCCAAATGGAAAAGAAATTTGAATTAAGATAGGACAAACCCATTCTCAAAATTTGGAAATCCAAGGTTAATGCTCAATCACAACCCATATCACAAAAAATCCTACATGTTAAGTTGCATTGGTACGGGTGCCTCGAATTCCTCTATCACCACATATTCCTTATGTGCCACAACTTAAGTCTACTAAGGATGTTTTTTTATCTCTATACTTATACAAAAACTTTATCCTTATTTTTCTCATCTCTATACTTATACACAAACTTTATCCTTATTTTTCTCACACTTTGTCCTCTTCCTATATTCCAAGTCATGAATTTTTTTCCTTGGTTTCTCTCCTTATCAAAATGTGATCACCCATGAGTATAGACGTGCGATCATCAAATTCTTATGATTATTTTATTAACTAGCTATTGTCTTCAACACACTCTCCCCTTTCAAATTGAAACCTAAATAGTTTGTGCTAACTTGTCTATCTAGATTACTAATATATCCATTCTATGTCATAAAAATTATGGGCTATTAATGATCTCAAAACAATTGCTCATAATCTGCATTTTTAGTTGTAAGTGAGAAGACCATAAAATGACGAAGATAATATCATTTGGAAGAATAGATGATTGTTAAAGCATACCTTTTTATGGTTTTTCTCCAAACACATTTATATGGTACTATAGATGATCCTCTTCAATTATAATTATTTTTCATTTTATTTAGTTGTCATTCTAGTCGATCCAATTTTTTAAAGCTGCATTAGTGTTTCTTATTCTTACAATACTATAGTCTACAAACACCTATCTTATTTTGATTGGTATGCGGTGATTAACATTCTGAATTTTATTATTGTTTAGTATATTTAGTTCTTGTTTATTTATCTATCAACATTTGGGTTTGTTTGTGGTTTTGAACTCTATTGGCATGTCTAAGTCAATGCATTTGTAAATATTATTTATAATCTTAATTTTCTTTGATCTGATAGTTTTTTAAGTAAGAATAAGTTTCAAAATATATGTGTATACTATTATTAGGGAGTAAGCACTAATAGAGTTGTGCACTCTTAATGTGAACATCTAGTAATCTAAAGACAACCTACTATATGTATTTTATCTTTAAAAAATGAAGCACAAATGAAGGTACAAATAAGAGACCTCTCTTTCTCAAGCACGGTCTAATCTAGAAAAGATACAATACATTAAAATTCTTATGGATATTTAATAATTTAATAATCATAGAAGAAATGTGATTGGTATTAGAGACTAAGTACTTGTGAAATGTGGGTCCTTGTTAAACACAAAATCAAAATATTAAGAAAAGCATTTCTTGTTCACTAAGAATAAATCAATGGACCTTAAGGACCCACCCTATTATGTAAGATGTTTTATAAAAAAAAGGAAGATAAACAATATGTCAAGTAAAGAGCCCAATTAAGTCACAAAAAAAATATTATTATTATCAAGAATATAAGTTAATACTTCACTCTTTCATCAGTATATTTTATGTCATTTTACATGGGTGTCTTTAATGGACATTTGTAGCATAATTTTAAAAACTTTTTAGTGTACTTATGACCCTAAACTCAACCCCCCTCACTTGTTATTCCAAACCATCTATCTAAGAACACAAATTTCCACAAATTTCCCAATTCTTAACACCCTATAATACCTCTAGACTAGATCCTATCTCTCACACTACTCATTCAATTTTTATTATAGACAAGATCATGCCGCCAAGAATAGAATCACACTAAGTAGACATTGATCTTAAACGATGAACTTAATGTATTATATATATCAACATTACATCAAACTATTTTTATATTTTATTTAATATTTCTGTTATTTTATACCTCAAATCTTAAACTGTTTTTTTAACTCAAAAAATTATTATTTTAATTAATTCATCATCCCCACCTTTCATTTCCCTATATTTAAATCTTAAAAATCCATAATTGCCTCTAACCCATTTTCTTTTAACTACAAAAGCTCAATCATATCTAGATTGAGTCTATATGATAGGGTCGTTAAGTTTCCAAGAAATTTGTGCCCCCATAAATTAAAAAACTACTAGGCATAAAATCGTACTAAACCTAAAACATTAAAAAATATATATTATTGTTCGGGAAGCTTCCTATTTCTATAAGAATGACACGGTAAGATTCCCTTTGCTTCCACGAAAATTCGGAATTCCTCCACTAATTTAAAGCCATTTCAAACAATATCTACCGTTGACCAGATGTTAAAAAAAATAAAAGAACTTTGAAACAAGTAAAATAAACTAAAGCTAATAATGGTTTACGTTTTGTTTTGCGTGCAAATGAGTATCTGATAGGAAACGTCTAAACAGCAAATTAAAACGCGTATCTTACCAAGGGGACACTTTTTTTTTTTTTTTTTCCCACAAATGTCCCTTTTTTTTAAATTTACGTTTTAATTTTTTCCTCGGTACGGATTTCTGTTACAGGGGAGTAAAAATCGTAATTTGAAAGGGCGTTTGTTACTCGTGGGCTCGAATTTTGCTTTTTCTCTGATTTGTAATGATTTTGTGTAGTCTTCATCATCTTCGGTGGAGAATTTTTTTTTGTTTTTTTAACTGATTTGGCTTGAGGGTTCAGTATTTCTACATTTTCTTCTTCTCTGGTCTTCCTGTGCGTTGTTCAGAGTACGGCTTGTATTGATTTGGAATTCTAATGAGTGAAAATGGCATCAACAGTTTTCAGAAATTGTTTTTGTCCGATTTCTGCGCACGGCACTAGAAGCAGTGGTAGCCATTTGCAATTGGAAGCTTTATCAGTGTCCTCATTGTACGATCTGGTTGTTTGCGGACATTTATCCTTGATTTTGCACGGCCGGCGTGCAGAAGGGCCCTCCATTAGTGGTGGTTCAGTGTGCTCGAAGCATTTCCAGAACATTCATGTCCTCTATTGATTCTAAAAATGCTGTATTCAGAAGGAAGAAATTGATTGGTCTTAAGTTTCGTCGTGAATATTTTCGTTTGGCCTAGGGTTTCTCGTCGTTTTTTAAGGGTTTCGGCAAGATCAATGTTTTATATGATTAGATTTTGGTTTACAAGGAATGGTTGTAAAGCAGAATCCACTTTTGGTTAAGGAATGCACTTTTGAAATTGCTAAAAATATCATTGAATTTAGTTAAAATTTCACCATATGATCTTATGGAGATTAACCACTCCAATTGTAAATGGTCATTTAAAAAAAAAAAGATTATTATAAATAAGGATTTCATGGAGGGATGGTTCAATTGAGTGATTTTTTTTTTATAGTAATGTTTGGATCAATTTTATGATCTATCATCAAGATGAAATAAATCTTAAATACTAATTTTAAAAAAACTCACACAATTGAATGTCATACAAAATATTCATATATTTCAAAAATATATTTAAATTTTTTTTCATGCACCAACCACAATTTTAGACATATATACTCTAAAAAATTAAGTTTCCCAATTATGAAAGCTAGACCTCATCACTTTGTGTTTTAGCAGAGGGAGCTCTCGCCAATCAATATGATGATATATCGGATTGTGACAATTTTTTTAGCTATCTATGTTTGCGACTTAACTGCTTAAAGCTAAGGTTTCAGATGGGTATTAACGATGCACACTATAGGAGTCGTTATGTGCAGAAGGGTCAAAAAGTGGTCATTTGAAAGTGTCGACCAATACATGACCCCCATTGCACCAATAATTGTTCACTCAAAATCACCAATACTTGTGGACAAATGTCTCAATAATGGTGCACAAATGTCCCAGTATTGGCTCACAAATCTCCAATAGTGGTGCACAAATGGGCAAATCATGAATCAACAAAGCTAAAAAAGCTAAAAAATGATCGATTACTCGTACATAAATTATCCACTATTAGTATATGTGGCATTATTTTAGTGAACGGTTATTGGGGGGTCACTATGACAAAAAGTGGGCACTGGCTAAATGGCCGAAAATTTGCACCCGACCTAGCCAGTGCCATGCCCCATACATGCCATGACTTTTAAGTCAAATCAATTTGTCCAAACTACCATACTGTTGCAGGATCGTCTGACATGTACTGTGTGCTAGTAAATTTTGTTCTCTAGTAGTTTGGAAATGCATCTAAGATTTAAAATTGTTAAATATATAATTTTAAAAATAATTATAATAATACGAAAATCTTAATATAAAATATATTATATATAGTATAATGTAATTATAAAATAAATATAAATTTTACATTAAAAAATTAATATATAATATATTATTAACATTTTATAAATATATATTAAACTTCTAATATATTTATTTATTATTTTACTTATATTAAAAAAAATTAAAAACTTATTTTAAAAAGTAAAAAATACAGTTCAGTGAATTGTGCTAAGTATAAAATTTTTAAATTAAAAAGTTATTTTTGTTAGTTTTAAACTGTACTAGAGAACAAAATTTACCAGCACATGATACATGTCAGATGATCTTGCAACAGTACGGTAGTTTGGACAAATTGATTTGACTTAAAAGGCATGGCATTGGCTAGGCCGGGTGCAAATTTTTGACCATTTAGCCAGTGCCCAAAAAGTGAGCAGTTATTGGATTGCGAACCGCTTTTGGTACCTTTCCCCTATAAACAATATAAGGAATTATACTATTTAAGAAATAAGAGATATGATTGTTATTATTTTTAATCAATTCAAAACAAATTACATAATAATAATTATTATTATTATGGGGTGTTAGAATCTACTAATAAATAGAAATAACCCAGAATCTAATTGAAAGTGTTAGATCAAAACTGAAAATAAAACAAGTAGAATAACATTGTTAGATAATCTTGATGTATATGCTCAGAGGCATAACGACATCAAGGGAAATCTCTATTATGCTATCCTAGCATATACAATATATCTCCAATATATCAAATACATGAGAGCTAGCTTGTTTATATAAGCAAGAGCTGGTAGGAGGCTTGGACATGGTTGAGACAAATGTTTCAACCTAGAGGAAGTAGAGTCTTGATAGAACTCAACCACATACTCTCCAAAAGAGTAGTTGGAGTCAACCAACTACTAAATAAAGTAGTTGGAGTAATCAGACTCAACCATATCTTAGAAGTAGTTGGAGTCAAAGTAGGACCCAACAATATCCTCCTAATAATAATATCCAAAATAAATAATTCTTCTTAATAAATATGTTCACCTAAGTAAATTTAAGTCAAGAGTGAAATGAAAAAGAACCATTTACTCTAACACCCCCCCTTAAGTGCAACTTAGGGAGTATAATAATGCAATACATAGCTTATGCTCCCGACAAGAAAACTATGTTAGGTACCCATGTACAACTAAAACACATCCTCTCATAACTAGAGAAAAGGAGAAAAATCTAGTGGGAGAAAACTTCTCTCCAAAAGAGAGTAAATAAGAATCTAAAAAGCTCTAGAAGAAGGAGACACCTGTTGCACCCCAAGCAAAACACGTAAATGAATGAACTTTCTCTCAGTGAAGGGTTTGGTGAATATGTTTGCAGTATGATCAGATGTCTGGTAGTATTGAAGGTCAAGGACCTACTCATGAATCAACTCTTGAATGTAGTGCATGTGAATCTCAATGTACTTGGCCCGCTAGTGATGGACCAGATTGTGATAAAGTTTTGTTTTTTTAATTGATTTGGCTTGAGGGTTCAATATTTCTACATTTTCTCCTTCTCTAGTGTTCCTGTGCGTTGTTCAGAGTATGACTTGTATTGATTTGGAATTCTAATGAGTGAAAATGGCATCAATAGTTTTCAGAAATTGTTTTTGTCCGATTTCTGCGCACGGCACTAGAAGAAGTGGTAGCCATTTGCAATTGGAAGCTTTATCAATGTCCTCATTGTACGACCTGGTTTTGCAGAAGGGCCCTCCATTAGTAGTGGTTCAGTGTTCTCAAAGCATTTCCAGAACATTCATGTCCTCTATTGATTCTAAAAATGCTATATTGAGAAGGAAGAAAGTGATTGGTCTTACGTTTCATCATGAATATTTTTGTTTGGCCTAGGGTTTCTCATCATTTTTTAGGGTTTCGACAAGTTCAATGCTTTATATGATTAGGTTTTGGTTTACAAGGAATGGTTGTAAAGGACGAGGTTATCTTTTGGTTAAGGAATGCACTTTTGAAAATGTTGAATTTGGTGAAAATTTCACCATATGATCTTATGGAGATTAACCACCTCGATTATAAATTGTCATTTAAGAAAAAAAAGATTATTATAAATAAGGATTTCATGGAGGGATGGTTCAAGTGTGTGATTTTTTTATTAATGTTTGGATTAATTTAATGATCTATTATCAAGATGAAATAAATCCTAAATACTAATTTAAAAAAATTTCACACAATTGAATGTCATACAAAATATTCTTATATTTCAAAAATATTTTTAAAATTTTTTTCATGTATCAACTAGAATTTTAGACATATATATTCTAAGAAATTAAGTTTTCCACTTATGAAGGCTAGACCTCATCACTTTGTGTTTTAGCACAAGGAGCTCTTGCCAATTGATATAATGATATATTGGATTGTGAGAATTCTTTTTAGCTATCTATGTTTGCGACTCAACTGCTTAAAGCTAAGGTTTTAGATGGGAATTAACAATGCACACTGTAGGAGTTGTTATGTGCGGAAGGGTCAAAAGTGATCATTTGAAAGTGTCGACCAATACACGACCCCCATTGCACCAATAATTGTTCACTCAAAATCACCAGTACTTGTGGACAAATGTCTCAATAATGGTGCACAAATGTCCCAATATTGGCTCACAAATCTCCAATAGTGGTGCACAAATGGGCAAATCATGAATCAACAAAGCTAAAAAAGTAAAAAAATGATCCATTACTCATACATACATTATCCACTATTGGTATATGTGGCATTATTTCAGTGAATGGTTATTGGGGGGTCACTATGACAAAAAGTGAGCAATTATTGGACCGCAAGCCGCTATTGGTACCTTTCCCCTATAAACAATATAAGGAATTATATTGTTTAAGAAACAAGAGATATGATTGTTATTATTTTTAATCAATTCAAAACAAATTACATAATAATAATAATAATAATTTAATAATTATTATTATTATGGGGTGTTAGAATCTACTAATAAACAGAAATCACCCATAATCTAATTGAAAGTGTTAGATCAAAATTGGAAATAAAATAAGTAGAATAACAATGTTAGATAATCTTGTATATGCTCAGAGGCATAACAACATCAAGGGAAATCTCTATTATGCTATCTTAGCATATATATAATATATCTCCAATATATCAAATACATGAGAGCTAGCCTGTTTATATAGGCAAGAGCTGGTAGGAGGCTTGGACATGGTTGAGACAAGTTTTTCAACCTAGAGGAAGTAGAGTCTTGATGGAACTCAACCACATACTCGCCATAAGAGTAGTTGGAGTCAGCCAACTACTAAATAAAGTAGTTGGAGTAATTAGACTCAACCATATCTTAGAAGTAGTTGGAGTCAAAGTAGGACTCAACAATATCCTCCTAATAATAATATCCAAAATAAATAATTCCTCATAAATAAGTTCACCTAAGTAAACTTAAGTCAAGAGTGAAATGAAAAAGAGCCATTTACTCTAACACCCCCCCTTAAGTGCAACTTAGGGAGTATAATAATGCAATACATAGCTTATGCTCCTAACAAGAAAACTATGTTAGGTACCCATGTACAATTAAAAAGCATCCTCTCATAACTAGAGAAAAGGAGAAAAACCTAGTGGGAGAAAACTCCTCTCCATATGAGAGTAAATAAGAAGCTAAAAATCTCTAGAAGGAGACACATGTCGCACCCCAAGCAAAGCACGTAAATGAATGAACTTGCTCTCAGTGAAGGGTTTGGTGAATATGTCTGCTATCTGATTGGATGTCTGATAGTACTAAAGGTCAAGGACCTACTCATGAATCAACCCTCAAATGTAGTGCATGTGAATCTCAATGTGCTTGGCCCAATAGTGATGGACTAGATTGCGAGAAATATGAATGACACTTAGATTATCACAAATGATGACAGTTGGATTTTGAAAAGGAATGCCAAACTTAGTGAGGATGTTCTAAAGCCAAATGGCCTCAGTAGTTGCATTAAATTCTCTGTGATACTCAACCTTAGTGGATGAAAGAGCGATAGAAGATTGCTTCTTGCCCGACCAAGAAACTAAACCTGAATAAGAGAGAAGCAAATACCCTGAAGTAGACTTGCAATCCTGAGAGTCGCTTGCCCAATTTGAATCTGTATATCCTACCAAGTCAATATCCACACCTATTGCATAATGAATGCCATAACTATGAGTACCATGGATATAATGAAGAACTCGCTTAGCTGCTTTCTAGTGCAAATCATGTGGCTCCTGCATAACTGAGAGACCATGCACACAACATATGAAATATCAGGCTGGGTATGAGTCAAATATATGAGGCTACCAACTGATTGACGATATAAGGTAGCATCGACCAAGGGTGAAGAAAAAGAAGCCTCAAGTTTGACCCCTGACAAAAATGGAGTCAGTGCAGTCTTACAATCAACCGTGCAAAATCTGGAGAGCATATCAAGAGCATACTTAGGTTGTCCAATGAATACACCAGAAGGTGAGTGAGTAATATCAAGTGCTAAGAAGTAGTGGAGAAGGTCTAAGTTAGACATCAAGAATCGATCATGAAGGGTAGTTTTGACTGTCATGTGATGTGAGATGAGTGACTCCTTGTGATCAACAGGTCATCAACATAGAAGAAAAGGAAAGTGCGAGTATCATCCTACTACAAAATGTAGATGTTCAGATTAGAATGGCATCGAGTGAACCCAACTGATAGAAGCAAGGAGTTTGGCATACTAAGCTCTGGGAGTCTGTTTAAGGCCATAAATGGACTTTTGAAGGTGGTAGACAAGTGAAGGATTCTGAATGAACCCTTGTGGTTGCTCCATATATATCTCCTCCTAAAGGTCACCATGCAGAAATGCAGTCTTCATATCCATCTGATGAACTTCCTCATGATGGGATGCATCAATGGAAAGTACAAGTCAGATGGAATTCATCTTAGCAATTGGTGCAAAGGTCTTAGAGTAGTCAATTCTAGGAACTTGGGAGAAGCCTTTGGTGGCTAGGCGAGTCTTATGCTTATCAACCAATCCATCTGCAACAAATTTTGTTTGATAGATCCTCTTGCACCGAACAAGTTTTCTTCCCTTAGGAAGAGGGACCAAATCCCAAGTATGGTTCCTTTCTAAGGAACTGAACTCCTCTTGCATAGTAGCATCCCACTCGGGGATACCAGAAGCTTCTCGAAAGGAATGTGGATCAGAAGCTATAGAAATAAAGAGATATGAAGCTTTCTCAAACTGTGACGTTGTTCTTCTCTCATCTGAAGGATCACCAACCCAATCACCTACTGATTCCAATGTTTGACGAGCCTAATGAGGCCCAATAATTGGAGCATGTAGAGAATATGGAGGAGAATCATCATCCTCTAAATGATGACTAAGAGAGGAGGAAGACAAATCCTCATCATCATCATCTGAAGTGAAAAAATAAGATTCCTCATCCAAATCAGGAGGATTGAAATCCTCATAAGAACTATCATCATGCATCTGTAATGTCTCCATAGGAATGAATGATGGAGAAGTGATAGAAGAGGAACTGGAGGTATCTTCCTCAAAATGAACACTCCTCTCGATGAACATATCATGTGTGGTGGGATGGAGAATCCTGTAGCCTTTAACACCCTCTAGATACCCAACAAATATATAAGGCCTACTATGTGGGTCCATAGCCTTGTGTTTCTCTACTAGAATATGGGCCCATGTAGGAGACCCAAACACTTGAAAGTGTTTGACCATAGATTTATAACTAGTCTAAGATTGAAAATGAGTTAGCCCCTTTGCATCTCGACGAGGAACTTGATTTTGAATGTAAGATGCACAGTTGATGGCCTCTACCCAATACTGAGGTGCCAATGATTTGGAGTGGATCATACAATTGGCCATTTCCTTTAAGGATTGATTCTTTCTTTCTACAACTCCATTTTTTTATGGAGTGTAGGGAACTGTGTGATGAAGATAAATTCCTTCTGAGATGCAAAAATGATCAAATATATGATTAACATACTCTCCCCCATTATCAGTGTGCAAAACCTAAATGAATTTCCTTGTTTGTTTCTCTGTAGAAGCTTTGAATTCTTGTGCCCTAATTTGTAGCCATGACATGAGACTTGGAGGGCTTAATTATGCCCATATGAATCAACTTGTCTTGTTCCTTCATGAGTTCATTTGCAAACTCATCAAGAGAAGGCATTGCATAGTTGGTTCATAGAAAGTAGAAAAAAACACTGAATAAGTGGGATCAAGTTTGGAAATAATGCTAAGAATTAGTTGTGAATATTTCTTGTCAATTCACATGCTTTTAACTGTAATCTTAAAGCCTTCAACTTTGTGAAGAAATCTTGAATTTTGTCAAATTTACAAGGGTTTAACCCTATCAATTCATTCTCCAATTGATTCCCTCTTAATTCATCTTGCTTTCCAAAAAAACCTTCTAATGTTGTCCACACGTTATTAGGAGTTGTGGCAGATTCAACATGAAAGAGAAGGTATAGAGATATGGCCATGCTCAAAGTACCATATGCTTCATCACACTTGTTGAACCATTTAGGCTTTTCTACAAGAAGTGTTGGTTCAGTTTCAACAACCATTTTTACTCTATATAACCCCAAATTTTTAAGATAGATTGTCATTTTAGACTTCCACTCATAGTAGTTATAGGGTGTGAGTAATGGAATTGCTGATTGATCCATTTTAATGGAGAAAATGAAAATGTAGTGCAAAAAAGAAGAGTGACAAGTCACTTAAGAAGAAAGTGCACGAGACCACACGAGACGACCCTCCATTTTAACTAAATAAAAAATCCAACCCCTAGATATTTACAGGTTGGCACTTTATAGTTCAGTGAATTTATAGAGCTATTTTCCAAGTTACAATCTTCAATAGTCTCATAATGGTTAAAATTAAAATTTTTGATACATAATGAACCAGAGATAAAATATGGAAAAAATAACTTTGTCGCAACGTAGTACTCTTCACCAAATTTCCAACAGTATCTCATTTTCAAAAAATAGAGCACCAGAGTGAAATTTATGGCCAAATGAAGAAATTTGCGCTACCTACAAAAAACTGGGTAAAATAGAAAAAACATTGATCCAAACCTCCTCTAATGTGTATAGCTCATCTCCATATTTCTAGAAATATCTTGTTTGCAAAATTTTGACACATTATGTGCCCAAACGAAGCTCTAGAAGTTGCAAAATATAGGATTGGGCAGGTATAGTCATAAAAATCTACAAATTCTGATTAATCTAGCCACCAAAATGAAAATCTAATGTCACGACTAAAAATTTCATGAAATTAAAGCCCAAACAAAAAAGATTGCTTGAAAAAAGGATTGAAAATGAGCAAGATATGGGCATTTGAAATGAGACTTCAAATTCAAAAACTCCAATGGTGAAGGAAAATTTATTTTAACCAGTTGATAATGTCAGAAAAAAGTGGGTGAGGTCTTGGTGGCAGCGTTGTAGTGGAGTAACCAAGGTTGGCACAAGCCGTGGCTGTTGGAGGTGGGCCCTGCATGAAGGTGGGCCCTATTAGAGGTGGGTCCCACTTGAGGTGGGCCCCGTTAGAGGTGGGCCTCATTGGAGGTGGGCCCTATTGAAGGTGGACCTCGATGGTAGAAAATACTCTATTTGCATACTATCCTCCAGATCTGAGCTACAAACCTCTGTTTGTAACTTATGCAAATGATCTCCTAAAAGGCTGAAATGAAAGCCAATCTTGACTTTCTCGAACCTTCTGGACACAATGAATGTAATTAGAAACACTCTCTAGATTCTTCAAAGTGCTACAAACAACCATATCAAGGAAAACACATATATGCAAAAAGAGAATTATTGGATCTTCATAAATCTTTGTTGTTCTCTAGATTGTATGAAACACAAGAGAAATAACCAACAAGATTTTGCAAGACCTCTCAATAATCTAAACTTTCAAAAAATAGCTTTGATACCATGTTAGAATATGCTAATAAATAGAAATAATCCAAAATCTAATTGAAAATTTTAGATTAAAACTGAAAAATAAAATAATCAGAATAACATTGTTAGACAATCTTGATGTATATGCTCAGAGGCATAACAACATCAAGGAAAATCTCTATTATGATATTGTAGCATATACAATATATCTCAAATATATCAAATACATGAGAGCTAGTTTGTTTATATAGGTAATAGCTAGTAGGAGGCTTGGACATGGTTGAGACAAGTGTCTCAACCTATAGGAAGTAGAGTCTTAATGGAACTCAACCACATACTCTCTAGAAGAGTAGTTGGAGTCAACCAACTACTAAATAAAGTAGTTGGAGTAATCAGACTCAACCATATCTTAGAAGTAGTTGGAGTCAAAGTAGGACCCAACAATATCCTCCTAATAATAATATCTAAAATAAATAATTCCTCCTAATAAATGAGTTCACCTAAGTAAATTTAAATCAAGAGTGGAATGGAAAAGAACCATCTATTCAAACATGAGGAACATCCTGCAACACAACAATAAGTTGTGAACCTCTCATTTGGGAGGTCTTGGGTTCAAGTCTACTCGAGCCCCATGTTGATATTAGCTTCGACCCATTACCATCTAAAAAAATAAAAATTATTATTATTATTTTATTGAATCAGTTATATGCTACATAGATTTTTAAAAAGTATGTAGCAATAAGGTTTGCAATATAATCATCCAAACCTCAACAACAAACAAAATTCTTGGATGTAGTAATAAGGTTTGCTTAGTTATTATAACATTTGGTTGCTGAAATCCTTCCCTGTCTACTTGCTTCACGCCCCTGAACACACTGTCAAAGATGTTAGGGAGAGTAGGAGCCAAGGTAAAAAGTTCACCATCCTTCACCAGGGCCTTAAGCTTAGTTTATATAACTCTCACCTTGCTTTGTGCCCACAAAAAGCTATAACTTTCTTGGGTTCCCCCTCCTCTTTGATGGTGTAAGGAACCTCCATAGAAACAAGGGGTATAAGGATTTAGCAAGTAGGTAACAAGGAAGTAAGGTATTGGCTCCAATTTGGACCATAGATAATGTAATCTGAACCATTTTGTAAGGCTAATGGGCTCCAAGTGTCCTTATAAACTGGGAAGTTCAATGAGACATGGGGTTCATAAATAGTCAAAATAGGGTCAATTAGGATATTTTAGGATGATTTGGATATTTTGAACATCAGAGGCAGAGGTAACTTTGGAAGGGGACAAAGTCCAAAACCCCTTGGAGAAAGTAACCATCAAGAACAAGAAGGAAAATCTAGTCAGAGGGGTGGCTTCAGAGGAACAAGGCCTAATAGTAGAGGAAGATCTGGAGGAAGGGGATCAAGTGTCTTTATAGGGAGATACTTTACATGCAGTCAGATTGGCTATCCATCCTTTAGATTCCCAAAGAAGCAAGGGTCAAGTAATCAAGGAGGAGATAGGAGAGTCCATTTGACTCAAGAGGAGGATATCCATAGTATGACTCCATAGTCCATGCCTACAGATCCAGAGCAAGGGGAATGTCTGATGCTGAAGAGGACACTCTTGAAGGTGCCAACTACTCAAGAACCCCCACAAAGGAAGTCACTATTCAGAACCACCTGCAAGGTGAATGGAAAGGTATGCAAAGTCATAGTTGATTTGGGCTCCTCTAATAATTTAGCCTCTATTGAAATGGTAAATAAATTCAAATTGTAGAAGATACCTCATCCTTTTCCCTACAAAGTTTCATGGTTGAACAAGGGACAACAAGCCTTGATTAATGAACAAGTGTGGGTGGAATTTAATATAGGGGATTATATGAACAAGATCCTATATGATGTAGCAAAGATGGATGCTTTCCATCTTCTTTTAGGAAGACCTTGGCAATATGATGTAGATGCACAACATTCATGAAAGAAAAATCTATATGAGATCACTAAGGATGGCATAAACTACACCATGAACCCACACCCTGATGATGACAAGGAAAAACACATAGTGACTAGTATTATGCTAGTAGATGAGAAGAAATTCATGAAAACCTTGAGGGAGGAGGACACCCCATGATTTTTCCAAGTTATGAAGCCAAAAGAAGGGCAAAAGGAAAATCCTAAAGACTAAGTGAAAGAAAGAAAGGTAGGTCCCAAAGAAGTTCAGGAATTGTTAGGCAAATACAAGGGGGTAGTAGCAAGCAGTACACTAGAAACATTTACACCTTAGAGGGACATTAGTCATTGCATAGATCTCATACCAAGGTCTACATTACCTAACAAGGCAGCCTACAAAATGGCTCTAGAGAAGAATGAGGATATTGCAAGATAAATAGCAAAATTGTTGGAAAAAGCATTCATTAGGAAGAGTCCAAGCCCTTGTTCTATCCCTGTAGTATTGGAACCTAAGAAAGAAGGTACATGGAGATTGTGCATAGACTCTAGAACCATTAAAAAAATAACAATCAGGTATAGATTCCCAATGTCTAGGATGGAAGATTTGTTGGACTATTTAGGGGGGGCTTATGAGGGCATCTATGAGTGGTTGGTGATACCCTTTGGCCTCTCAAAATCCCCTATCAACTTTATGAGGCTTATGAATGAGGTCCTCAAACCATTCATTAATCACTTTTTAGTGGTATACCTTGATGACATCCTAATATTCAATAAGAGAAGAAATGAGAACCTAAAGAATTTGGATTTGGCATTACAAAGATTACAAGAAGAATAGTTGAAGATAAATTTGGAAAGTGTTTTTTCTTGCAGGAGGAAATAATATTCCTTATTTTTTTGATCTCTGAAGGTAACCTCAAGATGGATCCTTCCAAGGTTGATACAATTCTCAACTGGCCAACACCTATGACTACAAGTGAGGTAAAAATTTTCCATGGTCTTGCAAGTTTCTATAGGAAATTTGTTATAAATTTCAATGGGGTGTGTGCCCCTGCGATAAACACCATAAAGGGAGGAAAAAGTGTAAGTTTGTTTGTACTAGTAAGGCTGAAAAGTCCTTTGAATATTTGAAAATAAGGGTAGCAGATCAACCCATCCTAACCTTGTTTGATTTCCATAAAGTTTTTACCATCAAGAATGTGATGCCAGTAAGATAGCTATTGGGGGAGTGTTGAGTCAAGAAGGCAGGCCAATTGGCTTCTTTAGTGAAAAAATTAACGAGGAAAAAAAAAAGTACTCATCCTATGACTTAGAATTGTATGCCATTGTGTAATCATTAAGGAAATGGAGACATTATTTATTACCAAAGGAATTGATAGTATACACTGAAAATCATGCACCGATCTTTTTGGATAGACGAGAAACTAAGCCATAAACATATGAAGTTGGTGCAGAGGCACCGCCACCCTGGAATTTTATATTATTTAAGTTATGTCAAGCAATGGTTTATTAATTATGTAATTTTAAAATTCGTGGGATCAGCCAAGAAATGATGGAATTGTTAATTTGCATTATAATGTATTCAAAAGATATTACACGACAATTGTAATCACAATTCCGAAAGGAATATGAGGGGTCATGGATAAGTGAATGATCTTAGGGTAGTGATTTGGTGTTAAATAGACACTATTGTAAACAAATAGGGATAGAGGAGAATAGAAAGATTACGAGAGATAGAGTAGAGAGTGTGGAAAGATATGGGCTCTTTGGCCTGCAGCCAGAGAGCCATCCTAATATGTAATGATTTGGAATTTTAATTGGAATATATTTTACCAAATAGAAGAATGGTCTCTTCAGTTTTTATTGAGAAATTTCTTTAAATCTCTTGCAATCTAGTTCGAGAGTTCAAATAGTCTAATAAGTCTGGTTTTGATAGTTCATTTACATAGTCTCCTGTTGGACTGGTTATCTTATGTGTTCTTGTTTTCTGTTCTTCTTTTATGAAGAATTTGATGGTAATGTATCAGATTGGTCTTATTGACACTCGACACTAAGAGTTCAGTGGGCTTGTGTATCATGTTTTTGAGTTGATTATTAATGATATTGGGGAAAGTCTGCTAGTTTATATTTTGGTTTTTATAACAGTCCATATGAATTGGGTTGTCAAGTCTTGTCAACCAATACCAGTAGCTATTCTAGTTTATGTATTAAGCTTGGAGAGGACTAACTATAGAGTTATGTGTGTTTGGGTTTCCAAGAATTGTGCATTATTATTGTTTTTATTTTGCATGTTTCGAAATAGATTTGAAGTCAGATTCCTATTCTTGAATGAGTGGATCAAATCTAAAATGGTGTGCAAAGAAACCGTTTCAAGAATCTTAGGTTGGTTTTGAATGAGAAGTTGGTAGTTGAACCAAGCCACATGAAAGCTGAGAGTCCATGTTTGATAGTCATCTTGGAGAAGTATGTATGAAAATGGTTTTCAAGAATCGATTACTTAGTTTACATTGACATAGAATCATGATAATACCAGACGTCTATGTCACGGGTAGCCAAGAGGGGATGTTGTGATAGTCACCTTGGAGGGAGACATTGATGACACTGAATTTCTTGTATTCGATCAAAAGATATCGAAGATCATCCCAAATGATGGTGGAAGAATATCATGTTTTGAATTTGGCATTTGAAAATGGAGAAAAGGTGGTGAACTTAGATTCACAAGTGCATGTTCGTGGTGGAATCAAGTCCAATCCATGTTGAAGGAGAAACGTTCGGTTGGTGAGTTTGATATCATAGTTGACATTATCATATTAAGTTGACAATGTAATGATTGGAATGTTGAAAGATATGAGCCTCTAATACGTTGTTTGAAGAAAGAGAAATGAAGATATGTAGATTTGAAGGATGGTCCAAACCCTCTGCATCAGAAGTGGATGGAGTACTTGCAAGATTTTACATTCACCATCAAGAATAACAAAGGGGTAGCCAATAAGGTGGCAGATGCCCTTAGTAGAAGAAACTTAGCAGTACAAGAAGTCCCATTGGAAAGTGTGGGAATGAGTTCACTCGACATGTACCAGGAGGATGAATACTTCAAGGAAGACTATGAGGTGTGTACTAAAATGAAGGACATGTATTGTACTGATTTCTATGATTACATTGTGCAAGAAGGTTTTCTTTTCAAAGGTAGCCAACTCTGCATTCCCAAATTATCTATTAGGGAAAATATCATAAAGGAAAAACATTGTTGAAGTCTATCAGGTCACTTTGGGATTGATAAGACCTTAGACTTGGTTAGGAGATTCTATTTCTGGCCTAAGATGAAGAAAAATGTTAGAAAGTTTGTAAAACATGTATGATCTACCAAAAAGCTAAAGGAACTAGATCAAATGCAAGATTATACACTCCTCTACCTATTCCTAGAAACCCATGTGAATCAGTGAGCATGGATTTTGTCTTGGGACTCACAAGGACCAAATTGGGTAATGACAGTATTTACGTGGTTGTAGAAAAAATTTCTAAGATGACTCACTTCTTGCCTTCCAAAACAACACATGATGCATCTCATATAACAGGTGTCTTTTTCAAGGAGATAGTAAGATTGCATGGACTACCTCTATCCATAATATCAAATAGGGATTCCAAGTTCATTGGCAATTTTTGGAGAACTTTATGG
Organism: Chamaecyparis obtusa; assembly: GCA_027943335.1. NCBI lineage: Eukaryota > Viridiplantae > Streptophyta > Pinopsida > Cupressales > Cupressaceae > Chamaecyparis > Chamaecyparis obtusa. The sequence continues at coordinate 1,274,667 of BSBK01002409.1, forward strand.
AAAAAAGTTGGGCACAAACTTGGCTTTTTCTTTAGCATACCACCCACAATCATATGGGTAGACAAAGATCATTAACATATCATTGGAGAAATTTATTGGGGTGTTTGACAAAGGAACACAGAGCAGTATGGGACACTATATTACCACATGTAGAATTCTCCTATAATGACTTAGTCAATAGGAGTATTGGCAAAATCCCATTTCAAATAGTGTATGGTACCCATCGTAGAGGAGTCTTGGAGTTGAGGGACATGAAGGGTATAGAAAGGAGAAGTGCACAAGCATAAGACTTTGCAGAATCAAGGAAGGATATTCACCAACAGGTCAAGGAATAGTTGGCTCAAATAGTGGAGAAATTAAGAAGGCAACAAATAAAAAGAGGAGAGAGCTTTAGTTCAAAGTTGGAGATATGGTGGCGACTCATCTAAAAAAGGATAGAATTCCAAGAGAGAAGTATACAAAGCTCATGATGAAGAAAATAGTTCCCTGTAGAATCCTTAAGAAATGTAGCAAAAATGCCTACCAAATTTACCTCCCTCCTAATATTGGTATCTCACTGATTTTTAACATTTCTAATCTCTATGCATATAAAGTTTCTATGGATGATGTTTGTGATATAGGTGATCGAGTGAAAAAAAAGGATGAATAGATAGAATCATTATTAAAAGTAGTGGTTGTCATTGCACCAAAATATTGACCTATTAATGTCCGATATAACCACTAGACTTATAAAAGACATAGGAGGCGGTTAAGCTATGTCACAAATCCCGAGGGGAGCATTGACCATTTTGCCAACAATATCCCCCTCAGTGTTACCCAAGGGGATTTGAACCTGTGACCAAGATCTAATACCACTTGTTACAAGTAGTGCTTTCTGTTGCACCAAATGATCGCCCTGTTAATGCCCGATATAACCACTAGACTTATAGAAGACACATGAGGTGGTTAATCCATGTCACAAATCTCAAGGGGAGCGCTGACCATTTTGCCAACAAGAGTTACCTAAAAAAAGAACCCTTGAGATTGAAAGTATTCTTCATAGCAGGATAGCCAATAAGAAAAGAAGAAACATATACCATGAGTACTTGGTCAAATGGAAGAACAAATCTCAAGAAGATGCTACCTAGATGATTGCTGAAGCCATTGAGAAGACTGGTATAAAAGTTGCAGATTTACCAACTCAAGGGACTCGAGTTCATTTTGGCCCCCGGAGTATGGTGCAAGGAGCCTCCATATAAACAATGGGTATAATGGTTTAGAATATGGTGCAAGGAGCCTCCATATAAACAATGGGTATAATGGTTTAGAAATTAGGTAACAATAAAATAAGGCATTGGATCCAATTTGGACCATAGATAATGTAATCTGAACCATTTTGTAAGGCTAATGGGTTCTAAGTGTCCTTATAAACTTGTAAGTTCAATTAGACCATGGGGCTCATAAATAGTCAAAATAGGGTCAATTAGGATGTTTTAGGATGATTTGGATGTTTTGAACATAAAATAATTCATTTGAAGGCTTATGAGTTATTTTTGGCAATTTTCGCATAAATATTGCAAAAGTTACAAAGCAACTTTTCAAACAAAAAAAAAGTTGCTCGGCAATTGCAAATTGGTCACAAATGATTACAACCATTTGAAAATTGGTTGTAAATGATAGAGGAAGGATATTTATCCATATTGAATTGGAAAATGCAAGGGAGAGAGGATTTGTAGCAAGTTTGGTAGAATTTGAATAAAGAAACCCTATTTTCCTTGGTAATTTTATTGTTTCCTCTCTTTGTACGACCCTGTATGGATTGTCTAACGCAATTATGTGGAATGGTAGTTTTGAGGAGTGAGTTCTCTATTGAATACATTTGGTTTGAGTTGAAGTGGTTAATTTTGATACAAGTTATAATACATTTTGTGAAAAGAGTTCTGAAACCCTCACTCCATAAGGGTTTTGGAGAAATGTCACCCTAACTTGCAATCCCACAAATGGAATTCAATGAACCTTGGGGAAATGAAAGTTAGGGATGTATAATACATGATTACAAAAGGTGAATATTGGAAGAGTTATTTTGGTATTTTTACCACCAAGCCCTAGGTCAAACAAGCCCATTGTTTGGCCTAAAAGTGAAGTTTTATGCACACAGTCAGCATAGATGGTGTCTAGACCAAGTCTATTTATGGAATTGGTGAATATAAGTTGAGAGAAGACTCTTTGAACCATTGGATTGATTTCAAAAACCCATCCTCGAGTACTTGCTTTGTTAACCAAGCCTAATTAGGCCTATTAGGTCTGTGAACACAGTAGGTGTTAAGGGGTACAGGAGTGGAGTTGGGTCTTGATTCTCTAAAGTTTGGTGCAAGTCCAAAAAGGGTATGTGAAACCCTATTTTTTTGGCAAGTTGTTTTGGAACTTTGGTAGTTGTTTCCCAAAAACTAGTTTCATAGGGCTAGTAGTCTAATAGGCTAAATAGTGCATGTTGGCCTTGGAGAAGTATGGGTTGTTGGAACCTATTTAAATGGTCATGATATGATGTCCTAAGATAGAGTAAATATTTTCACTTCCATACAAGTTAGACTGTGTTCAAGTTTTGAGTGTATGAGTCAAGGTGTTGGGGTTGTTGCCTATAACATTTGGAGATAGGATCAAAGGTGGAATTTGTTTTGATTCTTATTTTTAGTGAGAGTTGATCTAGCTCATAAAAGGAAATATTCCCGTAAGGTGTGGTGGGTTTGTGTGTGTAAAAAATCTTCAGATAAGAAGGGTTGGTTCATTAAAAGATTGAGTCCTAGATATGGTCCAGTTTGAGGATCAAGGTTGTTTGGGTTGAACCCATTGTGCTTCCACTAACCATTTTGCATCATTTGACACCACCTTTGGGTACCAATGATTATTGTAAAGGAAAAAAGAAAGGGATAAAAACACCCAAGACCCCACACCCATCTCGCAAAGCCTCACCTCTGTCTAGGTCTCCCTCGAAGATGGGTAACAAGAATAAAAAGATCCCTTAGGGCCCTCCAAGTCCAAGGATCCTAAAAACCCAAAATTGAGGCCCAAATCCATGTTGTGGACTCTGATGTTGAGGCTTTTGAGACCCTCCATTGGCCAAACAGAATAGCAGCCAAACATATAATGAAAGAAAAGACAGTGAGAGAGATTTGTGGAGGATGAAGATTTTTTTGAGTCTGAGGATGATGACAAGTTTGGTACTGAAAAGGACACCACCCACAATAGAACAATCTCTACCCATGTCTCTGTTAGCTTGAAAAATGAAACCTTGGATCCCACTGGTAACAAGAAAGAGGAGGAAAGTAAGAACACCTCTCTATTGACCACCTCCCCACCCCATAGTTTGGAAAAGAATCCCTCTCCCATACCTACTACCTTTCCAAACCATACTATGGATAAAGGTAAACATGTCTCTATCAACATCAAGACTACTGACGATGGGAGTTGCAGAGTGTGTGCCACAAATGCCAAGGAGATACATAAAATCAAGGAGGACTTGGACGCGCTGGAAAAAAGTTTCACCAGACTAGCCAACTATGCTCTAAAGGTCATGCATTCATCCACAACCACCCTCTTCATCTTGCAACAGGACAAGAAGAATTAAGAGGACACAGAGGAGGAAACGTCTAAGGAATTTTTTAGGTTCCTCATAGATGATTGGATGCAACTACTGTTGTCGAAGACAAAGGAGAAAAAGGATAAGAAAAATTGATGTGGTATGTCTTCTTAGTGCAGGTGGAGATTTGGACTGGTGTTCATGGTTTGGAGAACTTTCCTAGGGTTAGGTCCTTTGTTTTTTCTATTAGTAGACTTTGGTTGATCCTTAGGGATCATCTTTTCTAGTATGGCCTTGTGTGGATTTTAAATCACGTCTCTAATTAATCTATGGACTATATGCTCTATAATTGCCCTTATGGATGTAGGATGATAAGAATGACTTTTAGACTCATATGGTTAACTGCTATAGTTTATTTCATGATTTTTTTTATTAATACTTTCAATAAGGGGTTGGATGGTTCTATGCTTATTTTTTTGACCTCCAACATCTGGTAGGGGTTTTTGATATTAAGGGAGGGGATGTTGACAATTTGCTAAATTTTTGTTGTTAATGTGTTGTTTGGATGTTCTTTCCTTATTTATGTGTTGTAAGTGCTAATATGTGGCTTGGCCACGTTTAGTGTTGGATCAAGGGTGAGCCCCCTCATTTTGGATGCTTTAATATCAAAAACATTTTGTTGCTGAGTTTTCTTAGATTTATGTTATTTTATATGATAATATTTCTCTCAATAAAAAAATAACAAACAAAATAATTTTTCATAATACAATAATGGTTGGGTTGGGTCCCTGGCTTTATTGGTGAGAGATTCTTGTTATGAAGCACAAGGTCATGAGGTCTAATCTCCCCTCATCCCATGTGGTACTAGAGGATGTGTCGTGCCAACATCACTGGTCATGTTGAAATTTTTACCTGGTGCATTGCAGTTTATAGCGTGTTCTATACATGATTCCTGTAGTCTAAAATAATAATAATATAATAATGGTAAATAAATAATAAAATAATAGGAGCATATGACTCCAAAAAAATCTCTCACAAAAGTACTAAATCTCAATGAGGCTTTTAGAACACAAACCACAAATAATCAATTATCAATTACCATAAGTAAATGGAAAGAAAAGAGCTATTGCTATAGTACATTCAAGCATCCCTTGTATAGTCTTCCAATTGGTTATGGTGTTTAGAGACATAAAAGAAATATGAGTATAATTGATTTTCCATAAGTTATTTATTTATTATCCAAACAAAAGACAAAATCTTGGTTGATCTTTGACAATGAATTATTGTCAATATATAGAACCAAAAAATATAACCGAATAAGGAAATTGAAATATACAATTACCACAAACTAATAACTAAGTGTATACACTTAAAAATGGCTTCATTAATTAATTAAATATTTATTATTTAATTAATAATTATTTCCTCTATTTATTAAATAAATTATTCAATTTATTTACTAAATTCACTATAGTCTATTCCTCTATCCTAAGTCTTCTAATTTGTCTTATTAAAGTAATTTAATTAAATATATAATCACCTAAATATGACTAAGTCCCCTAGTCCACTTCATCTACCCACTCACTTGACACATCATCTTGGCCAAAATAAATAATTATTATTAATTATTTATTAGTAATTATCCTCACCCACACATGTCCTATTCTTAAGGGCTATGTGGCCTCATAGGACTTAGTCTCATGACCACATGTCCTCTCAACAACCAAGTCAAGAGACATTCTCTATTCCTAAGGGGCTTCTCAAGCCACCTCTAAGGGTCAAAGGTGACTCATGGGACACTTGTACAAAGAGTCCTCATGAGGAAAAGGTCTCTCCCTCTTTCTCTCTTTGGTCTTTGTGAGACACTTGACATGTGTCTTTCCCTTCCACCTTCTTCTCCTCCATGTCAATGTGAGAGAAACATCATCCCTATTCTCCCTCTCACATTCCAACTACATCCCCCTTTCTCTCAACTCCTTCAACCAAGTCAATCCTAGCCCTAGGATCTTCCACCTTTCATTATCAACCGTAGGATTGTGCCACCTAGGCATAGATCCTCCAAAACTCTATAAAAGGAGCCTCATTTCCCCTTTGTAGGCTAATAGCTAATAGGTATTTTGTAATAGGCATTCAAGAAATCAAGAAATCAAGTATCCAAGCATCCAAGCATTCTAAGAGTAATCAATCCATATTATCATCATTTCATTTGCATTCCATCCATTAGATTGCATAAGCTATTGTGCATTCATTTCATAAAATCTCCACACTTTGGTAGCATCTTGGGAAAAGGCTTCATTTGGAAATCTGAGAGCTCAACCTCTTCAAGAAATCAAGGCTAGGAGGACAATGGAGACAAGCTGCATGGTAGGTGAAGGTAATTGATTTAGTTTCATCATTTTATAGTTACTTTGTATTCTTCATTGTGTTGCATTAGATTGATTTATTGGCTTTCAATAGTTAATTTATCATCTCTAGTTATTAGACATCTAATTTGCATACATTTTTGGCACTAGAAGGAGGGCCCAATCGGGCTTTTCACTTTCAATTTTTAGTTTTTCATGTGCAAGTTTTTCCTACAGGTTATTTCTGTACATTCATACATGATTCCTAAGCATTCATTCATTTCTACTACGTATCCATTTTCTGATGCCACAGGCACTATTTCTCTTTATGCATTTTAACTTTCTGTCATATTTCTGCGCATTCGTTCAACTTTATTGCGCATACATATTTTCCTGCTACGCATCTGTAATAACTGCACATATGCATCATCTCACTGCACATTAGTATAATTCTACTATGCATACACATATTCTGCGCATTGATTCGTAATTGCTGCACATTTGTTTCACTATTTTGCACATTTGTTAGTTGCTGTGGTAAAATTCTATTTTCTGTTAGATTTGATTTTAGCTAACATCTTGACAAGTTTTTGTTTGTTATGGTAGTCTTTTAGGTTGTTTTGCAGGATGTTGTTTTTGAAGACCCCATTGCCAAAATTCCTAACAAGTTTGTTTGCAGGGATTCTTAAGGGGTATTGCAAATTAAACCATAACCTCATTTGGGCTTAAAATAAGATATGTTTTTGCTTTGTGTGTATTCTTTAGCATAGCTCAAGTGTTTGTTGTGTCTTGCTTAATAGCATATCTGTAATCTCAAAATTATAACAATGTATCCTCTCCCCTTGCCATTTGTGGACCTTGGGTGCAAGTGAAACTGTTATAAATTTTAGAGGGTGGTCTTTGGTGGGAAAAGAGGTACTCACCCCAAGGAATGACCCAACCGGTAATAGGCTAAAGCCAAGCCCTTCCAAACTGGTATATAAAAAATTTTAGTGTGATTAGTCTCATATTAGATAGGTGTGAATTCATTGTGGCAACCAAAATCTCCTCCAGTACCCTAGTGGTGCGTTAAATTTCTACTTAGTAGAGGTGAAAGCCTTGCTTTGAAAGGATTGGGAGAGCCCCCTTAATTGGGAAAATGACTTGATCACAACCACCTGAATGGATGTCCTTAATAAAAGCTTTTGTTTAGTGGCCAAAAACCTTCTATCTGCTGGCTCAAGGAGTCACCCAAGCTCGTGAAGACACCCCACAATACTCATGGTTCATAGTAGAGATAGCAGTTCTTTGGGAAGTAATGACCCATTGAATTCAGAACTTGGTGTGCCTGAGAAGTGAGTGCACTGTAAGGAGGAGCCCGTGCCTCCAAGTTCCTATGCTGTCCACTGTGAATTTCCATGGCTGGATTTTATTATCCTAGTGGGGATTCAATAGATATTATCCTTGCCAACCATAGGATTGTAAGCGTGTTTGTGCATTCATATTAGAATAGTTAGATTAAAATCATTTTTGTCTTACGTGCGTGTGTTTATGCATTTTTCATTTTTCCAAAAACTAGAAAACATCAAAAAAATCCAAAAATTTTAAATCATATCAAAACTTCAGAACCTACGCATATATCACATCTTGCTACACATTTGATCAAATTTGTTGCGCATCTATTCAGACTGTCTGCGCTTTTGATTTTACCAGTTTGCATCTGTCACATCTTGCTGCGCATCTGTCTCATTTTGTTACGCATTTATCAATCTGTCCTGCACATTTGTTGTTGCGCATTTACAACAGTGAGCATTTCCACAAACTTTGTAATTTTCAAAATCACTTTTTCAGATACCCATTTTTGTCATTAGTAAGATTCTGGAAAAAACAATAGAGTTACACAAACCTCTGATCTTTAGTTTGATCATTTTCATCACTTTTCATCATTCGTTCATTAAGGATCATCAAATCATTTTCTTCCAATCTTTGAAATTCTCAATTCAAAGTTGAAACATTACCTTATCTATCAGATTTTGATCTTTGTGAGTTTACCATATCAGGATATATCATCCTTAACCACCAAACTTACTTAGGTTATTATCTCTTGATTTCCCTTTTGTCATATCATAGTGAGATCTATACCTCCTATTGACTTAGAGTTTATCAAGTTGTCTTATCACTTTTCAACATGTTTCAATATCTTTTCTATCAATCACTTTCCATATCTTCTCATCAAAAATATTTCATCCCGCAATCAATTCTCTCAATTTTATGGTTCAAACTCAATCTCAGAAACTCAAACAAGCCATTAATCTAGAATCCCTAGACAAGATGGAAGGAAATACCAGCAACGAAGAAAAACCTTGGTGAAAAGAGCTTCCTAAGAAAACTTCCTTTTTACATCCAATGACAAACCCACCGATGATGAACTTAGGAAAGCTTCACAAGATCCTTAATTTTATCATGTCATGGAAAGACTCTTAGGCTTGGATAGAGAGATGTATTTCCTCATGCTTGCTCAACAAGGAGCTAAATTACCAAATGATTTTGATGTTTCCCATCTTAGAGAACCAGCTCACGCAAACAATCAAGAAATCCCTAAGGGTTCTCAAGATACTCATGGAGCAAAGGAACCCAATCAGCAATCCAATACTTCACACAACAATCAGCAATCCAATGCTTCTCATAGCCATGAAAAACACACTACTTCTCAAAATAATCAACAATCCAATGGTTCTCAACATACTCAACAACAAAACGTTTCCCAAAACACTCAAGGAAACATGTTATCTATGGATCCAATTCTACAACAAATCCAGATGCTTCAACAAAAAATCCGTGACATCCAAACTGGATCATCAACAAAGAAGTATTCCTTGGATGATATATGTCCTTATCCTTTTGATAAGAACTTAGCAATGATTCCATTCCCTCCTCATTTTGAGGTACCAAAATTTGACAAATACAAAGGGAATTCAGATCCACAAGACCATATTCGTGAGTTTTGTGCTGCTTGTATTGAAGTCGCTCACAATGACACTTATCTTATGCGACTATTTCCATGAGGTTTAGGAGGACAAGCTATGGAATGGTTCTCCAAACTACCCCCAGGCATCAAATCTTTCAATGAGCTTCTTGACAAATTTGTGACTCATTATTCATATAACATCAAACATGAAGTCACTATGCTTGATCTTTGCAATGCACATCAAAAGAATGGAGAACCCTTCCTTACTTTTTTGCAAAGATGGCGTCAATTGTTTGCCAAATATCCATGAATGATTCCTGAACAAGAAAAGATGGATATCTTTGTGCATAACCTTACACCAGAAATGAGTTATAGGTTACAATTGAAATGTCCACCAAACTTCAATAATCTCATAGAAAATGGTATGAAGATTGAGGAAGCCATGGTCAGAAAAGTTGAGATAAAACTTTATTCCAAGGACAATGCTGGGTCCTCAAATTCCAATCCCAACAACTATAACAATGACAAATTGAAATTCTAGAATTAAAAAAAAAAAACATTGTCAATGATGGGATTGTTGATAATTGTAATGTCAAACCAACACAACCTCTTCTCAATCTCACAAGTTAGGCCAATGCTACTCAAGGTACTTACATCAATCAATCAGCAAATCAAAACACCAACAAAGATTCATCTAAACCACGGTTTCCTTTCATGTCACCTCGAAGAAACTTTACTCCTTTAGGGGAATCTCTCGAATCAGCATTACAGAAGTTAATCACAAAGAAACTCATTACGATTCCTAACATGAAAGATTTCAAACCTAGAGTGAAGCCTTCTTGGTGGGATGAGAATGATTATTGCGAATTTCACAGAGGCAAAGGACATAAAACCAATGATTGCAAAAGGCTCAAAAATGTAATTCAAGACTTAATTGAAAGTGGCCAAATTAGTGTTGATGGACATACCTCAAATGAATCACATACGGCTTTCAAAGATCAACTTTGTGAGCATGAAAAAGGAGGTTCTTCCAACACTAAGAGTGACAATCAAGCCAATTATAATTCTACTCCATATCGATATGTTGGTAACATTTCTGAATGTCATCCTTCTACGTATTATGCCAATGTCATTAATATCAAAGGAAAATCAAAGAGTCAACCAGTCCATGTTACTACTCATGCTCAATCCAAAGTTACTCTCCAAGGAGTCTAGTCTAAACCAAACGCACCTCATAACAAGTCTGTTTATGTCCCAAAGTCTACAATGAATATTTCCAGCCAATAAAACCTTTTGGAACAACTCAAGAAAACACCTGCCCAGATATCCATCTTAGAGCTTTTGGGTCTATCCTCATCTCACAAAGATATCCTTGAAAAATCTCTTTTAGAAACCCAAGTCCCCACAAATCTAGATCATGATCGATTTCAAGGTATGGTGGGCCATTTAACAACCCCGCATTACCTATCCTTCACTGAGAATGATGACTTAGCTATTACCCAACCTCATAATGCTCCCCTACATATCGAAGTCCTTTTCCAGAGTCAAAAAATCAAATGAGTACTAATAGATGGAGGAGCTGGCTTAAATATCTGTACATTGAAACTAGTCCCTGCATTGGGATTCTCTAAAAATGCTATTGATCCCAAGAAGAAAATCATGATAAAAGCTTATGATGAGGAAGAGCAGTCATTCAAGGGGTCTGTTATTTTACCAATTAGAGTAGGTCCTATAATCAAAGATGTACCTTACCAAGTTCTAGACATGGATCTTGCTTATAACATTCTCTTGGGAAGACCATGGATTCATTCCATGCAAGCTATACCATCAACCTATCATCAATGCTTGAAATTCCCTCATAATGGTCAGGAAGTCACTATCAAAGGAGACACTAATCCATTCTAGTATTGTAGCTCTATGAAGACATCTTACTCTTTGATACCTTATAAGCGTACTGGATCTTCTACAACTACACCTAGTGATCCTAGTAATATAGCATCAACTTCAAAATCAAATGGGATCAAGATAGATATAAAAGAAAGAAGTATGGTAGAATACACTTTAGGTAAAGCTCTTTGCATCATAGAGTTATCTTTATCTCCTAGATCATATGGTAGATCTTTGATCACTAAACAACAATCAGAATCCCCTTCAACACTTGTTTATGACACATTTATAAGTGGGGGCACAATATCCAAAGAGGCAGCTGAGCGTAATGCTGATCATTTGCTTAAGTCACTATAGAAGGAAGAGGATATCAAACATGAATATATATCACCTAATGTCTATGGTAAAGGGTACACTTTGCTACAAAAGATGGGATACCAAGGAGCTGGACCTATAGGGTTACAAAGAGAAGGTTTTATCAAACTGATCTTGCATAATCCAAACTATCAAAGAGACACTACAAGATTAGGATACAAAGGAGAAGGACCAAAAGAACCAAAAGGAAAAGCAAAGATCACACCTTTTCATGAGATATCTAAAGCTCCTGCCTTACAATTCAGAAAGAATGGTAGGTATGTAGATCCAGAGAAACAAAGGATAGCACAAAGAATCATTGATAGACTTGGGGATAATGATGATTCTGACTCAAATGATTATGAATGGGATTCATTATTTGATTGTACTAAAGAGATAGGAGTTGATGTTTTCCATCACTATAATAACGATTACCATGAGGGAGAGAGTTCAAAGACAGACTCATTAGGATTGGTGCCATGTGATACTACTTTTGTCGATTTTGAGGGAAGTGAGCTTTATCTTACGATAGATGAATCAGGTGATAGTATGGAAATAGACCTCACTGATACTATCATAAACCTTGACAAATTTTCCATCAATACCATCTCTGCCTTTGAAACTGACCCGAATGATCCAATGCCCCTTGTATATCCTGAACTTATCGATTGGGATTCGCTCGATCATCCAGAACTTGATGTATTCCATAATGATGATGCAATCATTGACTATCTTGGAATCAGAGATCATTTACCACCAGGAGATCACAAGTCAGGATTTCTGATAGAACTCAATGACATGGCCTACTTTGGTGAGAGTGCCAATCCTTTCAGTCATAAAAATATAAAAATAATCAATAGATCTAATGGTGAAAACCACTCAGTGGCAGTATTAGATCCAAAAATAGTAAAAAGAAATGATGCATTTGATGGTGAAAACCTCTCTGAGGTGCCTGATGATGGAAGGATTGACACTCTTCCCAATTATCTATATCAAGAATAATCTACCATTCTTATAGAACCAACAGTACCTCTTAACATTGGAACAGAAGAGTCTCTGCGCATCCTCAAAGTAGTAGCATCCTTGATAGCATCAGAGAAAGAAACTTTTACAAAATTTTTCAAAGAGAGACAAATCAACTTTGCCTAGTCCTATGTTGATATGCCTAGTCTAGATCCAAATCTCATTATGCATCATTTATCTATCAGGCCAGGTGTAAAACCAGTTAAGCAAAAGCTCCACAAGATGCACCCGCACATTTCACTAATGGTTAAAGAAGAATTGAAGAAGCTCCTAGATGTTGGATTCATTTGAGCTATTGATTATGCTGAGTGGATTTGAAATATTGTCCCTATCTCAAAACCAGACAAGTCTATTAGGATTTGTATTGATTTTCGAGATCTTAATAAAGCTTGTTCGAAAGATGACTTTCCTCTACCAAATATTGACATTATTGTTGACCTGACAGCTGGGCATGAGATGTTATCATTAATGGATGGATTTTCTAGCTATAACAAAATCAAGATTGTGCTAGAAGACCAAGAAAAGACTGCTTTTACTTGTCCATGGGGTACATACTACTGGAATGTGATGCCTTTTGGCCTCAAAAATGCTGAAGAAACTTACCAAAGAGAAATGACCACAATCTTTGATGATATGATGCACACCATTATGGAAGATTATGTTGACAACATTTTAGCAAAATCCAAAGACAGAGCTAGTCATTTGAGAGTGTTGGATTGAATATTCACCCAGATGGAAAAGTATTAGATTTGACTCAATCCGAAGAAATGTGCATTCGGAGTTACATCTAGTAAATTGTTAGGGTACATTGTCTTAGCCAAAGGAATCAAAGTAGATCCAAAAAATGTTAAAGTAATAATGGAGATGGCTTCCCCCACTAACATCAGTTAGTTAAGATCCTTGCAGGGACGTCTCCTATCCATCCGAAGATTTATTTCTCAACTAGTAGATCGAAGTCATCCCTTTCAACATTTGTTGCATAAAAATATCTTATTCCAATGGGATGACCAGTGTGAAGCAACTTTCAATAAAATCAAGCAATATCTGGTGAATCCTCCAACTCTGATGTCACCAATTCCAGGCAAGCCACTCTTGCTCTACATTTCAGCTATGGTAGTCTCACTCGATGCTCTATTGGCTCAGCAAGATCATGAAGGAAAAGAAAAAGCCATCTATTATATCAGTCGCACCCTAGTGGGATATGAGCTAAACTATTCTCCTATAGAAAGAGCATGTTTGGCCATTGTTTTTGCATCACAAAAGTAGCGGCATTACATGTTGTCACATTCAATCCAGCTCATCACAAAGATTGATCCTTTAAAGTATCTATTAAGCAAAACAACACTGACAGGCAGATTGGCTAAGTGGGTCATGCTACTTAGTGAATTTGATATTGAATATGTAGACAGGAAGGCTATCAAAGGTCAAGTGATAGCAGATCAGCTAGCAGATGCTCCATTAATGGATGACCAACCTATACATATAGAGTTTCCTGATGCACACATCTTGGCTTTATCTACACAAACCTAACAACTATATTTTGATGGATCGTATACTCAACAGGGTTCAAGAGCTGGTATTCTTTTTGTCACACCACAAGGATACATAATTCCAAAATCTTACAAACTGCTCTTTCCTTGCACCAACAATGTAGCAGAATATGAAGCCTTGTTGATTGGGTTAAAGATGGCTTTACAATGGAAAGTAACTGAAATAAATGTCTACGGGGATTCTCAGTTGATTATAAACCAGGTTAATGATGATTATCAGACTAAAGATGATAAGTTATTACTATATAAATGTATGGTTGATGACTTCAAACAATATTTCTCAGTCATCACTTTTGACTAGATTCCTCGGCATGATAACAAGGCTACCGATGCTATGGCAATGATTACTTCTTTGTTTGATACAGAAGATACCAAGGTCCATTTTGAGTTCTTGGTGGAATCCCTGACTTGTCCTGCATATGATGATCTTGATATGAGTATTATATGTCATCTAATTGGACACGACTCCCCAATCTATGGAAAAATCTATTCTTATCTGAAAAATGACATCCTACCCCGTGACTTGTCCCAAAATTAAAAATGAACTTTTCTCTGCCAAGCCTCCCACTATGTCCTAATATCTGATACCCTTTATCAGCGAGGTCTTGACGGTACTCTCCTACGATGTCTCAAGCATGATGAACCTCAAACTACCTTGCGAGATGTGCATGAGGGTATTTGTGGGACACATTTGAGTGGTCCCTCTTTGGCTAAGAAAATCATGCGTATGGGTTATTATTGGCCTACCATGGAGACAAATTCCTTTCATTTTGCTAGGGCATGTAAGAAATGTCAGATACATGGAAACCCTATTCATGCTCCAACGCAAGAGTTACATCCTTTTACAACTACCTTGCCATTCAGTTGGTGGGGCTCGACCTCGTGGGTGCTATCAACCCTCCATCTTCCAATGGCCACAAATGGATTCTCATTGCTATAGAGTATTTTACTAAATGGATTGAGGCCGTTCCATTAATTACCATAACAGGGAAACAAATATCCATGTTTATCTTAAATTATATCATTTTTAGATATGGTATACCTATGTATCTCATACTGATCATGGGAAATAGTTTCAAAATTGGGAAATGGATGAACTGTGCACAAAATTCCATATTACCCATAACTATTCCACCATATACTATCCCCAAGGAAACAACCAAGTTGAGGCGTGAAATAAAACTATTTTTAAAATCCTACAAAAGACTGTCAATGACGCTGGCTGTGACTGGCATATCCAATTGAATCCAGCCTTATGGGCTTACTGAACCTCCATCTATACTCCTATCAGAGCCACCCCATACTCCCTTGTCTATGGATCCAAAGCAGTCCTGCCCTTCGAGGTCGAGTTGCGTTCACTTCGTGTCACTCTCAAAGATTTGATTCCGGATGAAGACTATAGAGTTGCACGGTTGACTGAACTAGAACTGCTAGATGAATGTCGTCAGAGAGCTTATGATCATTTGAAAGTCTATCAGCAGTGTATGTCTTGTCAGTATAACAGTAAGGTAAAGATCAGAGACTTTTAGCTGGGTGACTTAGTCCTTCGAGAAAATCCAAAGAATCATTTGCATTGTGAAAATAAGGGCAAGTTCGAACCCAATTGGTTAGGTCCTTTTGTAGTTACAATAGTTTATGGTTCTGGAGCTTATCAATTGTCCACACCAGAGGGAGATCCTTTGGATGAACCTCTTAACAGTATCCATCTCAAGAAGTTCTATCCTTGAAATCCTAATGCAAGGGCTATGTAAATATTTTGTAAATACAAAATATTTTTAAAATCCAAACAAAAAAAAAATAAAAAAAATCAAAAGAAAATTGCAATAAAAGCATATGGTGAAAACCTGGAAACAGGTGCCATGTGTCTCAAGTTAGCTCCTTTATCTATTAGGTTTCTTCTAGTTTGTCCGTTCATTATATATATCCACAATAAAATGGCTAGTCAGTCCCCATACCCACCATGTACATATCATAATAAAATGGCTAGTTCATACACCATCCATTGTATCTACCCATAATAAAACCCCATCATAGCTTGATCATTTGTCATGGTCTTCATCCTAGTCTTGTTGCGTCTTTCTTCATCCATAATAAGTCAGTCCATCACCTAGCTGGGGGCATGTCCTCGACCTAGTTTAGGAGGTGGATCTATGATAGTCATGAATCTTAGAGGACATAATGGAGTATTTTTACTAGACAAAGTAAATGCAATCAAACATTCTTTCACAATGATATCTTTATGATGAATCAGAATCTGTGATCTATCCTTTGAAACATGACTGTTTATCTATCGAATCTTGACTATACATCATCACTTCAACTGATCACTATATCTTACACTCTCTTTTGGCAAAAGGAAATGTATATTCATGACAGGCCTGTTAGAATGATTTGTTGTAAATTATGCATTCATATCTGGATTTCATTGTTATCTTGTTTCCTATGCTATTCCATGATATCTTTGACATGAGTTTGAAACTCTAAAATGTCATTGATTAGGATAGCCATGATGGGGCATGGTATTTTCTTTGATTGCTATTTGTGGGATATTTTTTGATGAAATTGAAGGAACAAATAATTGGGGTGTCTGTGCATAAGTGCCTTCATCCATTTAATAGTATTGACAACATCCAAATCATGTTTCTCTACATATGCTATTTATGGTGATACACCAGCACATACCTCGACTCCAAATATTTGTTCCCTGATGGCGGGGGGGGGGGAAATATTCCTTGTCTGTTACACAAATGAAACTTAGGTCATCTTGGTTCAATTATACCTAGATGCTTGTCAAGTTTTCTAAATTAAACTCCATGCAAGAAATGCTCAAGTCATCCTGGTTTAATTATACCATGATGCTTGCATTTTCTTGCAACATAACGAGCTCAATGATGAAAATCAAGTTCCAGTTATTATGAAGTTCTAAGATGTTACCTAAAGTTGTGACGATACATTCATTTCATATTGCATTTCATTTAAATAGTTCATGACTTGCATATCAGTGCTCCTTTTATAGAGATTTGTAGGTTACCTTTCTTATTAGGTTATCTGTTCTCCTAGTCTATTCTTCTTGTGTCAGATACATTGTTATTTAAGTTGAGGACATTTGGACAACAAAAACATTGAATTTTATTTTGCATTTTATAAACATCAAATTCATTTAGGCCATGCATTATCTTTATTTGTTATGTTCATTTGTATATTATCCATCTATATTACATGCATGTTTCATGTGTTGTTATAGTTTTTATTCATATCTCATTATCCTTTCATTAGGGTGAACATTGTATATTTTAGTTATCTTACGAACATTTTCATTTATTATCCATTATACACATTATATATCATTCATTTCTTATCCATTATATGCATTTTAAATCATTTATTTATTAGACATTACATGTGTTTCCAATCATCATTTATATCATTCATTTACATCACTTATTTATTATCCATATTGTCCATCACATCATTGCATTGATAATCACATAGCATTAGTAAACATCATTAAGGACATGCATTTGTATCATCACCTATTAGATTATTAACCATTATGCATCACATAGAAAATGAATCATTTTGCATTCTAAGACATACATTCTATGCATACTAAAGTAAATCATCACATCCTACATATGTCAGTACGCACATGTATATAAATCATCAAAGTAAATCATGATAGAACTGCATCACTGTATATATAGAGTCCATCATATAGAGTCAATCATACAATGTCCATAAGAATACAATAAAATTGTCCAAATGTCCAATGATATAAAGCAATATAACAATATATCCAATGTCCATGTCCATCAAGTCAAAAATATAATGATACAATGAAACATAATGGTACAATAGTGTATACAATGATCTCTCAAATCTATGAGCCATTGCCTCTAGACTCTGTCTGCCGCTCTCTACGAGATGCAATGTGGCCCTATGCTACTAAACTACCTAATGCTGAGGATCCAACCCGATCTCCCAAACCTATCGGTGCTCTAGGAGGCCATGATGATACACCTCCTCCACCAACTAGTGCCTCTCTATCATGAACTACCATCCTAATAGCCACTGAGCTCTCCCTATAGCTCCCAATCCATTGATCCCTCAGGACCGCCTGTCTGTACGCCTCTCACCAGTAGGATATCTCCTTCTCGGCATGTATCATGGCTCTAATGTTGTCTCCATGGGGACCCAAATCCTCTGTGCACTGTAGCTCATCTAGTAACATCTCTGACTCCCCAAGTCTCTCAAGCACTGCATCCCACTCAGCTCTTAGCACTCCCATCTGCCTATCCATCCTCTCTATCTGTCTCTCAAAACCAGGGACCCAATCTGCCTGTACTTGAATAACTACTAGTCGAACTAGCAGTGAATAATTATATGGCTCCTCCTCAACAACATCTCTCTGTAAATAGGGATCCTATCCCCCAATGTCCATCTCAGCCTACTCATCCTGTGCCCCCACATCTAGTATCTCAGCATCTTGCTTGTCTTGTACATCATCAGGGATCTGTCCACCCTATACCACACCACCCTGGGCTAATAACACATCTGCCTCATCCTATACCTGTATCACTAGTCCCAATACTGGGGCAGCTGGTATCTATACCTACGCTACTGGAACCTATACTGGAGCTCCTGCAACTAGTTGTGCTGGCTATGCCGGAGGCTATCTCCATCCTTGTCTAGCCGGGGGTGCCATCAATCCCCTTTGCCTCACACCACCTCCTCTCATTTGTGGACCAGCCCTATCCCCTCTCCCTCCATCTCCTCCATCACCATCACCACCATCTCCTCCACCATCACCTCCACCTCCTCTCCCTTGTCCTCTCCTATCTCATCCTCAGAATCTCTTGCGATGTCTATCTATTGGATCTCTCTCAGGTGGCCTTGCTGTCAGATCTATCAATCATGGCATGGGGAAGTCTCTCAAATGCTGCTCAAGAACTGCAGTCATCCCAGGGTCTAAAACTATCTGCCTCATGGTCCATGTCTAAAATGGCATGTCCAAAAACTCCTATCAGGCCACATCAAAAGATGATATAGGTCCCCAATCCCATCTCTTTTGATGAGTCCTGGCAAACTCTGTCACACCTTGGGGCATGCCCTGGATCCTGCCAAACTAGTGCAGAACCCGGTTAAGCAACTGTCTCTCAAAAATAAAGGGCATCTGCCCTATAAGCCATCATGACTCAAAAAAAAATCCTAGTTGTTGCTCATCATCCCACGGCTCACAACCTAGGTAGGGTCTCCATGTCACTGTATCCAGTGTATCAAAAGTATAACGCCAGAACTCTAAATGTCCTAGTTTTGCCTGAGATAAAACTAAGGAGTATAAATGTATGTAGGGCTATCCTGCGCCCTGAAATCTGATCGCTATTGGTCTAGTAATTGCAATATGCTCCCATGCCCATACATGGAGCAATGTGACCTGTGCTGATAATGATGCACCCTTATGGTACACCACCTGATGCAAATCATGATATAGATGTGCTAATAAACACACACCCCAAGCAAATCAGGTCTCATCCATCATCGGCTGTAGAGTGCAGCCCCATCCCACTACAAATCTGTGTGACCTACGATCGGGGCATACAAATCCCCCAATCACCCCTGTTAGAACCATTGGTAGCGGGTCATATAAATTGACCATATCCTCCCAGCTGATCTCTCCATCCTCAATATCATCATCCCCAAAAATAGCTCTGCACTCCATCTCTCTACCATGCCGATCATACTGTAGTAACTCTCTTGTGATAGGAAGCTGGAGGATGTGATATACATCCTCTAAGGTCACTGTCATCTCCCCTATCAAAAGATGGAAGGTACTCATCTCCGAGTGCCACCGCTCTGCCAGTGCTGTCATCATACTCTGGTTTGCCCTAATCTCGGGCATGTAAATCACATGATATAACCCGGATGCACCAATCAGGAGTCTGTCAGTCTTTGACAGTGCCGGTCTCAGATTCTGTGTGACGGGATATCTCTCCCGTGACATCAGAATATCAGTAATATCCTCCTATATAAATCAAATAAAATCAAGCTATCAGATTTTGATAAACTGATCTACAACATCTATCTATCCTACTATATCAACTACAAACATGTTCTATCACGTGTTTTAACAGATGATTTTATCAATCATCTACTATCAAGACTGGTTTACTAGCAACCATGCTACAATGTTGCCTATCTTGATCTAATCGATCAAATTTAACCATCGACGGATCCAATTGGCTTATCGACATCTAGTTTGACCTATTTGAATTTCTAATTTGACCAAATTCTATCTATCAAACAAATGCCCAGCACAAAAAAATGCATTCGCCATAAATTTTCACCTTTGTGCAGGAAATCATGTGTGTGCAATTTTATTGCACATTTGCGAAATAATTCATGACCAATGTGCGAAAAGAATCGATGCACACTTTTACACAACATTTGCACCATGAAAAAGTGATCCTAACATGCATGCACCATTTCCCTAAATGAATGCATAGAACTTTGGAGTTTCTGCGCAAACGTTGCTGTTTGTTGCGCATTCATGCGTCGCAATGGCGCATTCATCTTCCGGGTAAACACAAATGTTTTTTTTCTAAACTAAACCTATGATTAGATCTACCCTAACATGCTACAAATCTATTGTAAATCATTTACAAGCATCGAATTGAAAAAGAGGATCGAATCACCTACCGGCTCACCCAAATTGGGTGGTTGCTAGAAGCGTCTGACCCTCTCAAAGTGATGATCTGACAACAGAAATGACATCCTGGCGGCTCTACTCTTCTCTCTCTTGCGCTCTGATCTCCAAATGACAAGTGTGCACAATGAGCTTATTGTGGACCCCTTAGCCCTATTTATAGCCTATGGACCCTATGTGCTTGGTGTGTGCACCCTACCTCTCATTTTTATTCTGTTTCACCCTATTTTCACCCATCTTTTCTCCTGTTTCTTTCGTGAGATTGATTATCCAATAAAATAAAATAAAATAAAAATAAATAAAAAATAATCATAAAAAATTCCAATCATCTTTTTTGTTAATCAATCTCTCGAGGGGGCATGCTTAGGTCATTTCAGACATTGTCTGGGGTAGGGGCAAAATACTTGAAATTTTTTGAAACAATGTGGCACACACATTATTTCAAAGAGGGGCAAAATGTATACACTTAAAAATGGCTTCATTAATTAATTAAATATTTATTATTTAATTACTATTGAATTGATAAATTAATTAAATATTTAGTATTTAATTAATAATTATTTTCTCTATTTATTAAATAAATTATTCAATTTATTTACTAAATTCACTATAGTCTATTCCTCTATCCTAAGTCTTCTAATTTGTCTTATTAAAGTGATTTAATTAAATATATAATCACCTAAATATGACTAAGTCCCCTAGTCCACTTCATCTACCCACTCACTTGACACATCATCTTGGCTAAAATAAATAATAATTATTAATTATTTATTAGTAATTATCCTCACCCACACATGTCCTATTCTTAAGGGCTATGTGGCCTCATAGGACTTAGTCTCATGACCACATGTCCTCTCAACAACCAAGTCAAGAGACATTCCCTATTCCTAAGGGGCTTCTCAAGCCACCTCTAAGGGTCAAAGGTGACTCATGGGACACTTGTACAAAGAGTCCTCATGAGGAAAAGGTCTCTCCCTCTTTCTCTCTTTGGTCTTTGTGAGACACTTGACATGTGTCTTTCCCTTCCACCTTCTTCTCCTTCATGTCAATGTGAGAGGAACATCATCCCTATTCTCCCTCTCACATTCCAACTACATCCCCCTTTCTCTCAACTCCTTCAACCAAGTCAATCCTAGCCCTAGGATCTTCCACCTTTCATTATCAACCGTAGGATTGTGCCACCTAGGCCTAGATCTTCCAAAACTCTATAAAAGGAGCCTCATTTCCCCTTTGTAGGCTAATAGCTAATAGGTATTTTGTAATAGGCATTCAAGAAATCAAGCAATCAAGCATCCAAGCATCCAAGCATTCTAAGAGTAATCAATCCATATTATCATCATTTCATTTGCATTCCATCCATTAGATTGCATAAGCTATTGTGCATTCATTTCATAAAATCTCCACACTTTGGTAGCATCTTGGGAAAAGGCTTCATTTGGAAATATGAGAGCTCAACCTCTTCAAGAAATCAAGGCTAGGAGGACAATGGAGACAAGCTGCATGGTAGGTGAAGGTAATTGATTTAGTTTCATCATTTTATAGTTACTTTGTATTCTTCATTGTGTTGCATT
This sequence comes from Chamaecyparis obtusa, assembly GCA_027943335.1. Lineage (NCBI taxonomy): Eukaryota > Viridiplantae > Streptophyta > Pinopsida > Cupressales > Cupressaceae > Chamaecyparis > Chamaecyparis obtusa. The sequence goes on from BSBK01002409.1 coordinate 1,296,600, forward strand.
AGATTGATTTATTGACTTTCAATAGTTAATTTATCATCTCTAGTTATTAGACATCTAATTTTCATACATTTTTTCATATAATGTCCATAAGAATTCAATAAAACTATCCAAATGTCCAATGATATAAAGAAATATAACAATATATCCAATGTCCGTGTCCATCAAGTCAAAAATATAATGATACAATGAAACATAATGGTACAATAGTGTATGCAATGATCTCTCAAATCTATGAGCCACTGCCTCCAGACTTTGTTTGCCGCTGTCTAATTGATGCAATGTGGCCTTATGTTGCTAAACTACATGATGCTGAGGATCCACCCTGATCTCTCGAACCTGTCGGTGCTCTAGGAGGCCGTGATGATACACCTCCTCCAGTAGCTGGTGCCTCTCTATCATGAATTACCATCCTAATAGCCACTGAGCTCTCCTTGTAGCTCCCAATCCATTGATCCCTCGGGAGCGCCTATCTGTACACCTCTCACCAGTAGGATATCTCCTTCACAGCATGTATCATGGCTCTAATGCTATCTCCACGAGGACCCAAATCCTCTGTGCACTGTAGCTCATCTAGTAACATCTCTGACTCCCCGAGTCTCTAAAGCACTGCATCCTGCACAGCTCTCAGCACTCCCATCTACCTATCCATCCTCTCTATCCATCTCTTAAGACTAGGGACCTAGTCTGCCTATACTTGAATAATTGCTAGTCAAACTAGCAGTGAATCAATATCCGGCTCCTCCTCAGCAACATCTCTCTGTAAATAGGGATCTTGTCCCCTGATGTCCATCTCAGCCTACTCATCCTGTGCCCCCACATCCAACATCTCAGCATCTTGCTCGTCCTATACATCATCAGGGATCTGTCCACCCTGTACGACACCACCTTGGGCTAATAACACATCTACCTCATCCTATACCTATACCGTTGGTCCCGGTACTGGGGCAGCTAGTATCTATACCTATGCTACTGGAACCTGTAGTGGAGCTCTTGCAACTGGCTGTGCTGGCTGTGCCAGAGGCTATCTCCATTCTTGTCTAGCTGAGGGTGGCATCAATCCCCTCTATCTCACACCACCTCCTCTCATTCATGGACCAGCCCTATCCCCTCTCCCTTCATCTCCTCCATCACCATCACCACCATCTCCTCCACCATCACCTCCACCTCCTCTCCCTCGTCCTCTCTTATCTCATCCTCAGAGTCTCCCGCATTGTCTATATGTTGGATCTCTCTTAGGTGGCCTCGCTGTTGGATCTGTCAATCGTGGCATAGGGAAGTCTCTCAAATGTTGCTCAAGATCTGTAGTCATCCCAGGGTCTACAACTGTCTGCCTCATGGTCCATGCCTGAAATGGCATGTCTAAGAACTCCTATCAGGCCACATCAAAAGATGCCATAGGTCCCCAATCCTGTCTCTCTTGATGAGTCCTAGTGAACTTTGTCACACCTTGGGGCATGCCCTAGATCTTGCCAAACTGGCGCAAAACCTTACTGACCAACTGTCTCTCCAAAATAAAGGGCGTCCACCCTATTAGCCATCATGACTCAAAACAAAATCCCAGCTGTCGCTCATCATCCCATGGCTCACAACCTAGGTAGGGTCTCCATGTCACTATATCCAGTGTATCAAAAGTATAACACCAGAACTCTAAATGTCCCAGTTTTGCCTGAGACAAAACTGAGGAGTATAAATGTATGTAGGGCTATCCCGCACCCCAAAATTTGATCACTAATGGTATAGTAACTACAATATGCTCCCATGCCCATACATGGAGCAATGTGACCTGTGTTGATAACGATGCACCCCTATGGTACACCACCTGATGCAAATCATGATACATATGTGCTAATAAACACACACCCTAAGAAAATCAGGTCCCATCCATCATTCATTGTAGAGTGCGGCCCCATCCTACTACAAATCCATGTGACCTACGATCAGGGCATACAAATCCCCCAATCGCCCCTGTTAGAACCACTGGTAGCGAGTCATATAAATCGACTATATCCTCCCAGCTGATCTCTCCATACTCAATATCATCATCCCCAAAAATAGCTCTGCACTTTGTCACTCCACCATGTCGATCATACTGTACTAACTCTCCTATGATAGGAAGCCAGAGGATGCAATATACATCCTCTAAGGTCACTGTCATCTCCCTTGTCAGAAGATGGAAGGTACTCGTCTCTGAGTGCCACCGCTTTGCCAGTGCTGTCATCATACTCTAGTTCACCCTAATCTCGGGCGTGCAAATCACATGATATAACCTGGATGCACCAATTAGGAGTTTGTTAGTCTCTAATAGTGCCGGTCTCAGATTTTGTGTGAATGGATATCACTCCCGTGACATCAGACTATCAGTAATGTCCTATATAAATCAAATAAAATCAAGCTATTAGATTTTGTTAAACTGATTTACATCTATCTATCCTACTATATCAAATACAAACATGTTTTAGCACATGTTTTAATAGATGATTTTATCAATCATCTACTATCAAGACTGGTTTACTAGCAACCATGCTACAATGTTGCCTATCTTGACCTAATCGATCAAATTTAACTACCGACGGATCCAATCGGCTCATTGACATCTAGTTTGACCTATTTGACTTTCTAATTTGACCAAATTCTATCCATCAAACAAATGTGCAGCATAGAAAAATGCATGCGCCATAACTTTTTACATTTGCGCAGGAAATAATGTATGTGCAATTTTATTGCACATTTATGCCATAAATCATAACCAATGCACCAAAAGAACCGATGCACACTTTTACACAACATTTGCACCACAAAAAAGTGATCCTAACATGCATGCGCTATTTCCCTAAATGAATGTGCAGAACTTTGGAGTTTCTGCACAAACGTTGCTATTTGTTGCGCATTCATGCGCCGCAATGGCGCATTCATCTTCCTAGTAAAAACAATTTTTTTTTTCTTTCTAAAATAAACCTATGATTAGATCTACCTTAACATGCTACAACTCTACTGCAAATCATTTACAAGCATCGAATTGACAAAGATGATTGAATCACCTACCAGCTTACCCAAATTGGGTGGTCGCTGGAAGCGTCTGACCCTCTCAAAGCGGTGATCTGACAACAGAAACAACATCCTAGCAGCTCTTCTCTTCTCTCTCTCGCGCTCTGATCTCCAAATGACAAGTGTGTACAATGAGCTTATTGTGGACCACTTAGCCCTATTTATAACCTGTGGACCCTATGTGCTTGGTGTGTGGACCCTACCTCTCATTTTTATTCCGTTTCACCCCATTTTCACCCATCTTTTCTCCTGTTTCTTTCGTGAGATTGATTATCCAAAAAAAAAATAAAATAAAAAATAATCATAAAAAATTCCAATCATCTTTTTTGTTAATCAATCTCTCAAGGGGGCATGCTTAGGTCATTTTAGACATTGTCTGGGGTAGGGGCAAAATACTTGAAATTTCTTTGAAACAATGTGGCACACACATTATTTCAAAGAGGGGCAAAATGTATACACTTAAAAATGGCTTCATTAATTAATTAAATATTTATTATTTAATTACTATTGACTTGATAAATTAATTAAATATTTATTATTTAATTACTATTGACTTGATAAATTAATTAAATATTTATTATTTAATTAATAATTATTTCCTCTATTTATTAAATAAATTATTCAATTTATTTACTAAATTCACTATAGTCTATTCCTCTATCCTAAGTCTTCTAATTAAATATACAATCACCTAAATATGACTAAGTCCCCTAGTCCATTTCATCTACCCACTCACTTGACACATCATCTTGGCTAAAATAAATAATTATTATTAATTATTTATTAGTAATTATCCTGACCCACACATGTCCTATTCTTAAGGGCTATGTGGCCTCATAGGACTTAGTCTCATGACCACATGTCCTCTCAACAACCAAGTCAAGAGACATTCCCTATTCCTAAGGGGCTTCTCAAGCCACCTCTAAGGGTCAAAGGTGACTCATGGGACACTTGTACAAAGAGTCCTCATGAGGAAAAGGTCTCTCCCTCTTTCTCTCTTTGGTCTTTGTGAGACACTTGACATGTGTCTTTCCCTTCCACCTTCTTCTCCTCCATGTCAATGTGAGAGGAACATCATCCCTATTCTCCCTCTCACATTCCAACTACATCCCCCTTTCTCTCAACTCCTTCAACCAAGTCAATCCTAGCCCTAGGATCTTCCACCTTTCATTCTCAACCATAGGATTGTGCCATCTAGGCCTAGATCCTCCAAAACTCTATAAAAGGAGCCTCATTTCCCCTTTGTAGGCTAATAGCTAATAGGTATTTTGTAATAGGCATTTAAGCAATCAAGAAATCAAGCATCCAAGCATTCTAAGAGTAATCAATCCATATTATCATCATTTCATTTGCATTCCATCCATTAGATTGCATAAGCTATTGTGCACTCATTTCATAAAATCTCCACACTTTGGTAGCATCTTGGGAAAATGCTTCATTTGGAAATCTGAGAGCTCAACCTCTTCAAGAAATCAAGGCTAGGAGGACAATGGAGACAAGCTGCATGGTAGGTGAAGGTAATTGATTTAGTTTCATCATTTTATAGTTATTTTGTATTCTTCATTGTGTTGCATTAGATTGATTTATTGGCTTTCAATAGTTAATTTATCATCTCTAGTTATTAGACATCTAATTTGCATACACTAAGCACTATAAAAATCTTCATTATCATATATTCTTTGGTATAATGAATATAAAAAAAAGGCTAGGACTCTATCATTTCTCCCTAGTTACAAACATTTTGAAGAACACCAAGAAAATATCGAAGTCTTTGAGATCGATCATGATTAAGAGGCCTCATCAAGATACCAACAACCTTGCTTCTAGAGGACAATAGACAACTTCAACCATACTAGCTCACATATGTAGCAATGTTGCATGCCAATATGCTTAGTCTTGTTATAAAGCACTAAATTAGATTACTGATTTGATTATAATTTTGATTATCATAAATACCATATTGTGGGACCATTTTGGGTTTGTTGAATATTTTATAACAATATTGTCAACCAAAATATTTGGCAAGTAGTGAAGTAGCAACTTTATGTTCAATGTTTAAAATAGAATGATATATAATGCGTTATTTCTTGTACTCTTAATAAATTATTGTAAAAAAAAGTCTAGAAACATTACCAATAGAACTTGTCCAATCTAAATTTGAATATCTAACCAATGCACTCCCTTTTTAATGTTAAAAACAAAGACTAGTGTGCAATATATCTTTAAGATACATGATAATAGTCTTAGTAGTACTCCAATGTGTCTCCTAAGGTTTTTACACGAACCTAGAGACCAAACTTATAATATGCATGATATCAAGTTTTGTGGTAGTCAAATATATCAAATAACCAATCTATGATATGAGAGAGTGATATTTGTTAAAGAATAATAATCAAAAGTGGACAACTTAAATCCAACTTCAATAAGTTTACCTATTAAATTGTAGTCCTTCATATTGAAATCTCTAAAGTAGATCTAAAACATACTTTTGTTGAGACAAACACATGGCATCTGCATGTTTCTATACTTCAAGACCAATAAATTAGTAAATTCAATCCGAAATTATACATTTCAAATTTTAAGAACACAAGTTTTCTAAATTCACATGGAGGATTATAATAACAATGTCCTCACAAAAATACTTGATGTAAAGGTTAGATGTAAAGATTAGGATCCAACTAAATATTGATAAAACATTTTTCTATAGGCAAGAGTAAATTCTATAATACCATGCCCTTGTGCATGTTTAAGACCATACAAGGCCTTATTCAACTTCTAAACAATGTATTTGTTGAAAGGTGCTTCAAAACCTCGAGGTTAAGTGAGATAAAACTCTTCATCAATGAAAACAATACAAATAAAATGTTAACTTCCATTTTATAAAATGTCCAATTATTTTGAGTAACTAAAGACAAAACTAATCTAACAATATGCATCCTTAGTATAGGATCATAATGTTGTATAATTAATACCTTCCTATTGAGTACTGTACCCTTTTACAACTAATCTAGCCTTATGTTTGTCAACATCCCCATTATATTTATACTTATTTTGATATCCATTTTATATGTAAAACTTCCTCACTAGGGAGAAACTCAACCAAGTCAAATATGTTATTCTTTCAATTGTTATCATTTCCATTTCATGCGTGCAACTCATTTTTTTTTACTAGCTTCAACAAGATTATCTTGTTCACTAGTTTGCATGCCTTGGTCATTAGGACATAGTTAACTTTGGCATGTGAACTTATTATCAACTTATAAAAGTTATTGTCCAACATGAGAATTGGCAAATTGTTTATTTCAATTCTTCTTTGATATTTATAATATATCATTGTCTCTACATTCAAGTGTTTAGGTTTTGCATTGTCAATTAGTTTTAATTTATTAAACACAAGTGTATGCGAGTTTTCTTCTAAGGTTGGTTAATTTATCAAACACAATATTTTATTTTTTTATCCTTTTCATTAGGTATATATTGTTCTCTTTCATGAAATACAACAATGTGTACAATTTGTTGACTTTATTTTTAGACGCGCAACCAATAAAACTACATTTGAGGCCCTTATTATTAGTTTTTTAAATTTTTACTCTTGGTATGTGTGCATAAGAAACACAACCAAATAGTTTAAAATTAAAAATTAATGATGTTGTGATGTTAGACAAATCTTTTTTACACACACACACACACACACACACACACACACACAAAAAGAATCATATAATCTAAATCAAATAATCCTAACTAATAGATCATGTCAAACCACCCCAAAGACATTATACATGGTATGTTGAATCACAATTTTTCATATTTTTTATATAATAAAAATGGAATGTACAATGTTTCAAAATATGAATACATCATTGTATGATCATCTCAAGATACATAATATAAAATGACACACACTCATCATAACTTGTCCATCTCATCACTATATGAAATCACACATGAATAGTACTATTACCCTCTCCCTCTTGTTGCCTTATATATTTCCCTAGATGTGGTGAACTACTCACCAAGGAGATCTCTCTAATGGGCCCACTCCTTACAACCTTGACTAACTACTCCCCTTGTTTACACTAGATCCATAGATTCTATCAACATTCTGTACTCATATAGTAGTCGAGAATTTAAGTTTGGATTTGATGAAAATTAAGTGTGAAATAACATGTTTTGAAGTTTGAAATGGGATTTTAGCCCAAATAATCTTGAAATAAAATAGGATAGGGCACACCAAAAAAGGTCCAAAAGAAGTGTAAAATTGTAACCTGGTTCACGTTCTACAACTATATAGAGGAAATTCTTGATACTTTTTGTACCTCCTCATACTTAAATGATTTCTTTTATTCCTAGAGAAATCGATATTCCTTCCATTCCTCCTTTTGATCCTAGAGAAAACGAATTGATGGTGAGTGATACCTCAAATCCTTCTAGAAAAGCTCTAAATTATAATTGAAATATTATAGTGTGAGAGAATCCAAGAGAAACCATCATTATTTAGCTTGAGAGATTGTTAATTACATGAGAAGTGAGTTCCTTGCTCTAGTGTTACTTCATCTAAGTATTTGGATGATGATTTGGCATCAACTCCTCAACCTTCCTTACCTTCATCTACTCCAAAATTTTGATCCTTACCTTTTCCAACCTAATCAAAAGCTTAAATTATCAATTCTAAGGGATTTTTCTATTCCTCATCTTTAAGTTTCTTCTCCAACTAAGGTCAAGATAATTCTCATGGGCTCATTGGCAATACTATTACACCACCTATTATGATAAACTTAAATAATTATTTTGATGACACGGTTGAAAATATGGAGAATCATTCCAAGTTATCCTTAATTTTTTCTAAAGCATTGACACTAGCTGCTAGTGACACATGTAGTGATCCTTCCTTAAGGAATGATCCACATGTAAGACTAGATATGTTTCCTTATACTGTAGTAGTGCTTGCTTCTTTAGAATCTTTCCTTCCATCCCTCTATGATGAGTGAGAATAGGAGGTAGACAATGTAATATATATTGTCTCATAGGTGTAGTACACCCTTTTTCTTTTTGTGTTTTCTTGCATGTAATGTTTTCCTTGTGAAGTGCTTCTTGGTTTGTCCTTTTTTTTGTTATCCTTAAATGACCCTTGAGTCTCCATTTGCATGAGGATAGAAAGAGACTGATCCTATTATGACATTCTTCTATTTATTGTAAATGTGTTTTTGTCATAAATGTGCATATTTTGTAGATGTACTCTTATGTTTGGAGATGAAAAGTGTTGAGTTATTTAGGTCTCTTTCATGTTGATGCAAAATATTTTAATATCATGTGCTCTTCCCACTTTATGCTTGTACTTCTAATAGAATTCTAGGGAATGAATTTAATTCAAATAAATTATATTGATATACATTATTTATCTTCTATTCATATTGACCTATATCTTTGAACCCCTATGTTCCCTTGAATGATCTTGTTTGTATGTGGAGCTTCATCAACTTGTCTATGTTGGAGGTATTTTATTGTTTCATTGCACTTGTCTTCAGATGTATACTACCATAAATGCCATTGCTCTCATTTGGCTTGAAAAAGATATTGTTGAAGTTGAAGGTTTTGAAACTAATAGTTTTTTGTAGGATGGGAAAGAAAAGATCCTTGGCTATTTTTCTAACATTGATGTTGATGCAGAAGAGGAAAAATTTGCAGAAAAATGGTGTCTTTTGGAAGGCATTAACAAAGAGGAACATAATGTTGTAGAAGAGAAGGGTGATGGACAAATTGTTGCAACAATATCAAAGGTGATTATTTTAATGAAGGGGATGATATTGAAGATGATGATTTTCTATAGTTTCCTAGTGCATATTAGTGGGAGTTGGATTATGTGAAAAGAAGGAGAAAGAGAGGAAAGATGAAAGATAATCAATTGGAGAGAAAAATGACAAAGCATATTCATACATATGAGGTTGAGAAGTGGATGTAGAACATGCATATTATTTATAAATGTTTATAAATTTCACTCATGAAATATTTCTTTCTACCTTGGGTGTTTGATGCAGGGCATCCACATGGAGGGAGCCCCAATTTGAAATTCAAAATTGTCTTCATGTAGGAGTTAGATTTTGGAATTGTCAAATCCCATAAAGACTCTATTTTTAGCAGATTAGTAAATAGTTCTAAAAATAATGTAAGGGAGTAGATTTGTACAATTTATTTTTTTGGTTTGTGCCTCTTTGAGGTAGGGCTTAGTGGTTTCTTGGTAGAGAGTTTTTTGGGAGGAGATGTGAGATTGATATAGAATGGTAGAGGCCAAAGGAGAAGCCTGGATAAGATATTAGGAAGGGGAGAATTCCTACTGGCTAAAGGAGCCACGTAAAATGCATAAGAGGAAGAATTTTATTTTATTATGGAATGTTGCATTGAGAAAGACAAAGCAATTGTTGTGTGAAGCTAGAATATGGCTATATGAAACTGGAAACATAGAACAAAGTGGGTGTTTATTATTTTTTTGGGGGAGGGAATTGTAATTTTAGGAAATGAAATTTGTGTATATATGCGATATGTGTAGGATCATGGTATGCCAAAAAGTGGCGATGTGAAAAAGAAGTCCTAATTGATAGAATCTTTGAAAAACAACTATAACTTTCACACAATATAACATTTTTTAAATCTGAAATATACATCACATTCTATTCTTCACCTAATACAATAATAATAAATAATTCTTTCAATTTGATGAAGTTTAGACTAAGTTAAGGTGGTCAGAGATGAGAGTTTTTATATTAAAAAAATTTGTACCAGAAAAATCATAATTAATTATTTACTTGGAAAAAAATTACAAAAGAATATACATCACATCCGAACATGAGTCTACTACTTTTATCTACAATCTTATAAAAAAATATTATCATTTGATTTTGTTTAATGTGGTCAGACATACACCTACTTGTTATCTTTCTAGTCTCGATTGATAGACTTATTGAAAAATAGCTATAACTTTCAAATTGTATAACATTTTTTAAATCCAAAACAAGTGTCACATTCTATGCATTTTCTACAACAAGAAAAATAAAATAAAATTTCAATTTGATAAAGTTTAGACTAAGTTAACATGGTCAGACACGAGAGTTTTTGTATTATGGAAAAGTTGTAGAAGAAAAATAATAATTAATTATTTACTTGGAAAAAAAAAACAAAAAAATGTGTCACATTTGGACACGAGTCTACTACTTATATCTAGAATCTTGTAAAAAAATTTTAAGATTTGATTGTGTTTAAGGTGGTCAGACATACACTTCTTTTTTTTTCCTGAAATTTTTGTACTACTACATTGAAATTTAAAATTGTCAACATATAGAATAATTGTTTTTCAAAAAAGGCCTAGTATCTTAGAAACTAAATTAAATTTTCTACAGATTCTCTTCTTATATATTTTTTATATAATAATTATAACTTGTTCAAATTTTTATGTCAACTTGCCTAAACCTGATTTTCTGAATTTTCATTGCCACTTAAGGGCCTGGTTTGTCATACCATGATCCTACACATACCCTATGATTTTTTGATTTCAATTTAATAAAAAAGTATGAAATTAGTTTCAGTTGGTTTTTTGTTTATTAGTTTAACATTTTGTTTAGTTAAACTAGAATCTCATCTATTTTGGGTTTAAGAAAGATTTATTTTATCTAGGTTAAGGCTAAGAGATTGTGTCTATCCTCGATCTCCATTGCATCATGTGTGTAGAATCTTTAGATTCTATTTTTTTTTTTATTGTACTCTGAAACCTATATCACCTCTAAACTAGGGTTCTCAACACTTCTATTCAACATAATCAACTCTAGATCTTAGTGTCGGGTTCTTCTTTGGTGTCATTATCTCAATTTTTTTTTCTCATTTTATATCTATTGATTATTGTTAAATTTTGTCATTTTACTATTGTTAGCCTAGTCCACACACACACACACACACACACACACACACAGAGAGAGAGAGAGAGAGAGAGAGAGAGAGAGAGAGAGAGAGAGAGAGAGAGAGAGAGAGAGAGAGATCCACACACACACACACATACACAAGCACACGTGCATGCACACACACACACACACACACACACACACACACACACACACATACACAATTACACTTTAACAACAAAAGAACCTACGTGCCCAACTCTTCTTTGGGATAATTTGTGTTCCAATGTTATGACCAGGGATTTGGGAATTTCAGATTGCATTGATTTGTCTTAGAGGTTCCATTTCCCATTTTCTCAATATTTTTTAGCTATGCGTTGTCTAAAGAGATAATTCTTATTATATTGATAACTTCTTAGTGTTTAATTAACTATCAGTTTTTGCATTTTCAAATTTATATGAAACTTTGAAAGAACAAATTCTAATCTATGAGTTTAAAACTCTACATTAATTTTCAAGAGGAAAAGTAAATTGTTAAAAAAAATGAGCACACTCTAATGTAACATACACAATTAGATATAGTTAAAGTGATTTTGAAAATTCATTGTAATAGGAGTTGAAGTAGCAACCAAACTAATTAAAATGATTAAATTATAAATTAATGATACATAAGAAGAAATCTAACCAATCTAACCACTTAGACCTAAACACAATTTCCCAAATTTGTGTCAACACATTAATTAAGTACATTCATATATTTTAGCCAATAATGCTAATTTGAGAAACCTAATTTTGCAATGTGCATACACAAAATCATTGATGCTTGTGTAGAAAAGATTTTAATGTGCATAATTATGAATGACCATAAAATTTGTTTTTAATTAATTCTTTTGATCATCAAAAAATAATATTTATTAATACGATTGATTGTATCCAATATAGGAGCTATACTTAATTTTAAATTTTAAATTAAATTTTTATTATTTAATTATTTAACATAAAAAACCAACTCTCCGTAAGATTATCAATTTTTATAAAAAAATAGTATTTCTACTAGCTAGTGATTATGTTATATTTATGAGGTATATTTTTTTGAACTAATATATTATTGACCTTATCTAGTTTTTTATTTGATAGTTCTAAAATTTAATAATTTTGTATTTAAGATTTATACTTATATAAAAATATTGTAAATATTACTTTTAAAAATATTAATATAAAAGTTCTTTTTAAAAATATACGAGGAGTTACTATCTCACCATGTTAAAAAGCTTGACACACATTATTGCTTTTGATATTAAAGCAACAAAAACTAAGGTGTTGTCCCTTAAGTACAGTGGCCCAGAGGGTTGATAATCAACAATTTAACAATAACAACACATTAATGTAACAAAAACTAGTAGCTAATATCAATCATCCACACCATCAAAAAGGAGTTAATGTATCTGGATCTACTACCCAACATACCATCTAAACTACTGAATGTTTAATAAAAAGGCCACCTAGGGCCATCCCAGTAAACATAGCAACATCTAGTAACAATGTTCCAACTATAAACCAAGAAAGTATAAATAGTGTTCATAATATGCCCATAGTGGCAACTAGCAACAATAAAGACAAAAATAAACAGAACAAGTGGCATAGTCCCTATTGAGCTTGTCCCTATTGAGATCCCTTGTAGTTGCATGAAAATTCATGGAGTGTCGCTAGCCAGTCTTCTATGATAATTTCCCAACACCTTCTTCTACAACAAGCAAAGGATTGTCACTGGACTATGCATAACCCTCACGAAGAATCTAGAAATGCTTCCAATTTTCCTTTCAAGCTTAGAAACTTTGGCCTTAGCTTTTTTTAGTTGTCCGTCAGTAGCATCACATTTGTCGCAATTTCTAGATAGGTTGCCATGAGTCCTGATAGTAGTGGGTTTGGTAGTAATTATTTCCTCGGACATATTTCATTTGTTAGGTCTACGTGACCCATTTTTATGCTTCCAAACATATGAGAAGATTTGTTGGCAATATCAAAGCTATCCTCCATCTCCACACTCTTCTCATTATCTTCCTCCACCTCCTTACTAGTTTCCTTTTTCTCTTCACTCCCACTATCCTCTTCCACATGGTAACCACCCTTTCATTATTAAGTACACATTATTGTTAAGTACATTCTTCAAGTTTATAATTTTGAAGATTAGAATTTCTTTTACAAATCAATACCACAAAATTATAATTTTAGATCAATTAATAGATTGTCACAAGTTTTACATCATTTGACATAAAACATACAAAATTTAGTTCATATTATAATAGCATTCTTCATGGAATCAAAAACTAAAAAAATGTGTAGTCTAGCTCCTACCATAATAAACCATTAAGAAAAAAATCCAATATCCTTATGGTATTACATTAATTAATACTTTTAAACTCTAAAAGATTTAATTTAATTAATATTTTCAAACTTTACAAGATTTAACTAGACTTCCAAGTAGGAATTTGGGAATACCTAGGGGTTGCCATGCATTTCAAAGGATTGGCCCTAGAAATTGTCAAGCCAACACCTTCCTCCATGTCAATCTCTTCTTGATCATTTACCTTCCAATCAAATCATTGAATCGTGGAAGCCAAGGTAGTGTATCATGGAAGCCAAGGCAGTGTGAATATAATACAAGGCAAGTGAAGTTCCAAGACATCCTCTTCTATCACTTCCAAATGGTATAAGATGAATGTGTTGACCCCTCACATCAATATTTGCACACCCATCATTCCCAACAAATCTCTCTGGTTGAAATTCAAGAGGATTTTCCCAATAATTTGGGTCTTGTCCTATGGCCCCAATATTAACAAAAATTTGAGTCTTTATAGGAATAAAGTATCCTTTTATATCGCAATCCTCTGTGGATTCCCTCACTGTTAAGGGTCTTGGAGGATGCAAGCGTAAGGTCTCCTTCACTATTGCTTGAAGATATGTCATCTTTGGAATATCTAATTGTTCAACAAATCTTTCCCTTCCCACCACAAAATCTACTTCTTCATGAGCTTTTTTCACAATATGAGGATTTTTCAAAAGTTCTGAGAATGCTGATTCTATTGTAATGGTTGAAGTATCGGCACCAACTTCAAATAGATGATGTAATTTTAATCAAAATTAATTAATAAAAACTCAAAAAATCTTTAAAATATAAATTATCAAATATATACTTAAAGATTTTCAAATTTCAAATTGATGTTTACCTTCTAAAATTAAAATTATAAAATATTTTTTAAATAAATAAAATAGTTCTAAAATAATACTAAAACTCAAAAAAATCTATTAAATATATTATTTTGAGAATTAAATATCGTTTTAAATATATTATAATATATTTAAAACGATCAGACGAGATGGAGGATTTGCATAGCCAACGCAAAGAGACTCAATATTAAAGAAGAGGTAGAAATTTACGAACAGTATAATCACTAATACCGACTCATAATTCCCATCAAAAACATTTAAAAAATTGGGTATTCTCCACAAGCTATGATTGTTTGAACTTTTCTAAGTTAACAGTTAATTTGGCCTTTTGCTTAGATGAATTAATTTAATTATTCCGACTCAAGATACTTACCAGAATGAATGCCTTGATGTTGTCCCGGGGTAAGCTTCATCTCTGCTTCTTCATTATTGGAAATAGACAAAAGAATGTCAATAAGATCCTTCCCATCGCCACCTTCCTCTGCTTTAAGATCTTCTCCACGAGCAGTCAAAACGTCTGTGCACATCTTTCATCTGTTTCTAATATCCCTGCAAATCAAGAGTCCTGCACACATATATAAAATCACCTAAATTAAGCTTTCCAGTCAAAAGTGCAACCTCCTTCACCAGCTTGCTGCATTCAACAGCCACTGCATCAGTACCAGAGCACCTTGTGCTCATGACCATTCTGGATATGACATTATTGGCCATTGAAATCAACTCAGAACCCAGATCAATAACCTTCGCTTCAACAGAATTCTTCAAAATTGTCTCTATGAAAAACCCTAACTCTTGGGTCCTAACAGGCAAGAAATTGTCCAATTGTCTGCCATTGAGAAGCTCATTCATGCAGATCTTCTTCATGAATTTCCAGTAGGGGCCATACGGAGTAAAATAGAAGTCTGCACAGTTGTAGGCCATGTATTTAATGGCTGCAGATTGGGGCCTTGATGCAAATTTGCTTTCACGGGTCTTCAGAAACTCCCTTGCCACGTCTGGAGAAGAGACAACAACAGAAAGTACAGACCCCAAACGTATTTGCATCAGAGGGCCATATTTTAGGCTTAGGTTTTGCAGAGCCTGGTGGGGATGAGTTCCTAGCAAATGTAAATGCCCTATTAATGGCAAACCCACTGGACCTGGTGGCAGCAGACTCTTCTTGCTTCTATTAAACAGGATTTTGAAGATTGTGAATGCTCCTAATACACTAAGCAAGCAAATGATTATTGCAAGATCCATTGAAACCCTGTTTCAGAGAAATCTCTTGCAATGACATTCATGTGAGGCATAAAATTATAATTTATAATGGAAAAATTGGGTTAGAGTACTGAAGTCAAGCACAATGTGACAACAATAATTTTTTTAATAATACAATATATATTTGTGGATATAGCAGGAGGAACGCTAAAGATAAGAAGAGCTTCCTTTTCAGTCCATATCTTCCTGCAATTGTTAGTCTCTGCATGTATAGGTGGAGGCTAATGTTTTGACCTCACACAATCAAATTCTTTCTTCCTCTAAAATCGCGTCAGCAGAGAAATAAGAGAGTTATCTTATGATCTTTATTTAAAATGAAAATTTTGTTTATTTTTTCATTGGCAGGTCATATTTTTGCCAGGGTTTTCTGATTTTCCTATTAACACATTCTAGAAAATAATCTTCTCACCAATGAACATTCCCTAATGTTTTTCTTTGTTTTTTAGTTTTTTTAATCTGTTCACTCAGATATTAATGAATTCTGTATGTTTTTCAGAAATTTTCTGTGCTTTCAGGTGGCATTTGTGAAACAGGTCACATACCTTTTTTATGCTTTCAAATTCTGCATACATGCCTGCATGTATGCAAGGATAGATGGCTTCATGCCCGCTCTTCAACTAGGCTTTCTACCTGTTTCCCTATCTCTAATTGCTCCTTGTTCTGTTTCGTTGGAGGGTGGGTGCAACTGCATGCAGTTCACTTGTATGATTCTAAATTTAGCATTCCGGTCTACATTTTGCATTCATGCATACTAGAGTAGTTGCATCGGTCAGGTAATGTTTTCAGAGAATCAGTTTGCAGATGACTGAGGTGAGTTGGTTGATAGTTTCAGCAAGTTTTTTTTAATGAATCTGTACACAACAGACAATCTTCCTTGAATGTCTGCTTAAAGTCTTAGACAATGGCAAGATTTCATCCTGTTGTGCTTCGTTTCAGGTAGTTCGGCTTCTAGCACTATTTGTGATTATCCTCTCTGCAAGCAGCTTGTTTTCTTTATAAAACCTTGTGATTACTTGTCAAACCTTTGAATACTCTGCGAATTTCAGAACTATTATTTCAAAAAATCTTTGTCCATTAAGATTATCAATAAGACTCCAAAAGTTCTTGATATCCTATGCTACACAATAAAAAATTCAAGTGCTATTTGGTTGGGGCTCTTCTTCTTCTAAGTTCGGCTAATCTGTTTCTAGTTGACTCTTAAGATAAAAAATTCTTCTTTCTGTCTTTTTCTAGATGCCTTTGGCCTTTATTAGCTATAAGGAATTGCATCCACCATTGTGTTGGGCAGGCAAAGCCCTCTGAGCTGGAGCAAGATTCTGGTCGTTGATGCCTTTTGTTAATGCTTATGGTTAGATAGCTTTGGATGTGCAAGAATGTTCTCTGTAGAACTGCTATTATGGCATCATCGGACCTTTTCAAAGCATATCAGAATAAGATGATTGATTATCTTAATCCTTTGGTAACTATCTTATTTGCTGCGTGCACACCCTGAATCTTATTTAACAATATTTGGGAAAACAATTGTGGCTTTCCATACATGTTAATTGCTTGATGAAACTTTATTCATTTTACAATATTTTGATCCATTTGTCAGCGCACCGTGAATTTTAGTGCCCACCAATTTTTGGTGCACTGACCTGTATTGCTAAACAAGAGTTTTAAGACCAATTTTGGGATTTAGCACAATGAAACTTGGTATCCTTGTACTTGTCCTCACATTTTGTGGTGCATATTGATGCTAGGCAGTTGCAAGCTTTTTTATGCAACAAAAGCTAATAAGTTGTATTTTTTTTGTGATTGATTCATAAGTTTTTAAATAAATTTGTAAAGCTTGAAGTTGAAGCTCCAAGCACTTCTTTTAATTTATTCTCAATTTTCTCCATGAATCCTTGTTCATAAAAATAGCCAATCCAACATTAAAGATTCTAAAGTTACTCTTACAATGCTTGAAAAAAAGTGTGTTTGAAATATTGATACGCTAGCATTGATTATAAATCTTTTGGAAGTTGGAAGCCACACAATTGCAGGAAGAACCACTCAAGCCTTCCATATATTAAAGAATCTTGTCATAACATAACCAACAAACTTGTTGCTGAAAGACAAAAATGAATGCCAGGTAGATGAGAACAAGAGCATCAAAATTGTGGGAAGATCCCATGTGTACAACAGATATGTTGTAGATAAGTTGGTAACATGGGTTCAGTAACCTATAGATCAAATACTTATATAATTTAAATGAAAAAAATTGAAAGTAAAAAAAACAATAGTCATTGGACAGTGATCTACCAGTACGATGGGTCACTTTTTGCAAAGTCAGCCCAGATTCAAAAGCCACAAAATTAAAAGCTGAATCTCATTGTTTTTGGGTAAATATCTTGAATTTTTATCTGGGTATTTGTTTCCAAGCTTGTTCTTAATTCATGTCTTTGCAGATGTAAAGATGTGAAATTGATCAGAAACCTGCTGGATGTAATAGTTTTGCAATAGAGTGATTTTTTTGGACTTTTCTTTTCTTTCTATTGTTAAATATATTTAATAATTTTGTTGATAATTATAAGATCAATTTGGAGATCTTCAAAATTAAGTCATTAGCCATAATTTTGCATCATTGTGTATGATAAATGGCACAAGAATCATTCGAAAAAAAAAGCCTCGACAGAATTTAGTGACGTGTATAATTAAAAGCCTGAAAGAAAAGAAGTGCAAGTGACAGAAGTCAAGCCAGATCTATGTATCTGTCATTTACATGCATGAGCACCGAATTTGATTTCAAAAATCTGATGACCATCTGTCAAAATATTGAATTTGAGGGGAAGATCGATGGAGAATCAAAACAAATCTATTGCATCACATAAAGAAAAAATTCATAGAAAATACTAAATACTATCGACGAAAAGGAGACATCGCAGGAAGCCAAAACATCTGCAAAAACCTTCCAGTCGAGCTGCCATGGAAATCAAAGCCACGGAGTGCATCCCCATGGGAATCTACAAAATAGTCCATCATAAACGAAAATCTGAACTTTAAGCCAAATTAGTTCCCATATGTGCATTAAAGGAGCAAAACAAGTAAAGCAAAAATCATGATGAAGTATGTTATACCTTTTCATGTTGAAAGTATGCACTGGTATGTTACATGACTTCATGAACAACATCAAGTCTTGTATAAGATTTTATGAAAGGGTTTTATATTTGAGGTGATATCGTGTCATTTCACCATTTCATCTTTTGTTTAGCCTTTGGTTTTTAAAGGAACACACTCCATCACAATCATTATCCATTGTGGAATTGACAACACTAATACCGGTTTGACTTGGACAATATTCTACACAACAAATCACCTTTTCTTTATTTTTCCATTTTTGTAGTTACATATAACAATAAAGTTGTAGATGAATAGAGTCAACAATAACATATAAAGTTAAACATTGAATAGACAAAAATCATTAGATTAGGGGAGAGGACTTAGTAGTTGAGCACTCTAACTTTCCCTTCTCAACATTTTACGTGGACATTTCAAATCACTCCCATTTTTTTTACAGCAGCTTTCCTGACAATTCTTCCGCTTATAACTAAGGTTTCAAGGCCACATAATCAAATGCTTTTTTTCAAGGTGTCCAAAATAACCCCAAAAAGGTGAGAACAATGATAGTGCAAAAAGGGTACCCATACTTGTGCAATTGATGTGGCATCATATGATTGGTTTCTTTTTACAACTTGTGAACCAAAAAGTGTGGTCACTTCTATAAACCCTTACATCCAAGAGATCCAATGAATTCGGAATCTTAGAAGGTGGCTTATAGCTTCTTATCCACAACGTGCAAGAATCATGTAGATAAAGATGATCGCTCTCCAATGAACCCAATAAGCAAGATCTCTGCAAGGTGCACTATAGAATGAAAGATTCAAGTAGATATCGGGTATGTGCAAGATCACGAGGGGCCAAACTATGCCCATAAGTGGCAATGAAAAATCAACAAATCAGGGTTAGTCAACTTGACGTGAAAATTTCAATTAGCTATCAACCTAATATCAAAAATTTGTAACAATAGAATCTATAGAAAATTGAATGTAGTTTCTAAACTAATAGGCCTTTTTTGAAAAAAAGTTAGTATGATTGGTGAAAAGTATAGA
This sequence comes from Chamaecyparis obtusa, assembly GCA_027943335.1. Classification (NCBI taxonomy): domain Eukaryota; kingdom Viridiplantae; phylum Streptophyta; class Pinopsida; order Cupressales; family Cupressaceae; genus Chamaecyparis; species Chamaecyparis obtusa. Next base: position 1,316,152 of record BSBK01002409.1, read on the forward strand.
TTTCAATGCAGCAGTACAAAAATTTCTGGAAAAAAATAAGAATTAGGTGTATGTCTGACCACCTTAATTATAATCAAATGATAAGATTTTATATATAAGTAGTAGACTCATGTCCGGATGTGACACATTTTTTTGTAATTTTATTTCAAAAAAAAATTAATTATGAATTTTTTGCTACAACATTTTCAGAATAAAAAAGCTCCCGTGTCTGACCACCTTAACTCATTCAAAAATTTACAAAATTAAAAAAAAAAAAAAAAATTCTTATAGTAGGCGAAGCATAGAATGTGACGCATTTTTTGGATTTAAAAAATGTTATACTATCTGAAAGTTATAGTTGTTTTTCAATCAGTATATAAATCAACACTTTAGAGGTAACTCAATTAGAAAATAACTAATAATTACTTACCGAATTCTCACTTTTCACTTTTCCCTCCCCTTTCTCCCTCCCATTTCTCCATCCTTCATATGATTATATATATTAGATTATATATTATATATATTAAATATTATATAATATACATTTTATAGTAAATATTATTTAATATATATTAATATTAAATGTTACATTATATATCATATATTATATATTATTTTATATGTATAATATATTAATATGTATTTTACAACTATGTACGAAAGGTTGGAAGATTGCAGAAAAATCATGGATGGCCATTGAAAGAAGAAAATGAAATCAATCAGCTATTTAAAAAATTCATGGGCGACCATTGAGGAAGAGAGAGAGTGAGAAGGTGGTGGGGGTTGAGAGAGGAAGAGAGAGTGAGAAGGTGAGAGAGAGAGAGAGAGAGAGAGAGAGAGAAGGGGAAGGGGAGAGAGTATGATAGAGAGAGAAGGGGAAGGAGAGAGAGAGTAGGAGAGAGAGAGAGAGATAGAAGGGGATGGGGAGAGAGTAGGAGAGATAGAGAAGGGGATGGGGAGAGAGTAGGAGAGATAGAGAAGGGGAAGGGGAGAGAGTAGGAGAGATAGAGAGAAGGGGAAGGGGAGAGAGTAGGAGAGAGAGAGAAGGGGAAGGATAACCAATTCATTACAATATTAATCAGTAAGGAGCAAGGAAAACTTAAATAATATCACAATAGGCATTAGAAATCCAAATTCTAATTAGGATTTTTAAGCAAAGTGAGTAAGGTCCTGGATAGGGACATTACAGATCCACACATTGTTTAGTAGATACCTCCAAGAACCCACATACACGTGAGTAGGTTTGAAGTAAGACTAAGATTGTTTATCGGTTCAAAAATATTACTGTGTTGTACTTTTGATTAACATCCAATGATTGGATGTGAAATTCACAAATTTGATTATATTACCACTGGTTCTATTTCAAATCCTGGAAAAAATGGATATTTGACATATGTTCATAAATTTTAGTCAACACCATTTTAAAATAACACATTATTTTATTTTTACACATTGAGAATATCATCAATAGGAATTGAACTGAAATTGACATAGGTCATAGGAAATAAATGCCCTAGCTATTTGCTGTCTTCTGCATTTTGAGTTTCTTATTACAATCAGGAGAAGAATATTACTCTCCAAATAGTTTTCGATAGTAACATTTGTACTTCCTCTTCACAAATATTTCTTCCCTCATCTTGTTGCCTATTGATACCGACAAAGTGAATCTAGGCATTTTTGCCATGTAATGGGAGAAAAATGGTTTCCTAATTGATATGTGTTTAAATAATACATGCAAGAACCTTTTCTTTGATATTGCTCACTAACCCTTTACAACAAAAAATGTTTACAAAAACTGGCATGTACTCACATGAGGACATTATATATTATAGAAATCCTGCATAGAATTAGCTGGCAAGCTGCTCAAAAAGTAGTAACTGATAGCAAGTGGGATAATGCAGATGCTTTAATAAACCACTATCTTCTTTACTCAAGCAACATTTGGTTCATCTGCTCAACTGGGGCATGTTTGGGAACAAACAGTCTCCATTTAAACTCAAGTCTTTGGAAGCAGTTATATTTGTCATTGGAGGAGATACACCCATTGGATTTGCAATAACTTTATGCTCACTAGAATTTCCATTTCTCTTCAATTGGGATACTCTTAAAAAAATTGCATCTACCCTTTTACCAATTTGGGAAATCAATGGGTCTATTTTTGGACCTCCAAGGAGTTGGTCACCTAAACGAGAACCTTGAGATGAATCAGGAACTTCTCTACGAAAGAGATCAGTACCTTGAGAAGGTCTCCACTTCTCAGCTGAATTAAAACCTTGGACCATAGATGGCTACCCTTTGTTGTAAAATGAGGAGTGAGACTGCCTTGCCACAGGTGGCAATGAACTTACATTTGAGGGATAATGTCCAACATGAGTAACCTGGTTTCTTGAGTCCCATAAATGCAAGGCCATTGACAAATAGGAATTTCTAATAGAAATATTTATGGTGCTAGAATGAAGTGCATGACCAAATTCTTTTCCTGGTAATGAACCAATTTGAGGCTTCATTTCACATTTCTCTGTGGATAATTCCACATCACTTGTTACTTCTCTATCTGAATTTTTCATGTTAGTGTACATGTGCACTGAAGAGCTTCTATCACTACTTGAGCTACTAGCAGATGGTGAGTAGTCATTATCATCATCTGACATAAGCTCACATGGATATCTTACTTCTTTCCTTTGCCACTTTCCCCTTCCTAGCTATTCCTCCTTATCTGTAACTTCTATCATGGGTCCAAGAAGCTCTTCCCACTCTTTCCCATTAATATGCAAATATTTTTGTTTGTAACAGTATTTTTTGCATTTATTATGATATTGATATTATTTGATGCACCTTCGCTATTTGATCCATACTTCCCTTTCATTTCAATTGCTTTGCTCATTTTGCACGTCAGAGGCCAGGATTTGACAGCGGGTATGACCTTGGTACTGCTGGCGTTAATGATAAATTTTACCTTTTAGCTATTCATTTTTGTCAATTTTCCTGTATAAGTCTTTTGTATATGAATTGTGGATATTCTCTGGGAAACTTTTCATTTTTTCCTATAGGATGCCTTTGTATACAAATTTTGGAGAATCTTTGATAAAGAGTAGGTAAGGATGGCTAAACTGAGTGCAGCGGAGAGGGAGAGGACTAAATTGAGAGAGCGGAGGCGGAGAGTGATAACAATGAAAATATTTTAGGGCTTGTAGAAATATGGAAATTATAATCTTCCTCCCAAAGCAGACATTAATGAAGTTCTTCATGCCTTAGCAGAGGAAGCCGAGTGGATTGTTGACGCTGACGGTACTACATATAGAAATGCGGTATGTATTTTTGGCCTAAATTTTATTTTTCATTTCTTTTAGGTCTTTAAAGGCAGCCGACTAAATCTTTGTATTAAATTTCAGGGAATGCATGAAAATAATATGATTCTGAGCATGAGCATGAGTCCCTACAGGGGCATAGTTATGCCTTTTACAAGCATCGTAAACCCTAGCTACGCATAAATGGAGGCTTTGGAGAATAGTTCACTGGAAGTGGAGAGAGAGAGAGAGGGAAAGAGGGAGAGGGAGAGAGGGATAGGGTGATGAGAGAGAGAGGAGAGAAGGTAGAGAGAGAGGTGAGAGAGAGAGAGAGAGATTTTCCAGGGGTCATGGGGACTTCCGAGGGGTCCTAGTACACCTTATCACATGTTAGGACCCCTAGGAAGTCCCCATGACCCCTATTGACACATTGGAATGCTCAAGTGTTTCCTAAGGGGTCCTACGACCCCTTTAGACACACTTGAACTTTCAAATGTGTCAAAAGGGGTCATGGGGACTTCCTAGGGCTCCTAGTACGCGTTATCATGCGTTAGGACCCCTAGGAAGTCCCCATGACCCCTTTTGACACATTGGAACCCTCAAGTGTGTCCTAAGGGGTTGTATGACCCCTTCGGACACACTTGACCATTCAAATGTGTCAAAAGGGGTCAGGAGGACTTCTTAGGGGTCCTAGTAAGCCTTATCACGCATTAGGACTCCTAGGAAGTCCCCATGACCCCTTTCGACACATTAGAACCCTCAAGTGTGTCCTAAGGGGTTGTACGACCCCTTCAAATACACTTGAGGGTTCAAATGTGTCAAAAGGGGTCACGGGGATATCCTAGGGGTCCTAGTATGCCTTATCATGTGTTAGGACCCCTAGGAAGTCCCCATGACCCCTTTTGACACATTGGAATGCTCAAGTGTGTCCTAAGGGGTCCTATGACCCCTTTAGACACACTTGCACATTCAAATGTGTCAAAAGGGGTCATGGGGACTTCCTAAGGGTCCTAGTATGTGTTATCACGCATTTGGACCCCTAGGAAGTCCCCATGACCCAAATGGACACATTGGAACCCTCAAGTGTGTCCTAAGGGGTCCTACGACCCTTTCAAACACACTTGAACATTCAAATATGTCAAAAGGGGTCATGGTGACTTCCTAGGGGTCCTAGTATGCATTATCATGCGTTAGGACACCTAGGAAGTCCCCAAGACCCCTTTCAAAACATTAGAACCCTCAAGTGTGTCCTAAGGGGTCATACGACCCCTTTTGACACACTTGAGCATTCAAATGTGTCAAAAGGGGTTATGAGGACTTCCTAGGGGTCCTAGTACACCTTATCACATGTTAGGACCCCTACGAAGTTCCCATGACCCCTTTTGACACATTTGAACCCTCAAGTGTGTCGTAAGGGGTCGTAGGGTTATTACAACCTCCTTAGTAAGTCATCAGTTGAGAAAGGCTTGTTTGATGAGACAAACTTGTGTTGACTTCAATATAGACCGTAACTTTGGGTAGAGGACTTGCAAGAAGAGAAAGACTTGATGATCTGCTTCAAATCGATACATGGGCTTATGGTGGGAGACTTCCATGTTTTGATAAGAAGCTAACATATGTTGTCAAGGATGATATTCAACAATTTTGGGATGATAACTCAAGAGTGTCACCAAATGTGAAGGATGTCTTGAAGTTGAGAGTTCACAATCGAGACCGCACTCCACATCCTAAACATTATGTGGAGGTAAGTCAAACAATGTTGTATAAATTTTTTTGTGAGACACATCCAACATTGAAAATATCACAAAGGTATTTTGAATCCATGAAGCCATTTTATTGTGTACCCCTTAAGATTCGAAATACATGTTGTTGCAAATATCATGTTGAGTTTTCAATGCATCATGAATTATTAAGGTCCATTCTTTCTACTTTGCTTACTAATGAAATGCTAGAGGATTGTGGTGTAAGTGGTCTTCCCAAATCCTCAAGAGACTTGCTAGATCAATTTTAATGTCAAAGAGATGATGGTTGTTTATTTTATAAAAAAGATTGCTTAAATGCCAAGTGCTCAGAATGTGGTGGCTTGTCCAAGTTTAGGACATGTTTTCATGAAGGTTTTGAACACAATTTTGGAAAGACACTCATCCAAAAAAAGGTATATGAAACAGTGAAATATACATTGAAGAGTGGAGGTGAAGGCTCTAGATGTGAGTTAGTTGCAAAAGAATACAATGTTGCCTTTTTTATCTCAAATTTCAAGACAAATATTTTTTACAAGTATGCAAGGCATAGTCACAGGTCTCAATGGTTGGATCAACAATTCAGGATGTGTAAGGACACTTTCCCCATTGGACCTATTAAATCCGTTGTAGACTTTGCGAAGAACTATACATTGCAGCCCCAAAATGAGACTCAAGCTCAATATTACAATTTCATTTAGGTTGCTATTTTTGTACACATCACATATAGACATCCCCCTGATAGCACAAAAGATGAGCGAAAGATAATTAGAGACTACCATTTTTATATGAGCGATGATAGGTCTCACTCTCATGAGTTTGTTCAACATTATTTCCAGAACTATTTTGACTTCTTGTAGGAAAATGGTATTGCTATGGATAGGCATCTCATTTGGTTGGATAATTGCACCGGTCAATTTAAGAATGCTAGAATGTTTTATTGGTTGTGTAGAATGCATGTGGAGAGAGGTGTACCTCATATTTGGAGTTTTTTTGAGTTAGGGCATGGGAAAGGGGAGCATGATGGAGCAGGTGCGTGTGTGAAGAGAGCTCTAGTTAAGGAGCAATTGAGGATTTAAAGTGTTGTACTTCTTGATGCTTGTTCTATTGTTGATTGGTGTACTTTAGCATTGTCATAGGGGGACTCTTGATTCTACAGTGTTTAGATTATTTTGATTGGTTGAGGAGGGAACTATAGGAGATAGATTGGATTGTCAAACAGTGAAAGAATCTTCAAAAATGCATTCATTCCAAAGCTCCAATAGTAGTACATGGACCATTTGGACATGAGAGTTGGCTTGTTTTTGCCCCATGTGTTTTCAGTATGATTGGGATCATTGTGAGTCAAGTGAGTTGGTGGATACATGGGTTCCACCATATCTAACTCCTTTATCTTTGACACTATCTATAAGAAATGATGACATGGACACTTCAGTTGAGTATGACCATCTTTCAGATCTTTTGTAGTCAGGAGATGTTTTTGCATTGGTTGCACCACAGGGGAATGATGAGAGGTCAGATTATTGGTTAGCACGTTGTGTATGAGGTAAAAAAAATCTATTACATCCGATGAAAGATGGTGATGGGTTCACATATCCTACTAGTTCAGTTATTGTAGCGGGAACATGGCTGTGAACATACATGATTAGAAAGAATGAAATTCCTACATTTAAAGACTATGAGAAGCACAAAACTATTCTCATGTATTCACACCCTGTTATATCAACAAATGTCAATTTTTAAAAGCATCAAGGAAGAACAAAGACAAAAGAACTTTGGACTATTAGTACTGCTGATCATGAAGCACTATTGGAGACCTTGAAGCAAAGAGATGACTCTTTACAAACACTTGACTAGGTAATAAGTTAACTTAGTGCATTGTTTTCTAAGTTCGTTAAGCTTAATTTCAATACATTAATTTCACCTTTCTTAGATTGTATTTTGATTCAATAAACTTGGTTTTGTATGTGGATTGTAACTTGTGCAGGAGCACCTATGAAGACACCTACGGTCAGCATGGATCCAATTAAAGATAGAAGGACAAAAGGATCCTTAATGGTTAATTGAGATCTTTTGAAGCCTATAATGGCAATTTGTAACAATGAATTTGATTTAAAAATCAAATGTCCTAGAAATCTTGATAAGGACTTATGACCAAAATCATGTATGGGTGGCCAATAGTGCCAACAAGGGATCTTACATGTCATTTACTTATGTCATTTGCATGGTTTGAATTCTTACATGTTTGATTGTTGTTTCTAATGCTTTAAGGATAATATTTTTTATCATTTCAAACAATCTTTGATGCTTTGAAAGTTCACTTCAAACAATCAAGAAATATGGTTCATGGTTTTGCATGCTGGAGTCGGGATGTATATGGAAAAGATATATAGCTGGTCGAGAAGTTTGGAATGTTATAAGATGTGCATATGTGGCTTTGAGAACTTAGAACATGTGTCGTGTATGGTAAAGGAGTTGGATAGTCGAAAGACATAAAAAGATTGATTTTTGGGGTGGTTGGCAGATGTGGGCTATCATTGGAGCATGCCTTAAATGCGAAATTGTGGTTTTTATATGCGAGTCCAGTTGTGTTCTGATTGAGGAATTTAACATTTACAGAGGCAGTTTGTAAATATGAAGAGACTAACTGTCCCTTTGGGTGGGATGTATAATGGTATGAAACATAAGAACATAGGAAATCTATAGAAGTTAAACCTCAAACATAATAAGCTCCATGAATAGGGTATTCTAGAGTAAAGAAAAACAAATATCATAATATTCAGTCTTTGTTATTGGGTTTTGGGAGGGGTGGAAGAATATTAAAAATAATTGAATTTTAGTAGAGTGCTGACCGGCTTAATCATGATTAGTTTCACAGTTCAAATTTTAAACATACCACTAACATTCATTGCAACAGAACTGGGTTAAGAAAAGAAGTGTGCATGCTTTCCCATTTGGGTCTTCTCTTGTTTCAAAATGAAAACCTAATTGTTTCCACTACAGACAAGGACATGTTCCCAAGGACTACTTACTCAATCTGTAAAACACAACTGCTTGCAGGCTGCCTAGTGTACCATAATGCATTGTGTGTTTTATGGTCTGCAAGTGATGTGTTTTCTGAGTTTACATGGGAGAGTAAAAGGGTTAACTTTTTTGTTACTGAAAATGGTGTGGACTATAAGTTGGTGGTTCACTTTCATGACATTGTAAATGCTAGTGACAACCTCGTTCTACCCATGGAGTCACTGGAACGCTCGCAACCACGCTCGACCCAAGAGACCCCAAGGTGCACTAAGGATGATTAGGCAGCGATCTTCTAATGCTCATATCTCAAACCTCATGAGAGGTATTGACAAACCATTAAGGGCTATGAGATTGTGTTTCTAAGAGCTACAATATCCTCTCTTGGTTTTGGGTGATTCGACTTCATTTGCATTTGGCAAGGCGATCTCAGTCGATGCCAAAACTTGCAGTGGGGGTCAGTTGAAAGTAGCTCTGAAGTGTATCTTTCAAACTGTTCATCCTAGCATTGAACCATCTACTCCATCGGCCCTGGTTGGCTAGGGAAATGCTAGTGACAACCCCATTCCACTCATGGAATCACTGGAATGCTCGCAACCACGCTCGACCTAAGTGACCCCAAGGTGCACTAAGCACGATTAGGAAGCAATCTTCTGAGGCTTGTATCTTGGACCTCGTGAGAGGTATCAAAAAATTGTCAAGGGCTATGAGATCATGGTTCTGAGGTCTACAATAACCCCTCTTGGTTTTGGGCAATTTGACTTTGTTTGCATTTAGCAAGGCGATCTCAGTCGATGCCAAAACTTGAAGTGAGGGTCAGTTGAAAGTAGCTTTGGAGTGTATCTTTCAAACTGTCCATCCTAGCATCGAACCGTCTGCTCCATCAACTTCGGTTGGTTGGGTAAATGCTAGTGACAACCCTGTTCCACCCACGGAGTCACTGCAATGCTCGCAACCACGCTCAACCCAAGTGACCCCAACGTGCACTAAGCACGATTAAGAAGCAATCTTCTGAGGCTCATATTTTAGACCTCATGAGAGGTATCAACAAATCATCAGGGGCTATGAGATTATAATTTTGAGGTCTACAATAACCTCTCTTATTTTTGGGCGATTCGACTTTGTTTTCATTTGGTAAGGCGATCTTAGTCGATGCCAAAACTTGTAGTGAGGGTCAGTTGAAAGTAGCTCTGAAGTGTATCTTTGAAACCGTCCATCCTGGTATTGAACCGTCTACTCCATTAGCTTTGGTTGGTGAAGTAAATGCTAGTGATAACCTTGTTCTGCCCATGGAGTCACTGGAACGCTCACAACCACGCTTGACCCAAGTGACCCCAAGGTGCACTAAACATGATTAGGTAGTGATCTTCCAAGGCTTGTATCTCGTACCTCGTGAGAGGTATTGACAAACCATTAGGGGCTACAAGATCTTGATTCGAAGGTCTATAATAACCTCTCTTAGTTTTGGGTGATTCGAATTCATTTGCATTTGACAAGGCGATCTCAGCTGATGCCAAAACTTGCAGTGAGGGTCAGTTGAAAGTAGCTCTGAATTGTATCTTTCAAACCATCCATCCTAGCATCAAACCATCTTCTCCATCAGCTCCAGTTGGCCAGGTAAACACTAGTGACAACCCCGCTCTACCCACGGAGTCATTGGAACGCTCGTAACCACGCTCGACCCAAGTGACCCTCAGGTGTACTAAACATGATTGGGCAGTGATCTTCTGAGGTTTGTATCTCGGACCTCGTGAGAGGTATCAAAAAACTATTAGGGGCTACAGGATCATGATTCTGAGGTCTACAATAACCTCTCTCAGTTTTGGGGGGTTCAACTTTTTTTGCATTTGGCAAGGTGATCTCAGTTGATGATAAAACTTATAGTGAGGGTCAATTGAAAGTAGCTCTAAACTTTATCTTTCAAACCATCTATCCTGGCATCAAACCGTCTACTCCATCAGCTCCGGTTGGCTAGGTAAATGCCAGTGACAACCCCTTTCCACCCATGGAGCCACTATAATGCTCGCACCACGCTCAACCCAAGTGATCCCAAGGTGCACTAAGCATGATTGGGTAGTGATGTTTTGAGGCTTGTATCTCAGACCTCGTGAGAGGTATCGACAAACCATTAGGGGATACATGATCATTTTTCTGAGGTCTACAATAACCTCTCTCAGTTTTGGGCAATTTGACTTCATTTGCATTTGACAAGGTGATCTCAATCGATGCCAAGACTTGTAGTGACGGTCAGTTGAAAGTAGCTCTGCAGTGTATCTTTCAAACCATCCATCCTGGCATCAAGCCATCTACTCCATTAGCTCCGGTTGGTTGGGTAAACACTAGTGACAACCCCATTCCACCCACGGAGTTACTGGAACACTCGCACCACGCTCGATCCAAGTTACCCCAAGGTGCACTAACCATGATTGGGTAGTGATTTTATGATGCTTGTATCTCAGACCTCGTGAGAGGTATCAATAAACCATTAGGGGCTACAAGATTGTGTTTCTAAGATCTACAATAACCTCTCTCCATTTTGGGCGATTCAACTTCATTTGCATTTGGCAAGGCAATCTTAGTTGATGCCAAAACTTGAAGTGAGGGTTAGTTGAAAGTAGCTTTGCATTGTATCTTTCAAACCATACATCCTGGTATCGAACCATCTGCTCCATCAAATCTGATTGGTCAGGTAAACACTAGTGACAACCCGGTTCTGCCCATGGATTCACTAGAATGCTCGTGACCACGCTTGACCCAAGTGACCCTAAGGTGCACTAAGCACAATTGGGAAGCAATCTTTTGGTGCTCGTATCTTGGACCTCATGAGAGGTATCAACAAACCATCAAGGGATACAAGATCTTGTTTCTAAGGTCTACAATAACCTCTCTCAGTTTTGGGAGATTCGACTTCGTTTGCATTTGGCAAGGTGATCTCAGTCGATGCCAAAACTTGCAGTGAGGGTCAGTTGAAAGTAGCTCCATAGTGTATCTTTCAAATTATCCTGGCATCAAACCATCTGCTCCATTGGCTATGGTTGGCCAGATTAATGCCAATGACAACCCTATTCCACCCACAGATTCACTGGAACGCTTACGACCATGCTCGACCCAAGTGACCCAAGGTATGTGACTGAGGACAACAAATCCATTACATCTATTAATTTATTACACCTGCATAAATTATTACATCAGGGTAATTTATTACATCTATTATAAAAAATTCAAACAAATTGACATATAACTTCAACAAGATATAATTTAAATCATAATGATAATCATAGTCAAGATATAACTTCACCATTCAATTCCATAAACATGAATAATAAATATGTATACAAAAATGATGCAAATATAACATAAAAATGAACATGTTCTATATATAGAAAGTATCAAATGTATCAAAAGTATCTCCATATACAAATATGGCACATGCCATTTCAAAATGTCTACAAAATCAATGTTTCAAGGTGTACAATGTGGCATATATTCCATTTCAAAATGTCTACAAAATCAATGTTTCAAGGTGTACAATGTGGCTTATATGCCATCTCAAAATGTGCCAAGTGGCATCTCTAAATGACCAAAAAACTAAAACTACATCCTATGTCATAGGGGGATCATCAAAATGTCGCCTCTTTGAAGAATTGTTTGGCTCTGATTGATCTTGCATTAAAAATGAGTTCAAACCCAAGTTAGATTGCTTAATTTATATGATTTGTACACACACAAACACACACACACACACACACTTATATAATTCATAATTTAAACACTAATTTAATTAAAATTATAACTGAATACAAACATCTGTACTTGACCTCTTGGTCGCCTAACACGATCAGGTGTCCTAACATAAGTCTTTGGTAGTGAAGAGACAATGCCACCATAACCAACTCCGACCTATAAATATATATTTACAATAACGAGATTAGCAGAGTGGTGCAACATAGAGTAATAAATCTAAAAAATAGGATGATAGCATAATAAAATTACAAATTGATTGAACTAAAATTAAAACTTGCATCCGCTGATCCATCCTCTGGAATAGTGGGTTGGGTCAACAAAGATATGAAAGATTCTCATGGGCCCTCCCTCACACTAAGAGTAACCTATGAGAGTAAAATGATTGTCAATTATATATAAATGTACTTCATCATAACAACCCTGGTTACAAAATACAAATAACCCCTTGTAAAAGTCTACGTCCAATCGGGCTATCACTCTGAATCGAGATGCTTGTTAGCTTAGGCTCCCGAACCTGTGTTGGGTCATCATCAAGAGTCACACCCTATACAATAAAGTGCAAGTAAAATATTTATTACTACACACAAGTGGCATACATATGCATGCATAATTAATCTTAAACAATTAATTACCTTTCCTTTGTCGACACTTGATGAAGGAACCCCCTCGTGCCCCCCACTAACATCACCTGTAGCCTGCAAGAGTACAATAAGATAACAATATATTAGTAAATGTATGAATTTTATTGCTCTAATTGATAGAGATTTAAGTATGTACACCAAATGATATAAAAAAAACTAATGGGTACATAATTTTTAATATACCATATAGGTGTCAAGGCCAAATGAAATGGCCAAAAGTGTGGAGTCATCCACCTGTCTCAACTCCTCCTCTGTCATCGACTGAACATAAATGGAAAAAATATATATACATAAGTGCATGAAATCATTAAAACTAATCTAAATAAATAAATTATTTTTAAATTAAATATGTCATGTGATAAATTTATTTATAATGTTTACTCTTACCGTATCAACAAGAGTCCATGGCTCTGCGTACCCCTCCTGAGCACTCTCATGAGATGTAGATGCTCCATGAGGTGTTGTAGCCTCTATAGCTACGTCTCCTATATCCTCCTCATCAATAACATACTGATATGTATCAACATCAGTAAGCGATCCGAGGCACATATTCTTGCATATAATGCAAATATGGAGAATGCATACATGTGAACTCGAGCCAGATGTCAATGCGCAAGCATCATCCACACCAGGAGGCAACAATGACCTGGTTTGCATGATCAACTGATCACTCAACAAATGAATGGCCCTAATACTCTATGAGGCAGCCCCTGCAATGATATCGGGATGCTGCACTGGAGGAGTGGGTGCGACATCAGTGGTGGGGACAAGGGTAGTGGCCTTTTTACGCTGGACAAATGGCCTAGTCTGAGGATCTCCTTCACCTACGCCCATGTTGGGCCTTATGCTAAAATAATTAACATTGTGACCAAGCACAAAATCAGCATATAATTGTTTTATCAAATAGAAAGGGAGCTCCAAATTGCTATGGGGTGGTTTATCAAAAACCATCCACCAACGATCCCAAAATTTTGTGCGCATTGCTTCATTTGTGCACCATTTCATTGATAATTTGGGCTTTTTGGGGTCAACTTTTAATCCAGTTTTAGGATTAACAAAAAGGGAGGCTATATCTTCCTTAGTTATATTAAGGGTCACAACCCCATCATGGTCAAGCCTATCATCAAATTGGGCATGCATATCATCACGCCAATGAAGAACAACATTATGTTACTGTGTAAGGGTGTTAATGTTTTCAATAATGGTATTTAGGGTTGCAAGCATAGGAGCTAACATAGGTATATAGTGATACATGTTTCTGAAGCCTCGTATAGTGTTCAAGTTCTCCTGTATCAAATCCTCTAAAGATTGAGGGTTTTGAAGTGGTTCTGGATTGTTTTGGGGATCGTTATTTGTTTTGGGGTTATTATCTTCATTGTTGTCAGCCATGCCTGATTAAATAATAAACAAATATAAATTTCAAATTGATTTCATATATTATTAAAAAAATCAATACAAAACCTTATTTTAACCAAAAAAACTTCATTTAACATGAAAATGAAATAAATTAATCAAGATATAGCAAGAATTTACTTATCGAATCAATTGTGGACTCAAATTTGTTGTTGGCACAATCAAGTACCCAAAAATATCATGTATATGATACTTGGAGCTGTTTTCCAAACCCAAAACATGAGGAGAAATGAGGAAAATGGCTCGCAGGTTTTGATTTATGCCACAGGTTTCGGGTACCTGATAAGGCTTGTGCTTTGGTGTCAAGTTTTCCCAGGTGTACTGACACCCATGCCTACTAAAAATTCAACATACATTTTCATGCAATTTTGGACGATTGAAAAGTGAATTTTTTTACATCACCACTTTTTGGCCCCTCATGATCTTGCACATACCCTATCAAGCAATGAGAGTGCAAGTATCTAAGATCTCCATGATGAATAAAAATGTAAATTAATCTAAGATGAGATGCAAGAGATGTAAGATTAAGCTAAGATGAAATGCAAGAGTGAAAAGAAAGTAAATCTAAGCTAACAAGTTGAAATATTACTATCCATACAAGAAAGCAAATAGAAAAGCTAAGCTAAATGATAATGCAAGATCTCAACTAGTGCCCAAAAAATTAAATAACAAAGTAACAACATCACCTTAGCACAAATTAGGATGGTCTATCACAGATGCAAGATGCAAGTGTTGGATTAATTATGGAAATATAAGTACTAAGAGGGGAGGGCTAAAAAATTGTGGTGGGGATGGTACCCACAATACTTCACTACTGCAGTAAAAAGTTTGCTCAGTTAGAGCTACAAAATTAGCCATTTATGATAGCTTACCCTATTAAGAGTATTTACCCTACTAAGAGTATAAAGACTTATTCAGTCTACCTTGCTAAAGGATTTTACAACTCTAATCTAAGAGATGTACTTTGTTAAAGGAATTACAAATTAAGACCTATTAGAGCCTACTCGGTTAAGAGATTTTACAACTTTGATTACACTATAACCAATACCAAAAATGCCTATAATGATGCATCAACAAATACTTGTTAGACTCAATATCATATTACCTCATTCTGCATTTCACTCACAATTCAACTTCTACACTTGGTAGCCTTAACTCTGATTCACATTCATAGTTCTATTCTAACCACTATGTTACTCAATAGATTCTCTGCTCTTCATCACCCGCTCTCTATAATTTCTCTTCCTCTGCTCTCTCTCTGACACTTTGATCTTCATACATTGATCCTTTTATACTCGATCTAGAAGTGGTGGAAATGTTCTAGATTCTTCTCCTTAAACGGTGCTAGCATTGGTTACATCTCCAATGCATATATTACACTTAATTTCTATTGGTGAATTTTACCTTGTAATCATGCACAATCATCTTGTTTGTATCTCCAATGTATTACCAAACAATCTCCTCGAGATTTGTAAAACATTTTATGCTCGATGTCCAGATTCAATGTATCTATTATGTCAGCTCATGTTACTTGGTAACATGTTTATTCCACTCGGTAACATGTATACTTGGCCTGATAACTAACTTTCTCTTCGACTCGGTAAGTGATGTGACTCGGTAACTGTTCGGTGTCTTCCTTGCTTTTCTCAGTGCCCGTTCCTTATTTCCATTTACCAAAACTATATTTTCCTTTACCAATTGACTTGTTTGCTTTACCGACTGAGTCCTATGTCTCCTTCATTTACTGACAAACTTTGACAAAAAATGTGGCTTTAACAAAAATAATGACAACAAAATAACTCTATAAGAGTATCAATCTCCCCCTTGGGCATTAGTTTGATATTTTTGTTAAAAACTTCAAAGTCATCAAAATTTTGACCATGTATAAATTCTCGGTATAACTTATAATTCCTTAGCTTCATAACTCTCCATAACTCCCCCTATGGAAATACTTCCTATAAACATAACTCCTTATGATTATATCCCCTTTTATTTTTATAGATATATCTATACCCCTTTTTTGACATGTATGCAAAAAAAAAATACTTGGATTTGGTGGTGGAATCTTATAAAAAAATATATTGATATCTTTTCTTTGCATCTCCTAGGGATGAATCCCATGATTCCTTTAATATTTGCAAAACCGTAATTTTCTCACCTATGTCAGCTGCTAATCCAATCATTCTATCCATAGCACTAATGTTAGGGTGAATAATTTTATGTAGTGATTCAATTTGGGATATCAAAATTGTTTGTAGCTCTAGAAATTCCATTCTAATCTTGTTCTCTTCTTTTCTTAGCTCATGTTGCACTCCCATTAAGTGTTTCAACCTTTGATAATAGACTTGAAATGTTCCAGGCTCGGTTGTGGCCTTTGTTAGCTACTTGGTCAGCTCTTTTTCAATAGATTCATCTTTTTTCTTGATATCCTAAGTAAAATTTGAAAGTAAACAAAACTTTTGAAATAATGAAATAATATATTTCAATTCATTCTCTAATTCTACAACTAATTCAGAAAGCAAAACCTTATCCAATGCAACTGATTGAAGTAATTCTTCAATTATCTTGATTTCCATGTGAATAGGTGGTAATATGGAATCACCACTATTGAATGTATGTATGGGGGAAATATGAGATCCACTTCTAAATCCAAATTCTCAAGGGATAGATCCAATTTGATCAACCAAAAGGTTAATGCACAATCGAATCAATCTACGGAGAATATGAAAAAGGAAGAAAACCTTATATTTCCCTATGAAGGAATTGTACTTGAAATCTGAAATAATTGAAAAGAAAATACTAACCTTAAAATAGGGAAAATCTGGAAAATGCCAATTTCTGATGCTTGTGTGTACTTTCAGGTAATTTTACAACTTGTTTCAGACTGGAAACACCGAGACGAAGAAAACCTAGAAAACTTTATCTTTCCGACAGGAGGTAGTCTTTGACCCTCATAAAAGGTCAAAGGCTACATTCTTATTTTGAAGGTCGACTTTGATTTTGTTCACAGATCTCAAAAGTTCACCGAAAAGGGTATCCAAATCCAATCTCAGATCCGAAGTTGTGCACCTACACCTGTAAGAAAAAGGGGGTTTTGTTGTTTGTATGGGGGGTTTGACTTGGTCAAACTCCAATTTAGGAATTAACCTTGAAGTTGAATTGAAATATAATGTGCATAAACAAAGAAAATGAAACAATTCACCTTGCTTATGTTGAAGTCCTTATAGAGGATTCGAATCCTCAAATCCACAAGTAGGGATGCTTCAATGGATGTAGAATGAATCTAGGATGTCTCAAATCAATGACATTTGATCTTCGACACCAATCTTGAATAGATCTTTGCATATGAGGAGGCTTGGATGAATGTATAAGGATGGATCTTCAAAGGGGCTCCAAAGAGATTGAATCCTTCAATGGCTAACAATGGATCTCCTTGATGGATGAATGCTTGAACACTTGAATGCTTGAAGGATTTCTTGAATGCTTGAATTCACTTGCTTGCACTTGAAGGCTTGCTCATGAAATTACTTAAAGATGAGAAGAAAACTTGATTGAGAGATGGATTGAAATGAGAGAGGAAGGCCTCTTTTTATAGTGAACTAGGGCACAAACCTCTAAAGAAGGCCAAAATTGGGGAATTAAATCCAAATTAACCTTAACCATTAGAAATGGACCCATATTAAATGCAATTTAAGGATTTACTATCCCAAAACTTGAAATGACCGACCCGAAGGTGGGAAAATAATCTTTCTGAAACTTGATACCTAGAAATCAAAAAAACTTGAAATTTGAAATGGGGGTCAAGGACGAGGTCAACTCTGCCCTAGGTCAAAGTCAAGGTCAACCCTGACCTAGGTTAGAGTCGAGGTCAACTTTGAACCTCAAGGTCAACTTTGACCTTGAGGTCAAAAACCTCAGGACACCAGCCTAGAATGCCAGGAAATGCAGATAGGAAGTGAAAAATGGGTGTAGAAGGAAATAGAATAGGGGGAAAAGCCAAATGCATACAAAGACCTGATCAAGGTGCTTAACATGACCCTAGACCACTTACTTGGAGGGCTAAATGCTGTTATCATGGAAGTGCTTCCATTTTAAGATGATACATTAAGCCCCCACTTTAGCAAGAGTATGGACTCGATGCAAACTCTTGGTAAAGGAGATCAGAATGAAAATATAATCTTATCGTAATCCAAGGGACAAAGAGAAACCTGAAGCCCCCAGGGACTCAAGTCTTCGTCGACTCCCAGATCATAATAAGAGAGACATCTCTAGAGAGAGAAAGAGGGTGTGATTACCTCATCCATTGAGAACTTATGTCCCATTGTAAACCACACAAGGAAATGATGCTATTGGAAAGATGGAATTGAACCGCCTAGTGAATGTGGCTACTCACTAGTCAACCCATCAAGGATTTATCCTTAGGAATATTCTATTCCATAAAAATAAAACCAAAACAAAAGAGATCCAATCTTAAGGACACCTCCGACCTTAAGGGATCAAAATATATGTATATTTGAAACTGGAGGGATGAAGAGATCCTAAAATATAAATCCATGCTTTAAGGATTATTCACTAATCCAAAAATGGAGAAAAGGTATTGTATACACTTAAAAATGGCTTCATTAATTAATTAAATATTTATTATTTAGTTGATATTGACTTGATGAATTAATTAAATATTTATTATTTAATTAATATTTTTTCTTCTATTTATTAAATAGATTATTCAATTTATTTAGTAAATTCATTTTTAGTTTATTCCTCTATCCTAAGTTTTCTAATTAGTCTATTAAAGTGATTTAATTAATTACACAATCACCTAAATATGACTAAGTCCCCTAGTCCACCTCACCTACCTAGTCACCTGACACATCACTTTGGCTAAAATAAATAATAATTATTAATTATTTATTGATAATTATCCTCACCCACACATGTCCTATTCTTAAGGGCTATGTGGCCTCATAGGACTTGGTCTCATGACCACATGTCTTCGCTCAAACCAAGTCAAGAGACATTCCCTATTTCTAAGGGGCTTCTCAAGCCACCTCTAAGGGTCAAAGGTGACTCATGGGACACTTGTACCAAGAGTCCTCATGTGGAAAAAGTCCTTCCCTCTTCCTCTCTTTGGTTTTTGTGAGACACTTGACATGTGTCTTTCCCTTCCACCTTCTTCTCTTCCATGTCAATGTGAGAGGAACATCATCCCTATTCTCCCCCTCACATTCCAACTACATCCCTCTTTCTCTCAAACTCCAACCAATTCAATCCTAGCCCTAGGATCTTCCACCTTTCATTCTTCACCATAGGATTGTGCCACCTAGGCTTAGATCCTCCAAAATTTTATAAAAGGAGCCTCATTTTCCCTTTGTGAGCTAATAGGTATTTTTGTAATCAAGCATTCAAGCATTCAAGCAATCAAGCATTTTCAAGAGCATTCAAGCATAATCAATCCATTTTCATATCACTTGCATCTCATTCACCATATTTGCATAATTAGGCTTTAGTTTTGCATATAACTCACTCAATCTCCACACTTTTGTGTCATCTTGGGCAAGGAGCTGCAAATTGGAAATTTGAGAGCTCAACACATCCAAGAAATCAGAGCTATGAGGACAATGGAGACAAGCTACATGATAGGTGAAGGTAAAACCTTGTTTTAGGTTCATTTTTAATGTATTCTTCATTGTTGTTTGCTAATTAGTTTGATTTGTTAACCTTAGAATAGTTAATTTATCATTTAGAGTAGTTAGACATCTAATTTGCATATAGGTATCTTGAAAAATATGCACATATCAAAAAGTGTGTGTGTGCAACAGGTAATCAGAGCGTATGCCCCCATGTTAAAGTCATTGTTGACACTTTAACAAGAGAAATGGCTTTAACGAAAACATAAACAACTCCACTGATTACATTTCCACATCGAGATGCACCCAAAAGAAGACAAATCAAGGGAAATATCACAAAAACATACAGAGAACATAGAAGAGATCTACCTACCGTGGGGTCAGTATGATCATAAGATAATATATATGATATTATTGCAAATGAATTGACATCATTCCCCAGAGAAAGTAGAACTACGATCACAAAGGAGGCAAGATCACATAAGATATATGAAGGAGAATCTTTTCAGACCATGACATGGAGACCAAAAAGAATTAGTGCTACCACATCTCGAATCCAAGCAGATTACACAAGGAAACATTTATGAACAACAATACATTTACAATGTAACATTGAATAACACATAGAAGAATAGAGATACATATAGAGGAATTGAACAAAAGTTTCAATTCCTTCATCACCTTGTACCAAGGATCGTATAAAAGAATCTAACAACATTTAGCAAACACATTATGGGAGAAACACAATACAACAGGAAAATACACAAAAAAGCTACCACAAAGGACAAGCTGATCAAGCATGCTGCCTACTCTCCCCATCTCATTGTATATCATTTAGGAAAGGTGGGTAACTCAGAAGAGGGACTATATCCAACAAAATAGGAATAATAGCCAGTTCCAAACAAGGATCCTCTTGAGAATCAAATTTTTTGACACTAGGTGTAAGAGTTAATTGTGATGAAAGCATATTAGGTAAATCAATGTCAATGTCAATAGTCTCTTATTCATCATTAACATCATCAGTATCATCAAGAGTATCTTCTTCATCCAAATTAATCAAAATAGGATCTAAGATATGAATAGAATCATCATAATCATGCATCTTAACATCATTATTAGGAACAACTTCTTCTAACACATCATGCATAGATTTATCTGAAGAAGGTAGAGATCTTTGAAGAATAGAATTACAAGCTTTAGCATGAGCATGACGCTTTTTATGATGTTCATTGGTAGATTAATTACATTTTGATTTATTTGAAATAGGCTGAGAACTAGGAGGAGCAATCACCGGATCCTTCACAGGTTCTTTAGGAAGATCAATATGATTATCAACAATAGGAGGAACAATCACAGTATCTTTCACAGGTTCTTTAGGAAGAGCGATAGATGGAACTTGATTAACATAACTAGAAGCCATAGTTAAAGGAGGTATAGAAGGTGTAGGCAAAAGACCATGATTAAGATCCATAGGAGGTATGCTTAATTCTAGAATCTTACGATGTTTATAAGCTTGATATGAATGAAAAAGATTATCAGGTCGAGGAGGACATGAATTAGGTAATGAAGGCCAAAAGAAATCAAGAGCAACACAATCTCTAGGCCTATAAGGTTAATATAAACTATGATTAACCATCTTTACTTCTTCATCATGAATGAATTTAAGACACTTGTGGATAGGTGAAGCAACAACATGCATGGCATTCAACCAAGGAAAACCTAGCTTAACTTGAAATTGATCAGAAGTAGGAACAATAACAAAGGTAGTGTTCACAATTTTTCCATAGAGTTCAACTGGTAAAGTAATAGAACCAAATGATGGATAAAGAAAACCATTACAAGTATGAATCCACAAATCTGATGTATCATAAGAATCGCGTTGTAAGATTTTCATAAAAAGATTTTCTTCAGTAATAACATTGACTAAGGATGTAGGATCAACAAGATAACCACGAGTAGGTTTTTGAGAAATCCTAGCATAAATGTAAAGGGGACCATCAAGAGCCTTAATAGTCTTAGAGTCATCAAAGGTAATCAAAATTTCCCGAGGTCTTTTATTCTTAGGTTGTTGTCAAGGTTTAGGTTGAATTTTCAATTTAGGCTTAGGTTTTGGTTGAGGTTGAGATTGAACTTGAGGTTGAATCTGAGGTTGAGGTTGAGGTTGAGGTGGAGATATAGATTGACCAACATGCTCCAATTGATTAACAACATGATTGAGATCATCCATCTTTGAATCATACATAATTTCCATAACAGATGGCTGAGAAATGGTATTAGTATCATACGTAGGTAAAGGATTTGTATAGATTTGAAGGTTTTGATTAGGAGGAGAGACATATTTGTTTCCACTACCATCAAGATTATCGACAGATAAGGCATTAGAGTCAATTAAGTCTTGAACCTTATGTTTTAAAGAATAACACTTCTTAGTATCATGACCATTCTGACGGTGATATTGACAAAAGGCATTTTGATCAAAAGATTTAGATGCAATCGTAGCAGGCAAAAGAGGTCAAATAGGAGGTAAAGTAATCATATTAGCAGTTAACAACCTATTCATAATAGCATGCAAAGATTTAGAAAGAGGATTAAACGTATGATTTAATTGAAAAGAAGTGGATGCAGAAGTGGCATTGTGAGATGCAACAACAACTTGATCAACAACTACATTCGCTGTTTGTTTATCTTGACATAGTTGTTGAATTTTTGAAATTTATTTAGATTAGGACCAGCATCACTCTTATCAATTGGAATAGGATCCATTGGAGTGTTTCTCTCAAATTGACTCACTTGTAATTGATAATGTTTATGGATTGCACAAAGTTGTTGAAAAGAGGTAAATTTAGTAAGCAGAATCTTATCTCTAATATTCTTTTGCAAATTTGAAATAAACATTCATTAAATATCAATATCAAGAACAGGATAGGAAATTTGAGCATACAAATGCTTAAATCTACCAATAAATTCAGTTAATTTTTCCTTAGCACTTTGTTTACAATGCATCAAATCAGTTAAAGACACTTGCAGGCCAATGTTGTTTTGAAATTGTTGAATAAAGGCATTGGCCAATTTTGGAAAGGAATCAATAGAATAAGGAGGCAATGAATAATACCATTGTAAGGCCTTGTCACAGAAGGTTCTAGCAAACAGTTTGGCTAAAATCCTATGGTCATGAGCATAATCACTACAAAGGATTTGGAATGTTTTAACATGATGAACATGATCTCCTTTTTCATTATAATTCTCAAGATGAGGCGTATCAACTTGCTAAGGAATAGGAGTACAAATAATATCCAAGGACAAAGGACTTCCCATGTCACATGTAGGAATACTAAATTTTTTTTGGAGTTAAGGAAGCAAGTTGTTGTAAGGATGACACAGTTTGAGCGAAATTGATGATTGTTGAATCATTGGATGAAATAGGAGGACTAGCAACATTAGACACACTAGGTATAGTGTAAGAAGCTATAGGAATAGAAGACACAACTGGAGGAACACTAGGAACTACAGTTGGAAGTGGATTGGAATAAGTAAAAGGAAGATTATGATATGAAGGTTGTGATGTAAGAAGGGACAAAGGAGGAACACTCATAAGAATAGAGGGAACCATTATAGTCACCAAAGAAGGAGTATAGGTAGGAATACTAGGTAAAGGATTAAAAGAGGATTCAACACTAGTGATAGGAGGAATAAACCCTAGATCTTGAGCTTCTTGAGCTAAAGGTTTAACATTTGAATGCACAAGGTGAGTAATACCATGCAAGAGGTTAACACCTTGATCACTATCACAAAGAAATTTCTTAAGAGCCTCTATAGCTTAAATAGAATCTTGATTATGGTTCTCTTGAATAAGCCAATTACCCATTTTATCAAGTTCATTTGAAAGTTTTTGGACTTGTTTAGGAGGAAATCTTAAATTGTCATCCTCATCATAAGATGAGTGAGAAGCATTTTTCTCCATAGTAGGATTGGAATCATGAAGAATCAAATTATCATCCAGGATCCTAAGGAAAGGAGAAGAAGATTCAAGATCAAAGGCACCAATGAGTCTATGACTTCTTCTAACCAGAATGTTATAAGTAGGACTAGTAGTAGTAAAGCTCATAAACTAATGCAACATAAATGAACTAAACTAAGAACACATAAAGCATGAATATTTTTGTATTTTTGAAATCTAATTAGCATTCAAGATTTAGCACAAAGAGAAATCTAATACTAACAAGATAAAAGGAAATCTAATGCCACAAAACATTATAGGGCATCCAATTCCACAAAAAAAAGGAGAGTAATTTTAATATGATTTAGAAAAATAGAGAGGGGGGGTGAATCAGTTGTTCTCAGGTCCCGATGTATAAAAAAATCTCATAAACTTATTCTTAAATTAGATCCAAAACCAAAACAAACTCGGTCATCACTGATTCAATAATAGAAACATCTAAAAATGCAGTCCACTACCTAGCTGTAACTCAACTTGTAAAACATAGAAATGTTCAGATCTAAACATTCACACAAGTATAAACACCAGGTTTTATAGTGGAAACCCACTTTGGGAAAAACCACTTTGTAACATGCTACTATTATTTTCACTCTTCTGAAGTGAGCTCAGTAAAAAGCCAACCCTGTGAAAGGTTACAATACACACTGTCAAATGTGACCCAATTAAAGGATTTCAATCACCCTGTTAAAAGTGAACCTAGTCATAGGACTTACATACACTCCATTAGAATGCAACCTTGTTCAAAGGATTTAACATATGACTGTTAGGTCAACCTCTGTTAAAAGGATTTTGACTGTTACAATGGTTAGAAAGTAGCAGCAGTATTATCTAAAAAATATACAACTCACTTTGCAAATATCAAATCCGATTCCATACACTAATGCTGGTTTACTGAATTTGAAACTTTGCCATTTCCATCTCTGATCTGCTTAGAACTTTTCTTCAAGCAATCACCACACTTCTCCTTTAGCCTTTTTTGCTTATTCAGTTAATAAAACTTTTCTCTTCCGGCATTCTCTGTTCACCATGTGCATATATATCACAATGTTCAGGTTCCCTTATATTTTCCTCAATTAGGTTAACTCATCTTTTGCCGCTCAATCTCAATCGTAGATCTTAGGGTTAGGTTAGATTCATTGAATCTACCCATTTTATATTCTTCAGCTCCTTTTCTAGAATCATCTCAAATCTCTTAAATATTTACAATAAAACATTTTACAATGCATTTAATGCTTCCAAACAATCAATAAATAAAGTCAACACATTTTACATAATCCAAGAATTCAACAATGTTAGCTCCAAAATTAAATTCTCTTCAAATATAAAATTGCTAATGCTTGGTCAATACTGTGATTGTTCACTTGGTCTCGATGTAGAACGCTTGGTCAATACTAAAACTGTCTCCTTGGCTTGCACTGTCTTCCTCGGCAATTTACTGATGCTCGGTCAACACTATAATTTTGCTCAGCATATACTACTTGATCGACACTAACATCACTCGGCTTAAACATGATTTTTCCATTCTTTGCTCAGGTAAGGTGACCAGTTTAGTTTTCAGTCTTACTAAGATAAACAATACATTATCTAATCATAGTGCAACAGAGTCAAGTACACTTTGTAGTATCAAGATAACTCAACTTTTCCTTAGGTGCTATTGTTACCAACCTTGCTTAGCCCCTTAGCAACACTCAAATAGATATAGTACTTTCCTAAGTAGCAACAGTCTTACCAATTAAGGTTTGACATCAATGACAATACAACAATTGTTTCAATTCAGTTTCCAACAATCTCCCTCTTTGGCATTGATGGCAACACCATATGATATCACTTGAATAACACATGGATTACCAACCAATCCAAAAATTTATCTGTCCATCAGAAACTTATTTATAATATCCTTAGCTTTATTCTGATTTAGAATCCTGTAAGCCTCACTCCTGTGACCATCATAAGTATTTAGATCTCCCTCTATCCTGATTCTTCATTTCAATTCATCATCCTCTTTCCTTTTATTTCCATCAACTCTTAGTTTTCAGTATCATGTGTTATCATATTAGTACATTCTCCCTCTTTGACAAAAATGCCAAAGCAGCAACTAAAACATACATCCATCAGATGTAGATAATATTTGTGTAGCTGAGTGTTTCTCCCTCTATCATCTTTCTTATGACTGATTCCTTGTCTTTTCTCCTCTTCACAACTCTAGGCCAGCCCTAAAGTGCAAAAATCTTCTACATCAATTTGTTAAATGTTCTGCTGTAGCACATTTGATGCAGTGCTCCTAGCTTGTCTAGGTAGCTTCAGTTAGGGGAAGAACCCCTAATTGACTTCTCAAATACTCACAAACTTCTTTGGGCAAAGCTTTAGTGAATATGTCTGCTAGTTGTTCTTTTGTATTCACATATTCCATTCAGACGTCTTTGTCTTGTACTAATTCTCTCAAGTAGTGATACTTGATTGCAATGTGTCTTGGTCTTAGTGTGCATCACTGGATTCTTAGAAATATTGATAGCACTTGTGTTGTCATAGAAAATAACAATAGGTTCAGTGATTTCTTCTTTCATGCCTATTGACAATTATTTTATCCATACCAAGTTTGAATAGTTTACTGCTGCAGCAACATACTCAGCCTCGACAGTGGATTGGGAAATGCAATTTTGTTTCTTGCTTGTCTAGGAGACTAATCTCTGTCCAAGAAAGAAAGCTCCACCACTTGTACTCTTTCTGTCATCTACATTTCCTGCCCAATCAACATCTGTATAAACTTGGAGTTCAAATTTGTCATCCTTCTTATAATATAGACCATAGTCAGCAGTTCCTTTCAAGTATCTCATAATTCTTTTCATGAACATCATATGTGTTTCCTTAGGATTGGCAGAGAATCTTGCCACAATCCCAATAGCTAATGCAATATCTAGTTGGTTGTGTACAACATATTGCAATTTTCCAATCATAGATCTGTCTAGAGTTTGATTCATTTCTGTAGCATCATCATTCTTAGATAACTTTTGTCTAGTAACCATGGGAGTTCCCACTGGTTTAGCATGTTCCATCCCAAAAGTTTTCAGTATTTCATTAACATATTTAGGCTGTGTAATGAAAATTCCATTGTTCTTCTGATATACTTGTAAACCAACAAAGAATTTGATCTCACCAAACATACTCATTTCAAATTTAGTTTGCATTTCATTTGAGAAACTTTTGCATAATGCATCTTGTCCACCAAAAATAATGTCATCAACAAAGATTTTTTCCAACAAGATACCTTTACCTTCTTCATCCCCTCAAGTGTTTCCTAAGGGGTCCTATGACCCCTTCAGACACACTTGAGCATTCAAATATGTCAAAAGGGGTCATGGGGACTTCCTAGGGGTCCTAGTATGCCTTATCATGCGTTAGGACCCCTAGGAAGTCCCCATGACACCTATGGACTCATTGGAATACTAAAGTGTGTCCCAAGGGGTCCTATGACCCCTTTAGACACACTTGAGCATTCAAATGTGTTAAAAGGGGTCATGGGGACTTCCTAGGGGTCCTAGTATGCCTAATCACACTTTAGGACCCCTAGGAAGTTCCCATGACCCCTTTCGACACATTAGAACCCTCAAGTGTTTTCTAAGGGGTCCTATGATCCCTTTAGACACACTTGAGCCTTCAAATCTATCAAAAGTGGTCATGGGGACTTTATAGCGGTTCTAGTATGTCTTATCACGCATTAGAATCCCTAGGAAGTCTCCATGACCCCTATGGACACATTGGAATGCTCAAGTGTGTCCCAAGGGGTCTTGCTACCCCTTCAAACATACTTGAGCATTCAAATGTATCAAAAGGGGTCACGGGGACTTCCTAGGGGTCCTAGTATGCCTTATCATGTGTTAGGACCCCTAGGAAGTCCCCACAACCCCTATGGACACATAAGAATGCTCAAGTGTGTCCCAAGGGGTCCTATGACCCCTTCGAACACACTTGAGCATTCAAATGTGTCAAAAGGGGTCATGGGGACTTCCTAGGGGTCCAAGTACACCTTATCACGCGTTAGGACCCTTAGGAGGTCCCCATGACCCCTTTTGACACATTGGAACCCTGAAGTGTGTCCTAAGGGGTTCTACAACCCCTTTGGACACACTTGAGCATTCAAATGGGTCAACAGGGGTCATGAGGACTTCCTAGGGTACACCTTATCATGCGTTATGACCCCTAAAAAGTCCCCATGACCCCTATGGGCACATTGAAATTATCAAGTGTGTCCTAAGGGGTCCTACGACTGGTTCAGACACACTTGAGCATTCAAATTTTTCAAAAGGGGTCATGGGGACTTCCTAGGGGTCCTAGTACACCTTATCACATGTTAGGGCCCCTAGGAAGTCCCCATGAGCCCTTTCGACACTTTGGAACCCTCAAGTGTTTCCTAAGGGGTCCTATAACCCCTTCAAACACACTTGAGCATTCAAATGTGTCAAAAGGGGTCATGGGGACCTCCTAGGGGTCCTAGTATGCATTATCATGTGTTAGGACCCCTAGAAAGTCTCCATGATTGCTTTCAACACATTGGAACCCTCAAGTGTGTCCTAAGGGGTCCTACGACCCTTTTAGACACACACGAGCATTCAAATATGTCAAAAGGGGTCATGGGGACAATGTACCTTAAATGTTCTTAAATTAATTTTTATGCCACTATTAGTTTCTAGAACAGATGATGACATCTACTTATTCAGTATAGTCAGACTGCCGAAATTACAAGGATTCTGTAGAAAAATCCTGTGCTAGATACTTTCAAGAGGACTTGGGCTGAAACTGTTTGTCATAAAATCAATTGTGCAGGTATTTTTTCAAATACATTATATATATATATATATATATATATATATATATATATATATATAATATGTATTATATATATTATATACATTAGTATATAATACATTATTATATATATTATATAAATTAATATATAATACATTATATATATTATATACATTAGTATATATATAATATACATTATATATATTATATACCTCTTTTTATATATAAAAGTTCAATTTTTCATTTACTCCCACCATTTTTTCATGTACTTGGAAATATCGGGTACTCGATTATTAGCTTTTATAACTTTGACCAAAATATACCGTATCCCCATAGACCAGAGAAGCATGGGATTTTAGACTTTTTCACGGGTTGCAAAATTTTTTTTTGATTTGGGGCCCATTTTTTGTGTTTTGTCAACTTGTGGTCTCACCATGGGAAGCAACAATCATTGAAAGGATAAACACAAGAGGAAGGTGATAGATGAAGAAATTCAAGCATATAGGGAAAAAGATACGGAAAATCACTGAAGAAGGAGAGAAGGTATGTTAAAAATTAATCAAGGTGACCCTGTAAATGTAGTTGCAAGTGAAGATGATGTTGAATTTGAAACTAATATGGAAATTAATTTTGTGAAAAACAATGTATGGAGTGAAGATGAAAATGTAGAGATGGAGAATGAAAATGTAGACTTGGGGAATGAAAACATAGATTTGGGGAATGACAATGAATGGAATGAAGATGAAAATGTACAGATGGAGATTGAAAATTTAGACTTGGGGAATGAAAATATTGCACAAGAACCACATGAACGTTACACATC
Organism: Chamaecyparis obtusa; assembly: GCA_027943335.1. Classification (NCBI taxonomy): domain Eukaryota; kingdom Viridiplantae; phylum Streptophyta; class Pinopsida; order Cupressales; family Cupressaceae; genus Chamaecyparis; species Chamaecyparis obtusa. The sequence goes on from BSBK01002409.1 coordinate 1,345,226, forward strand.
TCCAAATTATATGCGAAATGAAGTCCCTTGCAATAAAGATAATCAATCTTCAAATTGGGGGCTTTCAAGAAAACCTAAACGGTTAATTGAAATTGAGGAGAACATTATGAATAATTGGGAAGGAAAGAGGTCACATAGAACCGTTAGGTTGTGGGCTTCAAGACTTTATGATCAATTTTTTAGAAACCAGACATTGGTTGAGCAATGTCAAATTTTTGTGCAGTTGTTAAAGATGCAAAAGATGAGACGTGTGCTTGTGAAATTGAAGATTCATGTGAACAAGAAAAAGGAGAGAAATGCCATTGTTGTGAAGAATCTTTTCAATGCTCTCAATAGCATTGGGAAGACTAGCATAGAAAAAGACAAAAGAGTGGCTCGGAGGGTTATTACAACCACTTTAGTAAGTCATTAGTTGAGAAAGACTCATTTGATGAGACAAACTTGTTTTGACTTCAATATAGACCGTAAAACTTTGGCTAGAGCACTTGCAAGAAGAGAAAGACTTGATGATCCGCTTCAAATTGATACATGGGCTTATGGTGGGAGACTTCCACATTTCAATAAGAAGCTAACAGATGTTGTCAAGGATGAAATTCAACAAATTTGGGATGATAACTCAAGAGTGTCACCAAATGTGAAGGATGTCTTGAAGTTGAGAGTTGGCAATCGAGACTGCACTCCACATTCTAAACATTATGTGGAGGTAAGTTGAACAATGTTGTATAAAAAATTTTGTGAGACACATCCAACATTGAAAATATCACAAAGGTCTTTTGAATCCGTGAAGCCATTTTATTGTGTACCCCTTAAGATTCAGAATACATGTTGTTACAAATATCATGTTGAGTTTTCAATGCATCATGAATTATTACAGTCCATTCGTTCTACTTTGCATACTAATGAAATGCTAGAGGATTATGGTGCAAGTGGTCTTCCCAAATCATCAAGAGACTTGCTAGATGAATTTTTATGTCAAAGAGATGATGGTTGTTTATTTTATAAAAAAGATTGCTTCAATGCCGAGTGCTCAAAATGTGGTGGCTTGTCCAAGTTTAGGACATGTTTTCATGAGGGTTTGGAACAAAATTTTGGAAAGACACTCATCCAAAAAAAGGTATATGAAATAGTGAAATATACATTGAAGAGTGGAGGTGAAGGCTCTAGATGTGAGTTAGTTGCAAAAGAATACAATGTTGCTGATTTTATCTCAGATTTCAAGACAAATATTTTTTACAAGTATGCAAGGCATAGTCATAGGTCTCAATGGTTGGATCAACAATTTAGGAAGTGTAAGGACACTTGCCCCATTGGAACTATTATATCGGTTGTAGACTTTTCGGAGAACTATACATTGCAATCCCAAAATGAGACTCAAGCTCAATATTACAATTCCATTCAGGTTGCTATTTTTGTACACATCACATATAGACATTCCCATGATAGCACAAAATATGAGTGAAAGATAATTAGAGACTACCATTTTTATATGAGCGATGATAGGTCTCACTCTCATGAGTTTGTTCAACATTATTTCCAGAACTATTTTGACTTCTTGCAAGAAAATGGTATTGCTATGGATAGGCATCTCATTTGGTCGGATAATTGCACTGGTCAATTTAATAATGCTAGAATGTTTTATTGGTTGTGTAGAATGCATGTGGAGAGAGGTGTACCTCATATTTGGATTTTTTTGAGTTAGGGCATGGAAAAGGGGAGCATGATGGAGCAAGCGTGTGTGTGAAGAGAGCTCTAGTTAAGGAGCAATTGAGGATTTTAGGTGATGTACTTCTTGATGCTCATTCTATTGTTGATTGGTCTACTTTAGCATTATCACAGGGGGGGACTGTTGATTCTACAATGTGTAGATTATTTTGGTTGGTTGAGGAGGGAACTATAGGAGATAGATTGGATTGTCAAACAGTGAAATAATCTTCAAAAATGCATTCATTCCAAAGCTCCAATAGAAGTACATGGACCATTTGGACACGAGAGTTGGCTTGTTTTTGCCCCATGTGTTTTCAGTATGATTGGGATCATTGTGAGTCAAGTGAGTGGGTGGATACATGGGTTACACAATATCTAACTCCTTTATTGTTGACACTCTTTATAAGAAATGATGACATGGACACTTCAGTTGAGTATGACCATCTTTCAGATCTTCTGCAGCCAGGAGATGTTTTCACATTGGTTGCACCATAGGGGAATGATGAGAGGTCAGATTATTGGTTAGCACATTGTGTATGAGGTAAACATAAGCTTGTACAATTGATGAGAAATGGTGATGGGTTAACATATCCTACTAGTTTAGTTGTTGTTGCAGGAACATGGCTGCAAACATACATGATTAGAAAGAATGGAATTCCTACATTTGAAGACTATGAGAGGCACAAAACTATTCTCATGTATTCACACCTTGTTATAGAAACAAATGTCAAGTTGTCAAAGCATCAAGGAAGAACAAAGACAAAAGAACTTTGGACTATTAGTACTGTTGATCTTGAAGCACTATTGGAGACCTTGAAGCAAAGAGATGACCCTTTAGGAACACTTGACTAGGTAATAAGTTAACTTAGGGCATTGGTTTCTAATTTTTCTAAGCTTAATTTCAATACATTAATTTCACCTTTCTTAGATTGTATTTTGAGTCAATAAACTTGGTTTTGTATGTGGATTGTAACTTGTGCAGGAGCACCTATGAAGACACCTATGGTCACCATGGATCCAATTAGAGATAGAAGGAAAAAAGGATCCTTAATGGTTAATTGAGATCTTTTGAAGCCTATAATGACAATTTGTAACAATCAATTTGATTTAAAAGTTAAATGTCCTAGAAGTCTTGAAAAGGACTTATGAACAAAATCATGTATGGGTGGCCAATAGTGCCAACAAGGGATCTTACATGTCTTTTACTTATGTCATTTGCATGGTTTGAATTCTTACATGTTTGATTATTTTTTCTAATGCTTTAAGGATGTTATTTTTTATCATTTCAAACAATCTATAGAAGTTAAACCTCAAACATAATAAGCTCCATGAATAGGGTATTCCAGAGTAAAGAAAAACAAATGTCCTAAAATTCAATCTTTGTTATTGGGTTTTGGGAAGGGTGGAAAAATATTAAAAATAATTGAATTTTATTAGAGTGTTGACTGGCTTAGTCATGATTAGTTTCACAATTCAAATTTCAAACATACCACTAATAGTCAATGCAACGGAATTGGGTCAAGAAAAGAAGTGTGCATGCTTTCCCATTTGGGTCTTCTCTTGTTTCAGAATGAAAACCTAATTGTTTCCACTATATACAAGGACATGTTTCCAAGGACTACTTACTCAATTTGTAAAACACAACTTCTTGCAGGCTATCCAGTGTACCATAATGCATTGTGTGTTTTATGGTCTGCAAGTGACGTGCTTTTTGAGTTTGCACAGGAGAGTAAAAGAGTTAAATTTTTCATTATTGAAAATGGCGTGGACTATAAGTTGGTGGTTCACTTTCATGATATTTTAAATGCTAGTGATATACCCATTCTACCCACGGAGTCACTGGAACGCTCGCAACCACGCTTGACCCAAGTGACCCCAAGGTGCACTAAGCACGATTAGGTAGTGATCTTTCAAGGCTCATATCTTGGACCTCGTGAGAGGTATCAATAAATTGTCAGGGGCTACAAGATTGTGCTTCCAAGGTCTACAATAACCTCTTTCAATTTTGGGGAATTGGATTTCATTTCATTTGGCAAGGCAATCTCAGTTGATGCCAAAAATTATAGTGAGGGTCAATTGAAAGTAGCTTAGTAGCGTATCTTTCAAACTGTCCATCCTGACATTAAACTATCTACTCCATCAGCTCTAGTTGGCTGAGAAAATTCCAGTTACAACCCCATTCGGCCCATGGAGTCACATGAACGCTTGCCACAATGCTTGACCCAAGTGACCCCAAGGTGCACTAAGCATGATTGGGTAGTGACCTTCTGAGGCTCATATCTTGGACCTTGTGAGAGGTATTGATAAAATATTAGGGGCTACAAGATTGTTTTTTTGAGGTCTAGAATAACCTCTCTCAGTTTTGGGTGATTTGACTTTGTTTACATTTGGCAAGGTGATCTCAATCGATGCCAAAACTTGTAGCGAGGGTAAGTTGAAAGTAGTTGTTCAGTGTATCTTTCAAACCATCCATCCTAGCATCAAAACGTCTACTCCATTGGCTCCAGTTGGCCAGGTAAATGCCAGTGACAACCCCATTCTACCCACTAAGTCACTGGAACACTCATGACCACGCTCGACCCAAGTGACCCCAAGGTGCACTAAGCATGATTGGGCAATGATCTTCTGAGGCTCGTATCTTAGACCTCGTGAGAGGTATTGACAAACCATCAGGGGCTATGGGATCATGATTTCAAGGTCTAAATTAACTGCTCTCAACTTTTGGCGATTAGAATCCATTTACATTTGGCAAGGTGACCTCAGTCGATGCCAAAACTTATAGTGAGGGTCAGTTTAAAGTAGCTAAGTAGTGTATCTTTCAAATCATCCATCCTAGCAGCAAACCATCTACTCCATCGGCTCTAGTTGGTTGGGTAAATGCTAGTGACAACCATGTTTCACCCATAGAGTCACTGGAACGCTCACAACCATGCTCGATCCAAGTGACCCCAAGGTGCACTAAGCATGATTAGGTAGTGATCTTTCAAGGCTCGTATCTTGGACCTCATGAGAGGTATCAAAAAAATGTTAGGGGCTATGGGATCATGTTTTTGAGGTCTACAATAACCTCTCTCAGTTTTGGGTGATTCGACTTCGTTTGCATTTGGCAAGGTGATCTGAGTCGATGCCAAAACTTGTAGTGAGGGTCAGTTGAAAGTAGCTCATTAGCGTATCTTTCAAACCATCCATCCTAGCATCGAACTATCTACTCTGTTAGAAAGTAAAGTCCACCAAGATAACTAAGAGGGGGGGGTAAATCAGTTATCTGATAATTATAACTTTTATCAACTTCAACATAGTTTAACCATGTAAGCAATATAATTACCAGCCGTATAAAGATATTCATACACAATAACACAATGACACAAGATATGTTGACTAGGGAACCTCTTGATCAAGGAGTAAAGCCCGGTGGGAATGATGCCCACAAAAGATGCACTAATATGAATATTCCTTGTGAAAGGATGGATTCGGTTAGGAGCCTTATGAAATACATTCAATACATATGAATCCCAGTTAGGAGATTTTGAATCCTTGTTAAAAGATTCTAACTCTGTTAGGAGTTATGGAAGACAGAAGGACCCACTACCCAGACATCTTCAATGGCAAGATCATTGAGCACACTGTCCAACTAATCTCTAGATTATTCAACAAAATAATATCAAGTCATTATTGATCTCAAAAATATGTTACCTCTTCTCTGACTGTGCCAAACCACACTTCACTGCTACACGAGATCTCAATTTCAGATCTCTATACCTCGCATATCCTCTTCAAAAATTCACTTTCACAATTACCATATTCCATATATCTCAACAAGGAAAAACATTCCTTCCTTTATACCACACTCAAGTAATTAAAAATGAGTTGGCATCCAATTACAAAATAAAAGTTTCCACATGTTACATCAAAGTTACACAAAACTGTCAGCTTCCAATTAGAATAATTCTTCACTCGTGTGACCTCAAAGTTTGTGCTATCATCCACATCACTATCAAAATGTTTTCAACTTCCCTTTAACTGCACAAAACCAGATTCCATCCTGATTAGGAGATATCATCTGATTTCCACAAACCGCTACTCAGGAACACTGCTTGAATACTACTTCCACCAAAATGGTCATAACTTCCATGAATAAATTAATTACTATCTGCACTCTTAACCATGAACATATAACATATTCGAGAGTAAATCCTCAACATTGCATAGCTTGATCTACAATATCCCACATGCGCTAATCAAAAGACTATCTTCTCCTCTGCTATTCTCTAGTAGATCATCGTGTTGACATCAATGACAATCATAGTCATGAATGCAACAACAAATGTTATAGAATGGCTATCAATAATCCCATAGGATATATTTAGCATTCATTTCTAACAATCTCCCCCATTGGCATTGATGGAAACATAGATGAAAAAATATCCAATGTTCCATAAATCCAATACTAGAACATTGCTGCTCTGAAAATGCTTTCAAGTCTTCTTAATCAATCAAATCTTGCTTCATTTTCCTATTCAGTTCTCTCCAACAGATGGTACAAATGATTTTTTCACGTACACTTCTCCCCCATTGACATCAATGACAAAGATTATGTTAACAACAACTCTAATGTCAAAAGACACTGTTCAGAAAAATACATTCACTAGAGTCGTCATGACTCAGCTTAGATACACATACTCCCCCATAGAGGAAGTACCAACATCCAATCCAGAAGAAAGATAAGGCTCATATACCACTAGACGGATGCAACCAATCTGCATCACTTCTCAAAAGTAGGTTGGGGCATAACCCCAAGCATATCTCTTAGATACTCAAATGTATCCTTAGGCAAAGGCTTTGTAAATATGTCTCTACTCCTTTGTGCTTGTGTACTCAAGTATGACTTCTTTCTTAGCAACTTTCTCTCTTACTACATGATACTTAATCTCTATATGCTTTGTCTTAGAATGTAGTATAGGGTTCTTAGACATACTAACTGTGCTGGTGTTATCACAATGTATAATAATAGGTTCAACAAACTTTATTCCAATATCCTTCAACATTTTCTTCATCCAAATTATCTAGTTATAATTGTTTGCTACTGCTACATATTTTGCTTCTATTGTGCTCTGTGAAATACAATTCTACTTCTTGCTTAGCCAAGAAACTAATCTTCCTCCAAGGAAAAATGCTCCACCACTGGTGCTCTTTTTATCATCAACACTGCCTCCCCAATCAACATCTATATATGCACATAGGGCAAAATCATCAGATTTTTAATACCATAATCCATACTCAATTGTGCCTCTTAAATATCTCAGTATCCTCTTTACTACTACATAATGTGATTCTCTCGGTTCAGCTTGAAATCTTGCTACAATTCCAACTGAATGTGCTATACTAGGTCTTGTATGTGTCAAGTAGTTAAATCCTCCAATCATAGATCTGTACCTCTTATGTTCAACTGTAGGAATCTCATATGTGCTAGATAATTTATGTCTAGTTACCATAAGTGTTCCAACTAGTTTACAGTTCTCCATTCCAAACCTCTTTAACAAATCATTCAATTACTTTGTCTAGCTTACAAAGATACCATCACTATTCTATATTATCTGTAATCCCAAAAAGTATTTCATTTCACCAATCATACTCATTTCGAATTTAGTTTTCATTTCATCAACAAATTTATCACTAGCTTCATCTTATCCTCCAAAATAATGTCATCAACAAAAATAACTATAATCAGTAAACCATTTTTAATTTCTTTCATATACAGGTTGCTATTAGCCGTTCCTTTTGTAAATCCCAATTTCAACAAATACTTATCCAATCTTGCATACCAGGTTCTAGGTGCTTACTTTAGTCTATATAAGGCTTTCTTCAGTTTACATACCATGTCTCCTTCTTGAGTCAAATGAAAACCTTCAGGCTGCTCAATACAGATTTCTTCTTCCGATTCTCCATTCAAAAATGCTGACTTCACATCCATTTTATATACTCTGAATTTCTTAAAAGCTGCATAGGCCAAAAACATTCTTACTGCTTCAATTATTTCTATTGGTGCAAAATTTTCTTCATAGTCAATTCCTTCTTGCTGTGAGTATCCCTTGTATACCAATCTTGCTTTGTTTCTTACTACTTCTCCTTGTTCATTCATCTTGTTTCTAAATACCCATTTAGTTCCTATAACATTCTTATCTTTAGGTCTAGGGACCAATTCCCGTGTCTTGTTCTTTTCAATCTGATCTAGTTCTTCTTTCATAGCTTTAATCCAATGTTCATCTTCACAAGCTTCACTAGTAGATTTAGGTTCAATTTGAGAAATCAAACATAACTATTCTTTTACCTTATTTCAAGTTAGAACTCCTTTGTCTATTTTTCCAATAATCTTCTCAACAGGATGATTCCTTGATAAGTTCCTGTTAGGTGTCACTGTCTCAGATCTCACTTCAGGTGTCTCTTCTTCAATGATTTCACTATGGCTTTCATTCAACAAGTCATTGTCAGTCTCATAGAATAATTTAGTAGTTTCAATGTTAGGTTTAGGATGAGTTCCTTCATCAGATTCATAATCAAGCATTCTTTCTTGAATTTTAAACTTTTCATCAACTTTAACATTTGCACTCTCAACAATAATCTTAGTTCTCTTGTTATAAAATCTATAAGCTTTTCTCTTCAAATAATATCCAAGAAATAAACCTTCATCAGTTCTAGAATCAAACTTTCCAATATCACCAACTCTCTTTATATAACATTTGGTTCCAAAAATTCTAAAATACTTAACTGAGGGTGCATGTCCAAACCATAATTCATAGGGTGTCTTGTCTGTGTCTGCTTTGATTTGTACTTTGTTCATTGTATACACTATTGTGTTCACTTCTTCTCTCTAGAATATCTCTGCCAAATCATTCTCAAATAACATAGCTCTTGCTGCTTCAGTCACTGATCTATTTCTCCTTTCTGGAATACGATTTTGTTCAGGTTTTCTAGGGGTTGAAAAATGTCTCTTAATACCATTCACTTCACAAAAGGTGCTAAACTCTCTAGAAGTAAATTCTCCACCTCTATCAGATCTCAAACATTTAATTTTCATTCTAGATTCATTCTCAACTTTATTCTTAATGACCTTAAACTTATCAAATGCTTCAGACTTTTCTTTAAGAAATGCAATCCACATCATTCTTGTAAAATCATCAACAAGAATCATAAAATACCTTTCTCCATAGAATCCTATAGTCCTTGTAGGATTGCTCAAATTTGTATGAAAAATCTCCAACTTCTCTATAGATGTAAACTTCTTACTCGGAAATGAACATCTCTTTTGTTTTGCCATCACACATTCCTTGCAAATCATGTTAGTAGGCTTCATAATCTTAGGCAAATCTCTTATTGCAAGTGTAGTACTTATTTCCACAATGTTATCAAAATTTATATGACAAAATATTATGTGCCATAACCAACTGTCATCTATCTTAGTAATCAAACATGTCATCTCAATAGGATTCAACTGAAATACATTACCTCTGGTTCTAGATTCAGTTCTAATAAAATTTCCATATTTATCTTTTATCACACAAGTTTTCCCAATAAACCAAACTTGATATCCCTTATCAACTAATTTTCTAACACTCAAAAGATTATGTTTCAAACCATCCACAAAGTAAACATCATCGGTATTAGTCTTTCCATCAAGAGTAATAGATCCTATACCTTTAATCAAACAAAGTGCATTGTTTCCAACTCTAACTACTCCACCATCATAATTGTTCAAATTTACAAACTTTTTCATGTCTCCAGTCATATGATGTGAACAACCACTGTCTATAATCCAATCAGATTTCTTTTCAACTTGAGAAACTAGGGCCTTTTCTTCCTTAACATTTGTTTTAGGATTTTCTTCTTTAATTGCTACAAATCCTATGTCATCATTATTCTCAGTATCACTTTCACTTAAAGTTCTCTCTATACTAGCTTCAAGATCTTCATCATTAGCATAATAACATTCCTTAGATCTTCTAAGCTTGAAATTGTTTCTGTACTTTTTAATTCTCTTAGGACATTTAGATGCAAAATGACCATATTCTTGACAATTCCAACATTTAAAGATTTTCTTACCATCTGGTTCTCTCTTCACAAGTAAGGAAATATCTTCTTCAATCTTCCTCTCTTCTTCATTTCTAGATCTACTGCCACTAGCATAATCTCCACTCACACTAATGCTTCTTGACAAAGTAGGGCAAACATTAAGAACACTAATTGCTATCTCCATTCTAGGAAAATCTCTTGATAACCTCAGGTTCATTTCTACTGCTTCCAATCTTCCAAGAAGAGTCTCTCTTCTAAAGTTCAAAGTACAAGGTATAACTTGTTCAATCATCTGTGTTGTCTTTTTAAATGCAGGAGTCAATGTCCTCAGAATTTTCCATATAACTTCATTTTTTGTCTTTGTTCCTCCACAAGATTTTATGCTTGCAACAATTTCTAACATTCTACCAATATAGCTTCTAACAGATTCATCTTCCATCATTCTTATATCTTCAAATGCACATATCCAATTATTTAATCTAACTTTCTTTGCATGTTCATCACCTTCAAAAGTAGAGTGTAAAGCTTTCCAAATTTCATGAAATGTTTTCAAATATTTTACCTGACTATTCTAATTCTCTGGAAGGGTTGTCAAAAGCTCTTCTTTGGAAAGTGTGTTACACATGAATAGATCTCTCTCATCATTAGAACATGTATTAAGATTATCCTCATCAATGATAGTCTTCTCATTCTTTGTATTCAACCAATAACCTAGTCCTAAACACCATAGATGTGTCTTCATCTTTTCTTTCCAGCTGTCAAAATTCACTCCATCAAACTTAGGGCTTTCTTTCCTGAAATTTTCCATGGATCTCATTAAGTTGTTAAACTTTTCTTTCAAGAACCTGCTGCTCTGATACCAATTGTTAGAAAGTAAAGTCCACCAAGATAATTGAGAGGGGGCGGGGGTGAATCAATTATCTGATAATTATAACTTTTATCAACTTCAACAGAGTTTAACCATGTAAGCAATATAATTACCAACCATATAAAGATATTCATACACAATAACACAATGACACAAGATATGTTGACTAGGGAACCTCTTGATCAAAGAGTAAACCCCAGTGGGAATGATGCCCACAAAAGATGCACTAATATGAATATTCCTTGTAAAAGGATGGACTCGGTTAGGAGCATTATGAAATACATTTAGTAATTACTTCCTTTATACCACACTCAAGTAATTACAAATGAGTCGGCATCCAATTACAAAATAAAATTTTCCACACGTTACATCAAATTTACACAAAACTGTCAGCTTCTAATTAGAATAATTCTTCACTCATGTGACATTGAAGTTTCTGCTATCATCCACATCACTATCAACATGTCATCAACTTCCCTTTAACTGCAAAAAATCAGATTCCATCCCGATTAGGAGATATCATTTGATTTCCACAAACTGCTACTCAAGAACACTGCCTGAATACTGCTTCCACCAAAATGCTCATAACTTCCATGAATAAATGAGTTACTATTTGTGCTCTTAACCACAAACATATAACATATCCAAGAGTAAATTTTGAACATCACATAGCTTGATTTGTAATATCCCACGTGCGCTAATCAAAACAGTGTCTGCTCCTCTGCTAATCTCTAGTAGACCACTGTGTTGACATCAATGACAATCATAGTCATGAATGCAATAACAATTGCTATAGAATGGTTGTCAATACTTCCATAGGATATATTGAGCATTCATTCCTAACATACTCCATCAGCTCCGATTGGCCAGGTAAACACCAGTGAAAACCTCATTTCACACATGGAGTCACTATAATGCTTGCGACCACGCTTGACCCAAGTGACCCCAAGGTGCACTAAGCACGATTGGGCAACAATCTTCTAAGGCTCATATCTCAAACCTCATAAGAGGTATCAAAAAAATGTTAGGGGCTACATGATCATGTTTTTGAGGTCTACAATAACCTCTCTTGGTTTTGGGCGATTCGACTTCATTTGCATTTGACTAGGTGATCTTAGTCGATGCCAAAAATTTCAGTGAGGGTCAGTTGAAAGTAGCTCAACAGTGTATCTTTCAAACTGTCCATCCTGGCATCAAACCATTTACTCCATCAGCTCTGGTTGGCTGGGTAAATGCCAGTGACAACCCCATTCCACCCACGGAGTCACTGGAACGCTTGCCACCACACTTGACCCAAGTGACCCCAAGCTGCACTAAGCACGATTAGGCAGCGATCTTCCAAGGCTTGTATCTCAGACCTCGTGAGAGGTATTGAAAAACCATTATGGGCTACAAGATCATGTTTCTGAGGTCTACAATAACCTCTCTCATTTTTGGGTGATTCAACTTTGTTTGCATTTGGCAAGGTGATCTTAGTCGATGCCAAAACTTGTAGTGAGGGTTAGTTGAAAGTAGCTCAGCAGTGTATCTTTGAAACTGTCCATCCTAGCATTGAATCATTTGCTCCATTAGCTCCAGTTGGCTGGGTAAATGCCAGTGAAAAACTCATTCTGCCCATGGAGTCATTGGAATGCTCGTGACCACGCTCGACCCAAGTGACCCCAAGGTGCACTAAGCATGATTGGTCAGCGATCTTTTGAGGTTCATATCTTGGACCTCGTGAGAGGTATCAATAAACCATCAGGGGTTAGGGGATCTTGTTTTTGAGGTCTACAATAAAATCTCTCAGTTTTGGCCGATTTAACTTCATTTGCATTTGGCAAGGCGATCTCAGTCAATGCAAAAACTTGCAGTGAGGGTTAGTTGAAAGTAGCTTAGTAGTGTATCTTTCAAACTATCCATCCTGGCATCAAACCATTTGCTCCATCGGCTCCAATTGGCCAGGTAAATGCTAGTGACAACCCCGTTCTACCCATGGAGTCAATGGAACACTCGTGACCACGCTTGACCCAAGTGACCCCAAGATGCACTAAGCACGATTGGGCAGCGATCTTTTGAGGCTCACATCTTATACCTCATGAGAGGTATCAACAAACCATTAGGGGCTACATGATCATGATTTTGAGGTCTACATAACCTCTCTCGATTGTGGGTGATTCAACTTCATTTGCATTTGGCAAGGTGATCTCAATCGATGCCAAAACTTGCAGTGAGGGTCAGTTGAAAGTAGCTCAGCAGTGTATCTTTCAAACCATCTATCCTAGCATTGAACCATTTGCTCCATCGGCTCTGGTTGCCTGGGTAAACACTAGTGACAACCCCGTTCTACCCACAGAGTCACTGGAACACTCACGTCCATGCTCGACCCAAGTGACCTAACAACACAAGTGCTACATTTCTCTGTGGATTTAGTAAACCCCAATATGATGAGTTATATACATAGTGAGTATATACATAGCATTGAAACAATGTATTACTAAGTGGCTCAAGTGGGATTACAAGTTGGGTTAAGGGCTGTGGGATCTATGATGTAGTAGAGTGGGTATATAGAGTATAATATCAGCACTTGTCTTTGTAATCTAACTTCAACAAGATATAATTTAAATCATAATGATAATAATAGTCAAGATATAATTTCACCATTCAATTCCATAAACATGAATAATAAATATCTATACAAAAGCTGACACAAATATAACATAAAAATGAACATGTTCTATATATAGAAAGTATCAAATGTATCAAAGGTATCTCCATATACAAATATGGCACATGCCATTTCAAAATGTCTACAAAATCAATGTTTCAAGGTGTACAATGTGGGATATATGCCATCTCAAAATGTGCCAAGTGGCATCTCTAAATGACCACAAAACTAAAACTACATCCTATGTCATAGGGGGATCATCAAAATCTTGCCTCTTTGAAGAAGTGTTTGGCTTTGAATGACCCTGCATAAAAAATAAGTTCAAACCCAAGTTAGATTGCTTAATTTATATGATTTGTACACACACACACACACACACACACACACACACACAGATATATATATATATATATATATATATATATATATATATATATATATATATATATAATTCATAAATCAAACACTAATTTAATTAAAATTATAAATGAATACAAACATCTACACCTGGCCTCTCAGTCGCCTACCACAATCAAGTGTCCTAACATAAGTCTTTGGTAGCGAAGGGACAATGCCACCATAACCAACTCCGACCTATAAATATATATTTTCAATAATGAGATTAGTAGAGTGGTGCAACATAGAGTAATAAATCTACAAAATAGGATGATAGCATAATAAAATTACAAATTGATTGAACTAAAATTAAAACTTTCATCCACTGATCCCTCCTATGGAATAGTTTGTTGGGTCAACAAAGATACGAAGGATTCTCATGGGCCCTCCCTCACACTGGGAGTAACCTATGAGAGTAAACAGATTGTCAATTATATATAAATGTACTTCATCATAACAACCCTAGTTAGAAAATACAAATAACAATATGTAAAAGTCTATGTACAATCAGGCTATCACTCTGAATCGAGATGCATGTCGGCCTAGGCTCTCAAACCTATGTCGGGACATCATCAAGAGCCACACCCTATACAATAAAGTGCAAGTAAAATATTTATTACTACACACAAGTGGCATACATATGCATGCATAATTAATCTTAAACAATTAATTGCCTTTCTTTTGTCGATACCTGATGAAGGAACCCCCTCCTGCCCCCCACTGACATCACCTGTAGCCTACAAGAGTACAATAAGATGACAATATATTAGTAAATGTATGAATTTTATTTCTCTAATTGATAGAGATTTAAGCATGTACACCAAATGATATAAAAAAACTAATGGGTACATAATTTATAATATACCGTATAGGCATCAATGCCAAATGAAATGGTCGAAAGTGTGGAGTCATCCACTTGTCTCAACTCCTCTGTCATCGACTGAACATAAATGGAAAAAATTTATATACATAAGTGCATGCAATCATTAAAACTAATCTAAATAAATAAATTATTTTAAAATTAAATAAGTGACGTGAAAAATTTATTTATAATGTTTACTCTTACTGTATCAACAGGAGTCCATGGCTCTACGTACACCTCCTGAGCACTCTCATGAGATGTAGATGCTCCATGAGGTGTTGCAGCCTCTACAGCTACATCTCCTACATCCTCCTCATCAATAACATATTGATATGTATCGCCATCAGTAAGCGGTTTGAGGCACATATTCTTTCATATAATGCAAATATAGGGCTCGCATACATGTAAACTCTAGCGAGATGTCGATGCGCCATAATTATCCACACCAGGATGCAACACTGACCTGGCCTGCGTGATCAACTGATCACTCAGCAAATGAATGGCTCTGATAGTCTATGATGCAGCCTCTACAATGATATCAGGATGCTGCACTCGAGGAGGGGGTGCGACATCAGTGGGGGGACGAAGGTAGTGGCCTTTTTGTGCTGGGAAAATGGCTTAGTCTGAGGAGTTCCTCCACCTACGCCCATCTTGGGCCTCATGCTAAAATAATTAACATTCTGACCAAGCATAAACTCAGCATACAATTTTTTTATGAAATAGAAAGGGAGCTCCAAATTGCTATGGGGTGGTTTATAAAAAACCATCCACCAGTGATCCCAAAAGTGTGTGCACATTGCTTCATTTGTGCACCATTTTATTGATAATTTGGGCTTTTTGGGGGCAACTTGTAATCCAGTTTTAGGATTCACAAAAAGGGAGGCTATATCTTCCTTAGTTATATTAAGGGTAGCAATCCCATCATGGTTAAGCCTGTCATCAAATTGGGTGTGCATATCATCATGCCAATGAAGAGCATCATTATGTTGTCGTGTGAGTGTGACAATGTTTTCAACAATAGTATTTAGGGTGGCAAGCATGGGACCTAATGTAGGTATATTTTGATATGTGTTTTGGAAACCTCGTATTGTGGTCAAATTATCTTGTATCAAATCTTCTAAAGATCGAGGGTTTCGAGACAGGGGATTGTTTTGGGGATCATTATTTGGTGCGGGAGGGTTAATTTCTTCATTATTGTCAGCCATGCCTGATACAATAAAAAACAAATCTAAATTTCAATTTAATTTCATATATTATTACAAAAATAAATACAAAACCCTATTTCAACCAAAAAAACTACATTTAGCATCAAAATAAAATAAAATAATCAAAATATACAAAGAATTTACTTACCGTGTATACTGCAGAGTCGAATTTGTTGTTGGGGAAATCAGATACCCAAAAAAATTGAGTATCAGATATATGGAGTCGTTTTACAAACCAAAAATAATGAGAGAAATGAGAAACACATCCCACAAGTTTTGATTTATACCACAAGTTTCAGGTACCTGATATTTTTGGGTATCTGATATTTTCAAGTGCTCGATAAGGATTTTGGTTGGGTGTCAAGTTTGCCCAAGTGTACTGACACCCAGGCCTACTAAAAAGTCAACAAGCATTTTCATGCACTTTTAGATGAGTGAAAAGTGAATATTTTTCACATCGCCACTTTTTGGCCCCTCATGATCTTGTACCTACACATTAGATTAAATATTACTCTGGGTGGGATATGAATTCATCCTAATTTGCACAAGGATTCTCTGTAAGTAGTAAGGTTTGTGGTAGATGTATTTATGGCTATGAATCTTGGATATTTTCTAGTCTTTGCATCTTATATGTCTTGGAGTTCTTGCCCGATAGATAAGGCACTAGCCTAAATGAGTAGATCTCTTGTTAGCACACACTGATCAAGGTTGTTACAATCACCCAAATTGAATCAAGAACCAATTTTAAGCTTTTAAACTTTGGTTGAGGAGTTGTTAGCTTGTCCATAGAAATGGAGAGTCAATGAATGTTTGGTTGACATTTAGTACTTTCTTGCTATCATCTGTTGTTCAAATCTAGTCTTGGTGTTGTAAGAGTATTGTTTTCACTAGATTAGGTATACCCACCTTGGTTTTGTAGAGCTAGAAGTGCAAAGGGTAGTCTTGTCCCTATAGTTGGTCCAATTACCTTAAGCTCCTTATACATTTTGGAACTAACCACTCCTAAAATCTATCTGAAGGTATATTGGCAGCCTAAGAGCATAAGCCATTTTGAAACACCAACACTCTGTATTTCCACATCTTTCTCATTCAATATTGCACTCATTTTCCTTCTTTCATCTTCTATCACTCTCTCATCATCTTCACCTTTTCTCTCTTATTCCAAGACTTCACACATTCTTATCGATTGATCTTCTTGTTCCCTTTTCAATGATTTTACCTGATCAGTTAAGGTTTTGTTCTTTTCAACTAGTTTTGATATAGTAGCTTTAGTTTCATTAGACAAAATTCCTTTTGATTTTTCTTGAAGTTCTTCAACCTGATCTTGAGTATCTTTCAGTTGATGGGCTAACTCTTTTCTCTTGTTAAGTGAATGCTTTAGATTTCTTCTTAGTTCATCAATTTGTTCATTTGCAAATTTTAGTTCCATGTTCATATTGTCAATCACCTTTTCATACTCATAGCTTTTCACCTTTTCAGATCTTTCCTCTCAAGTTGTTAAATTTATAAATAAGAGACTCAGCTTTGATAACAATTTTTGGATTAATTATGGAAAGATAAGTACTAAGAGGGGAGGGGCGAATAAGTACTCCAAAATTTTTTAACTACTTTTCTAACCATTCACCGAATTGAAAAATTTGCATGAAACATCATAAAACATATAAATAAAAAATCATAAAACATAACTCATAACCCAATGATTTTTGGTCTCGCAAAAATCCTTGGTCAAAGGGAAAAAATGCGGTGGGGATGGTACCCATAATACTTCACTATTGTAGAAATTTTTTTTCTCGGTTAGAACTACAAAATTAGCTATTTCTGATAGCTAAAGATCTTGAGAAAGTAGAATTAGAAGCTACTGCTACAGAAATTGAAAAGAAGATTGAGTTTCTCATACAATCTTTAGGACCTCCAAATGTTGCTGATTCTTCTTTGGGACAAGGTGGAAATTGTGGAAACATTGCAACATAAGCAACAAATATCCCACAACCGGTTGTTGCCAAAGTTTCTGCTACCTTAAACACAAAGGCATCTACATCTCAAGGTGTTGGCCTGCCTGAAGGAGGACCTATTCATGAAAGGTACAAACAACTTATCTTCTATGGTATTCCTAGTTATCCTAATGTAATTCCTAATGAAATTAGAGAAAATCTCCCTAAATTTACTGGAAATAATGTCATCAGATGTGAGGAACATCTAAAGAAATTTATTGATGTAGTAGATGATTATAGTATTGAACCTAATGATGTGATAATGAAATTATTTGTACAATCTCTAACTAGAGATGCTAGGGATTGGTTCAGAGGTCTACCAAATGCTAGTATAGGATCTTGGAATGAATTTAGAAATTGTTTTAAGGAAAAAGATAGTGATAAAACAAATGAGGGGTTCATATTGAATGAATTCAATAATATAAAGAAAAATCAAAATGAGGATGTTATTGAATTCAATATAAGATTCCAAAAAGCTATGCACAAGCTCTTGTAGGTCATTAGATTGGATGATAGGGTATGTCTTGTGACATGTTTGAATTCCTTTGATGCTAAAATTGGATACCTCTTGAGGGATAAGAACCCTAGGAATCTTGGGGAGGATTACAAGTTGGCTATTAACATAGAAAGTAACAGAAGAATATCAGGAAAGTTGGGGAGAAGAGAGGATTGGAAGCCTCAGATGCCAAATAAGAGGGAGCTAGGAAGATCTGCAAACTTAAAGCCTAAGGAGGATGATAGTCTGAAGTAGATTCTAAATGCTTTGGAGGATTTAAAGCCTGGTGAGAATAGAAATAATAGGGCTATAATTAATGACAAACCAGCTTTTAACAACTTTAGCGGGTAGCCAAGAATGCAAAATTACCCTTATAATACTCAGTGGAAGGATGGCAAGCCCATTGTTCCAGCTAAAAGGGATAAACCTGATGAAAGGACCCCATATCCTTTACAAAGGAGTTCAGTCAATATGAATGATGATATCCCATGGTATATTGCTTTTCAATCTCCACATAGTCCTGAGTGCTGTGTTATTACCCTAAACATATCTGAAAACAAAGAACAAAATAAGCAATATGATGAAAATGGTTGTGTAATGACTTCTTTGCAGTCTTGGGATGATATTGACTTTGTCGATGAAATAGAAAATCAGGATGTTATTGGCTCACAAGCTAGAAATGAGATGTATCATTAACAGGTTTTTTCTGATGAAGAGGATGAAGAATTTGATGATGTTGGATGTGGTGTAGTGAAGTGTTAGGAGCCAATTTTTCTAAGGTGACCTTCCGATGAAGAAGTTGCTCAAATTACTATAGACATGGTCAATCAAGCCAGGATTAATTATAACCTAATAAGTAGGACAATTGGAAATGCTAATGGTAAACCGCGTAGCATGTTTATCAAAAAATTAGAAAAGGGCACACAATAATCTCAGGAAAAGGAAAAAATTGTCGATGTTGTCAACAAAGTTAAAATAAAGAATTATGTTGGACTAGTTGGGCTTGCTATGATGCATAAAGGTAAGGAAAAAACATCAAAGGTGGTTTTTTCCCCACCCCAAAAGGGAAGTGAGTCTCAACACAAATATCAACCTAACTTGACTATCCAAGTGGAGAGTAGAGATGTCTCTGCTATAAAGAAAGACATGGATGATCAGAAATATGTTCCTATTGATATGAGAAAGTTGCTTTCACTGATCACTGTCATGGTTCCACTTTTTTAAATGATGAGAATAGAAGAACATAAGATGAAATCCTTGAATTGGGTAAATGGTGTCATTCCCACAAATGCCCAGGGGATGGATAAAAGTGATAAACATGTAGCTTCTTTGGATGACACACTTGATAGTAAAGGTGGAGAAATTATTTCTAAGATTCCAAAAATCTATTTCGATGCAAATGTTGTTAATACTACATCAGGAACAGTTGATCCTTTCTTTCTGTCTCTAATAATAAATCACAAGTTGTTGAAGAATTGCATGATTGATTCTAGGGCATCAAATACTATCATGCCTGTAGAGATTATGAAGTCAATCGGAATGAAGGTTGATACACCTCATGGAAGGTGTCAGGCTATGGATTCAAGAGAAGTGATAGTTATTGGTACCATTAAGGCTTTGCCTTATAGGTTAGTAGCATATCCAGATAAACAATTAACTATGAGTGTTCTAGTGGTTGATATCCCTCCTCAATATGGGATGTTGTTGTCTAGAAGATGGGGTGCTTCTATGGGAGGAAGTATTCAATGTGACCCATCTTTTTCTACTTTTGACATTGAAGGAGAGAGTGTGAAGGTCTCAAGGGAAACTAGAACCCCTTATATGATTGAGGAAAATGAAGAGGATAGTATGAACTATTTTGTGGACATTGATATTGGTTCTTTCCAAGTTCAAGAGAAAGAAATGCCAGAAAAGGTAAAGCTTGTCCTTTTAACTGAAGATGAAAATAACATGGTAGAAGATGATTATCTATGGACTTTATATTTTGATGGAGCAAGTTCAAAAGAAGGTGCTAGAGCAAGAATGTTGTTAATATCTCCAAGTGGTAAAACTTTTAAGTTTTCTTTTACTCTCCTATTTTCTTGCACAAACAATGTTATAGAGTATGAAGCCTTGTTAATTAGTTTATTATTAGCATCAAGACATGGGATAAAGTACCTTAGGGTGATTGGTGATTTTGAGTTAATAATCTCTCAGATTAGAACAAGATATGCATCAAAGAATCAAAGGCTAAAACAATACCAAAATGTTGTTTGGGATGAGATTGAAAATTTCAATGCATTTGGTATTGATTGGATGGATAGGAGCAAAAATAGGATGGATGATTTATTAGAAAATATAGCCTTAAGGCTAGAGGATGTCACCTTTTTAAGGATATCCAAAATTGAAGTTCAGTCTAGGCCTTCTATCCCAGACAATGTTGAAAATTGGCAGGGATTTTCTGATGATGAGGACATACTGAGATTCTTGCAATGTGAGTCCCATTTTGGTAATAAGGAAATGAATTTCAATACTTATGTTGACACCAATAATGGAAAAGAGACGGTCTTTGGAAAGGAGGTCTTGCAGTTAAAGTCTAATAGGGCTCCTAGGGGACTGGTTGCCCTTGAGAGGGCATTTGATAATAAAGACAAGGTTTTTTCTACTAGAATCACTAACACGCTAAATGATTTGGAGGAAATCAATTTAGGAACAAGTTTGGTACCAAAAAATATTTATATTGGTAGGAGATTGTCTTCAAAGGTTAGAAAGACATTGATTGATCTTCTCAAAAAATTCAAAAATGTTTTTGCATGGTCTTATGATGATTTGAAAGCTTACAGGAAAGATTTGTTCCAACATGAGATTCCATTGAAGGAAGGCACCAAACCATTTACATAGAAATTAAGGCCTATGAATCCCACCCTAGCCCCAAAAATGCAAGACGAGCTCAAAAGGATGATAGATGCTGGGATCATCAAACCTATTGGACATTCTACTTGGGTGTCAAATTTAGTTCCTATAAGAAAGAAGAATGGTGACATTAGGCTTTGTGTTGACTTTAGGAACTTAAATATAAATTCCTTAAAAGATAATTATGGTTTTCCCAATATGGAGAACATGTTGCAAAAAGTCACCGGATCAGAGCTAATGTCCATGATGGATGGTTTCTCTGGATATAATCAAGTTATGGTCAAGGAGTCAGAGCAATTTAAAACTACATTCACTACCCCATGGGGAACATATGTATATGTTAGGATGCCTTTTGGTCTGACAAATGCTGGTGCTACTTTCTAGAGAGCCATGGATGTAGCCTTTGCAGAATTTATAAACAAATTTTTGGTTGTGTATCAAGATGATCTCATCATATTCAGCTAAGGAAAGTTAGCATTGTGAGCATCTTGAGAAAAAATTTATCAGAGCTTTGGATTATGGAGTTTCTTTGAATCCAAGAAAGTGTGCTTTTGGTGTTTTTGGAGGTAAGCTCTTAGGACATATTGTGTCTAAAGATGGAGTGAGAATTGACCCTAAGAGGGTTATGGCTATAGATAAGCTTTCCCCACCTAAGAATGTTAAAGGTATTCAATCCTTTTTTGGACAGGTGAACTTTTTAAGGAGATTTGTTACAAATTTTGTGGAAATCAGTATCCCCATCTCCAAAATGTTGAAGAAAGGAGCAAAGGTTGAATGGAATGAAGAGGCAAATGAGTCTTTCAAAAATATTAAATAGGCCATCAAAGATGCCCCTATTTTAAGGACACTTGACTATGATAAGCCCATGCAGATATTTTCTTTTTCCTCTTGTGATACTGTTGCAGAAATATTGTTGCAAAAGATTGCAAATGGATATGAGAAACCCATATCATTTTTTAGAAGATCCTTACAAGCAGCTGAACTAAAATATGATATTACTGAGAAATAGGCATATGCCCTGGTTAAGGCTGTCAAGGCCTTTAGATGTCATCTTGTGGGAGCTATAGTGGTTGCATATGTGCCTAGTGCTGCAGTTAAGGATATACTGGTGCAACAAGAAGCTTCAGGGAGGAGATGTAGATGGATCAATAAGATCCAAGAATTTAACATTGATATCCAGGTTAAAAAATTGGTAAGAGGCCTAGGTCTTGCAAAATTGATGGCCCAAAGTAGCTTAGTTGCTAATCATATAAACATGCTAGAGGAAGAACAAAGGCCATATATTTGTGATATGGATTGTTGTGATTGGTACAAGGATGTTTTTGGTTACTTGCAGAGGTTGACCCTTCCCCCTGATATGGATGAAAATAAAAAGAGGACTGTCAAGTTGCAAGCTTCTAGATATGTTATTGTAGGTGGTAAGTTATGGTGGAGGAGCAATGAAGGAGTGTTTCTCAAATGCTTAGACTAGGATAGGTCTAGGACCTTGTTAGAAGAAATGCACCATGGTGTTTGTGGGAGTCATTACATGGCAAAAAATACAGCCCATTAGATTCTCAGTCTGGATTCTGGTGGCCTATAATTTTTAAGGATGCTCGTCAGTTTTTAAGAAAATATGATGCATGTCAAAGATTTCCTGGTAAATTGAAGTTTAATGGGAATCTACCACTCAAACCTGTTGCAGTTTAGGCCCCTTTTTAGAAATGGGGTATAGATTTTATTGGAGAAATTCCAAACAAATCTAGTGGTGGACATTCTTGGATACTGGTAGCAATAGACTACTTTACTAAGTGGGTTGAAGCCACCCCAACTAGAAGAGCTACTAGTAAGGTTGTAATGGATTTTGTAATGAAAAATATTCTAACCAAATTTGATTGTACATAAACTTTGGTGGTTAATTATGCAATGTGTTTTAGATCATAGGATTTTGCTAATTTCTGTAAGGAATTTGGTATAAAGGTGTCATACTCATCCCCCTATCATCCACAAGGCAATGGCTAGGTTGAGTCCAGTAACAAAAATCTGATTAAGATTCTCAAGAGAGTACTAGATAAGAATAAGAAAGCTTGGGACACAAAGTTACAATTGGCCTTTTGGGCTGACAGGGTGACTGTAAAGAAAGCTATAGGGTGTGCCCCTTTTGATCTAGTCTATGGGATAAATGCTAGATTTACCCAAAATAACTTATTGCAGATGTACCAATTCATTCAGACATATGATGACGAATTAGAGGATGAAATGAGAATAAGGTTGAATGACCTGATACAGTTGAATGAGGAAAGGAGTGAAGCACATGTCAAAAATATGAAAGTTCAAGCACAATGAAAGGTTTTGTATGATAGGAGAGCTACCCATAGAAGTTTTGAGAGTGGTGATCTTGTTTTGATGTGGAATGCTAGGTTGGAAGATAAGGTAAAACAAGGAAAATTTGATCCGATCTGGTTGGGCCCTTATATTATCGAAGAAAAATGGGGGAAAAACTCTTATTTCTTGAAAAATTTTACTGGAGATATCATGGAGTTGCCTGTTCATGGGAAATTCTTGAAGCTTTATTTCTCTTGAGGTTTTTCTGTCCTTGAGCAATAGTTTAGGGTTTTGTATATTTCTGTATAGTTGTGAAGTTTTTGGCCAAAATTTTGAGGGTCTTCTTCTCTGAGAGATTCTAGAGTTCTCATTGTATCTGCAGGAGGTACACATCCCCAAGTATGAGCCATTGTTGGTTGTGTCACAAAAATTTGATCCTCACCCTACAAATTCCTGAAATGGCCTTTTACCAGGTTAACCTAGTTCTTCAAAAAATGGTAAAACCCTAGTTCCTTGGAAATCCTTCTTTTTCTTTGTTACTTTTTGGAAATCACTAAAGTCCAAATAATGCATGTGTTATATTTTCCTCTTGGTGGGGTCCTTGTTTCCTAAGTTTTTATCTACCCAACCCGATGCTTTAATTTTTCCTAAGTCTAAAGCCTTGATGACCTTTAATGTTTTCCCTAAGTCCCGATGATTAATTTTCTTAAAGGTTTTGGCACTTTATCAAATGCTTATCTCACATTTTAATCTAACGGTGGTCGCATAGCCACAAAGGAAAGATGTAGGGAGATTAACCAACACGTCATTGTGACAACCTTTGATTTGGTCGGACAACTAAGCATCTCTGTCAGGTGGGACCAATTGCCTTTGTTTTATCGCAACTGTCTGATTGTGAAGATCTATCGACATGCATTCACTGGACCCAGTTAATAAAGGTTGTAATGAATTCACATCTTTCTTATGATCTGATGGTGGTCGTGTTGCCACCAAGGAAAATTGCTTGAAAGATAGTAATTGCGGGATTGCAACAACCATCTGATCTTCTAGCGGGTAAGGACAGATGATACAGTGGGTTCGATGCTAGGTGTTGTAGATATGTTTGATTTTCATTGGTCGCAAAGGATGGTGACATGGAGGTTTTTAGTGGGGCCGAGGGTTTTAGCATGTTAAAGGGACACCACATGTAAGTTAATCTAACGATTGTCGCATTACCGTAAAGAAAAGATGCACAAGGTTTTAACCTTTGCAACAACATGACAACCATTGATTCTCTCTTATGTGAGGATCGACGGTCCTAATTTAAAGACTGATGAAGATGATGGGCCTAGCTGCCAGGTGTAGCTGGTGTGTTCTTTTTTGATGACCAAGAAAAATGATGATGTGGCCCAATTTTTAAAAGGCTTAGTTGACTGTTGCCAGATTATGAGAACCACTCGATGTGTTAGGAAGAGATTTGATCGACGATCATGTTTTAAACCTGGTGGTAATCATTGTTTTTCAAAAAATTAAATTTCTATTTAGGGTTTTCTGTAGGGTTTGAAATAGTGAGCGAGAAATTCGGATCAGATTTGGTCGTGTCTCAGCTCGGTTGCAGGTGAACATTTATGAGTAGGATCATGGTGGCTGTCGTGTGCTTATTTTGTGTCCTGAGGTACTTTTTTTGAGGAGAGGTTGATATAAAAGTCATGCCATCTTTGATGCAACTTGAATCAATGGGGGTTTTAATGATAATTTCTCTATCCTTGTGAGTACCTGGCTAGAGTGTTGCTTAGGTTGATGATCAGTTTGATCTTGATGACCTTGTGCTAGGTGGCATGTCTTGTCTGCAATAATTCAATTGCTTGAGGGTGGTTGAAGTTTTAATGTTGCCCTAAATGATCAAATGCTTATTGAAATCCCTCTGATAAAGGGATTTTTCATGATCATTTGGGGGTATTGGGAGTTAGGTGTTTTGAAAGGCATACTTTGTGAACCCTAGTCTTAGTCAGGATTGTAAGAATTTTGCTTCAGTGCTTGTTAATGGAAGATAGAAAGTTGCAGGTCTAAGATATTATTTGCAAGCTTGTATTTTGAGATAAAATGTATGCACATGCATGATTCATCATACTTAATATAAATATTTGGTTCTTTCTCTCCTCTATGTCAAGTTTTATGAATTTTGAACTTTCTAGTTCATTACATAACTGTTATGTGTGTATCTTCATTCCTGATTTTTGATCTAGGATTAGATTAAGTATTGCTTTGGGTGGGATATGAATTCATCCTAATTTGCACAAGGATTCTTTGTAAATAGTAAGGATTGTGTTAGATGTATTTATGGCTATGAATCTTGGATATTTTCTAGTCTTTGCATCTTATGTGTCTTGGAGTTCTTTCCCAATGGATAAGGCACTGGCCTAAATGAGTAGATCTCCTATTAGCACATGCTGATCAAGGTTGTTACAATCACCCAAATTGAATCAAGAACTAGTTTTAAGCTTTTAAACTTTGGTTGAGGAGTTGTTAGCTTGTCCATAGCAATGGAGAGTCAATGAATGTTTGGTTGACATTTAGTACTTTCTTTCTATCATCTGTTGTTCAAATATAGTCTTGGTGTTGTAAGAGTATTATTTTCACTAGATTAGGTACACCCATCTTGGTTTTGTAGAGCCAAAAGTGCAGAGTGCAGTCTTGTCCCTATAGTTGGTCCAATTACCTTAAGCTCCTTACACATTTTAGAACTAACCACTCCTAAAATTTTTCTGAAGGTACATTGACAGCCTAAGAGCATAATCCATTTTGAAACACCAACACTCTGTATTTCCACACCTTTCTCATTCAATATTGCACTCATTTTCCTTCTCTCATCTTCTATCACTCTCTAATCATCTTCAACTTTTCTCTCTTATTCCAAGACTTCACACATTCTTATCGATTGAGCTTCTTGTTCCCTTTTCAATGATTTTACCTTATCAATTAGGATTTTGTTCTTTTGAGTTAGTTCTGATATAGTAGCTCTAGATTCATCAGACAAACTTCCTTTTGATTGTTCTTCAAGTTCTTCAACCTGATCTTGAGTATCTTTTAGTTGATGGGCTAACTCCTTTCTCTTGTTAAGTGAATGCTTCAACTTTCTTCTTAGTTCATCAATCTGTTCATTTGCAAATTTCAGTTCCATGTTCATATTGTCAATCACCTTTTCATACCTATAGCTTTTCATCTCTTCAGATCTTTCCTCTCAAGTTGTTAAATTTCTGAATAAGAGACTCAGCTTTGATACCAATTGTTGGATTAATTATGGAAAGATAAGTAATAAGAGGGGAGGGGTGAATCAGTACTCCAAATTTTTTTAACTACTTTTCTAACCATTCACCAAATTGAAAAATTTGCATGAAACATGATAAAACATATAAATCAAAAAACATAAAGCATAACTCATAACCCAATGATTTTTGGTCTCACAAAAATCCTCTTTCAAAGGGAAAAAAATGCGGTGGGGATGGTACCCAAAATACCTCACTATTGTAGAAAAAAGTTTTCTTAGTTAGAGCTACAAAATTAGCTATTTTTGATAGCTTACCCTGTTAACAATATTTACCCTACTAAGAGTATAAGACTTATTTAGTCTACCTTGCTAAAGGATTTTATAACTTTAATCTAAGAGATGTACCATGTTAAAAGATTTACAAATTATTAAGACCTATTAGAGCCTACTCGGTTAAGAGATTTTATAACTTTGATTACACTATAACCAGTACCTAACATGTCTTTAATGATGCATCAACAAATGCTTGTCAGACTCAATATTCTCAATCTAATATTACGTCATTTTTCATCATTTCCCTTAACTCTGATTCACATTCACATTTCTCTTCTAACTACTCTATTACTCGGTAGCTTCTCTTCTCTTCATCACCTGCTCTCTGTAATTTCTCTTTCTCTGCTCTCTGTCTCTTTGACAATTTGATCTTCATACACTGATCCTTTTATACTCGATCTAGAAGCAGTGGAAATATTCTAGATTCTTATCCTTAAACGGTGCTAGCATTGGTTAAATCCCCAATGTATATATTCCACTTAATTTCCAGTGGTGGATCTTACCTTGTTATCATACACAATCATCTTGTTTTTATCTCCAATGTATTACCAAACAATCTTCTCGAGATCTATAAAATATTTTATGCTTGGTGTCCAGATTCAATGTATCTTTTATGTTGGCCTTTATTACTCAGTAACACATTTTATTCTGCTCAGTAACATGTATACTCATCTCAGTAACTAACTTTCTCTTCGACATGGTAACTACTATGACTCGGTAACTGGTTGGTTCCTGTTCCATATTTCCCTTTACCAAAACTATCTTTTTCTTTACCAAATGACTTGTTTGCTTTACCAATTGAGTCCTATGACTCCTTAATTTACCTACTGACTTTGACAAATAACATGAATTTAAAAAAATAATAAAAAAAAAATAACTCTATAGGAGTATTAACAAGATGAGCGCTCCTATAAAAAATATTTCAAGATGCAAGATTCCAAGATACAAGATAAACAAAGATGAAAGGATTAGCCAAGATGCAAGAAGATGAGAGAATGAGGAGAGAACCTCCTTTTAAAGAAATTTGGAAATGAGTGGATGGTCAAGATTAAAAGGCAAAAGAGTGAGCAATGGTGGAGATTAAGTCTTAGTTGATCCTTTTGCTCATGTCTTTAAGAGGCAAAAACAAAGGCTAAGATTAAGAGGCAAAACAATGAGTGGTTGAGATAAAGCGGCAAATGTCTTCTTCAAAAGTCAAAAAATTCCATCTCATTGGAAAGTGCACTTTAAGTGGAGGGATTTTCTTTTTATCATTTAAAAAAAAATAAAATTAGAAAAGTGATTTTCATGTGCACTTAGGATAAATGGGTCTTTTATTATTTATGTTCTTTTAATTAAATAAACACAGAATAAAGAGGTCAAACTTTATGATATAATCAAATAAATGATTATGTGATGATTTGATCAAAGATAAATGATTAATTATGTAGAATTGATTTACTGCAAAGAATCGGTCTAGTATTTTAATTTAATTTTTTAGAAAGGGGGCTTATAGTTTACTAGACCAAAATTTGGTGATTACACAAGTAAGAGTACATTTTATTCAATTATGGGTAGTCATCATTGTAATAACAACTTTAAAGTCACAACTATTGGTGTAATGTTGTCAAAAAAATTCGACATTAAATAATCAGGTGTGGGTATTAAATCAATAAATGTAGATATCAAATAAACAACTCATATCACAACCATTTGAATGCCTTCGGGTATTGGGTCCTTTCCCTTAGAATACTCAACACCCATATGACCTAGATTTTTAAGAAATAATGTGTAGAACCTCTATATTCTATTTCTCACTGTCTTCTAAAACCTTTATCACCTCCAATCTAGAGTGCTCAACACTTCTATTTAGCACAATCAGGTCCATATTTCAATCC
The DNA here is from genome assembly GCA_027943335.1 of Chamaecyparis obtusa. Classification (NCBI taxonomy): domain Eukaryota; kingdom Viridiplantae; phylum Streptophyta; class Pinopsida; order Cupressales; family Cupressaceae; genus Chamaecyparis; species Chamaecyparis obtusa. The sequence continues at coordinate 1,374,115 of BSBK01002409.1, forward strand.
CAAATTCTTCTATGATGTCTTTATCTTAGATCTTTAGTGTTTTTATTTTTCATTGTGAATATGTAACATATTGTTAAGTGTAGTCATTTTATCATTGTTAGCCTAGTTCTCACATAGCACACACTTCATTAATTTATTTATTTTTTTAAAAAGGAAAACAATCTTAGTGCCTAGCTCTTCTTGGGGACAACAAAGACAGTTCTTTGTGTTCCAATATTATAACTTAAGATTTGGGATCTTTAGATTGCATCATTTAGTCTTAGAGGTTCAATCTCTCATCTTCTTAGTAGTTTTTTGGGTAAGTACTATCTAAGATAACAACTTCTATTATATTGATAATTTCTTAGTAAATAATGAACTATAAGTTTTTGTATTTTCAAATCAATAGTATTTTTTAATAAGAAAGTAAATTTATAAAGTAAAAAAAAAATTGAACAAACTCTAATGTATATTAAATAATTACATGTAATTTTTAAAAGTCAAATGTAATAGAAGTTGAAGTAGAAAATCAAACAAGTTTAATGATTAAATTAAACCTAACCAATTAACCATTTAAACCTAAACACAATTGTCCAAATTCTTGTCAGCACAAATTAATTAAGTGCAGTCATATATTTTAGACAACAACCCTAATTTGCGAAACCTAATTGCTATATGCATACAAAGAATTAGTGATGATTGTGTAGTGAAGGTCTAACAATATATAGGGTGAGGACTTATGAATTCATTACAATTTTTCAACACATGAACATAATGAGCCCTAATTTAGTTCTAGTCACAATCATAATGCATATATCACTATACAATAAATGAAAGAAACCTCCATAGAACCTATGTGGTTTGCCAAATAAAAAATAATATATTATATAATAAATACAAACCTAATTCATATTGTCATTTATGAACTACTCACAACAACATATAACTTGTAAATCACAAATGTCACATTTATTTAAAATAATTATGATTGCAAGTTAGTAATTAGTGATCATAAGAAATATGTAAAAATGTTTATAAATGAGCACACAAACAATTATGATAGATCCAACTCACATTATTAATTGCAATGATAATTAATTACACATTGAACTTGTTGAACTAATTTACAATAAATAAATAATCAATCTTTTCCTTATCAAATGAAAGACATTAAGTTTGGACCTCTTAACTTAATTTAATTTTCCCTCTTAAAATGAAAAAAAAGTGAATAATATTAATTAATTTCAAAATTTGAAAGTATGAACATAAGTCGAGAATTCAAAGGGTTAGTCATGCATTAGAAAGGTAAAGTTAAGAAGAGCACCATAATATGAAAATGTAGAGATTCTAGTGTAATGTGACAAGGTTTGTGAGTTTTCTCTTCACTCAACTTTTCCCTTTGAATTAAATATTTGAGATTACTACAAATGAATAGAATAGGTGAGAACACTTTTGTTAGCATATTTTTTAGTTCCCACATTATCAATATATTTGTATTTTTGAGGAGTCCTTTTTCATTTGAGATGGGTGTTTGTGGGGACTTTGACTTGCATAGTTAATTTTGTTGATGTTAGTGTCGGGAGGTTCAAACATAGATTATTATATTATCATAATAATTAAATATATCAACTGATAGATATCTTCAGTAATGTACACACATTGTTACCAACCTATTAAGAAAATGATCATATCATCCTTTCCAATGACATGAACAAATCAACTCCCTAAGTATGAAATTGACTCTTCAATGACGAATATCATTTGCAAAAGATGTGTTTACTAATAACTAACAATTATGTGATTCATATTGTTAGTTATCTGATAACTAACAAGTATAATTGAATGGTTGTGACTCATGACTCTTAACAGGTATAAGAATTCATCGTCTTGTCTTCTCACACCATCAAAGACATTAACATATTACAAATCAATACTGATCAATGCAAATCATTATATACTTCAATTATAATAATATAATATACAGATCAACAATAAAAGGTAGATCAATACACACACACACACGCACAAGTATCAACTCTCAAGGTAGATCAATATTTTTTCTATATATATTCAATCTTAGGCGGATCAATATATATATGTAAAAGTAGATCAATATTGAGAAACATATTCAGGAAGATTGATATTCAAACTGATTGTATACAAGTTGAATTGGGCATCTACATTACAAGGCTCTTCCATCATTAAAGAAGATGGTTAAAGGAATTCCTAAACTTACTCATGTACATGATGGTACTTGTAAAGGTTGTGCTATGGATAAAAACACTAAGTGTCCATTTCAAAGTAGTGAAAATAGGTCAAAAGAAATATTAGAACTTGTACATTCTGATTTATGTGGTCCAATGTCAATGGCATCCTTAAGTGGATTTTTGTATTTTGTAACTTTCATAGATGATTACTCTAGGAAGACTTGGATTTATTTATTAAGGTTTAAAGAGTCTGGTGAAGTCCTATGTAGATTTAAAGAGTTTAAGGCTCAAGTAGAAAACCTACCTGGAAAGAGAATTAAAGTTTTAAGGTCTGATAATGGAGGTGAATATACATTTGGTAGATTTTGTGATTTTTGCATTGAGGTAGGAATCAAGAGGGTTTTTTGTGTCCCTTACAACCCACAATAAAGTGAAGTTGCAGAAAGAGTGATTAGATCCATTATTGATGCTGCAAAAGCCATGATTTGTGATCAAGACCTTAAAACCTTCCTATGGGAAAAAGCCTCCAGAAGTGCAGTATAAATTCATAATAGATGTCCTCATTGGATATTGCAGAATATGACTTCAGAGGAAGCCTTTTTAGGGGTTAAGCGTAATGTTAGTCATTTGAGAATATTTGGTTCTCCAGTGTATGTCCATGTACCTAAAGACAAAAGAAAAAAGTTGGAACCTTCTGGTAAGAAATGAATATTTGTGGATTATAGTGAAAACTCTAAAGCCTACAAGATTTACATTCTTGGTAAAAAATAGATAGAGGTAAGAAAAGACGTTACATTTGAGGAAACTATTGTTTTCAGAAAATGTAAAGGTTCATACATGGATGAAGACCAAGAAACTACTCTAGACATGGACATTGATCACACTCTTGAGATTCAGAGGGAGTCCACATAACTTGAAGAAAATGATGATCTAAATGAGCCTTTGGATCCTACTAATGGGCCTAGAGATATTATTCGGTAAAAGTACAAATCTGTGTCACACTTTTATGAAGGAAAAGTTTAACAACATCAAAACTATTCAACTTCAATGACATAAAAGTGGCATTTGTGTTTGAAATATGAAGATGATGTAAATTAATGAAATCTGTTAAAATGGATGAAGTTAATGGCTATTATTTTTAAAAATTTATTTGAACAAGAATTGATGTAGTTTTTTAATTTTTAAAGTCCATTTTTCAATTGCTGAAAATGTTGAAAATCAAGGGTCTAGTTCCTGCCAAAAAACTAATAATATTTTTTTCCTCTGATTTCAAAATATGTTTTAGATGACATACATATAGCTAGTGCATAAAAAAATAGTTTCTGATGTATATTTTTTCCGTTATAACTATTCAAAGTCAAACTTACCTGAAATCGACAGTTTTCCTTCTCGCCAAATTTCCCCTATCAAATATACACCATTCGGAAAAAAAAATAATCTTGAAGAGGACTCTCTCCTCTAGTGTTAAATATAATTTTTAAATTTTTCTGATATGCCTTTACTATTTTTTTTTCTTGAAGTAACGTCTTCTCGAATGTAAAAATACCTACTTGGAGTATTTTGAAATTATAATATATTAGATCTAATAAAAACACTATAAAAATTATATGACAATAATCTTAACTCCGAGCTCTACAAAAGGGTATTTTTATTTTTTAAATAAAGTTGATTTTTGATGGAGAAATTAGCTGTAAAAGTGAAAAATTCTACAATTCTATAAATTTTGCTTATTTGGCTGCCACATGGGATGCCACATAAGTAGTTTCGGCTAGACCTAGTTGGGCCTGACCAAGTTTGGTTGATCCCCCCTACATATATATGCACCAATTCTTCGTTGATCTAACATATTTCTCTTATAATTACTCAATTTTATTGTTCGATCGGACTTGTTTCGGCTGAAACCTATCTGCCACGTCGATGCCACATGGCGCTACATATGTGCCACACATGTTTGGCCATACATTGTCTAGCCGAACCATGTTCGATTGAAAGTACCTTTGGTCGGAACCCATTGGTTGTCCTCTACTGCGACACAACTTTGTACTTTTACCCTGTTGTGAATAGAAAGAGACCTCTTTGGGCAAGGAAGACTACGCATGATGCATAAATGTTTGTAGCTCCTAGAGGCACATTTTGAGAAAGTAAAAGACCACATAAATTCTCTAGTTACGTTGCATTGATGTGTAATATTATTGAGAGTGAACCTTCTAGTGTTGAGGAAGCCTCAAATCAACAAGTATGGAAAGATGTTATGGATGAAGTATATCAATCAATTATTAAGAATGATGTTTGGGATATTGTACCTAGACTTGAAGAGAAATTAGTTGTATCTTCCATGTGGCTATTCAAGATTAAGTATGCAATTGATGGGAGTATTGAGAAATACAAGGCTGGATTTGTAGCACACGGTTTCTCTAAAAAAAAGGAATAGACTATGAAGAAACATTTGCTCTGGGTTGCCCAGTATACTTCTATCAGGGCCATCATTTCCATTGCATCAGCTAAGTGATGAAAGCTACACTATATGGATGTGAAGAATTTTTTTATCAATGGTGTCATTGAAGAAGAGGTCTACATTGAGTAACCTAAAGGCTTCATGATTCATCATAAAGAATCTCATGTATGCAAATTAAAGAAATATTTATATGGTCTTAAGTAGGCTCCCCGAGCATGGTATGAAAGAATTGACCAATACTTGGTTAGTCTGGTATTTTGAAAGAATGATGCTGATCTGAATCTTTACTCCAAGGTAGTCAATGGGGAAGCCTTAATATAGGTTCTATATGTTGATGACTTATTTCTTACCAGGTAAGAACATCTCATCTCTAGGTACAAGAAAGAGTTGACTTCAGAATATGAGATGAAGGACCTATGACCCATGTATTTCTTTTTAGGTTTGTAAGTATGATAGAGGCTTGATGAGATCATCCCAAATCAAGGAAACTACACCATTGACATCTTAAATAGATTCATGATGTTAGATTGCAAATCTATGTCTACATCGATGGAAACTAACTTGAAGAAGTTGAGTGAATCAATAGCTAGTTCAAATCTTGTGGATCCTACTATGTATAAATAGTTGATTGAATCCTTGATGTATATAGTTAACACTAGACCATATATTTTCTATGCAGTGATTGCACTTAGTTAGTTCATGTGTGAACCTAGAAATATACATCTAGTTGTAGCCATGCATATCTTGAGATACTTGTGTGGCACAGTTGGATATGAATTGAAGTATTTTTCCAGTGTGGACTTAGATTTGCAAGGCTATACAGATTATGATTGGGCATGGACTGTTACTAATTGGAAGAGAACCTATGGTTGTTGTTTCAGTTTGGGATTTCCAGCACTATGATTTCCTGGTGCAACAAAAAATAATCATGTGTTTCTCAAAGTACAATAGAAGCTGAATATGTTATAGTAAGTGTAGCAACACAAGAAGCAGTATGGGTTTAGAAGCTTCTTGCAGGATTGTTTGAAAATCATTGGATCCTAAAGTTATTCATTGTGATAACCAAGGTTGTGTGAAACTTTCTATCAATCTTGTGTTTCATGACATAACAAATCATGGAGAGATCAAATATCACTATATTAGAGATATGGTGCAAATTAATGCTATTCAGCTGAGGTACATTAGCACCAATGATTAGACGATCGATGTTCTCACCAAGCCCCTTGCCAGAGTGAAGTTTGTGCATTTTTGTGACAGACCTGGAGTTGTGGAGAATGAAACCTTGGTTGATAGAGAGTCTTAGCATCGATGATTCCTTGAGATGTACTATAATGCAATATTCTTCTCTATGAGGGAGAAGTTTGAGGTGCAAGCCCTTGTTAATGCATTCTCCTCTGTGAGAGAGGAGTTTTAGGTGAAAGTCCTTGTTCCACCCTTTGGGAGTAGCCATGGTGGATGTCATGTGAGAGACTCCATGACTTAGAACTTGTGTTTATTTACCCTCTAGGAGTAGCCATGGTGAACGCCATCACATTGAGTGATTTCGTGATGAGCACTTGTGTTCATTTGCATTTCCATTCATGGGAGTATTGATGATCGGTCCACACTCTGGGAGTAGCCATGGTGGATATCACTACATAACTCAAATATCTAAGAAGATACCTCCCTAACTAAGAGGGAGTATTGATGTTAGCGTCAGGAGGTTGACACATAGATTTATATATCGTCTCAAGTGATGCAATGCATCACTTGAGAAAATAATTAAATATATGAACTGATAGATATCTGCAATAATGTACACACATTGTTACCAATCTATTAAGAAATCGATCATATCATCCTTTCCAATGGCATGAAAAGATCGAATCCATAATCGGCTAAATATGAAGTGACTCTTCAACAACAAATATCATTTGAAAAAGATGTGTTTAGCGATAACTAATATTTATGTGATTCATATTGTTCATATTCATATTGTTAGTTATCTAATAACTAATAAGTATAATTGAATGGTTGAAACTCATGACTCTTCACAGGTATAAGAATTCATCAACTTGTCTTCTCACATCATCAAAGACAATAACATATTACAGATCAATATTGATTAGTGCAGATCATTATATACTTCAACGATAATAATACAATATACAGATCGACAGTAAAATGTGTATATATATATATATATATATATCAGCAATCAAGGCGGATCAATATTTATTCTATATATATTCAATCTCAGGCGGATCCATATATATGTAAAGGCTGATCAATATTGACAAACATATTCAGGTAGATCGATCTTCAGACTGATCGTATAAGACATAAATATACTGCTAATCAATATTCAAGTAGATCTATATACATTGACAAATTTGTAATTAGTTCTCCGTGATTTAATAAATATATTGAAGACCTTTGTTGCTTGGTTTTTCATACTCCCATGGGTACATACTGTGCATTTTGTGTGAATTAATTTAAATTTGCATTTTTAGTCCTTGCCTTTAAGGCAGGAGACTAAAGTTTTTAGGTTGTTTTTTCCAATTAATCTCACCTTCAAAACCGTGCGCTGCAAATTATTTCCATGCCTATCCTATGTTTAGTACAGATTAATATATTAAATAATGTTTTGTGAATTTTTCTTTATTTCTATCTAGTTTTTGATTGGTCGTTTCCATTTTTACTGGTAGTCTTTTCCAATTTTTGTAGAGAAAATTGGCATAATTTTTGACATGCTTATCGAGTTGTTCTACTCGTTGCCATGTGTTCTGCATGTGCTGCTAGCTGGAAACTCTTTGAGATGACAAATGTCATGGACAGATCTTCCTCATATGTCATTTTCCTTTGCTTATCGTGCTCAGTCTTTTCCTTTGGACTTGGAATTAGGGCAACATGGAATAATGGTTTTTATTCCAAATTTCTTTGTTATGGTCATTCCAAGATATGTGTTGCCTTAGTATTTACCTTTCCCTCCATAAAAAATGTTTTGTGGTTTCATTTCTCTCGTGCTCGCTGAGTCTCATTGTTACTACAATGTGATAAAGATGTTTTTGGTGTTTTTAATGTTCAGTAGAGATACAAATACAGTAATTCTGACAACATCAACCAGACATTTTGTAAATGCACTGAAACTTCGTACTGTTAAGTTTAGTAGCATCCTTGGTATGATGATGGACAAGTGGATCTCATCTTTCTCTTATTTTTATTTCCACAAAATTTCCATGGGTGGATTACCAGGTTTTAGACATAAATTACCTATGGCACTTGACAGTGACCTGTTTAAGCTATTGGAATCATAAATGGTAAACTGCTAAACTATATATCTTACTGTGCACTTATGACAAGGAACATTTACTTCTGAGTTTTGAATTTTCTTTGGAAATTCCAATAGCATCTATATGAATGATGGTAATTGTTTTTAATTTTACAGGTAGGAAGATGGACTCAAGGGTATGAAGAGTTGACATCTGTAACAATCAAAGGGGCGGGTGATGAGGTACCACTGCATAAACCTAATTTTTTTTTTTATACTAGATTCAAATCCTTCTTAGAGGGTAAGCCAATGCCAGGCCCTTCAGAGCTTTTGGCTATTTCATAACCCTCATGAAGAAAGATGTGACAGTAATGGGCAGGTCATGAGGTATACCACTGCATAAACCTGGAAAATATTTTATACTCTTCAAATCCCTCTAAGGGGATAATTCAAAGTCGGCTTCCCCAGAGCTTGTGGCTACTTTGTAACCTCATCAAAGAAAGATTTGACATTAGTGTCATTTGTAATAATGAATAGAATCTAGATAGAAAATTCGATTGGCCTCTTCACTTGTCTGAAGATGGTTGCAGGTTCCCATAGCTAGGAGACATGTAGATCAAAAATGTGTAAAATAGAGTTATTATTATGTTTGCATTATGCAAATTCAGATTCTCAGCAAACAAGAAATCTCTGGATGAATTATGCAAATCATGAATCTTTAATTAACACATTTTAAATATCTAGTTATATGAATCTTAATGCCTTTGCTTCTGTATTCGATTAAATATCTAGTTATTTATGAATCTTGTACAAATACACAAGTCTTAAACTATAAGGAATAATCCATTGTGGAGAACTGCAGATTCGGATTCAGTACACTTCCAATAATTTTATGATGAGTATACATCACTAAAATGTTATCTTTAGATTTCCATTTGAAAGTTGGCATTATGAAATAAATTGATATATTTTAATAATGCCCACAACACCCATAGGTCTAGGGGAATCTCTTGCAATATTAAAGACAATATATAAAATTTGAAATAAAAATAAAGATTATATAAATTTTTCACATGCAAATTTCTTTCAGATAAATAAACCTAGCTCAATAAAATCTGATGCAAACCAATTTGCATTTTTACTGGACTTTTCTACTATTAACGGATAGCTATCCCCTTCGGTATCCTATATTTGATATGCATCTCTGATTACTTGGACGTGGAATATTGGTTCCTGGCTGACAGTGCTTAATATTAGTGCTGAATTGTTTTCAAGGAGGTTGTGGGTTCTACAACAATGGTACCTTGTTGGGAGCTGGCATTCTCTATCTAATCAGCCAAATATGTCTGATAATAAAACAAAGGAGAGAAAAAGTATGGAAGAGGGACAGGGGAGTGCAGTAGTACAATGCTGCAATATATTCCTCAGTTGAGGATTGTAAAATGTATATAAATAGTAGGATAGTAGAAGTTGCGATGCTTTCTCCCTGGCTGCTTGAAACAGATAGAGAGGCATGAGATCTACAATATTTCTCAGTGGCTTGCCTGATTTTTACCCCTTTCAAAAATAGATTTTCAATTAATTAAGAAACATTTTTAATTAATTAAAAAACAGAGCAAGTGGGTTGCCCTGTTAACTGCTGACCATATTTCTATTGAAAAGTTCTTCAGCAATTGATTGTGCAGTTGTTCTATTTTCTAAAAATGTAACTACTATGCCATTAAATTTCATGTGGGAGAAGGTGTTGGGAGTGCCTAAATCACACATCTGACCAGAGTGATTTTATTGTAACTCTTTGCAAGCAGTCCTGCTACATACAACTTGTGGATCAACTTAAAGATTTTTAAGGTTAATATATTTGAGGCTTACTAGATTTGTTAAGAATTTTATTACTTTGGCTTTGTATAGGTCATTGCTGACTATGACAGCGTACATAAGATGGTTATTCTCACAAGGCAATCACATTTTTTCACCAAAGGCAACAAATAGTTCTCCAACCCGATCTGTTCACTTTTGGTATCGTAATCCCAACTTGTGCCAAAATGGGAGCATTGGAACAATTTATGTACATCCATCAAAGCGTAGAGGATAAGGGAATTTCGTTATATATGTAGTTGCAAGTGCTCTGGGAGGCATCGATACAAAATATGGAAGCCTAGACAAGGCATGTGAAATGCTTGAGAGAATGCCTCATTGTTTTCTCATGGACTGTGCAATGATTGCAGGAAATATACAAAATGGATTGATCAATGAGGATTTAGAAACTCTCATTCATATGCAATTGGTAGGTGTAAAAAATGGATTGATCAATGAGGCTTTAGAAACTCTCATTCATATGCAATTGGTAGGTGTAAAACCAAAGTCTACGACCTTTTCCAATATCCTCCCAGCCTGTGCTAGAATAAGAGCTTTCAAACAGGGTATAGCCGTACACAAAGCACGAGAACTATTTGAGAGTTCGGTTTCATGGAATTTCATGACTGCAGGGTATGCAGAAAATGGATTCGTTAAAAATACTTCAGAAACTTTTAAGAAAATACAATTCACAGTTGTAAAGAAAAATTCCACAACCTTTTCCAACATCCTTCCTATGTGTGCCAATATGGGAGCTTTGGAACAGGGTATGGACGACCATCAAAACATAATGGAAAAAGGTTTTTTGTCATTGAAATTGGAAATTCTCTGGTAGATATGAATGAAAATTGCAGAAGCATAAACAAGGCATTTGAAATATTTAACAAAATGGCTTAAAGAAATGTAGTTTCATGGATTGCAGTAATTGCAGGATACACACAATGGATTTTTGGAAAAATCGATTTGAGCTTGGAAATATGGGCTTGCCTTCCAAAGGAGAAGCTGCTTTGGATGAAAGGCTTATGAAGGAATTTTCAGAAGATCAAACCCTTGCAAAAGATGGTAAAGAAAGAGAGAGAGAGAGAGAGAGAGAGAAAATAAAAAAGAAACCCTAGCTAACTTTGGAGCAGCCATGCCAGGGGCGTTGGTAAAATTCCCCGATAAAAAATATTACTTGCAGTGCTGATTCGTTATTCGCTCATCGCTGCGAGAAATGAATTTGGTGGCATGAACAATTCTTGGGTAATGTATAATTTTCTGTCAATTCAATTCTATTCAATTTTATTGCTTATTTCTCCCATTTTCAAATTGGGTTGTTAACTCTTGCTTATACTAGAGAGATAAAATGCTTTCTATTACAATTCAGAGTTTTGTATGGAGAGGTCCAATGAGGTTGCAGAAAACTCTATACTTTTTGTGGTAAACGATTGTCCCTTTAGATCACGACAAAGCTAGATGCCAATTCGGTTGTCTACAAAAGCTCCACTCCTTGGATTTATTTTCATTTACATTGGGTTTATAGGTTGTTGAATTTGGTACGGGTCTAGTTTTCCAACTTGTGATCAATGCAGGTGGTTCGGTAAAGAGGGGTTTAGTTTGAAGGTTCTGCAGATATTGACCATTATCATGTTGCCTAGGTTTGAGCCCCATTGATACCCAATTTTGTGGTATTCTTTCATCCATGCTATAAACATGTGATGAAATTGTTTTCCATCCTTGCCTGGACTTGATGCTACACAATACCTAATTATGTTTTATGTTATTATTTGACCTATGTTGTGCTCTCAGCAGGCACGTGACAACATTGATTGAGCCTTGAGAATACCTTAATATGTGTTGAAAACATTATTTGAGTCTTGCAAACATAGGATGCCATGAATATTGCCTTCCACAACTGTTGAATTGTCCTGTACTTAGAAGTTGAGATTTTATTGATAGGAGGCCATTGGAGTAGATTTTAATTTAATGCATTAATTTTGTTCAGATTGATGTTTATTTGCATTTATATGATGAACTTCATTGATGTGATGTTGGAAGGACTTGGTCTTTAATCTTGTATGTCATTTCCTTCATTCATAAATTTGGCATGCCCAATGGGATAACCATTGTCCTTTTAATTGATTTTATCTCTGCTTGATTAGAAGTAATTTTCTTTTAACTTATACGCAAGCAATTTACAAATATTTTGTTAACAATTCAGTGGGCTCCTACAGATTCTATTTTCTCTCTATATGGCTATATTGTCTTTAAAGAATTGTATAAATTATTTCACGTGCATTTTCTACAATCATCTCATTTCATTTTTTTTTGACACCATATCTTTAAAGAATTTTGTCAAGCTGTGCCTTGTTACATTTTGCATTATGTTAAAAAATTGACAGGTAGCTTGTGTATTCTTCCACTTTTGCATGCATATGTATATTGTACTTGTCACTTTACATGTTGTAACTCTAATTGTCCTTATTCATGGTTTCAAGGTGTTGCATTGCATTACTTGAAAATTGTTAGAGAACTAATTTTGTGCATTCCCCTTTATCATTGCTTTTCAGGAGATGACATTTCTTTAAGGCATTTTGTCCAAAATCTCAAATATTGAGCATGTAGAAGGGAGGTTGGTGAGTCTTAGAAATTGGCCTTATATGCCTACCAATGGAATTTGCTAGAAAGTTTATGAATGCTTTCAACATATATATCTTGTATGTATTCTGTAAGTAGTGCATTCATGAAGTTGTTTTGCAATTTGTTCATTCTTGTGGATCTCTGTTGCTAATAACAGGGGTTTGTTGCTTTTTTAACGTAATGTTATTGATTCTCTTTTGATTAAACATGTCCATGCACATACTCACCGCACACACTTTCTCCGGCTCTTCCACCTTAGGCAGGGACTCCAGCTGCCGGCAGCCCTTGTTTATTAATCTAATCAAATTTTAGATGGGTGTCTGTGGGGGAATTTGACTTGCATAGTAAATTTTATATGGGTATATAAATTTTTATAATTAATTGATATTTATTTTATCTATTTTGATCTCAGACCTTGTATTATTTGTTTATTTTCATTTTTCATAGATTACATTTTATCTAAATTTTTAATTTTAAATTGATGATTTTCTCTTTTAAGACTTGAGTTCAGTTTTGATTTGAATTTTAAATTTCAAAAAAATATTATTAAATTAATTTGATAAATGTTTGTGTCAAATATTTTAATTTATTTTAATTTAATAATATTTATTTGAATCTTTAAAAAACAACATTCTTTATATAATATGTATTAGTTGTAAAATTAAGACTTTTAAACATGTTTTTTAAAAATAATTTTTGTTAGTTTTTACATGTTAATAAAAAGTAGGAATAAAAATCAAAGTATCGATAAAAAAATTAATTTAATAATATTATTGATTGTATCTAATATAAGTACCATTTGTCTAAATTTAAAAATTCAAATAAAATCATTTTTCTTAAGTATCTAACATCAATAACAAACTCTCTCCAAGCTAACCAATTTTTTAAAAACAATTAATAGTATTTCTACTAGTGATTACATTTATGAGGTATATTTTTATGAACTAACAAATATTTGACCTTATCTAATTCTTTTATGATAAGTCAAATATTTAACAATTTTTTATTTGAAAATTATAATTATATATAAATAATGTGAATTTTTTTTTCTAAAAATATTAATATATAAGATCTTATTAAAAGTATAAGGAAGTTAGCATACACATCTTATACGCATCTTATCATGTTAAAGAACTTGATTACATATATTCTTAAAGTTTATAATTTTGAAGATTATAATATTGTTTATAAATCAATACCATAAAAATAGGATTCTAGACCAATCAATAGATTGTCCCAAGTTCTACATTTGACTATACATTAAATTTACATCATATTATTCTTCATAAGATGAAAAATATAAAAGAAATAATATAGCTCCCAAGTAATGAACCATTAAGGAAAAATTCAATATCCTTATGGTATTAATACTTTCAAAGTCTAAAAGATTTAACCAGATTTGTAAGTAGGAAGGTGGGAAAACCTAGGGGTGGCCATGCATTTCAAAGGATTGGCCCTAGGAAGTGTTAAGCCAACTCCTTCCTCCATATCAATCTCTTCATCATCATTTACCTTCCAATCAAAACATTGAATCATGGCAGCTAGAGGAGTGTGAATGAAATTCAAGGCAAGTGAAGTTCCAGGGCACCCTCTTCTACCACTTCCAAATGGTATAAGATGAAAGTGTTGACCCCTCACATCAATACTAGAATCTGCATCATTGCCAATAAATCTCTCAGGTTGAAATTCAAGAGGATTCTCCCAATAATTTGGGTCTCGTCCTATGGCCCAAATGTTAACAAAAAGTCTAGTCTTTGCAGGAATAAAGTAGCCTTCAATATTACAATCCTCTATGGATTCTCTGAATGATAAAGGTCCCACGGCATGCAAGCGTAAGGTCTCCTTTACTATTGCTTGAAGATAAGTCATTTTTGGAATATCTGCTTCTTCAACAAGTCTTTCACTTCCCACAACAATTTCTATTTCTTCACGAGCTTTTTTCATAATATGAGGATTTTTCATAAGTTCTGAGAATGCCCATTCCGTTGTAGTGGCTGAAGTATCGGTACTAGCAACAAATAGGTCCTATTATTTTAATCAAATTTAATTAATAAAAATTCAAAAAATCCTTAAAATATTTTTAAAATATTAAACTCTTCCTTCTAAGACCAAATCTAATCTCAAAACTATGAACCAAAAAATTGCAAATATTATGAAATAAACTACAAATAAGCAATTATGTTGATATATTATAATGGTCATAGTTTTTATTTAATTTTTAAAAAATTAGACTATGAATCTCTTCATTTTCATTGCCAGATATGTCATGAGTATGGACATCTTCAACATTAGTGTCCTCAATTTAATAAGTAGCCAAGTGGTTTTGTTGGGGGGTTTTGGCAGTTCTCCTTCCTCAATCTTGTAGATGGATAATGAGGGGAAATGGAAAGCCCCTATGCAAGAAGATGACTCAGCCGATGATGGTTTTATACTTGTTAGGTCCTGGGCTAAGGGAAGGGGACAAAAGAGGTCCTATATAGATAGGCAGACTGATGAGAGCTTTAATCGGTTTGTGGTGCTAGATACTTCAACCTTAGAGGAAAGGTCTCCATGAGATATTTATTTTGGTGCAACTACTATTGATGTGGGGGATATGCAACATGAGACTATTATTAATGAGTCGGGATGCTATGCAGCAACAAGAAGTGCCCCCTTCTGGTCCTATGTTAGGGGATTTAGGAGACCCTGTAGATTTACTAGATGATATTGTTTTGGCAAACTTGGCCAAGGAAGTGAAACCATTTGGTAAAGGGAAAGAGTCTTCTTAGCTTTGGGTTTGCAACAACAATCCCTTAAGAAAGTCTCTTTTGATACTTTCTTGAAAGGCAGTTACAAAAAGGATCAAGAGAAGATTAAGTTAGCTAGTGAATATGGGTATGTCAAGCCTATTGAGGCTCACTTCTCTCACTCCCTTTAGTGATTATTCTCTCACTCCCCTTAGTGATTATTTTCTCATGGAATTCTAGGGGGTGAATAGAATCCCTCGACAAAAGGATATTCATGACTTGGTGGTAGTTCATTCTCTGACTATCTTTTGTATTCATAATAATAAGCTTTTGGTTGATGCCATGTCTCACTGTGCTTCTAGTATCTGGTATTATTGACAATTCTAGTAGCTGGTATTATTGACAATGTTAGTGAATTAGTTCCTTGGGTTCCTTTGGAGGTTTGGCTCTTTTTTGGGATCAGTATAAGTTTGTTCCTCTTTGGTGGATTTTTAGTCACTTAGCTTTATCTATGGTTTCCTCTAGTTTTTAGACTGAATAGACAATTCTAGTTACTAATGTGTTTTCTCCCATTGATTTTCATGCTAAAACCCTACTTTGGTCCCATATAAGGTATGTTTCAGCATGTGCTCCTTTTGTTCCTTGGGTGTTACTAAGTGATTTTAAAATTTTGTGTTAAGTTTGGACAAGAAAAGGGGAGGGTTGGCTTCTTTGGGTCCTTTCTTTGAGCTCTTCCGTGAGAATGTGAACCTCTTAAATTTAATTGATATTAGGCTAGCTAATGAGATTTTTACTTAAAATAATAGAAGGGGTAAAGAAGATGCTAACTCTGAACGGATGGATAGATTTATGATTCATATTTTTGGGTGGGAGGGAGCTTATGTACCACTTCTAAAATTCTTGATTGGAGGGGCTCTGATCATTGGCATAAGGTTATTTGTGAGTTTAATTACCAGCCAGTGGTGACTTTGCTAACCAGGCCAGCACAAGAATGATAATGTTAAGGACATCACAATCATTGATATGATCGGTACACTCTCTAATCTATCATCAGAATGATAGATACATCAAAATAGAACATTGGAGATCAATAATAACTAAAAAGATGGGACATAAAAGAGAGATCAAAGATGAAATATTAAGAAAAGAATAGAAGAATTAAGGACAGAACAATCACTGATATTGATTTCTTATTAAAACATATAAAAGAAAGAAAATTGTTTCAAAAGCAATGATTGTATGAATTGAATTATTCAGATTCAGATACTCACTAGAATGAATGCCTTGATGTTGTCCCTGGTAAGCTTCATCTCTGCTTCTTCATTATTGGAAACAGAGAAAAGAACGTCAATAAGATCCTTGGGCCTTCCGTCATCTGCTTCTGCTTCATGCTGCTTTAAGATCTTCTCCATGAGGCAATCAAGGCGTCTGTGCACATCTTTCATCTGTTTCTCATACCCCTGCAAATCAAGATTCCTGCACACATATATAAAATCACCCAGATTAAACTTCCCAGTCAAAAGTGTAACCTCCTTCACCAGCTTGCTGCATTCAACAGCCTCTGCATCAGAACCAGAGCACCTTGTGCTCATGGCCATTCTGGATATGACATTATTGGCCATTGAAGTCAACTCAGAACCCAGATCAATAACCTTCCCTTCAACAGATTTCTTCAAAATTGTCTCTATGAAAAACCCCAACTCTTGGGTCCTAACAGGCAAGAAATTGTCCAATTGTCTGCCACTGAGAAGCTCATTCACGCAGATCTTCTTCATGAACTTCCAGTAGGGGCCATAGGGAGCAAAAATGAAGTCTGCACAATCGTAGCCCATGTATTTAATGGCTGCAATTTGGGGCCTTGATGCAAATTTGCTGTCATGGGTCTTCAGAAACTCCCTTGCCATGTCTGGAGAAGAGATCACAACAGAGAGTACAGAGCCCAAACGTATTTGCATCAGAGGGCCATATTTCAGGCTTAGTTTTTGCAGGGCCTGGTGGGGATGAGTTCCTAGCAAATGTAAATGCCCTATTAATGGCAAAGCCAATGGACCTGGTGGCAGAATACTCTTTTTGCTTCTACCAAACAGGATTTTATAAATTATGAATGCTCCTAATACAGTAAGCAAGCTAATGATTATTTCAAGATCCATTGAAAACCAGTTTCAGAGAAATCTCCTGTAATGATATTCAGGTGAGTATCAAATCCTAATTTATAAAGGAAAAATTGGGTGAGAGTACTAAAGTCAAGAACAATGCGACAAGAATAAAGTTTTTAAAAATAGAATATATATATATATTTATGCGTGATCTACAACATATATTCAGTATTGCAGAAGGAACGCTAAAGATAAGAAGAGCTTCCATTTCAGTCGACATCTTCCTTCAGTTATTTAAGGATTGAGATTACTAGAAATGAATATAATAGCTGCTTTGACTGAACAGCTATGCTGTGATAATTTATTCTTACTTGCCACATTTTAGATATTAGAAAATTAGTTATATCAAGAATTATTCTAACATAAAAAAATATATCTAAAAATTATGATGCCATAAATACAAATCAGTACGGTTCAATGATCTCATCACAATTCTGCAAACTTAAGAAATGATTTAAAAGTTCAGAATTAAAAAGTATTAGAGGATGGCAGGTTTCTCTTGAAGTTCTTTTCAAGCAGACAAGAATAGAACATTACCTTCATTTAAAAAAATTGTGGGCATCGATTTGTTAAATTTGGAGGGTAATTAACTTTAAATCATTATTTTGTTTAAAATATATATAAGGAATAGTGATTTAATTACGCCCAGAGGGGTAAGCTTAAAATGGCAGGAGGTCAGCCGTCAGCCAATGTATTGTGTAAGAAAAAAGAAATGCATTGCATTCCATACTTGCATTTAATGATTACCAGCCGTCGCGTACAATTGAAAACTCTGCATTAGTTATTGCCAGCTATAACATAGAACTCAAAATGCTCCAGCACATAATTGCATGGAATGGATTTAATTTAATTAAATTTCAATAAAATCAACATTTCGGTGGTTAATATTAAATCATTTCAGACTGAATATTTATTTGGTAACGCACAAGATAAAGCTTTAATAAAGTTTTTATTTTGGTTTTTCAGGCTTATCGCATCCTCGCAGGCAATTGTCTCAAGCCCTAAATACGGCTGCGATAGAGCAGCGAATGGGAATAATTCAAATCAACAGTGAACTTAAATACACTTCCATTCATTAACTATATGCAACAGTAATCGATTTAAGCAAAACTCTAAAAGGAAAATGTTACTTTAAATTAATATGAGGATCTAAAATCGTCGATTTAATCTTCTTAGTTTTAAATTCTTTGTGCAGTGCAGCGAAGTTCCTGCCAAATATTGTATTTGGCAGATCTGTTTTGTTATGACAATATTTGTAAAGTATGTAAGAAATTTTTTTAAAAATATTTAATATTTGCCACAACTTATATTTTAAATGAAATGTATAAATAGACATACTAGTTATGAGATTAACTTTATTTTCATATAAAAAATTGAGAATAGAAAAATAGAAACAAATAGAAAAATATTCAAAAAATAATAATCATATGCTAACATATATAAATGTATAAAATAACAAAATATAAATAAGAAATTGTTTAAAAATTGATTAAAAATATTCTTATATAACTTAATGAAGATATATTAAATTTTATTAAATAATTTAAATATTTAGTCAAATTTTTTAATTTAAAATACTTTTAAAATTTAAGTAAAAATTAATTGGTGGAAGGCATGGAAAAAAATATTATTATAATAGTTTTCTTATCAAAAATTATTTTAAAAAAGAATTGAAAATTTTATTATTAAATAAAATAATAAAAAATTAAAACTATTCTACCTTATCTTAAACTATTTAATATTTGACTAAGTTTGGTGAAAAAATAGTAATGAAATTAAAAATTGAGTCTAGCTATTCAGGCCTCTTTGCTTTCCTTACAAACACTTATAAAGATTTTTTCAAGTATTTTTGTAACTGCCCTATCATATTTACCAATCAAACATTCTATTTCCCCCCTTAAACTTTCATACTCTTGTTCTTTAGTACATTTTTGAACTTCCTAGTTTGACAACTTTGCAAATTTTTGGAAGTTTTACATTTCTCAACATTAGAAGCCTATTTTGAGGCTTTAAACACATTAATTATGATTGCACAATGCTTTTATAATTGAAAATTCAAATGTGTACAATTTGCCCTTTGAAAGCATTTAGGGGACAAGGTGCTCCTGCACCACACACTATCAACAATGCCTATAAACCATGCTTGTGTTTCCAAACAACTTTTCTTTTACTTGACAATATATATATAGTAAATTACCTCATCAATAAAATAAGTAAATGAATCTAATAACCAAGTTACAAGGAGAGATGCCTCTGAAATTCAGAAGATATTGCCCTCATAGGAAATGACAACATTTTCATTTATTTTAATGCTACCAAAAAAACCCAAACATTGCTTGAAGAATCTTAAATTTCCTAAGCTAGACCAAAACAATAGTTTATTTTGAATAATCGTAAAAGCATACAGATAAAACCCTCATGTACAAAGAAATGTTGTCTCAAACTGATTTCTTGGTGTTTTGCATTGATATCTTTTTTATTTCAACTCAATGCCTATACAAAAAACTTGTAATTGATCTTTAGATTCTACCTTAAACCTGGATAACTATCAAATCCATCATCTAGATTTCAAAGAATCCTGATTTGTTGCACCTAGTATAGTATATTAGAATTTGAAGCATGGAGAACCCGTTGACATGAGTGCAATCAATTTTTGACTCCTTGAATGATTTTGCTTCAGTATTGAGTATCGATTCAAATAATAAATTAATTTCCACATAGTTCATCTCATCGTGATGAAGAGTATGATCAACAACATTTTTGTAAAAAATCACAGGGTAAATTTGATTTGCAAACTGAAATCCTATTAACCTTATTCAAGACTCTATAAGCCTACACAAGACTTACATACAAAGAATCTCAAAGGAACTCTGGTGCAATGTTAATGGGAGTTTTTCAGCACCCAAATTCAAAAACCCCCAACATTAGGAAAGACCATTGACCACATAACCCATCTAAACCTACACCACACAATGTTAAAAATTTGAGGCACAAAACATCACCCGCCAATTAATTAGTTTTTAAACAAAATTTAATCTACAAAAGAATCTTGGAATCATTACTTCTTCACAGGTTTCAAACTAGGGTTTTGAGCTCGTGATTATGAAAAATGCACCAAAAAATTAACAAAGAATAGCAGTTGCGTTTAAGAACAATATAACATACAGTCTGTAGGTTTATCTAGTGCCCCTGTAGTAGCTTTAACCCAGACATCCAAAGCCTCTTCCATTTGAGCAACCACAGATCGAAACCCAACTCGCCCACAAAATTTTCTATGTTAGAGGCCAATGTGAGGTTTAACAAGTAAAACCTTGGCAAAACTAACAACCAATTTAGGTGCTATCATAGTCATGTAAAATGGTCAGTTAACATCGATATATAGAATCTCTGAGCATTGTAATTACACAATATACATACTAGGATTGTTTATTTGATGGGGAAAAGAGATTGATAAATAAGAAAATCTAACTAGGAATGCTTGAGAGAGAGACCTGCGAGAAAGAGACTTTTGTTACAAAGTAAACACAAGGAATCCACTAAAATGAGGGCAAATGAAAAGTTGTTTTGATTTCATTTGTTCATTTGCAATATTTTTTAAGTATACCTGTAAGAGCGCCTCCACATATATAAAGAATAAATGAGTAAAAGAATTATAATAAACTCTAAAACCCCATCTTCAAAATCTAGCCTTCTCACTGATTTTCGTGTGGCTAGTTGTTGTCCGAGTCATTCCAAAATCAGAAGAATCTAAATTTACCAGTTATAATCGAAACAATAATTAGATCAATGCCATCATTCTAAAACACCAAAACCATTTACAAAACAAAAGTAATACCAAATATTTAGCAAAAGGCACCACTAAATATTTTGTCCCAGTTGATGGAAGGGATTTAATAGAACAGATAAATTGAATAATGGTGAACCAAGTTGGAAGGGCCAAAGTAAAACTGTATGCTCAGAAGATAATAGAGGTGGTGGCAGAAATAACGGAGATGTGCCCGCAATAACACTGCAGACATGACAAAAATAAGCAGTATGGCAAGAATAAAGGAACCATGCACGCTGAGCCTTGCCCAACAAATAAAGTAAATCTTTTGTTAGAGAATTAATTTTATAATTATATTTTGTTAAAAATTGTCTATGTAAATATTAACAAAGATTAATAAATTAAAAAAATTATTCACATGTACTTTAGTATATATAGTTCTTTCTATTTCCAAAAACTTTTCTTGTGCACTTGTCTTGGCCAAAAAGGCTCTTATCACTCAAAATTTTTTAGTCAATTATATTTTAGAAAACTAATTTGTAAAATGTATTTTGTTATAAAAAATTGCAACTTAACTTTATCTCAAAATATGATATTACTAAAAATTTGCAACTTAACTTTATCAAATATCAAATATGTAATGTTAATGCTAGATAAAGATACATGTTAGTATTTATCACAAATATAATTATTTTTCTTCAATTAAATTATTTTAATATTTTATTCATTGTTGTTTTTACATTATAAATCAAATATGCATAATAGAATTGACATTGTCATATTTGTATAAGTTTTTATAAATATGATTTTTAATTTAATATATATAATTAATATTATTTTACTATACATAGTTAATAATATATATTTTATATAAAATAATAATAAATTAATAAGTATAAAGAATATTCATATATTGCAAATAACTTGATATTAATAATTATTATTTTATTCTATTTAATTTTTTAAAAATTTACAAAGATAAAAATATATTAAAAAATTAAATGCATTATAATGTGAATAACAAATTTCCATTTAGAGAAAGTGCACAAATTTTATATTTTTAATATATAATTTTTTATATCATAAAATATGTATATTTTTTATAAATATATAAAATTAAAAATATAGCATAAATATATAATTACTATAATATAAAAACAATAGTTTATATAAAAAATATGTAATGTAATATATAGTATTATAATATATATTATAGAACTTTTATCATAAATATTGTAAATTACATAAAACAAAAAAAAATAGTATAAAAATTTATGAAATATAATAGGCAAAATGTAACTATTAACTTTTTCTAACAATTTAAGTAAAAAAACTTTATTTAAATTTTAATAAAGTTAAATTATTATTATAGTCTTTCATTATAATAGTTAATAAATATTTGTGTTGAATGTGACTACAACACCTTTTTAATTTAACTCAAAGATAATAACTTTCTAAAAAATATATCTTATTCCTCATTTTTTAAGCCAATGAGATGGATTGCCTATAAAACTATTATAATAAATTTTAGAATATCTAAATCTTATGACGGAAATAAATAATTTGATATGGTAGCTAATGTTTGTGACATAAATTTTGGGCTCTTATCTCTCAATTTCTTTAAACCAATGAAACAAAAGATAAATAATTTTATAAATTGAAAAAGTTAAATATTGTGCATTTTACTTTATCAAATATTAGAATTTGAAATTACAAAAAGAAATTATGAAATTTGATTGGCTGAAATTAACTAGTTTAATCACTAGTTAAAAACAAGTCGATGCCTATAGTTCTACAGCCTACGACAAGAACTAAAAATTGGGTTAGGTAATTTGGCAATGTTGGAGAGAGAGGGAGGACATGACTTTGCAAAGATGTTGGAGAAGGTAAGAATCATTCACAGTATAACTTGGGGAAAAAAATGTTGTAATGAATGATGTTAGTAATTGTCATTACTATATTAATTAATATTTGATTGTTTGTGACTATTTTTTTATAAATCTATATTAAAATTATTAATGTTTCAATTTTCTATTTAGCAATTTTAAATTGAACAAAAATAGAATAAAAATGTTTCTTAAATATGTAAAATAAAATATAGAAAGATTCTATTAAAATCTAGATTTTAGAAATATTGTTTAAATATTTTTTAAAAATAGAAAGAATCTATAAATACATAGATTGTAGTTTCTATTTTCTATTTAGCAATTGTAAATTGAACAAAAATAGAATAAAAAAGTTTTTATATTAGCTTTATACTTTTTTACTTAGAGGTTTCTATTATTTTTTAATACTTTTCTAATTAGAAATATTTTTCTTCTCAATTAAAAAAGTGGTATATTAGAAAGATACAAAAAGAATATAGAAACTTCTTACTTTTCTAATTGAAATTAAAGATGTTTTAAAGTATAGAAAATTAAGTTGTTTCTATATTTTTCAATTGTATGATGTTTCTTAGATTCAAAAGTTCTTAAATTAATTAAGATTGTGTGATTTTTCTTTTTATATTAGCACTCATAATAAATTATTAGTTTAAAAAAAATTATTTTTAATTAAAAGAAATATTATTTTAATTTTCTTTTATAAAGATTTATTGCTTTCTATTATTAATAATCTTTTATGATTTCTTTGAATGTGAACCAATATGATTAGCATATAAAGCGAAAAATATATCTATATCATCGTCTGAGCAATAAATTTTAGAGAGAAATAACTCATTAGTAAGGCTTTAGCATGTGATGAAGGATGGTGAAATTTCTTGATTATTCTAGAATACATATCTAATATATGTCTATCATTAAAAAAAGGGATAATAAAATTTCTAGAAATATTAATTCAAAACCCTTTAAAGTATAATTAAACCCTATACCAATAATCAAACTCTTACTGTAATCAAAGATTTCTGTTGATTGAACCCCAATACTAACATAACCTTAACTCTAACCCTAATTATGTGTTAACCATAACACTAAGTGAATTATAACTCTGTCCCTATTTGATCTCTGGTCACAATTTAATGCTAATTATAAAAATAGTCTTAACCCTAACCCTAATATTCACCCTATCTAAACCCTATCAAAAGCCTAATTTGAACCCTAACCAAAGTTTAATTAGAACCCTAACCATAGTCCTATCGTTAATGATAATTCTAACCCTAAGTATAATTCCAACATCTTTAATTAATAATACCCTAATCCTAAACATGATGTAAACCCTAACCCTAATCCTAATCCTAATCATTATCCTAACCATATACTTATCCCTAACCATGACTAAACCCTAAACCTAACCCTAACGCTAACCTTAATCTTAAAATTAAACCTAACCCTTATCCCTAACTATAATCCTAACTTTTAAACCTTAATTGTAACCCTAATTGTAAAGCTAAATCCTAAAAATAACCCTAAACTCTAATTCTAACCCTAACCCTAAATCTTAATCCTAATACAAATCCTAACTCTAACTATAATAATAACCATGATGTAAAAGTATACCCTAATTATAATCCTAACCATAACCCTAAATCCTAAATGTTAAACCCTTATACTAATCCAGATTACAAAATACTATTTTTAATGCTAATCTTAAATGTTAAACCCTAATCCTAAATAGTAAACCCTCATTCTAAATGCTAAATTCTAATCCTAATCCTGATTACTAAACATTAATACTAACTCAATCCCTAAAGAAATATGTCACCATAATCATAGAATGAGCCTAATCCTTTATCCTAATCCTAACACTAATCAAAGCACTGGCTCAAACCATAATGCTAACCATGATGTTAACCATAATCATAAATATAATCGTAATCTTAAGCTCTAAGCCCTAAGCCTAATCCTAATAAGAACTCCAACCCTAACCATGAGACTAACCATGATGTAAACCCTTACCCTAACCACAATTCTTTAATAATAATTCTAAACCTTACCCTAATCTTAACACTAACCCTAACTCTACACCCTAACCATAATCAAAATCCTAACCTAACCATAATACTATCTAGGATGTAAATCCTCACTCTTACCATAATCACAACCTTGAACCCTAAACTATAATCCAAACCGTAGACCCTAATTCTTACCCTAACCATAATTAAAATTGAATCTTTACTCTAAACCTTAACTATAATCACTATCCTAATCCTAAACCTAACCTTAATTCTAAGCTTACCCTAATCTAAATCCTACTCTAAACCCTAATCCTAATCCTAAGTATAAGTAACCTTAAGCATGATCATACTTCATATGAAAATCCTAACCCTAACAATAATTCTAAGCCTTGACCTATTCATAGCCTAAACCCTAACCCTAACTATGATATATACACTAAACTCTAATCATATCTTAATCAAATCATAACCCTAACCATAATCCTAACACTAACTTGTAAGCATAACCTAAACCCAAACCCTAACTATTTTTCTAAACTAAGAATAACTCTAGATCTAAAAACATGAGTAATCCAAAACCTTAACCTAACCCTAACCCTAAGAGTATTTCAAACCATAACCCTAACCAAACCCTAATTGTATTTTTAACCTAAACACTAGAACCCTAATCATACTCGCAAACCTAAATCTAAATCCTAATCCTATGTTTAACCTAGATACTCACTCTAGCCCTAACCATTATTTAAACCCTAATTTTAACTATAATCCTCACCTTAAACCCTAATCCTAACCATAATTCTATTTCTAACCTAATTTATAAGACAAACACTAATCCTAATTATGATATAAATATAAGTCTAACCATAATCTAAAACACAACAAAAAACATTTACATAACCATAATATTAACCCTGACCCTAACTATAACCCTACAGTAACCCTAACCTTTACTTTAACCATGATGTAAACCCTCACCCTAAAAAATTATTAACTATAACCCTAACCCTAACTCTAACCATAGATGCTAAACCCTAATCATAAATGCTAAAACCTAATCGTAAATGGTAAACCATAAACCTAATGCTATACGTAACCATGATATAAATGCTAATACTAACCCTAACTATATTAATTTTTTCAACATATTACACTAAATCTTAATGCTAAATCCTAACCCTAATATTAACCCTAACCATAATCATAAACCTAAACCAAATCCTAATTGTAATACTAATCTTAAACTTAATTCTAACCCTAACCCAAACCCAAACCATAGCCCTAACCAAATCTAAATCTTTACCCTTAACCTAATTATAATTCCAATCCCAACCAAACAAATGCTAACACCAAACTCTAACCCTAATGCTAACGCTAACCATGATATAAAATGTACCCCTAATGGTAACCTAACGGCCATGATATAAATTGTAACCCTAAATGCTAACCCTAATCATATTAATTTATTCAATATATTACACACGTTGCAACTACTACTAGCTAATATATACTCTATATTTAAAATACACTGAGATATATCAAGGCATTTAATTTTTTCATCATTCACCTTTAATAAAAATTCAATGCCTCGATACATCTCTGCGTATTTTAAATATAGAGTATATATTAGCTAGTTTATATTTAAATTTCCATGAATTGTGGCCATATTTATGGATTCTAGTAATTTGTATTTATCATGATAAGGTAGGAGACATTGCTATATTCAATTATAAAAAAATTAAATATATTTGGTATGTATATTAAAGAGTTTCTATTGTTTAATTGTGGCTCTTTGTGTTTGAATATTTCAAACATTTGGTGGCTCAATTGTTAGGTTGGTTAGTTTGTTTTTTAAATCATTAATTTAATAATTGTAACAATAATTTATATCAGGATAATTGAAGTATTTTGAGAATGATGATAAAATATTCTTTTTATTTTATTAGTTTGCATTAAAAATATAAAGATTTTGATTAGTTTGTTTTTTAAAGATTCTTATTCTTATTCTTATTTCTCTTTCTTTATTTTTTGTTTCGTTGTTTTGATTATTATTTAGTTGTTTTGTTTTATTATTTTATTCTTTTGTTGTATGTTTAGTTCCTGCTGCAAGCCTAGAACTATAGACATGGACTCAAATTTTAAATTTTGTTGTCTTGTATTTTTATTTTTTGTGTCTACTCTCCTTCTTTAAGTTGATGTTTAGTCTCAATTCACATTTTTTATGTGAATAAATATTAGTTGTGTTTGGTTGATTAAATGTAGTTGTTTTTATTTTAGAATATATGTTTGTGTGTGTTCATAGTGTATATTTTAATAATTGAAAGCATTGTTTACATTAAACTTTTTAATTTGAAAAATATAGAAAAATATAAAAATCACTATTAAGATCAAATATAAAATTATAACTAAATTTTGATACACTATTTTTTTTAATAGTAAAATCATGTTTTTAAAAATAATCTCTGTAGCCTTGTTTCATATTCTTTCATTCTTTTTACTTGTCTTTCTTTAGTGTAGTGTTTGTATTTTCTCCTTCTCCTTTTCCTTTTCAATTGGATTTTAATGTTTTTTTCTTCTTTTATATCTTTTTTTCTTTAGTTGTTTTGATTTACTTTTTAATTTCTTTTTCTTTTTCTTTTTTCTTTTGTTAATTTTCCTTTTTACTGGTCAACTTCTTGTCCTTGACCTTTCTCCATTCCTTGTTTCAATTGCCCCTTCCCTCTCTTATTATCCTGTTAGATTTGCAATTAGATTTATTTTTCTTCTTTATATTCTCTTGATCCAAAAATCTCATATACAATCAAATCCAAAAGCACTAACAACAAATACCCTTATTTATTCTTTACAAATTCCCCCAATAAGACTCTAAATCAAAAAAATTTGCAACCATTAGTAATTAAATTAAAAATGACATTATCAAAGTTCTTGACTGAATTTGATATTATCAGTCTTTTATATTCTTTAGATGGAAGTGATTGGTCCTGAAAAAATTGATAAATGACACAAGAATCATTCGAAAAAAAAGCCTCAACATGATTTAGTGACATGTATAATTAAAAGCCTCAAAGAATAGAAGTGCAAGTGACAGAAGTCAAGTCAGATCTATGTATTTGTCATTTACATGCATGAGCACTGAATTTGATTTTGCAGATGTCTACAAAAATCTGATGACCATCTGTCAATTTAATACTAAATTTGAAGGGAAGAAAGATGGAAAATCAAAACAAATCTATTGCATCACACAAAGAAAAAATTCATAGAAAATACTAAATACTATTGACGAAAAGGAGACATTGTAGGAGGCCAAAACATCTGCAAAAACCTTCCAATCGAGCCGCCATGAAAATCAAAGCTACGGAGTGCATCCCATGGGAATCTACAAATTAGTCCATAAAAAATGAAAATCTAAACTTTAAGCCAAATTAGTTACCATTTGTGCATTAAAGGAGCATAACAATTTAAGCAAAAATCATGATAAATTATGTTGCAATGCCTTTTCATGTTGAAAGTATGCACTGGTATGTTACATGACTTCATCAACAACATCAAGTCTTGTATGAGATATTATGAAAGGGTTTTATATTTGAGGTGATATCGTGTCATTTCATCATTTCATCTTTTGTTTAGCCTTTGGTTTTTAAAGGAACGTGTAATACCCCAAAAATGGGCTATAGGTTCATTAACCTCTTAAATCAACAATTTGATCGAAATAGACATCAAAGTCCTAAGCTAAGGCACATCTACACATCAGTTTATCAAAAACCTAATTGACTATAATAATTCTGCATCAGGGAATATTCCTAATTTATCATAATTATCTTTAATTGAATATTATTTAGCGATAAATGTCATTATTTATCCTAAAGTTGATTAATTGAATATGATGAATATTTAATTAATTAATTTAATTCTCCCACTTAATTATTTAATTAGATTTAATTGCATTTATTCCTAATTAATATTGTTTTTATTTTGACAATAAATCAAAACTCCTAGAAACAATCAATTGAATATTTATTTAATTAATTTAAAATCAAAGTTGTCAAATTTAATGATTTAATTGGAATAAAGTTTGATTTAATAATTGATTAACCCATAAATCAATTTTTTTAATTCAAAATCAGTTAAGTGGAAAATAAATCACTTTATTTATTAAATTAATTCATATTAAATCATGCACAATCAAAAAAGCAGTCAACTTTAAATCAATTATCAATTTCAATTTGTTAACTTTCTAAACTCGACATCTGATGATGAGTTGAAAAAGAGAACTAAACTCTATTTTGAGATAAAAACTATTTTTGCATGATTTTATGAGTTTATTTATTCTTAATTTCTTGTTAACTCAAAAATCAACTTGAGTTTATCAAGAGTGATTTATGGTTTTTCTAAATGCATCCTCAAGCCCTGGATTTCTATATAATCAAGGCTCATCTCTTCACAAACGAATCCCTCGAATTTGCATACTTACTTTGGTGAATTGACATCTGAAGAATCAAGCTCTTGCACACAAGGTGATTGTGAGATTTTTGTTATTGTTTTTGAGGGTTCATAGCATTCATTCATTCATAACATATCATTGTTAGATTAATTTTCATATCATTCCAAATCAGCCTAGGGTGAGCCCACAATAGTGGGTTACACTTTTTTGCCTGAACGGACACTGAACTCTACATTTTGAGAAAAACTTTCAGATTGATATGCATATTGTCATTAAACTGTTCAAAATCGGAGGATGAAGTAAATTAGAGTCTTTTAGGATTTTCTATCTAGATTCTAAATATTTTTTTTAAATTTATTTGAATACTTTTTTCTTTCTCCCACGAAAATTGGTATGGTGCTGAAAACGTAATTTTCAAATAGTAACAGTGTTTTCATAGAGCATAACTTTTTAAAAAAATAGATATGAATGCGATTCTTTTGAATTTAGTTTTGTAACATCCATACGGAGGGCATGCAATTGGTTTGATGACATTATCACTATTATTGCATATTTTATTAACGTTTGAAGTTGACTAAACCATAATTTTGACATACCTTGACTACATAGCTTATAACTTATTGTGTATTTATTGAATTTCAATTTTTTTTTTTTATAGAAAGTAGACTTGAATATGGAGGGTGCTGTTATTTTTCAATTTTTTTTTTCCCTTTTTTACTATTTTTCATTGAACGCCAAAGTCAGAGGTTTATATTTGATAAAAAACCTACATTCGTTTAACATCAAAAACCATACACATAATAAATTAAAAATAGTCAAATATATAATCGTTAGAAAGCTATTTCTGAGTACTTGTTGTATGCAAAAGGATGTCTTCTTATTCTTCCATTTGATCACTGTGCTTGAGGCCTGAAGCCATGAAATTCTCAAAATTTCTTCAAAACTTGCAACCATGGCCTAAACAAGGCACTTTCGATAGAAAGTACTTTTGATCGAAACTTTTGACTTTCGATCAAAAGTACTTTCTAGAAAAAAAGAAATTTCTAGTCATTACTAAAATACTTTTGATAGAAAGTCAGTTAGTTTCTATCAAAAGTTAACTTTGACTTTCGATAGAAACCCATGTCGGCCTTTTTGGTGTCATTTGCGGTTAATAAGGATTAGGTATAAATAAATGTATTTTTTTTCATTTTATAAATCTGAAAGCTGTAAAATAATTCGCATTTAGAAGGAAGACATTTTGGCACATAATAATTTTCTAAATTGTGATGGGAAATAAAAAGAGAAGGCTAAACAAAAGTACACGACATTATTCAAAAGAGACTAAATAAAGACTACGTGAAGAATCACAAAAAAGATATCATCATCGAAAACAAGGTATGTCTAAGATGTTTCTCTCTAGATATTTTAAGTTGATGGTCAAGACTTGTCTTAATATTCATGTAAATGTGATATTGTACCTATTAGACTTAACTAGACCTAACTGTAGACCTATTTGGACTAATTAGGACCTATTACAACTAATTAGGACCTAATAGGACCTATTAGGACCCAATAGGACCTATTAGGACCTATTAGGACTAATTAGGACCTAATAGGACCTATTAGGACTAATTATGACCTAATAGGACCTATTAGTCCACCCAATTAGAATCAATTAGAACCAATTAGGACCTAATACGACCTATTAGAACCTAATTAGACTCAATTACAATAAATTAGCACCTAATTAGAACTAATTAGAACTAATTAGAACCTATTTAGACTCAATTAGGACCAATTAGACTCAATTAGAACTAATTAGAACCAATTACCTCACTAATTAAAACCAATTAGGACCAATTAGGACTAATTAGAACCAAGTAGGACCAATTAGACTCAATTAGAACTAATCAGAACCAATTAGGACTAACTAGAACCAATTAGAACCAATTAGATCCAATTAGACTCAATTAGAACCAATTAGGACCTATTAGGACTAATAAGGACTAATAGGACCTGTTAGTCCACCCAATTAGAATCAATTAGAACCAATTAGCACCTAATTAGACTCAATTACAACCAATTAGGACCTAATATGACCTATTAGAACCAATTAGGACATAATTAGACTCAATTAGAACCAATTAGATCCAATTAGACTCAATTAGATCTTATTAGAACTAATTAGGACCTATTAGATCCAATTAGGACCTAATAGGACCAATTAAAACCGAATTAGACTCAATTAGAATAAATTAGCACTAATTAGGACTAATTAGGACCAATATGACCTATTAGGACCAATAGGATCCAATTAGATCCAATTAGGACCAATTAGAACTAATTAGAACCAATTAGAACCAATTAGGACTAATTAAGACCAATATGACCTAATTAGACTCAATTAGAACCAATTAGGACCTAATTAGACTCAATTAGAACCAATTAGGACCTAATTAGACTCAATTAGAACCAAATAGATCCAATTAGACTCAATTAGATCATATTAGACTCAATTAGAACCAATTAGAACAAATTAGGACCTAATTACACTTAATTAGAACCAATTAAGACCTAATTACACTCAATTAGAACCAGCTAGATCCAATTAGGACCTACTATGACCTATTAGAACCAATTAGGACCTATTAGATCTAATTAGGACCTAATTGGACTCAATTAGAACCAATTAGGACCTAATTACACTCAATTAGATTCAATTAGGACCAATTAGGACCTAATTAGACTCAATTAGAACCAATTAGGACCTAATTACACTCAATATGACCTATTAGAACCAATTAGGACCTAATTAGACTCAATTATCTAACCAATTATCTAATCAATTAGAACCAATTAGATCCAATTAGGACCTAATATGACCTATTAGAAGGTCAATTAGGACCTATTAGATCCAATTAGGACCTAATATGACCTATTAAAACCCAATTAGACTCAATTAGAATAAATTATCACCTAATTAGACTCAATTAGGACCAAATAGACTCAATTAGATCCAATTAGACTCAATTAGATCCTATTATCTACCTAATAGGACCTATTATGACCTATTAGGACTAATTAGGACCTATTATGACCTAATTAGACTCAATTAGAACCAATTAGACTCAAGTATAACAAATTAGCACCTAATTAGACTCAATTAGGACCAATTAGTACCAATTAGATCCAATTAAGACTAATTAGAACCAATTAGGACCTAATATGACCTATTAGAACCCAATTAGACTCAATTAGAACAAATTAGCACCTAATTAGACTAATTAGGACCAATATAACCTATTAGGACCAACTATGATATAATTAGACTCAATTAGAACCAATTAGAACCTAATATGACCTATTAG
This sequence comes from Chamaecyparis obtusa, assembly GCA_027943335.1. Classification (NCBI taxonomy): domain Eukaryota; kingdom Viridiplantae; phylum Streptophyta; class Pinopsida; order Cupressales; family Cupressaceae; genus Chamaecyparis; species Chamaecyparis obtusa. The sequence goes on from BSBK01002409.1 coordinate 1,406,807, forward strand.
AACCAATTAGGACTAATTAAGACCAATTATGACTCATTAGGACTAATTAGACCGAATTAGACTCAATTAGACCCAATTAGACTCAATTAGACTCAATTAGAGCCAATTAGGACCAATTAGACTCAATTAGGACCAATTAGGATCAATTAGACTCAATTAGGACCTATTAGAACCCAGTTAGACTTAATTAGGAACAATTAGACTAATTAGGACCAATTAGACTCAATTAGGACTAATTAGACCCAATTAGGACTAATTAGGACCAATTATGACTCATTAGAACTAATTAGGACCAATTATGACTCATTAGGGCCAATGTGGATCAATTAGGATCAATTAGACTCAATTAAACCTAATTAGACCCAATTAGACTCAATTAGGACCAATTAGACTCAATTAGGACCAATTAGACTCAATTAAGACCAATTAAGACCAATTAGACTCAATTAGGACCAATTAAGACCTAATATGACCTATTAGAATCTAGTTAGACCCAATTAAGACTAATTAGAACCAATTAGGACCTAATATAACCTATTAGAACCCAATTAAACTCAATTAGAATAAATTAGCACTTAATTAGACCCAATTAGGACTAATTAGGACCAATTATGACTCATTAGGACTAATTAGACCCAATTAGACTCAATCTAGACCTAATTAGGACAAATTAGGACAAATTAGGATCAATTAGGATCAATTAGACTCAATTAGACCTAATTAGACCCAATTAGACTCAATTAGGACCAATTAGACTCAATTAGGACCAATTAGAACTAATTACAATCAATTAGCACCTAATTAGACTCAATTAGGACCAATTAGGACCTAATATGACCTATTAGAACCCAATTAGATTCAATTAGAACAAATTAGCACCTAATTAGACTCAATTAGTACCAATTAGGACCAATTAGGACTAATTAGAACCAATTAGGACCTAATATGACCTATTAGAACCCAATTAGACTCAATTAGAATAAATTAGCACTTAATTAGACCCAATTAGGACTAATTACAACTAATTATGACTCATTAGGACTAATTAGACCCAATTAGACTCAATTAGACCCAATTATGATAAATTAGGACCAATGTGGATCAAATAGGATCAATTAGACTCAATTAGGACCAATTAGAACTAATTACAATCAATTAGCACCTAATTAGACTTAATTAGGACCAATTAGGACCTAATATGTCCTATTAGAACTCAATTAGACTCAATTAGAACAAATTATCCCCTAATTAGACTCAATTAGGACCAATTAGATCCAATTAGGACTAATTAGAACCAATTAAGACCTAATATGACCTATTAGAATCCAATTAGACTCAATTAGAATAAATTAGCACTTGATTAGACCCAATTAGGACTAATTAAGACCAATTATGACTCCTTATAACTAATTAGACTCAATTAGACTCAATTAGACCCAATTAGGACCAATTAGGACAAATTAGGACCAATATGGATCAATTAAGATCAATTAGACTCAATTAGGACCAATTAGAACTAATTAGGATCAATTAGGATCAATTAGACTCAATTAGGATCAATTAGACTTAATTAAGACCAATTAGGACCAATTAGAACTAATAACAATCAATTAGCACCTAATTAGACCCAATTAGACTCAATTAGGACCAATTAGACTCAATTAGGACCAATTAGGATCAATTAAACTTATTTAGACCTAATTAGACCCAATTAGACCAAATTAGACTCAATTAGGACCAATTAGGACCGATTAGACTCAATTAGACCCAACTCGGCTCAACTAGACCTGTTAGACCTAACTTCATTCAAAAGTTTTTGTTTAATAATTTATACTTCATACATGTAGAAAATGCTCAAGAATCACAAGCTCAACAAGCTTCCCAACCTTCAAAAGTTGGAGAAGGGTCATCACAAGCTGAACAAGCACAACTCTCAGAATATCAAACAAGTACACTCATCTCTCTCTCTCTCTCACTGTCTCGATTTAGTCTCTTATTGGTGAATATACATTTTGGGTATTTCCCCTTAAGAAGTTATTGTTTTTGTTGTGTACATGTAGCCTTTGATGACGAAAATGTTGGACAAGGGGCATCTCAAGTTGAATCAACCCAAGGTCAAACAAGTATGTGTTTCTCTCATTAGTGTATAAATTATTATAGGTTTGACATGTTCAAGAGCTTGTAAATACTTATTTCATGAAGGTCCCCTTAAGATGAGATATTAAGATATTTATTTTATTTTATTTGCAGCAGAAGTGAAAGAAACATATGTGAATGATAGTCTACTCCAACAGTTGAAGAGAAAAATTAATCGTAAAAGAATAGATCATTTAATTGAAATGGCTATGGAAAAATTGAGAGATTATGCTAAACAACCCATAAATATTATGAAGAGGGCATTGAATAAAAAGTCTAAGAAAATAATGAAACAATTTGAGAATCTTGGTACACTTGAAAAATCTCAAATGCTATCAATTACACTTCTTAAAGATGAGTTAAAAGATCCATTAAAATTGTTGGGTGTAGATGCAAGTTTGAAAAAGTTAAAATAAAGTAACGTACAAAAAAATATTATTGATAGTGTTAAGGAAGGTTTGCATTCCATTGGAAAAACAACTAGATCTACAGATAGGTCCATTTCAAGAAGAGTGATACTGACATCTATTTTAAATAAAAACATGTCCCAAAAAAGACAAATTTCTTCACTTTCATCTCAGATCAGGTACAGTAGGAAGACAATGACATGCTATTTGAAAAGAAGAATCAATTTGGATGATACTACATTGGAAGGTAATTGGGCACTAATGTGTAGAGCTCCTTGGTCTAATAGAATTAATGGAATAGGTAGGAACTTAGTTACATCATTTTGGACTGATCATACTCATCCTTCACTAAATACAAGAGACGTTATCAAGAAGAGGGCTGGGCCTAAGGAATATTTCCAACACACAAAACATTGGTTGGACACCACACAACATGAATTGTATCTCTCATTTTGTAACTCAAATCTTGACATTAAGATTGGACAAACAATGTTTGAAAGATTAAAGCCATTTTTTGTAAAGATAAATAAATCTTTTGAAACTTGTTGTTGTCGATATCATATTGAATTTGATCTCTACTACCAAGGGTTTAGAAAGATGATAGAAGAAAGTGGTGGTTCTCAAAATTATTTTCCTAAACATCTAAGCCAATTCATAACATCAATCTTATGTAACAAATTAATTGATCATGAAATACTTGAAATAGATTGCATAAGAGGAACTTGTCAAACATGTGAGGATTTGGCTAAATTTCCTTTGAGACTTGAAGATACTAACATGAAAAGGATGATAAAATGTAAGAGATACAAGTACATAAAGTCTGAAACAACATTGGGAAAGAATCAACAAGGTTGGAATATGTAAAAGACAAGATACCTATTGCAACATTTATGGAGAATTTTCGTAAATTGATTCAACAATACATACATCATGTTTTTGTTGCTAAATGGAAGGTAGAACAATTCCAAATACAAAAAGAATCTTTTCCAGTTGGAACAATTTTATCAGTTGTTGATTTTGCAGAGAACTACTCCTTTGTTTCTCAAAAACAACTTCAAGCAGAATACTACTATACAAAGCATGTGACTATCATGGTACATGTGTCTTATCGACATGCACAATTATATTTGGATGGTGTTGAAAGTACATATGAAGCACAAGTCATAAAGAAAGAATATCACTTTTACATTAGTGATGATAAAGAGCATGACATACATTTTGTTGAGCATTTCTTTAAGACATTTTTTGGATATTTGGAAAACAAAGGCATCAAAATGAAAAGTATTTTGTTTGGTCGGATGGATGTGAAGCACAATTTAAATCAGCAAGGCCATTTTACGCACTATGTATATATCATCGATACCAAAAGATACCACATATTTGGAGTTTCTTTGAGAGTGGACATGGAAAGGGAGAGCATGATGGTGTAGGAGCTTGTATCAAATGGTGCTTTAAGAAAGTATCAACTGGACTATCAGGGATATCGTATAAATAATGCTCATGATGTATTTGAGTGGTGCAAGATGCATTTTATGGTGCCGAATTGTGATAACACATCATCACAATCAGATCGAGTCATACCCTTCCAAGTATTCTGGGAGATAACAGGTATTAATTTTAAATTTATTGATCATTGTTTGAGTTAACTTATATATGTCTTTAATTTTTACACGTGACCTCTGTATTGTTTAGGCGTTGATAGAAGATCAATCCATCGATGCAAGAGAGTAGACAAAACAAGATCCCTACATTCAGTTATGAGTATGGATAGTAATGTGTGGTCATTGTACACTACAGATTATTCATGCTTTTGTTATGAATGCATTTCTGAAAACTATGACAGATGTATCAATCAAAAATGTGGATATGTTAGTGAATGGAATTTGGTTCCACTAGATGTTACAAACACAAATGATGTTCAGGATGAAAGCTTTGACGACATTCCATTGATTTCTACAGATTATGACCATATTTCAGGTTTGATCAAAATTGGTATGTGTGTGTTTATGTATATGTTTAAAAAGGATTCATAAACTCAATACATAAATAAAGTTTGTTTAATTTATATTTACAAGTTCCTAAAATTAAAAGTTCACTTTAAATGCAGGACATATTTTTGCAGTAGTAGTAGAGCCTCGAAATGTGGAAGGTGTTAGTTACTATTTATTACGTTGCTGCAAGGAGAGGATGAAGCTAACAAAGAATGAAACAAGCGATGGAA